>JARJIL010000009.1:55032146-57432146 GCA_038502395.1 Dittrichia graveolens | reverse complement strand
TTTGTGTTAGTCATTGTAAGAAGTTCTCCTGCTGTTCTTGAGGCATTGTTCACGTGAGTGCAAGTGGTGTACCTCAAGCTTTAGCAAAGGTGATTCATGAAAGGCTTGGTGTGGATACTAATAGAGGAGCTCGTGTTGGATTTCAAGTATTACGTCTTTAACACCATAACCACCAGAGACATCAAGGGTATGATTTCTTTTTCTGGTTTCCTTTGTTCCTCTTGTTGCTATCATTCCTTGTAGCTAGATCTCACTAAGTGAATATTGTGCATGTGTTTTGTAAACCCAAAAACCTTATGTTTTTACTTCATGCTTCCGTTGCTCTTGGGTTTTTGACATGCATGAGATTTCTTCATTGGTATCAAAGCCATTGCTACATGATGATAGCACAAAATGGCTCGAAAAATTGATTTTTGGAAGTTTTGGTAAACTGTCCTATGAGTCTTCACAGGCCGTGGAGGTTCTCTTCACGGGTCGTGAAGGCTACACGACTAGTATGGTTTGGGGTCTGGTCGTGACATGGTTTTTGGTGCTTCACGAGTTCTTGTGAGCGGTCGTAAAGCTCTCGGGCTTCACGAGCCGTGAAAGGTCGTGGCGTTAGATGCATACATGCATACACATATGTGTGTGTATATATGAATATGGGTTTTAAAAAATGGTTTTATGCCTTAATGCATATGTACAAGAATTTCCTTTATGCCTTGAGTGTTTGTATGGGAAATTCTTATCAAAATATTTGCTTGTTACGGTTTTTGGCACACCGCTTGTTTAGTGGTTGTTTGCCTTGTTTTTGTTGGTAACCTTGGCCTTAGACCTTGTGGTTGTTTGTGGTTGTTCCTTTAATTGGTGACCTAGTGCCACATGGTTTGTAATAATTATTGATATATTTTGATTAGTTGTAATTATTATTGCGGCTTGTATGCCGTTTCATTTATCCGTGTACTTGTATTAGATGATAGAATTTTCGTGGCTTGGAAGCCATTTTTATTTCTATTTCATGTACTTGTATTCATGGAACATGGAGACCACAATCAAGAATCAAGATGATGTCTTGAAGATAGAGGATCCGGTGATACCCGTTGGAGGTGGTGGATCGAGTGGGAGCTATGACTTTGTTTGTATTGTGTCCCTAGTTGACCATGTTCTTCCCGTTGGCTCACGGGTAGAACGCATAGGTTTTTGGCTTGGTTACCAACCCCTTGCTATGTGGGTGATGTGATTTATTTCTTCCATGGTTGTTTAGGTATTCGCATGCTAGAAAATTTTTCAATAAATTAAATCACAAGAGTTTTATAAAATTGGTTTATTTTCTCTCGCGCGCACACACGATTAACAAACCATCTAAAGTGAAAAATCGAATTTGTCACTAAAATATGTTAATCAAATTTAATCGGAAACAAAAGCCCATTTTTCCATAAAACATAAATCACGCACCATCCGTAAGACGATGCCACCCAAATCTAACAACACAATGATTGGTTGTCGAGGTTAGCACGAGTCAATCTTTGTGAAGTTGTGTGGAAGGTGAGCGTAGTAAACTCGCAAACTTGGTTGTCGAGCTTAGCACGAGCCAATTCTTGTTGAGTGTATTGACGGACGATTTATAATTTCAAATTAGAATTCTTGAAAGATTGTCGAGCTTAGCACGAGTCTATCAACAATTCTAACTTGGGATTGGTGTAAGAAGGGATCAGACATGCCAAACGACCGGTGCTTGTCGTAGGATCCCGCAAAGACCAAAGAGTTGCAATAATGGATTGCAATTGGCAATATAGTTGTTAGCCCAAAATAACTTCCTTGTATGATCCGCGGTAAACCCGTCATATATGGAAGTGAAATTGGGTTATTGGCTTTGTTAAAATAATTAAATTTGTTCTTTCGGTAAATTGTTTTAACAAACTTAAAATATCAAACTAACCAAATCTACTTTGCTATTTTAGATGGCATCTTCAAGTACCACCACCACGAGCAAAATTTCTCTACGAGTTTTCCTTGAGAAGGAGAAACTCGAAGGTAGCAACTTCATGGATTGGCATAGGCAACTTCGGATTGTCCTACGCCGTGAAGGGAAATTGCATGCCATTGAGGAAGCCTTGCCCGAAGGCCCTGTGACTACGCCACCTAGGACCGCCCGAGAGGCGTATGAAAAATGCCTCAAGGACACGGAGGAAATAGCGTGCCTCATGTTAAGCATAATGAGTTCCAATTTGCGAAAGCAAATGGATCATTTAAGTGCTTACGACTTGCTCGCGCAGCTCAAGGACATGTTCCAACAGCAAGCGAGGCAAGAAAGGTACGAATGGAGTGCATGGAATGTAAGCGCTCATGTGTTGCGAATGAAAGCAAACATGGAGTGCATGGAGAGGCTAGGATTCACCATAGGGAGGGAGATGGCGGTTGATCTCATCCTCCAATCCTTGCCCAATGCATATGATCAATTCACCGTGAGTTATCATATGCATAGTATGGACAAAACCCTCATGGAGCTTCACGGGATGCTTAAGACCGCGGAGTCAAGCATCTCGAAGCACAAGGCCACCTCTTCCAATCCCGTCTTGGCTATCCAGGAGGGCCGCATCCAGACGAAGAAACCGACTACTTCCCATAAGGGAAAGGGTAAGGGTAAGGTTGGTGCAACCAAGCCTACCCCTACCCCGGTGGCAAAGGGCAAAGTGCAAAGGGAAGGCTCCCCAAACCAAGGCCCCGGAGAATGCAGAATGCTTCTTTTGCGGGGACAAGGGGCATTATCGCCGAAGCTGCCCAAAGTACCAGGATGGCCTCAAGAAGCTCAAGTCAATGAGCATCTCGGGACCTTTAAACCAAGGTACGTTCATGATTAAGCTCCATCAAACTTCTATTTCAAAAGGCTGGGTTTTAGATATCGGGTGCAGCACTCACATTTGTAATATGGTGCAGGTGCTAAAGGGAAGTAGAGGCTTGCAGCATTGAGAGCTGGATCTAATTATTGGGAACCGAGAGGTTGTGCCCGTAGAAGCAAAAGGGAGTGTCGAGCTCTCTTTTAGAACCAGACTTTCCATTGTTCTTATTAATGTATGCTATTCGCCCTGCGTGGCAAGAAACATTATCTCTTTGCATGTCTTGTATGTCGATGGTTTTTCCTTTAAATTTATGAATGGATCTATTTTATGTTATAAAAATCATGTTTGTTATTTTAAAGCTTTACCATGTCATGGCATATATGAAGTTGATGCATACATTGAAAGTAAGAGACCTATCATGAATATTGATTCTCAATCCACAAATTGTTTGGATAAATATTCCTTATGGCACGGTCGTCTTGCTCATGTGAACAAGACTCGCATCACCAAGCTCCAAGCGGATGGGATCTTGAAATCATTTGACCTTGGGTCAAAAGATGTATGCGAATCTTGTTTGCTAGGCAAAATGACTAAAGAACCCTTCACCAGAGTTACTTAGAGGGAAAGGATCTTTTGGATAATATTCACACCGATGTGTGTGGTCCTTTCAAAATTGTCACAAGAGGATTAAGATACTATGTAACACCATAAATCTCAAGCCATTTTTTTTAAAACCGATGCGGAAGCGTTTACTGTTTTTATAAAAACAAATATCCACAAAGTACAAAGTACTATTCATAAACATTACATCAAGTTGTGTTACAAATTCTTTTTAAAACACAGCTTGTCTATTCACAAAACATAATATCAGAGCATTGGTCAAATTTCCCTTTCCCACAAACAAGGTTAAACAGCCAAACCTGCAAAAAGCAATCAACCGAGGGGAATTAGCACAAAGCTAAGTAAATGGAAGCTACAAACAAGCAATCAACAACCACAAGCACATGATATCGCCAAATTTAGATATATATTTTAAGCGATATCTGTTTTATTTTAGTCTGTTATTGTTCGTAAATAAGTAAAATATACTTAATTATCATCATTTAGTGAATTACAAGTTAAAAAGGCGGATGATGGAAAGTTCTGAGAAAAACCCAGAAAAACTGAAGAAAATAATAAAAGTTGTCCGCGCCGACACACCTCTACTGTTTTGATCATATCTCACTCATACGAACTCGGATTGAGGTGATTCAAAAGGCTACGGAAACTAGACTCAGAGGGCTACAAAATCACTTTTATGGTCAAAGTCTAAAAAAAGCTTCGTCGCGGCGCGATCGTTAATGTTGTCGCGGCGCGACGTGACCTGATAAGAAAATTTTCAAATTTTAAAAGAGTTTTGGATCGCGTCAAACTCACCCGTCGTGACGAGATCTTATCCATCGCGGCGCGACGCTCCTGTTTTTAGTTTTCTATATAAACGAACGTCAAGATCGATTTTGGGGAGAACAACCCAACTTATACTACCCAAACGCTGCCAAAACACGTCCAAAAGTCATTGCAGGAGCTGTGGAGCATAATTTGAAGGATCAAAGCTTTATTTAAAGATTAAAGGGGCTAGGAATCTTTGCTTTACGGTTTTATCATTCTTCCCTTGTTTCTAATGTTTATATATTACTTCTAGAAGCTTGATATGACTGTTATTGGCTAGTTTTCTTGTTTTCCTCCCTAGAGGAGATGATACTTTGTAAGAATATTTGATTTCCTTGATTAGAACTTGTTTTTATCTCATAATTTGTCTTATAAGCTCACCAATGATCCATATGTGTTAAAGATCTGTTTTTTTATTGTTTATATTCTGAGTTTATAAAAATTAGAGGACCAATCTATTTTTATAGCTTTTATCATGATTAATTAGGATCAATAATTAATCTTGACTAGTGATTGATCATATCCTAGGCTTAGATAATCAAGAATGAAACTTTAATGTGTATGCTTGGCATGTAATGACCTTTATTTGTCAATTTAACAATTTAATAACCAAAACAATTGTTAAAGGTGGAGTCTTGTTTGACACGAAATTAAATACGTCTAATTATGCACTTAAACGATTTCTTGACCATAGAATTGAATAAATGCATGATTATAGGGTTATAACTCGGACCAAGAGTCTATCCATTATAGAAATCGGTATGAGATGAAACAAATGTTCATTGCACGATTAATTGGAAATTAAATGTTTTGAAAAAGTAGAAATCGAATCTAGGGAGGGAAAACTTTAATTTGATAAGTTTAAATCCATAAAGATCTTTGCTTTGTCGTTCTTGGTTTGCTTTTGAGTGTTTGCTAGTGTTAGGAGTGATTTTAGATAATAAAGTTTGAATCTTTATTGATAAGATTCTAAATTCCCCCTTTTCGTTGTTTATATTAGTTTAATATTTAATTAGTAGAGTTATATTCAAAATCATACTCGTTCCCCTTGTGTTCGACACCCGTACTTATTTACTATACTACGATACGATTAGGTTCTCTTGCCTATTTGTATTGTAGTCATGCTAAATAATTCGGATTTTATAAATTTAAAACTGGTACGCTACACGCACATCAACAAACAATCACCAACTGCTCAAGCAAACAGATCTCAATAGATCAAACAATCTCTACAAACCAATCCAACCTCTAGAGGAACGGCGGTTCTGCAGAACCTGCAACCAATGCGGGCCAAACCAAAGGTTTACCGATAGCTATTTGCTACTTGGTACAGTTAAACCCCTTCTGTTGCAACAAATACATAGAAGATCATGAACTGTGCAACCAATAGTAGATAGCCCAACCCCAAACATACGATAGCCGACCTCTAACCATGTACGCATATCATTAACCATATGTACAGGTCTCACCACGTGCACATATCATTAACCATGTACACGGGCCGCACAACAATCCGAGTGATCACAAACAACAAACAACAATCAACTACCAACGAATAATAATCTATCAACACATATCACGTTAAACAATCTATCATGGCGAATCAAAATCATAAGAATATCTCAAATCATATAACCATAGATGTTACCACCAACACCACTCGTGAGTACACTTCCACTCACCTTAGTCCTCGATCTCGTTCACTCAGTTGTCTAATATCACTGAGTCTTCGCAATTCCTGAGAATACAACAAACTGAAATCAATCTCTGATTCATAAATATATATCCATAATATATTTATATCTCTATATAACTTGTAAACAACATAAGATAATCATATAAATGATAATCTATCACATCTACAATAAATGAAAATCAAAACAATTTATTCTCCTGAAATGGCCCGGTCGCGCCGCGACCAACACCTGTGTCGCGTCGCGACACTGTCAGATTTGGAGTGTCGTATTTCTGGTATTGGATTTCGGGTAGCGGATTTTGGGTTGCGGATTTCACTTTTGTCGGATTTCAAAGGCCCGGATTTCCAGGGTCGCGCCGCGACCTAGAATAGTGTCGCGCCTCTACACGTAATTTCTACAATTCATCTTCTTCCTTTCTCGGATTTCAGCCAACCAAACTCATATATTTCATAATCAATCATCTTATTACTCAAATCAAAACACTTCTAACATACATGAAACTTCATGTTACATAACAACAATCATTTAGAACTACTTAAATCCATGTGTAACATCAAATCATTCAAAACCTATTTCTTCAAAACCCAACAATGGTGTTTCATGCTTCAACTTATAAAACACAATTAAAAACATCACCAGACAATCATAATCATACTAGAATCAATAACCCACCTTTAGTTTGGAGTTTAGAACACCAAGTCTTCAAATTCAAAATTTAAGTATGCATTGTCCTTGAAGGTTTCTTTGATGGCAGGTTAACACAGACACAAACACACTTGCACCTATTATTTTCTTTTGATAAAATAGCAGCTAACTTTTCTTATGATAATATATACAAACGTACACATAAACCAGAAACCAAGGCAAGAGGTTGCAATCCCACCTCTTGTACATACACATACATACATTCAATAACATACATGCATAATAACATACCATACATACATGTTACATATAATTCTTTTCCTTTTCAAATTTCAGTACACAAACATATACATTTATATATTTTTAATTCACTTCAAGAATTAATTTTAATTAATTCTAAATAACCACTTAGCCAATTTAAATCCAAATAAACACGAAATCACTTACCGCTTACTCGTAAATCAACTAACCTAGATTTGCGGATGTTACAAATCTTCCCTCCTTTAGAGGATTCCGTCCTCGGAATCTTATGGCACACATCAAAACGGAAATATCCACTTTTCCTACTTATTTTTGATTGTCCAGTCAATTGTAACTCATACGTATTTACGTCTTACTATCAAACACTTAAATCTCTTTCTACATATCTTTCTCATCTTGCAAACATCAGGATTTTTTATAACTTCTCTCTCAAATCTCTTCTTCAATTCAGCATTCAACTCAACATATACTCATAGCCCTTGATAAATCTGTCTTTTATCTCATTTCCTTTCACATTCACGCAGTTAAAAAATATCATCACATTTCTTGAATACTTGTTCGCATTATCCTGTTTACCTTAATTAATAAATTTTCACGTACCTTTTAGTACCTTTCATTCACTGTCTGTCATATAAAATACTCACATATCACTTTCTTCTTACTTCCAATTAACATGTCGGTACATTACTCAGATATTCACATAACAACTCTCAATTGACATCTTAACATTCACTTGATAAAAAAATCACATCCCGCCAATCTAATCAATTCGCTTATGAATTCCATAAATCCTCAAGTTCATCACACATAAACGCAATTCATTCTCAATTCTCTAATAGGAATTCAATCGTACTGTTCATCTCACGTTTCAATTCTTGTAGTAAATTCATTTAGAAGTTTATTCAATGCACCTCAATTTTCCATCAAAAGTCTCAACATATAAAACATCATATCTTTGAATCACCTCGTCAATATAATTTGCCCAACAGATGCTATCCCACTAGTGATAAATTACAAGCGCTTCTTACTAATCCGTAAATGATCACTCGTGATATATCCAAATTCCTTCTCATATAGTAAATCAGACGTCAACTTCCTCGTAACTTGTTATCACCATCATTCTAATATCCCAAATTATCTCATTAGTTTATAGATCTCTAACACTCTGTTTTGACTTATACTCTATCATGTCATATTCTCACGAATTATATCCTGTTTACTCTTCTTAGTAGGTTTTCAAAACAATACTTTTCTGGCATTATACAATTTAGCCCTTCCAAGTACACTGGCAGTTTAATATCATAAATCTTGTTCAGATTAAACTTCCAATTCCAAGCAAAGACAGTCTCCAAGCATAAGCATTCCTAAGCATAGACATTTCCGAGCAAAGACAGTCTCCAAGCATAAGCATTCCTAAGCATAGACATTTCCGAGCAAAGGTATCTTCATATACAATATCCACCGGTTTTCATTCCATATGTTTAGGCCATTACATTCCTCTTCTCTCTTCCTCGTTTTCAATCTGCCATTCTTTAAATCATATATGTCTTTAGTTCACAAACAACCACTGTTATTTAGCCAGCTCTTTCACACATATATAACTTCTTTGTAATTAAGCATCAATTATATTTTTTACCCATACAATTTTGCACATCTCAAACTTACCTAATCTGTAGCAATTCATCTCTTTCTTATACTTGATAATTTCAATCATTTAGGTCATCAACTTCCAGTAAGGGGAAATTTCAATTTCACCCATCAAGTCTTGTATACATCAACACACATAATTTCAAGGTTATTATCACAAACTCCCTCGTATTTTCACATATCTAACGTCAATTATCCTACCGAGGTAACATTAAATTTCTCATTCCCATTCTTCAATTTATTCTGAACTTTGTCTATATCACATGTTCAACTCATCTATATATAAGCATTCACTACTTCTTTTAACAATCAGATTAGTCACATATTTTTTCTTTATAATCAAATATCTTTCACATAGTCAATACGAACGCATCTGCTGCAATCTCCAAGTCATGAATTGAATCATTCCTCTCAAGAATCTTTATCTATCGCATGGTATCAATCATTCCTCCAATTCCATAACATAACGTCATATATTGGTTCGACAAATACACTATTTCAACATATCATAGATCTCTTCAAATTTATCAATCATCATCATAATTTATCTTTATCCAGTAGGTTTAATAATAATAACTCATAATCTCAGTTATATCTTTATCAAAACATCCCTTGGTTGCCACTAATACCTTTCAATCCTCAACAATTTATTCTCTTCCCTTCTTATTTGCACAACTTTACATACAAATATACATATACAAACATAGCACATCTATACTTATATACAAATACCATTTGCAAAACAATGTTACAACACATTGCATGGTATGCAATTTAAACTAATCTGAAAATATTCTTTCTTTAACATTTCATGCCCAATTCACGCTATTTCAAATATCACATACGTACCATTCTATTATTTCTTGACATAAATATCAAATAATTTCATGATTCAAATAACATATATCAATTATCTCTACTTCTAAAGAATCATGCTCTTCAAGCATACACATTTAGCACATAAAGACTTCAAACATCCATAGTTAACTCTTAAAGTTAATAAACACACGCACAAATATAAAATTATCAAAACGTACCCGTCATATCATCTTCAATATTAGCATCGTCGTCAGTCATCATATCAAAAGTTCTACCCTCTAGCACAGAAGGGTTCTTTCTCTTTCGTCCATCTGCTGACGAGGATCCCCCACGTGCATCTACTCCTGACCCCGACCCCATTTTCCGTTCTTCATAACATTCATTCGTACGATGACCCTCTTTCTGACAATTCCAACACACACTCCGAGGGAAATCACATTCCTTGATCTCATGTCCAAACAATCCACATCGGATGCAACGCAAAGTCTGGGTGTGCAAGGCCCCTTATGAACAAATCTACACCGAAGGCACCATTGCGAACTTTGTTTAGACCCACCTTTCATAGGTCTCTTATTTCGATTCTTCTGTTTCTGCCCACTCTATCTTTGCTGATCATTAACATGTTCAATCCTTGATTTTTGCTGAGAAATACCTTCTCTATACATTTTATCCCGTGCCTTTCCATCACCCTTAGCCAACTTGGCTAAAGTAAACGCTTGTGATAAGGTATTCACCCATCTCGTAGTACTTCGATATTCTGGAAGCAAAGCTCCCACAAAATGTTGTATCTTTGATGCCTCATCAGGCACCCACTGTTTCACAAACCGCAGTCTCTTATTGAATTGTTTAATCAAATCATCTACTGTCATGTCTCTTGTCATCTTCAAATCCATAAACTCTTTGTTGATTTTTGCAATCTCAAATGAGCTACAATATTGCTCGCACAACATTTCTTGGAATTGATTCCAAGTGATACTCTCCTATTGTTCCTTAGTAAAATGTCCAGTTAATGAATCCCACCACACCATCGCATCTCCTTTAAGCATCCGAGTTGCAAATTTAACTCTAGATTCATCCTCGCAATTGCACGCATCAGGAGCTTTTACCATTTCTCGCAACCAATTCAAAGTCACGTTCGGATTAGTACTACCGTGATATTTCGATGGTTTACAATCCAAAAATTTTTTATACGAACAAGGTTGTTTAAATACCGGATATCCAAAAGGATGATCTCCCTGTAAAGCGAGAGGATTGAAAAATAACGGTTGCGTCACTTGCGTTACCGGAGGAAACGGAACGGTATCCAGCAAAGTAATAGATTGGGTAGTAACAGTTGTTGGTATCTGTGATGACATACTCTGATTAATCCTCTCTTTTCTGATACCACAAACCATATCTCTGAGTTCCTGAAGTTCATTTTCTAACTTGTAAATATATTCCTCTTGATCATTTTCCGGTTCATATGTTGAAGTACCCACACGATTTGTCGTATCCACAGTATCAATCTCTGAAGTCTCAAACACGATTTGTTATATTCAAAATCATACCCGTTTCCCTTGTGTTCGACACCCGTACTTATTTACTATACTACGATTCGATTAGGTTCTCTTGCCTATTTGTGTTGTAGTCGTGCTAAATAACTCGGATTTTATAAATTTAAAACTGGTACGCTACACGCACATCAACAAACAATCACCAACTTCTCAAGCAAACAGATCTCAACAGATCAAACAATCTCTACAAACCAATCCAACCTCTAGAGGAACGGCGGTTCTGCAGAACCTGCAACCGATGCGGGCCAAAGCAAAGGTTTACCGATAGCTATTTACTACTTGATATAGTTAAACCCCTTCTGTTGCAACAAATGCATAGAAGATCATGAACTGTGCAACCAATAGTAGATAGCCCAGCCCCAAACATACGATAGCTAACCCCTAACAATGTACGCATATCATTAACCATACGTACAGGTCTCACCACGTGCACATATCATTAAGCATGTACACGGGCCACACAACAATCCGAGTAATCACAAACAACAAGCAACAATCAACTACCAACGAATAACAGTCAACACAATCTATCAACACATATCACGTTAAACATTCTATCATGGCAAATCAAAATCATAAGAATATCTCAAATCATATAACCATAGATGTTACCACCAACACCACTCGTGAGTACACTTCCACTCACCTTAGTCCTCGATCTCGTTCGCTCACTTGTCTAATATCACTGAGTCATCGTAATTCGTGGGAACACAACAAACAGAAATCAATCTCTGATTCATAAATATATATATCCATAATATATTTATATCTCTATATAACTTGTAGACAACATATGATAATCATATAAATGATAATCTATCACATCCCCAACAAATGCAAATCAAAACTATTTATTCTCCTGAAATGGCCCGGTCGCGCCGCGACTAACACGTGTGTCGCGCCGCGACACTGTTGGATTTCCGGTATCGGATTTCGGGTAGCGGTTTTTGGGTTGCGGATTTCACTTTTGTTGGATTTTCAAAGGCCCGTATTTTTGGGGTCACGCCGCGAACTAGAAGAGTGTCGCGCCTCTACACGTAATTTCTACAATTCATCTTCTTCCTTTTTCGGATTTCAGCCAACCATACTCATATATTTCATAATCAATCATCTTATTACTCAAATCAAAACACTTCTAACATACAAGAAACTTCATGTTACATAACAACAATCATTTAGAACTACTTAAATCCATGTGTAACATCAAATCATTCAAAACCCATTTCTTCAAAACCCAACAATGGTGTTTCATGCTTAAACTTATAAAACATAATTAAAAACATCACCAGACAATCATAATCATACCAGAATCAATAACCCACCTTTAGTTTGGAGTTTAGAACACCATGTCTTCAAATTCAAAATTCAAGTATGCATTGTTCTTGAAGGTTTCTTTGATGGTAGGTTAACACACACACAAATACACTTGCACCTATTCTTTTCTTTTGATAAAATAGCAGCTAACTTTTCTTATGATAATATATACAAACGTACACATTCACCAGAAACCAAGGCAAGAGGTGGCAATCCCACCTCTTGTACATACACATACATACATTCAATAACATACATGCATAATAACCTACCATACTTACATGTTACATATAATTCTTTTCCTTTTCAACTTTCAGTACAC
The DNA here is from genome assembly GCA_038502395.1 of Dittrichia graveolens. NCBI lineage: Eukaryota > Viridiplantae > Streptophyta > Magnoliopsida > Asterales > Asteraceae > Dittrichia > Dittrichia graveolens. Next base: position 57,419,641 of record JARJIL010000009.1, on the reverse strand, counting down.
AAACATATACATTTATATATTTTTAATTCACTTCAAGAATTAATTTTAATTAATTCTAAATAACCACTTAGCCAATTTAAATCCAAATAAACACGAAATTACTTACCGCTTACTCGTAAATCAACTAACCCAGATTTGCGGATGTTACATACTACGCTTGGATAGAGGCGGTGAGTATCTTACTTCCGAGTTTCTAGACCATCTTAGAAGTTGTGGGATTATCTCACAATTGACACCTCCTAGGACTCCACAATTAAATCGAGTTGCGGAAAGGAGAAATCGGACGTTGCTAGATATGGTATGTTCTATGATGAGTCAAACGGAGGTACCCATTAGTTTTTGGGGTTACACTCTAGAGATGGCAGTAAGAATCCTTAACCTCGTACCAACAAAGAAAGTTGAAACAACACCATATGAGTTGTGGCACAAGAAAAAGCCCACTCTCTCTATTGATGGATCAAGATGAACCCACCAACTACCGAGAAGCAATGGCGGGCCCTGAGCCTGCCAAGTGGAGAGAGGCAATGGAAAGCAAGATAAATTCCATGTCGGATACCAGGTTTGGGAACTAGTTGATCCAACACCCAGGTTTTGGCCCGTTGGGTGTAAATAGGTTTTCAAGAAGAAAACCAACATGGACAATTCCTTGGACACTTTCAAAGCTCAATTGGTGGCAAAAGGCTTCACGCAAACACCGGGTGTTGACTATGATGAAACCTTTCGCTAGTGGCCATGTTGAAGTCCATAAGGATCCTCCTTGCCATAGCCGCTTTTGATGCTTATGAGATATGGCAAATGGATGTAAAAACCGCCTTCTTTAACGGGAAGTTTTCTAATGAGGTGTATATGACACAACCTGAAGGTTGTATACATCCTGAGTATCCTAACAAGGTATGTAGGATTAAGAAGTCCATTTATGGACTTAAGCAAGCCTCTCGTAGTTGGAATCTTTGTTTTGATGAAAAGATCAAAGAATTTGGATTTTTGAAAAACGAAGATGAACCATGTGTATATGTCAGGGCTAGTGGGAGCTCAATAGTTTTCCTAGTTTTATATGTAGATGGTATTCTACTCATAGGAAATCATATCCCAACCTTGCGTAGTGTCAAGGCTTGGCTTGGGAATTGTTTTCCAATGAAAGACTTGGGAAATGCGGGATGCATTCTTGGAATCAAGATCTATAGGGATAGATCTAGGAGGCTCATTGGTTTAAGCCAAAGTGCATATGTGGATAAAGTCGTTAAACGATTTAAGATGGAGGATTCTACGAAAGGGAATATCCCCATGATGCATGGGTTGGCATTAAGCAAGGCTCAATGCCCCAACTCCCAAAAGGAGTTGGACATAATGAAGCGAGTCACATACGCCTCGGCTGTGGGATCAATCATGTATGCCATGTTGTGCACACGCCCTAATGTCTCATGTGCCTTAAGCATGACTAGTAGATATCAGGCGAATCCGGGAGAAGCTCACTGGAGGGCTGTAAAGAACATTTTAAAGTACCTCAAGCGTACAAAGGAAATGCTCTTAGTATGCGGTGGTGAGGAAGAGCTTAGAGTAAAGGGTTACTCTGATGCTAGCTTCCAAACCGATAGGGACGACTGCTGATCTCAATCGGGGTTCGTGTTCCTATTGAATGGTGATGCAGTAAGCTAGAGGAGCTCAAAGCAAGACATAGTTGCTGATTCAACAACTGAGCCATAATATATTGCAGCAAGTGAAGCTGCTAAAGAAGCTGTATGGATGAATAAATTCATCCTAGATCTAGGAGTGGTTCCAAGCATCACCGACCCTATTGAGATTTTTTGTGACAATGAGGGTGCGGTGGCTTTAGCAAAGTAACCAAGAGCTCACAAGAGGACAAGACACATTCTTCGAAAGTATCACTTCATTAGAGAAGTAATCGAGAATGGTGACATTGCCGTTAGCAGAGTACCAACGGATGGGAACCTTGCGGACCCATTCACTAAGCCGTTATCACAAGCTGCTCATGATTCTCACACTAGAGCTATAGGTGTTAGATTCGTTAGTGATTTGGCTTGACCTATGTATTTGGTTTGTATGATTTGTAATTGTATTTTGGGAACATTGAAACGGTATTGTTACTTATGTTTGTTTCGATATATGAATGGATATTTATATATACGCATGTTGCGGTCACAATCATCAAGTCCATACCATGTTCCTTCTTAGCATGTTTAAACACTTCCTTGAATGTTATCATTCCAAAACCTTCTGCAATCGGGCATTCTTCATATGGAAGGAAGAATGAAATAAGATTGAAGTAAGTGGTTGACCCAGTGTTCAAAATGGTTGGATAAGGGTGCAACACTCACTTGTGCTTGAAAGGTGTTTCAAGTGACCAGAAGACCCACACCTGAGTTTACTTCATGGATCTATAGTCACAAGTAACTTAGGATGATAATATCATTTCATCCTTATACTTGAGGCGCATGGGTTGCCAAAGTAGGAATCTGCCTTACTCTAGTTATCTTCAAACACAGTTCGTAACTGGCTGTTATAAAAGAAATAATTGGGTAAAGTATGAAACATATGATGGGACTAAGTAGTCAAAAGGATTTGTTCCTCTAGTAAGAGAGATATCCTTGGCCCCTCGATGATTGGGAGCTGACATCAAATATGCATGGCCGTGCTCAAGTTACATTGATTTTAGATCAGATGCAACTTGTCTATTTGGTCACCAACAATCTATAATCGAGAAACACAATAGTGAACGATCTGGAGATTGACATATTCCATGTCTCGTGTTCACATGGATATCATGGACAAAAGGATGTACATGATCACTTATCTATAGAACCTCATAAGCCCTTTAAGGCTATAAGGTTTTGTCGAGGATGACAACTCGCGCCGACTTAGGGGCATTGATACTTAGCTAGAGCCGCTCTTTGTCTGTGATTAAAATATGACGTTGTATCATGTGCAAGTGGGAGTCTGTTGGTTATATGCCCACTGATACACGTATATTGGATCACTGCCGATGAGGCACCGGCCTATTGGGTCACACGCCAAGCGTTGAATCCGACAGCACAAGTCAAGAGAGTAAATTTGTTTAATTAGGGTTTCTGTCGACCTTAACGGGCCCTCACGGGTCGTGAAGAGGTCGTGACGTGAAGGTCTTCACGAGGCTTCATGGGCCAGTCAAGGGATCATGGGGGTGATGCCTTCACGACTTCCTTCACGAGCCGTGAGAGCCCTTGAAGGCAGAAGTCAAAGTGACACTTTAATCTTATTGGACCTTTTTGTTGGTCCAATGGGGGCTAGCCTTTTTGGCCGACCCTGCCACCTGAGCTTTTTACCAGCTTATAAAACCCCCTCTCTTGATACTTAAGAGAACCTTTTGCCAAATACACAAACCTACACACTAAAGAGACCTTGGGAGTTGTCTTAGGAACATTGAGTTTGTGTTAGTCATTGCAAGAAGTTCTCCTGCTGTTCTTGAGGCATTGTTCACGTGAGTGCAAGTGATGTACCTCAAGGTTTAGCAAAGGTGATTCACGAAAGGCTTGGTGTGGATACTACTAGAGGAGCTCGTCTTGGAGTTCAAGTATTACATCTTCAACACCACAACCACCAGAGACATCAAGGGTATGTCTCTTTTTCTCGTTTCCTTTGTTCCTCTTGTTGTTATCATTCCCTGTAGCTAGATCTCACTAAGTGAATATTGTGCATGTGTTTTGTAAACCCGAAAACCTTATGTTTTTACTTCATGCTTCCGTTGCTCTGGGGTTTTGACATGCATGAGATTCCTTCATGTTTCATATGTAATTAATTTGTTTTTGATGTCTTCCCCTAAATGAGAATTAAATTGATATTTAGTTACATAAAAAATAGAGTTAAATGGATATATATAAGAATTATAATAATAATTTCCAGCCGCAATTTTTTTGCGAGTTTCAACACACACTTTTTTTGCAAGGTTCACCGCCCATTTTTTTGCAAATCTAATCCAAAGAGCCGTCGTTTGTGCCGTTCGTAGTTTGCAAATAGATTTACCGTTCGCATTAGATCCTCTTACTATATATATATAGAGAGAGAGAGGGTGGTTCATGCTAGAAGCTGTTTTTTTGCGAGAAGTGCAGGAAGCACTTTGAACCATTAGATGATTTAATCAATGGTAGGAAAGTCCTTTTAACACAATTAAATCCTACCCTAATTAAAACCAATCTCATATATATCTAAATATCAATTACGGTAGCCCCATTTTATAAATATCAAGCACCCTATTTTATAAATATCAATCAGCCCTACTTTTCTCTAAATCGCCAACGTCCAAGGAGAAAAAAACGCCGCCCCAACATTCAGAAACCGTTGCCCGATCAGATTGAAGGTCACCTCACTACTGCCAAACCCCAAAATCGTTTAAGCTTTGTTCTATAACCACCGATCTATATGTCGCCAATCAAGAACTGTTGTTGTTGTTGTCGACTGTGGTGGCCATCATCACTTACTTCAATCTGATTGACATGCCGTTGGTATCACACCGACAACTAGGGTTTCTAACTTCACTGTCCCTGCCGTGAACCATAAGCACTCACTTAAGGTTTACGGCTTCACCGCCGTCTATTGCCATCGCACTGACACCTCCATCTTATCTCTACCGTTGCCTCCTAAGTCGTCTCGATCAGTGAGTTTGCCCCCCCCCCCCCCCATTTGTAAACATATTATATTTACCACCATCTTGATTTCTTTTTTTTTTATTCTTCGCTTCATCTTGGTGTTACAAATAATGGTGTAGTAGACTTCTTTGTTAATCACCTGCTTGTTGTTTTTATCATCACAAATAACTACAAATGGGGTGTTGGTGTTACAGATTTCTTCATCCCCGTCTTGTTTTTCCTTTACATTTTTGTATTCATCACCAACAACTACAAACCGGGTGTTTTTTAAATCACCAATAAACTACGAAGATTGCATTTTTTAAATTGTTCATTAGTGAGTCGGTGAATAGTCGAGAATCTTATGTTTTAAAATAGATTCATTAGTGAACTTCTATTTAAAATCTTGTGTTTTTTATTGTTCCCCGAAAACACATTTTTTCGTTTTTGTACCTAATTATTATGTGAAATTAAATGTTTGATTTTGGGTTTGTTAGTACATTCTTCTTTTTTATGATTTTCTTACATAATGGTTTAAATGTTTTCTTATAGTGTTCAGTAGTGAACACAAACCTTGGTTGCGTGTTTTTAATGAAAATTGGTCAATTATAAGTGTCTAGTGACATTGTTCACCAATAAACATTTTAAAGAATTTATGTTTTGGGTAAACAAAGTGTTTAATTCTCCTTTTTTATATTTGTTCACTAGTGAATGCATAGATTTGATTATCACAAACCGAATACCAAACATACCAAAATATTAAGAATTGAATCAGGAAAAAAAATACAAAACAATATAAAAATATGACATAAATAGAACAAGAAAATTAAACTGATGAAAGAGAAAAAAAATTGACTACTATACCCTTTTGTTATTAAATAAATATAAAAATATGATTAATAAGAGTCATTAGATCAAAATGCAATCAATGGATGAAAACGCTTCTCGCACTTCTCGCAAAATTAGAACTTCTCGCATGAACCCTCCCCTATATATATATATATATATATATATATATATATATATACGAATTGCAAATTGGTATTGAGTCTCTTAGTGAGATTCCCCTCTTGAATCGCTATGTTCTTGAAGCCTTGAATCACAAGTTGGTGCTAATTTTGAATTGCAAACTAGTGTTAGACTTTAAATCACACTTGACAAAAATTGTGGACCACAAATCTCTTGAAGTGGCAATAATAACAATTGGGTATGTTAATGGGAAATTAATTACATTAGATAGGCATTGGTCCGATGGGTATTTGGGCCAAGAGAAGAGTTGATATTTAAGTACAATCGCAACTTTGATTCCCTTTGAAATCGCAAATCAGATGAAGTAGTTGAACCACTAGTGTTAATCTTTTGTATTACAAATTAGTAATAAGGTATTATTGATAGTGAATATGTACTCAGTATAAATTAAGTGAGTGACGAGTGTTTAACATCAATCGTGAGGTGTGTTAGCGGCCATGATTCTTAGTTCATAGAGACTTATACGAGCAAGACATGCAACAATTGTGACGAATTACTTATGAAACCCTAATTGTATGTGATTGCTAACTGATGAGTAACCACGAATATATATATATATATATATATATATACTAAACTATTGATAATTGTCTGAACTACTACTCTCAGGTGAGCATTCTTACTTACATTCTAATTAAGCATCACCTATGATTGAAAGTATGCAAGTAAGTGTACATTAAGTACTAATCTTATGTGACTACTTGACGAGACCGATGCTTCGGTGTCAGGTATGTATGACCGATTTCCACGGAAACAGGTACGATGAGAGTGTTCAAATTCAACAAGTAAGATTAGATCGACTACTTCAGTAGTTGGTATGACTTGGTGTTATTAGACCCCCTACTTCAGTAGCGGGTACGTCTTGGTATGATTAGACCGACTACTTCGGTAGCGGGTATGTCTTGGTACAATGAGACCGACTACTTCCGTAGCGGGTATGAGTTGGTACGATGAGACCGCCTACTTCGGTAGCTGGTATAACTTAAATGATACGTGATAATTATATGAATCATATGTAAATGTAAATATGTTGAACTCATTTGGTTTGTAAGTAATGTACTCACTAAGCTCCGTGCTTACTGTTATTGTTTTAATCCTTTCACGATATGATCACGGGAAAGCTCCAGCAGAGTGAAAGCAACTCATCTACCATCAAACGTTTTCGATGTTTATTTATTTAATTAATTAATATTCCATTATCAAACATGTTTAACTAGATGGTAACTTACTCTTTCGTTTGATCGAACAATGTACGACGTGTAGTTCCGGGTGTGGAACCTCGTCACGAATTTTGTAGAAATTAATATAGTTTATTTATTCCGATTTTATTTATATATTTATATGTACCTTTTAAAAAATTGGTGCGTTACAACTTGGTATCAGAGCCTCAATTTGAGGGATTCAAACATACGAGATGTGTGTTTGGACTTAAACCTTTGGTCTAAAATTTCAAAGATCAAAATTTTAAATTTTAAATAAATTGTCGTGTTGAGGACTGTAATTAGGGTTCCTTGCATGTTCTTGTATGATTGTTCCTGGGATCCGACTTGCGGTTTGAAAGCCAGACTGAAATTTTCAATCATGATTGATGAGCTGTTAGCCGGAGCTTAGTCTTGGCGAGCACAAGGTGAAGCATGGTATATATATATATTGTTTAGTGAAATATATTGTGGAACTGAATCCATGATATCTGTTAAGGTGTTAAAGATTATATCCATGTTTTGGCATATTGTGAATACCAGGTATTGTGCATAGTGGTAATCAAATAAGTTTAGAATGGATGATTCGGCTTTATTGCATATTCTTGTTTGATTGTTGTGGTGGGGTAGAATCAAACGTTCGACTGCTTATATGACTTAGCACTATGTATGGTTGTATACATGATATGTTTAGATTAGGATGTAATGGCTCGTATGTGAAACCCAATATGCTTGCATGTGATTACGATGACAAGAATCACTTAGGTGCATGTGAAATTTATTGTGATTATATGGTGGTATGGTAGCATAGAACACTAGATAAGGTTCTAGCTATGGTATCCTCTCTTTAAAGTCAAAATCAGGAGTTGACATGAAATGGATCACGGAAGAAGACATAAAAGATGAATGAATGATTCAATCGCGCCCGCCGCCGTCCGGCCCGGGGAAGAAAAATGGCCTATTTCTTTCATAGCAGCCCAGGATGAGTTCGATCCATGAGGTGCATGTTGACTTTTATGTGATACATGGCCTAATCTTGTGGATCAGGATTTCGAGTGGTAATGGCAAGACTCGGTATATGTAATGTGTTCTAAATAATATACGGGCCCATACTATTACAAGCACATGATACATTTCGCGACTTTCCGGAATCATAGGAAATCTTGTGAATCAGGTGAGGGGTACTTGTAGGAAAGTAGTAGGCCTGTAGAGTAGGAGCGCCTTAGTATGATTAAGGCTGCTTCATATATGAGAAAGGCATGCTAGAAGTATGTACATAATGTGGATACGAACCGCGTTATGATTAGGGTAGTATGATAAAGCCATCTTTTGATGAGAGCGTTATCTATACTTCCAAATGACGATGGAAGAGACAAGAGTAGAACATGACGTTATTGCGGGTGTTGGTAATGTACCGGTGAAAAAACCCTTGTTGGTGGAGATAGAAGATGAAAAATTCGTAAATGTATCTGGTATACATAGAAACAATGTAATAGAGGTAAGTGATGACAAGTTTCCAATAGATCTCATTCTGAATCACATGTGGGAGTTTTAATTGGTGGTGGGTATGGACTAGTGGGGTCATCACCAAACCAACATTTTATGTAAACAAAGAAGAGTGTGGGTTTAAATCCCAAGTGGGGAAGAAATTCTAATCAATGGTGAACGTAAGGAAAGGGAAAACATCATTATGCACTACGGTAAAAGCTGCCAAGTATCTTCATAAGAAGTGTACGACAATTGTGGCGCACATGATCAACCGCAAGTTGGAGAAGAAAAATAAGTGTTGCGGACGTAGCGGTACTAAGTGAATTCCCGAAAGTATTTCGAGAGGACTTGCAAGGGGTCCCTCATGACTGACAAGTAGGGTTCAGAATCGACTTAGTACTGGGTGCTGCGCCTATAGCGAGGCCGAAAATGCAAGAGCTAATGTTTCGTTGCAAGAAATTCTAGACAAATGGATTATCCAACCATGTAGTTCGTCGTGGGGAGCGCCGATTTTATTTGTGAAAAAAGGGGATGATACATTTCATTTGTGAAGAGACCACAGTGAGTTGAACAAAGTGACAATCAAGAACATATATCCGTTACCCTGGATTGACGGTTTATTTGATCAACTACAAAAGATAGTGTGGTTCCCAAGGAGGGTCAATTCGAATTTGTAACCATGCCTTCAAGCTAACGAACGCACCGGCTACATCTATAGATTTGATGAATCGAGTTTTGTCGACCAATGCTAGATAAGACAATAATCGTGTTTATAGACTACATCTTGATCTACTGTAGGACCAAGGGAATGGACGACATGGTGGTCTTCTACGACGCGTCACACGTGGGGCTCACAAATGGGCAGGGTAATTGCCTACGCCTCTCGAAAGCTGAAACCACACGAATGTAAATATTGCGATGGATTTGATCATGAAAGTACTGAGGACTCTCAGAAATTTCGATGTGATTTCGATAATATTGGATCGTTTGACGAAAAGTGCTCACTTTATTCCTATAAAAGAAGCCTTTTGACGGAAAAGGTATATGTTAAAGAATTGATATCACGGCATGGGGTGCCGGTTTGATGGCGAATGTATATGTTAAAGAGCTAATATCAAGCCTATTGTTGTTTTAATCCCTTCACGATATGATCGTGGGAAAGCTCCGGCCATCAAACATTTTTGTTGTTTATTTATTTAATTAATTAATATTCCATTATCAAACATGTTTAACTATATGGTAACTTACTCTTTCGTTTGATCGAACAATATACAACGTGTAGTTCTGGGTACGGAACCTCGTATAATTTTGTAGAAATTAATATAGTTTATTTATACAAATTATATTTATATATTTATATGCACGTTTAAATTTTTTTTGGGGTGTTACAGAACAACTGTAATCAAACACTAAATCGAAGATCAGAACTCAAAGAAGCATCGGATAGAAACCAAGATCAAAATGGAAATCTATGAACCGAAATCGAAATCGACGTGAAACTAAAATTGACATCCATGTGAATCGATAATGTATAAATCGAAAGTTCATTTCATTCATAAGAACACTAAAAAAGCAGTTTCAATTTTTGAAGATGATATTCGTGCACCCAAATAATTTTCACGTGTGTTGTTGTTATTATTGAAATGATATTTAATTTATTTTTTTAATTATTTCAAATCAAGGAGACCTGTATACTATGTATTAAATGGAAACTTATAAGTTTAATATATTAAAGGATAGTTTTTAAAGTTAAATATATAAAATAGCAAAATGTAATAACTTTACTATATTTTCATAAACTAAATCTCTTTTTTTAATTATAACAAATTTTCAAGGGTGACTGAACTTCGTAAGAGTATTTAAAATACTAGCTTAACAGTAACTCGCGTATAAACACATGAAATGATTAAGTCAGTTTTAATTTTTTGGGTTTTTAAAAAATACTAACATATATAGAAAATACAATTATAATCACACGTAGGAATGTAATACCGTACCCCGTGTACAAACATGAGATTATTTAAATAAAACTTTAAATACTTAAGGTGTTAAAGAATACTAACACATATAATAAAATAATTATAAAACATATATAGTGATACAAATCGTCTTAAAACATGGGTAAATCTATATGATATTAGAAATTCATACATATATTTTTTCTTTTTGAATTGATCACGTGCAATCTTAACTATTTAGTGATTTATTTTAGAGGTGATTCTTCTTCTATGAGATGTTTCTTTGTAGTTAAAAAAAAGGTTTGTTTGTAAACTATCAATGCGAAAAAGAATCCGATAAAATTACGAGCAGTTGGTCGTATGGAAATTCAAAACCAACTAAAAACTCCATGTTTAAGTTCTACACCTTCGTGCATTTTCTGAAATTCAGTTTGTAGTAACATTAGATAGAATATTAAACAAAACTAAAAGACCCTTAATAACATAGGAGAAGGTTCATTTAAGAACCATTTTTATTGCGAGAATCACGAGAACCAATCTTAGCCGTTGATTTCGGATAATGGAATTCATGGATGAAGAGCGTGGGAGGATTGAGTGTGGCAGGGTGTATGTTAGGAATTCATGGGTGGGCAATCCAATTAAAGGAGGGGGAATTGAACGGCTAAGATTAGTTCTCGTGATTTTTGTAATAAAAATGGTTCTCAAATGAACTTTTCAGTTATAGCATAAATATATTCCATCAAAAACATGTTAAAATATTACACTAGCAATTATTGAATCTAATTATGACAAAATCATTGTTATGTGTATATTGGATACACAAATTTATCATTATGCCTAAATGGTCTTGAAAACTCTCACAGATTCTCAGATGAGCAGCAAAAGCAATTCAATCAAGTCACCGGTGACCCTTATCTCCAACTCATTACGGGACAATCGAAAAAAATGACTTTGAGTGGCTACCATCAAAGTTTAAAACCTCTAATTTTGAAGTTTGTTATGCATTCAGGGTGTTTACTGAACGGATAAAACCGAATTACCGAACAGAAAATTTTGGATTAAACTATTTAGTTTGGGTATTTCGGATTGGATCAAAACTAAATAATTACTAGGATTCCGGTTTGGTTTTGGATACTATAATTTAAACCAAATAAACCGAATAAGAATATATATATATATATATGTGTGTGTGTGTGTATATATATATATATATATATAGGGGAAGGTTCATAGAGAACCGTTTTTATTGCGAGAACTATGAGAACCAAACTTAGCCGTTCATTTTGGATAATATAATTCATGGATGAAGAGCGTGGAGGGATTGAGTGTGGGTGCATGTAAGGAATTCATGGGTGGGCAATCCAATTGAAGGAGGGGGAATTTGACGGCTAAGAGTGGTTCTCACGGTTCTCGTAATAAAAACGGTTCTCAAATTAACTTTTCACTATATATATATATATATAGTAATATAGACACACACACACATAACACGAGTAGAACAAAGTAATCTATCGTGTCATGTCTATGTTTATTTACAACTTGTTATGTTTAATTATATATTTATAAAGCCACTAGTCGCCCTAGTTATTGTAACTTGGACAACTATATTTTAATCTTAATAGTATATGTATTGAATCTAGTTTTTGAAACATCACGACTCTTTAAGCATGTATTTATGTGAATGAAAACCGAATTTTAAAAACCGATCCAACCGAATTGTAATTTGGATGGTTTGGTTCAGATCTTAAGATTGTTTGGATGGATCGGATCTCACTTTTAAAAACCGAAATCCAATTGGCTTTACTCAATTAGATCGGATTAGACCGATCCATCCGAACGTACACCCCTATGCATTTGAACCGGTTATAAGGTTGCCTCAATTGACTACTCTGAGGAAGCTATTTTGTTATAATTGATAACCCATTAGTGTTCTGCTCCTAGTGTTTTATTTGAGCTACTATGAAGGCTTTATCGTTTGATAATAAAGTATAGTCTTCTTTCTAGTTCTTTCGGTCATCATCCTAAGGTTACACTATGTAACACCGTATTTTCACCTATAAAATTTTCATTTAAATTAACACTGCGGAAGAGTTTACCAAAACATATAAGTATTTACAACTGAAGTTAAACCACTGTTTAACAAAACCACTCAGTTTAAAATACAGTATTGCAAAAACTATGGCTCGTCACAATTCCAATAAGAGTGCCTGTCAATTATTCCCCAGGTTACACCCCCTCACGACTAAACCGAAGAACTCACCAGCCACCTATAAAAGTAGTGAGAGGTGGGGGATTAGCACAAAGCTAAGTGAATGAAAGTAAACCACCACAGATATATCAACAAATAACCGCAGATATCAACAACCGAAATCACATAATCACCCTGGGAAGAACGGCAGATCTGCAGATCCTTCAACCAATGCCGGCCAAAGCAAAGGTTTACCATTAGCTTATATGCTATTCTCACACAGTATTATCCTAGGTTGCAACAAATGCATCCAACGATCTCAATATTGATTAGCCGATAGCAAACCAACCTAGCCTTTAGCCTTGCCAAGCTGACCCCCCCCCAACTAACATGTATACATATCACTGACGCAACAATTAATTAACAAATCACCAGTTAATCAATTTCAGATATACAATCTACCCATACGTCAATCAATCAATTAAACAGTTGCAACCAAACCAGTTACAACTAATATCACCCGTGAGTAAACATCCACTCACCTCGAGTTCTCGAACTCCCACTCAATGGTCTAATGTTACTGAGCCTTGTCCTTTCCTGAGATCAGAATAAACTGAAATCAGTAACCAATTCATAAATATATACCAAACAAATATATTTATATCCTTTCAATCAAACATAAACCTGTATGATTCACATATGCATAAACATATAATCCACAACATTAAATAATGCAATTAACCAAGAAAATCCACAAAAGCCTCGGACGTGTCGCGTCCAAGAACCTGACGCGTCGCGTCTCCCAAAGTATCGGATTTCACAAATCCGAATCCCACAATCGGATTCTCAAGTCCCGGATTTCATAGTGTCGGATTTTGAACCTCTCGGATTTGCCTTAGTCTCGGATTTGGATCCCGGATTTGCACTTTCGGATTTCCACTCGGATTTCCTCCACGAATCCGATAATATTGACGAACGCGTCGCGTCCAAGAGGGGAACGCGTCTCGTCGCTCATAAACCTGCATCATCTTCTTCATTTTCCAGCCGACTTAACTTTTCCAAATCCGATAAACACACTTGAAATCCAATATGAACACTTCTAAAACATGTATAAACATCTTATAACATGTATCTAACATCAAGAACACATTAGTAACAATTAAAACACCAAATCAAACAAAACCCATTTGTCAAGTATGGAGCTTCAAGCTCCATTCATGGTGTTTCATCATATACACACATATAACATCAGAAAAACATACCAATATGATCAACATCATACCAGGAACATCATCCTACCTTGCTTTGAATTAACAAGCCACAAATCCAATCTTTCACCTTTTCAAGTTTGTGTTCTTTCTTGCTTTCTCTCTCAAGAACACATACAACACCCAAAGTCGGTTTTCCAAGTGAAACATATCACATGTTAATACATAATAAGCCCACGTATGGTTTCTTGGAAGCTTGAGGTGGCATGTTCGTTAAATATCTACAAACATTTTTAAACATACTAACACACACACACACATATATATATATATATATATGTATATAACCGTACACATAACATATATCCTCATGTATTCCTTTAATTAATCATCAATTAATTCAATAAATACCATTAGTAAATAATTAAACATATAATTAAATACTAACCACGTGTTTAAACATAACTTGGCCTACGTAACCACTAGGCCCAAAATCAGGATGTTACAAATCCTCCCTACTTAATAGGATTCCGTCCTCGGAATCTCACTGCACACACATCAACCACGATGTCAACTCTTCATGTTTTCTTTTTGTAGTTTAATCAGATAAACTCTATCGCACTTCCAACTGTTAATATATAACCATACAAGCTTTACAGCTTATCATCCACCAACAGTTAGTTCATAACTCTCATTTTCAAGCATCCCCTGAATTTATGTGTGACTCAATCATAAATCCCAATAGCTTTCAGTCAGTCACTATCTGTCATGCCAGCGCATTCACATATCATTTTATCACTTACTTCAAATCAACAGGTTGAAGTATCATTACCACAATCTCACAACTATACACACGGTATTCTGATATCCCATCTTCAGAATTTAGTTCACCCACACAATCATTGTGTTCCTCAAATAGTCGTGTTACAATCACACACTCAATTATCCATTAGGAAAATCCTGTCACACTATTCAACTTTCGTTTCAATCCCCGTTTGTAAACTCTTCATAAGTTTAAACAAATCTCCATTTTTCATCACAAGCCATCAAAATATGAATTATGATCTCTTCAATTCATCCCTTTAAAATCTCAATCAAGTCCATCTGTCCAACAAATACCGTCTCACTGGTAATAACATTTACTGAATAGTTAATAACCACTCATAACATATCCAGAGGCCTTTGTACACAATTAAGTGCAATTTCCATCATGTCTTGTCATCACCACTCAGATATTTCAAATATCTCAAGGTTATATAAGTTTCAGGTATACCACTTCAATTTACACTCCATATGTCATATCTCATATTACATACTATTTGGATTCACATAGTATACCATCAGTACTCAACCCTCAGGTTATTACTCCACAATATAGTATTGGCAATAAAATTTATAATTCCAAGTAAAAGTTCAACTTCAAAGTTTTAGCAAAGGCACTTCCTAGCAAAGGCAATCTCCAAGCATAGGCATCTCCAAGCAAAGGCATCCCAAGCAAAGGCATCTCCTTGCTCAAAATTCACAAGTTTTTCACTCCAAAAGTTCAGGCCATTACAATCCTCTTCTTTCTTTCTCTATCTCAAAGGTTCCAATCTTATCATTCTTCAAGACTTTCTCATAAAGGAAATCTTGATTCATCCACTAAGTCAGAGATACTTCCAACTCATATATACAAAATATTATCATCACTGCAGTTATATCAGCTGCAACTTCCAAGTCATAGTAAAATTTCGTCTCATGATATCTCAATTAACACAAGATATCCACTATACATCTAATCTCAAAGCATAGGATCACATTTCAAACTAACAAATGCGATTTCCCGCCATATCACAAAATTTGTTTAAAACCATCATTCATCCTCATGAATCAACTGTACTCAGTAGATTATACATCCACTTATAACCTTCAGCACTCCTTATGCCTGCACAATACCGCACACCCCAGACTCGCCCAATATGCAGTAATTCATCTCTGTCTTCTTTCTTTACACAATTGAATTCACATAAACACATAATGTATATAAATCATACCATACACATTATATCATGCAATTCAATTTATCTAAACATATATCTCTATGGTATATCATGCTCACTTAGCATTTAATCAAGTATCACACATACTTATCATCTTACCATTTCTTGATATATAACACATAACTCATAATAGAAAATCATCTATTATCACTTAGTTCTATTTTTTAGAGAATCAATCTCATCTGAAATAAACTCAAACATTTCAGCACATACTATGCATATAATATTCACAATTAACTTTAAAGTTAATTAACACATACATACAGGTATAAAGTTTTATCAAAACATACCCGTTTCATCTTCATCGGCGGTGGCATTATCACTAGCCATCATATTGAACACCCCACCCGCTAGCACAGGAGGGTTCTTTCTCTTTTGCCCTGCTGATGATGATCCCCCAACCGCTTCAGCCCCAGTCCCCGTCCCAGTCTTCCTCCCAGAAGGACACTCACCAGCCCTGTGTCCTTCATTCTGACAATCCCAACACACACTTCGGGGAAAACTGCATTCCCTAGCTTCATGCCCTAATGTTCCACAACGTATACATCGCGTGGTCTGAGCAGTACACTGCCCAAAATGAGTAGATCTACACCGAATACACCATTACGGTTTCTGACCAGAACTTCCAGTGGTTACCCCACTGTTCTGACTTCCCTGTGACTGATTTCCTTGGCAACTCCTCTTTGTCTGATCATACTTCGACTTCTGCAAAGCCGCCTTATCTTTATTTTGCTTATCTCTTGCCTGTATGTCCCCCTCAGTAGACTTTGTCAAGGTGAAAGCCTGGGACAACGATCCAGCCAATCGAGTTGTGCTCCTGTACTCAAGACGTAATGCTCCAATTAAATGTTGAACCTGGGAAGGTTCATCAAGCACCCACTGAGTCACAAATCTCAGTTTCGAATTGAACTGCTCAATCAATTCATCCACAGACATCTATTTCGTCATACGCAGTTCCATGAATTCTTGCCTTATTTTGTTCAACTCAAAAGCATTGCAATACTGTTCACACAATTTATTTCGAAATTGATCCAAAGTAATTGCATCCATCTGAGCTCTCGATAAATGTGTAGTGATAGAATCCCACCAAACTATCGCTTTTCCTTTCAACATCCTGGTAGCAAAACATACCCTCATTTCTTCCTCACAATTGCAAGCATCCAAAATCCTCGAAATATCTCGCAACCAATTTAGGGTAACATTTGGATCTGTGCTACCATGATACTCCTCGGGTTTACAATCCAAGAACTGTTTATACGTACATGGTTGTTTAAATCCCATACCAGGTGGAAATCCCATGAAAGGATATGGCATCGATCCTTGCGAAAACATAGGGTAGTAGAATGGTTGAGACATCGGGTGAGACACCGGTGGAAATGGTATCGATACAGAAGGCATCCCTGTATACATAGTACTAACAACCAGTGGTTGACTCGCAAAATCCTGTCTTTGCTGATCCAACTCTTTTCTTAGATCTTGTAACTGGTTGAAAGATGTATTCATCCCTCTCATCTCCAGCTGTACCAGATGTACCAATATTCTGTAAAGTTTCCACTGTTGCTAGGACAATATGGGCGCCAATTGAGTTTTCATTATCAGCCATCTGTAACAATCACAACATCTCACCAACTGATTAGTTCAAAACCGTTAGTATAACACATACTAACCAACCAAGCAATACTCACATTCACCCTAATCCCCACACTCAAGGAATAATTGACCCCCAACTCGAGCCAAGATTTGGGAATGCAACACTTCCACTGTGCCTACATTGCCAAACCAAGGCTCTGATACCAAACTTGTAACACCGTATTTTCACCCATAAAATTTTCATTTAAATTAACACAGCGGAAGCGTTTACCAAAACATATAAGTATTTACAACTGAAGTTAAACCACTGTTTAACAAAACCACTCAGTTTAAAATACAGTATTACAAATACTACGGCTGGTCACAATTTCAATCAGAGTGCGTGTCAATTATTCCCCAGGCTACACCCCCTCACGACTAAACCGAAGAACTCACCAGCCACCTGTAAAAGTAGTGAGAGGTGGGGGATTAGCACAAAGCTAAGTGAATGAAAATAAACCACCACAGATATATCAGCAAATAACCGCAGATATCAACAACCGAAATCACATAATCACCCTGGGAAGAACGGCAGATCTGCAGATCCTTCAACCAATGCCGGCCAAAGCAAAAGTTTACCATTAGCTTATTTGCTATTCTCACACAGTATTATCCTAGGTTGCAACAAATGCATCCAACGATCTCAATACTGATTAGCCAATAGCAAACCAACCCAGCCTTTAGCCTTGCCAAGCTGACCCCCCCCCTAACTAACATGTATACATATCACTGACGCAATAATTAATTAACAAATCACCAGTTAATCAATTTCAGATATACAATCTACCCATGCGTCAATCAATCAATTAAACAGTTGCAACCAAACCAGTTACAACTAATATCACCCGTGAGTAAACATCCACTCACCTCGAGTTCTCGAACTCCCACTCAGTGGTCTAATGTTACTGAGCCTTGTCCTTTCCTGAGATCAGAATAAACTGAAATCAGTAACCAATTCATAAATATATACCAAACACATATACTTATATCCTTTTAATCAAACATAAACCTGTATGATTCACATATGCATAAACATATAATCCACAGCATTAAATAATGCAATTAACCAAGAAAATCCACGAAAGCCTCGGAAGCGTCGCGTCGCGTCGCCCAAAGTATCGGATTTCACAAATCCAAATCCCACAATCGGATTCTCAAGTCCCGGATTTCATAGTGTCGGATTTTGAACCTCTCGGATTTGCCTTAGTCTCGGATTTGGATCCCGGATTTGCACTTTCGGATTTCCACTCGGATTTCCTCCAAGAATCCGATAATATTGACGAACGCGTCGCGTCCAAGAGGGGAACGCGTCTCGTCGCTCATAAACCTGCATCATCTTCTTCATTTTCCAGCCGACCTAACTTTTCCAAATCCGATAAACACACTTGAAATCCAATATGAACACTTCTAAAACATGTATAAACATCTTTTAACATGTATCTAACATCAAGAACACATTAATAACAATTAAAACACCAAATCAAACAATACCCATTTGTCAAGTATGGAGCTTCAAGCTCCATTCATGGTGTTTCATCATATACACACATATAACATCAGAAAAACATACCAATATGATCAACATCATACCAGGAACATCATCCTACCTTGCTTTGAATTAACAAGCCACAAATCCAATCTTTCACCTTTTCAAGTTTGTGTTCTTTCTTGCTTTCTCTCTCAAGAACACATACAACACCCAAAGTCGGTTTTCCAAATGAAACATATCATATGTTAATACATAATAAGCCCACGTATGGTTTCTTGGAAGCATGAGGTGGCATGTTTGTTAAATATCTACAAACATTTTTAAACATACTAACACATATATGTGTATGTATATAACCGTACACATAACATATATCCTCATGTATTCCTTTAATTAATCATCAATTAATTCAATAAATACCATTAGTAAATAATTAAACATATAATTAAATACTAACCACGTGTATAAACATACCTTGGCCTACGTAACCACTAGGCCCAAAATCAGGATGTTACACACTATCATGTATTTCTAAAATTTTATTTTCATTGGTAAAAGAACACAAAGTTTTACCCATAACAACAAATGCATCTTATTTTCTCAACATGAGCTTGATAATTTTACTATTTCAATAATTAATAATATGAAATAGGCTAAAAGGCTTATAAAGGGAAGATAGATAAGAAAAACGATTGCGCGCATATAGCCTCAAACCTAAACATAACATTTGAACAGGCTCTTCTTTAATCAATATCATAACAAAACCTCCGGTTACGTACAATTTTAGAAATTAAAAAAAACAAAGCAAACCTTCTTATTAGAGAACTCAACAAAACAAAACAAAACAAAAACAATAACTCGAATAAGCATTATTACATGTTTCCATGGGGATCGTTTTCAAGCATCAAATGATCTTGGATTGCACGAGGAAGTGTCTTGTACTTAGAAATAAGTTTTTGTTTCCATGGTCCATCTCATCAATAGTACCCATGATTCCATTTAATTCAGCAATACACTACAAGAAAATCACCTTTTAGCGACGACAAAAGTCCTCGCCAAAAGTAAGAAAGTCCTTGCCGAAGGTTTTCTCGAGACGACAAATCGTCGCCAAAAGGTCGTCGCTCAAAGCGCGTATGTAAAACTTTTTAGACAGGACATGTCGTCGCGGAATGTAGGACACCTTCACAGACGACTTTAGTCATCGCCAAAAGTCATTTTTTAAAGAAAATTAAAATTAAATTGAAAAGGTTTTTAATTAGCACCGACAAGCTGTCCTCGCAGAAGCTTTTAGCGACGTCAATAGTGTGGATAAAACCATTTTTTTACTTTTATTTTTTTACATATTATAATATTTACTTGATAATTATAGTAAATTTAAATGCTAAAACTGTTTTGGTACCGGTTTTTAAAGGACAAACTACTTACACCAACATAGTATTATACGAAACAATAATATATTTTTACATGCTAGTTTAATGTAATTAAATAACAAGATAGTTTTACAAACTACTTACACCAACATAGTTTTAAACAACAATAATATATTTTTTTCCAAAATTTGCATTGTTTGTAGCGTCTCGATTCCGCATCATTTCGTCCTCTTCTCTTTGTGTGTATACCATTTTTTAGGTGGTTGGTAGTTTGGAATGGATGCAATAGGCTAGTAAACCCGTGGTATAAAAAGAACATTGTTAATGTATTGATTTGTATATATATATATATATATATATATAAAATTTATCACTATTTTAGTTTCTTGTATTAAAAAAGTAACACATGTCATATAAACAATTCAAAAAATATCGATACAATGGTTTTACTATAAAAACTAACAAATCATATATACATATAAAAACTATACTATCAAAATATTCTAACAACACATATACTATCAAATACAATAAAATACTAACAACACATATACTATCAAACTACTTACACCAACATAGTTTTAAACAACAATAATATATTTTTTTCAAAATTTGCATTGTTTGTAGGGTCTCGATTCCGCATCATTTCGTCCTCTTCTCTTTGTGTGTATACCATTTTTTAGGTGGTTGATAGTTTGGACTGGATGCAATATCCGGGTAAACCCGTGGTATAAAAAGAACATTGTTAATGTATTGATTTGTAAGGTGAAAATGGTGAAAATGAAGAGAGAAGAAGGAGGCTGCTAGTTTAAAAGCCACATGCAGCTTTGAGCGAGGACAATATCTTCCCTAAAAGTCTTCGAAAAAAAAGGGTAGGATTTCTACCGCCTAAAAGTGGTTTTCGACTTTTCGTATGAAAAGAGAAATTAAAAAAGCAGCTTTCTGCGAGGACAATGTCCTCCCTTAAAGTCTTTGAAAAAAAGAGCGGGATTTCTACCGCCTAAAAGTGCTTTTTGTGTGATAGGGAAAAATAAAAAATATTAAAAATAACTTCTAGCAAGGACATTGTCGTCGCCAAAGGTGTTTCTCAATTTCTATGTGGCAGAGTCAAAAAGTGATGATTTTTTGTCGTTTTGCGGACTTTGAGCAAGGACACGTGTCCTCACAGAAAGTGTAGCATGACAAAAACTCAATTTTCTTGTAGTGTAAGCTATGGCACCTCAAATAAAAAATACATAAAAACCTTAGAATAAATTACATGACAGATGATACAAATAAATGGAATAAGACTAAACCTAATGAATTATACCATAATTATAACAAAGATCTACAAGCTTCCAAATTACATCTGATATGTAGTCCATAACATTTGTCAAAGTTAGCTTCTTGGAGGCAACTACGTATAGGATGATGAGAATGGGCAGTTCAAGAACTGAGTACATGTTCATTATGAATCAGATTACGCCAATAGCAAATGTGATCAAAACCATGCGTAAAATTCTCCCTTGACAAAAGACACTAAAATCCGGTTGTAATTATATGGAGCATTTCATTGAACACATGGAGAGCATATGTTAAACAACACCACTGAAGCATTAGCAGTAGTACAACTCACAAAAAACAACAACAAAACAGTCCTAATAATCATCTAACGAAGCATAACGACTTAATGCGATTTAGTAGAAGCAAACGAATTGACAAATGCTCATTCAACATGATTAAATTCATTAGATCATTTATAGTTAAAATCATAATCAGAAAGTTGTAATATTTGGTTTATGAAATTAGTAAAATGGAATTACAAACCAATTGCACTATACATCAAACAAAAGTCTCCAAATGAAATCTTGACCATGTACTTGTCTATAACGCTTGTTGCACTCCACATCACATCATATCACAAGTAATCTGTCATGAGGAAAAGGTTATTTATAAATAAAATAATTGAGATAGAAATATATTAACCAAAATCAATTATCAATTAACCAAAATCAATTCAAGAAACCCATATATATGATGTACTTACAAATGGAAAAACACAGTTGAAGAAATAATATGATGTACTTACACATCGATTAACCAAAACCCTTTCTAAGAAGAGGCGTGAATAATCGATTAACAGGTGATTTTAGTGTTATCAAGCCATTTAGTATTATCGGGATTGACATGAGACTAGCCGATTCTAGACTTAGTTATAATTCGGGTTTGGAGGTGCGGAGTGCACACTCGAATAAGATAAGTTGGTATCGAAAATACGACGGTCTAAGTAGTGATGGTTGGTGGCGGTTATTTTCCCACCAAAATAACCGCTAGGTGGCGGTTATTTAACCGCCAATAACAGCCATGTAACTGCCCATAACTGCCGGTTTTCACGCCTATATAAAGGGCATTTCGGCTTTGTGTTTTACACAAACAACATACAGAAAACGAGAGAGCAAACAAAGGATATACAATTTCCTAGTCGATATTCTATCAAAAAAAGTCTCTGATAAACGAAAAACAAAGCAAAGATTATATTTTTGGATTTGAATCAAGCTTGTAATTCAAATCAAGTTTCTTGGATTATCCTATATCTGAATTATGATACCCCATGCAAAAGGGTCGAATTACAGACTACGAAAAGTGTATTAAACACGATCTACGAAATTATTAAAGTATATATTGTTATTCTTAACCTTGTATCAAACCCTTTTCTCTAACATTCGTAATCTGTAATTGATTTGCAAAGGGAAGGAATAACAATGGTTGTAGAATCTGTGAGGGATATGAGCTCCGGATTTGGAAAACTGGAGAAGTTTGAAGGAAACAACTTTCGTCATTGGTAGAAGAAGATGCACTTCTTATTGACTACTTTGAAAGTGGTCTACGTTTTGAGTACCCCTACACTAGAAGCCCAAGATGATGAAACTATTGAACAAACCAGACGTTGCAGCAAATGGGAGAACGATGATTACATATGCCATGGACACGTCCTGAACGGTATGGCTGACTCCCTCTTTGAAAAATATCAAAACCTTGAACGTGCAAAAGATCTTTGGGATCCCTGGAATCCAAATACATGACCGAGGACGCTTCTAGTAAGAAGTTCCTTGTTAGCAATTTCAATAACTATAAAATGGCGGATTCAAGGTGTGTGATGTAATAGTATAACAAACTCCTTCATATACCGGGACAATTTGAACAACACAAGATGTAGATGGATGAATCCATTGTTGTGTCTAGTGTTATTGACAAATTACCACCCTAATGGAAAGATTTTAAGCACATGTTAAAACACAAGAAAGAAGAATTGTCACTTATGCAACTTGATAGCCACTTTCAGATTGAAGAATCCTTACGGATTCAAGAAAGTGGAAAAAGGAAAAGAAAAGGAAGTTACTCATCCATCATCTGTAAACATGGTGGAAGATGGCAAGAACCAAAAACATCACAAATGGAATAAATAGAAGAAAGATGACAATAAAAAGGGTTTCAATAAAAAGGCAAAACTTGTGTGTTGGAATTGTAACAAACCAAGCCACTTGAAACGTGATTGTCATCTTGGAAAAGGTAAAAATGGAGCAAGTGCTTCTAGACAAGGAACAAACAAATGTTCAGGGTCCAAAACCACAAGGTCAGAATCTAGTTTCTAGCACTACTTCTGATATACATCATGTATCATTAATTCCTGAAACATTTTATGTGAAGGATGAAAATATGCATGTTAGATAGACTTGGGAGCGACGAGTCATGTGTGCAACGATCGCTGTCGGTTCAAGAATTATGAAGTCGTAGATGATGGATTATTTCTTTATATGGGAGACCATAATAAAGCTCTCATTATTGGTCGTGGTTCGGTGTCTTTAGAGTTTAGTTTTGGAATAAGTCTTCATCTTGGAAATGTTATTAGAAAGAACTTGGTGTCTGGTTGTGTATTAAATAAATGTGGTTATAAACAAGTCTATGAGTCCGATAAGTACATCTTATCAAAGTGTGTTACATTTATAGGATTTGGGTATTATTGTAATGTCATGTTTATGCTTAACATAAATAAGAATCTTGCAGATTCAGTTTATAAGACTTGTTCGAAATATGATGATTCTTCTCTATGGCATGCTCGTTTAGGACATGTTCATTATAAACGCATGCTTGAAATGTCTAAAAACGGATTAATTCCCGCTTTTGATATAAATATAGAGAAGTGTAAAACCTGCATGTTAAATAAGATTACTAGACAACCATTCCCTAATGTAAAAAGAAATACTATTGAGCTTGACCTTATACATAGTGACTTATGTGATTTACATGCAACTCCTTCCTTAGGTAATAAAAAGTACTTTGTTACGTTTATAGATGATAGTACACGTTTTTGCTATGTTTTTTTATTACACTCTGAAGATGGAGTGTTAGATAAATTTAAAATTTATAAAACAGAGGTAGAGTTGCAACAAAATAACTTAATCAAAAGACTACACACTGATAGAGGTGGTGAATATTATGACCCTACTTATTTCCAATCTATAGGAATTATGCATGAAACTACTGCTTCATATACTCCACAACAAAATGGTATATCGGAGTGGAGAAATAAAGTTCTCAAGAAAGTGGTTAATTCCATGTTATCATATTCGGGACTAAGTGATGGGTTTTGGGGAGAAGCCTTATTGATGGCTTGTTATTTATTGAATAGGGTTCCTATCAAAAGGAACAAGATAACTCCCTATGAACTTGGTACAAAAAGAAACCAAACTTAAGTTATCTTAAAGTTTGGGGATGTCGAGCAGTCGTAAGACTAACCGAATACAAAATAAATACTTTGGGTGAAAGAGGTATTGATTGCATCTTTATAGGATATTGATATTTCCGGATTAAACCATGTTTTTAACCGTAAATATTGTGGGTTCTAAGCATCCGTTATCCATAAATTGATAGTTATTACACTAAAATGTTGTTTGGGATGTTTATAGGTTGAATATGTTGGAGATAGTGGAAGAAGTGACGAAAACGGACGAGAATGGGAAGAAAAATCAAATGTCCGTCAAAATTAAAAAGCTCGCACCGCGAGGACCTCGCGGAGAGAAGAACTTGACCTCATGCCGGGAAAAATTCTCTGGAAAAAGGGAGAATCGACACACTTGACCTTGCGCCGCGAGGACAATAGGCTCGCATTGCGAGCCCTGCAGATCAGGTTGGCTATAAATTCATTTTTTGAATCAGAAATTGGTATCTTTTGTCACTTGGCCGGCCCTAGATGAGTTTGGAAGAACTTTACAAGCCTGTAAAGTGAGGAAACACCATTGGGGCTTGAAGGATTCAAATCTACACAACAATCATCATCATCATCATCATCAATCCGGTTTGTCGAATTCGTGTTTAATTCTGAATTAGGGATGTTAATTTTGACTTTATTGGATTGTTTGAGCCTGATTATGGGCTAATCATCTTATGTATTCACCTTATGATTGAACCCTAGTGAGATATGACTCGATTTCATTGGTTTATGCTTTGTTGATACTAGTTCCATGTTTATTCAATTAAAGTTTGGATATTTGTGGTTTTAACTTTTGTTTTCCTGGATTCATGGTACATGTTGATTATGAATATGGAGTTTATATGATATATGTTCCTCTTTGAATGTTTGTCTATGAATTATTCAAGGGTTTGCTTGGAATAGTAATCAGGATTTAGAAACAATAACTTAAACCTATGAATCTGAAGTTTATCATCATGGACGTGATGAGTTTATGTTAATTCGCTTTGACATGGTTGATAGATTATGAACTAGGTTGCGTGGGTTTGATATTCAATAAGAAGTTGGGTATTTTGCCCCTCTCGTAATAGCTTTTGGAAATCGGAAGTTGAATCTAGCCAATTCAACTTAGAGAACCAATTAAACTGATGTTGAGATATACCGAACTAGGGGGAAAGAATAGGTGAATACGTGCTTTCATTCTGGTCATTTGCAAAAGTTCAACCGTCATTTTATTTGCTTGTTTCTCGTTCCAATTCATTACTTTGTTCTCTTGAAACTGAAAACCCCCCAACTTAAGGTTAGCTATTATCTGTTAACTCCTCGATTCTTGTGCTACTCCATATGGATACAATACCCATTTCTTGTCTCTCTTTTACTATTACATGATTAGGTACACTTGCCTAGTGTGTGTAAGTGCTAGAATAGGTGAATGTTTGACTTAAAAATTATATAACTAGATTTCGCACATCAGATATGTTGAGCATTCCAAGGCTTATAGGTTCTTTGTTATACAACCTAATGATTACGTTTCAGTTAATACTGTTATAGAATCTAGAGATGCAATATTTGATGAGTCACGATTCTCATCAATACCTAGACCCAAGGATATGGTTCCGAGTTCAAGTGGAACAAATCTACAAAAGGAAATTGTACCCGATTCAAATGAATCACTTGAGCTTCGAAGAAGCAAAAGAGAAAGAAAGAATAAATCTTTCTGTCCTGATTTTCAACTCTATTTAGTTGAAGGCACTAGGAATGAAGTTGCATCTATATATTCATATTGTTTTAGTCTTGAAGAGGATCCTAAACTATTTGATGTTGCAATGAGATCTCAGGATGTTACATTCTGGAAAGAAGCAATAAATGATGAGATGAACTCTATCATGGGAAATAATACATGGGTCTTAACTGATCTCCCACCTGGTTGCAAACCCTTGGGTTGCAAGTGGATTTTTAAAAGGAAAATGAAAGTACATGGAACAATCAACAAGTTTAGGGATCGATTGGTTATTTAAGGTTTTGGACAAAAACCCGGAATATACTACTTTGATATTTATGCTCCGGTAGCTCGTATTACGACCATAAGATTATTGATTGCCTTAGCTGTTATCCATAATCTTGTTATTCATCAAATAGATGTTAAAACAACATTCTTAAATGATGATCTAGAAGAAGAGGTATATATGAAACAACCTAAAGGTTTTATCATGCCTGGAAACGAGCATAAAGTGTACAAATTGATTAAGTCTTTGTATGGGCTGAAGCAAGCACTTAAACAGTGGCATCAAAAATTTGATGAAGTTGTCTTGAATAATGGTTTTAGTTTAAATCAATCGGACAAAGTGCATATATAGTAAGTTTGATATGACTAGTAAAGGTGTAATCATATGCCTGTATGTAGATGATATGTTAATGTTTGGGACTGATCAAAGACAAGTTGATATGACCAAAGAATTTTTATCATCAATTCTCTACGAAGGATATGGGGGAGGTAGAAGTTATACTTGGAATAAGGATTAAGTGTGAACACAAGGGAATTTCTATTACATAGTCTCATTATATTGAGAAAGTGCTTAAGAAATTCAATTCTTTAGATTGTTCACCTGTTAGTACTCCTATGGATCCAAATATAAAACTTATGCCAAGTACTGGTCAAGCAATTTCACAACTTGAGTACTTAAAGCTTATTGGCTGTTTAATGTATGCCATGACTAGTGCAAGGCCTGGTATAGCATTTGCTATTGGAAAGCTAAGTAGGTTTACTAGTAATCCTAATACTCATCATTGGCAAGCAATAAGGCGGGTGCTGAAGTATCTTAAGAAACCATGGACTATGGTTTGACCTATGTAGGGTTTCCTTCTGTCATAGAAGGATATACCAATGCAAGTTGGATTACCAATATTGAAGACCACTCGTCTACAAGTGGCTATTCCTGCTTGGAGGTGGTGCAATATCATGGGCCTCCAACAAGCAAACTTGCATTACTAATTCAACTATGGAATATGAATTTGTAGCCCTTGCTTTTGCTGTTAAAGAAGCATAATAACTAAGGAATTTAATCTATAAGATTCCCTCTGATCCATTCTAGATTCAAAACATGAAGTACCAACCTGACCTGTTACATTCAAAACATCTACAGATGAAATTCCAGTCACTTCTTGGGTCATAGGAGTGTCAGCAGGGGTATCTCTGTCAGCCATATCTGTACAATCACATCATCTCACAAGCTCATTAGATAAACCGTTAGTACATAACATACTAACTATCACATCACAATTCCAATTCACTCTAAATCCCCCCAAAGGAAAGTTTGACCCAACATGAGCCAAGATTTGGGAATGCAACACTCTAGCCATGCCTGCATCGCTAAACCTAGGCTCTGATACCAACTTGTAACACAGTAAATACTTAAGCCATTTTTTTTAAAACGCTACGGAAGCATTCACTAATTTCATTTAACATAAACATTCACAAGTACAAAGTACTTTTACAAATCACAACATCCGTTGGTGTTACAAAAAATTATAAAACGTGGCTCGTCTCTTCTCAAAACACAATATCAGAGTATTGGTCAAATTCCCCTTTCCACAAACAAAGCTAAACAGCTACTCACATAAACCTGCAAAAAGCAATCAACCGTGGGGGGTTAGCACAAAGCTAAGTGAATGGAAGCTACAGACAAGCACATAACAATCATTGTTCCCAACGGAACCTCTGAACATCAATCCTCAATCAATCCGTCAATTCAACAATCTCTTCCATCCCGAGGACCAGCGGTTCTACCGAACCTACAACCAAAGCTGGCCAAAGCAAAAGTTTACCGATAGCTCCCTGCCGATTGGCACAGTAAACTCCCCTCTGAGCAACAAATGCAACATAGGAGCTACTACTGTTCAACCAACCGCAAGCGAGCCCAGCTCTTGCATCAGCAGCTGACCCCAACCAGCCCTTACACAGAAGCTGATCTCTTCCGACCCATAACACAGAAGTCGGTTCTCAAACAATCCAAATACTCTTCCGGTCACAATCACAATCAAAACTCTTTTACATATAACATATATGAACATACAATTCTCATTTAGCATATAGCAGACTTAACAATCTATCATGGCATAACAAGCAATCTATCTTCGCATAACAAACTTATCAGTCAAATATCTCGTATTCGAATCAACAAACAATCTTTGCAATCAAACAATCCTTCAATCATTCAATTCATAATGTTACCAACGAAACCACCCGTGAGTAAACTTCCACTCACCTCAGTCCTCGATTCACGCGTGCTCAGTAGTCTAATATCACAGAGTCTGTGGTTTGCCTGAAAACACAGCAACAACCGAATCAGTCTCGAATATATAAATATATCTTTCAATATATATTTATATCTCATAATCATGTAAATAACTTGATTTAATCATATAATTAACAGTACAACTTTTCCCAAACGAAACACAAACAAAACAAACAACATTTCTGAAACAGGCCCCGTCGCGCCGCGACACACCCTTGTGTCGCGCCGCGACACTGTCGGATTTTGAATACGGATTTCAAGTCACGGATTTCACAATCGGATTTCGTTCCCGGATTTTGATTGTCATATTTGGAGTCGGATTTACAACTCTCGGATTTCTAGTGTCGGATTTCGAGGATTCGGATTAGCAACAATCGGATTTCCTCAAACCGACCCAACTCTCGGATTTGCATGAAGGTCGCGCCGCGACCTTCAATGTAGCGCCGCGACATGCCTCTTTTCAGATTACCTTCTCTTTTCTTTCGGATTTCCAGCCACCAATAGTCACATAACTTATATTTAACATATAATTTCTCATTTCAAAACATTTCTAACATACATATAACTTCATATATCATGTTATAACTCATTATAAACACTTTTAATCAATCATAACAACCAAATCATCAAAACCCATTTTCATCTATTTTCTTCAAAAACCCAACAATGGTGAAATTCAAATCAGCCATAAGAGCATAACCAAATGATCAGTAACATGTATGGATTATTAGCTAACCTTTATTTTGAATTTATGAATCACAAAATCTCTTCTTTTGAAATTTCCAGTTTTCTTCTTCTTTGTTCTTCTTTGTCCAGAGAAAATATACACACACACACACAGTTCACTTTTCCTTTCCTTTTCAAATAAGCAAATGTCAACAGACAAGTATATTCTGATACACACGTGTGCTCCTTAACTAGTTTCACAAACATGAGGTGTCCAAAGACCTTTTACCATACATGCATACATACATCCATACTTAGATTATTATTCCCATACATAACATACATATTAATTCTTTTCTATCATCAGTAAATCAACTTACAACTTTATATACTTAATAAACTAAACCAATTAATTCAATTACTCTCAATAATTACTTAACCAATTACTCAACATACAATCGAGGTATTTTCTACAATCCTCGTACTAAACTCAATCTTATTTAACCATAAATACATACGATATCAAATACTCTTTTAATCACGTAACATAACTAATCACATTTCAACTTACCATTAGCCCACCTACTACTAGGCCGGGTTTTCGGATGTTACAAATCTTCTCTTCTTCAGAGGATTCCGTCCTTGGAATCCTATAGCATATTTCAACAAAAAACCCATTCTTCATATACGTTCATTTCAGGTTGTCAAGTTCCATGTAACACATATCCATATCTTTCTTATTACCATTCACTAACATTCACTTCTATTCATCTTTTTTCATTTCATAATTATCAGAGTTTAACAACTCTTCTTCAATTCAATCATAAAACTCATAAACCTGTCTTTCAATCATTTTCTTTCACACTTACACATATAATCAATATCAAAACATCTCTTGTATACTTGTTCACCGTCAATCTGTTTATCTCAATTAATACTTCATATATAAGTCACTCATTGTTTTCCATACATGGATATCTTCATATCATCTTTCTCTTGTTTCCAATTAATATGTCAAACATTACCACTTTATCCACATATCAACTCACCACTGATATCTTAATCCTCCATCAGATGAAATCACATCACGTTTATCTACTCAGTATAATTATGAATTCCACGAATCATCAAAATTTCAACACAAATCACAAGTCCATCCTCATTTATCTGTGCAATTATTTCTGACCGACCATCCCATAAAATTCAGTTGTACTTCTCGTTTCTCATCTTAATTCTTGTTATATGTTCTTTCAAAATTAAGTCAATTCCTTCAATCCTCATCAAAATCTCAAGTATAGAAACATTATATCTTTTTAAATCATCGCATCAATATAACTTTTCCCAGAAGATCACGTTCCACTGGGGTAATAATACCAACACTTCTTATTAATCAGTCGATAATCATTGGTAATACACCAAATTCCTTCTCATGTAGTACATTAGACATCAACTCCATCATAGCTTGTTATTATCATAATTCTGGTATCTCAAATTTCCTAAACAGTTTGTAAATCTCTGATACTTTACTTTAACTCAAACACACTCAAATCATAACTCCACGAAAGTATATATATCATATTCATTCCTTTCCATATGTCTTTCATTAATTACTTCATATGGCGTTATACTATTTAGCCCTTCCAAGTGCATTGGCAATATAGTTCTGAGAGTTCGGTTTAAATTAAGTTTCCAGTTCCAAGCACAGGTACTCCTTAGCAAAGGCAATTCATTCATATGATCTACAAATCTTCGTTCCATAAGCTTAGGCCATTATATTTCTCTTTTATCGTTATCTCATAAATCCGTTCTATTACTCAATTTACATATATCTTCGGTTCATGCGTGTCAATCGTCATCATAACTGGCTCTTTCTCATGTGTATCTTCTTGTAATTAGGCACCAATAACATCTTTATCCAAACAATTCTTTCATATTTCATACTTGCCCAATTTGTAGCAATCTACTTCTTTCTTTTACTTGATAATCTCAATCATTCATGTCATCAAGTCAAGTGCGCGTCGATTCACATAATCTTCAAGGTTACTATCATAAATTCTCTCGTATTTTCACATATCTAACAACAATTTGTCTTTCCAATGTAATTTCAGACCTCTCAATCACATTTGTTTATTCATTCTAACCATCATTTCTACCATATATCAAGTTCATTCGTATGTAAATATCCACTACTTCTTTTAATACTCGAATTAATCTCATATATTTCTTTATAATCAATATCAATATCTTCATATTATCAACACAACGCATCTGCTGCAATTCCAAGGGCATGAATTAAATCATTCCTTTCAAAAATCTTCAACTGTCACAAGACATAAACCATTTCTCCATTTTCATAGCACATGATCTTTTATATCAACCCAACAAATACAATATCTCAACGAATCATCGATCTCCTCAAGTTCATTAATCGATATCACGGATTATCTTCAATCGTTAGCTTTACCAATATTCACAATCTTAGTTATACATTTATCAACCATATCTCTCAATCGTCACAAAACCTTCTAAACTTCGTTAACTTATCCATTTTCCTCTTTCTTTGTACGAACACAAGCATACATATACATATAAACATATATAAACACAGAAGGCAAGACAACTCTTGCAACACATAACCAAGCATGCAGTTTTACAAATTTACAAACATCATTCTAGGTACTTCATACCCAATTCACGTCATATCATGTATTTCATCATTTACCGTCATATTTACTTACTACTATACGCATCAAACCGTTTTACATTCAAATATCTCAATTTTCTAAAGAATCATACTCTTTAGAATCAATCAAACACACTTAGCACACATAAACATCATACATTCTCGTTTAACTCTAACGTTAATAAACATACGCATAAATATAATGGTTATCAAAACGTACCCGTTACATCATCAGTAACGGCAATATCATCAGCCATCATGTTGAAATTTCTACCCTCTTGCTCAGACAAGTTCTTTCTCTTTTGCCCACTTGCTGATGAGGATCCCCTACCTGCCGCAGCTCCTGACCCTGACTCTAATTCCTTGCTAACTTTGCAATCTCTTGCTCGATGATCTTCTTCAAAACAAATCCAGCATACCTTTCGCGAGAAACGACATTCTTTCATTTCATGGCCAAACTGCCCGCAAGTCAGACACAGCATAGTCTGAGTCGTACATGGTCCTATGTGGTGAGACTTACACTTCCCACACCGTGACACTCGTTAGTTAGATACATTAAACGCAGGTCTACGTTTCAAATTTCTTTTACTCTGACTACCCTGACCTCTTTGCTTTTCAATATTATATTGTTCCAATCGAAATTTCTACTGAGATATCTCATCTCGATTCGTTCTATCTCTAGCCTTCAAATCATCTTCAGCCGATTTGGCCAAGGTAAATGCCTGTGACAGCGTACTAGCCCATCTGGTAGTACTTCGATACTCAGGAAGCAAAGCTCCCACAAAGTGTTGTATCTTAGACGCCTCATCAGGTACCCATTGCTTCACAAAGCGCAATATTTCGTTAATCGTTTGATTAATTCATCCACAGTCATGTCTTTAGTCATACGCAACTCCATGAATTCTCTTTTGATACGAACTATCTCAAAAGTATTGCAATACTGTTCACACAGTTTCTCCTGAAACTGATCCCATGTCACACTGTCTTGCTGTTGTTTAGAAAAATGTCCTGTAAGGGAATCCCACCAAACCATTGCATCTCCTCTTAGCATACGAGTCGCAAAACAAACTCTCAATTCACCCTCACAATTGCATGCTTCAAAAGCCTTTACCATTTCTCGCAACTAGTTCAAAGTTATATTGGGGTCTGTACTGCCATAATACTCTGAAGGCTTACAATCCAAGAATTGCTTATAAGTGCATGGTGGTTTAAATCCTAGATACGCAAAAGGATAAACTCCTTGGGTAGTAAAAGGATGAGAACTCAATTGTTGTGCCACTTGTGATATTGGAGGAAACGGAACTGTAGCTTGCACATTTGTAGCTTGAGTTGTACTAAAAATAGGATTCTGAATTCGTTCATTCTGGATAATCCTCTCTCGTTCCATATTGCCCATAGCATTTCTAAGTTCCCACAATTCATTCTCCAATTTGGAAATATATTCCCTCTGATCCATTCTAGATTCAAAACTTGAAGTACCAACCTGACCTGTTACATTCAAAACATCCGCCGATGAAATTCCAGTCACTTCTTGGGTCATAGGAGTGTCAGCAGGGGTATCTCTGTCAGCCATATCTGTACAATCACATCATCTCACAAGCTCATTAGATAAACCGTTAGTACATAACATACTAACTATCACATCACAATTCCAATTCACTCTAAATCCCCCCAAAGGAAAGTTTGACCCAACATGAGCCAAGATTTGGGAATGCAACACTCTAGCCGTGCCTGCATCGCTAAACCTAGGCTCTGATACCAACTTGTAACACAGTAAAAACTTAAGCCATTTTTTTTAAAACGCTACGGAAGCATTCACTAATTTCATTTAACATAAACATTCACAAGTACAAAGTACTTTTACAAATCACAACATCCGTTGGTGTTACAAAAAATTATAAAACGTGGCTCGTCTCTTCTCAAAACACAATATCAGAGTATTGGTCAAATTCCCCTTTCCACAAACAAAGCTAAACAGCTACTCACATAAACCTGCAAAAAGCAATCAACCGTGGGGGGTTAGCACAAAGCTAAGTGAATGGAAGCTACAGACAAGCATATAACAATCATTGTACAACCAACCGCAAGCGAGCCCAGCTCTTGCATCAGCAGCTGACCCCAACCAGCCCTTACACAGAAGCTGATCTCTTCCGACCCATAACACAGAAGTCGGTTCTCAAACAATCCAAATACTCTTCCGGTCACAATCACAATCAAAACTCTTTTACATATAACATATATGAACATACAATTCTCATTTAGCATATAGCAGACTTAACAATCTATCATGGCATAACAAGCAATCTATCTTCGCATAACAAACTTATCAGTCAAATATCTCGTATTCGAATCAACAAACAATCTTTGCAATCAAACAATCCTTCAATCATTCAATTCATAATGTTACCAACGAAACCACCCGTGAGTAAACTTCCACTCACCTCAGTCCTCGATTCACGCGTGCTCAGTAGTCTAATATCACAGAGTCTGTGGTTTGCCTGAAAACACAGCAACAACCGAATCAGTCTCGAATATATAAATATATCTTTCAATATATATTTATATCTCATAATCATGTAAATAACTTGATTTAATCATATAATTAACAGTACAACTTTTCCCAAACGAAACACAAACAAAACAAACAACATTTCTGAAACAGGCCCCGTCGCGCCGCGACACACCCTTGTGTCGCGCCGCGACACTGTCGGATTTTGAATACGGATTTCAAGTCTCGGATTTCACAATCGGATTTCGTTCCCGGATTTTGATTGTCAGATTTGGAGTCGGATTTACAACTCTCGGATTTCGAGGATTTGGATTAGCAACAATCGGATTTCCACAAACCGACCCAACTCTCGAATTTGCATGAAGGTCACGCCGCGACCTTCAATGTAGCGCCGCGACATGCATCTTTTCAGATTATCTTCTCTTTTCTTTTGGATTTCCAGCCACCAATAGTCACATAACTTATATTTAACATATAATTTCTCATTTCAAAACATTTCTAACATACATATAACTTCATATATCATGTTATAACTCATTATAAACACTTTTAATCAATCATAACAACCAAATCCTCAAAACCCATTTTCATCTATTTTCTTAAAAAGCCCAACAATGGTGAAATTCCAATCAGCCATAAGAGCATAACCAAATGATCAGTAACATGTATGGATTATTAGCTAACCTTTATTTTGAATTTATGAATCACAAAATCTCTTCTTTTGAAATTTCCAGTTTTCTTCTTCTTTATTCTTCTTTGTCTAGAGAAAATACACACACACACAGTTTTCTTTTCCTTTTCTTTTCAAATAAGCAAATGTCAACAGATCAGTATATTCTTATACACACGTGTGCTCCTTAACTAGTTTCACAAACATGAGGTGTCGAAAGACCTTTTACCATACATGCATACATACATCCATACTTAGATTATTATTCCCATACATAACATACATATTAATTCTTTTCTATCATCAGTAAATCAACTTACAACTTTATATACTTAATAAACTAAACCAATTAATTCAATTACTCTCAATAATTACTTAACCAATTACTCAACATACAATCGAGGTATTTTCTACAATCCTCGTACCAAACTCAATCTTATTTAACCATAAATACATAAGATATCAAATACTCGTTTAATCACGTAACATAACTAAACACATTTCAACTTACCATTAGCCCGCCTACTACTAGGCCGGGTTTTCGGATGTTACACTAAACCTATATCAACCATTTTTATACACTGTGATAGTGCTGCCACTTTGGCAAGAGCTTATAATCAAGTGTATAATGAAAAGTCACGACATTTGGAGGTTAGGCAAAATATGGTACGTGAGCTTATAAGTCATGGGGTGATTTCTGTTGAGTTTGTTAGATCTCAACAAAATTTGGTTGATCACTTGAGGAAGGGATTAGCAAGGGACTTGATAAATAAATCGGCAATCGGTATGGGATTAAAGCCCATTTAATACCTCTAAGGGTAAGATACCCAATTAACTCCTAATACAATATTAGGAGTTGAATTCAATGTGGAAAACTTATTTTTGGAGATAGAAGCACATGTTTTACATCATCCCAAGGTATGTGCTTGGACATGCAGATTGGAGTAAGGTTGAAATCTAGATTTCTTAATGGTTCTTTTGAAAAAAGTGCATTTGCAGGTGCATGAATGAAAAGGACTACCGATATAAGTGTGAAGTACAGCCGCTTCAGGAAGCATGAAGCTTGGTTTCTATACACTTATGATTGGATAAGGACACATGGCTATGTAATAGTGTTAGGTGTAAACATTAGAATTTTGTGTTAGACTTATGTGTATAATATCTTCAGTTACTCAAATGAGTTGATGGGTTCATTCCTTAGGACACCCTGATTCTCGAGTATTTCGAATGTGTATTATACAAATATGAAAATTCAATCTTCTAGACATTTTCATTTACGCATAAGTTTGGATTTTTCGTTTGAATTTAGTTAATCATGGTTTACACTAAAATGGGGGAAGAATTTTGGTGATTTTAGTGTCATCAAGTCATTTAGTATAATCGGGGTTGACATGAGACTAGCCGATTCTAGAGTTAGTTATAATTCGAGTTTGGAGGTGCGGAGTGCACATTCGGATAAGCTAAGTTGGTATCGGGAATACGATGGTCTAAGTGGTGACGGTTGGTGGACTAAAATAACTTCTAGGTGGCGGTTACTCAACCGTTGGCGGTTATTTAACTGTCAATAATCCCCATGTAACCGCCGTGTAACCGCCGGTTTTTACGCCTATATAAAGGGTGTCTCGGTTTTGTGTTTTACACGAACAACATACGGAATACGAGAGGAAACGAAGGATATACAATTTCTTAGTCGATATTCTGTTAAAATAACTCTCTGATTGTTGGACTTTAATGGTTTTAAATCAAAGGGTGTTTTAAATATGAAAGACTTGTATTAGTGTGTATGCTATTATTATGAAGTTTATGTATAAAGTGTGTAACACACCGAATTTGAATACGGCTCGGATGGGTCCCTAACCCAAGTCTGATACCACCGCCACCAACTGCCCTTGGCAGTTTTGGCGCCAATTAACCGCCATTAAGTTGTATATATATGATGTAAATGTACAAACAAAAGCAATTCGATTTCTTCAATTACTTCTGTTCATACAATTCGATATTTACATACTGCATTGATTTTTCTATGAGAGTTAGTACGTGTGAGTGTGATACAAACATAGTTGGAGGAATTGAATTCTCTACTATGATAAACGAAAAATAAAGCAAATATATTCTGTGTTTGGATTTGAATCAAGCCTGTAATTAAAATTAAGTTTTTTGGATTATCGTATATTTGAAACCACAAGTCCGGTAAAAACCAATGAAACCACAAGTCCGGTGTCTAGAAATCGAAAGTAAAGTAATTGCACTACAAAAAAGATGTCAATTATCCATACTTTTTAACAATATTAATACGTTTAAAACCATGAAAAATTACAATCAAGCGTGAAATTTTGAGTGTTATTAATTTCTATCAAATCTTTACATTTGAAAGTGTGAAAATTGGAGTAAAAAAATCATATTTATTAGTGTTGACAAATTATCTAAATTTTCACATTTCCAAGCATGGAAAATTTGAAAATAATTCTAGAGTTACAAAAGTTCACGCTTTTAAGGGTGAACTTTTATAATTATCTATTTATTACCAAATTCACACTTTTAAAAGCGTGAACTTTTAAAAGCAAATGTACACATCTATAAATGTTGAGTTTTTTCTTTTTCTAACAATTTTTATTTTTATACTATTTTTCACAATTATAAGCGTGATAAACCTAAAAAAATTTACATATTCTTTATAAAGCGTGAATAAATGATATATTTTTTTGTAGTGTTGGTATCGTTGTTTGCTAATTGGTAATTAGGTGTAAAATTTCCTTTTAAAGTTTCCAATTTCCGCATCACACTACCACATCAGCTTTTCACTCTCACCAATCAATCATGTAGTAGTCACTTCTTCCTTCACTAGATTCTGAGATCTACCTAATTTCAACTATAAATTTTTTTTAAAAAATAGAGAATGAGAAAAAGAGTGAAAGTTCCCGAACATAGCCCCTCCTTTTTTGCTTTCGTGCCCCACTTATCAAAACCATGTAGGCCTCTTCAATGTGGTACGTACCACCACATTCTTGCCTCATCACACCGTAATAAAGTGAAAAAAAAAGATAGACCACACGCAACCACCCATAGATACGTGAATCCTCTCAAGCATCAGTTTTCTCAAAACAAAAATATTTACTAAAATGTGAATTCGGACTTTAAAGAAACGTTGTTTGATTTTCGTACTTGATTTACGCATCGGTTACAAATTTACATGATTAACACATGCATAACCTTAATTTTTGACATCTAAATAATCCATTTCATGAACTTTTTCGCACTTTAACTGATAAGTTGTTCAATTATAAGTATGTGATCGAACCATAAACCAAATGCACCACAAATTAATATTTACATTCTTCCAAGATTAATCTGTTAATTAATTTTCATATCAAAACAATGATCAGCTCATATTCATTCTCCCTATGGCTTCTATTAATGTTGCTCATTTCTTGGGCCATTCAATCTCCGGTGACTGCAGAGCAACCAGCATTAATACCGGTGAAACCACCTCCGCCACCTGCGAAACCTGCTCCGCCGGTGAAACCAAAAAAAGTGAGATGCTGTTCTCTTCTGTTCCCGGCATGCTTCAATAGATGGTACAGTTGTCCGGTAGACTGCCCAACTAACTGCTTCATCGATTGTGCTTCCTGCAAACCCATCTGTTGTAAGTTAATTATATATATATATATAAATATATATATATATATCCTCTCTCTCTCTCTCTATATATATATATATACACACATATATATATATGCACAAATTAATCCACCATTTTTTTTACATGAATTTAACTTCATTTAATACTTAACTGATGAAGCTTGCAATATTCCGGGAGCTTTATGTCAAGACCCACGATTTGTTGGTGGTGATGGTATCACATTTTATTTCCATGGCCATAAAGATCAAGACTTCTGCTTACTATCCGACACCAACCACCACATCAACGGTCACTTCATCGGGAAACGCGACCCAAAACTCACTCGCGACTTCACTTGAGTGCAATCTCTTGGAATATTATTCGACGATCACAAACTCCTAGTCGGGGCCAAGCGAACATCAATCTGGGACGATAATGAAGAACATTTGGTTATATCATTCGATAATAACCCGATATCCCTTGATGGAAGAAATCAGAATTATCGTAATTCATCTCTTCTGATCACTCGAACAAGCGCGACGAATGGCATTGCTGTTGAGGTAGAGAATAGTTTCAGGATTACTGCTACGGTGGTCCCGATAGGCGAGGAAGAATCAAGGGTTCATGGCTACAATATTACAAAAGAAGATTGTTTTGCACACTTGGAATTGGGGTTTAAGTTTTATGGTCTAAGTGATAATGTGGATGGGGTTTTAGGACAAACTTATAGGAGAAATTATGTGAGTAAGATGAAGGTTAGTGCAAAAATGCCGGTAATGGGTGATATACCAAAGTACACGACGTCGGGTATATTTGCTACCGATTGCCCTATTTCCCGATTTGGTCGCCGGAATGGGGTTCCGGTGAAGAGTTTTAGCTAGTCCTGCTTGCATTGTTCTCTCTATATATATGTATTTTGGTTTACGAATAAATAAAATAAATCATTATTTAAATGCATTCCTTATGTTTTAATTAGCTATAATATTAAAATCGAAATTTGATTTTGACTTTTATATGTCAACATCAAATTAGTAATGGAAGCGTCCACTAGGTTGAGGGTAGACGTGGCGGTTAAAACGTGGGATCATAATACGAAGAGAAATTATTGTATTTTCTTGAACAAGTCATTAATGATTGTTGTTATAATTATCGCAATAAAGTCGGGTTTTATTACTAAAAAGAATTTTAAATGGTTATAAAGTATTTTAAATTGATAAAATTAAAAATTTAGTTAAATATAATATTTTTAAATTTATAAAGGGAATGGAATTTTTGAATTAGGGTGGACAAATATGATATTTTAAAATGAATGGTTAAGATTGAGTAATTTTATTTATTCTATTAAATTAAGGGTCAGGATCGTCCAATAAATTTGATGTAATTATTCTTTTATTTATATTAGAAGAAGTTATTATATTTTAAAAATATTATACATAATTTAATTCTAATCCTACTAAAATTACGAATCAAATTAATTGTATATTAATGTAAGCTAATCTCATTTATTATGGTAAATTTATTTTTGAAGTTATATGATTATATATATGAATTTTAAATTAACATACAATAAATAATTTTTTAATTATATATCTTCTTAACAATAATGATCGATTCTCATCAAAGCTTCTATCGTTGGTCTCAGTGTTGACTACGTCTTTCATCATTTTTAAATACTCATATTTTTCGTGTTTTATAATTAATTAATATCTTTTTATTGATGATTAATATTTATTACTTTTTTAAACTAACTTGTATATCATACAAACATTTAAGCAAGTTTGTTCATATTTGTTTTATTGTATTTTAATTTATGTAGCATAATGGCTGAGCAACATACGCGAGTGGTGGTTTTTTATGTTGTTTGTATTAAACCTCAAAATTAATTAATACTAATTATATAACATCTAGTGAAAATTACAAATAAGCTACTTTGTTGCATGAATCATCAATGATCGAAGATCAAACTCTACAAAGTAGGTCATGGTTAGAAGGGTTTTCCTCGCTATAAAAGTGTACTTCAGTTATTTGACAATTTGCGTACGGGTTTGTACCAATTCTATTGATGAGTACTTGAGGATGTCGGACAAAATAACATGAGATTGCCTCCACAAATTCGGCCAAGATATTATTCACCTCTATAAAATAAAATATTTGTGCATACCTACTTATGATGATATTCAGACATTGTACGATGCACATGAAGCCAAACATGGCTTTCCTAGGGCGTGCTTGGTAACACAGATTTTACTCATTGAGCTTGAGCAAATTTCCGGCAGCATTGAGAGGTCAATATATGAGAGGTGCTCATGAGCGCCCGACAATATAACTAAAGGCGGTGGCGAATAGTTTGTTAGATTTTAGCAGATGATATCAAAACAGAAATCAATGAGGAACAATGGACAGCAAAATGTTCGAGAAGTGAAAGACCGGGAGACTCATAATACCCTTCGGTCCAATTTAACCACACATATTTACGTTAACTTACTCTTTCTTATTACTTTCCTACCAATCATTTAAAACTAGTAAATATTCATTTTCAACTTCTTCATTTTATCCTATTTTTTCAAAACTAAAAACATGCATTTGTTTGAGAAAAAGAGATAACAATGTGCGGCTGTGTCGGTGTGTGAGAGAGAAAACTTACGAGGTTGAAAGATAATACTGGAGAAAGGGTTGCGTGACAGAGAAGAAGGGTAGGGCGGGGAAGAAGCGCCTAGAGTGCCGAAAGTCACATATGCTTAATGTTCTCCCGCAACTCTTCCACATGACCTCTTGCATCCCACGCCCACTTGAAAATTTTTAACTCTTCCTTGAAATCGTCAACTATCCGGTTTGTATAGTTATTTGCTCATCCGGGACTGTCACCTAAACATATCGTTGTCATATACCTAATTCTCGCTAAAGTAGTCGCGTACAAGAATTTCATGTCTAGTTGGACAATTATATTTTTCACCGCTTTCTTGTTTGTCGACTCGAAGTCTATTCGTCATCATCATAAATTAGACGGGTTGCTTCTCTTACAATTGCGAGCATAATTGTGTTATTTCTCTCAAATACCCGTCGGTTAATTAAAATTGAGAGCATAATTCTTTGGTTTGGCCTTTTCGTTCACCGGTCACAACACTTTATAACATATCCAAATGATATAGATAATTGTTGTAGGTTTATCGCTTTCATCCAACGAAAAC
The DNA here is from genome assembly GCA_038502395.1 of Dittrichia graveolens. Lineage (NCBI taxonomy): Eukaryota > Viridiplantae > Streptophyta > Magnoliopsida > Asterales > Asteraceae > Dittrichia > Dittrichia graveolens. The sequence continues at coordinate 57,377,066 of JARJIL010000009.1, read as the reverse complement.
GACCAACCATTCACTCTATTACATAAACTTTGAATTGTTATACAAGGTTTAAGCAACATAAGAGGTGTCACATTGTGTTGTAAAGTTATCGCTTTCATCAAACGAAAAATTTACTATGATATTAGATGTATTAACCATTTAAGATGAAAACGATACAACTTTTAGCGAATGAAAAAGGATTTTACCCAATCCAGTATGAGCGGTGTATGTGAGAGGTAAGATATAGACACTCATATTTTTATGTACGGGTAGAGAGACAGTTTGCCAAACAATATCGACGCATCGGTGATAGTTAGTTATCAACATAGATGTGCCATTGTATGTCACATTACATTTCCTCACATAATTACACATAGAATTATATGGAGAATGAACCGTCAAACAGAAATTGGTGAACTAGCACAGTAGAGATTATTCTTATGGAATATAGTTCACAAAACATAGTTACTGTTTACAACCTTTAACATAATTTCAGGGGTGGTCCAAACGTATACGAGTTTCGGGCAAAAATAAAAAAAGTGTTCCTTCCTAAAAGTATTAAAATATAATAAAAATAAATAAGTAAAATATAAATTAGATTTTAGACGGTTGATTCTTATTGTCTTTAAGATGCTTTTATAATATATCTTTGTTTTAAAAAATTCAAATACCTATGCAATATAAACTTTTCAAATAAAATCGCAATTTCTTCAACAATACCCCATGTTATATTTTGCTAAATATAATCATAAAAGTAACGTTAACATTTTTTGCATTTAGCCTCTAGTTTAATAATAATATTTGCATTTAGTTATAATAGTAAGATAAAATTGAATAGAATAAATTTCTATAACAAAAGGAAAACAATAAATAAAAAGTCACCATAGTAGAATTGTAAAATGATGTACGATTTAAAAGAAATAAAAATAATTACCTTACTAAATTCCGGTGAATGGTGGAGACTATGGTTAGAAGTGTGTGTGAAGTCTTGACACAGAGCAAGTCATAATTACCCTCCTATCACACCAATGTTGAGTTATACGCAACTATCGCTTAAAGCAAACCGATTTATAATATTGTATTCTTCTTGCTAACGAGTATTCTAAAATCAAAAGCCTTTTTAATAAACTTTATAAAAATTACTCCTCAAGTCATTTTTCTCATTTTTCTCATACTTTATTATTTTGAAAGATTTAATCCTTGTTTGATCCATTGGTGGCGAAAGAAACCCGACAAACAGTCGCACAATCGGAGGTTCATGCAGCAACGGCAGTAGTCATTGTCGTTTCTAGAGGCTCGAAATATTGAAACTTCTGCAAAAGAAGTTGTGTATCCAGATCTGGTCAAGGGTGTTTCTGTGGAAGAGGAGAAACAAAATGTTATCGCATCGACGTCATTACACGAAGAAACCGACTTTGTGGGTGAATTTCTTGATTTATAAATAAAGCTTAACCGAAAATTTGATTGCGTTTTTAGGAGGGTCGATAGTTACAACGAGGAAGAATGGTGCACAATGACGACCAATGAACATATGAATTTTGAACGTAGCTTTATTATTTTTAATGCATCTTTTTGTTTCTTTTTCATCTTCTTTCTCCTTAACAATTGCACTAATTCAGTGCAGAGCTTATTTTATCATATAAATATAAATAAATATATATATATATATAGCATGGTACCCGCGGTAATGCGGCGGTATCAAATAATTTCTACTTGATAACTTGTCCGTTTTCGGTATTCATATAATACTGAGTCAACGAATAATTTTCCTTTTATAACATTTATATTTCTTTATTTTTTTCCATTTTCTTTATTTTTTTGTTCTCAATCACCTCCTTTAATATTTTTAAAATAAATTTTGAGAACAATTAAATAAGAAAAAAGGTTTCTACTTATAAAATATGGTAATTGCATGAAAATATAGAGTATAAAGTAGTAATTTAAAACTATTTAAAATTAAAAGATTGAGAAAATAGAGTAAACTAATTTGAAACTATTGATTATATGAGCTATTTAAAAAAATTATAAATATATCTTTATAAATTAAGATTATAGTTTATTCGAGTTTACGAGGTCTACTTATATACATTTTTTTGATAATTGCGTTAAAATTTTTTTACATGGGGTAATTTAGTAATTTCAAAATACTTAAAATTTAAGAATTTAATAGGCTTAAATGCATTATAATATATATATATATATATATATAGGCAAAAGTTCAAACGAGAACTGTTTTTCGTACGAGAACCAATCTTAGCCGTTCAATTCTCCCACCTTAAATTGGATTGCCCACCCATGAATTCCTTACATGCACCCTGCCACACTTAAACCCCACACGCTCTTCATCAATGAACTCCATTATCCAAAAAGAATGGCCAAGATTGGTTCTCGTAAAACAGTTCTCGTGTGAACCCTCCCCTATATATATATATATATATATATATATATAGGCGAAGGTTCAAACATCGTACGAGAACTGCGAGAACCAATCTTAGCCGTTGATTAAAATTAATCAATGTCTAAGATTTTTTTTACGGCTCATTAATGTTTCATTAATGACTCATTAATGGTTCATTAATGACGCATTAACGAGGGTTATTTTGAAAAAATCAAGCCTCGCAAGTTAATGACGGCTCACCTTGACGCAATTTATAGTTGGGTAAATATATAAATTTCCCTATTAATGAGTTATTAATGGAGCTAAAAACAGTTCTCGCAATTCTCATACGAAAAACAATTCTTGTTTGAACTTTTGCCTAAATAGGCCCCTGGAATTTTTAGTCCCTAAAAGACCTCGCCGCTTGCCTATGTTCAGAGTCGGCCCCGCATAAAGCAAGGTCCAAACCAAAGAATTATGGTGTCTTTGTATACTTAATAATGTTATTCTTACTTAAATCATGATAATTAATTTTGCATGTCATGTAACAAAAATTGATTATGGTTTTCTTGTCATCCATGGTCAATACAACTAGAGTTTTAGTATAAGTGTCGAGTTGTTTTGCTTTTGTTAAAAAATTCTTTCTAGGTTAGTTTTTCTTTTAGGGGGCGTTTGGTTCGTAGATGTTTTTCATGAGAGTTACATTCTGTCAAAGAATTTGTGATTTGCATTTGGTAGGATTGTAAATCGAGTCGTGAAATCCTATTTGTTTTGTAAATCAATCAAAGGATTTGGATTGCTTCTATGACAAATGAAAGAACTGCCATTTAGTTATATTTGGGTAGGGTAGGGTGGGGGTTAGGGTAGGGGAGGGTGGGGTGGGGTCGAGTAGGGTGAGGGTCGGGGAGAGGGTAGGGGTGGGGGTAAGGTAGGGATGGGGGTGGGTAGGTATGCTAGGTTGGGGGTAGCGTAAAGGTAGGGTAGGGTAGGGTAGGGTGCGGTAGGATTAGGGTAGTGTAGAGGGTGGGTATGGTAAGTGAGGGTAGGGTAGGGATAAGGTAGGGTGGGGTTAGGGTAGGGTAGGGATGGGATAGGGTAGGGTAGGGTAAGGTGAGGGTGGGTAGAGTAGGGGTTAGGGTAGGTAGTTAGGGTGGGGGTAGGGTGGGGATGGGGTGGGTAGGTAGGGTAGGAGTAGGGTAGGGGTGGTTGGAATGCGGTAAGGTTGGTTGGGGGTAAGGTAGGGATGGGGGTTAGGGTAGGGTAGTATGGGGGTAGGGTAGGGTGAGGTGGGGTAGAGTAGGGTAGGGTGAGGGTGGAGGAGAGGGTAGGGTAGGGGTGGGGTGGGTAAGGGTATGGATGAGGTGGGTAGGTAGGGTAGGTTGGGGGTAGGGTAAGGGTAGGGTAAGGGTAGGGTCGGTTGTGGTAGAGGTAGGGTAGTGTAGGGGGTAGGTAGGGTAGGATATAGGGTGAGGGTAAGGTAGGGTAGGGTTGGGTGAGGGTAGGGATGGGGTGGATAGGTAGGGTAGGTTGGGGTAGGGTAAGGGTAGGGTCGGTTGTGGTAGGGGTAGGGTAGTGTAGGGGGTAGGTAGGGTAGGATATAGGGTGAGGGTAGGTAGGTAGGGTAGGGTAGGAGTAGGGGTAGGTAGGTAGGGTAGGAGTAGGGGTAGGGGTGAGGGTAGGGGTAGGGTGGGGGTGTAGTAAGGGTAGGTAAAGTGGGGTGGGGTGGGGTGGGCTGGGGGTAGTAAGGAGTGAGGGTAATATGGTAATTTGGAGATTACCTTATTTATGAGATTTGAAAATACTAGGAGGGATGATAGGGTTTATAAAATCTCATGTCTAAAGAATTTGGTAGGATTTCAAGGAAATCCTATTATTGGAAATCCTTTGCCTTTTTCCAAACTAGCACAGGATTTCTCAGTATTTAAAATCCCAATCTTAGAAAATCTTATGAAATACCACAAAACAAACAGAGCCTTAAAGAAAACTACCACTTTGACATTCTAGTAAAATCTACTATTGTATAAAGTAAAAGCTAAAGTATAGTTTACAACCCTGAACTTGTTAAATGGGTTGAATACTATCTAAAGTATAAAAATTGTATTACAGAATCCTAAATTTGATAACTTGGTCAGTTTAGTATCCTAACTTACTAAAACTCGATTGTATTCAAACTGACTGAGTTACCAAATTCGGAATACTATACTATACCTTTAATACTTTAGGGTAGTATTTAATCTCGTCGACCAAGTAATACTTTGACCTAAAGCAAAAATATGTGTCTATTTACAAATTCTCGGGTGTTCTACAAGAAGACCCTATCCCACTTACACGTGATGCTAGATTTACAAAGGTGCCCCTATAGACTTTTCGTCCTTGTAACCTTGCATGGCTCTCTATTCTTGGTACCAAGACTATAACTCTATTACTCTTAAGGAATATATTACTATCTTTAAAAGTTTAACATTATTATTGATTCGGGATGGTATCTGGTCATGCCAATCAATAAAATAATTATGGTCTACAAAATTCTAGTTAAGACCACATATGATTCAGTTTCGCTAATGTTTGTTTAATATCAGAGGATGCAAAAGAAAAATGGCGCATTTGATTAAAAATTTATTATACATAACATTTATTTCCAATAGCAAAAGCATTATATAGTAGGAAAAACCGTCTATGAGTAACAACTTTTAAATATTTATATAATACATATGATAACCAGTTCACTAAATAATATTATACGTGCTTAAGTCATAAGTCACCATCTTATATTAATAAATCATAAGCTAAATGAATCATATGAATATAGCAATAATTTTTCTTTAATAAGAGCTTTTAGATTATACTATACTAGTTGTTTAGTTTTCCAAAATGTATCATATGATTTCTCGCACTCATTACTAACAAATATTTTAAGTGACATCTTTATATATACTTTTCACCCCTTTTTTTTCCTTACATACCCATCAATTATTTTGATGCTACTTATGGCAAATCATATTCTTAACATTAGTATCACATTTACTTCTAAGAATGTAATAGAGCCAATAAGACGGGTTTTACATTGAAAGGTCATTATTTTGTTCATTGTTTACTCGGCTTAAAACAAATATCAATTTATATTATACTTGACATATTTTTCACATATAGTCTTCCCTCTATATAATAATGTACAACCAAAAAATAATTATAAATATGACCAAGTTATTCCCACTTATATGTCTCTCATTAGGATTTTCATATCTTTCCAAGATCTCTCTCTCTCTCTTTTTCTTCCTCGAGTTCCAGATCTCTCTTTCTGTTCTTCGAGTTCTAGATATATGGTTGGTGTTATTGACTTGTGTTCGTGTGTGTGTGTGTGAGTATTGTGTTCATGTGGATGAGTGACGGTTCACGGTGGTCCGGCAATGGTTCAAGGTGGTCTAGCGATGGTTCACGGCAGTCTAGTGAATAAGAGAGAAATATGAAACAAAAGAATTAAAAATTATATTTCATTAAATATTATAATAATACACTAAACAAAATAATAATAACTTTGTAAATATTAACCTAAATTAATTAATAATAATATTAATATTAATTAATTAATTAATTATTCAAAAAAAGGGTTAGTATGATATGACAGTGATGTGGATTACCATGTTAACAAAGCTGGTGATGTTGTGCTTAGATGGAGTGCCATGTGGATTGCCAAATCAAGTGTAACTTGCTGACTAGGCAGTCAAAGGGCCAATGAGGTCACCATAGCATTTATTTGTTAAAAAACGAAATTTATGATCCCCTCTCGACCAAAAAAATTGGACATTATCTTTATTAACAAATTTCAACGACAATTTGCCAAAAAAAACCTAAGAATTTTAATATTAGAAACACTAACCTAGAAAGTGGGAATCCATTGTGAAAGTAGACTATATCCATATATATCCGTAACATTTTCCACTATTTTTGAGATTTAATTTTCATTTTTATCAAACATATGGAGTCAGACTTATCACCGTAAAGCTATTCTTTTTTTGCCGTCATAAATGGAAAATATGATTATTGATGCTAATGATGATGGACTACTCTTGTGTTTAATATTAAAGAGGAGTGTGATTAAAGTAAAATTGTAATTATAAAGTATAATGACGCTATGAATTTTACTTTTTCAATTTTTATGTGATTTTAGATTATTTTAAACAAAATAAAGGTTAAATTTTTGTTTGTGTCTAAGGCCCAATGATTGATCAAACTTTTTCTTAATTTACGTGATGTAATATAAACAAATTTAAAACATTAATTTGATGGTCTACTTGATAGTTCACTTATTCCATATGGAAGGTCGAGAGATCAAATCCTTGGGGCTTCAAACAAGGGTTTGCTAGGAGTTTTTTCCGGAAACGGCCATGGGTAACGCTGATTAGACCATGTACATCAGAGCCAAAGACTCGCACACCTGAAAAAACTCTAACAGAGAAAATCCCATTTAATTAGTTAATTAATATAAATAATATAAACAAATTAACAACAAATAATACTACTACTTAATTGTTTTGTTTTCTAGATTCCATTAGATTTGAGCCATGTATCTAAAGATTTCACTTTTGTTTCTAAAAAAATGAAGCCGATTTTTTTGCCTCCTTTTATTTCTTTTATGCACTTGAAAATTTTTACTTACCATGTATGCACCAATCACATATTCCCCATCACTCTCGATACTTTTAATTTCAAATGGAGCATGTTACAAATTTAGTCACTAAAAAGAACACTATTATTGCACCATGTCAATCAATATATCAATTGTTATTGCAAGAAAATTCAAAGGACAATTAAAAAAGAGTTCCATAAGTAATTTAGTTTTCCTATTCTTGGTTTCTAAGTGCACTATTAGTCGCATTTGGCATAAAGCTAAATACTAAGACTATTAGTCGCATTTAGCATTAAAAAGAGGTTACATATGTGATTTAGAATCTCTATTCTCCCGAACTGAATACGGAAGTTTCAAACCCAGAACCTGAACGGATCAAATTTTTGGTTATCCGACTAAATCCAAACTATTAACTGAAAACGGAATACCGATTGATCGGAACCCAATCGTACTGTTGGGTATAAATATTTTTTAACGAGCTTAACGAAAGTTGATAATGCATTAATTTTGCACAAATGTGGGTCAACCCGAAGCACGACCTTAGCCTAACACGAAATAGAGCGACATGAACCGAACCGTGCACGGAATTAAATTGCGTCAACATGGAAGTGGCATGACTTGTTAACTCGAGCCCGGCCCAAAATGACAGCCTAATTTGTTGTTATACTTAATTTCGAAGGAAAAATAATAGCAGAAGAAAAAGATTGATCCTAAAGCTATGGACTTATATCTAAGTAGGGGTGTCGAAAAAAACTAGGCCCGAATAGTACAAACAAAAAAAATCGGTTTGGGTTATTCGGTTATTGGACTTTTTGTTTGGGTAATTTGCATAATCGATCCAAAATAACTCGGTTTGGGTTTCGGATATAAAAATTGGGTTTTGGGTATACCCGAATTTTAACTTTTTAAAGTATTTTCTTTTAGACATTATCCATTGAAGTTGTAATGAGAATGTTAGAACCTAGAGGGGGGGTGAATTGGTTATATGCCCACTTTTTGAAGTTTTTATCAATATTTGCAAGTAATTAAAGAGTTTAAGGAAGAAAGATATCACCAATGAAGTAGTTTGGACACAATGATTTATAGTGGTTCAAGCAAGGGTTAACAACCTTGCTCTACATCCACTCCTTGGCCTCACCCACCAAGAGTTGCTCCACTAACTTCTCTCTTTGAAGGTAGAGATAAACCTTTTACAACTTCTCTCTTTAGCTTACAAGAATTACACTTCACTCTTGCAAACAAGGTTAAGATAAACCTCACTTCACTCTAATTGGAAAGGCTAGAGTTGATCCTCACTTCTCTCTAATTCTATAGGCTAGAGATTATCCTCACACTATTACAAATGTAATGAAATATATGAACTTGAAGGCTTTCACTCTTGCTTGATTCTTGATCTTGAAAGATTGAATTATCAAGGAATATGAGCTCACAAGATTTTTATGTATTTTGTGTTTTTTCAGATTGCAAGAGGTGAGTAAAACACAAGACTTGAGTTGCTTTAAATAAGGAAAAAGTTTGATGCTCAAAAAGTCTCCAGACGATCCACGGTCGACCGTAGAATCGACCGTCGCACTGATGGAGATTTTTTAGCCTTGTGCATATAGACGTTGGGCTTTTACCAAAACCACAGACAACCCATTTTTACTATAAAAATGCACTGAAAAGAAGCTTTAGAAAAGTTGGGTAAGTGCCATACTTCTTAAGTTTGAATTTAATCATGAAAATGGTAGTTTGGAAACCAAATGCACAAAACATGTTGGAAGTTTACGTCTTTGGGAGATTCCTTTTGCTAAATATGGTTTTGGCTTATTTCAATAGAAGATTGTGTTTAGTATTTGCCAAAATGGGAATTTATGTTTTGACTTCCAAGCTTGTGATTTTTATAAAAATTGTCTCAATTTTTATAAAGGTTTTTATAAAAGTTATTTTATAAAAATTTAAACTTATTTGATTATTTATTTTGTAAGCTCATAGACTTTGAATGTTTATTTGTAGGAGGCTTCAACATCGACTTCTACTTGAACTCGGATCTGACGATTGAAGCTTGGCCATTTGATGAAGCTTATTTTGTAGATTATGGATTAGAATATATTTGATTGAATATATATATGTATATGTGCACATATGTTAATGTTAATACATACAATTATATAAACAAGTTGTATACTTTTGTGTCAACAAAAGAGGATTTATTTATAAGCCTATTTTTCCCAATAATCTCCCCTTTTTGTTGAAGACAAAAATTTATAACTTGTATAAGAATTGTATATGTAACTTTAACATGTTAACATGTGCATATATACACACATATGTATATATTCTACTATATTCTATATATTCTTCTATCTTCTCCCCCTTTTTTGTCTTAACAAAAAGGAGACTCCCCCTTGGCATAAGCTCCCCCTTGAATGTAGATCTCCATATCTTGATTTGGATGAGCTAGAGTACATACAAAATTCTACCGAGGACTTGCACGAGTGATGTGAGCATAGCTAATATTAAGCACAATATATGTTAGATGGAAAGCATGCATATCAAACCACAAAACGTACATCATAGCATAAAATAGTGTAGCACATGACCAACATAAATATCATATTGTGTGAATACATAGAAATAAATTGTTTGAAAGACAAATGTGGTAATCATAAGACATCGACTCATGATTGAGATGGCTCACCTCCATCGGTTCCGGAATTACATTTAAGAGCATTCATAATTGATCTCAACATGCCCTTTACCCCTTTCATTTCTTTACGGAGAGAGCGAGTTTCATTCCGTAAAGCATTCACATTGCGATTTAGTGCCGCAATTCGTTCAACGGTAGTGCCTTCAACCATGCCGAAATCCGGAGGAATTGAACTCTCCGCGTTACCTTCCTCCTCTTCACCAAAGGTGAATTTGTCAATCTCGGCTTCCATATCTCCGGAAGAGGAAGAGTGTGCCCGTTTCGTCCCTTTATGGGAAGACATCTTGCGAAGTGTCGCAAGGTCGATGGGCATGGAGGATCCCGGAGTTGAGACAATGCGAGAAACATCCGGTAGATTTGTAAAAAGAAGAGATAGAAGACGGCTATAGGGAAGATCCCTACGACTTGTCACGAGACCACTCATGCGTTTAGCAAGAATGTGCGTGAGGTTGATCTCGGTCCCCGTTTTAAGAGCATGAAGAAGAACAGCTTGAATAACACTTATTTCAGAATGATTCCCATATTTGGGAAAGATATTGGAATCAATGATTTTGTTCCAAACGGCACATTCGGGAAGAAGATCTCGTCCGAAAAGGTTGGTTGTGGTGTGGGGAACATTTGGTTTGCAAATTGACCCAATGATTCCAGGAATGGTGAAGGCGGGTGGAAGGTTTGTGAGACTATGACCGGTATGATAGTATTTAAGGCCGGAGGATGGGATGTGTAGAATCCTACCTAGTTGGACAAGAGTGAAGGTAAAGTCCTTACCTTCAATGTTGAAGGTGATGACTTCATCATCCTCATTATAGATGAAGGAGGCATAAAATTCATAGAGACGATTTTTATAAATGACATTTGAGAGAGAAAGGAAAATAGTCCACCCAATAGCCTCAAAGGTGGCTTGGGTCCTATATTGGTCAAGTTGATTGACCGCAACTACACGACCCTCGTTTATGGCCCATTTCTTTAGAGCATTGGCGGATTGACGAGGGGTAGGGTTGTCGGGTTTTCTTGAAGCCGATATGCGAACACATGGCATGATTATCTATAGAGACAATGATTATATGATTAAGTACAAATATATAGTATTAGGACTAGTGTGTGCCTAATGTGTACGACATGTTCAATTTATCTAGTCATGACACGAAAAAGAGTTTGGTTTTGGAAATTTATAACTAGATATATGATATTTCAATGTAGATGAGACATATTTGAAAGTGTGCTTAAAAAAATATAGCAAACTCTTTGAGAATATGTCCATACGATGTGGTTGTGTCCTAGGTGTGAGAAAATTTTGAAAATTTTGATGAATCATGCGATGTCAAGTGTTTGTTGGAGTATATGAAGCATGAATAAAGTGAATTTGAGCATTAATAGTTGAAATACTAAAAGATGAAAAGTTCAAAAATTTCCAGATTGCTGACGGTCGATGCACGGTATCGACCGTGGATCGACCGTGGTTGGACTGGATTTTTGTACAATATCTACGGTCGAGTTACGGTCGACCGTGATATCGACCGCCGAACGATTTTCAAAATTTTTGGTTTTGTTTGTCCTTTTTGAAAGCTCTGATTTTATTACTTTAAGATATATCAACAAACCTATATATAAAAAAACTACTACAGAAGTTAAACCAAACCCAAACAAAGCCTACTTTATCATCCTTAAGCCATTTATAACAAAAACTACTAAATAATCTTTCCAAAATCAAGCCCAATCATGAAAAAAATAACAAAAATCTTGAGATACACATGATTCATTGGTGCAAAAAAATAGAATCCTAAGGAGATGAAGAAGAAAGAAAAAAAATTTACCTTTGAGAGAGAGAAAACCGTGGATCGACCGTGAAGGAAGGAGGAAATCGTGTTCAACCGTAGATCGACCGTGAGCAGAACCGTGCCTTCGACCGTAAGTGAAAATTTTTTGCTTGTAATGATTTTTTTAAGCTTTTTAGAGAGTAAAATGGTAAAATGGCGGCTAGGGTTTGATGAGGAACATGAGGAGGATGAAAGTGGGAGGAAAGAGAGAGAAAAAAGGGAAGTTAGGGTTAAAATTCGTTAGGTGTAGAACGGTCGATACACGGTCGACCGTGGTATCGACCGCGTGTTTCTCAAACTTTTGGCAGTGTCCCTACGGTCGATACATGGTATCGACCGTGGTTCGACCGTGGAGCCACTGGATAGCATTTTTTTTTGCTGTTTTTCAGTTTTTAGGTGTTTATCTCTTAAGGTACATGTTCCATCATTCCCAAACCAAGTCTTAATGTGTCAAATACTTCCTTTTTTAGTGGTTTAGTGAATATGTCAGCAATATTTTCACATGACGTAACTTTTTCTAAGCTTATATTGCCTTTTTGCACATTATCACGTAGAAAGTGATGTCTAATTTCGATGTGTTTAGTTCTAGAATGCAATACAGGATTTTTACTTAGATCAATGGCACTTTTATTATCACACATAATAGGAATTTCGGATAGATGTACCTCATAGTCCAATAAAGATTGTTGCATCCATAAGACCTGAGCGTATGCTCTTCCGGCGGCTACATATTCGGCTTCGGTTGTTGACAAGGCAACGGATGTTTGCTTTTTCGAGAACCATGAGGTAAGTGCCAATCCAATAAAGGCACATACTCCACTTGTACTTTTTCTATCCAAGTAGCATCCACCGAGATCCGAATCCGCATAGCACATTATATCTAAGCCGCTCCACTTTGGATACCACAATCCCAAGTTGATTGTTCCTTTAATGTATCGGAATATTCGTTTGACGGCCTCATAGTGTGATTTCTTTGGATTTTCCTGAAAACGAGCACACACACATACACTATACATAATATCGGGACGACTTGCCGTTAGATAAAGCAAGCTCCCCATCATACCACGATATCTTGTACTATCAAATCTTTCACCCTCTTCATCTAGTGTCAAGTGTGTGTTTGTAGCCATAGGTGTACTCATTGGTTTCACATTTTCAAAATCGAATTTCTTAAGAATGTCTTTAATATACTTTGATTGATTTATGAATGTACCATCTTCATATTGTTTTATTTGAAGTCCAAGAAAGTAATTCAATTCACCCATCATACTCATTTCAAATTCATTATGCATAAGTTTTGAAAATTCATCACACAAGTCTTGGCATGTTGATCCAAATATGATATCATCCACATAAATTTGTACAAGCAAGATGTCATCTTTTCTTTTCTTTGTGAACAATGTATTATCAACTTTTCCCATATTGTATTCATTTTTCAACAAGAATGATTTTAATCTTTCATACCAAACTCTAGGAGCTTGTTTAAGTCCATACAATGCTTTTCTAAGTTTATATACATAAGATGGATGAATGGGGTCTTCAAAACCGGGAGGTTGACATACATAAACTTCTTCATTTATAAACCCGTTTAAAAAAGCACTTTTGACATCCATTTGATATAGTTTAAAATTTTGAGCACAAGCATAAGCAAGTAGAATCCTTATGGATTCTAATCTAGCAACCGGAGCAAATGTTTCATCATAATCTATCCCTTCTTGTTGGTTATATCCTTGGGCTACTAGTCTAGCTTTGTTTCTAGTGATATTTCCATTTTCATCAACTTTGTTTCTAAAAACCCATTTAGTTCCAATTATTGTGTGACCACTAGGTAAAGGTACTAAGTCCCAAACTTGGTTTCTAGTGAATTGATTTAACTCTTCTTGCATTGCCATTACCCAATTTTCATCTTTAATTGCCTCTTTAATATTTTTGGGTTCTATGTGTGACACAAAGGCAAAGAAAGTATTAAGGTTTTGGGCTTTGGATCTAGTGAGTCTTTGATTCAAGTTTCCTATGACTTGAGTTATTGGATGGTTCCTATTTTCTTTAATTTCATTTTCATTACTTGTGGTTTTGTTATCTATTATGGGGTTTTGAACACTATGATGATTTATGTTTAATTTTGAGAGTTGTTGTTCTATGGCTTCTTCTTCTAATTTGTCATCATATACTAAGGGTTGAGTCTTAGGAGGAAGTGGAGATTCATCAAATGTGACATTAAGGGATTCCTCCACAACCATAGTGGATTTGTTTAATACTCTATAGGCTTTACTATTCAAGGAGTATCCTAAGAAGACACCCTCATATGCTTTAGGATCAAATTTTGTCAAGTAGTCTTTGGTATTAAGGATATAGCATTTACTACCAAATACCTTAAGATGTCCTAAGGATGGTTTTCTACCTTTGATGATTTCATAGGGTGTTTTATTTAGCATTGGTCTAATCAAGACTCTATTTAGGATGTATGTAGCCGTTGAGACCGCATCACACCAAAACTTTTGTGGAATGGATTGTTCATTTAGCATTGTCCTACTCATTTCTTGTAAAGTCCTATTTTTCCTTTCAACAACCCCATTTGATTGGGGAGTGCGAGGAGCCGAAAAGTTATGAGACACTCCATGTTTTTCACAAAATGCTCCAAATTGCGCTTCATTGTCAAATTCTCTTCCATGATCGGTACGAATTGAAATGATCGTACAACTAAATTGGTTTTGAATTTTCTTGCCAAGAGTTTTAAATTTGTCAAAAGCTTCATTTTTGTTTTTCAAAAATAGTGTCCATGTATATCTAGAAAAGTCATCTACAACAACTAGTGTGTAGAAGTTTCCCCCATAACTTTGAATTGATGAAGGGCCAAAAAGATCCATATGCAATAGTTCAAGACATCTTTTTGTAGTTATAGCATTTTTAGATTTATGAGATGAATGCACTTGTTTTCCTATTTTACATGCATCACAAAAATGATTATCAAATTTAATATTTGGTAAGTCTCTAACAAGCTCATTTCTAGTCAACGTTTGTAGTAGTCTCATGTTGGCATAACCTAGTTTTCTATGCCATAATGTTGAATTATCAATTATAGATGCAAGACATACTTGTGTGTTAGGATTATCACCAAGTCTACATGTATATAGTCCATTTCTCCTAACACCTTTTACTAAAACTTTATCATCTTTGCATATTAAGCTTTCATGTGAAGTTTTCATTCAAGCTTTTGGTACCCAATGTTTCATGGGTCTTGGATGGTTAGCATCAAAAACTCCTATTCTAATCCATCTTTGTGTGATTCTAAAACTTTTATGATACCATGTGTTCTTAGGGTTTATGGATTGAGAGTATTTTGGTTTTTGAGTCACATTTGATTTGGGTTTCTTGAATCCAAGTCCATGCTTTGTTGTTGGAGTATAAAACTTTCTCATTAACTCATTACTTGCAACATTGGGCATACAAGTGGAAGAGCTAGAGACAATGTTTACATTTTTGTTCTTTTGAAAATTCCAGTGACCCGACGGTCGATGCACGGTATCGACCGTAGGTCAACCGTGGAGGTCCTGGATTTTTTCTTTCCCCTTTTTTTTTACAAATTGGATGGTTTTCAAGTGACTTATTGGCATGTTGTTTGAGTGCCCAGAGAATCCAATGCCATCCTTATCTTTTGATGATTTTTGAATCTTTAACATTTCATCTAACTTTGTTGAACTATTCTCAAATTTTGACAGTGTGGTTGTATCCAAGTTTGTTTTTAACTTACTCTCCAAATCTTTTATGCTTGTATGTGTATGAGATGCAATTTTGTTTTCTAGATCTTTTATCTTTATAACTAAGTCATCATTTTCATTGTTCAACTTGATATTTTCCTTTTTCAAACTTTTATTCTCATTTTTTAACTCCTCATTTTTAGTAAGTGTTTTTGAGCTAAAATCACATAATTGATCATATTGATGGCCATTATTGTCACTATAGTAGCTAGAATCGGAGTGTACCTCACTTGTCTCAAAGGCCATGAGACATTTTTCTTCTTTTGTTTCTTCTTGGTTTTCATCACCACTATCACTCCATGCACCTCCTAGGAAGGCTTTGTGATTTTCCTTTTTCTTTGAAGCTACCTCTGGACAATCACTTATGAGATGTGAAGAGTCTCCACATCCATAGCATTCTCTAGATGATTTCTTTTCTTTCTTGGCATCCATGGCTTGCTTGTACTTCTTAGGATCAAATGGAGCTTTCACATGCTTGCCTTTTCTTTTGAAGAACTTTTTAAAATTCCTCACCATCATGGCATACTCTTCATCCTCATCACTATTTGTTTCATCTCCTTCATCACTAGAGGAATCTTTGACATGTTTGGCTTTAAGTGCAATGAACTTGCTCTTCTCTTTCTTTAGCTTGGCAATCTCATCATCCTTTTGCATGATCACTTCATACACCTTGAGATTTCCTATTAGCTCATCCATTTGAAGTATGTTCAAATCTTTTGACTCCTCAATAGCCGTCACCTTTGCCCTCCATTTTGGTGAAAGAGCCCTAAGAAACTTTCTTACAATCTTTTTGTTAGAGTAAGTAGTCCCAAGTGACTTGAGACTAGTAACAATAGTATTAAACTTTGCAAAAGCCTTATCAATTTTCATATCATCTAGTATTTGAAATTGTTCATATTGTTGCACAAGTAATTCAATTTTGTTATCTAGAACTTGTGCATTTCCTTGATGTGTGGTGACAAGAGATTTCCAAATAGCATTTGCACTTTCACACATAAACACTCTTTCAAATTCTTTTCTAGGCAAAGCATTGTAAAGAAAGAGTTTTGCTTCAAAAATTTTAGAAACCATTTTCTTATCCTCTTGATCCCATTTTTCTTTAGAAAGTGGAACAAAGGCATCTTGTTTGGAATCAAAGGTTTTTGGTACATAATTCCCTTCTTCAATAATATCCCAAAGATCAACATCTTTGGCTTTGACATAAGTCATGAATCTTTGTTTCCAATAACAAAACCCTTCTTCTTCAAGAAGTGGAGGTCTAACCATAGACTTCCCCTCTACATAATTTTGTCCCATTTTGTCAACTCAAAAATTTTTGAAAAAAATATTTTTAGAAGATTTAAAACGACTTTTCAAAAATTATCTAGAGCAACTTGCTCTGATACCAATTGTTAGAACCTAGAGGGAGGTGAATAGGTTATATGCCAACTTTTTGAAGTTTTTATCAATATTTGCAAGTAATTAAAGAGTTTAAGGTAGAAAGATATCACCAATGAAGTAGTTTGGACACAATGATTTATAGTGGTTCAAGCAAGGGTTAACAACCTTGCTCTACATCCACTCCTTGGCCTCATACACCAAGAGTTGCTCCACTAACTTCTCTCTTTGAAGGTAGAGATAAACCTTTTACAACTTCTCTCTTTAGCTTACAAGAATTACACTTCACTCTTGCAAACAAGGTTAAGATAAACCTCACTTCACTCTAATTGGAAAGGCTAGAGTCCATCCTCACTTCTCTCTAATTCTATAGGCTAGAGATTATCCTCACACTATTACAAATGTAATGAAATATATGAACTTGAAGGCTTTCACTCTTGCTTGATTCTTGATCTTGAAAGATTGAATTATCAAGGAAAATGAGCTCACAAGATTTTTATGTATTTTGTGTTTTTTTTCAGATTGCAAGAGGTGAGTAAAACACAAGACTTGAGTTGCTTTAAATAAGGAAAAAGTTTGATGCTCAAAAAGTCTCCAGACGATCCACGGTCAATCCACGGTCGACCGTGGAATCGACCGTCGCACTGCAGGAGATTTTTGAGCCTTGTGCATATAGACGTTGGGCTTTTACCAAAACCACACACAACCCATTTTTACTATAAAAATGCACTGAAAAGAAGCTTTAGAAAAGTTGGGTAAGTGCCATACTTCTTAAGTTTGAATTTAATCATGAAAATGGTAGTTTGGAAACCAAATGCACAAAACATGTTGGAAGTTTACCTCTTTGGGAGATTTCTTTTGCTAAATATGGTTTTGGCTTATTTCAATAGAAGATTGTGTTTAGTATTTGCCAAAATGAGAATTTATGTTTTGACTTCCAAGCTTGTGACTTTTATAAAAATTGTCTCAATTTTTATAAAGGTTTTTTATAAAAGTTATTTTATAAAAATTTGAACTTATTTGATTATTTATTTTGTAAGCTCATAGACTTTGAATGTTTATTTGTAGGAGGCTTCAACATTGACTTCTACTTGAACTCGGATGTTGACGATTGAAGCTTGGCCATTTGATGAAGCTTATTTTGTAGATTATGGATTAGAATATATTTGATTGAATATATATATATGTATATGTGCACATATGTTAATGTTAATACATACAATTATATAAACAAGTTGTATACTTTTGTGTCAACAAAAGAGGATTTATTTATAAGCCTATTTTTCCCAACAGAGAAGATATACCATAATAGATAATAAATTAGTCATTAACTATCTTTTTTTATTATAAACTAGCTAAACACCCTGTGTATAAACACGGAGTATGATTAACATGTATACAAAATACAATTGTAAACGTTTTAGGTTTTTAAGAGTATTAACATGTTTAGAAAATACAATTGTAAAACATACATAGTAATATAAAACGTATTCTGAACATAATTGTCTTCTATATAATTTCTTAACCTCGATTTCTTTGTCGGAGTTGAAGATTGTCCCAATAAATGTCTCTTTGAAGTTGATGAAGAGGGCTGTTAATTCTCCATAATTGATAGCTATCAAAATAAAGAAGAATCAGAGCAACATGTGTGATATCGAAGTGCAACAATGTTTATAGAATTAAGATATAAAGGCCTAGTTATGATCCTCCAATTAATAAACATCCATATTTGAAAAGTAATTTAAAAATGAAATAATGGATGGCTAGTATTTCAATTCATGCGAGGTGGTTTTAAACATTTTCAATTGTTATTAAAATAAACATGTTAACTAATAGATAATGGCATTGAAAGGTTTCTAAGCTTAATCTCACTATTTACATATATATGGAAAGCTTGAAAATTTAATAAACTTTAGTATCTACAATTAGTTTGAATTTTGAATAATCACCCTTGATATAAGAAAAGAGATATATTGAAAATAGGAGGTTGTAATTAGTAATTATCAGGGGTTTTAAGAAAATTTGTGAAATAAAAGATTGTAATTTGTAAAAAAAAATGCTGATGTTATACATCCTTTTCTTTTAATAATGTTATTAGATAGATAGATATTAATAAATTAAACATTTATGGATTTACTATTAACTGTGGTTTGATTTCGTAATGATGTTTAGAATTGGGGTTTGCAAAGTTCAAGTTTCACTATTTTGTTTTTGTAATGTTTTCTTTAGAACTAGGATACATTAATTTAAGTTTTTGTGATTTATATTCGGTTTTTTAAGCACCATATTTGGTTTTTGTAAATATCATATTTGGTTCTACATTATAGAATAGAAATTTGGTCAGTATAGTACTAATAACCATTTAATGTAACATTTTACATTGAATAAGTAACTTCGTTTATTTGATATTTTGATTAATCAAATACGTAATTAATTATTATTGTTAAAAATCCTCAAGAGACTCATGGTCATTTTATATGCCTAATTATATTTATTTATGCAACTCCGTGCTTTTGAGAACTAGATTTTTCTTTTTAAAACACAATTTCAAGTTTTCAAATCACGTGGGTTTGTAATCAAAACATTTACACCTGGTTTCAAACTTAAATCAAGCAGCGGAAGAAAATACGTGGCAAGTTTTATACTATCAAAATTAGTCACATTATAAATGTTGGTGTTACCGTTGCCAACTGGCCGACCATAATTAGAGTAGTAATACAAACATAATATCATAAAAAGTATTAACAAAGTGTTCCTCCCAAAATACATAACAACCCACAGGCATCCGAGCTCACAGCTTAAGGATCACCTACACATGCTGGGGTGAGTATTTGTTAGCTATAAAAGCTAGTGAATACATGATAGCATAATAATCAACATAAGCATATCACATATCATCAATCATGATCAAAAAGTTCTATCCTATCATTTCGCGAAACGTAACATATCTCGCAGGTAGCTAGCCCGGCTCAATGCACCAAACTGGGGTACCAAACACATCAACCGCGCCGGTTGGTGAGCTGTGAAGCGGTCCACCATTGTGTTCTGGAATCAATCGATTCCTCTGGGTACAGCGGGAAGCCTGCTGATCCCCTACCATTTGAGGAGCATTGGGCTTGCAAGACCCTAAATACCTATCAAGGTACCGTTGATGCTATCATTGACCCGCAGGCCTCAAAGCAATCCCAGGCCATCGCTAGCCCCGTTAATGGACTAATAAGTCCCCAAGTCCGGATCCGTTCACAAACACATAACTGATCCAATCGGATCTCATTGCGCGCATATAATCATATATCATCATTGTGAATCATAACATACACTTAATCAAGTGCATATCATATTGTATCAACAAGTTATACCTAGCATCATCATGCTTTTCAATCCCCACTTAATCAAGTACATAATATATCATGGCAATCGTTTCTCATGCATAAAACAAGGTATTCTACCTTTCATTAACATATTCAATTCGTTTGTTAATATATGATATAAGTATATTAATTGTTATGTTATCCGGCACTCACCTGGCTATAATTAAGTAGGCAAATAACTTCCTGGTCGTTAGAATCACCTAAACAAACACCCCAAATATCAGTACAACGTAAAACAACAATCTGTTTGTTGTTATAGGGCTCCTTGCGGCCACAAGCAAACTTACTTGCGCCCGCAAGCATTGACCCTTGCGGCTGCAAGGCTTGTTCCTTGCGCCCGCAAGCATCTCTACACACTAGGTCGAACAGTCCCCTGTTTTGACCCATTTCTATACCAAAACTCAATCAACTCACTTCAAACCCAATTCCACTGTTCACATATGAAACATACACTATTACTAAGCTAAAAACAACACTTGAAACTCACTTTAACAACCAATTCAAGGTTTGGGATCAAATTCTTCAAATTTGAACCATTTGAACTTTCTTTCCAAATTCAAACATAAACACTACTTTAATTCACAAATTTGATTCCTAAACACTTAGAAATGGAGTAGGAACTGATTTGAATCATTGGAATCAATTACTGAAGTCAATTTGAATTTTGACCCATTTAACCTAAAAGTCAAGAATGGAAGAACAAGGAGGAGAAGACATGTGATATGGACTTACAAGTGATGAAGATGAAACTCAAGAACAGATTGGACTTGGATTAGCAACTGAAATCAGAAGGCTTGATGATCTCCTTGAGTTTGCTCCTTCAAGAAGTTCAAGAACAAGAAGAAAGGTAAGCATATGTTTGTATGTGCGTGTCTATGTATGTAGGTTAGAGCCTATACCAACTTGTGGATTATTATTATCTACAAATGGATATTTTGTTCCCCTTTTCAACATACAACTCGACCCTCAATTTCACGTTTTGACTAATAAAGATATTTTTGGAATTCTCGTTTGAAACCGTTTTATATTTTATAAATGTTACATATTTTTATTAATATTTTTATAACATCATTTCTCTATTATTTTCATACTAATTCCATTTAAAGTTAACTAATTAAAATTCTTTCATTCAATATTTAATTCTAAATTCGAGATTTGACGTACTAGATTTGAACACGATTAGGCCCAATCTGAGGATGTTACAATTTAATACCTGTATTAAAAAATATGAGAAGACAAATTTGATATATCGTGAGAGTTTACAACCACGTCGATAATTTTTTTATTTCTCCGTTTATCCATTAAACGAACAAAATAGATAGACTTACCCAAAAAAATGCAAAAAATCTTGTTCGGTTTATGCGAATCGAACCCAGATAAACCGAATCCGAACGAAGCAAATTCTTATACGATTTAGTTAATGGTTAGTTTATAAAAATAAAAATACCCGAATAACCCAAAATCCGAATAAATCAACCAAACAACACTCCTAGAAATCATGCACGTTAACAATAGCCATACAAACTTCTCTTGAAAAAGCTTCTGTATTGACTTCGCCTTTGAATGATATACATAGAGCGACTATCGAGTTTATAGTCAACGTTTGCAAGTTTCTCTAATAACAACAAACTTTGACGTATACAATACTTTAATTTAACAATTCAATATTATCTAATTCGGGTATGAAAAATATAAGCCTAAAATGTGATAAAGCTAGCATTAGGTCAAACTAGAACGTCCAAAAAACTATTAGATATTAAACTAAACATATTATTATTATTATTTGTATTTAGAATAAGGAAAACGTTACCACCACCACTGCCGCCGGCATCCGCCAAACGGCCGTTAGCCTCCGTCAGCCGCTAGAAACAGCCACATAACCGCCATTTTCACCCCTATATATACATGTATCGAGTGTGACATATTTGTACCGATCTTACAGAAATAAAAGACGGATTTCTTGGTAGAATATCTTGCCGTTTTAATCTTTGATTTCCAACATTTGGTATTAGAGCCAAGGCTCTCATCCTCTACCAAGAAATATCCAAAGAAATCGAAACTCTAATTTTCAAATCGGAGGCAGAGGAAGAAATCTTCATAATCGTTTTTTGGTTTCGTTTTTCATCATAGAAAGGATACCTACGGCGGCCGTTCAACTAGGAACTACCACCGCGGCACCCATCGGAAAAAGGAACATACCCGGAGAAGACGACCGGAGAAGAAGATCAAAATCAGAAGCAGACGCATACAACCCTTCCGAAGCATTTCAATCGCAAATCCGGCAAGGAACAACCACATGGAAATCGCCGGAGAAGAAACGTTTTTTTCGGTGGAATATGGCAAACAAAAATGGGAGACGTGCCCTCCACATAAAGAAGCCCTAATTCTTAAAATGAATTTTAATTAAAGTTTTTTTTGTTTTGATTTTAATTAAAACTCTTCGTATAAAGGAAAAAACAAAGCATTTTGTTCTAATTAAATAATATAATTCCTTATTATTTAATTTATAATTTACTAATAAAGTATTAAAGTTTTTGTATTTATTAGTAAGGTTTTATGAAATTAATAAATTTACAAGTTTTTTGAAAAGGAAAAGTTTTTGAAGTAAGTAGTTTTGCCCGGTTGAAAAGAACCAGTGGACTGTCGAAAACAGTTGGTTTGATTCACCCCAGAAGTAAACAATATTGTGTACTGTGAAAAATGAACCAGGGGACTGTTAAGAGACAGTTGGTTTGATTCGCACCGCAAAACAGAAGAAGAAAAAGTTTGTTTGGTGAAAAAAGAACTAGGGGACTATTTAAAAACAGTTGGTTTGATTCATCTCGCAAACGAGAAAACCAGTTTATTTTGTTTTGTTTTTTTTTGTGAAAAAAGAACCACGGGACTGTCAGTGGCAGTTGGTTTGATTCGCTCAACAAAACAAGAGAAGTTAGAAGTTTGTATTGTAAAAAAAGAACCAGGGGACTGTCAGAGGCAGTTGGTTTGATTTACCCCGCAAACAAGAAAGAATAGTTTTTAAAGGAAGTCGAAAATTGGAAGGAAGAAGAAATCGAAGAATCCTGAAACACCTCTGTAACACCCTAAATTTTGGTACAAATTTAAACTTTTTAAATTTCAATAAAACATCATCATAAGCGTGTTTGTTTACATTAAAATGCGGAAGCTTGTCAAATTTACAAAAGATGGTCTTACTTGTTGACCCGAATACACGACCATTAAAAAAACAAAATAAGAATAATCATGTATTCCAAACATATCCAAAGGCAACAAGCTGCTCCCCAAAAGCTTATACCCGCCTCACTGGCATCATACTATGGCTTATCTGCGGATACAAAACATAAACACCAATTTTGTTAGCCGAAGCTAGTGAGTGTGCCAAAATCATTTAAACAGGTAAACTAGTCATCATAGATCATAAAACAGTTATGGCATCATAAAACAGTTCACACAAGATGTGGGGGACAAGTCCACTTATACTTGTATGTTTCATAGGGGCCAACCATGGTCAACAAGTCCTCGTGGGGGTGTGTCCACATCTCCCGTCAAGGTGGGGGAAGCACAAAGCAGTCCACCATACAACGTTCTCTGGAGTGTAGGCCCTGTTCACCAAATCCACTCGTGTTACCCGGGTTCGGTGGCTCGTCAGCCCAGTGAGCCCACACGGTCATGATGGCTACTGACATACCCCTCCACACTCTGCACCGATCCCTCAGCCACCCGTACCTCACGGTTTCCCAATTTCCGAAGCCACAGGAACCTCTGTGTACGTCTCAATGACTAGGAACCCTATGGTACATAGTTCATATCACAAACAACCGTCCGGACCAAAGCACATAAACCCCGAAGGGTCACATAAGCACTTACCCCGAAGGGTCACATAAGCACTTACCCCGAAGGGTCATATAATCACAAGCAAGTTATACACACAAGGTCACAACTTGCCATAATAAATACATAGCATAACATGCTTTAAAAGAGGTGAATCACATACTTAATTGCATAAATCATTATCATAAACATGATAATATCAATAACAGTTCACATTGATGCCATACATATACATAAACATGGTTCATAAGAAAACATTTGATGACTTGCACATTAAATGCATTTTGGGTATCCGCAGGGCACAAGTCACCTGATTGAAGTGATGAGGATCACTTCCACTTCAAAACAATGCTACAAATCACTTGCACATCGATCCTATGATCATAACACAATGTTAACTTAGTTAAGTTAACCAAACAATGAAGTTACACACAAGTATGGACTCAATACGTGACTTAAACGCTCATTTCGGGTCTTTCGGACTCCCTAAAACCATTAGAAACAAACCCCAATCAATTACAAGGTCAAATGGGGTCAAAAACAAATTTTTGGACATTTCAGGAGGTCTCGTGCCGCGAGACAGGGTGTCTCGCGCCGGGAGAAAATCTCTGGAAAAATGGCCTTTGCCAAAAACATGCGTCGCGCCGCGACACTAAGGGCTCGCGCCGCGACGAGCCGTAAACAGTAACTCTGGGCTGTTTCAGCTGCTACAAGCCCCGAATTTCTCACACTTCACATAACCAAATCTTATTTCTTCCAACTTACCTCATTTGTAGCAACAAAGGCACTTCAAGAACACTTCAATGGATCATATTAACAACATATAACTTAACTTTGATCATCCAAACTCTATACCACCAATTTTGATTCATTTTAACAAGTTTTTAACATCAAATACCAACAATTACTATAATCCACCAAGTCTTAGCAACATTTTACCAATTCCACATGTAAGATCATCATCAAACTCCATTTTTCAACACTTTAAACATATTGGCTCATTCAAAACCCTAACTTTAGCCATAACCCCAAATTTGACCCATAAACACATTAAACCCAAAATTAAACCAAGAATCACCAAACACAACTTATATAACTCAAATCAAACACAAATTTCAAGTTAAAACTTACTTGATTCACAAAACCCACTAGAATGGTTGCTTTCTTGAGTCAAACCAAGCACAAGATGAAGAGTATGAAGAACCACCACAATTTCTAGAAGTTTTGCACTTGGATCCTCACCTTTCCTTCTTGATTTCTCATCAAAACTCTTGAACCCCTTCTTCTTCTTCCTCCCCACGTCTCCCTCTCTCTAGAAACTTTCCAGATCTTTTTTTTTCTTTCTTGACTCCAATTATTGGAGTCAACTCCAATATATATATGCATATTACTAGTTTAGTCCCTAATCTTTCTTTCTTTTTCCATTTTAACCCCAAGTAGGTTGTAGGCACATAAATACCTAACATAACACATTTAAATAACATAGCACACATATAATTTACTAATTTCTCATTTAATATTGCACATATATATATTTTAATAATTTTACAAAATTACGGGTTTTACAACCTCGGAAAAGTAAAGAAGAGATGGATTCCGGAACGTTGAAGAAAACTGAAGGAGGGATGTCGATGACATTCCAATGCCCAATTCTAAATTCAAGGAATTATACTATTTAGGCCGTGAAGATTAAAACACTTTTTAATGTGTATGGATTATGGGAAGCACTCGAACCAAAAGGAGACGTGGATACACAGAAAAACGCAGTGGTTATTGCGTATCTGTTTCAAGCCTTGCCAGAACAACTTTTTCTACAAGTTGCTCATCATACAAAAGCTGCTGATATATGCGAAGACTTGAAAGCTCGATTCGTTGCTGCAGACAGAGTCAAGGAAGCAAGACTACAGACATTAGAATCAAATTTTGAATCTTTGAAGACGAAAGACTCAGAATCTCTCGATGATTTTACAGGAAAGATTAGTCAACTAGTGTCAGAAGCAAATAATCTTGGTTCAACAATAGAGAACAAAAGATTGGTTCGAAAACTTCTAGGATCTGTTCCAGCAAAGGTCATTCAAATTGTTGTTGCAATTGAACAATTTGCTGATCTTAACACGATGTCATTACAAGAAGTTGTTGGAAGATTGAAAGCCTATGAAGAACGCATTAAAAAGCCAAGCAAAGAAGAAGATATACATAATGGACTTCTATATGCCAAAGCAGACCGAAAAGACGAAGACAAGGAAGATAGCTGTGAGCGTGAAGATTAGTCAACTAGTGTCAGAAGCAAATAATCTTGGTTCAACAATAGAGAACAAAAGATTGGTTCGAAAACTTCTAGGATCTGTTCCAGCAAAGGTCATTCAAATTGTTGCTGCAATTGAACAATTTGCTGATCTTAACACGATGTCATTTCAAGAAGCTGTTGGAAGATTGGAAGCCTATGAAGAACGCATTAAAAAGCCAAGCAAAGAAGAAGATATACATAATGGACTTCTATATGCCAAAGCAGACCGAAAAGACGAAGACAAGGAAGATAGCTGTGAGCGTAAAGATTAGTCAACTAGTGTCAGAAGCAAATAATCTTGGTTCAACGATAGAGAACAAAAGATTGGTTCAAAAACTTCTAGGATCTGTTCCAGCAAAGGTCATTCAAATTGTTGCTGCAATTGAACAATTTGCTGATCTTAACACGATGTCATTTCAAGAAGCTGTTGGAAGATTGGAAGCCTATGAAGAACGCATTAAAAAGCCAAGCAAAGAAGAAGATATACATAATGGACTTCTATATGCCAAAGCAGACCGAAAAGACGAAGACAAGGAAGATAGCTGTGAGCGTAAAGATTAGTCAACTAGTGTCAGAAGCAAATAATCTTGGTTCAACAATAGAGAACAAAAGATTGGTTCAAAAACTTCTAGGATCTGTTCCAGCAAAGGTCATTCAAATTGTTGCTGCAATTGAACAATTTGCTGATCTTAACACGATGTCATTTCAAGAAGCTGTTAGAAGATTGGAAGCCTATGAAGAACGCATTAAAAAGCCAAGCAAAGAAGAAGATATACATAATGGACTTCTATATGCCAAAGCAGACCGAAAAGACGAAGACAAGGAAGATAGCTGTGAGCGTTGCGGTCATAAGAAGTCAGTTCAAGATTTCAAAGGAAAGGGACGAAGTAGAGCTTGGAAACCATGGAAGAACAAAGATGTTAACCAGCAAGACAAGAGACACATAAAATGCTTCAAGTGCAACAGATTTGGACACTTCAAGTATGAATGCACAAAGAAGGATGAGGAGGTTAACTTAACTTGAAGTGAAGATGACGAACCAACTCTACTATGGACAAGTCTCGAAAAATAGAAGACCTCACTTAAACTATGTTTAGTTTAAGGGGGAGTATAAGATATTAAACTAAACATATTATTATTATTATTATTATTATTATTATTATTATTATTATTATTATTATTATTTGTATTTAGAATAAGGAAAACGTTACCACCACCACTGCCGCCGGCATAACCGACACCGGCGCCAAACGGCCGTTAGCCGTCGTCAGCCGCCGGAAACAGCCACATAACCGCCATTCTCACTCCTATATATACATGTATCGAGTATGACATATTTGTACCGATCTTACAGAAATAAAAGACGGATTTCTTGGTGGAATATCTTGTCGTTTTAATCTTTGATTTCCAACAAAAACATGGATATATTGGCTTATTAGTAGTTAGGCTATTCATTGTCGGGTCAAACGGGTCAATTGGGAACACCATAACACCCCCACTGCCCCACACCTACCCGTTGCTTTAGTCAATAATTAACTTGATTCAATGTAGTCTTCACGTGCTGCAAGTTCTTGGAGCCTACAAGCTGAGGAATCTATCTATATATCATCATATCTCACGACACCAAATTATTAATACACCCCGTATATTAAATTCAAACTCGATCTCGAGGCACCTTTGAATTCCCGGCCGGAACAATAACAATCATCGGAGACACCTTTGAATTCCCCGCGGGAACAAGAACAAACATCGGAGACACCATTGAATTCCCGGCCGAAACAAGAACAAAGTTCGGAGAGGTACGTTTTTACAGCCGGTAAATGACGTTAGATCGTTTGAGATTGATGAAACGGTGAACAAGCAGCACAAAACGTTTTCATGAACATGAAGCACAACAATGGAACTAACATTCAGTGGCCGTCGCCAGCTCCAACTCTACCACCGGTACATAGTAGTTATATATCCTTGCAGCCGCAACTAAACCATCCTTGTGAAGATATGCTAGGTAATACAATCTTCTACCTTATGTATACATCTAAGAAGTTGAATTAAACGTTGTTATTGTATGTGTTGCGAGTATAATTTGTAACTATCACTAATGATTATTAATAGAGGTATTTTGGTCATTTATATATTTACCCAACAGTGAATTGCATTCGGGTGGGTGAGTCGTTATTCGATTAACTTAATTTTCTCAAAATACCCTTCGTTAATGTGTCATTAATAAATATTTACGAGGGTTCATTAATAAAACATTAGCATTATAGTCATTGATCAAATTTAATCAAGGATCGATGCATATTAGTTTTCACGATAATCGTAACTAAAAGAAATCTGTTACACCTGTTGTATTAAAAAAAGAAGAAAAAAATTAATAAAAAAACCTTCATTTTAAAATACTTGTTGACTGTTGACATTGAGTGCAAGATATTTTAAAAAACCTTCATTAACAACAAAAAGTTAGAAGTCGTAAGTCGTGTATCTTGTAATTATTGAAAGATTGTTTATATATATATATATATATATATATATATATATATATATATATATATATATATATATATTGAGGTTAAAGGGAGAACCCTTTGAAAATGCACGATAATGAGAACCTGGGTAAACTTATAACTTAGCATTTCTCTTTTACGTTCATGTTCACCCATAACTATCCAAAAGTCAAGTATACATCCTAAATCATAAAATCAAAATTATTTCTATAATATTATCAATTTAAAGATTTATATACATTGATGCATCAGATCACAAACACTTTTGTATGCATTGATGCATCAGGTATATATTCAAACAAATGATCAAAAAACGTGGCAATTTTTAAACATCCGATCAATAAAATCAAAGGTCCAAAAGAAATGTGACCGTTTTTAAACCATCCGATCAATGAAATCAAAGACCGAAAAGTGTTCTTACTGTCGTGCATTTTAAAGGTGTTCTCATTTTATCATAACTTTATATATACATATACGTGTATATGTATATATATGTGTATATGCTAACTAATTTTGTGATTACTGTGAGGCAAGATCGAAGAAATGCCTACTTTGATACCTGCGTACCATTATATGAGGCATGCGTTAATGGTGATTGGGAAGTTGCAATGAAAATCCTTGACAAGCATCCAGAGTTGGTACGGTCTGCAATCACCGAACATTTGGAATCGCCGCTTCATGTTGCAGTGTCCATAGAAGAGAGCGAGGTGACGAAAGGATTTGTGAAGCGTTTGTTACGTCGTATGAATAGTGGTGACTTAGAACTTCAGAATCGGCATGGCAACACTCCCCTTTCATTAGCATCTATAGCCGGAAACACGAAAATGGCTAACATGATGGTCGAAATGAACCCTCGACTGCTCAACATCCCTAGTAGTAATGGAATGATGCCATTGCATCAAAGCGCTATGCACAGAAAATATAGCACAGTGGTCTACCTCTATAACAATTCTAACCACATGACCGGAGACCATTGGACATATGAAAAACGAGTCATGGTACTATTGAAATGTGTGGAGTGTGACTTCTACGGTAATTCACTTCATTGCTCACATTTTATTTATTTTTATGGTAATTTGTCTATTTTTATCTTTTTGGTTTTTTGATAAGAACCATTTCTGCACCTGTGATTGGTGTTTCTATACTCACAAATACTTAAAATGAGGATTGGTAATCTTTTAATCATTTAAGTATTTGTAAGTATAAAAGTACTCACTATAGATGATTCTAAAAGCACACATACCTTTATATAAATGTGCATATGTTTTTAGTTTCATGCACCAACAACATTTTATTAGAAGCTAGAAAAGATTGAGCCGTAATAAAAAAAAGTAGAGTAAGTAACGAATTTCGTTGCGTTATTTTTCATCAAGTTTTAAGTTTGTTCTTTAACATGACAAAAGTACACTTAACACTAAGAAGTTATATATATATATATATATATATATGGTTTATTTGAGAATCATTATTATTGTGAGAAACGCGAGAACCAATTTTAATCGTTCATTGAGAACCATTAGATTAAGATCCTTCTTCCTCTATCTATCCCTACTTATATATATATATATATATATATATATATATATATATATTCAACTTTTATAAAGACATTTTCCAACTGGAAAACAAACAAACCTTATTTAACTATACTTGAAACATGTATTCGTCTAATTAAACAATTATAATTCTGTATAATGCTTAATGTAATTAGATAGTTTTTTATTCTTACTATTTTCGTGGTTTATCTATTTACATAATGTCATTTGTAGTTTATTTTAGCTCTTAATGAAGCATATATTGTTATAATAATACATATATCTTTATGCACAGATGTTGCTTTGAAAATTGTGGAGAAATATCCAACACTCGCGATGAGTGGGTCTATATTTGAAGCTTTGGCACGTAAATCTAATGTGTTTACAGTAGTAGAACCAACGATCATGACTTCAAGTAAGTACTAATTGTATTTATAATTCAATTCTTCAATCTTGCGATTTTACTATGCATGGGTGATTTTATTTGGACCTCCTTGACAATCTAAATCTACACATATGATGTAATATATGTGATTGTATGATCTGCATCGAAAACTATTATTAATTGATGTGATGTGTCTGTTATATGAGAGAAAGGGGGTCCAAATAGTAGTACGCTTTTACTACGAGGCACTTAATTAGCATAAATTCTATTATTTGATGGATTATTGCTTTTAGTTCTTGTACGTTTGAAGATAAGACGTGCTGTCAAGGAGGATACGGATGCAATGAAATTTCTAAGAAAAATCTTTAGAGATACTATCATAACAAAGTCAAAGAATGAAGTCAAAGATATACTCGGACTAGGGCCTCGTGTCTTAAACGGTGGAATGCCACAAAACCCCCCAAGAATATTGTTTGTGGCTGCAAAAGTGGGCAACACTGCATTTGTAGTTGAGGTCCTTCGGGCCTATCCTGATCTAATATGGGACCTAAATGACGACAACCAGTCTATATTTCATGTAGCTATTATGAACCGTCATCATGAAATCTACAACCTACTCAATGAGATAGTAATGAAGGATATGTT
Source organism: Dittrichia graveolens (assembly GCA_038502395.1). Taxonomy (NCBI): domain Eukaryota; kingdom Viridiplantae; phylum Streptophyta; class Magnoliopsida; order Asterales; family Asteraceae; genus Dittrichia; species Dittrichia graveolens. The sequence continues at coordinate 57,345,887 of JARJIL010000009.1, read as the reverse complement.
AATGACCATAAGAGACAAAAATGGCAACAACATGCTTCATTTAGTTGGGCTAACTTCAAAGGCCATGAGACGTCGAACATCTAGAACCTCTCTACTACTACATCGAGAATTGTTGTGGTACAAGGTAGGTGTGTGTGTTTCTCTCTATCATGTTATTGTCATGTTAGTTAATTGAATTGACGAGTTAAAAGATGATCCATATATCGAAAATGAATCGATAGATTAGCATATATACGTATTAACATTATGGCAATAGTCCAACCTATGTGTGTGTGTGTGTGTGTGTTTGGGTTTGAGAATGACATAATTATGTGTTGTAGAATGTAGAGAAGATCATCCCACCTTCTGAGAGGGAAATGAAGAACAAAGAGGGTAAAACTCCGTATGAGTTACTCATTGAGGAGAATAAAGATCTTGTTTCCCAAGGTCAGAAATGGATGAAAGATTGTGTTGTTGTTGCCATGCTTATTGTCACAGTAGCATTTGGGGTTGTTTTTACAGTTCCGGGTGGATATAATCAAGATAATGGGTTGCCCATCTTCATGCATACACCTGCATTCCTTGTTTTCATTGTAGCAGATGCAATCTCTTTCTTCTCTTCAGCAACTTCACTCCTCGTGTTCTTGACTGTCCTTGCATCCCATCATAATCACCGTAATTTTATGTACACACTACCAAGAAAGCTAATGATGGGTCTCGTAACACTGTTTGTGTCTGTAGCAGCCATGATGGTCACTTTTAGCGCTAGCTTCTTCGTTATATACCATAATACCTTGAATTGGGTGCCCATCCTTATTGCTACCTGTGCAGTAATGCCTGTCATCATATTCTTTGTATTGCAACTTCCCCGTTTGGTGGATGTGTTTAGCTCTAGGTATGATTCTCGCAATATTTTTAAACCCAAAAAACGTACGCTTTATCACAAAAACCCTAATTTTTAATTATCCTATAACTTTGTAACCTCACAATAACATAATGTATGTTTGTATTTTTTGTAGCTTAACATTCTTGTTATTCTCTAACATTTAGATATTTTGATAATTGTGATCAAAATTTTTATTTATTTTTGCATTTGGATGTTTGTTCTCAAGATTTAAGTTTGGTATTAAATTTGAATATTTGTTTTCATTATTTGTTGTTTATTGCATATTGTATATTGTCGAGTTATTTGTTTCACACAAAAATTTGCAACTGAAATATAGGTTGTTGTAACACCCAAATTTCGTTATAAATAAATAAGATATTTTTCCGAACAATTCTCCGAGTTAGATAAGTATTGTCATTTGTACGCGTTTGAAACGTGAGTTGAATTATTGGATGCAACTACGAAAAATATATTAGTGCATGAAATAAAATAATGATTTCAGAAAATGCCGACTTTTAATATTAAATTAGTATTGCGATAAATTGCAAGTCTAAAAAGGAATAATTGTACCCACTCATTAGAGTAAGCAGACAAAGAAGAGAGCTGAATTCACTACAAGAAAAAACATGCTACACTTTCTACGAGGGCACGTATCCTTGCTAATAGTTCACAAAACGACAAACGATCGTCCGTTGGTTAGAGTTCTTCCATGCAAAAACGACATACGTGGCCATTGCCACCTAACCATTTACAACCTTTGCCCCCACTTTCGTTTGTGCCAGTTATTGATCATCCGTTGGTTAGAGTTCTTCCATGCAAACTTCTATACTACAAAACCTTAATCAGGGATTATGAAGTGTACCGGTGTTCGAGTTTCATACACCGTGTGAGGTCCAAAAATGTGTTTAGAAGAGAGTGGTGCTAATCCCTGTATCAACTTTGTTCCCGTTTGGGCATGCAACTGGATTTTTATAGAACTCAGTGTTTTACTCCAAGTTTGGTAAGAGTGTGTTCACCATGTTATGTAGAACACTCTAGGACAAGTTTGGAGTAAAAGAAACCATTGAGGAGAAAAATATCCCCGGTGAAAGTTTTGAGAGATTTGTCAAAAACATGACAAAATGGTTGGAATGAAGAGGAAATGAGTTCATAATTATACTTAAGAGTATTTTGACACAGACTAGAAGAGAAAACAACAAGTTTTGAGAAAAGCCCATTAACAGGTCATACTGATAATCTTAAGATTTGATGATGGAAACAAATGTTTTTGGTGTAAAGAACCATTATAATGATCAACAAAGAGTTTAGAAATGATTAGAAATGCTTTAGGAAGGTTTGGGATTGAATTGGTCAAAGTTGATGAAAATAGAGCTAGATAAGGTCAAACCACCTGATTCTCTATAACCAATGGCTCCACGACACAAGTGGAGACTTGTGCCGTGATTAGTCAAATCCATGACAAACATAGTCGGCAAAATAAAACACACAATAGTTATTCCCACAACCCGAGACATGTATACGCGGCAACAATCCCAAAGTAATCAGAGTTTAAAGTTTATACTAAAGAGAATATAACTCAAATTTTTTCATAATAATTGTTCACGCACACGTCAAGGCTCGCCAGGGCCCAACTAAGAGTTTTCTAGGCTTCTAATGCGTTATTATTAGTGTTACCTAAAAATAAACACTCGAAAATGTCAACATAATGTTGTTGAGCTCGTAGCTTAAAAAATAAAACAAGTATGCCGTGTATAGTAATTTTAATATATATATATATATATGACAATTCTATACATAATAGCGATTCATACAAATAGAAATATAATGATACCCGAACCATGATGATTCATCATAAATGAGTAATTAGTTTTCCAACTAGTCGCCTACCAGATGGAGCTAAAAGTTGGCTAATAGGAATATAGGATTCAATAGGCATAACCTGGTTACGGGTTCTCAAATGCACATATATGCCACACAATTGTCACAAAAGCGAAAATTTAGTTATCATGGCAAAATCAATAAGAAATAGATTTGAGTGTCATTTTCCCCCAAATATTTATATAAGAAAAGAGGCCAAGAGTACTCACATTAGTAGTAGATAAAACACACGAATATTAAAGTGCTCAGTAATCTACAAGGAATTTAAGAATGAATAAGCTACAATCTATCAAGGCGTAAAAACCTTTCTATAGTAACTCTGAGTTGAAGGCTTTGATTAGACCCATGTGTAGCGTTTTAAATTAAATGTTTCTTCGGTGACACCTAGGTTTATATATCCTTTGGTTCCAAATACTTATTCTATATTTAGGTTTTTAAGGCTTTGATTTTTCTTTTAGTGTTGTAATTAAGTTTTGAAAATGTGGGCTCACTTTGTGTATTTTCTTAAGAGAACCCAAATGAATCCTTAAAATTTTAGGATAGAGACCAATATATCTCTAGTATTTTACATAAATTTTCTAGAATTTATATTCTTGTTTTATCATTTTTAAAAATTTATTACCCAACAATAAATGTTTATAGAATAGGGAGTTGAATACAAACTTTAGCTTTTAAAAATTAAAGACACATGATTATACTACTATATAATTCTTATTGAATATGAATCAAGAATTACATGTGCTAGAGCATAAATTCTAAGTACAATTGTAACGGTCGTAACCCCGGGATAGTCGTTAGCGGGTTGGCGGTGACGCCGGTGAGTAATTAGGCTTGTTTATGTGCTTATGTATTTAATTATGTGATTAAAATAAATATTTTATATCGCATGAATTTATGAAATATATGAATTCGTTTTTTAACGAGGGTCGTAGATAATACCTCGTAGTATGTTAGCTAATTACGAATGTCTGCATATTGGATTAACTATATGCTAGAAAGAAGTATAGTACACTTATGGTTATAATTATCCTAATTAACGGCATGTTTTTAAAGGAAGGAAAGGGAAGGAAAGGGAAGGGGAGGGAAGGAAAGGTAAGGAATGAAAACTCCCCCTCCCAATCATCCCAAAAGTGGGAGGGTTGTTTTAAACCATAAAAATGGTAAAATTACCCCTCCTTCCCCCTCCCCTCCCTTTCCTTTCCCCCCTTAAAAAAACTTGAGAACACTCACCACTAATTATTTCCTTCTCTTCCCCTCCCTTTCCTTCCAAAAAATAACTCGAGAATAGGCCGTAAGTGCCACCTCATGATTGATTTTTAAATCAATTAATGGTTAATAAAATGTATACGTGTGCTTTGTACATGGATTGTGGATTTATATGAGTTTTAACACCTCTTCATTGTGTAAAGATCTTGTGTGTGTGTAAGTGTGTTCCTTGCTTTGAAGAGAAGAAAACTCAAGAACTTGATTAATTGAATCTTTGATTTCGAGTGATTTTATTGAAAACAAAGGTTGGTATTTATATGTATTACGATTATTGTTAAGTTTTTGATAATTTGTAATGGTTTTTGGCAAGTGGGTTTTCTTGAATTTGAAGTTTTAATGAGTTTTTGTTGATTGTAAATATGTTATATGAAGTTTCTCCTACTTTAGAACCGTTAGAAATTGATTTCCAGAATTAAAGTTGTGTTTTGGAGTATTGGTTTGAGGCTGTAAGAAGGCAGAAGCAAGAACAAACCGTACTGTTTGTCGCGCGACGAGACATGTCCAGAGGAGGAACGCGACACGTTCCTGGTTCGTCCAACTTTGGGCCTAACCGACTTTGATGGTCCGACTTTGGTGATCCGACATTGGTAATCCGACTTTGAGTGGTCCGACTTTAGGGTTGTCCAACTTTTAGCCCGACGCGACTCGTCGAGTTATTAGACGCAACGCGTCCGTTGATTTTTCAGTTTTGGACTTTTGTTTGTTGTTCGATTATATTGCTCGCTAAATGTTTGTTTCATATGTGATTATAACATGTTGTTTATGATCATTAGAGATATAAATGTATGTGAATATATATTTATGAATCAAAGACTAATTCCGATATTGTTGTGTTCTAAGGTACTGCGAAGACTCAGTAACGTTAGACAACTGAGCGGTGTGATTGAGAATCGAGGTGAGTGGATGTTAACTCATAGATGGGAAAGGTTATGATTGATATGATTGATGTGATGGCATGTGTTTGATGAATGATTGACTGTTTAGACTGATCTTGTTGTTTGAATAACTGCGTGTGTGTTATTTGGCCGATACGTGCTTGTAGGATGATAACGAGTATCATAATATATGATGGAAGTCACTTATACGTAGAACTTGGCAGGGCCCGTTTACTATTGGTTGAACAGTTGCAGACCTTCGGATGCATGTGTTGTAATGGAAGGAATTTAACTATGCCAATTGGTAGAGGGCTATCGGTAAACCTTTGTCTTGGCCCGCAAATGGTTGAAAGGTTCTACGCCAAACCGCCGGTCTTCCGGATTTATGTGATTACATGCTTTTGTATTGATTGTTACCGTTTGCCGTAGTGGTTTAGCTTCAATTCACTTAGCTTTGTGCTAATTCCCCACTGTTAACCCGTTTTTACAGGTTTGGTGAGTACAGTTGTTTAGTGGTGGTTTTTTAAAGAAGGAAAGCTTGACCAACTCTCTGATATTTTGTTTTGTAAAATAACGAGCCATATTTTGAATTTTTTTGTAACACAACGGATACTATGGTTTTGTAAATAGTGTGAATGTTTGTGAATGATTATGTTAATCGTTAATAGTTATGCTTGCGTAGCGAATTAAAAATAAATGACTTAAGATTTTTGGTGTTACAACAATAAAAAGTGGCAAAATTTGTCTAACACATATACAAGCTAATTCTAAAACAACTAATGTTTTAGAATGTTCAACACATGAAAAAGTTTGTTTCTACACAATTGCTAACTCTAAACTGTTATCTCAACTAATGAGATTGTTGTGTTGTGTAGAGGTGTATCTTGCATGTCCACCATGCATGAGTATTTATAGAGGCTTTGGCATCCGGTTAGCGAAGAGAAAGAAGACAAAAAGGCCAAAGAAATAATATTATATTTGTAAAGTTAGTGAGTGAAAAGTAGACTTACTTTAATCAAGTATTGCGTAAAAGTAAGTTTACTTTTCAGAAAGGTACCACCCACTCACGTTAAAATAATATTATTTCTTGTGCTTTTTGCATTGGAAGTTTAAGTTTCTCTTTCCATGATTACACTTTTATCAATAGGCAAGCACTCTTCTGATTTGACTTTACCAAGTATGGAGTTGAAGTTCATACTTAGTTGTTGAAACAAATCTTTAAAATCTTCATCTTCTAAAGTAGTTTTCTCCTTTTCCAGAGGACAAGATCGATCTTTTTTTGTCTCGTACTTGATCTAAAAAGTGCTTTAAACTTTTACAAACAAAGATCTAAAGGCATAATATAACAACACATGTTCTGCCTTTAACTTATGAACATTACAAAGTAAAACAGTGTGCTGATATAACATTTTGCTCGACTCATCTAACAAAATATACTAAGTTCTTAAAATAAGATTGCTTAGCCTAAGGAGATGATCGGTTGATCATTTACAAGGACTCAGTTATAAACTGATGCTAGTTGATCATAGTTATACTTAGAAAAATGTGTAAGCTCATCTATCTAGATGATTAGTTGATCAAGTATGCTTAGTTGAATCCTTCAAAGATATAAGCTTATGTAAGACAAAGATTTGTATTCAGTAAGACTTACTAACTGATGCAGTCAGATCAATTTGTTCACTTAGCTCGTGGTTGTAGGCGCTCAACTGATCAAGTTGTTTGCTCAGTTGATAGTTGTAATTCCTCCGCTGATGGTCTTCTACACTTGGTCTTTTCTTCTTAGCTTACCTCAATTGATGTCCTTCGGCTGATACTCAGTAAATGGGTTGATCCTCAGCTAATGCTGTATACTTAGTGAAATTCTTTAGTCTGATTCAAAAAACAAATGTTTCAATACTTTCTAAATTATACTGAATGTATGGTTTGATTATCATCAAATCCTATATATTTCAATAGACATAGTTAATTATTGGAGTGAAGTGATTATATCCACAACAAAAACAAATTAAATAAATTCTAATATTTTTAAAGTGGGTTTTTGACTCATTAAATATACTTCAGAACTATTTTCAAGATGTATTACAAAGTATTGGGTAGGCTTTTGAAAGACAAACGGTTTTAATCATTTGAATGACCAAAACTCATCCTTTTCACATGAAATCACTTGGAGAAGAGAGTAAACTCATTGAGCTTAGTTTTTAGACCTAAAATTCGATTTTTAACTCCTAGTATTGGTCGAGTTATGGCCTCCCAAAATTCACCAAACTTACTGCTCTGAATTTTGAATCAAAACAAGAATGTTTTTGACCAACCAAAACCATCCTATGATTAGATATTCGATTAAACTCTTCAAAATTATTATTTTATGTGTTATTTGAATGTGTTGGATTCATATTATGACCCATCAACTAGGGTTGCATTAGAGAAACATGGAAAAGATGGTTAGGAAGACATGAAACCGAAAACTTACCAAGATCCTTTAAATAGTGACCGATTATGGCTTGGATTCTTGGAGCTTTGAAGAACAACTCTAATGGTTGTGTTGGGGTTGGAAACTTCGACCAGGGTGGAGAGGAAGAAAGGTTGTTTGGTGAGTATGGAATGAGGAAGAAATAAGGCTAATAGATGTGTTAAAAATAAATGTGCATTGTTTCCAAGTTAAATTGATGGAGTTGCCAAAAGAGAGGGATTTTGGTCTTCTTTTCCTCCTTTGGCCAATTTTACACATGCACACACACACACACACACATATATATATATATATAGGGAGTGTTCATGCGAAAAGGGTGTTATTTGTGAAAAGTGCGGGAATCAATTTTAGCCATTGATTAGTTTTTGATCTTATGGTTCACATTAATCATAATTAATATTTTTATTTAATTTAAAAGGGTAAATTAGTAAACAAAAATATATTCTATCTCCTCTCTCTAATTAACTTTTTTCTAGATTTTGTTTATCTTTTTGTTTTTATTCTTTTCCTAATTAATTCTTGAAATTTCTTCATATATTCATCTGTTCATTAATGAATAATAACATTTTTGTATGATTTTTTATCTTTTATTATCACTACTGTATTCAATAATAAACACAACCAAAACTATATGAGTTGTATGATAAATTTTACAATATTCAATAATGAACACAACTAAAATATATGAGCTTTCAATTATTACTACTTTAGGTTAATTATTATCTGCTTGTTCACTAATGAATTTAAGTTTTTTCATTAATGAATTTAAGCTTGTTCTCACACAAACAACTATTACAAATTTAAATTTCTTATATTCAATTAATAATAATCTAAAAACTCAGACCCTAGTTCTCCTTTTATGGTTTTTTCTTACTAATAAATAATAATTCCTAAGGAACTATATATATTCTACACAAAAAAATAAGTAATTTATAAACCTAAATTTTCAAACCAATTGTATATTACAACCTAAAAACACAAAACAAAACAAAACAAGAAAAATGAATAGATCAGATTAAGGAAGTACAAATCATAGTGTATATATGAAAAATATAAAAAAATAATAATAAAGAGATGGTAAGGGGAGACTAAGAAGGCAACAATGGTGGATTGAACACACCATTAAACATGGAAATCAATGATGAAGGACCCAAAAAAAATGTGTCGGTGATGGGTGGCAAAATCCTCAAAAAGCTCCGCTTAACACTTCAAATAAAGAGGAGGGAAAATCTTTTAGGGGTTTTAAAAAATATGAATGAAAATGAGATCTTTTAGGGTTTTTGAGTTAGAAGCGTTTGAGCGGCGGCAGTGGTTTTAACTCTCGAGTGGTGGTGACGATAGTGTAGCTCGGCGGGGTTGAGGTTGTCATGGGGCAGATAGAAGACATGTAATGAACGGAATTTTGAAAATGTTGTAATATTATTTTATCGAGAAATAAATAATATTTATTTATAATGATAATTAAGGAAGATTATTCTTATATACATAAAAGATTAAAAGTTGGAAAATAAAAGAAAAATGGAAAATTTATCCGTCATGACGTGACGCGTTGGGGGTTTGCGCCGCGACGCATTGTAGGTCGCGTGTGTCGGTCCTTGGCGTGTGTCAGTGGAAAAGGAGGGAGACTATAGTTCATGGCCGGCCGCGACGCGACGCATTAAGTCTAGGCCTATAAATAAGAGTTGTTCTTCAACCATTTTCTCACATCTCCACTTCTAAGTCGTTACTCTGCCGAATTCTCGAGAGTACCCGAGTTTAGTGAGTTTGTTGGAGTGTCGGGTCTTGTTTGTACGCATATTTGAGGTTCATGAAGATTAGAGATAGCACTACGGGCGTAGTTTTGACCGTGGTTTCGCGTTGGTGACCCCGAGAGGTATATATTGCTATTCTCATGCTTATATTTTAGTTGCATAGCTTGATTAAGCTGCATGCATGTCGTTTTAGCATGTTTCTTTGACGTTTCTATGTTCGTGACGCGTTGATCATTAGTCGGAAGTTACCATTTGGCATGTTTTAGTAGATTAAGCAAGTTTAGACTTGTTTGGATCTTTATATCATGTTTTTAACCTAGCGATCTTCATTGGTTATTCGAGGCGTTTGAGATCGAGTTCTTGACGATCCGTGAGCGCAATTCGTCGATTTGAGATCATGATTTTCTTTGTCCGGACCGAGGTGAGTTCAATATTTCTCAAAACCGAGTACTAGACAAAAATGATAGGTTTTTGAAAGTAAAGATTTACTATGCAACGGTAATATGTGTTTAACTTGTGCAAGATATACGTGATATATATGTGTGATTTATATATGTTATGAGATAGTTTGACGAGTATGCTATGTTATGAAATCATTATGTGTTATTGATGTTTGGTCCAATGGATGAAAACATTATTGGAGAACAATATAATGTTGTACTCGATTATTTTCATGTTGAGTTTTTATGAAATTATGATTTTTAACGCATTGATGATTTATGAGGTCTTGGGATGGGGGTAGTCCTATCCTTAATGATGATGTTGAACCTTCTAGGAAAAGTGCTACCCATTTGTGAGTTACTGGGCGTTCATGACAAGTCCGGGACAACGTGATGGTGTATTTATACTCATTGGAATGATGTTTGGTACGAGAGGTTGTACCTTATTAAACATCATGTGGGTGTAAGGAGGTGTGAGAGGTAAAACACCGTTATTAGTTCACCTGAACGACATTATGGGAAAAGTTATATACCATGTCGCCGGAGTAGCAATAACGGAAGATGTTACAATCTAAGAATCAGTGGAAGTCGCGCTCTAATGATTCTTAGATGGGTAATAACGTGACTCTTGAATTGGTCTATACCTTGGGTATAATAATCACCCTAGACCATTAATGATATAATGATGATGACAATCTAAGAATTATGTTAATTGAAAGATTATGATTTGACAATTATGATATGCTATGATGTGTGTATACATGTCAATTTGTTATGATTAGTCGACCGTTATGTGTTAAATGATATTTGATGGGTTGGTCAACTACATGATTGGGCGGGGAGGATTAATTATTATCTTATATCACCATCTAAATCATGTTATGTTTTAATTGAATCTTTTTAGTAACTCTATTGACTCACGAGGCTTTAAGTTGACACTTGTTTGTTGAAATGTATCTTAAAGACTACTTTTGTGAGATAAGGACATTGGGTAGTGTACAGTCTTAGATGATACCACTTCGTTTAAGCTTTAATCAAACAATTATTTTTTTAATCTTTATGTTTATGAACGTGATGACGTGATTTTCATATTATTTTAAATTCTTATCATTTCGGCAAGATTTATTTTGTGATCAAAGACTTCCGTTGATGGTTTTCTGATTATATGACAAATATTTTTGTAAATGGTAAAATTTGGGAAATTGCAGTCGTCAGAAGACGGTGGTGGATGAGCCTCGTCGGATCTGATGCGTGGGGCTGTGAGATCAACAGATCTGAATGTTGTCATCGCCAGCTATGTTGACTCTTTGTGAGATTTGTCGTGTCTGGTAGTGGTAGCCGGTGATGGTGACGATGAGAGGGGGATGGTGTAGATGACAGTGCATTCGGCTTGTGTGAGAGGGGATCTGGTGAGAGAAGTGGCCGCCGATGTAGGGTGATAAATGTGGTTGCGGTGGTGTGTTTTGAGATCTATGAGGGCGGCGACGGTTGCTTCTCCCATCTCATGTTTTCCGGACATCATGTAGAGAGAGATTGGATGGACGGCTTGAGTGAAAGGGAGAGAAGAATATGAATAGGGTTTTCTATTTTTTTTTGAAGATGGAGAGGGAGATGGATGGTTTAAGAGAGGGAGGAGAAAGGAGAGAAAATAGGAAAGAGGTTTGTAATTTTACATTAATACCCTTTTTTGTAATTAATTATTATCAATAAATCTTTAGTTATTTACAAAACTGCCACAATCATTTATAACCATTGATTTAACAATCTAATGGTCAAGATCGCTTATCGCACTATTCACAAATAAACCTTTTTTGCATGAACCGCCCTCGTGTGTGTGTGTGTGTATATATATATATAAGGTAAGGTTATATATAGAACCACCCTTAAATATAGAACCTAAAGAACAAATCCTAACCATTGATGATCATAAATGAAGGGCTTAAATTAAATCATTATTTTTTTAGATAAAAAAATCATTATCATCTAATTAAACGTTGAAGAGGGTAATTTGGTAATTTTGAGCCCACTCCTCCCGATAAAATAGTTAGCCACGTCCCCTTCCTCACTATTATCCATCCAGATCTCAAATCTCACATGCAAAACTTCATCCATTTCTCCATCCATATCTCAAAATCTCACCTCCAAGTCATCCATCCACGGTGGCCTATCAACTCCGACATCATTCGCCGGTCACTTCCGTCATCATCTACGCCGATTCCCCTCTTTCGATCTGGAATTGGTACCGTCGCTAACTCAATCTTCCTGGGTTGATAGAGATTTAAAGAAACCATATCTCTTCTAGACTACCACCGTCACCGCCGGCGGCCACCATTCTCCATCTTCGTTCAACCCATAGATTTTATTTTCTTTTTTGGTGTGTCTCCATTTCCTTATTGTTGGTGCCGCCTTGGTTTCATCTTTAAAATATTTCATCAAGTAAAGTCTCGAAAATGCAAGTCTCAAAAATGCAAATCTTGAAAATGCAAATCTCGAAAATGCAGGTGGTGAAAAAGTCATGAAAATGTTAGATGACTTTAGGAACAAGCTTTTTTATTTTGGATGAATCTTCAAAGAAGTGTATTTAATATATTTTGTTGATTTTTGGGGGTTGGTTACTTTGGTAATATGCAAATATTGAGAATGAAGTGCATTTAGTTTATTTTCATTAAATCTGGTTTGTTTTTTCTTTACAATTCATTAATTGGATGTGGTTTATGCATTCTTATTAGATACATCTCTAACTCTTTTCTAATTCATCTATTTTTTTGATCCATCTGCCTCTTTGGAACGAGATATGCATTTTCGTAGCTGCATTTTCAAAAAACAAAAATTCTTTTTTGGATCCATCAACATCTTTGGAACAAAATAGGCATTCTTGTAGCTACATTAAAAAAAGATCTGGATCCATCTGCGTCTTTGAAATGAGACATGCATTTTCGTATTTGCATTTAAAAAAAAAACATAAATATGTCAATATTGATCTTGGATGAAAGAGAATGAAAAATGAGTTGATTGGTGTAATTTTTTTTCTAAAATTCTTTAAAAAGAATAAGTTATGGTAATTAAAAATTTAATGGGTAAAATCTATAAAAAATGGTGAGGCTGTTACGGGAAGAAAGTTTGCGCGTGGACTTGAAGTTTGGGTTAAAATGTCTATTTTATCCTTTTAGATGTGTGCTTGAGATTGTTTCTTTAGTTTCTGTGGTTAAAACTAGGTTCTATATTGATGCTATACACACACACACACATATATATATATATATATATATATATAGAGAGAGAGAGTTAGGATCAAATGAGAACACCTTCAAAATTAGAACAGAGAGGCCTTTAATTTCATTGATGAGATGGTTTAAAAATTGTCACATTTTTTTGAACCTTTGATTTCATTGATTGGATGTTTACAAACTGCCACGTTTTTTGATCATTTGTTTGACTATATACCTGAAGCATCAATGCATACAAAAGTGTTTGTGATCTATGCATCAATGCATACAAAGCTTTAAATTGTTAATATTATAGAAATAATTTTGATTTTAAGATTTAGGATGTAAACTTGACTTTCGGGTAGTTATGGGTGAACATGAACGTAAAACAGAAATGTTAAATTACAAGTTTACCCATATTCTCACTTGTTGTGCATTTTAAAAGAGTTCGCCCTTGAACATCACCCTATATATATATATATATATATATATATATAGGGTTTACTATCCGAAAGTTTATTGAACTTGTCACTTTTTGCTATTGTATATACCAAAAAAACTACCATTTAATATATCAAAGTTTCAAAAATTACCATTTGATGTACTATTGCCTGCAATAGCACGTTTCTTACACGTTTCCTATTTTAGGATTATTTAATAATAATAATAATAATAATAATAATGATAATAATAATAATAATAACAAAATCATATCAAAAAATGAAGGGGGCGATTTCCGGATTATCTTACCTACTACGTTTTTGAAACAAAGGGTTCATCTTGTTGAGATTTCAACAAAGAGGCTTTCATTGATCTCTGCTTGAGAAACAATGGGGCGATTTCCAGATTCCTTCAAGAAGCAGTTATGATTAGGGTTTTTCAAGTAGGGTTCTAGATTCTTTAATTTGGTTTCTTGGATTAGGGGCGATTTCCAGATTCTTCATTCTGTTTTTTTTATTAGGGTTCATCTCGTTGAGATCTCTGCTTCATCTTTTTCATCAGCTATGAAGAGGTTACGAAGTTGGGCTTTGAAGGGGCTACGAAAAGAGATAATAACAACCACGACTTCGGTTTTGATATTGGGCTTGGATCTATAAACATTTTATGCTAGGGTTTCATTCTTGATATTTAATTTCATAGATCTGTACTTATTCATACCAAACTCAACTGATCGAGAACACTATCGGTCTTATTTTTCAAGTTTCAATTCAAGATCAATGTTTGATTTATGAAGGTATGTGTAGAGTCGTGCTTTCATGTTTCAATTCCAGATCTGAGTTCTTGTTCTTGGTTCAAATCTAAGTTAGGGTTTTTTGTTTTGGTTCAAATCTTAGTTAAGATTTGTTTCTGATATGAGTTCTTGTTCTTGATACAACTATTGTTAAATATTCGACTTTTGTTCACAAATTTGTGATGGTTTGGATCGATTCAAGTTCATTTGTGATGGGTTTTTGTTTCTGATCTGGGTTTTTGTTTTTGCTTTTGATTTGGTTCTCGTTTAAATTTTTAGGTGTTCTTCATCGGAAGATGAAGATGTTCTTGATCATCTTCATGTTTTTGAATAATAATGATAATAATAATAATTAATAATTGAGTATTAAAAATAAATCAAAATTCAGAAAGTTACCTGAAACCTATCCAACTGTTTCACAATACATCAAAAGTTAGTTTTAGAAAGTTGAGTATGTTAAATAGTAGTTTTGAAAGTTGGGTATACACAATAGCAAAAAGTGACAACTTCGATACACTTTTGGATAGTAATCCTATATATATGATCAAAAAGAACAAATCTGGACCATAGGATCATCTAAATTAATGGTTGAGATTTGAAGATTGAAATTTTGTAAATTATATGACGTAATTGCATATGTGAGGGAAAATATGGAATTTTGTTTTCGTCGCCACAAATCCTCTTTCCGGCTCCACCTGAAAATTCAAAATGATAACCAACATGCAAACCAAATGAAGACGATAACCAAGATGGAAATAACCAAAAATGCAAATAACATAAAGTCATTAACATGCAAATAACCCAACGATTTCTTTTCAGATCTATAGTTTACAGACCTTAAATGACGATTTTCGGTCTTCATTTTCATCTAGTTTGCATTTTGGCTATCATCTGCATCTAGATGAAAAAAATAAGCAAAAATGCAAATAACATTGAGTCATTATCATGCAAATAACACAACGATTTATTTTCAGATGTATAATTTACATATTTTAAATGGCGGTTTTCCGTCTTCATTTTTATCTAGGTTACATTTTGGTCATCATCTAGATTGCATTTTGATTATCATCTTCATCCACAATTTTCATGTTCAGATATGAAATTAGCATTTTCGCAATTGCATTTTCAAAATAAAAATTTTAGAAATATGGGAAGAGTGTTCTTGAATTAAAGAGCAAGAAAAACTGAACCTAGTGATATAATTTTTTTGTTAAAAATCTTAAACAGGACATAGGTATGATCATTAGAATGATTAATGGGTTTTTTTTAACTGATGGGCTGAAGGGAGGCGCGTGAATTACTAATCAAAATTTTTAATTATTTTTTTACCCTTTTAAATGAGTGACTGAGATTTGTTCAATATGTTATATGTTTGTTTAAGGGTGGTTATATATAGGGGAGAGATCAAACGAGAACTGTTTTTCGTACCAAAACTGTGAGAACCAATTTTGGCGGTTCATTTTGGATAATGGAGTTCATGGATGAAGAGTGTAGGGGGATTGAGTGTGGTAGGGTGCATGTAAGGAATTCATGGGTAGACAATTCAATTGAAGGAGGGGGAATTGGACAGCTAAGATTGGTTCTCGCGGTTCTCGTATGAAAAATAGTTCTCGTTTGAACTTTGCCCCTAACCCTATATATATATATATATATATTATTTTTATTATTATGTTGAATTCTAAGTGTGACATTCTATGTAGGTGCATTAGAAATTTCATGTGTTATATGAGTGGTCTTATGTTTACTTAAGGGGTTTGGTGTCTAAAAAAATAATTATGGTACTAACTATTATATTATTTTAATCATTACATATAATTTAATATTGTTTATTTATTTGACGGCTCAATTCATCAAATTATTACACCGAAGACGCTTGTACGGTTTATTTCGCGCATTAAGAATTTCTTCAATGTTCCGGAATTGTGTCCTCTCTATTTCTAGAGTAACTAAAATGTTTGAAGCATTAGCATGTTTAGTACTTAGAACTAATGCTTACTAGGCTTTAAGGAAACATCCAAGCACATACATTTAAATTAAATAACTAGCGGCGAGTTATGAGTCAACCAACCAACCTGATTTGGTGAAGGATGTCACATGATGAAATTCCAAAACACTTGTATTTTTTAAACAAAGGCGTGATTATGAGGGATGTAAACGGTTTTAGTATTTTGGAAAAATGCACATCTGCCATACGCTAATTGGCATATCGCACTACACCAAATAGTTTTGATGAGTATTTACAAATGTCTGAAAGAACTTCTCATGAGTGTCTACATAATTTCTGTAAGTGTATAATTGATTTGTATTCAGTTAAATGCTTAAAGAAACCAATTTTTGATGACATCCAACATCTATATCATACACATTCCAATGTTCAAGGGTTCCTCGGAATGCTTGGTAGCATTGATCACACACATTGGCCCATGGAGAACCTATCTGAATGCGTGGAAAGGACAATATACTAGAGGTGATCAAGGATGTCTGATAATTATGATCAAAGAAATTGCCTCCTATGACCTCTAGATATGACATGCTTTTTTTGGTGTTGCAGGGTCGAACAATGACATAAATGTTATCAATCAATCACCATTGTTTGATGACCTACTTACACAGAACTTTCCTTAATGCCCTTTTCAAGTTAAAGGGGTGACTTACACGAAGCGATATTATCTAGATGATGTTATATATCTAGAATGGCTACTTTTATGAAAAGTTTCTCCTTTCCAAACGACGAAAATAGAAGAAAGTTCAAAAGGGCACAAGAAAGTGCAAGAAAGGATGTCCAAAGAGCATTTGGTGTCCTACAAAGTTGCTGGCTAATTGCGAGGATGCCGAAAAGACCATTGAGATTGAAAAAATATAAAGAATTATGTACACATGCATCATTCTACACATCATGATTATTGAAGATGGTGAATATGCAATATCAAATGCAAACGAACAAGCTACTATTAATTGAACTTGAGTCCAGTAGACATTTGCCGAGCCTTATGAAATAGATCATCGGAAAAATAAAGAATTACGAGACAATGATACACATTTAAACCTTCATCATGATCTCGTGGAGCACGTTGTGGAGCATTCAACGAAATTACGAATAACTTTTTATGTATTTCTATATTTACTAATTTTACATGTTATATTTATGGTATTTATTATTTTTGTATATTTTAATTTTTAGAAATTTAAATAAATTATATTTCCTTTTAGTTTAAAATTCTTAGTTTATTTTTATTGATTATTATTATATTAAATGTAAAATTAATAAATAAGGTGAGTCACATAGTTTGGTGTGGAGGGAAGTGACCATTACGGGTGTGTGTGGTGTCTGGGTGGTGAGTTGAGTAGTTGGGGGTAGAAGGTTGACGTGGCTGTGTGCACAATACACAAATTAAGACCAGATTGCTAATAATAAATAAAGCCATAAGGTCACACATTTACCGTCAATGGACACCAATTACATATTTCAATATGATTTAAATATGTTTTCAACACATTGTATATATATAAAGATATTTTTATTAAGAATAAATATTAATATTACATTTATATAAGTATACGTATATATATATATGTTTATATGCATTGATTTATATTATTATTTATGTGAAATAATAATATTACATTATATATATGTACATACATATATATGTACATATACATATTGATATTACACAATGCATATGAACTAAATACATATAAATATGAGTTTATATATATGTAAGTATATATATTTGTTACAAGTAAAATGTTACTAGTAACAAACAACTATATATACATAAATACATGTGGATGTATTTTATAAATAGTATTGAAAATCTAGTACACCTTTTATTTATTTAAAAGAAACTAGAAATTCCACATTAATCCCTTAAAAGGGGCCATGTTGAGGTTGCTTATTAGAAGCTTAACCAAGGCATGGGCTAGATGAACAAGAGAAGAAGAAAGGCAAGAGGGGACCCTCCCCCTCACCCATTTTAAGCCGAAAATGGCCCATGGGAGGAGCCTCCCTCTTGTGCTTTGCTGCTTGGTTGTTTAAGTGTTGGTGCATGGTCATTTTGCTACTACTAGACACTACAACCTTTCCTTGTATTTTTCAAGTGTTCTTGAAGTCTTGCATGCATCCTTACATCCTTGTATTAATGCATCAAGTTGGCTATGTGTGGTACTACAATACATACTCATAAATATACACCTAGTCCAAAGAAGAAGATAAGGTTGTTGTCTTGCTTGCTTGTGAACTACAAAGGTTGGAAAGACTAGCATCTTGGAGGTGTTGGACTCATTAACTAGTGGTTACCTTGGAGGAAGTCTTCACTTGTCTTCTCATTGATCACCACGTCACCAACGGTTTCTCATTCTACAAAAGGTTGTAGTTCTAAACACTGTTTTCTTAAGGCTTGCATATGGATCATTGGTGGGGACTTTTAAAAGTTTAAAATTATTGTTCTTGCTTCTGTTGCTAAAATATATTTTGAAAAACCGAACAAACCCCAACAGTGGTATCATAGTCACTTATGCATGTTTTAAGAAACTTTATTTTATGGGTATGTAAAATTAAGAAAATGGACAATTTTTCTTTTGTTAGAAAAGTTGTGGATTTTCTTTTGGCAACTTATATATGTTTATATATTTACCTTGGATACAACCAAACCACATGCATGCTTGGTTGTAAAACTTGTCTAAAATATCAAGTGTTGAAATATTTGTTTATATGTGTAAATGTTGTGCATAACAAGCCATAGACCTTTAGTAATGTGTTGGAAATTCAATTTGGTTGTAAAATTAATATTTCATTTGGCATGTAATAATAATTAGTTTATTTCATCTTGTTGTATTTTGTAAGCAATAGAATAGTTTAGACTAGTTTACTTTAATAAAAATATAACAAGATGGAAATGTGACCAAGTTGGAGTTTTCAAGTGAATGGTGAAGTCAACCAAGAGGACTTGGAGTCATTTGCATTACAAGGAGTTGTCTTGGCAAGTGGGAGCAACAAGTTTATCACAAGAGGAATTTTTAAGTCCTTAGTTAAGACTTGTTATTTTTGTATGGCTCACAAAAATACCACTAAGGATAAATGGCTTGGTTATGCACTTTTACATATTTTGTGTGGTTTTATGTTTATATTATTATGTGTTAGTCCCAGATTGAGTACACAACAAGAAATGTTTGTAGAAGCGGAAATTCTAAGTACAATAAAAGGTGACAATCTATTTGTCTAACACATAGACAAGCTAACTCCAAAACAACTAATGTATATAGAGTGTTCCACACATGAGCAAGTTTGATTCTACACAATGCTTAAACTCTACGAATTTCTCAACTTATGAGATATCTTTCTGTGGAGTAGAGACTTCACTGTGTTCTTTGTTGCATGTCCACCATGCATGAGTATTTATAGAAATCTTGGCTTATCCGGTTGCATGAAGGAAGGAGACAAAGAGGATGTGGAAATATAAAATATTAAAACCCACATCTACTGTCGTGTAGAAGTTTCTTTCCCTTTCCATGCTTGCACTAGATAACACCATGCTTCTGTTTGATTTGACTTTACCAAGTATGGGATTGCCAGCCATACTTAGTTGTTGAACAAATCTTCAAGATCTTCGTCTGTTTTAGGTATCTTTCTCCTTTTCCAGAGGATAAGATCAAAACTTTTTTTCTCATACTTGATCCAAAAAGTGCATTTTACTTTTACAAACAAAGATCTAAGGCATAATAGAACAACACATGTTCTGCCTTTTACATATGACTTACAATCTAAAAAGATAGAGCAGATTTGACATTTTGCTCGACTCAGCTAACAGACTGTACTAGGAACTCTGAATTTCACTACTCAGTTGACAAAATATATCAGTTGATCACTCTTTGCTAGGACTCAGTTGATACATATTGCTCAGCTGATCATATAGATGCTCAGTTGATCAATAATAAACTTAGGAATGCATAAGCTCATGTATTTGTATGACCAGTTGATCATTTAAATGCATCAGTTTATGTGGAGAGATGACTTGTGTAAGAGAAGACTTACTTAGCTGATGCCCTGGGCCTTAGCTGATCCATTTATTCACTTAGCTGATGGAGTAGCTGAGCAAAGTCTTTGCTCAGCTGATGGTGTTAGCACTCAGCTGATCTATTTTATTCACTCAGCTGATGGTTTACTTTCCTCAGCTGATGGTCTTCTTCACTTGTTTTCTTCATCTGATGCTGCTTAGCTGATATCCCTTGGCTGATACTTTAAGTAGGATCTAATACTCAGCTGATGGTTCCATACTTAGCATATTTTTATAGAATCTGATTCAAACAACACATGTTTGAATTCTTTCTAAGTCATACTGAATGTAGGGTTTGGTTATCATCAAATTATATGTTTTAGAATAGGCAGAGTAAATTATTGGGGTGAAGTGATTATCTTCCCAACAATCTCCCCCTATTTGATGATGACAAAACCTTTTTCTTTTTGAAGAATCAGTTTGACTTCGAATACAAAAGATTTAAACTTTTAAGTGCATTTGGCTACCTAGCTATCTGTTTTTGGTAGCTCTTTTTATTTTAAACCTTGTTCTGTTTTTGGTTTCTTTTCTAGTGTTCCATTTTGTTCTGTTTTTGTGGAATCCTTTTCTTTGTTATACCATTTTGTTCTATTTTTTGTGGTATCTTTTTATTTTTCCATTTTTTATATGTTTTTGATTTTCTGATTTACATAAACATCACTTGAAATAACAGAATAAAGGAATGTACAGAAGTATTTACAGAAGAATTAACTACTAACTAAACTAGTCTAAACAGAATATACAATCAACTAGATCAACAAGTCTTCTGAGTTAGATCAGTCTTCAATCATCCCACTATTGTTCTTCTTTTACTTCAAAATCTTTGGCACGGGGATCTTCTTCAGCTAAGACTTCACATTGGGCTTGTACAAGGGCTTCAAATTGTTCATTTCCAGTTCTGCCTCTTGTAGATGTTCTTAGCCCAAAGAGAAACTCTTGCTAGCGTTATGGATTTCAAACTGTCTAAGGAACCTCCAAGTGCCAC
Source organism: Dittrichia graveolens (assembly GCA_038502395.1). Lineage (NCBI taxonomy): Eukaryota > Viridiplantae > Streptophyta > Magnoliopsida > Asterales > Asteraceae > Dittrichia > Dittrichia graveolens. The sequence continues at coordinate 57,324,864 of JARJIL010000009.1, read as the reverse complement.
CTCTATCCAGAAAGAATAAGCCTTCAACAGGCATGGATATAAACTTGTAAAGCTCAGGGGTGATGTTCAGTGGTAGAGTTGTGTTGAGACCCTCAAAATCATACAACTACTCATGTTAGGGCAGTACCTCTCTTAGCTCAAATGGTTTAAAGGGCTTGGACCCTTTCTTGTGAAGATTATCAACTGTGTGCATATGCCTATAGTAATCATCTGGAGTGAAGGCCCTTTGTGACACAGCTAGAGCTATCCAATTCTGAATCTTTTGAATGAATTGCACTTTAAGCTTGGATTTGGATTTGAAGAGGAGGTACAGGATCTCAACCAATTCTGTGAGCCCACAGATGTGACACCTCTCATATGATACAACTTCACAGCTATTGAAGTTGTTCTGCCTTATAGCTTTGAGGTAGGGTTCACCATCACCTTTGTGGACAGTGGCTCTTGTAATAGGAGTTGGTTCTGTTCTGTTTCTCAAAATTTTGATTTTATCTCTGAAGCTTTGTAACCTTTGTTGACATAAGTTGTAGGGAGCAGATAGATCAAGATTGAAGAGGGTTTTGATGGCATCCACATGAGATCTTGCTTTGAGCAGTTTAGTTTGAGATTTCTCCCTTGCAAGTTTGAGTTGAGCAGCAGCTTGATTTTGAGTTTGTTCTTGTTCCTATTGGTATGCTAGCTCATTGGCTTGGTAGATCTCTTCAACTGGAACACCCAATGCTTGAGCCATTTGGGCATTCTCCCTTTCTTCTTGCTTTTTAAATGCAAGCTCCCTTTGCATTTGTTCATCTGCTTCAACTTGCTCTGGTGTCATTTTCTTTTTGCCTTTGTCTTTGGGAGCAGAGGTTGAAGGGTTTTGGACTGTTGGAGTTGATTAGACTGGTGGAGCAGATGGTTTAGGAATCTGTCTTCTTCTTCTGAGGATGTCAGAAAGTGGGGTATCATCCCCATCATCAGAATCAGACTCTATGGCTATTGGAGAAGTGCAACCCTCAGCAACTTTCCTTCTAGGCTTTTCTCTTTAATCTCTTTGGAAACCTTTGCTCCCCCTTTAAAGGTCCTTTTCTTTTGAGAGGAGGAGGAGCTGTTGCTTTGGGTGCTTCTTGCTGCAAGATTTTTGTGAAAGTTTCATTATAGGCAGCATCAACTTCTTTTGAATAAGGATCATCCTCCCTAGATGAACTTGAGAATTTCTCCCCCTTTTTGGCATCATCAAAAGGAGGAGTTGAGTCACCTGTGGTTGGTTTTGGGGATGGGGTAGGGGCAAGGGTAGGTGTATGGGTTAAGGAAGGGGTATGTACAAGTTTAGAGATTTGGAGGGAGAGGTCATCCTTGAGATCCTTGAGGACTTTCCACAATGAGAGATGACTCATCCTGGATTGTTCAGTTAGGGCTTCAAGATCATCAAGAATGCCTTTGAGAAAAGAAGGCATAGGTAAGAGTTTTTCTGGTATGGGGATAGAAATATTGGGGTGGATTGGGCGTAGGGTTTGGAGTTGGGATAGTAGGTTAGAGATGGTTTGGTTGAGAGTAGAGATAGTAGATTGAGGTAGGATGGGGATTTGTGGTTTAGATGGAAGAAAAGTAGAGAGCTATTCTATTTTAGCTAAGATTGGGGTAAGATCAATGGGAGAGGCAGAAGGTGCAGGGGAGGGTTAGGTTGGGGTTCTAAGGGACTCAATGTCTTTCACAAGTTGAGTATTGGTTTGGGTTTGGAAGGTATAGAAGGTTTTGGTTAGGTTATCAAGGTTTTGGTTTATGGTTTGGAGAAGAGTAAGGCTTGGTATTTGGGTAGAGGTAGAGGGTTGAGAAGTAGAAGGATTGGAGATGGGTTCAAAGAAATGGGGTAAGGTTTGGGTTCACTTATTTGAGCCTTGGTGTATAAGGTCAAACTCATTGGGAAAGACTGTTGAGCCCTATACAAGTGGTTGGTTTGTACCACTAACATTGGCAGGATGTGCTTGTGTAAGAATAGAATTAATAATAGGTGCAAGATAAGTGGAGTGAGTGTGGGATGCACTCAATTGTAAGGAATCCTTTATTAGATCCACATTCTGTTGGGAGAATGTGAATGGTATTGGCTGACTCAATGTAGGGGTAGACACAATATGACCTTGGGTTGCGGTCTGTCTTTCAATGAGATCGACCTTTTGAGAGGCTGTCTCAGATTGCGGTTTATGTCCCATTTTTACAGATGTATCCTGTTGTGAGGATACATTCACTGGCTTAAGGGTGGCAACATCCAATTTCTCCCCCTCAACATGAGGAAGGGTAATTGGAGTTGAGGTCAGAGGTGTGGATGTCACTACCTCAAAGAGCTCATTAGGAGCATCCTGTATTGACCTTGTATATATGGGGCTACGGATGGGAGTAGAACTAGTGACCACATGAGGTTCACTAGAGCTTGGTTGTTGGATAGGTGTACGGACTGGAGAGGAGGATGGCCTATCAAAGGTTGGGACTACCATTTGAATATCCTCAGAGGTGGAATCTGTACTGTCCTTACCTTGGGACATGATGTGCCTGCTCCGATCAATGAGCTCAAGGAGTTGCTCAGGGATCTCTTGTTCTTGTAAATCAGCATCATCACAAAGAGAACTCATTACCATTGGACTTATGGGGTGAACTCAGATTCACCAAAGTTACCAGCATCACCATCACCAGCATCATCATCATCATCATCATTATCATTATCATTATTTCCATTATGGCTCTCTTAGCATCATCACCATCATTATCATCACCACTTTCATCATCATCACCAGCATTAGCATTCTCATTTGTAGCATCAATCCATTCTTGCATTTGAGCTGTGATGGGAGGACCTCTGTTTGCCTTTATAAAATGGAAAACTTTTTCACCCATGGCAGGGACAGGAATGTGATCTTGATGTTCAATTAGACTCACATAATCATTTTCACCAATCTCCCTCATTTCTATCAGGCTTAAAATCGAATGTGGGCACCTGAGACCTTGATGATTTCTTGTTCGTGCTCTGGGTAATTTTATCAACACGATCAGAGAAGATAACCTGAGCAAAATCTGACCCCAAAGACTAGGGCATAGAGCACTAGAAGCTCTGTTTGGTTTATAAGATGGTGGCTACCAGATTTTGGACCAAAGCAACGGATGACCACGTTAGCCATATACTTCCACAGATGGGAAAGAGCAGAGACTTTCACTTGACCATGCACAACGGGTTCATTGTAGCCGATGGTTTGTAGAATGGTTTGAACTTGAGTTCTGGAAGGAAAAGCGGTGTAAGGTGGGAAGTGAGGAATACCAGTGGCTTCGCGTAAGGTTTCTGTGGTGATTTGAAGATGATAGTTTCCTTAGGCTAGGGTGCTATAGATGGTATTATCATTTATGTTGTAGGTTGCAGAGTACCATAGCTCACTAATGAGTGTGGGGTAGATATAGTGGGGATCAGCAGTAAGGCTTTCGAACAGAGGATGAGCCTGAAGAAACTATACCATAGGTTCATATCCTTTGTTTTTGCGAGACGCTGGAATTGTGGTGCACAGAAGAATGTTGTTTGGAGTTATGTTCATGGGTTAGTTTGGAGCAACATTCTCACCAGGGTTGACAGCAGGGTCTGGAATATAGGTGGCCATTTGGTAGGGATGATGAACAGTGAGTATCGAGAGAGAAAAGCGAGGGTAGTTATTTTTAGAGAGAGAGGGAATTTTGAGAGTTTGAACATGTAAAGGTGAATGAGAGAGGAAGTGGGATATTTATGAAGGGTAGTTAACAGAGATCGTTAGATACTGACAAAAATTGTAATGGAAAACAAATTAATTAGCTATTAAATGAAATCTGACAGACGGAGTAAATAACTAGGGTTAGAAAGCATTAAATGAACATAAAAGATGAATATTTAATAAGTGTTGGACCATCAGCTGATTATAAAGATGTATCAGCTGAGGGGTATCAGCTGATGGAAAACTATCAGCTGATAGTGAAAATTTGAAAGTATCAGCTGAGGGAAGTACTTAGCTGAGCATTTCCTTCTTATATTAGGGTGATCAGTTGATAGGTATCAGCTGAGCATAGTTACTCAGTTTACACAGATTAAGTAAGACTTAGAGATACTTAGATAAGTAACACCTGATTTTTAACACTTATAAATTAACACAAACTAAATTACCACTATTCTAATCTAAAAATTAAGCATACCTAGTTTGGATATTAGGAAATTGAACCTTGCTATATCCAATGGCTTTGTGAACAAATCTGCAAGTTGCAAATCAGTGTTGATGTAGTGCAGAGTTACTTTCTTCTTTTGCACATTATCTTTGAGAAAATGATGTCTTATTTCAATATGCTTTGTCTTTGAATGCATGACGGGATTATTTGAGATGGAGATTGCACTTGTATTGTCACACAAAATTGGGGTGTCTTCAAACTTCACATCATAGTCAAGTAGTTGATTTTGTAACCACAAAATTTGAGCACAACAGCTTCCTGCAGCAATTTATTCTGCCTCTGCAGTGGATGTTGACACTGAATTATGTTTCTTACTAGGCCAACTAATCAATCTTCCTCCTAGAAGTTGACAACCACCTGAAGTACTTTTTCTGTCTAATGTACACCCTACAAAATCAGAATCAGAATATCTAACTATTTTAAAATCTGAGTCTTTGGGGTACCAAAGACCAAGATTAGGAGTTCCTTTGAGATATCTGAATATTCTCTTAACAGCAGCAAGATGTGATTCCTTTGGATCTCCTTGATATCTTGCACAGAGATATGTTGAAAACATTATATCTGGTCTACTTGCAGTGAGGTATAAAAGTGACCCAATCATTCCTCTATAAGCAGTAATGTTCACTGATTTGCCATCAGTGTCCTTTCCTAACTTGATAGAAGTAGACATAGGTGTTTTCATTGAAGAACAATTTTCAAAATCAAACTTTTTGAGTAAATCTTTGACATACTTTGTTTGATGAATGAAAATACCATCAACCTCTTGTTTAATTTGCAAACCAAGAAAATAGTTTAATTCACCCATCCTGCTCATCTGATAGTTATCAGACATGAGTTTAGAAAACTTTTTGCATAGTTCTAAATTAGTAGACCCAAATATTATATCATCTACATATATATGCACAAGTATCACATCACCTTTGTACTTCCTTATAAACAAAGTGCTCTCAATGCATCCTCTTGTAAAACCTTTGTTAATGAGAAAAGAAGAGAGGGTATCATACTAGGCTCTTGGAGCTTGCTTAAGAGCATATAAAGCTTTGTTTTGAAAGAATACATGATTAGGTAAGCTTGACTCCTCCAAACCAGGAGGTTTTTTTACATACACCTCTTCTTTCAGATCTCCATTCAGAAATGCACTCTTCACATCCATTTGGAATACTTTGAAGTTCTTAAAGGCAGCATAGGCTAGGAACAGTCTAATAGCTTCCAATCTTGCAACAGGGGCAAAGGTTTCATCAAAATCAATACCTTCTTCTTGGCAATACTCCTGTGCCACTAGCCTTGTTTTGTTTTCGATGATTTGCCCATTTTCATCTAGCTTGTTTCTGAACACCGACTTTGTTCCAATGATAGTTTTATCCTTTGGTTTGGGTACCAAAGTCCATACATTATTTCTTTTGAATTCTGCCAGTTCCTCTTGCATGGCAGTCACCCAGTGGGGATCATTGAGAGCTTCATCAACCTGCTTTGGTTCAATCATTGAGACAAATCTAGAATATAAACAGATGTTGCAAGCTTTTGATCATGTCCTGACTGGATCATCTATATTGCCTAGCACCAGATTATGAGGATGGTACTTGTGGTCTTTGAAGGCTTTTTGGATTTCTTGGGAATTAGGATTCATTTGGATTTGGGGAGAAGAAGTTATATCTTGACTATCTGCAGTGGAAATGAGTTCATTTTGAGTGGCTGATATAGCTTCATTGTTACAATCTGTGGGTATCTCTACTGAAGAGGGAATGTGTGATATGGAATTAGAATCCAATGATGTTGAGTCATTTTCCACATGATTCAGTAGAGGTATAGGATTGGATGAGGATGGTCGTACATGGTTAAAGATTTGAATAGGAACTGGTTCTTCTACATCATGAGCAGTTCGTGGAGAGGGATCAACTTACTCTGGAGTGTCTTCTCCAGTTTGCATGAGATCATTAAATTCTTCACTTGAAACATGATTAGAAGAAAAGGAAGCAACAAAGTGTTAGTCCCAGATTGAGTACTCAACAACAAATGTTTGTAGAAGGGGGAGGGGGGTTGAATACAGACCTTAGCTTTTAAAAATTAAAGACACACTTATATACTTTTATATAATTCTTATTGATATGAGTCAAGAATTACATGTGCTAGAAGCGGAAATTCTAAGTACAATAAAAGGTGGCCATCAATTTGTCTAACACATAGACAAGCTAACTCTAAAACAACTAATGTATATAGAGTGTTCAACACATGAACAAGTTTGAAACTACACAATGCTTATACTCTACGAAATTTCTCAACTGATGAGATTTTCTTTTAGTGTAGTAGAGACTTCACTTTGTTGTGTTGTGTAGTATTGTGTGTTTGCATGTCCACCATGCATGAGTATATATAGAAGTCTTGGTGGATCCGGTTGCATGAAGGTAAGAGACAAAGAGGATGTGGAAATATAATATTTTAATTGTAAAGGTAGTGGGTGAAAAGTTAAATTACTTTAATCAAAAGTATGACAAAAGTAATTGTACTTTTTTGCAAAAGTGCAACCCATTCACAATATAAAATATTAAAGACCACATCTACTGCTGTGTAGAAGTATCTTTCCCTTTCCATGATTGTACTTTAATCAACACCATGCTTCTGATTGATTTGACTTTACCAAGTATGAGATTGCCAGCCATACTTAGTTATTTGAACAAATCTTCAAGATATTCGTTTGTTTGAGGTATCATTATCCTTTTCCAGAGGATAAGATTAAACCTTTTTGTCTCATACTTGATCCAAAAAGTGCATTCTTACTTTTACAAACAAAGATCTAAGGCATAATAGAAAAACACATGTTCTGCCTTTTACATATGACTTACAATATGAAATGATAGAGTAGATTTGACATTTTTCACGACTCAGCTTACAGATTGTACAAGGAACTCTGATATTCACTACTCAGTTGACAAAATATATAAGTTGATCGCTTTTTGCTAGGACTCAGTTGATACATATTGCTTAGCTGATCATATAGATGCTTAGTTGTTCAATAGTAAGCTTAGGAGGACATAAGCTTGTGTATTTGTATGATCATTTGATCAAGAATGCTCAGCTGATAAATCAAATACATTGGCTTATAAGGGGGAGATGAATTGGGTAAAGGAAGACTTACTTAGCTGATGCTCTGGGCCTCAGCTGATCCATTTGTTCACTCAGCTGATAGAGTAGGCACTCTGCTGATCAATCTGTTCACTCAGCTGATAGAATATTTTTATCAGCTGATCAACAATTTTGCTCAGCTGATAAACTGTTTTCCTCAGTTGATGGTCTTCTTTACTTGTTTACTTCATCTGATGTTCCTTGGCTAATATCCTTTGGCTGATACTTTGAGTAGGATCTGATGCTCAGCTGATGGCTTATTTTCCTCAGCTGATGGTTCCATACTTAGCATATTTTTACATAAACTGATTCAAACAACACATGTTTGAATTCTTTCTAAGTCATACTGAATGTAGGGTTTGGTTATCATCAAATTCTATGTTTTAAGATAGGCAGAGTTTATTATTAGGGTGAAGTAATTATCCCCCCAACAATCTCCCCCTATTTGATGATGACAAAACCTTTTTCTTTTTGAAGAATCAGTTTGACTTCGAATTACAAGAGATTTAAACTTTTAAGTACATTTGGCTACCTAGCTATCTATTTTTGGTAGCTCTTTTTATTTGAACGTTGTTCAGTTTTTGGTTTCTTTTCTAATGTTCCATTTTGTTCTGTTTTTGTGGAAACATTTTCTGTGTTGTACCATTTTGTTCTGTTTTTGTGGTATCTTTTCATTTTTCCATTTTTATATGTTTTTGGTCTTCTGATATACATAAACATCACTTGAAATAACAGAATAAAGAGATGTACGTAAGTGTTTACATAGAAACTACTAACTAACTATAATGTACAATCAACTAAATAACAACGAAATCTTTAGAGTTAGAATCAGTCTTCAATCATCCCACCAAGGTTCTTCTTTAACTTCAAAATCTTTGGCATGGGGATCAGCTTTAGCTAAGACTTCACATTGGGCTTGAACAAGGGCTTCAAAGTTTTCATTTCCAGTTCTGCCTCTTGTAGATATCCTCAGCCCAAATAGAAACTTCTTGCTAGCCTTAAGGATTTCAGACTGTCTAAAGAATCTCCATGTGCCAGCTCTGTCCAAAAAGAATATACCTTCAATAGGCATAATTATAAACTTGTACAACTCAGGAGTGATGTTCAGTGGAAGAGAAGTGTTGAGACCCTCAAAATCTGATAAGAATTCATGGTGGGGTAGTACCTCTCTTAGCTCAAATGGTTTGAAGGGCTTGGAGCCTTTCTTATGAAGATTACCAACTGTGTGCACATGCCTGTAATAATCATCTGGAGTGAAGGCCCTTTGTGACACAGCTAGAGCTATCCAATTCTGAATTTTCTGAATGAATTGAACTTTGAGCTTCGATTTGGATTTGAAGAGAAGGTACAGGATCTCAACTAACTCTGTGAACCCATATATGTGACACCTCTCATAGGATACAACTTCACAGCTGTTGAAGTTGTTCTGTCTTATTGCTTTGAGGTAGGGTTCACCATCACCTTTATGGATAGTGGCTCTTGTTATTGGAGTTGGTTCTGTTCTGTTTCTCAGAATATTAATTCTTTCTCTGAAGCTTTGAAGTCTTTGTTGACTTAGGTTGATGGGAGCAGATAAATCAAGGTTGAAGAGGGTTTTGATGGCATCAACATGGGATCTAGCTTTGAGTAGTTCAGTCTGAGATTAATCCCTTGCCAATTTGTGTTGAGCAGCAGATTGATTTTGACTTTGTTCTTGCTCTTGCTGATATGCTAGCTCTTTGGCTTGGTAGATTTCTTCAACTGAAACAGCCAATGCTTGAGCCATTTGAGCATTCTCCCTTTCTTCCTTTTCTTTAAGAGCAAGCTCCCTTTTCATTTGATCATCTGCTTCAACTTGCTCATCTGTCATCTTTTGTTTGCCTTTATCCTTAGGAGCAGAGGTTGAAGCCTTTTGGACTGATGGGGTTGATTGGACTGGTAGAGCAGATGGCTTAGGGCTTTGTCTTCTTCTTCTGAGGATGTTAGAAAGTGGAGTATCGTCCTCATCATCAGAATCAGACTCTATGGTGATTGGTGGAGAGCAACCCTCAGAAAATTTTCTTTTAGGTTTTGGCCTGTTTGCCATCCTTTTCAACCTTTTTGGAAACCTTTGCTCCCCCTCAGAAGATGCTTTTCTTTTAATGGGTGAGGGAGCTGTTGCTTTTGGTGCTTCCTGCTGCATGATTTTTGAGGCAGTTTCAGCATAAGCAGCATCAATATCCTCTGAGTCAGGATCATCCTCCCTGGAAGAACTTGAGAATTTCTCCCCTTTTTGGCATCATCAAAAGGAGGAGGGGAGTCACCTGCTGCAGGCTTATGGGATGGGGAAGGGGCAGGGGTAGGGGTATGGGTAGAGGAAGGGGTAGAGGTAATTTTAGAGAGCTGAAGGGAGAGGTCATCCTTGAGATCTTTAATGGCTTTCCATAATGAGAGATGACTCATTCTGGATTGTTCTATTAAGGTTTCTATGTCATCAAGGATGCCTTTGAGAAAAGAAGGCATAGGGAGTAGTTGTTCAGGAATGGGTACAGAAATATTTGGGTTGATTGGGCGTAGGGTTTGGAGTTGGGATAGGAGGTTGGAGATGGTTGGTTTAGGGTAGAGATAGTAGATTGAGGTAGGCTGGGAATTTGTGGTTGAGAGGGAAGAAGGGTAGAAAGATGGTCTATTTTGGTAAGGATTGGGGTAAGGTTAATGAGTGCAGGGGAGGGTTGGGGTGGGGTTTTGAGAGACTCAATGTCTTTTGTAAGTTTAGACAATTGAGCAGAGGTTTGGGTTTGGAAGGTTTGGGCTAGTTGATCAAGGTTTTGGTTAATAGTCTGGATACGGGTAAGGTTTGGGGTTTGGGCAGATATAGATGGGGTAGAGGTGGAAGGGGTGGATAAAGGTTCAAAGAATTTAGGTAAGGTGTGTGTTCCCTCATTTGAGCCTTGGTGTATAAGCTCAAATTCATTGGGAAAGAGAATTGAGCCCTGTGCAAGTGGTTGGTTTGTACCAGTAGCATTGGCAGGCTGTGCATGTGTAAGAATAGAATCAATCATAGGTGCAAGGTAAGTGGACTAAGTGTGGGATGCACTCAATAACAGGGAATCCCTTATTGGATCCACATTCTGTTGGGAGAATGTAAATGGTATAGGCTGACTCAATTGCGGGATAGACTCAATAACATCATAATCACCATTATCATTATCACCATTATCATCATCATCACTAGCATTTGCATTGTCATTGGCAGCATCTATGAGCTCCTGCATTTGGGCGGTGATTGGAGGACCTCTGTTTGCCTTCAAGAAATGGAATATCTTCTCACCCATGGAAGGGACAGGAATATGTTCAAGATGTTCGATTAAGCCTACATAATCATCCTCTCCAATCTCCCTCATGGCTACCAGGCTCAAAAATCGAATGTAGGGCACCTGTGACCTTGATGATTTCTTGGTTGTGCTCTGGGTGATTTTGTCAATAAGATCCAAAAATATGACTTGAGCAAAGTCAATATTTACCCCGAAGACTAGGGCATAGAGCACAAGAAGCTCGGTTTGGTTGATGAGATGATGGCTTCCAAATTTAGGACCGAATCAACGAATGACCACGTTGGCCAAATACTTCCATGGATGAGCAAGAGCAGAGACCTTGACTTGACCATGCACTATAGGTTCATTGTAGCCAATAGTGTCTAGAACTGTTTGAACTTCGACTATGGATGGAAAAGCCATGTAAGGTTGGAACTGGGGAATACCAGTGGCTTCACGAAGTGTGTCAACGGTGATTTAGAGATTATAGTTTCCTTAGGCTAGGGTGCAGTTAATGGTGTTGTTGTTTAGGTTATAGGTTGCGGAGTACCATAGTTCACCAATAATGGTAGGGAATATGTAGTGAGGATGAGCGGTGAGACTATCAAACAGTGGATGAGCTTGAAGGAACTGGACCAGTGGTTCATATCCTTGGTTTTCTCGCGAGGCAGGGATGGTGGTGCAAAGCAGAATGTTGTTGGGAGTTATATTCATTGGTTGATTGGGTGCAACATTCTCACCGGGGTTAACAGCTGGGTCTGGAATATAGGTGGCCATTTGGTAGGGATGATGAACAGTGAGTATCGAGAGAGAAGGTAGGATAATTCTTTTTAGAGAGAGAGAGAGAGGGGATTTAGAAAGTTTGAACAGGTAAAGGTGAATGAGAGAGAAATTTGGATATTTATGAAGTTTAGTTAACAGAGATCGTTAGATACTGACAAAAGATCTAAAGGAAAAGAAATTAATTAGCTATTAAATGAAACTGACAAACGGAGTAAATAACTAGGGTTAAAAAGCATTAAATGAGAGTAAAAAGTAAAAATTTACTAAGTGTAGAATCATCAGCTGATCAAGGAGAGTATCAGCTGAGGTGTATCAGCTGATGAAAAACTATTAGTTGAGGGATATCAGCTGATGGAAAACTATCAGCTGATAGTGAGAATTTGGGTATCGGCTGCGTAAAGTACTTAGCTGAGCATGTCTTTCTTATCTTAAAGTGATCAGCTGAGTAAATTTGATCAGCTGATAGGCATCAGCTGAGCATAGTTACTCAGTTTACACAAATCAAGTAAGACTGAGATATGCTTAGATAAGTATCTTTTAATTTTCAACACTTATAAATTAACACAAACTAACTTACTATTATTCTAAACTAAAAATTTAGCATACCTAGTTTGGATATTAGGAAGTTGAACCTTGCTTCATCTAATGGCTTGGTGAATAAGTCTGCAAGTTGTAAATCAGTATTGATGTAGTGCAAAGTTACCTTTTTCTTTTGCACATTATTTCTAAGAAAATGATGTCTGATTTCAATATGCTTTGTTTTTGAATGCATGACTGGATTATTTGAGATGAAGATTGCACTTGTATTGTCACATAGAATTGGGGTGTCTACAAACTTCATATCATAGTCAAGTAGTTGATTTTGTAACCACAAAATTTGAGCACAACAGCTTCCTGCAGCAATGTATTCTGCTTCTACAGTAGATGTTGACACTGAATTCTGTTTCTTACTAGACCAACTAATCAATCTTCCTCCTAGAAGTTGACAACCACCTGAAGTACTTTTTTTGTCTAATGTGCATCCTGCAAAATCAGAATCAGAATATCCAACTAACTCAAAATCTGAGTCTTTGGGGTACCAAAGACCAAGATTAGGAGTTCCTTTGAGATATGTGAATATTCTCTTAACAGCAGCAAGATGTGATTCTTTAGGATCTGCTTGATATCTTGCACAGAGACATGTTGAAAACATTATATCTGGTCTACTTGCAGTGAGGTATAAAAGTGATCCAATCATTCCTCTATAAGTAGTAATGTTCACTAATTTGCCATCAATGTCCTTTCCTAACTTAATAGAAGTAGACATAGGTGTTTTCATTGAAGAACAGTTTTCAAAATCAAACTTCTTGAGTAAATCTTTGACATACTTTGTTTGATGAATGAAAATACCATCAACCTCTTGTTTAATTTGCAAACCAAGAAAATAGTTTAACTCACCCATCATGCTCATTTGATAATTATCAGACATGAGTTTAGAAAACTTTTTGCATAGTTCAAAATTAGTAGACCCAAATATTATATCATCTACATATATCTGCCCAAGTATCACATCACCTTTGTACTTCCTAATAAATAAAGTGATATCAATGCATCCTCTTGTAAGACCTTTGTTAATGAGAAAAGAAGAGAGGGTATCATACGAGGCTCTTAGAGCTTGCTTAAGACCATATAATGCTTTGTTTAGAAAGTAAACATGATTAGGTAAGCTTGACTCCTCAAAACAAGGAGGTTGTTTGACATACACCTCTTCTTTCAAATCTCTATTCAGAAATGCACTCTTCACATCCATTTGGAACACTTTGAAGCTTTTGAAGGCAGCATAGGCTAGGAATAATCTGATAGCTTACAATCTTGCAACAGGGGCAAAGGTTTCATCAAAATCAATACCTTCTTCTTGGCAGTACCCCTGTGCCACTAGCCTTGTTTTGTTTTCGATGATTTGCCCATTTTCATCTAGCTTGTTTCTGAACACCGACTTTGTTCCAATGATAGTTTTATCCTTTGGTTTGGGTACCAAAGTCCATACATTATTTCTTTTGAATTCTGCCAGTTCCTCTTGCATGGCAGTCACCCAGTGGGGATCATTGAGAGCTTCATCAACCTGCTTTGGTTCAATCATTGAGACAAATCTAGAATATAAACAGATGTTGCAAGCTTTTGATCATGTCCTGACTGGATCATCTATATTGCCTAGCACCAGATTATGAGGATGGTACTTGTGGTCTTTGAAGGCTTTTTGGATTTCTTGGGAATTAGGATTCATTTGGATTTGGGGAGAAGAAGTTATATCTTGACTATCTGCAGTGGAAATGAGTTCATTTTGAGTGGCTGATATAGCTTCATTGTTACAATCTGTGGGTATCTCTACTGAAGAGGGAATGTGTGATATGGAATTAGAATCCAATGATGTTGAGTCATTTTCCACATGATTCAGTAGAGGTATAGGATTGGATGAGGATGGTCGTACATGGTTAAAGATTTGAATAGGAACTGGTTCTTCTACATCATGAGCAGTTCGTGGAGAGGGATCAACTTACTCTGGAGTGTCTTCTCCAGTTTGCATAAGATCATTAAATTCTTCACCTGAAACATGATTAGAAGAAAAGGAAGCAACAAAGTTATTTTCATTAAAACTTACATTGATAGATTCTTCTATGACTTTGGTTCTGAGGTTGTATACTCTGTATGCTTTAGAAATCACAGAGTAACCTACAAACACTCCTTCATCAGCTTTAGGAGCAAACTTCTGCAATTGATCTTTTTGATTAAGTATGAAACATTGACAACCAAAGATATGCAGAAAGCTGATGCTTGGCTTCCTTCCTTTGAGCACTTCATATGGAGTTTTGTTGTGCCTCTTGATAATAAGGGACCTGTTCTGTGTGAAACATGCACAACTTATAGCCTCAGCCCAGAAATTAAATGTTAACCCACTTTCACACAACATGGTTCTGGAAGCTTCAATCAATGTTCTGTTTCTTCTTTCAGCTACACCATTTTGTTGTGGGGTTCTTGGAGCAGAAAAGTTTTAAGATATCCCTTTCTCATCACAGAAAGATTCCAGAGTTTGATTTCTGAATTCAGTTCCATGATCACTTCTAAGACTCCTCACCAGATTACCATTCAACACTTCCATCTTCTTGATAAAATAGATAATTTTTTCAGCAGCCTCACTTTTTGCTTTAAGAAAGAAAACCCAAGTATATCTTGAGAATTCATCAACCAATACAAGAGCATACTTACTTCCACCAATACTAGCAGTTGCAACAGGACCAAAGAGATCCATGTGAAACATATAGAAAGCTTTTGTAATTGAGTAGGCCTGCTTGGATGGAAATGATGCCTTATGCTGCTTTCCCTTCACACAAGCAGTGCAACGTTTAGGCTTAAGATAAGTCAGTGAAGGTAGTCCTGACACTAGTTCACCCTTGCTCAACTTGTTGATGTTTTTAAAATTAAGGTGGGAAAGCCTCTTGTGCCACAGCCAGTTTGTATCCTCATTATTCTTGGAGTACAAACATGTTTCCTTTAAAGGGTCACTTGAGGACATGTCAAGTGTATACACATCCTTGGTTCTCTTGGCACTGAATACTGTATTACCTTCTTTATTTATTATGGAGCCTCCTATCTTTGTGAAGTGGACTTCATTATCTCCATCACACAATTGACTTATGCTTATGAGATTATATTTCAGCCCTTTGACATATGAAACTTTTGACAGCTTGAGATTCCCATTATGAAACTCACCATAGCCTTTTGTTTGCCCATGGTTGTTGTCACCAAAAGTCACCCTTGGACCTTTCTCTTTCTTGTAGTTACTGAGCAAAGCCTTGTTACTGTCATGGTTCTTGAACATCCACTGTCAAGAAACCAAGAACTGACACCCTGCACAGCTATGAATGAAAGAAGAGTTAGTGACACAAGTAGGAATCCACTACTCAGTGGATCCCTGTGGAATGCACCTAGCTTTCCACTTCATCTCAGGTTTCTTATGAATGAGAGGAGTGACTATGTCATCATTACAAGTCCGCTGTCTTGAATTCCCTTCTAAAGAACATTCAAATGCCTTATGCTCTTTGCTTCCACATTTATAACATTTTTGAGATTTTGTGGTCTTGGAGCATTGAGCAACATGGTTTGAATGCCTATGAGCTTTCTTATCAGTCATCATTTGACTAACTTGACCATTCAGCTTATGAAGCTTATCCTGTAAATTTCTTAGGTCTTTATTCACAGGCACCTTAGATTGATCTTTGTTTTTGGAAAGCTTTTAACCAATCTTTGGAGTGGCAGAAATGGGAACAATGTGAACATCATTCTTTTTACTCATAGTTTCTTCTATTAAAAGAGAGTTGATTACTTCTAGATCAACTGATTGTTTAGAAGATGAGTTATGATCAGCTGACAGGTTATCAGCTGAGCATTTATCATCTACTAACCTATCAGCTGATGGAGTAGTATTAGCTAATGATTCTTCAGTTTGTGAAATGCTAAGAATTAAGTCATCTGTTTTCAAGGTTTGACAACATAATGTCTCTAAGGTCTCAACTAATGATTCCTTTCCTTTAATCACATCCTTTGACTCTGTGTTATTAGTATTTTTACATTCTAAAATCTTACTAGAGGATGATTCAACAGAAGGAATAATTGATTCTTTTGAGTGGGAACTTTTGCTTCTAACAAACTTATTTGTGAACAAACTTTTGCCTTTAACAGTCTTGTGAAAGGTTTGTGGCAAAATGTCAGCTTTGTCTAAGATATTAAGGTTCTTACTACAATCAACATAGTTAGCAGCCTTAGAGTAATTTCCACCAATAATAGCTTGAACTTGTTTGGGTATCTGCTCCTTGACACACTGAGTGGTCTTTTCTGCAGATACACACCAAGACTTTACTACTTTTTGGAGGTCATTAAATTTTTATGTTGCTTCACTAGTTTCTTTTACTAAGATCTCATTAAGTATCTTTTGATTAGCTAGTTCAACATTTAAGATTGCTATCTGCTTAAGTTCCTCATCCTTAAGAATTAACTTTTGCTTTAGTGATTCTACTTCTAGTTTTAGCTTCTTCTCTCTTTGAATAGCAGACTGGAAATCAATACACAAGTAATCAAACATAGCATTCTTCTCATTATCATCATAATTAATAAATTTTCCAACCTGATACATAGAAGAAGGATCCCAGTTGGTAGTTGAACAAGGTTTTGCAGCCTTTTTCATATCTTCATCAAAGGAACTACCATCATTATTGTTGGCCATCATGCAGAACTGAGTAGAGATCACCTCATCTTCATCTAAGGAAATATCTTCTTCTGCCCAATCTTCTTCTTCTGCTACAAGAACTTGGCCCTGGTCTTTCTTCTTCTTCTTCTTGTCAAGGACAGCAGCAAGGAGTTTCTTGTACTTTGCTTTATAATCAATTTTTCCCTCCTGCTTTGGCACAGATGAAGAACCAGTTTTATATTTGGACTTACAGTCACTGGCTATGTGTCCAATCTTGCCACACTTATAACACTCTGCTGTGGAGGCATCAAATGTAGATTTAGACTTGACAAACTTTGATGGCCTCTTGCTGAACCTCTTGACACCCTTTCCTTTCTTGAAAGGTTTGAACTTCCTCACCAGCATAGCTACTCCTTCAACTAACTCCTACAAGTTATTCTCCTCACAATCATTCTCCTCATCACTTTCTCCAGCACTCTCCTCTACATCTCCTTCTTCATCAGAACTGGAACCAGAACCAATAGCTGCAAAGCTTCTCATCTTTGCATCTCTTGATACAAGGGCAGTTGGTGCAGCTTTCACAACCACCTTCATCTCCTTGGATGACAACTTCCTTTCATTGACTGATTGCTCATGGTTTAGTAAGTTACCATATAGAGCAACCAGAGACATTCCCTTTATCTTCTCACTATGCCTTAGTACAGTGACAAAGTGATCCCATGTTTCAGGGAGGGAGTCCAGAAACTTGTTCACCAAAACAAAGTTGCTCTTGGTTATGTCTGCCCTCTTCAATTCATTAACTAGGCAGTTGAACCTGGTGTATGTCTGTGTAAGACTCTCACCTTTCTGAGCAAAGAAGAATTCATACTCTGTTGAGGAGGAGCTTCTTGTTCTCCTTCACCTCTTCAGTCCCTTATGCAACTGTGATTGTATCTAACATCTTTTTAGCAGAAGTACAATTAAGCACTTGATGATAGATCTCATTGGGTAGTGTAGAGACAAGAGCTGATCTAGCCTTAACATCTAGGCTAACCAACCTCTTGTATTCATCTGTCCACAGATGCATGGGTTTGGTAATGATTCTTTATGTTGTAGAGGTTTGGCCTTTGGATTCTGATGGAATGGATAACACAGAAGTGGGAACATAAGGACCCTCTGTGACTATTTCAAGCATTTGGATATCAAGGGTGGATAAGAAAAGATGAGCTCTACTTTTCCATATGGAGAAATTTTCTTCATCAAACATGGGACATCTTGTTAAAGATCCAGTGTTTGAGATATTCATGTTGTTTGTTGATGAGGCCATTTTGAGAGGGGTAGAAACAGTTGTAGAGTAAGCAAAATAGATCTAGATATTGATTATCTAACTTGCTCTAATACTAGTTGTTAGTCCCAGATTGAGTACACAACAACAAATGTTTGTAGAAGGGGGGGGGTTGAATACAAACTTTAGCTTTTTAAAATTTAAAGACACACCCGTATACTTTTATATAATTCTTATTGATTTTGAATCAAGAATTATATGTACTAGAAGCGGAAATTCTAAGTACAATAAAAGGTGGCAATCTATTTGTCTAACACATAGACAAGCTAACTCTAAAACAATTAATGTATATAGAGTGTTCAACACATGAACAAGTTTGATTCTACACAATGCTTAAACTCTACGAATTTCTCAACTTATGAGATATCTTTCTGTGGAGTAGAGACTTCATTGTGTTCTTTGTTGCATGTCCACCATGCATGAGTATTTATAGAAATCTTGGCTTATCCGGTTTCATGAAGTAAGGAGACAAAGAGGATGTGGAAATATAATATTTTAATTGTAAGGGTAGTGGGTGAAAAGTAAAGTTACTTTAATCAACTGTTTGATAAAAGTAATTGTACTTTTCTGCAAAAATGCAACCCACTCACAATATAAAATATTAAAACCCACATCTACTGTCGTGTAGAAGTTTCTTTCCCTTTCCATGCTTGTACTTTAAACAACACCATGCTTCTGTTTGATTTGACTTTACCAAGTATGTGATTGCCAGCCATACTTAGTTGTTGAACAAATCTTCAAGATCTTTGTCTGTTTGAGGTATCTTTCTCCTTTTCCAGAGGATAAGATCAAACCTTTTTGTCTAACACTTGATCCAAAAAGTGCATTTTACTTTTACAAACAAAGATCTAAGGCATAATAGAACAACACATGTTCTGCCTTTTACATATGACTTACAATCTGAAAAGATAGAGCAGATTTGACATTTTGCTCGACTCAGCTAACAGACTGTACTACGAACTCTGAATTTCACTACTCAGTTGACAAAATATATCAGTTGATCACTCTTTTCTAGGACTTAGTTGATACATATTGCTCAGCTGATCATATAGATCCTCAGTTGATCAATAGTAAACTTAGGAATGCATAAGCTCATGTATTTGTATGATAAGTTCAGCTGATCATTTAAATGCATCAGTTTATGTAGAGAGAGGACTTGTGTAAGAGAAGACTTACTTAGCTGATGCTCTAGGCCTCAGCTGATCCATTTGTTCACTCAGATGATAGAGTAGCTGAGCAAAGTCTTTGCACAGCTGATGGTGTAGGCACTCAGCTAATCAATTTTCTTTCCTCAGCTGATGGTTTACTTTCCTCAGTTGATGGTCTTCTTCACTTGTTTTTTTCATCTGATGCTCCTTAGCTGATATCCTTTGGCTGATACTTTGAGTAGGATCTGATACTCAGTTGATGGTCAGCTGATGGTTCCATACTTAACATATTTTTACAGAATCTGATTCAAACAACACATGTTTGAATTCTTTCTAAGTCATATTGAATGTAGGGTTTGGTTATCATCAAATTCTATGTTTTAGAATAGGCTGAGTTAACTATTGGGGTGAAGTGATTATCTTCCCAACATTATGCATGGTTGAAAATAGGATTTTTGCATGCTAGATAATATTTTTAACATAAAATAAATCACACATGGGGAATTTGGTATTTTAAAGTTTGAACATAACATAAGATGTAAAATGAATTTTATATATAAAAGGTTTTCTTTTAGATTAAATTCAATAAGTCAAACTTTTAAATATATATATATATATATATATATATATATATATGAGTTTTATAATATAAAGGTTTTAAAAACTCAACAAAACTCTATTCAAGCTTAATAATAAAATTAGTTTATTACAAGCTAAATTGGACGTGTTCGCGCACTCGAAACTACACACATTAATATAGGATATTAATACTAATTTAAAATTGATCGCATAGAGAGTTTTGTAAAATATGGATTTTAGGATTACTCAAGACCAATACATATAAAATATGATTTTATAAAAAACGTGGACTTATGATTATATGCATGCAATATTTGTCACACGATTCGTTTTGTTTTATTTAAATAAATATACAAAACGGTTCAAACCCTTTTTTCAAAATGTAAGTCTATGTCATCCCATTTTGAGACACTCGCTTGTTACAAGGACACCCACATGGAGAGAGCCCTAGCCAAACGTGTGGATTGTTTTTGTAACAACCGAGGTATTTTTCCGCAAATTCCATAAACGTCTTGGGCCGATTTTGAGACACTCGCTTGTTACAAGGACACCCACATGGAGAGAGCACTAGCCAAATGCGTGGATGGTTTTTGTAACAACCGAGGTGTTTTTCCGCGAATTCCATGAACGTCTTGGGCCGAAATTCACCGCATTAAAAGAGGATGACTTAATCGGTGTCTTATTATAGATAGAGCACTAGCCAAACGTAACGAAGCCCGTGTAACACCAAAAAAATCCAAAGACATTTTTTTTAAATCAATGCGGAAGCAAATTTTAAGAATAATATAAAATACATTCATTTACAACCGTCCACAAAATACAAACATTCCAAAAATCAATTGTGTTACAAATATAAAATGTGGCTCGTCTTTTAACAAAATAAATATCACAGCGCTTGGTCAATCTTTCCTCTAACAAAAACTCAGCTACAAACACTGAACCGGCAAAAACAATTCAACGGTGGGGAATTAGCACGAAGCTAAGTGAGAGGAAGGTAAACCACAACAGCAAACAACAACAATCAATACAAAAGCAAAGGTTTACGGATAGCCCACTGCCAATTGGCACAGTTAGATCCCCTCCAATACAACGCATGCACCAGAGGATCTACAACTACTCAACCAATAGCGATCAGACCCAACCCAATTCTTCATATAGCTGACTTCTTAAACGCAACTCGATATCATCTAAAGAGAGCATATCGGCCAAACAATTCACAAGCAATACACAATCATCAATCATCAGACTAAATAGTCTATCAACCACAATTGCATGCATCATATCAATCATAACCTTTACCATCCGTGAGTTTACATCCACTCACCTCTGTTCTCAGTCGTAGCACGCATATATCTAATATCACCGAGTCCTTGTGTTTCATGAAAACACAACAACATCGAAATCAGTCTCCGATACATAAATATATCTTCATATATATTTATATCAAGTTAGATGCACATATTATAAACATATAATGTACATTCCAAAAAAGCCAACAACCAAAAAGCTTCAATACTGAAAAACGCCTGACGCGTTGCGCCCAACACTCACGCGTCGCATCTAAAAAGTCAGACTACATAGGTCAGACCACTGAAAGTCGGACCACCAAGGTCGGACAACCAAATTTGCACCAATAAAGTCAGACCAAAACACAAGGTCAGACCAAAATTCGTGGACACGTCGCGTCCCTTACCCGGGCGCGTCGTGTCGCGCCAAGAACAACCCAGACCTACAACTTTTCTGCCTTCTTTCTCTATTCAATTTTTCCAATACACAACAACAAATTTTGAAATTACTTTCTAACACTTCTAAACCAATACAAACTTCATATAACATGTATACAAACATTAAGAACACATCAAATCCATTTATAACATCAAAACTAAGAAAACCCATATGTCAAGTTTAAGCTTTCAAACTTCATTAATGGTGTTCTACATTTTCTAACATGAAAACCCAGCAAAGTATAGCATACTTAAACTGAATCAAGTAGGTAAGCATGTAGCAACCTTAGTTTCCAATAACAATCACTAAATCTTTAATTCCAAGTTTGTTCTTGTTCTTAGCTTTCTTCAAGTGTAGGTAAACACACACAAACACACACTATAGATATGATAAGTGAGGAGGTGGATTACATGGCTCACCCATATTTAGCTCACACACACGTACACACACCATCAATATCTCAATTACTTGATTTTATCAACATGAGGTGGCTATTAATAAACCATGCACACATACATTTCCACATACATACATACACTCATAATCAATTCAACGATTGATTTATTCAAATAAGATGGAAACATTATCTTTCTATACAATCACAAACTCAGTGTACTACACTGCTTTCTAGCATACAGTAATTCAATTAATTAATCTTTCATAATCAATTATCATGCTACAGGGTATTTTCTATCAAGCTCGTTAAAAAAATGAACTCGTTTAACTCATAAAATCATGCGATTGAAGTATTCATTTTAATCACAAAATTAAATATAAACACATGTAAACAAACACAATTCTCTTATCACCGACCTGATTACGACTAGGCCGGTTTTTGGATGTTACATCGAGGCATAGATGGGATCAAACATGCTAGTTGACAATCGTTGTCTAGGATCCCATAATGATCTAGGAATTACATACGAGATGTAATTAGTAAACGTTACCTACCTTGTTCTTTTAACTTGATAGAGAGAGCGTTAGCCAAACATTTAAGGTTAAGTTCAACTTGGATCCTAGCCTTTAACAATTAAAGGATTTTATATAATTCCAAAGGGTATTAATTATTAAATGATTAAATATCAAAAATACTAAAACGAACTTTGTTAATTTTGAAGATGGCCCCTAATGCAACTACGTCCGTTCACAACTTATCTCTTCGATCCATCTTAGAGAAAGAAAAACTCAATGGTAAAAATTTCTTAGACTGGTATCGTAAGTCGAGAATCGTTCTTAAGTACGAAAAGAAATTGTACGTACTTTAGGGACCCATCCCCAAGGAACCTCCATTGATTGTGGCCAAAGCTGTTAGGGATGCTTGGGTGAAGTATTCCGACGACTCGGTCAAAATTGCATGCCTTATGCTTGCCACCATGTCTGTAGATCTTCAAAAAAACCTTGAGGAGCAAGGGGAATATGATATGCTTTGCCAGCTTAAGGAAATGTTCCAAAAGCAAGCAAAGCAAGAACACTTCGAGGTCACTCGAGCCTTCCACGCATGCAAGATGGTGGAAGGTCAATCCGTTAGCGAATATGTGCTGAAGATGAAAGGTTACATTGACCAGCTTGCTAGGCTTGGATCTCCCATCTCCAATGAGTTTGCACATGATATGATCCTTAATTCACTGACCAAAGCATATGACCGGTTCGTAATGAACTATAATATGAACAACTAGGAGAAATCTGTCTCAGAATTGTATAGGATGCTTAAACTACTGAGAGCAAGATTCCAAGTAAAACACCTTAGGTCTTGATGATTGAAGAAGGGAAAATAAAGAAAAATAAAAAGAACAACTCCAAAGGAAAAGGCGAAAGGAAGGTAAATGGAAAGGACAAAGGCAAACAGGTTTGAATGTGGGGTAGTCGGACATTGGAGGCGCAATTGGCCAACCTATCTTGCTGAGTTGATGAAGAAAAAGGTTGGCGAGGCTAGTACTTTAGGTATATATGATTGAAATGTATACTTTTTCCATTAATTCCTGGGTATTTGATACTGGTTGTGGAACTCACATTTGTAATAATGTGTAGAGGTTGAGAAAAAGTAAGTTGCTCAAGCTAGGAGACTTGGATCTACGTGAGCAATGGAGCAAATGTTGCTGTTAAAGCCCTTGGAAGTTTTGAATTATTATTACGAAATGACCTGTATTTAATATTGAACAATTTTTCTTATGTACCTAGTTTAACTAGGAATATTATTTCGGTGGCTCGGTTAAGAGAGTCGGGTTTTACTTTTGGTTTCATTGTTGATAGCATTCGTGCTTTCAAAAACATTATTTTGTACTTTGAGGCTTGTCCTCTAAATGGTATTTATGAAGTTAACCTTAAAAGATCTCTTAATGAAAGTTGTATATATAGCACTAGCACCAAACGACATATGCATGACTTAAGTCTAACATACCTATGACATTGTCGACTTGGTCATATAAGCAAGAAAGGTATTGCAAAACTTCAAAAGGATGGAATTTTGAAATCAAATTACTCTAGTTCATTTGAATCTTGCAAATTGTGTTTATATGCGAAGATGACTAAGGCTCCTTTCTCCGGTTCAAGTGAAAGAGTCAAATACCTATCAGGAATCATACATATAGATGTATGAGGTCCTTTTAGATCAATGTCTAGAGATGGTGATAGATACTTCCTTACATTCAACAATGATTATAGTAGGTTTGCTTATGTTTATTTAATGAAACATAAACATGAAACATTTGAAATGTTCAAGTTGTTTCAAAATGAAGTACAAAATCAACTCAGCAAAACTATCAAAGCCCTTCGTTCCGATCGAGGTGGTGAGTACTTAAGCTAGGAATTTATGGATCATCTTAGTAATTGTGGGATTATCTCACAACATACTGCTCCTAGAACACCACAACATAATGGTGTGTGAGAAAGGAGGAACCGAACCCTACTAGATATGGTTCGGTCTATGATGAGCCAAAGTACTCTACCCTCGTCCTTTTGAAGTTATGCTTTATTAACTGCTGCGTGCATATTAAATTTGGTTCCAACCAAGAAGGTAGATAAGACACCATATGAGATGTGTTATGGAAAGGTTCCAAACTTATCTTACGTGAAAGTCTGGGGTTGTGAAGCTCATGTACGGCAAGAGGCTTCAAGCAAACTCGATCCCAGATCCATCAAATGTAATTTTGTGGGATATCGTAAAGATTCATTAGGATATTATTTCTATAAACTAGCTAAGAACAAAGTGTTTGTTTCTATGCATGCCACTCTCTTAGAAAAGGAGTTTCTTTCGAAAGAGGCAAGTGGGAGCAATGTAGAATTTGAAGAAATTCAAGACCCGCAAAATACAAATCAGGTTAGCACCAGCACTCAACAAACGGTTGTTGAACCTTAACAATTGGTTGTTCAAGTACCTATTGAAACACAAGGTGTTCGTAGATCTAGTAGGCTATTGGGGTTTGTACCGGTTTTTAAAATATATTTAATAGCAATGAAAGCGTGAAAACATGTACAACAATTTTAAACTTTTTAAAACTCCCCACCAAGATCCATATGCATGACTTAAGAAAACTATAAACAACCATAGGGGGTTTAAGAAATACAATCTTTGTAGCGTAAACCGGTATCGTTGGAGACTAGAAATGACAAAGGAACTAAGTGTAGCTTCCCTCCAAGGTATCCACACGCGAGCAACATCCAAAACCAACCGAGTGCTAACCTTTTCAACCCTATATGTAGACAACACCAAGTAGAAGCAAGAAAGCACTTTTTATTTTTCCTAATTTGTGTTCAATTCTACTAATTGTTGTGGTTATCTCAACTCCTAGAAGAACCACCAACAATAATATCTTGTAGTTGTGTTGCATGAGAGAAGAAAACAAGTTAGTTATATGGTAGTTCAAGTCACTACTTAAGCAACCAACACAACCAACAAATAAACAAGAGAGATTACTTAATTCCTAAAAAAACTATTTCTTTGTTTTCTACATAGCCGTATAGCATCAAACAAAACTAAAAAAAAAATAAGAAATCTTGTTTCTTCTTTCATTCTTGTTTTAGCAGCCCCTATCTAACTGTCTACCTATCACATTTGAAACAATCATATTTATTCACAAGTGATGATATCGTCAGGAAAATTAAACCCATGTTGACATGTCCCCTCTATTATCCAATGAGCTCAAAACCAAAGAGAAAACAGGGCCTCCCAATTCTACTTGTTCACGGCAATGAACAGAAAAATGGGCCCTCCTTTCTTTCATATGGAAGTACCCAAAGTGAAAAAGGGTCCTTTTAAAATGAATATGATGCATGTATGGTATATCAAGATTACATCATGTCACACCCTTCTATACACATACGCATCATACTAGACAAAGGGTCCATTATGGAGTTTATGTACTAATAATTATAGATAAATGTTTTATTGAATGAAACTATATATAAATACTTGCAACATAGTAAGGGGATACATCAAAATGTATTTTCTTAAAACAAGATATATAATATGAGTAACAAGTTTACTCTTAATATATATATATATATATATATATATATATATAGAGAGAGAGAGGGAGGTTCATGCGAAAAGAAATTTATTTGCGAAAAGCACGAGAAGTATTTTTAACCTTTAGATTAATAAATCAATGGTTCTTATGAATCATGGTATTTTTGTAAATAAATCAAACTAAAATAGTATTAATTTAAATATAATAAGGGTAAACAAGACATTTTAACATACATCATAGTTTCTCTCTCCTGTCTCCACTCCCTATAACAATCGACCCTCTCCATACCCTAATCCTAAATCTGAGATCATCTTCTTCTATATTCTTCCAAGTTGAAGGTTGCCGCCGCCGGCCTCCTGTCTACCGCCACCTAGATAAAGACCCGCAGCCGTCGGCCTTATGTCGAGTGTTGACCTCCACCGTTCATCACCGAACAAAAAGACATCAATCTCTCTTCTCTCTCCTACCGCTGCTGTCTACCACCACCAAGTTGAAGATTCGCCGCCATCGGCCTCTTATCAACCGCCTCCGTTCATCACCGAACAAAAACATCAATCTCTCTCTCATCGAACGAGAAACCGTGCCAATATTGGAGCTCCGTCGCCGTCAGCCATCCTCTCAACCTCCACCAATCGCCGCCCAAATAAAACACCCTGACTATGGCTCTAATCGGTTGGCCTCAAAGATGATGATAGATCTATTATGTTATGCAACGATTGTTATTGAACTGTCATTTGGGTCTTTGGCTCTAATCGGATCTCCTGCTGCCGCCTCCTTCTACATTATTACAAGGCATCATCCCTTATTTCTTTATTTCTTTATTTTTTATTTTTATGATGACTTTGCTTTTGAGTGACTATTCATAATGAAAATATAGATAACGTGAAAGGTAAATGTAGTTTGGTATGTGTAAACTTGTTCATAACAGATCCGTTCATCATCTCCTTAGTTTTTTTATAGTTTAGATTTTTTATCTAGTGCTTGTGTTTTGGTTTTTGTTTTAATTGTAAATAAAAATGATCGTGGAAATAGAAGGAATTTTTCAACTAGTATCTTTGGTGCCTGGTGTATGTTTACATTGTTCATTAGTATAATTCTGTGTGTAGTTATACAAGTAAATAAATTGTTCATTAGTAAACAACTAAGGTATCTTGTACGTCTATAATTATTTTTGTAGTTATACAAGTTGAAACATTTTTCATTAGTGACCAAGCACGGAATAATTATTGTTTGCTGGGAACAAACTTAAATTCGCTAAAAATAAAAA
This sequence comes from Dittrichia graveolens, assembly GCA_038502395.1. Taxonomy (NCBI): domain Eukaryota; kingdom Viridiplantae; phylum Streptophyta; class Magnoliopsida; order Asterales; family Asteraceae; genus Dittrichia; species Dittrichia graveolens. The sequence goes on along the minus strand of JARJIL010000009.1, from coordinate 57,297,756 downwards.
CTATAGATTTTTAATAGTTGTTTACGAAGGAACAAACTTAAATTGAAAATAGTAATGATCGAAAAATGCACCTATTTTTTATTGTGTTCGTTATTAAATAGTGCAAAATTTATCTTTGAATTCATATACTTTTGGCTGTGTTCGTTATTGAATACAGTAATAATGATAAACTCGTAAATATTTGGGGTATTCAACGGTGAACTCCGTAAAATAAATAATTTATTAGTAAATTATTTTTAGTTTATTTTATTTTTATTAAAATTTGGAAAAGAGAATAATAGGAGAGAGAAATAGATTGGAGAGATAAAGATTTTGGTTTACTATTATACCATTTTAAATTAAAAAAAATAAAAAATTATAATTAATATAGACCACAAGATCAAATACAAATAAGTGGCTGAGATTGCTTCTTGTAGTTTTCGCAAATAAAACACTTTTCGCATGAACCCTCCCCTATATATATATATATCAGGGTTGATTATAATATTCAAATATATAGTTGGCATCTATTTGCTCTTTGTGTGCAACCTTATAGGTTTATTTATTATGAGCAATATCATCATAAGTTGCATCTTGGGCATATAGAACCAACATAGGTCTCGTCAAGAACCCGAGAGATATGGATTTTTCGTGTCCAATGATGAGATTTTTTCGTAGACTCTTCTGAGCCTACTAACTACCAAGAGGCTACATCGGATCCAGAATCCTATAAATGGCTTGAAGCTATGAACACTAAGATGCAGTCCATGTATGAAATCTTGGTATGGGACTTGGTTGATCTTCCTCCCAATAGTAAGACTGTAGGGAGCAAGTGAGTCTTTAAGAAGAAGACCGAGATTGATGGAAATGTACACACATTTAAGGCAAGGCTAGTGGCGAAAGGTTTCACTCAAACTCATGGTATTGACTATCATAAGACTTTCTCTCCGGTAGCCATGATTAAATCTATTAGAATACTTATTGCCATAGCAGCATATTATGACTATGAGATAAGGGAAATGGATGTCAAAACGGTTTTTCTAAATGGACACTTAAGTAAAGATGTCTATACGGTTCAACCAAAAGGATTTGTAGATCCTAAGTATCCTAACAAGGCATGCAAGCATAGAAAATCCATTTATAGACTCAAGCAAGCATCTTGAAGTTGGAATCTTTGATTTGATGAGAAAATCAAAGGATTTAGTTTTTTCAAATCAGAAGATGACCCATGTGTTTACAAGAAGACTAGTGGGAGCGCAGTAGCATTCCTTGTCTTGTATGTTGATTAGATACTACTCATTGGAAATGACATCCCAATCATGCAAGACATTAAGTCTTGGCTTGGGAAGTGTTTCTCAATGAAAGACATGGGAGAAGCCGCCTATATTCTTGGAATAAACATCTATAAAGATAGATCTAGGCGTCTTATTGGCTTGAGTCAAAGTGCATATATTGACAAGATCTTAAAACGATTCAAGATGGAGAATTCAAAGAGAGGATTCTTACCAATGGCACAAGGCACGGTTTTGAGTAAGGCTCAAAGCCCTAGCACAAAAGAAGATCTAGATAGAATGAGTGAGATCCCATATACTTCTTCAATTGAATGCATCATGTATGTCATGCTATACACAAGGCCAGATGTCTCGTATGCCTTGAGTATGATGAGCGGATACCATCAAAACCCAGGCGATAGCCATTGGATGGTAGTCAAGAACATTTTAAAATACCTGAGAAGAACCAAAGACATGTTCTTGATATATGGGGTTTGGAAGAAGATATTTCTATAAAGTGTTACACATATGCTAGTTTCCAAACAGATCAAGATGATTCTCAATCACAATCGGGCTATGTCTTCGTTATGAATGGAGGCACGGTTGCTTGGAAGAGTTCTAAGAAAAGTGTAGTTACACAATCCACTATAGAATCCAAATACATTGCTGCTTTTGAAGTTGGACAAGAAGCTGCTTAGATGAAGAAGTTCATTGCTTACCTTGGGGTAATGACAAGCATTCAAGACTCCATAGAGATATTTTGTGATAATGAAGGTGCTATTGTGCAGGCAAAAGAACCTAGATCACATCACAACACCAAACACATCCTTATGCATTTCCACTATATACGGGATATAGCGGATAGAGGAGACGTGTGTATTCGCAAAGTTCATATAGATCGAAATCTCGCAGATCCTTTTACGAAACCTCTGCTAGGGCAACAGGTCTCATACTAGGGCAATAGGTCTTTGCTTTGCAAGGGATTGGATTTGAACTGTAAATTAGTATTTGGATATTTTGGAACATTATGACAATTCTTATTTTATCTAAATGATATATTGAATATGATTATTTCATTAATATTTATTGTGTTCATTATTAGCATGTTTATATCCGTGAATAATTCTTTTATTCTAAAACGTCCATAGTAAATTATAACTATGGGAATAGTTATGAATTAAGACTAATGTGAATTAGTTGGTTGACTTTCATTTGTGATGAAAGTAGGCAAAAGGGTTTGCAGCCAAATTGACTAATGTTTGTTAGGGAACAAATAGGACATGACCCACTCTCAAGATCACTTCATGGATCTATGTCATAAGTAAATCTTAAGAAAAAGGTGGTATCTTTGTATCCTTAGACATGAGATGCATATTGCTACTCGAGTATGAGGAATATCATGCTTTAATATGGTTAAACGTTATTGTTAACCGGGTAGTTATAAAGGCCATTATTAGGTATGATATGAGTCTTATAAGAGATGTATGTAGTCAAGATCACATTCGTTTCTCTCTTTTGGTTGGGAGTATAATATCTCTGGGCCCTAAAACAAGTTGAACACTATATGAGAATTGATGAAGATCCATGTCTCATGTTCAACGAGATGTTAAAACAAAGGGATAATGGGATGTTGATTAGCACATTTTGCTTATTATTGGAGGCAATAGGTGCTGGGATATGCCCACTGACACGCACGAGTTAATAGAACTACCGATGAGGTATAGGCCTATTGGGTCACACACCAAGTATTGATTCCGGGAACACGATCAAACAAAAGAGAGAAGGGTTTTGGCAGGATAAGACACGGGCCGTGTGCTTGAACACGGGCCATGTCTAGTCCAACAGGCATGGGGCGTTTTGGCCCAAATCAAGGCCGTGTACTTTGGGCCGACACGGCCGTGTAGTTGAACACGGGCATGTTCATCCTATTAGACACGGGCCGTGTTGGCCCATTTCAGGCCGTGGACTTTGGGCCGACACGGCCGTGTTGATGAACACGGGCCGTGTACGTTCACTGTAACAGCAGAATTAACATTCTTAACACACATTTTAATGGGATTAAAAGTGTGGTTAATGCATGCTACGGTTTTGAGGCCATATGAGGAGACTTGTGAGAGTTCAAGTGTTTAGTTCATGCAAATTTTCTCTCTACTTTGATATTCTTCTTTGTGACCAAGTTTTGGATGCACAAAGGTGACAAACACATATTGATCTTGTTGTTTTGGTGATCTACACCAACACACTAGCATTTGGGAATCAACAAATTTTGGGGTAGACTACACTAGAGGAGTCCTTGGTTGGATTCTCGCGACTCGACAAGGAATTTGTGCTTTGCTTTGTGGTACAATTCTTCTTATCTTGCTCATTATATTGTAGTTGCAATTTCATGTTTAAATTTTGGTCCATGGGAAGTACTTGTTTGGCTTGCTTTGAAATTTTGAACTATACATTATGCTTCCGTTGCTACTTGATTATGCCAAACGAATACCTTCGGTGGTATCAGAATCAAATCTAACATGACTTTGCACTAACGAGTCTTGAAAAACCATATAAATATTTTTATAAGAATATTGTTTTCTTGTCATGGTTTTTCGGAAAGACTTTAGTTGGGCTAAAATTGATATAATTGAAGTTCTCATAATATTTTAGTTTTTATATTTATATATTTTTTGTAACTTGGCATGAAGTGTACACAAATATATACTTATAAATGTATATATGAATATGTGTTTCAAAATTGGTTTGGTACACTAATGCATATGTACAAGGATTGTCATTTTGTGCCTTTGATGTTTTAGACAATCTTAACTAAAATATATATATACATTTGTATCATGGTTTTGTGTGGCACACCATGTTTCATTTTGTTGTGTTTGGTTTGATTCGGTAACATGATATGCCCTTAGACCTATGTGTTGTGGTGATTGATTAATTTGGTTTTTGGCGGCCTGCGTACTGTATTGATGTAATATTATTTATTGGTTCGGCTTGCACGCCGTTTCTTTTATTCCGTGTATTTGTATAAATAGTGTAGGAATGCGGCCTCCTTGTCGTTTATATATTCTATATATTTGCATTTTGATCCGCAAATCTGGGCTAGTTGATTAGCGGGTGAGCATTACGCGATTTCGTGCTTATTTGCATTTTGTTGGCTAGGTGGAAATTTAGAGTCAATTAAATTAAATTAATTAGTGAATGGGAAAATTATATATATGAATGTTTACCGGTGAGTTTGAAATAAAAAGAATGAAAAAGTTATGTTATGTATGTATGTATGTTAGTATATGGTAATATGGATGTATGTATGTATGAAATTATGGATAAAACTTATAGCCACCTCCTGCTTAATCAATTGAGGTGCATGTGTACGTGTATGCATATAATGAATTGAGAGGTTTCTCTGTTTATAATTTTCAAAGAAGAAAAAGTGTGTGTGTGTTATTCTCTGCCGAAGAAAACAAGAAAAGAAGAAACTTGAATTGAAGATTTGTGTTTCTTAATTCAAAATAAAGGTTAGTATGTGATCCCAGCATGTTTTTGATGATCTCGGTATGTTTTATTATTGAAATACATGGTTAAATGTTAAACCACCATTGTAGGAGCTTGAAGCTCAAAAGTGTTAAATGGGTTTTGTTAGATTGATGTTTTCAATGATTTAAAAGTGTTCATAATGATTTATGGCATGTTGTATGAAGTTGTATGTATGTTAGAAGTGTTTTGATTTGAGTAATAAGATGTTGATTATAAAATATATGAGTTTTGGTTGGCTGAAATCCGAGAAAAGAAGAAGATGAATTGCAGAAATACGTGTCACGGCGCGCATTTGAAGGTCGCGGTGCGACCCCAGAAATCCGAGTCTTTGAACATCCGACAAATGCAAAATCCGCTACCCGAAATCCGATACCAGAAATCCAACACCCCAAATCCCATGGTGTCGCGGCGTGACGCAAAGAGTGGTTGCGGCTCTACCGAGGCTGTTTGAGAGAAATTCCTATTTTTGCTATGTACTTGTTTGGGATGTGATGGATTATCATTTATATGATTATCTTATGTTGTTTACAAGTTATATAGAGATATAAATATATATATTATGTAGATGTATATATATTAATGAATCAGAGATTGATTTTAGTATGTTATGTTCTCCGGAATTGCGAAGACTTAGTGATATTAGACAGCTGAGCAAACGAGATCGAGGACTGAGGTGAGTGGAAGTGTACTCACGAGTGGTGATGGTGGTAACATTTATGGTTACGTGATTTGAGAGATTCTTATGCTTTGATTTGCCATGATAGACTGTTTAGTCTTATTTGCCATGATAGACTGTTTAGTCTGATTTGCCATGATAGACTGCCTAGTCTGATATATGTTGTTAGACCATGTTGACTGATATTGTGGTAGTTGATTGTTGCTTGTTGTTTGAGATCTCTTGTATTGTTGTGCGGCCCGTGTACATGGTTAATGATATGTGCGTACATGGTTAACGATATGCGTACATGGTTAGGGGTCAGCTATCGTATGTTTTGGGCTGGGCTATCTGCTATTGGTTGCACAGTTCTTGATCTTCTTTGCATTTGTTGCAAAAGAAGGGGTTTAACTGTACCAAGTAGCAAATAGCTATCGGTAAACCTTTGCTTTGGCCCGCATCGGTTGCAGGTTCTGCAGAACCGCCGTTCCTCTAGAGGTTGGATTGGTTTGTGGAGATTATTTGATCAGTTTGAGATCTCTATGTTTGATCGGATGGTGATTGTTTGTGCTTGTTGTGTTGGTTGCTTGTTTGTAGCTTCTATTCACTTAGCTTTGTGCTAATTCCCCTCGGTTGATTGCTTTTTGCAGGTTTGGCTGTTTAGCCTTGTTTGTGGGGAAGGAAAATTTGACCAATGCTGTGATATTATGTTTGAAAAGAGACGAGCCGTGTTTTATAAATATTTTGTAACACAACTTGATGTAATGTTTATGAATAGTACTTTGTACTTTATGGGTATTTGTTTTAATGAAATCAGTAAACGCTTCCGTAGCGGTTTAAAAAAATGGCTTGAGAATTTACGGTGTTACAAGTTGGTCTCAGAGCCTTGGTTTGGCGATGCAGGCACGGCTAGAATGTTGCATTCCCAAATCTTGGCTCGTGTTGGGTCAAACTTTTCTTGGGGAATTAGAGTGAATTGGTGAAGCTCTTTGTTAGTTAGTATGTTATGTACTAACAGTTTATCTAATGAGATTGTGAGATGATGTGATTGTACAGATATGGCTGACAGAGATACCCCTGCTGATCCTCGTGTGACCCAAACGGTGGTTGAGACTTCAGTGATTGATACTGTGGATATGAGGAATCGAGTGGGTACTTCAAGATATGAACAGGAAAATGATCGAGAGGAATATATTTACAAGTTAGAGAATGAACTTTAGGAACTCGGAGATATAGTTCCTGGTATTGGAAAAGAGAGGATTGATCAGAGAATGTCATCACAAATACCAACAATTGTTACTACTCAATCTACTACCTTGCCGGTTACTGTTTCGCTTCCTCCGGTAACGCAAGAGACTCGACTGTTATTTTTCAATCCTTCCACCTTACAGGGAGATTATCCTTTTGGATATTCGAGATTTAAACATCCTTGTTTGTACAAACAATTTTTGGATTGTAAACCATCAAAATATCACGGGAGTACTGATCCAAACGTGAGGTGCATGTGTACGTGTATGCATATAATGAATTGAGAGGTTTCTCTGTTTATAATTTTCAAAGAAGAAAAAGTGTGTGTGTGTGTGTTATTCTCTGCCGAAGAAAACAAGAAAAGAAGAAACTTGAATTGAAGATATGTTTTTCTTAATTCAAAATAAAGGCTAGTATCTGATCCTAGCATGTTTTTGATGATCTCGGTATGTTTTATTATTGAAATACATAGTTAAATGTTAAACCACCATTGTAGGAGCTTGAAGCTCAAAAGTGTTAAATGGGTTTTGTTAGTTTGATGTTTTCAATGATTTAAAAGTGTTCATAATGATTTATGGCATGTTGTATGAAGTTGTATGTATGTTAGAAGTGTTTTGATTTGAGTAATAAGATGTTGATTATGAAATATATGAGTTCTGGTTGCCTGAAATCCAAGAAAGGAAGAAGATGAATTGCAGAATTACGTGTCACGGCGTGCATTTGAAGGTTGCGGTGCGACCCCAGAAATCCGAGTCTTTGAAAATCCGACAAATTCGAAATCCGCTACCCGAAATCCGACACCCCAAATCCGATGGTGTCGCGGCGCGACGCAAAGAGTGGTTGTGGCGCGACCGAGGCTGTTTGAGAGAAATTCCTATTTTTGCTATGTACTTGTTTGGGATGTGATAGATTATCATTTATATGATTATCTTATGTTGTTTACAAGTTATATAGAGTTATAAATATATATATATATATATATATATATATATATATATTATGTAGATGTATATATATTAATGAATCAGAGATTGATTTTAGTTTGTTGTGTTCTCAGGAATTACGAAGACTCAGTGATATTAGACAACTGAGCAAATGAGATCGAGGACTGAGGTGAGTGGAAGTGTACTCACGAGTGGTGTTGGTGGTAACTTTTATGGTTACGTGATTTGAGACATTCTTAGGCTTTGATTTGCAATGATAGACTGTTTATTTGTATTTGCCATGATAGACTGCCTAGTCTGATATTTGTTGTTAGACCGTGTTGACTGATATTGTGGTAGTTGATTGTTGCTTGTTGTTTTAGATCTCTTAGATTGTTGTGTGGCCCGTGTACATGGTTAATGATATGTGCACGTGGCGAGACCTGTACGTTGGTTAATGATATGCGTACATGGTTAGGGATTAGCTATCGTATGTTTTGGGCTGGGCTATCTGCTATTGGTTGCACAGTTCTTGATCTTCTATGCATTTGTTGCAACACAAGGGGTTTAACTATACCAAGTAGCAAATAGCTATCGGTAAACCTTTGCTTTAGCCCGCATCGGTTGTAGGTTCTGCAGAACCTCCGTTCCTCTAGAGGTTGGATTGGTTTGTGGAGATTGTTTGATCGATTTGAGATCTCTATGTTTGATCGGATGGTGATTGTTTGTGCTTTTTGTGTTGGTTTCTTGTTTGTAGCTTCCATTCAATTAGCTTGGTGCTAATTCCCCTCGGTTGATTGTATTTTGCAGGTTTGGCTGTTTAGCCTTGTTTGTGGAGAAGGGAAATTTGACCAATGCTCTGATATTATGTTTGAGAAGAGACGAGCCGTGTTTTATAAATATTTTGTAACAAAACTTGATGTAATGTTTATGAATAGTACTTTGTACTTTTTGGGTATTTGTTTTAATGAAATCAGTAAACGCTTCTGCGGCGGTTTAAAAAAATGGCTTGAGAATTTACGATGTTACAAGTCATGATTATGACGTCTTGGCGATGAGTCAATACGCTATTGGAGGTGTTGGATTCGGTGGGAGCTCACCCAACCAGACATTACCTTGTCCTTAGGTTGTGGCCTTGTTTTCCCCGTTGTGGCTTACGGGGAAAACGCATAGGATTTTTTGGGCATGTTACCGAATTATATTTATTTGTGTGGTTGTATTTTATTTTCTATGCATGGTTTAGGATTCACATGCTAGACAATTTTTCTTTAAAAATTAAATAAAATACAACGTTTGTTAAAATGGTTAACAATCTCGCGCGAATATAATTGACAAAGAAAATATAAAGATGGTATTATATTTAAAAGTGCTTAAAATCATTTTGACACTTACTTGTTAATTCACAAAAGGTTTTTATAAACCGGAAACAAAATCCCGTTTTTCAAAAACGTAAATCACGCACCATCCATAAGATAACACCACCCGAATCTAACAAAGCAATGATGATTGTCGAGCTAAGCAGAAGTCATTCCTTGTGTAGTTGTGTGGAAGGTGAGTGGGGTAACTCGCATGATTGGTTGTCGAGCTAAGCACGAGCCAATTAATGGTCTAGGGTGCCACCCGTGTGTCTTGTCGGACGATTTACCATTTTAGTATATAATTCTTGGTTAATTGTCGAGCTAAGCACGAGCTAAACAAAAATTATATATTAAGATTGGTGTAAGGAAGGGATCAAACATGCCAACCGACATAATGGATGTCAATGGATCCCGCAAATGTCTAAGAGTTGTAATGTAGATTACTATTGGTAAATTGGTTGCCGGCCTAAATAGCTTCGCCATGTGATCCGCGGTAAACCCGTCACGGTGTGAAGTGAAATAAGGTTCTTAGCCCTTGTTACAAATAATTGTTTTGTTTAAAACTATGGGTACTTATTTTAACAAGGATTTCCAAACTAACTAAAACTACATTGCTATTTTAGATGGCGTCTTCAAGCAACACCAACACCACCAACCATTTTTCGCTAAGAGTTTTCCTTGAAAAGGAGAAACTCAATGGTAACAACTTTTTGGATTGGTTTAGGCAACTCAAGCTTGTCTTACGCCAAAAAGGGAAGATGGTGACCATAGAAAAGGCCCTACCCAAGTCTCGTGCTACCAATGCCACTCGGGCTATCCGAGACGCTTATGAGAAGCGTGTCAAGGATACCGAGGACAATACTTGTCTCATCTTAAGTAATATGATTTCCGAGCTCCAAAAGCAAATGGATCATTTGAGTGCTTTTGACTTGATCGCTCAGCTTAAAAAAATGTTCCAACAGCAAGTGAGATAAGAGAGGTTTGAGTGTCTTAAGACGGTTCTTGGTAGCAAGATGTCCGATGGTAGGAATGTGAGTGCTCACGTGTTGCGCATGAAAGCAAACGTGGAGCGCATGGAACGATTTGGATTTACGGAGCTAGCCGTGGATTTGATCCTATGGTCCCTGCCCACCGCGTATGATCAATTCGTCATGAGTTATCAAATGCATAGTATGGATAAATCCATCATGGAGCTACATGGTATGCTTAAGACAACGGAGTCTAGCATAACCAAACACAAGCCTGCCGTCCCAAATCCCGTTCTTGCTATAAGGGAAGGGCGAATCCAGAAGAAGAAGAAGTCCACTTATACCCCTAAGGGTAAGGGGAAGGGGAAGGTTGGCGCTACCAAGCCTAGCCCCGCTTCGGAGGGTAAAGGCAAGGAGGAGATGGTTCCTCAAGCCAAAACTCCGGATGAAGCATAATGCTTCTTCTGCGGGAAGAAAGGCCATTGGCGCAGTAACTGCCCGGGGTACCTAAAAGGTCTTAAGAAGCTCAAGAGGTTGAGCATCGGAGAAACTTCCGATTCAGGTACGTACATGATTGAACTCCATCATACTTCTACATCTGGAAGTTGGGTATTAGATACCGGCTGTGGCACTCACGTTTGTAATATTGTGCAGGTGCTAAAGGCAATTAGTAGGATGGAGAATGGGGAGCTTCACTTGATAATGGGAAACAAGGAGATTGTCCCGGTCAAGGCTCGAGGAAAAGTTGAATTATCATTTAATTCTGGTTTTTCTATATTATTATTGAACGTATGATACTCGCCGCTTGTGGTGAGGAATATTATTTCTTTTCATACACTACATGACGATGGATTTGGTTTTTTCTTTGACAATGGAGCTATTACTTGTTTTAAAAATAATATTTGTTATTTCAAAGCTTATCCTTGTTGTGGTATTTATGAAGTAGATGCATACGTTATTAATAATCAAACAATCATGAATATTGATTCAACGTCTAAAAATGGTTTTGACAAATTGTCTTTATGGCATGGTCGACTTGGCCATATAAACAAGACTCGTATCGCCAAGCACCAAGCGGTTGGGATCTTGGAATCATTTGACCATGAGTTAAATGAAGTATGGGAATCTTGTTTATTAGGCAAGATGACTAAAGCACCTTTTACCGGCGTGAACGAGAGGGGTAAAGACTTATTGGACATCATACTTTAGATGTGTGTGGTCCGTTTAAGCACATCACAAGAGACAATTCTAGATACTTCGTTACCTTTATTGATGATTATAGTAGGTTTGGGTATGTCTACTTGGTTAGACAAAAGTCGGAGACCTTTGAGGTCTTTAACACTTTCCAAAACAACGTAGAGAATCAATTGGGCAAAAAGATTAAGATACTTAGAACCGATAGGGGTGGAGAGTATCTTAGTCATGAGTTTCGTGATCATCTTAAGAGTTGCGGGATTATCTCACAACTTACACCTTCTAGGACGCCACAATTAAATGGTGTTGCGGAGAGGAGGAACAGAACATTGTTAGAAATGATTCGGTCTATGATGAGTCATACCCAAGTGCCTATAAGCTTTTGGGGTTATGCTCTTGAAACGGCAACAAGAATCCTTAATCTCGTACCAACGAAGAAGGTCGAGAAAACACCTTTCGAGATGTGGAATGGGAAACCTCCCGTTCTTGCCTATCTAAAGGTTTGGGGTTGTCAAGCCTACGTAAGACGTGAGGTTGATGACAAGTTAGAGCCCCGATCCGAAAAGTGTTATTTCATCGGATATCCAGCTGCGGGTATTGGATACATATTCTATAAACCTTCCGAGAACAAAGTATTTGTTGCTCGGAGGGCGGTCTTTTTAAAAAGAGAATTAATATCCAATCAGCAAGGCGGAAACAAGATTGACCTTGAAGAAGTTCAAGGGTCAACGGATGAAAGGCCTGACATTGGCACTAGCCAACAACCTAGTGAGGTTAAGTCTGAGCATGACAATGTAGAGACTAACGTACATCCATTAACTCCCCGTAGATCCGGTAGAGTTCGCCATGAGCCAGAGAGATATGAGTTTCTCATATCTGAGGGCGACGAACTATTGGTAAATCTTAATGAGCCCACCAACTATCAGGAAGCGGCAGTGGGCCACAAGTCTGCTAAATGGAAAGAGGCAATGGATAATGAGATGCAATCCATGGTGGATAACCAGATTTGGGAACTGCTTGATCCTACACCGGTTGTAAAACAATAGGGTGTAAATGGGTATTCAAGAAGAAGACCGATATGGACGGAAAAGTTAGCACATTCAAAGCCCGACTGGTGAACACCAAGACGCATGGTGTCGATTATGATGAGACTTTCTCCCCAGTGGCCATGTTGAAATCTATTAGGATACTTTTAGCAATCGCCGCATTTCATGATTATGAAATATGGTAAATGAATGTCAAAACCGCCTTTCTTAATGGGAAGCTCTCCGAAGAGGTGTATATGACGCAGCCTGAGGGTTTTGTACATCCAAAGCATCCTAATAGAATGTGTAGACTAAAGAAGTCCATTTATGGACTCAAACAAGCATCTTGTAGCTGGAATCTATGCTTTGACGAGAAAATCAAAGAGTTTGGTTTTTCGAAGAGTGTAGACGAGCCATGTGTATACATTAGGGCTAGTGGGAGCGCCATTGTTTTCCTAGTCTTATATGTGGATGATATCCTACTCATTGGAAAAGATATTCCAACCTTGCAAAGTGTTAAAACTTGGGTTGGAAAATGTTTCTCAATGAAAGACTTAGGAGAAGCGGCATATATTCTGGGCATCAAGATCTATAGAGATAGATCTAGAAAACTTCTTGGGTTGAGCCAAAGTACATACATTAACAAAGTCTTGAAGTGATTCAAGATGGAAGATTCCAAGAAAGGAAATCTTCCTATGTCACATGGAGTGATATTGAGTAAGACTCAATGTCCTAGTTCTCAAGAGGAACAAGAAGTAATGAAGCGAGTACCATATACTTCGGCCGTGGGCTCAATCATGTACGCCATGTTATGTACTCGTCCTGATGTGTCATGCGCTTTGAGCTTGACTAGTAGATATCAGGGTAATCCAGGGCAAGCCCATTGGGTTGCGGTAAAGAACATTCTTAAGTATCTTAAGAGAACTAAAGAAATGTTCTTGATCCTTGGTGGTAAGGAAGAGCTCAAAGTAAAGGGTTACTCTCATGCTAGCTTCCAAACTGATAGGGATGACAGCCGATCACAATCGGGGTTTGTGTTCCTATTAAATGGTGGAGCTATTACTTGGGGAAGTTCAAAGCAAGACATAGTAGCTGATTCTACTATAGAGTCAGAATACATTGCGGCGAGTGAAGCTGCTAAAGAAGCTGTGTGGATAAGAAAGTTGATCCGAGACCTTGGAGTGGTTCCAAGCATCTCCGGCTATTGAGATCTTTTGTGACAATGAGGGTGTTGTAGCCTTATCGAAGGAACCAAGAGCTCGTAAGAGAACGAGGCATATACCTCAAAAGTACCACTTGATCAGAGAGATGATTGAAAGTGGTGAAGTCGCTATTAGTATAGTAACCTCGGAAGGCAATTTGGCTGATCCGTTTACTAAACCGTTGTCACAAGCTACTCATGATTCTCACACTATGGCAATAGGTGTTAGATTTGCTCATGACTTGGTTTAGATTGAGTTTTAATTTATGTTTGGACAATTTTGTATTTGGGAACGTTAAGCAGTAACGTTACTAATGTTTGTTTCAATTTATATAGTATAGATCTATATATATGCATGTTGCGGTTACTTAAATTTAGTCTTTATTGTGTTCTATCTTTGCATGTTTAACCTCTTCCCAAGGTTGTTTTACAATCTTTAAATCTCCACAATCGGTCATACTTTGTGGGAAGGAAGTATGAATCAAGATTGAGGTAAAGAATTGGTTTTGATAAACGTGATTCTTGCCTATACTTGAAAGGGGTTTCAAGTGATTTGAGGACCTGCACTCGAGTTTACTTCATGGTTTTAATCATAAGTAACTCGGGATGATAATGTCGTTTCATCCTTAAACTAGAGATACATGTGATTCCAAAGCATAGGTTTGCTCTACTTTGATTGTTTTCTAACGCGGTCCGTAACTGGTCATAATAAGGGAGATAATTAGGTAGAGTATTGTCTATGTGGCGGGACTATGTAGTCGATAGGAATTTGTTCCTCTATGAATAGAGAAAATATCCATGGGCCCCTCGATGATTGATTGTTGACGTTCATATGCATGGCCGTGCTCAAGTTATATTGATGATGGATCAATGTTACTTGGTTTGTTGGTCACCACTAATCTAGAATCGAGAAAGATAATAGTGAATGATGTGAAGGTTGACTATATTCCATGCATTGTGTTCACATAGGATATCGTGAACAAAGGGATGTACATAATCATTTATCTTTAGGACAATCATTTTATGATTGGTATCTTGTCAAGAGTGGCATACCCTATACTGACTTAGGAGCATAGATGTCTTGCTAGAGGCTGCTCTATATTTGTGTTATTTTGCGTAGTTGTGTCACGTGCAAGTGGGAGTCTATTGGGATATGCCCACTGACATGCACGAGTTAATAGCACTACCGATGAGGTGTAGGCCTATTGGGTCACACACCAAGTATTGATTCCGGAAACACTATCAAACAAAAGAGAGAAAAAGGCCAAAATGGGTTTTGACAGGACAAGACACGAGCCGTGTCTAGTCCAACAGGCATGGGGCGTTTGGGCCCAAATCAAGGCCGTGTACTTTGGGCCGACATGGCCGTGTAGTTGAACACGGGGCGTGTTCAGCCTATTACACACGGGTCGACTTGGCCCATTTCAGGCGGTGGACTTTGGGCCGACACGGCCCTGTTGATGAACACGGGCCGTGTACGTTCACTGTAACAGCAGAATTAACATTCTTAAACACACATTTTAATGGGATTAAAAGTGTGGTTAATGCATGCTACGGTTTTGAGGCCATATGAGGAGACTTGTGAGAGTTCAAGTGTTTAGTTTACGCAAATTTTCTCTCTACTTTGATATTCTTCTTTGTGACCAAGTTTTGGATGCACAAAGGTGACAAACACATATTGATCTTGTTGTTTTGGTGATCTACACCAACACACTAGCATTTGGGAATCAACACATCTTGGGGTGGACTACACTAGAGGAGTCCTTGGTTGGATTCTCGCGACTCGACAAGGAATTTGTGCTTTGCTTTGTGGTACAATTCTTCTTATCTTGTTCATTATATTTTAGTTGCAATTTCATGTTTAGATTTTGGTCCATGGGAAGTACTTGTTTGGCTTGCTTTGAAATTTTGATCTATACATTATGCTTCCATTTCTACTTGATTATGCCAAAAGAATACCTTCAATAGGATGTTGCTAGACGTTCTTACCATTGTCTATATCGGCTTAAGTTGTAAATTGTGCAAGTGGGAGATTGTTTGTTCTGTGTGCATAAGACACAAATTAAGACGATATTGCTAATAATAAATAAACCCATAGGGTTACACACTTACAGTGAATTAACACCAATTACGTATTGGAATATGATTTAAATATGATTCCAACACATTGTGTGTGTGTGTGTCTATATATATATATGTGTGTGTGTGTGTGTGTGTGTGTGTGTAGAGATAAGTTCATGCAAAAAGGACCTTATTTGCAAAAACTGCGAGAAGCAATCTAGATCACGGGATTATTAAATCAATGGTTAATATTTATTGTGTCATTTTAGTAAATAATTTAAAACTTAACGGTAATCAATAAAGTAATAGAGGATAGAAAGGTCATTTATAGATTAAAAAAAAGAAAACTCAAATTAAAATTAAGAAAATATATCTCATTCCATACGATTCATCTCCCGGTACCCTCATTTGATTTTCAAAACTCTTAAATCTCTCTCTCTCCATACAGTCTAGGTTCCAGACCACCACATACCACCGTCCTTGTCACCAAACCACCACCGATTTCGCCATCTGAGTCCATTGTTGCCGCCTGACGCCGTTGCCACCCTGGTTTCATCGCCGCCTCCTTCAACGGCGCCACCGTCAGATCTAGAATGTTGAGCCGACCATCGTCCACCACCAATGTTACAAACATAGTGTAGCACTCATCATCCACCATCGCCGGGCCGCCTTCAAGGCTAGATCTCGACACGAAAACTGTTGTCCGTAGTCGCCGCTCGTAGATTTGAAGTCGTCGAAACCTTGTGTAAGTCCAAAGATTTGAAGCCGTTGAACAGCCACCATCGCTGCCCTCCTTTTGAACAGCCATCGTTATGGTTGCACCACCACCATCGCCATCGCCGCCGCCGCCGCACACCACCTTCTTCTATGGTTTTTTATTTTTCTTTTATTTCTGTGTTTCGGTATTTAAATAATCTTTCAAAAAATTATTCTAGATCATTGTTAATATCTACTAGTCTTCAATAGTTTCTTAAAAAATATCCCAGATCGTTGGGTTAGTATTTAAATAGTTTTTGTTTTGAATTTTTTTTGAATTTATGTTTTATAGTTTTTTTCCTTTTGCTGTTTAAAACTTTTTTAATTAAGTAAATTTTTTTATATAATTATTGTAATCGAATGTAGTAGTTGTATTATAGATTATTTTTAGATTATATTTGTGTTGTGATGAAAATATAATTTATGTTCAAAGGTGAATTTTAAAGGTTTTTTGTAAGTGTATATATGGTTTTGTTCATCATTAAACATTTATATTGTTCAATAATAAATATGGCTATTTTTTGTTGTTTATGGTTTGTTGATCTTTATTACAAATAAAAAATTTTAATTTGTTTCTGGTTGTTAACTAATGAACAAAGAACAAAGACAACGGAGATAAATAACGGTTAGATGTTCAGTAATGAATATTTCAGATATAAAAAAGAAAAGTTAGTTTTTACATCTAGTATGCTATTCAATAATGAACAACCACGAATGATAGTTAGGGAAAAATGATACACAAGAAAAGAAAAAAATGTAAAGATTAAAAAGAGAAAAAAACTTTTAATAATGAAACAATATAAATTTAGAGTTTATTAGTGAATTAAGTGTAATAAACATAACATTAAATGATTCAAAATTTTAAATATATTTGTTGCGTTCATCGTTGAATTAACACCATAAAATTATTAATTTTTATTAAATTATTTCTAATTTATTTGTTTAAAAATTAGAGAGAGAAAAATAAGAGATAAAGATAGATTGGAGAGAGAAAATTTTTTGTTTACTATTATAGTCTTTTGAATTAAAAAAATAAAAAATAATATTAATATAAGCCATTAAATCAAATATAAGTAAGATGTCATAATTGCTTCTCGCACGTTTTGTAACACCCTGAATTTTAGTACAAATTTAAACTTTTTATATTTCATCAAAACAACATTATACGAGTACTTGTTTACATCATTTCGCGGAAGCTTGTCAGATTTACAAAAAGAGGTGTTACTTGTTGACCCAAATACACGACCATGAATAAAAGATAAACAAAATGAGAATAATCATGTATTTCAAACATATCCATCAGGCAACAAGTGCTCCCAAAAAGGTCTACCCGCCTCACCAGCAACATACTATTGCTTATCTGCGGATACAAAACATAAACACAAATTTTATATCAGAAGCTAGTGAGTGTGCCAAAACCAGTTAAACAAATAAACAAGTCATCATAATACATAAAACAGTTATGGCATCATTAAGCAATTCACACAAGATGTAGGGGACAAGTCCACTTATACTTGTATATTCCATTGGGGTCAACCATGGTCAACAAGTCCTCGTGGGGGTGTGTCCACATCTCCTGGCAAGGTGGGGAAGCACGAAGCAGTCCATCATACAACGGTTCACCGGAGTGTAAGCCCTGTTCACCAAATCCACTCGTGTTACCCGGCTTCGATGGCTCGTCAACCCAGTGAACCCACACGGTCATGATGGATACTGACATACCCCTCCACGCGCTGCACTGTAACACCCTTGGTCCAACATTGACCTAAGTCATAATATATTCTTTCAAGGTTCTTAACAACCTTGACACTTCCCATAATTTATTTGTTTCAAAGATCACATCTTAAATCACTGTTTATACTTGCCATTATCAATCAATAACTAATGCACGATTTCAAATCTTTTTGCACAATAATAACACAATGCCAAAGGAAGGTTCACTTGAACCGGTATACATTAAACACAATAATCTCATATTTCATATCAGACCTTAAGGTTCAAATTGGCCCAATAGCCAAAATGACATAATTATCAGCCTCAAAAGGATCGCATCACAAGCACAACTCTACCTAGAGATCCTTATCCCGCAAAGCCTTTCATCGTGCACCCATGAGTCACCTCAAAAGATTCAAAACATCTTTTGGTCTAAGAGACCCACAACAACACTAATAGTACTATAAGCTTGCGACTCCAAACTTAGGTCATAACCTCTTCTAGGACCGGATAAAGCAGATCTCAGGGTCCAACTCTCGACCAACTTGACCTGCCGGCATCGCCGCATGCTCCAGATGGTCAAATATTCAGCGAACTCTTGTGGTCTCAAGGCACCACACCATGTTTAACACATGTAAGCTAGCTATTTGTCACAAGAACATCTGTTATCAAAATAGAAGGGTCTTAACTCTATCTCATTGCGTGAGGACATGCCTCAATTCATACACAGGAGCTTCACTTCCAAGTTCAGCTCCACTAACTTCTAAATCTCTTTTGGTATCCAAAGACATAAATAAAAAGGGAATCACCCTTAGGCATCAAACCACATGTTACTCTTTAGTAACACAAACAAACTAATTGAACTCACATAATCCTATTTGATTATGGTGGCAATGACCATTACGTTCTAAAGGTTCTCCTCAGAGAAAGATATATAAACTTGTCATTACAAGATCACCTATCATAATTATGATCTTAATATATCTCACTTACATAACCATCATGGTCTTTGAGCAGACTGTAACTAAATGTAGTCATCGAGAGACTCTTTTCAACATTACCCAACTGGGCCACTTAGTCAACTTATCAATTTCTCAATCATTAGCACTTATCGCAGTTCTAACGAACTTACAATTAATCATTCCCACTATTAGGGATAAATTGACACATAAGGTCACACCAAGTTCTAATTCAAATTTTCATACCACACAAAACTGACCTTGTTATTGGTACATCCTCATAAGAGGCTCAATATTCTAATAGTTATCTTTCTTTAACACAGCTCTCTAATTCATCAAAGAAGAGAGATTTGGTTACACATATTCTGAAGTGATCACATCACTAGTCAATAACATCACAGTCTTAATTTTTAGAAAAGTCTCAACCACTAGAGGGTCAAAATCTCTAAGATTATTTATCAACTTAATCATTCTGCTTCCCATCTCAATGGGAGACTCATAAGATCTCAAGATCCATAAATGATTTCAGTGAGAAGTCCAACTCAATTGGACTAACCCGCATTAAAACAAAGGTAACACAAGGTCTATTATTCCATCACGAAAGCTACAATCCAACAGAGGATTCTTATTTCCTTTAAAGAAACACACAAACACCAATTCACTTATGACAATACTCATCAGAGTAAATCTGCCATACACGAAACATTAACTTTAGTTTCATTTTCAACTTAACCAATAATCTCAATAGGGTTAATACTTAGATAGAGAAACAACTCTCAAGTCGAAACCCATAGAATGTCACTAACAGTTAGCTCTATCAATAATCCATAAATGACTCGAACCCGCAACCGCAGTAGCATAAAGGGTTCGTTCTATAGGTTAAATCACCGTTTATATCACTACACATGGGTGCCTCCCTCCTTGAACCAAGGATAATTGGCACTTTTCTGATCTAACTCCATTCTATGGAGTTCATCACTTACTCGCCTTACAATTAAGGCATACTAAACAAGGCTTCCAATATCATAATCTCATGTTTCTATTAACCAAACTAATCTTAATCAAGACTTAGTTTCTCATTCTAGTGCTCAATGCGTCTCATATATCTTCAAGGAAATCTTTCCTTCTAAACCAGTCTATCCTTACAAAGGATCCATCAATAACTTGCCCATAGTACAGGACTCAGTACACAAGCTGAAACAGCTTCCTGTCACTAGCCAAGGTTCGATATGAACCAGGACAACCAATCTTAGTACTCAACAGTACAATTTACTTCTAAACTACTACCCACGGTAGGCTTTTACATGGAGCTTAACACATTTCTGATGTCAAATTTAGTAACACAGGGCTAGCAAGACACTTGAGTTCCCTAACACTCAGGAAACTCTCATCCTAACCCAAGTTACCCCCTTCCAGCTCAAATGGATTTCCTGTAATGGTCGGCCTGGTTTGAGACTAAACACTAACTCGAGTGCATGATTCACTCAAACCCAGGCTCTGATACCAACTTATAACACCCTGATTTTTAGTCTAAATTTAAATTTTTAAAAACTCAATTTAAAACATACTTTATACACATCTCTGAAACGTATTGGGGAAGCATTGTTATTCTCTTTGAGTATTTCAACAAAATATCATATATTATCATTGAATATGACTCAAAACCTTTCAGGTGTTACCACAGTCAATTTCACGACCATCAACAAAAGAATAGGAAACCCAAGATTACCGGAAAAGCAACCAAAACAAAGTCCTGCCCACTGCAGCTACCCGCCTCGCCAAGGCATCTAGACATCCTGCGGATACAAAACATTTGACACACACTAGGTTAGCTATAAACATAACTAGTGAGTACAACCAAAATCAATTGTCTTTTCAAAACCAAGTCATCATCTTTTCTCTTTTGAAAACACGAGTTTGGCAATCAATGTACTTTCAAAGTATACACATAAGCACATAACGATACGGGTCTGTCCATTGGGCCACAATGTATCCCCGTGGTAGCTAGCCACGGTCAACACGTGCCCACATGGGGGATAACCACATCTCCCCGTCAAGGTGGGGGATGCACGAAGCAGTCCACCATACAACGGTTATCTAGAGTGTATGCCCTGTTCACCAAATCCACTTGTGTTGCCCCGGGTTCGGTGGCTCGTCAGCCTAGTGAACCCACACGGTCATGATGGCTACTGACATACCCCTCCACTCTCTGCACCGATTCCTCAACCACCCGTACATCGCGGTTCCTCAATTGCCGAAGCCGTGCACGTCTCAATGGCTAGGAACCCTATGGTACAGAGTTCATATCACACAGTGGTCCGGACCAAAGCACATACCCCAAAGGGTCACATAAGCACATACCCTGAAGGGTCACATAATCACATACCCCGAAGGGTCATATAATCACATACCCCGAAGGGTCACATAAATCATATGCCAACAAGGCCAAATATCACATGCCATAAAGGCCACAAATATCATGCCATAAAGGCCAAGTAATCCAAGCGTACAAGCTTATCACAAACACATAATTGTCACAAACATATCACTTGAGCATACATGCTCAACAATCAAAACCATAATTGGCATCTCAATGCCCAAAACATCATTAGTGAAAACATATCTTTCATTTCTCAAACCGTGTTTGTTATTTCAAAATCAAAGTTCACTCCACATGGAGTAACGTGTTTCAAAACCGTCGATTAGAACTGACATTAACTTTGACCATCTCCAAAATGGAGCAATGGTCTTATTTTGGAAAACATCATTTAAACACATCTTATATCAAGTTTACAATTCCACATTCTTTAAACTCAAGGGTTACATAAAACATTTATAATTCATATAAACCATATTCGTTGTTACCAAATCAAAGCTTACTCCTACATGGAGTATCAGTTTCAAAACCGTCATGTAAATACAAACTTTAACATAGACCATCTCCAAAGTGGAGCCATGGTCCTATTTGAAAACCATTTTCTCAAAATACCTCATATACTAAATTTGTAATCTCAACAATCTTTAGATTCAACAATCATCTTGAAAACATTTGTAATTCATGCAAATCACATAGTAAACAAAGCCAGAGACCACATCCTTTAATTCATCACATTTCATCGAACATTTGCCAAACAATCAAAACATATCATGATGACTTGAAAACCTTAACAAGTTTTGGGTATCCGCAGGGTGTACTCACCTGAGGGTGTGATGTGGATCACAACCCCATCCAAACCGTAGCTCAAACACTTGATCATAAACATATGATCACCAAAACACAAGGTTAACTTACATAGTTAACCAAAAACAAGATTTCTAGACTCAATTCTAGCCTTAGACACCTTTTCGGGTCTAAAAAGACTTCATTTATCCCTTATAGAACCTTAGAATCAAACCCCAAACAAGTACATAGTCAAATGGGGTCAAAAACATGAATTTTGGAAGTTTCAGGGTGCCTCGCGCCGCGAGAAAATCTTTAGAAAACAACTCCTTCCCCCCCCCCCTGCGTCGCGCCGCGACGGGGCCTGCACAGAGCTATTTCCTTCTTTTTTTTGCTATAAGTTCCAAAACTCCCACTTATCAACACCAAAACTTAGCATAACCAACCAACATCATAAAATTCCATCAAAACCACTCCATAACAACAATTTCCAACATTTTCTAACACCATAATCACCCAAAAATTTTCCAACTACAACCATTACTCCAAATTTTCACCCATTTGTCAAATTTCAACATAATCAACTAAAACCACCACAAACCACCACCAATACTTAAAATCAAACACAAAATGAATTTAGAACTTACTTGATTCATGAAACCCGACTTGTTCTTGTCTTTCTCTTGCCCAAATCAAGCCCCAAGGTTGAAGAAGGTGAAGAATAACACCTAATTCTTGAATACACCCACTTGAGCCAACAAATCTCCTTTTGATTCCTTCTTCTTCTTAGTTTCTCTCTCTCTAGAACTCTCTCACTACACCTCATGATTTCTTCTCCAGGAATTTTCTAGACTTCAATTTGTTGAAGTCTAGACACACACACAAATATATATTTATACATATTTACAATTTAAGTCCTTAAACTCTCTCCCTTTTTGCATTTAATACCAATTTTAATTTATGCAACACAATCACACTAGCAACCATTAAATACCAACAAAATACATAATTTTACTAATCCTTGCTAAAAACTTGCATTTACATATATTTTATAATTTTATATAATTTCGGGTTTTACATGCACCAATCCCTCAGCCACCCGTACATCGTGGTTCCTCAATTGCCGAAGCCACATGAACCTGTGCACGTCACAACGGCTAGGAACCCTATGGTACAGAGTTCATATCACAACAGCGGTCCGGACCAAAGCACATACCCCAAAGGGTCACATAATCACAAGCAAGTTATACACACAAGGTCACAACTTGCCATAATCAACTCATAGCATAGCATGCTTCAAAACAGGTGCATCACATAATCAATTGCATAAATCATTATCATAAACATGATAATATAAATAACAGTTCACATTGATGCCATACATATACATAAACATAGTACATAAGAAAACAATTGATGACTTGCATATTAAAAGCGTTTTGGGTATTCGCAGGGCATAACTCACATGACTGAAGTGATGAGGATCACTTCCACTTCAAAACAAGACTACAAATAACTTGATGAAGTTATACACAAGTATGGACTCAAAACACAAGGTTAACTTAGTTAAGTTAACCATACAATGAAGTTATACACAAGTATGGACTCAAAACATGACTTAAACACTCATTTCGGGTTTTTCGGACTCCCTATGAACTCCCTAAAACCATTAGAAACAATCCCCAATTATTTACAAGGTCAAATAGGGTCAAAAACAACTTTTTGGACATTTCAGAGGTCCTCGCGCCGCGAGACATGATGGATCGCGCCGCGTAAAAATCTCTAGAAAAATGCCCGTCGCGCCGCGAGCCCAGCATAAACAGTAACCCTGGGCCTTTTTCTTTGCTGCAGGCTCCGAATTTTCACCAATTACCAAAATCAAAACTCATATCTTTCATCATAAGCCTTAAAACCAATCTAAAACTACTTCATAACTATATCATAACCATTTTCAACCACATTTAGCCACAATTAAATCATCAATTACCCTCACTTCTTCCATTTTCAAGTTTTGACCCATTTAACCAAACAAACACAATTTTAACCATAGTTTCACCAAGATAACTTGTAAAATCACCATCAAACTCATTTATCAACACTTTAAACACATTTGATCATTCAAAACCCTAACTTTGACAATTACCCCCAAACTTGACCCATTTAACATGATTTTTCAACATAAAAGTCAAAGATCATGCCAAACAACAACTCAAAGTTAAAATCAAACACTAATTCAAGATTATACTTACTTGATTTGCAACCCACTTGTTTTGTTGCTTCCTTGATCCAAATCAAACACAAAAGAGCAAGCAATGAAGTCCAAACACTCTATTTTGGACTAGAATCACCACCTAAAACCAAGATCCTCTTTGATCTCTTCTTCCTTTGAGCTCTCTCTCTAGAACTCTCTCTCTCTCTCTTGGCTCTCACGTCTCTCTCTCTCTCTCTATTGTTCCAGATTTTTCTTTCTTTGACTTCAATTATTTGAAGTCAATAGTTATATATGCATATTTACAATCTTGGTCCTCCATCTTTCATCCCTTTTTCATTCTATTATCAAACTAAGGTGTAGGTACATATATACTTAACATATAACATGTAAATAACATAACATACACATAATTTACTAATTTCACATTTAATATTGCATATATATATTTTTAATAATTTTACAAAATTACGGGTTTTACAATCATTCCCTCCTTTCAAGGATTCCGTTCTCGGGATCAACACACATCCCAAACCAGACTTGGATGCATCACGGTAAACCACAAAATCCTGTGATCCTTTGGGTAGAGAAAGAACAGGAGCTTGGCACAACAGTTTCTTAAGAGTCTGGAAAGCAGCTTCCTGAACATCAGTCCAAGAAAAAGGAACATTCTTACGGGTCAGCTTAGTTAGCGGCCCCGCTATCTTGGAGAAATCACGAATGAACCTACGGTAGTAACCCGCAAGTCCAAGAAAACTTTTGATTTCGGAAGGGGATTTCGGAGACTCCCACTTCATAACCGCTTCGATCTTGGAAGGATCAACTTTGACTCCTTCCTCACAGATAACATGGCCAAGGAACTGGACTTCCCGAAGCCAAAATTCACACTTGGAAAATTTGGCATAAAGCTTCTCATACCGAAGAACTTCAAGAACCTCCCGTAGGTGAACTTCGTGGTCTTTCTCGGTTTTTGAATAAACCAAAATATCATCAATGAACATAATCACAAACTTATCCAAGAAACGTCGGCACACTCTATTCATAAGATCCATGAACACCGCCGGAGCATTGGTTAGACCAAAAGGCATCACAAGGAATTCATAATGCCCATAGCGGGTTCTGAAAGCAGTCTTGGGTATATCATATTCTTTAACACGGACTTGATGATAACCCGAACGAAGATCAATCTTGGAGAAGTAACTAGCTCCCTGAAGTTGATCAAACAAATCATCAATGCGAGGGAGTGGATATTTATTCTTGATGGTTCTTTTGTTCAACTCCCGGTAATCAATGCACATCCGGAGAGTACCATCCTTTTTCTTCACAAATAAAACCAGTGCTCCCCAAGGCGAGGAACTCGGTCTCACAAATCCCTTATCCAAAAGATCTTGGATTTGGGTCATCATTTCCCGAATCTCCGATGGTGCTAGACGGTAAGGAGCTTTGGCAACAGGAGCTGCCCCGGGAACAAGATCGATTTGAAACTCAACCTCACGAACCGGAGGTAAACTGGGAAGATCATCCGGAAACACATCGGGAAATTCACTAACCACTTTGACATCTGCAACACTTTGCTTCTCCTTTTTGACATCGAGGACATATGCCAAAAAGGATTCAAAACCTTTCCGGATACATTTCTGAGCTATCATAACAGAGAGAATTTCCAACCCGGATTTGCGCTTCTCGCCTCAAGCTATAGCATATTCACCATTGGACAAAGGAATCTTGATCAATTTCTTAGAACAGAGAATTTCAGAATGGTTGGCACTAAGCCAATCCATACCAATGACCGCATCAAAAGAGGATATGTGAACTGGTAGCAAACAAACTGGGAAAGAACTCCCATCAAGATCAACAGTACAACTATCACAGATATCGGTCACAGAAATAATCTTGCCATCAGCAATCTTAACATCAAGGGGTTTGGCAAGCTTGCTATAAGGTAATTTCAATTTCTCACAGAAAGCATACGATATGAATGATCTATTGGCTCCGGAATCAAATAACACATAAGAAGGGGTAGAGTTCAATTGGAACATACCAGATACTACATCCCCAGCCTCACGAGCCTCCTCCGCTGTCATTTGGAATGCTCGCGCTTTTGCTTTCGGTGGGTCTTTGCCCTTTGAGGATGAACCGCCAACTCCTTCGTCTTTACGCTGAGGGAAATCCGCCATTTTATGGCCCGGTTTGTTACAGGTAAAACAGACACTTTCCTTGTATTTGAAATCAGTAGAGATGTGGCCAGGTTTGCCACAATGCATACAAGCTTTGGTATCTTTAGTGCAGTCTCCCTTGTGATGAGACCTGCACATTCTGCACCACTGCGGCTTAGAATCATCAGACTTGGGTTTGGAGAAGGAGGATGAGGTTGCTTTCTTTTTAGACTGAACACCAGAGGGCTCAGCCTTTCTCTTTTCACCAATTAACTTCTTGGCTTGCTTCGAAGCCTTAAAGTCATCAAATAAGAACTTGGCCTTTTGAGTGGCCGAGAAGAGAGTGGAACAATCTCTGATGTGGATTTTGTACTCAGGAGGTATGGTTTCAACAAACCGCTTCACTTTGGCTTTTTCATCAGGGACCCAGGTGGTTACAAAACTCAGATGCTCGTTAAACTTGCGAACATGTTCATTCATAGAAGAATCACCCAATTTCATGTTTAGGAACTCCCTTACGAGGCGTTCCAGATCCCTTTCAGTGCAGAATTCCCGTTGAAATAGTTCAAGGAATTCCTCCCAACCTAGCTTATCAGCTTCACCCTTAGGCATTGCTACCTTGATAGTATTCCACCAAACCAGAGCCCTCCCTTTCAGTTGTCTCACAGAGTAAGGAACTTTATGTTCCTCATCACAGTCATAAAAAGTAAAAGTCTGCTCCATCTCGCGTATCCAGCTAAAGGTCACAATCGGATCATCACTACCTTCATAGGTAGGGGGTTTGCAATTCAAGAAGGTTTTATAGGAAACGGTAGTTTTCCTTGAGATAGAAGCATCACTAGACTCGCCTTGAGTCAAGGTTTTTGGGGAGTCTTGGTTCCTTTTCAACTGGCTTTCTAACTCCTGGATACGGGTCAGGAGTTGAACTATCACAGAAGACTGATCATTTGGGTTACCCGAGTGGGGTTGAGAGTGTTGGGTGTGATGAGAACCAGGATTTCCACCCGGTTGAGAGTGATCTGGAGGTATTTCCTCACCTCCGGGTTGAACAAACAGAAAGTTGTCATCGTTATGGGCATCCATGCCTCAAGTCTTGTCTACTACGCACATTAAGACAACAACAAGTAGCACATTAAGTCACAAGAATCAACAGTTTATCACCATTGGGGAACAGAATATCCCTAACTCTCATGCAACTCTCATCTTAACCCATATGCCCACCCGATATGTTTGGATATCATATTAATGGTCGGCCTCGGTTTGAGACCAAACACTAACTAAAGTGCTCGATTCTCTCAAACCTCGGCTTTGATACCAACTTGTAACACCCTGAATTTTAGTACAAATTTAAACTTTTTATATTTCATCAAAACAACATTATACAAGTACTTGTTTACATCATTTCGCGGAAGCTTGTCAGATTTACAAAAAGAGGTGTTACTTGTTGACCCTAATACACGACCATTAATTACATATAAACAAAATGAGAATAATCATGTATTCCAAACATATCCATCAGGCAAAAAGTGCTCCCAAAAGCGTCTACCCGCCTCACCGGCAACATACTATTGCTTATCTTCGGATACAAAACATAAACACAAATTTTATTAGCAGAAGCTAGTGAGTGTGCCAAAACCAGTTAAACAAATAAACAAGTCATCATAATACATAAAACAGTTATGGCATCATTAAGCAATTCACACAAGATGTGGGGGACAAGTCCACTTATACTTGTATATTCCATAGGGGCCAACCATGGTTAACAAGTCCTCGTGGGGGTGTGTCCACATCTCCCGTCAAGATGGGGGAAGCACGTAGCAGTCCACCATACAACGGTTCACTAGAGTGTAAGCCCTGTTCATCAAATCCACTCGTGTTACCCGGGTTCGATGGCTCGTCAGCCCAATGAACCTACACGGTCATGATGGCTACTGACATACCCCTCTACGCTCTGCACCGATCCCTCAGCCACATGTACATCGCGGTTCCTCAATTGCCGAAGCCACATGAACCTGTGCACGTCACAATGGCTAGGAACCCTATGGTACAGAGTTCATATCACAACAGCGGTCCGGACCAAAGCACATATCCCAAAGGGTCACATAATCACAAGTAAGTTATACACACAAGGTCACAACTTGCCATAATCAACTTATAGCATAGCATGCTTCAAAACAGGTGCATCACATAATCAATTGCATAAATCATTATCATAAACATGATAATATCAATAATATTTCACATTGATGCCATACATATACATAAACATAGTACATAAGAAAACAATTGATGACTTGCACATTAAAAGCGTTTTGGGTATCCGCAGGGCACAACTCAGCTGACTGAAGTGATGAGGATCACTTCCACTTCAAAACAAGACTACAAATCACTTGCACGAAGATCCTATGATCACAACACAAGGTTAACTTATTTAAGTTAACCATACAATGAAGTTATACACAAGTATGGACTCAAAACATGACTTAAACACTCATTTCGGGTCTTTCGGACTCCCTATGAACTCCCTAAAACCATTAGAAACAATCCCCAATTATTTACAAGGTCAAATAGGGTCAAAAACAACTTTTTGGACATTTCAGAGGTCCTCGCGCCGCGAGACATGATGGATCGCGCCGCGTAAAAATCTCTAGAAAAGTCACCTTCGCCAAAAATGCCCGTCGCGCCGCGAGCCCAGCATAAACAGTAACCCTGGGCCTTTTTCTTTGCTGCAGGCTCCGAATTTTCACCAATTACCAAAATCAAAACTCATATCTTTCATCATAAGCCTTAAAACCAATCCAAAACTACTTCATAACTATATCATAACCATTTTCAACCACATTTAGCCACAATTAAATCATCAATTACCCTCACTTCTTCCATTTTCAAGTTTTGACCCATTTAACCAAACAAACACAATTTTAACCATAGTTTCACCAAGATAACTTGTAAAATCACCATCAAACTCATTTATCAACACTTTAAACACATTTGATCATTCAAAACCCTAACTTTGACAATTACCCCCAAACTTGACCCATTTAACATGATTTTTCAACATAAAAGTCAAAGATCATGCCAAACAACAACTCAAAGTTAAAATCAAACACTAATTCAAGATTATACTTACTTGATTCGCAACCCACTTGTTTTGTTGCTTCCTTGATCCAAATCAAACACAAAAGAGCAAGCAATGAAGTCCAAACACTCTATTTTGGACTAGAATCACCACCTAAAACCAAGATCCTCTTTGATCTCTTCTTCCTTTGAGCTCTCTCTCTAGAACTCTCTCTCTCTCTCTTGGCTCTCACGTCTCTCTCTCTCTCTCTATTGTTCCAGATTTTTCTTTCTTTGACTTCAATTATTTGAAGTCAATAGTTATATATGCATATTTACAATCTTGATCCTCCATCTTTCATCCCTTTTTCATTCTATTATCAAACTAAGGTGTAGGTACATATATACTTAACATATAACATGTAAATAACATAACATACACATAATTTACTAATTTCACATTTAATATTGCATATATATATTTTTAATAATTTTACAAAATTACGGGTTTTACAATCATTCCCTCCTTTCAAGGATTCCGTTCTCGGGATCAACACACATCCCAAACCAGACTTGGATGCATCACGGTAAACCACAAAATCCTGTGATCCTTTGGGTAGAGAAAGAACAGGAGCTTGGCACAACAGTTTCTTAAGAGTCTGGAAAGCAGCTTCCTGAACATCAGTCCAAGAAAAAGGAACATTCTTACGGGTCAGCTTAGTTAGCGGCCCCGCTATCTTGGAGAAATCACGAATGAACCTACGGTAGTAACCCGCAAGTCCAAGAAAACTTTTGATTTCGGAAGGGGATTTCGGAGACTCCCACTTCATAACCGCTTCGATCTTGGAAGGATCAACTTTGACTCCTTCCTCACAGATAACATGGCCAAGGAACTGGACTTCCCGAAGCCAAAATTCACACTTGGAA
Organism: Dittrichia graveolens; assembly: GCA_038502395.1. Classification (NCBI taxonomy): domain Eukaryota; kingdom Viridiplantae; phylum Streptophyta; class Magnoliopsida; order Asterales; family Asteraceae; genus Dittrichia; species Dittrichia graveolens. The sequence goes on along the minus strand of JARJIL010000009.1, from coordinate 57,267,405 downwards.
AATTTGGCATAAAGCTTCTCATACCGAAGAACTTCAAGAACCTCCCGTAGGTGAACTTCGTGGTCTTTCTCGGTTTTTGAATAAACCAAAATATCATCAATGAACATAATCACAAACTTATCCAAGAAACGTCGGCACACTCTATTCATAAGATCCATGAACACCGCCGGAGCATTGGTTAGACCAAAAGGCATCACAAGGAATTCATAATGCCCATAGCGGGTTCTGAAAGCAGTCTTGGGTATATCATATTCTTTAACACGGACTTGATGATAACCCGAACGAAGATCAATCTTGGAGAAGTAACTAGCTCCCTGAAGTTGATCAAACAAATCATCAATGCGAGGGAGTGGATATTTATTCTTGATGGTTCTTTTGTTCAACTCCCGGTAATCAATGCACATCCGGAGAGTACCATCCTTTTTCTTCACAAATAAAACCAGTGCTCCCCAAGGCGAGGAACTCGGTCTCACAAATCCCTTATCCAAAAGATCTTGGATTTGGGTCATCATTTCCCGAATCTCCGATGGTGCTAGACGGTAAGGAGCTTTGGCAACAGGAGCTGCCCCGGGAACAAGATCGATTTGAAACTCAACCTCACGAACCGGAGGTAAACTGGGAAGATCATCCGGAAACACATCGGGAAATTCACTAACCACTTTGACATCTGCAACACTTTGCTTCTCCTTTTTGACATCGAGGACATATGCCAAAAAGGATTCAAAACCTTTCCGGATACATTTCTGAGCTATCATAACAGAGAGAATTTCCAACCCGGATTTGCGCTTCTCGCCTCAAGCTATAGCATATTCACCATTGGACAAAGGAATCTTGATCAATTTATTAGAACAGAGAATTTCAGAATGGTTGGCACTAAGCCAATCCATACCAATGACCGCATCAAAAGAGGATATGTGAACTGGTAGCAAACAAACTGGGAAAGAACTCCCATCAAGATCAACAGTACAACTATCACAGATATCGGTCACAGAAATAATCTTGCCATCAGCAATCTTAACATCAAGGGGTTTGGCAAGCTTGCTATAAGGTAATTTCAATTTCTCACAGAAAGCATACGATATGAATGATCTATTGGCTCCGGAATCAAATAACACATAAGAAGGGGTAGAGTTCAATTGGAACATACCAGATACTACATCCCCAGCCTCACGAGCCTCCTCCGCTGTCATTTGGAATGCTCGCGCTTTCGCTTTCGGTGGGTCTTTGCCCTTTGAGGATGAACCGCCAACTCCTTCGTCTTTACGCTGAGGGAAATCCGCCATTTTATGGCCCGGTTTGTTACAGGTAAAACAGACACTTTCCTTGTATTTGAAATCAGTAGAGATGTGGCCAGGTTTGCCACAATGCATACAAGCTTTGGTATCTTTAGTGCAGTCTCCCTTGTGATGAGACCTGCACATTCTGCACCACTGCGGCTTAGAATCATCAGACTTGGGTTTGGAGAAGGAGGATGAGGTTGCTTTCTTTTTAGACTGAACACCAGAGGGCTCAGCCTTTCTCTTTTCACCAATTAACTTCTTGGCTTGCTTCGAAGCCTTAAAGTCATCAAATAAGAACTTGGCCTTTTGAGTGGCCGAGAAGAGAGTGGAACAATCTCTGATGTGGATTTTGTACTCAGGAGGTATGGTTTCAACAAACCGCTTCACTTTGGCTTTTTCATCAGGGACCCAGGTGGTTACAAAACTCAGATGCTCGTTAAACTTGCGAACATGTTCATTCATAGAAGAATCACCCAATTTCATGTTTAGGAACTCCCTTACGAGGCGTTCCAGATCCCTTTCAGTGCAGAATTCCCGTTGAAATAGTTCAAGGAATTCCTCCCAACCTAGCTTATCAGCTTCACCCTTAGGCATTGCTACCTTGATAGTATTCCACCAAACCAGAGCCCTCCCTTTCAGTTGTCTCACAGAGTGAGGAACTTTATGTTCCTCATCACAGTCATAAAAAGTAAAAGTCTGCTCCATCTCGCGTATCCAGCTAAAGGTCACAATCGGATCATCACTACCTTCATAGGTAGGGGGTTTGCAATTCAAGAAGGTTTTATAGGAAACGGTAGTTTTCCTTGAGATAGAAGCATCACTAGACTCGCCTTGAGTCAAGGTTTTTGGGGAGTCTTGGTTCCTTTTCAACTGGCTTTCTAACTCCTGGATACGGGTCAGGAGTTGAACTATCACAGAAGACTGATCATTTGGGTTACCCGAGTGGGGTTGAGAGTGTTGGGTGTGATGAGAACCAGGATTTCCACCCGGTTGAGAGTGATCTGGAGGTATTTCCTCACCTCCGGGTTGAACAAACAGAAAGTTGTCATCGTTATGGGCATCCATGCCTCAAGTCTTGTCTACTACGCACATTAAGACAACAACAAGTAGCACATTAAGTCACAAGAATCAACAGTTTATCACCATTGGGGAACAGAATATCCCTAACTCTCATGCAACTCTCATCTTAACCCATATGCCCACCCGATATGTTTGGATCTCATATTAATGGTCGGCCTCGGTTTGAGACCAAACACTAACTAAAGTGCTCGATTCTCTCAAACCTCGGCTTTGATACCAACTTGTAACACCCTGAATTTTAGTACAAATTTAAACTTTTTATATTTCATCAAAACAACATTATACAAGTACTTGTTTACATCATTTCGCGGAAGCTTGTCAGATTTACAAAAAGAGGTGTTACTTGTTGACCCTAATACACGACCATTAATTACATATAAACAAAATGAGAATAATCATGTATTCCAAACATATCCATCAGGCAAAAAGTGCTCCCAAAAGCGTCTACCCGCCTCACCGGCAACATACTATTGCTTATCTTCGGATACAAAACATAAACACAAATTTTATTAGCAGAAGCTAGTGAGTGTGCCAAAACCAGTTAAACAAATAAACAAGTCATCATAATACATAAAACAGTTATGGCATCATTAAGCAATTCACACAAGATGTGGGGGACAAGTCCACTTATACTTGTATATTCCATAGGGGCCAACCATGGTTAACAAGTCCTCGTGGGGGTGTGTCCACATCTCCCGTCAAGATGGGGGAAGCACGTAGCAGTCCACCATACAACGGTTCACTAGAGTGTAAGCCCTGTTCATCAAATCCACTCGTGTTACCCGGGTTCGATGGCTCGTCAGCCCAATGAACCTACACGGTCATGATGGCTACTGACATACCCCTCTACGCTCTGCACCGATCCCTCAGCCACATGTACATCGCGGTTCCTCAATTGCCGAAGCCACATGAACCTGTGCACGTCACAATGGCTAGGAACCCTATGGTACAGAGTTCATATCACAACAGCGGTCCGGACCAAAGCACATATCCCAAAGGGTCACATAATCACAAGTAAGTTATACACACAAGGTCACAACTTGCCATAATCAACTTATAGCATAGCATGCTTCAAAACAGGTGCATCACATAATCAATTGCATAAATCATTATCATAAACATGATAATATCAATAATAGTTCACATTGATGCCATACATATACATAAACATAGTACATAAGAAAACAATTGATGACTTGCACATTAAAAGCGTTTTGGGTATCCGCAGGGCACAACTCAGCTGACTGAAGTGATGAGGATCACTTCCACTTCAAAACAAGACTACAAATCACTTGCACGAAGATCCTATGATCACAACACAAGGTTAACTTATTTAAGTTAACCATACAATGAAGTTATACACAAGTATGGACTCAAAACATGACTTAAACACTCATTTCGGGTCTTTCGGACTCCCTATGAACTCCCTAAAACCATTAGAAACAATCCCCAATCATTTACAAGGTCAAATAGGGTCAAAAACAACTTTTTGGACATTTCAGAGGTCCTCGTGCCGCGAGACATGATTGCTCGTGCCGCGTAAAAAACCCTAGAAAAGTCACCTTTGCGAAAAATGCCCGTCGCGCCGTGACGCTAAGGGGTCGCGCCGCGAGCCCAGCGTAAACAGTAACCCTGGGCCTTTTTCTTTGCTGCAGGCTCCGAATTTTCACGAATTACCAAAACCAAAACTCATATCTTTCATCATAAGCCTTAAAACCAATCCAAAACTACTTCATAACTATATCATAACCATTTGCAACCACATTTAGCCACAATTAAATCATCAATTACCCTCACTTCTTCCATTTTCAAGTTTTGACCCATTTAACCAAACAAACACAATTTTAACCATAGTTTCACCAAGATAACTTGTAAAATCACCATCAAACTCATTTATCAACACTTTAAACACATTTGATCATTCAAAACCCTAACTTTGACAATTACCCCCAAACTTGACCCATTTAACATGATTTTTCAACATAAAAGTCAAAGATCATGCCAAACAACAACTCAAAGTTAAAATCAAACACTAATTCAAGATTATACTTACTTGATTTGCAACCCACTTGTTTTGTTGCTTCCTTGATCCAAATCAAACACAAAAGAGCAAGCAATGAAGTCCAAACACTCTATTTTGGACTAGAATCACCACCTAAAACCAAGATCCTCTTTGATCTCTTCTTCCTTTGAGCTCTCTCTCTAGAACTCTCTCTCTCTCTCTTGGCTCTCACGTCTCTCTCTCTCTCTATTGTTCCAGATTTTTCTTTCTTTGACTTCAATTATTTGAAGTCAATAGTTATATATGCATATTTACAATCTTGGTCCTCCATCTTTCATCCCTTTTTCATTCTATTATCAAACTAAGGTGTAGGTACATATATACTTAACATATAACATGTAAATAACATAACATACACATAATTTACTAATTTCACATTTAATATTGCATATATATACATATATATTTTAATAATTTTAATAATAAATATTTTAATATTGCATATATATATATATATATTTCACATTTATATATATATATATATATATTTTAATAATTTTACAAAATTACGGGTTTTACACTTTTCGCATGAACCCTCCCCTATGTATATATGTATAAAGATATTATTATTTAGCGTAAATAATATTTGTTTTAAGTTTTCTTATTTTTTTAACTAATAACTTCGCACATAAAATTAAGGTTATTATTACATGGATATTTGAATTCAGTGTTATCTTATGTTATTAATTATATTTAATTAAATAATAAAATATACACAAACAATTTACGTATGTATAAACATAATCTATTCTATGTTAACATCTTAATTTTATGTTATCTAATTAAATGTACTTAGATTGATATTATTATTATTTAATTTTAATAAATTTAGTTAAAAATCATATATATATATATCATTAATTGGCTAATAAAAATGCATTTACTCAAATTTATTCATAACATTAAGATAATATATGGGCATGCTTTTGTAATATGAGGACATAGCTCCATCACATAAACTTAGACATGTTAGGAAATATTATTATCTTATAACCTATTTAAAATAAAAGGATGATGACATCATCATTCTTTTCAAAAAACCATCTTTTTAAAAGTGATGATGTTATGCAATGCTACACGTAAAAAAATTTAAACAAATTGGGAGGGGGCTGGATGAAAATTAAGGGAGATTTTTATAAAACATGTGAGGGGCTTTTAAGAAAATGTGAGGGAGTTTTATAAAAATTGTATATTAATGTAATTAATTATAGGTTATTTATTAATTATGTTTAGTAACTTGTGATATATTTGTTTAGAGAAAAATAATTATATATTTGCGACCGTCTTATTTTTAACTACGTTTTGGTGTAAATTTTATTGTAATACAACACTTTTTTAGAATTATTATATTCTTAATTTTTTGTTATCCATTAATAGTAGTGGTTAGGTAATTTTTTGTTTAGATGAGGGTTTTTTTTTTGGATTATGGTGATAAGCCGAGTGATCAACTTGAATATGCTATTCAAAGTGTTTAGTTATTGATTTTAAAATATCTTATCTTATAATCTTATTAAAAGAAAAGGATGACAAAACTAAATTTTCATCAATCACAACATCCCATTTAAAAAAAATTGTGTTTAAGAATACAGTGACGTCATCCCAAAAAAACCAAATTTTGAATTTTAGATTAGTTACAACTAAATCTATTCAAATTAACACTTCAATTATGACCAAATGATAAAAGTTATTGAACGTATTAATATTTATGACCAAATTGAAATTTATTTTAATTTCTTTAACTAATTAACCAGATTTTAGGATGATATTTAATTAATTTATTAGTTAAAACTTTAATTGCAATTCGGAAACCTCAATTGTATAAAAAAACAAATTTTGAATTTTAGATTAGTTACAAATAATCTATTCAAATTAAATAAATATGAGAAATTTTAGATAAGTTACAACTAATCTATTCAAATTAACTAACTATAAGGAATTTTATATTAGTTGCAACTAATCTATTCAAATTAAATAATACTATTATTTTAGATGAGTTACAACTTTCGAATTTTACTAAATAAGTGGATATATGAGGAATTTTAGATGAGTTAGAACTAATCTATTCATATTAAATAATACTACTATTTAAAGTATCCGATTATACATGAAACACTAATTTGAAATCAGAAATGTTTCAATATATACTATTATTTAAAGTACCTGAATATATATATATATACACTTGTGTAAATATATTTACATATGATTGACTAATTGGGTAAATGATTCCATCGTCATTTTATAGTCACTAATCGTTTTAATCTGCAGATTATTTTAAATAGGTATATATTAAAGTTGATGAAATTTTTAAGTAAAATTAAAGATATGAATTACAATAAACTAATGAGCTTGAACTTACTATCATGATCCACATTGTTTCTCGAATCTGCAGACTATAATTGTTTGTTAATCGGAATTACTTTAGTTTATTTCTAATTATTTTTACTATGCATGTTAGTATTTCTTAAAGCTATATAAGTTTAAATTTAACTTATATCATTTCAGGTGTTGACACACCGGTCTCGTAGCTAGTTAAATAAAAAAGATTATTATCAAATAATACATATAAAACGACCAATAAGTTTGATGTCCATTTAACCCTATTCCTTAAACCCCACATGTTCTTTCCTAGCTTTCCCATACAATAAGGTTTTCGACTTCTGGTGTGTAATGGTTAGAATATATAGTATACTTTCACACACTATCTTAAAAATAGAAAAAGAAAAGTCATCATTCAATGGTCAAAATATAATTAACGTATAATTAAAATAGGAAAAATAGATTAGGAAGTCAAGATATGTAGATTAGAATATCAAAATATAAACCCCATATGTACCTTTGTGTTTACAAAAATTCAAACTTGATCTCGAGGCACCTTTGAATTTCCGGACGGAACAAGAACAATCATCGGAGACACCTTTGAATTCCTGGCCGGAACAAGAACAAGCATCGGAGAGCTGAGTTACATATTTACAGTTACCCTGAAAAAGTAGCACGTACAAACGTTTCCATGAACATGAAGCACAACAAAGGAACTTACATTCGGACACCGTTGCCAGCTCCACCTCTACCACCGGTACATAATAGTTATACGTCCTTGCAGCCACAACTAAAACATCCTTGTGAAGATATGCTAGGTAATATAATCTTCTACTATATATAAGTTCGTATGAGAACTATTTTATATTTGAGAATTGTGACAACCGTTTGTAACAACATTGATGACTCATTAATAAGAGTATTTTAATCATTTATATATTTACTCAACCATAAATTGCGTCTAGGTAAGGTAAGCGGTCATTAATTTGTGAGACATAATTTCTCTAAAATACTCTTCATTAATGTGTAACCATTAATAAATCATAATAAGTCATTAGAGGATCATTAATGAGCGGCTATAAAATTATGTCATTGATTAATTTTAATAAGAGCTAAGATTGATTCGCGAAGTTCTTGTACGAAAATCGCTTCTCATTTGAATCCTTCCATATATATATATATATATATATATATATATATATATATATATATATACACACACACACACACACACAAACACAAAGAAGAGAGTTTATTTGACAAGCGTTCTTAATGCAACTACCGCGAGAACCAATCTTGACCCTTAATTATAATAAATCAATGGCAAATAAAAATGACTACTCATTAATGACACATTAATGAGGTGTATTTTGAGAATATAAAGTTTTGCTCTTTAATGACTCTCTACCCGGACGTAAATCAAGGTTGAAAAAATCTATAAAAAACCAAAATATCTCTATTAATGAGTCATTAATTGTGATTACAAATGGCACTCGCGTTTAAAATGGTTCTCAAATTAACTTCTCTCTATATTTTGGAAAAGTTTATTTGATAACCGTTTATATTACGAGTACCATGGGTACTAATTATAACCATAACTAATGGTCATTAGTCACTCATTAATAGGGGTAGTTTGATCATTAATGAGACTTGATTTTTTTAAAATATCCCTAAGGAATTGTAACTTCCCAAAAGATATTTTTTATAAAATATTTCATAACAATGTAAACTATTCAATGGGTTTCAAAACTATTCACATGCCCAACACACCGACTTACGGTATAAATAATTGTATCATTGTTTAATAAAAATCTGAGTAAAAACATATGCGGAAGAACTAGTTGTCACACCGGCTCCTTACACTTATCGGTCCTGAAAATAATCAATAAACACGAATAAGCACAAAGCTTAGTGAGTTAATACAGTACTTGCAAATTATACTAGATAACAAATATTCAGATAACAAGTACATCACACCATCAAGTATCGCCACATAGGCGGATAAGTGCCCGGTTGCACATAAATGTCACTTACATACAACACTTGAATAGTAATCACATTATAATAAGTAATTTAGTGAAAAATCATCTGATTAGTAGTCGTAACAATCACAATAATGGCTGTGCTTGAAAGCTAGTTACGATTATCATAAGAACCTACAAACACGGTCCCACTATATTAATACTAGTTATCACTCCCTATGTACACAACATTGGGGAATCCTTTGGTGACCCCTAATTTGCAATCCTCCACTCATGATTTGTGATTACAGACTTAGTCAATTAAAATTACTACCAAAGTGATTTGAGATAGGTTACAAAATTCCCACTAATTCACAATCGCAAATTGCGATCTGACATGAGTTCCAATATGCAATTCGGCTCATGGCCCCAATTTCCGATTTAGGATTCCTCTTTGAAGTTGATTTGTGATTCAATGTAAATGTTTAATTCACGATTCCTCACATGTCCTAATTCACAATTTCGTTCAAATGACTCATTTGCGACTCCATTTAGATTGTTGGTTTTCGAACATATATATACCAGTCCCAAAAACCCATTAAAACCCAATCAAATCTTAATCAAAAGGAGGGAAAATTATATACGATAGATCATTATGGTTAGGGAATCATTACCCGAAGGGTTCTTGATGATTCGGGGTAAAATGATTGATGATTTGGTTCCTTCTTCCTTTGGAAGCAATACAACACACACATATACATCATCTTCACCCACACTTTCTATGGTGTGTGCCCTAATTTGAATATTTATATCTTCCTAATATAATCTCATGTCTAAAAATATTCCATGGTGTGTTACCTTAACTTAATAGCTATTAAATGACAATTAAGTTAAGGTAACCAAAATAAATCTATTTATTAATTCAATCCATTCAAAATTACATTCGGGAAATTGGTATTACAACTCTCCCCCTTTTAGAATCGATTTTGTCCTTGAAATCATTGTTTGAACAACTACGGATTATACCCTTTCATTTCATCCTCCGGATCCCAAGTCTATTATGATCCTTTGTAGTGTTCCTACCATACTTTCATCATCACAATTTGCTTATTTATGAGGGTTTTAGTTTTTCGATCTAATACTGCAACCGGTCTCTCCACACAATTCAAATTTTCAACAACCACATTGTCTTCTAATGGCTCAAAGGTGGACTCATCTAGAAGGCATTTCCTTAAACGTGAGACATGAAATGTTTTTTGAATCCTTTATAACTCCTTTGGTAACTCTAGTTGGTATGCTACTTTACCAACTTGAGCCATAATTTGAATGGCCCAATGAATGTAAGGTTTAACTATCCCCGCTTCTAGAATATGATGATATCTTTCCATGGTGATACCTTTAACAAAACATGGTCCCCCACTTGAGATTCCATATGAGAGTGTCTTATATCAGCATAGCTCTTGCCACACCCCACCAAGGCGGAATCGCGAAGTGTGACGGAGAGGATCATCATAACACATTGATATAAAATAGAGAAAATCACTAAATGCAATTAATCCAACGTGTCACGACGTTTCCCCGACACAAGAGGAGTCTTGTGCCGTATTAAGTCGGTTCCACGGCAACATAGACAGTCGACGAAAGTAAATGATCGTGCGAATGTAAACCCCACAACCCGGGTCAAGTATACGGGTGACAAGCCCAAAACCATATAATAATTTGAAGTGTTAACAAACACCCACATCACAAAATAATAAGAAGAGTTCGATTCTCGCTATGAGTCATGCTAAGGCCCGACTAGAGTCTTCTAGGATCCTTAAGCGTTAGCGTTAGTATTACCTGAAAATGAACACTCTAAAAATGTCAACACAATGGTTGGTGAGCTCGCAGGTTTAAACAAAATAATTGATTTGCCGTGTATACAATAGTTTGACAATGGATATAGTGTAACACATACTTGCAATAAGAATAATGATAACCGGACCACAATGTCCAATGTGAATAATGATATCCGGACCACAATGTCCAACATGAATAATGATAACCGGACCACAATGTCCAACATGATTTTGTCATCCAACAAGGCCTACCAGCCGGAGCACTAAGTTGGGTAAATTTGAATTTAATTGGCTTAACCCATCACCGGGTTCATTTGATTGACTTAACCCATCACGGGGTTAGTTTGATTGACTTAACCCATCACGGGGTTAGGTTCATTGACTAAACCCATCACGGGGTTAGTTTTATTGACTTAACCCATCACCGGGTTCACACAAGTATGTAACACATAATCCAAGTTGTCAAAAAGAAAAGAATTTCAATTCATGGCATGAAAATAAAGCAATTCATTGAGTGTCATTTTCCCCCAAAAAAACATGCAAAAGGCCCACGAGTACTCACCTTGAGTGTTGGTAGTAGCTAGTGAGATGTATTCCGCTCAGAGATCTACAATAGGTTTCATGACATTAGTTCCTATGGTGTGAAACTCTTAAGTAGCAATCTAACTTTGATAGATTGCTTTTGTATTGTATCCAATACTTCGAATAATGCCATTCTTATGTAAGGTATACTTGTATTATCACTTATATTTGTTATAAATTCCATTATTTTATTTTAATGCTTTTAGAAATACTTTTTAGGATTCAAGTAGTTTTCTGACAGAATTTGTAGTCCCATTTTGTATTTTTAAACCCCTCTAAATAACCTAGTTAAATTCCTACATTTTTATGAAATGTACTTCCATGTCTCTAGATAAAACCCTAATTTTTCCAGAATTTATTCCTTTACTTTTATATTAAAATAAATTCGTGATAATCGACTAACCCGAAAATACCACTATTTTACGCGACAGAAAGTTTATTTCTTTTTAAAATAGTAAACGAACGAATTAATTTCTAAATTTTTTACATAACTCTATAGACACGTAAATATTTGTCTTGTATGAATCCCACGGTTTTATTCATCAAACTAAGTGATTCATGCTACGAATAAGTTACCTATGCTTCTGTCCCAAAAATCCAGATCTGCGCACCAAAATGTTTTAATTTGTTTGGATGATCAAACGATATCATTTTGAGATGAGACCAATTGGAGTAGAAATTAGACTCAAATTAATTATGTTTAGACTTAAAATACGAAATAAAAGTCCACGAATTGCCCAAGTTATGACCTCTTAAACACGACCCAAAGTTTCTGTCAGATTCTGGATTTTATATTTCTCATCTTCTAATAAAAAGATTTAGCCTTTTGATTGTGTTTTGCATATTGTTCATCAAAATCCTTGTTTTATATATGTTTGTATTGCTTCTTATATATTTCTTTTATATCCATCACTTAGGGTTTTCAATTAAATACATAAAGAGAAAGAAGGTGTAGAGATTTGTAGTTCTTACCTTAACACCCGAATTCCTTATGTTCTCTTCTTGGTTTCTTGTTTGTTCCTTATGTTATCTTCTTGATTTCTTGCTTGATTCCTTGAGTTTTGAAGAACAAAATCAAAGAGAGGAGAGGGTATGGCCGATTTTTTAGAGACAGGATGGAGATGAAGTGATTTGGAAATAGTTCTAGGCATTTAAGAGAGAATCAAGTTATTTTTTGTTGTGTTTTAAATTTTGAAATTACTCTCCCTTCCCCCCCCCCCCCCATTTGGCCGATTTTTACATTAATTTTCTATATATATATATATATTTATTTATTTATTTATTTATTTATTAATTTATTTTACTTCTTTGAGTAGGAGTGCAAGTGATGCACTTAACCTTGTCATGATGTGCATTCAAGATGCATGTAACGAATTTGTTCCACACTTTAGGCATGTAACTATAGGATTACCCAAGTGTCATGGTCTGAATAGTGTGTAAAGAGGGTATACCTTCTAATACTCATCACTCATTTGGATTTTTAGGATTTCAAGGGAAATTAAACGCATGAAATCTAATAACAATTTGAGAGTCTAAACTGGTTAACCTGCTATGTCACAGCTCTTTTGTCGACTTTGTGTTGTTTAAAGCCTCTCGTGGATTTACTGATTGTTCTCCATCGTTTTGTAGACCACTTCGGTGCTTCCAAGTTCCCGTTGACCAACTTCTCCCAAACAATAGGAGTTCCACATTGTATCTCATAAAGCATTTCATATGGTGGCATGCCTAAACTGGCATGATACAGTTTTTGTAGGAGAATTCCGCTAGTGGAAGATAAGTATCCTAACTACCCCCAAAATTGAGCGCACAAGCTCTCAGCATATCCTCAAGTGTCTGTATTATCCGTTTACACTGACCATCCGTCCGAGGGTGATACGTAGTACTAAAGTACAAACTCGTTCGGTGAAACTTCTCCCATGATCTAGAAGTAAATCTTGTATCCTTGTCGGACACCACCAACACCGGCACACCGTGACTCAAGATTACCTCTTTAACATATACATTGGCGAAAGCGGCTGACGAGAAAGTTTCTCGAATTGGTATGAAGTGTTCACACTTCTTCGATCTATGTACAATTACCCAAATGGTATCAAAATTCCTTAGGGTTCGAGGTAGCTTAATGATAAAATCCATCATCACATGTTCCCATTTCTTTTCTGGAATTTCCAACCTTTGTAATTTCCTACGTGGTCTCTGGTGCTTAACTTTCACCCTAAGACACGTCAAGCACTTTTTGACATATTTCGCAAATCACGCTTCATCCTCCGGCCACCAATAATCTAGTCTCATATCATTATACATCTTTGTAGCCCCCGGATGAATGGAAAACTTTGATTTATGTGCCTCTTAAAAAAAGTCAACGTAACATCACCTTTACTTAGTACCCAAGTTCGTCCATACCTCGTGAGTAAATCCTTACTCTGTAGTAAAAATTTGTCAACTTGACCCTTAATCCATTCCTTGTTATGTTGTTCCTTCTTGATTGCCTCCAAGTGGGCCGATCATATCATGTCGAGTAGGGAATTCATCACAGTTAGCCTCAAACACTGAATCTTAAGAAGCATACAACCCACCTTTCTGCTTAGAGCATCCGCCACCACATTTGCTTTACGTGAATGGTAAAGTATTTCATAATCGTAGTCCTTAACAAGATCTAACCGTCTCCTTTATCTCATGATTAGATTTTTCTGACCTACGAAGTACTTGAGGCTTTTGTAATCGGTGTAGATCGTGCACTTTACCCCGTACACATAGCGCCTCCAAATTTTTAGCGCGAAGACCACAACAGCAAGCTCGAAGTCATGAATCGGGTAGTTACCCTCATGAGGTTTCGACTGTCTCAAAGCGTAAGCTATCACTTTCCCTCTCTACATTAGTATACACCCTAATCCACTATGCAATGCGTCGCAATAGACTATCAAGTTATCCATCTCTGGCAAGTTTAGTACCGGTGCTTCACAAAGTTTTTGTCATAGGGTTCTAGACGCCTATTGTTGTGTAGATCCCTAGATAAATTTCTTTCTTTTCTTGGTTAAATGTCTATAATACCCGGCCAAACTTAAGTTTTTGTCATAGGGTTCTAACCTGTTTCATCTATAGTTTTCTCCATTTGAGCCATCCAACTAATAGTCCGTGTCAGTTATTTAAAGAAACAATCATATATGTGTTTATGTATATGGTGAGTCGATCTCTGACGGTGATAAGGAGCCTATATATTCAGTCTAATAGCATGCATGCGCGCAAGAAATAATTAAGGTCTACAACACCAAGATTGTAAACGAGAATCTTTATATTTGATCTTATAGCATGCATACTAGCAATAAAGTTCTACATACACAAGACTAGAGTCATCATACTTTTAAGCAAAAAAGTGGAAGTTCCAACATGTCTACGGTTTCAAAAGTTTTGGATAATGCAAATCAATTAGACATTGCCTCTCATGTCATACAAGCACTAGAGATACTGAGATACCACATTGGCTTTGAGTAACACAGGTAACAATACACACATACACACATAAATACTTTTTTACATTTTTTCCCAGTAATATAGCACCCATTTTGACATGTATATTCTAAGCAATTTGGAATTGATCTGTATAATGATGCAAGTTTGTGAGGTAAATATTCTATGCTATTCATAACCTCTGCTGATACGTAAAAGAATACTCTTTCGAATTTTTTTGGTCAAACAAGTAAACTCTACAGTATAATTTTGGTTAAAAAGGTCATGTGGAATAAATTGCAATCTTGATTCATCATTTATGAAGCTACTTTGAATAGAAAATTGATATCACTTCTAAATTGAGCACATGAATTGTTTGAATCAAGTTGCTAATCAATGACAAACAACTTGCCCAGGTGATTGTTGCATGTCCAGACTTTACATGGATGTTGAAAAAGCAAATTAACATATTTACACCAGCTAAGTTCCTAGCTCAAAACCCAAGCCGATATGGAGTACACTTTTATAATCTTAAATTACTTTTTTTTGCCAGCTTATATTGTCTTATGTAATAGATGCAGTTTCCATCACAAAGCTAGCATAAGAAATACATGCAAAAAAGGCAAACATAACTTGCAACACTATGTCTAACAAGTCAAGTAATACAGTTAAACGTTAACACATAGTAGAACATATTTTGCACATTCCTAGTTCAATAAACAAGTTTTTCAAGGAATTGATCTATTTTTATGTCAACGTATCTCTACGTATAATATTTCCTCTATTTGGTATTGTTCCTTATTAATTACGTGTTGATTTTTTAATTTGGATAAAAAGAATTCCTTTTTAAGTTTCTATGAGGTGAAATTTTATGAAGTTGCTAATGCATGGTTGGTAGTTGGGTTGTCGAAAACTTGACAATTTTGTTCACACAGGTGCTTGATTTGTTTGGGAGTTGAACTCAAGACATATACCTCTCACAATTTTGGACCCGTAGCTGTTAAAAACTAAAAAACAAATTGGGAATTATGGTTTTTGTTATTCATTCTGCAGTTAAATTGAGATTCACTTCCTTTATTATCTTAGGCATCATTCTGAATTCAAAGGCACTGATAACAACATTATACACTCTGTTTTAAGATTCATGTAGAACTTTTGGATCAAGGCTGAACTTTTGCAACTCATTTTTATATATAATTCACATCTTTTTCATGAAAGCAAGATACGGGGTTCTCTCTTTAGTGATTCTTCAAAGAAGTCAAAATTTTAATGTGTGGAGGCAATCCAAACATGGTTATTGACTGCAGTTCTCAACTAAAAGCATGAATTGAGGTTGTTGACTACACTGTGTACTTCCAAGTGTGACTGAATTATAATAATTTATCACTTTAATCATCTACTAGTTTGTGGGTCACGCTTAAAATAAAAAAACGCGGAGCAAAGAGTGATTAATCGAGTTTGTATGCTACTCTAGCGTGACCAGTGAAGGAAAATAGGAAAGATGAATCGAACTAACCTCAATCGTTGCTGAACTCGACTTGATTTCGTTAGGAAAAATCAATTTAGTCCCACGCTTAGAACAGCCCTCGATCAGTTTGTTGTTGCCCTTCCAGTGTAGCCCTAATCATCGACTCATGTATCAGAAGGAAAACAGGGCTAAACTTGAACTCGTCCCTAATGAGGCTTCAACGCAGTCAAATCGGACTTTGATTGCCTCTCCGCCCCTCACTGCCGTTCCAATCGCCCAATCCTCACTCTCCTCTCGTTTTCAAAAGGACTTAGATCGTGGAACTGCTCCACCTTCCTTCTCCCTCTAAAAATCTCAATAACATTGTAGAGGTTCGTGGGGATTGAAATGTAACTAACCGTCCTCTTCATCTCATACAATTTCGGAAGATAATCTCTCACACTCTGATTTGTTTTGATCGTGATTCCACGGCTTAGTTTTATTGATATTAATATTAGATAATTATTTTTAATTTTCATATATCTTTTAATTTAATAATTAAATTATTTTTATCTACATATTTTTATTAAAAGAGATTATGTGTAGGTAATATTTACTTTTTATCAACACATATATTACATTTATATATATGTGTGAGTATTTTTTATGTCACATCATTTTTAAGGAATAAATATATAAAATTATTTATTTTATCTACCTTCATATTTATAAATAAATATTGTGTGTTAGTAGAAGTTTATCAATTACCAACACATAAAAACACATATTGTATATGTGAAAGTAATTTACCCACACATTAATATAATTTATCTTATGTGTAGATTGTTGAATTTGATGTCAATCATAAATTTTAGAGGGAAAATTTCCCTCCAACTTAAAGTGTGTGTAAAATGTTTTACCAACACATAATAAGCGCTAAACACCATTAAAAAATGAAAATTTTGATTACCAACACATATACAAGATATGTGTGGGTATTTACCTACACATTATAATGTGTGACTAAATTATGTGTGGGTAAACACCTTAATTTCTTGTAGTGTACATCAGTACTCCAAAGGACCTGATGTCCAACCTCACCCCAACATATCGGGGTCCTACACCGCCTCCCGTAAAGTATCTCATACGGAGGCATCCTAGTACTAGCGTGAAAACTGATGTTGTAGGAAAACTCAACCAATGGGAGGTATGTATCCTCGTTACCACCGAAGTCTAGCAATCATGCTCTCAGCATATCCTCAACGGTTTGAATTGTCCACTCAATCATGAAACTTCTCCCAAAACCTTGAAGTGAATCTCGTATCCTTGTCGGACACCACTGAAACCGGCACACCGTTCCTAGAGATTACCTCTTTCACTTACACATCAACTAATGCAGACAAGAAATCATGAATCGGTATGAAGTGTTCACTCTTCGTCACCCTATCCACCACTACCCAAACGGTATCAAAATTCCTCGGCGTCCATGGTAGATTTGTGATAAAGTCCATGGCAATGAGCTCCCATTTCCATTCCAGGATCTCCAGCGGTTGCAGTTTCCCGTGAGGTCTCTTATGTTTGGCTTTGATCCTCAAAGATGTCAAACATCTTTCCACAAATTTCGTGACATCTCGCTTCATTTCGGGCCACCAATAATCCCTTTTCAAGTCTCGATACATCTTGGTTTCCCGTGGGTGGATAGAAAATTTTGACTTATAAGCCTCCTCTAGTAAGGTCACCCTGATGTTTGTAGTTGCGGGTACCCTTATTCGCCCAAAACGTTTGAGTAATTCCCGACTGTCCCGAACAAAACTGTTCACTTGATCCTTAATCCTCTCTCTATTGTGGTTATCTTAATGTCCTCTGTCTGTGCTGCTTGAATCAGATCGAATAGCGAAGTGGTAACCATCATCCATAGACATTTCACTCATAATAGCATACATCCCGACTTACGGATCAATGCATCGGCCACCACATTGGCCTTACCCGGGTGATAGAGAATCTCACAGTCGTAATCCTTCACTAAATCTAACCACCTTTGATGCCGCATGTTTAAGTTCTTCTCGTCCACGAAGTATTTCAAACTCTTGTGGTCGGTGTATATTGTGCGTTTAACCCCGTAGAGATAGTGTTTCCAAATATTGAGCGCAAAAACCACGGCTGAAAGCTCTAAATCGTGTGTCAAATAGTTGCACTCATGTGGTTTAAGCTGTCTTGATGCATAAGCGATTATCTATCCCCGTTGCATTAATACACACCCTAGCCCATAGTGCCATGCGTCACAATAAACTACCAAGTCTTCCGTTCCTTCCGACAAGGTTAACACCAGAGCCTCGCACAAGTTCTATGGTAGTGTCTTGAAGGTGGTCTATTGTGCGTTTCCCAATTAAACTTTTCATTCTTTTTGGTTAACTTAGTAAGCGGGGTGGCGATTTTCGAAAAATCATGTATGAACCGTCTATAATACCCTGCCAATCCAAAGAAACTTTGGATCTCCATGGGGCTCTTCGGTTGTTCCCATTTCAGTACGGCCTCGATCTGGATCCAACTTTATCCCTTTTCTGTTCACCAAGTGACCCAGGACTGAACCTCTTGTAGCCAAAATTCTCACTTAGAGAACTTCGCGTGAAGTCTTTCTCGGTTCAAAGTTTGTAATACCTCCCGAAGATAACGTTCGTGTTCCTCCCTAGTCTTTGAATATATTAAGATGTTATGGATAAAGACAATCACCAACCAATGTATCATAGGCCGACATACCTTGTTCATAAGATCCACGAAAGCGGATGGCGCATTGGCAAGTCCAAAAGGCATTATTATGAACTCGTAGTGTCCATACCTCGTTCTGAACACAGTTTTACTCTATCTTCTTCCTTTACTCGTAGTTGGTGATATCCCGATCGAAGGTCTATCTTAGAAAACCACGATGCTCCTTGGAGTTGGTCGAACAAGTCGTCTATTCTCGGTACCCGGTAACGGTTCTTGAAATCAAGCTTGTTTAATTCCGTATAATTGATGCACTTATGAAAGGACCCATCCTTCTTCTTCACGAAAAGTATCAGCACTCCCCAAGGTGAAATACTTGGCTAGATAAACCTCTTATTTGGCAACTCTTGAACTTGACTCATTAATTCCTTCATCTCAGTCGGCGCTAACCGATATGGTGCCTTGGCTATCGGCGCCGCACCCGGCACTAGGTCAATCCCGAACTCCACTTGCCATTCTGGTGGTACTCCTGGAAGATCCTTCGGGAATACATGGGGAAACTCCCTAACCACCGGCACATCCTTCACGTCCATCGTTTTCTTTTCTTTGGTGACATCTTGCACATAGGCTAAAAACGCGAACATCAATGTAGAAGATATTTCCTTGCCTTCATTACCGTGCTGAAGGTTGCATCCCCTTCTTATGTTCCCCGACAATCATCAATTCTCCCCCACTTGGGGTCTAAACCCTGACCTCGTTTTGTTTAGAAACGATTGTAGCCTGGTGCTGACTTAGCTAATCCATACCGATAATCACATGAAACTCCCACATAGCGATTGGTATGAGGTCAAGTTTGAACTGCTCATTCCCTATATGGATCGTGTTACTCTTATACACTGTTGTTACCCTCAGAGTTTTGTCATCAGCAATTTCTACTTCTAAAGGCACTTCTAACTTAACTGGTGCAGTGCTAAGGCTATCACAGAATGTAAAACACACAATACATCTTCTTGCTCCCGAATCAAACAACACAAGTGTAGGGGTTGAGTTTACAAGGAAAGTACATGCGACCACATCCACCTTAGTCCTGGCTTCTTTTGCGGCGAGTTGAAAAGCACAGCCTCTACGGTTTGATCCCTCATTCTTCCTTCTATGGGCTCCATTAGTAATCCTCAGAGTAGCTGGAGTAGGAGCCTTAACGGGGTTGGCTTTTCAACCGAGGGCATGCAGCCCTCTCGTGTCCCAGCTGGTAACATTCAAAACACAGTTTGGTCATTGTAATCCACAATCCTATCTCGGGTGCCCCTTCTACCTTCCCACACTTTGTACACTTAGCCAGTTCTTTCCTCCCACCCTATTTCGGCCCCGCAAACTTCATTTTCTTTAACCCAATTTCCATTTGCTCGACCTTTCTCTTGCCCTATCTCTCTACAGCTTGCTTTTCCAGCTCAAGTTTTTCCAGCTCAAGTTCTCTATCCCTACCTGCGTTCATCACTTTCTCTAGTGTTTGGTACTTGGATTCATCCATGAACTCCATAATCTCCACCTTCAACACATCCATGTAGTGGTACAATTTCATTGGTTCGCCACTAAATACTCGGGACAGAACCTAGCCTTTTCGAGCAACATTTCATTCCGCTCAGTGATGGTCTCTATCATTTGTTTCATGGATACTCTCTCTTCACCCTTTACACTTCTACCCTTGGTATGAACTTCACAATGAAAATTCTCTTCAACTCCTCTCAAGTCAACGCGACCAAAGCTTCACCCTTTTGTAGCAACAGCATCGACCACCAATCATTTGCTTCCCCGCGCTATAAGTTGATGACATAAAGGACCTTGCGATGCACTAGGAGATAACTTGTTCAGAAAGCTCCCTAAACTTCATCAAGTCGTCTAGAGCTAGCCATCAGGTCCGGAATTACCTCGAAAGTAGGTGGTCTGCTTACAGTGAAGTCTATGTAGGTACATCCCCTAGGAACCTCTTAATTCCCTGCTCGAACCCAGGCTGCCCATTAACTCCGGCTGCCCATTAACTCCCCTGGTTTCTAGTGCTTGGTTAACCTCATCAGCAACAATGACTTTGAACATGTTGGGGACGATTTGTTCTAGTGCCTTACCCACAACAACCATAATCTTCTCATCTGTTGTTTCAACTTGGTCCACATTCTCGTTTTCAGCCATACCATCTGGTATCCTAGGCTGGCGCCTCTGATCAGTCTTTGCGGTGTGCTAGGAGCATCCCCATCCCGGGTACATTAGCAATTTCCCTAATCAGCAAATTCCGATTTCTTCGGGTAATAACCATCCTGAAGTACGGATAACGCTCTATAGGTTAGGTAAGCATTATCACATACAACTTCCTAACACATAAGGCAGTCCAAGCTATAACACTAAGTGTACTAAGGTAGTCCTAGCTATAACACGTAGAAGTAACCCCTCACAAGATCCACGAAATTCTTTATGATTCTGTTAAGTTCCAATGTGTACCATGTGCTTGTAACAATACAAGCCTTTATATTTTTACCAACACACTATACATATTAGATCTTAGCATCACCACTAAGTCTCTTGGTTCACGGGCTTAGGTTATGCGTCAATACTACTTCATAATAAGCATCACATATCATATCATACATTAGTCTGGTGTAGCATAAATACGGTGCTATGCATAATCCTAGCCATATAGGTAATCGAATGCTTGAATCTACCCTATCACAATAATTAAACAAGAATATGCAATAAGGCGAATTCAAGTGTTCTAAACCTATATGTCAAGTTTCATGCATGGCTTATTGTTTTCACGGTACACTAAGCATCAATATCCATAGTTTCATCAACATTTGAGTAATAGTCACAATGTAGCCATCATATACACATCTACTAGTGCTCATCAGGACCTTTGCTTCGGCTGACAACGAGTTTGAAAAGGTTTTCATAAATACAGGTTGGGTGTCGAAACTACATATTAGTTCCTCAAGCAACAATCAAACAAGAACATGCACCGGGAATCGACGTGTAATCCTAATCCAATTAGTTACAAAATCGGTTTTTGAACAAAGGCTTAAGTCCAAACACACCACTCGCACAACAAAGATGTAACGCCCCAAATATTTTTTAATTAGTAACTCAAAATAAATTTATAGATTCACGTGAACAAGGTTAAGAAAGCAAATATTCATTAGTGATCTACCTAACACACGGGACATACCGTATGAAAATCATAAAATTGTTTAAGTAACTGGATTTGGGAAATCATAGTTCTTAAAAATCACTTTGCGGAAAAATAGCTATCATGCGGGAGCCTTCCCCTTATTAACACGAGATCGTCCTGAAAAATAATTAACAAAACGGGTTAATCATACAGCTTAGTGAGCACACAATACTCATACATTATATTAGATAGCACGTCCATAGATAATACACATCACATATGCCACACATGCAGGGTGGTCATATGCCAATATGAGCTCAGCTGCTCTAAATGCCACATAGGCAGGGGGTTAGTTGCCAATGTTAGCCAGCTGCTCTAAATGCCACACAGGCTGGTCAGCTACCGGTCATCATCACAGTATCACATATGAATACATACATATCATGACATAAGATATAAGTTAGTCTAACTCACATATGAACACAGTATCAATAAATCACAGAGCTGATCTACTAGCCAATCTGACACAGGAACCTACACACATGTCCTATGAAGTTAATATTGAATACTGAGTCCCACAACATGGTTCTATTGCTTAGTCGTGAAAGGAATTGCACACCAGGTGAAAATTGGTCGTCCTATGAAAGTCGGTCAACACTTAGGTTTTTGGACAACACCACCAAATTTGGTCATCCACCGATATCAGTCAACAGTAAGCTAAATTCGACCCACTACCGAATTCGGTCACCCACCAAATTCAATCATCACTTAATGACTTTGATCCTCGACCGAATTTAGTCATCTACCAAAGTCGATCACCACTTAGAAATTTGGTCAACATTAAATCTGGTCATCCACCAAGTCCGGTTACTCCCATACAAAATTTGGTTCCGTAATACCGAATTCGTTCATCCACCAAATTCGGTCTACACTTAGAGGAATCTGTTCACTCATTGAATTTGGTCACCAACCGAATTCGGTCACCACACAGTTGTTCACTGTTCTTGACTCAAATTAGAATTCGGTCAACACTTAGGTCTTTATACCCTCCTCCTAGGCCTAAAGCCCATTCCTCATAGATTAATCTTAAGCCTAATAAGCACCCCAGTTATTTACTTGATATCCATAAGTCCAAAAGGGCATTTAAATGGCAAGAAAGGTAAGTCCAATAATTCCCTTGTATTAGTTATCCAATAATTATTACTACACTTCATCACTTATTAATTTGGGAACGGTTATTACATCTATTCTTGGTAACAGGTAGTGATTCCTTATCGTAAGTTTATTTAATTCCAGGTAGTCTATGCACATCCGGAATCCTTCTTTTACACAAATAAAATTGGCTCTTCCCAAGGCAAGCTACTCAATCGAATCCCTTATCCAAAATTTCTTGAGGTTGACTCATCAATTCTTTCATATCTAACGGTACCAAACGATGAGGTGCCTTGGCTACTCGTGATGTCCTTGGAGTCAAGTCGATTCGAAACTCAATCTGTCGGCCTGGAGGGATCCCCGGCATGTCGTTAGGAAATACCTCCAGGACTCCGTAACTATGGGTACGTCATCCACGCATTTTGTTTCTCTTTCTTACTGTCTACAATGTGTGCCAAATGCACTAAACCACCTATTGTAGATATTTCCTGGCCTTGGTCATGGTGTGGCAAACCGAGTCTCCCTTCCGAAATTCCCTAAAAATAGTGAGTTTTCCCCTACATAGAGTCTAACCTTGTATCAAGCGTTGTCCGCAAACAATTGTTACTTGATGTCAACCCAACCAATTCATCCTTACTACTACGTGAAACTCCTGCATGGTAATCGGTATCAAATCAATCACAAAGTTCTTGTTCATCAATTCTATTCCTACTCCTTAATATACTTTAGTCACGTGTAAGGCCTTATCATCTACTATTTCCACCTCTAGTGGGGTTTCTAATTTCTTACGCACAAACATAAGATACCAAAGACCTACGAGCCCAAAATCAAACAATACAAGTGTTGGTATAGAGTTTACGTAAAAGGTACCCGTAACAACATGCAGCTCAGCCTTGGCTTCTTCGGCTATGACTTAGAAGGTACGGCCCCTTACAAGTGGAGTCTCTTTCTTATTTTTCTCCTTTCTATCAATAATCTTAAGAGTAGTGTGTGTTGGCGCTCTGAAATTCCCCGTGTTGAGCTTCAAGTAGTTCGCCTTCTCATGGCGCGGCTCATAGCAACCAAAATACAATTTTGTATTTGATTCACACTACTAACTCGTTTGACCTCGCATGAGACATTTGATACAAGTTGATTCCCAGGCACCACAAACTCCCATGTGCTTCTTCCCACACTTGAACCACATCGGCGGCTCCTTTCTTCTGCCTTGCTTAAACTCGGTAAACTTGCCTTTGTTGGACCCAACCTCGATCTATTCAGCCTTCCTCTTTCCCTGTCTCTTAGCGGCTTGCCTTTTCAATTCTAACTCTCAGGCCCTCGTTGCCCTCATCATCTGATCCAAAGTCTAGTATTTCAGTTAACAAATTCCCGAATCTCCAGTTTTAAGACCCTCATATACCAAAACATCTTCATTTTCTTATTTGCCACATATTCAAGGCAAAACCAGGACTTATCAAGAAACAAAGCACTCATCTCATTGGTAGTCTCACAGGTTTGCTTCATGGCCAGAAACTTGCTAGTGAACAACTCCATTTCCACCTATGGAGCAAACCTCTTTGTAAACAGTTTCTTAAATGCCTCCCAAGCTGTATCAGGCAAAGATTCACCCTTTTGTTGTACTAGGAGCAAACACTAATCCTTAGCTGCCTCTCGTAAAAGATTCATAGTAAACAAGAACTTATTGTCCGCCGGGAAGTAACATGTACGAAAAGCACCTTCAACCTCAGAGATCTATCTTGTGCTATCCACCAGATCCGGCTCCCCTTTAAACACTACCGGTGAACCCCAACAACAACTTGATTCTCAGATTAACGGTTTGTCTCCCAGACAATCATAACCCTGTTGACGTCATTAGAAACCATCATCCTCATCTCTATACTCATATGTTGGAACATATTTGGTAGTATCTGTTCCAAGGCCTTTCCAATCGCAACAATAAGCCTTTCATCATAAATAGGCTTTTGGTGATCTTTCTTAACCTTGTTGTCTACGGGTGGTTGCATAGTTACAGGCATACTTGGTTATTGGCGTAGTTTCCTTTATGAAGCTACCACCATCTCTAGCCCAAGGAGCGCTAGTGTTTCCCCAATGATCATATTTTTCTTCCTTCTTATAGTAATCATACTAAAGTATCGGTAATGCACTAAAGGTCAAGTAAGCCCAATCACAGGATTACTTCTTAACAATTATTTCAACCTTGCATATGAACAACGTAAAACATCTTAAGGCAATCCTAGCTATAGGTATGCTACAACACACAAGTAACCCCTCATCGGATTCGGGAAATCCTTTATGATTATGACAAGTTTCAATGTGTACCATGTGTTTGTAATAATACAAGCCTTCCTATTATTACTAACAAACTACACATACTAGGTCTTAGTATCTCCACCAAGTCTTTCGATTCACAGGCTGAAGTCATACACCACATCACAGTTCAAATATATAAAACATCACGTATAGGCCAACACATCTTTCAACTAGGGTCTGGTGTGGTATGAACTCAATGCTATGCATAATCCTAAATTATATAGATAGTCAAATTCATGAGTCTATCCTACTACAACAATCAAACAAGAATCATGAGGGAATTATCATTTTAAAATGTACTTGTTTACATTCAATGCAACATATTTTCAAGAAGTTGTGGATGTTTTCCTAATTTCTTAGAAATTGAAGAATATAATGAATATTTTCTTTTTATTAATAAATATATATATATATATATATATTATATTGTAACATCCTCAAAATTGGTCTAAACGTGTACGATCGTGATTAGTTCAAATATATATATATATATATATATATATATATATATATATATATATATTCTTGATGAGTTTTGAATATTGGCTCAAATGGGTCAAAATTGGTCAAATACGGGTCAAACTGATTTTGACCTTCAAGAACTGAAATTTAGTGTTCTAAATGATCCTATAACTTGTTAGGATTGATTAGAACTCAATTGGTGCATTAGAAGTGGTGTTTTTGCACAAATCCAATATTTAGCCTAAATGGGTCAAAATGGGCAAAATAGCCTAAATCTGTTTTTACACATCAAGAACTGATTTTTAAGGTTCTAATAGGTTCATATGACTTGTATGAATTGATTAGAATATTGGTTTTGAATTGGAATGGTTGTTTTGCTTGAATTGGCTAAAATAGTGAAAAATAGGTCTTAGATAGGCAAGAAATTGGAAAATGATACCAAACAATGAGTTTAAAGGTTTTGGTCAGTTGCAACACCTTCAATACATCATATTAGGTGTATATGGTGTGTTGCAAGTGTTGGAATTGGTCTACATCAAGTTTTGGCCATTATGCGCACGTCTTTGTCCATTTAAATGGGATTTTCGTATGAATTAATTGGATAGGAGTTTTTGATGTTAGAAAGCTTCCACAAGTGTAAAATGGTCCTATGAAACACTAGAATTTTACTAAAATTGATTTGGAGTTGAAATGAGCCAAAATGGGGTTGCTGTACACAAAACAACACTTGCTGCAGCCATTGCAGGCTGGTCGCGGCGCGACCCATAAGGGTGTCACGGCGCGACACCCCTGCACACAGCTTTCTTTGCTGTTTTGTGCTATGTGCTCGCGTGTTGTTGCTTGGGCTGCTATAGTTAGTTAATAAATGGTTTAAAAACACCATTAGGGTATTGTTTCAAGTATCCTAGACGTTCCTCGCGTGTTCAAATGATTGATGCGTAAGTCTTGGTATTATAGGTTGAATTGACAATCCATGAGCGCCAAAGCAAGGTCTTTGCTTATTCTAGCCTAACAGGTGAGTGCCTGATAACATAACGATTAATATATCTATAACATATATTAACAATGAATTGAATTGAATAACCGGACTTGTAAGCAATTGATTAAGCGTTTGAATATGTTGTTGAAAGGTTGTATACCTTGTAGTATGTATGATAAATGATTATCAGGATATTATACGCACTTGATTAAGTGTAGTTTGTAAAGCATGACGATGCTAGACTTAACATGTTGACACAGTATGATACGCACTTGTTTAAGTGTAGATTGTATAGCATGATGATGCTAGGCTTAACTTATTGATATACATAATAGTATGCACTTGATTAGGTGTATGTTATGATGATAGATATATATACATTATTGCGTGCGCGTAATGAGGTAAAGAATGAATGGCATGATGATGCTAGATATTTGATTGGTATAAATAATATGCATCTGTTTAGGTGTATGTTATATGGACATGATTATTGATTGATTGATGATTTGGTTGAATCAGATTATGTGTTTGTGATTGGGCAAGGTTTGCCCGGACAAAGCTGTCTTACTTGATTGGGCAAGGTTTGCCCCGGACAAAGCTGTCCTACATGATTGGGCAAGGTTTGCCCCGGACAAAGCTGTCCTTTTCGGGTATAGCTGCGGCTGTACAACAGAGGAATCGGTTGATTCCAAAACGCAACGGTGGACGCTTAACAGCTCCCCCACCGGAGCGGTTGATGTGTCTGGTACCCCAGTTTGGTGCATTGAGCCGGGTTCGCTACCCTGCGAGATATGCTACCTCCTGACTATGCCAGCTCATCGTGAGATGCTAGGATAGAATTATTTGGGCATGATTGATGATATGTGATATGTTTATATTGATTGCATGCTATCGTGTACTCACTAGCTATTATAGCTAACAGATACTACTCTCCACATGTGCAGGTGTTCCTTAGGCTGTGAGCTCGGGTGCCTGCGGGTAGTTGCATGTTTTTAGGAGAAACACTGGATTTTGTTTAACTCTGTTATAATATGTTTAAGTTTGTTTAAAGATAATGGTCGGCCGGTTATGTGTCCGTAACACCAAATGTCGTATGTGGCAACGTTTTGACTGTTTATACAGTTTGCCACGTGTTTTTAATTCCGCTGCATTTTTAAATTATAAGACAGGTTTAAATATTCTATTTACAGTCAAACCCACGCGGTTTGAAAACTTAAATAGTATTTTAAAAAGAAAATTTTGGTTCTCAAAAGCACGGTGTTACATATATATAGGCAAAAGTTCAAACGAGAACTGTTTTTCGTACGAGAATCGCGAGAACCAATCTTAGTCGTCAAATTCCCCCTCCTTCAATTGGATTGCCCACCCATGAATTCCTTACATGCACCCTGCCACACTCAATCCCCCCACACTCTTCATCCATGAATTCCATTATCCAAAATGAACGGCCGAGATTGGTTCTCACAGTTCTCGTACGAAAAACAGTTCTCGTTTGAACCCCTCTATATATATAGGATGAAGATCGCTTGCGAACGCATTGAAAATGTGAACACCGCGAACGATGTAAAATCTTCACAAATTTGCCATCGATGGTTTTACACCATTTAAATTGGTGGGCTTTAAATTTGTGGGCTTGTGGCTCATAAATCTTCATGACAAATAGCTATTAATTTTGGAGTTTGGACTTGTGGGTATGGTGGATTTAATTTGTGGATTAATTTGGACTTGTGGGTATGTTTTTAAGCTATTAATTTGTGGGGTTGTAGGTATGGTGGATTTAATTTAGAATTTATTTTTTAAGCTATAGATTTGGATTCTGATGATAAAGTTTATTAGATATTTGTTTGTGAAGATGATGCGAAATGTTTTTAGATAAGATTTAAAAACACTGTATCGTGACTAGAAAATCACTGTATCCGATTTAAAATTACTGCATCTCTTTTAAAAACATAAACTCTCTGTTCTCGAGTTTAATAAGGGGAGGAAATAAAAGAAAAGAAAAGGAAATCATTTCCTTCCAAATTTTTAAGATGATAGATTTGAGTTCAAAATAAGACTAAACTCTCCCTTCTAATCCCTTTATTTCCTATCCTTTCTCTCCTTAAATGAAACCCAAGTACACTTTCTAGAGTAGTTTCCTTCCAAATCATCTCCTTTCCTTCCTTAAAAAAAACTCGAGAACAGAGCGAAAAGTCTCCTTAAAATTTATGCATCTTGGTTAAGGATTCAATGTTTCTCCATTTAAAACCTGCTAAGTCTTGTCTAAAAACACTGCATCTCATTTAAAAACATTGCATCTTGTCTTTACGTAGTAGTAATAATAATAATAATAATAATAATAATAACAACAACAAGAACAACAATAATACAGATAAATGAAACATACTCTTTATAAAAAAAATACACTACATTATTGTATGTTCATTTCATGATACTAATTAACTAGTCTTTATAAAAAAAAATACATTAACTTTCTCAACCATTATGTAAATGCTACGATCACTAAAATTCAAGAAATAAACATCTAAAATGAGAATAATGGATATTTAGAATGATAAAGAAAATGAGAATTAATTAAAGTATGATGTTCAGCCGCAATCTTTGAAACCAAAATTAAATTCACCGCCCGTTCGCACGTAAATATCTTTCGCATTCGATCACTTTTCTATATATATTATACTATCCTCGTACCCGCGCAATGCTGCGGAGTCGAATAGTTTTTGTTTTATAATATACCACTTTCAAAAATATAATGATATATTATTCGTAAAATTCAATGTTACAAAAAAAATTCTTTAGCAACATGTCCTATTTTTTTTTTAAATTTTCTTTTATTTGCATAAACTATTTTATTAATTTTAAAAATAAAATTTAAAAGACATTAAAATAAGGAAAAAAATCATATTTGTGAAATAAGGATAGAGAAGTTAATAAGATATTAGAAATTATGTTGTTATGGGTGTATAATTATATTTGTATGAGATTATATTTTAATTGAATAAAAAGTTAAAGTAAATTAGGAGAGAGATTGGAATGGTTAAAAATTGAGTGAATGAGATTAATTTAAATAGAATGAAAGGCCAAGATGTTGTTTTGATTGAATTTTAAGAAGTTTTAAAATTAAGGAGGAGAGAGAGTGTTAAATACTTTATATAGTAGTATATATATATATATATATATATATATATATATATATATATATATATATGACATGATATGATGCTAATTTTTTTATTACTATTAGGCAAGATCAAAGAGAAGCCTACTTTGATACCTATGTCCCATTGTATGAGGCATGCGTTAATGGTGATTGGGAAGCTGCAATGCAAATCCTTGACAAGCATCCCGAGTTGGTACGGTCCGCAATCACTGAACATTTGGAATCACCGCTTCATGTTGTAGTCTCCACAGAAGAAACCGAGCTTACAATAGAATTTGTGAAGCGTTTGTTATGTCGTATGAATAATGATGACCTAGAACTTCAGAATAGGCATGGCAACACCCCCCTCTCCTTAGCATCTATAGCTGGAAATACGATAATACCTAAGATGATTGTCGAAACGAACCCTCGATTGCTCAACATCCCTGGTAGTAACGGAATGATGCCCTTGCATATGAGCGCTATGCACGGAAATTATAACACAGTGGTCTACCTCTATAACAATTCTAACCACATGACTGGAGACCATTGGACAGATGAAAAGCGAGTGCTCACACTATTGAAATGCTTGGAGTGTGATTTCTATGGTAATTCACTCTATCATTCACATTTTATTTAATTTCTTGTTCATAATTAGTCTACTCTTATCCTTTTAGTTATTGATATGAATGAATAATTAATATAAGGGGATAGGATATATACTTGTATCATCACTTATCTTAGGTGCTTCTATACTTATAAACACTTTAAACGAGTGTTATGATAGTCATTTAATCATTTAAGTATTTGTAAGGTATGGAAGCACCTACCATATGTGCTTTCGGCTGCACACATCCTTTACCTTTTATATAAACGTGCTAATATTTTTACTTTCATGCACCAACGAAATTTTATTAGCAGTTAGAAAAGATTGAGCCGGAATAAAAAAATAGAGTAACGAATTTAGTTGCGTTACTTTGCATCCTATTTTAAGTTTGTCCTTTAGAAAATTTGATAGGTTACGAACACTCTTAGGATTAATATTAAGTTTTTATACGAGAATCACAAGAAACAATCTTTGTCATTAATAAAAATAAATCAATAACTAATAACGGTAAAAACTCATTAATGACTCATTATGTGCTCATAATTAATAACTTATTAATGGCTCATTAATGTACATAAATGAAAGATATTTTGGAAAACTCAAGTCTCACCCTTTAATTATGGTCTACCCGAATGTAATTTACATTTAGGTAAATATATAAATATCCAAAATATCTTTATTAATAGCCCATTAATGAGAATGATTCATAATTGAACCTTCCCCATACTATGTATGTGTGTGTCTATATACACACACACATATCTATATCTATATATATATATATATACTAGCATTATACCCGCGCAATACCGCGGCGGTAAATAGATTTTAGTTTACAATATGTCGCTTTGAAGAATGTAATGATATGTTATTCGCGCGATTTAATGTCACGAAAAAGTTTTCTACAGCAACATATCCGGTTTTTTTCAAATTTTTTTTTACTTACATTTAACTATTTTATTAATTTTAGAAATAAATTCTAAAAGACAATAAAATAAGAAAAAAGATTTATATTGATGAAATAAAGAGAAGAATTAATAAGATTTTAAAAATTATGTTGATGTGGGTGGATAATTGTGTTAGTATGAGATAATATATTTTGAATAAAAAGTTAAAATAAATTAGGAGAGAATAAAATAGTTAAAGATTGAGTGGATGAGATTAATTTAGATTAAATGAAGGGTCAAGATTATATATTGATTGAATTTTAAGAAGTCTTAAAATTTAAGAGGAGATAGAATGTTAAATGCTTTATATAGTAGTATAGATATAGATATATACAACTTTGTAAAAGAGATGGATGAAATTGCTTTTTTCACCAAGAAAATTAAAAAACAAAGCCCATTTAACTATACTTGAAGCTTGTATTCGTCTAATAAAATAAGTATAATTCTTTATAACGCTTAATGTAATTAGATTGTCTTTTGTTCTTACTATTTTGTGGTTATTCTATTTACATAATGTCACGTTAGTTTTGTTTATTTTAGTTCATAAGCATATATTGTGATAATAGTAAGTATATGTTTATGCACAGATGTTGCATTGAAAATTGTGGATAAATATCCAACACTCGCGATGAGCGGGCCTATATTTAAAGCTTTGGCACGTAAATCTAATGTCTTTAAAGGAGTAGAACCAACGATCATGACTTCAAGTAAGTACTAATTGTATTTATAGATTTTACTATGAATTCTATAATTTGATGGATTATTGGTTTTAGTTCTTATACGTTTGAATGTAAGACGTGCTGTCAATAAGGAGCATACGGATGCAATGAAATTCCTAAGAAAAAGCTTCAGAGATACTATCATAACAAAGTCAAAGGATGAAGTTAATGATATACTCGGAGTAGGGCCTCGTGTCTTAAATGGTGGAATGCCACAAAACCCCCCAAGAATATTATTTGTGGCTGCCGAAGTAGGCAACACCGCATTTGTAGTTGAGGTCCTTCGAGCCTATCCTGATCTAATATGGGACCTAAATGATGATAATCACTCTATATTTCATGTAGCTATTATGAACCGTCATCATGAAATATACAACCTACTATATGAGATAGTAATGAAGGATATGTTAACGACCCTAAGAGACAAAAATGGCAACAACATGCTTCATTTAGTTGGGCTAACTTCAAAGGGCATGAGACGCCGGATGTCCAGAACATCTCTACTACTACAACGAGAATTATTGTGGTACAAGGTTGGTGTGTGTGTGTTTCTCTCTATCGTATGGGGTTTGGTTTTGAGAATGACATAATTATGTGTTGTAGGATGTAGAGAAGATGGTCCCACCTTCTGAGAGAGAAATAAAGAACATAGATGGTAAAACTCAGTATGAGTTACACTTTGAGAAGAATAAAGATCTAGTTTCTCAAGGTCAGAAATGGATGAAAGATTGTGTTGTTGCTATGCTTATTGTCACCGTAGCATTTGCGGTTGTTTTTACAGTTCCTGGTGGCTACAATCAAGATAATAGGTTGCCCATCTTCATGCATAGGCGTGCATTTAATTCCTAGTTTTCGTTATAGCAGATGCAATATCTTTCTTCTCTTCTGCAACTTCACTCCTCGTGTTCTTGACCATACTTGCATCCCGTCATGATCACCGTAATTTCATGTACACATTACCAAGAAAGCTGATGATAGGTTTGGTAACACTTTTCGTCTCCATATCAACGTTGATGGTCACTTTTAGTGCTAGCTTCTTCGTTATATACCATAATACCTTGAATTGGGTGCCCATCCTTATTGCTACATGTGCTGCCATGCCTGTCATCATATTTATTGTATTGCAACTTCCTAGATTGGTGGATGTGTTTGACTCTATGTATGATTCTCGCTATATCTTTAAACCCAAGAAACGTATGCTTTACCACAAAAACCCTAATTTCTAATTACCCTATCGCCTTGTCACCTTAAAATAACATAATGTATGTTTGTATTTTTTGTAGCTTGACATTCATCTTATTGTCTAACATTTAGATATTTTGATACTTGTGATCAAGTTTTCTTATTTACTTTTGAATTTGGATGTTTGTTCTCAAGATTTAAGTTCGGTATTAAATTTGAATATTTGTTTTTGATATTTGTTGTTTATTATATATTGTATATGTATATTCACTACTAAAGTGCTTCCAAAGTGGAAGGCATCGGTTTGTAAATATTACATGAATGGCAAAGTAGAAGAGAAAACAAGAAGGTTTTAGAAAAACACATTAACGGGTGTTTTTAGGAAAGTTTGGGATTGAATTCGTGGAATTTGATGAAAACAAATCATGAAACTATCATGCAAAAAACGTGGGGTGTTTTTCTTTATAAAACACAATTCGTAATTTAATTGGGTCACCAACATCTTCCGTAGAGTTGCATATCTTCCAATCTTGTTTACGTATCCTCTTAAATCATCTCAATCTAAGTTTATATGATGAGATATGATCAAAACAATGCATGGTGCGTATATAGCATTTTTAAGAGACCGGAAATGGTTATGTAGTATCGTGTATATGGATGCTAAATGTTGCGTGCAATGAATGTTGTGTAATTTTATACACATGTATATTATAAAAACTACTTATATAAAGAGATGGTATGTTGTGTGATGAAACATGTGTGTAATGTATAAACTACTTACATGGAAAGACCAAAGAGTTTAGGATGGCACGGGACGAGTTACACCGACCAGTTATTGGGGCATAGAAGATGTTGTGTGTATATATATATATAGGGGAAGGTTCATTTGAGAACTGTTTTTATTGCGAGAACTGCGAGAACCAATCTTAGCCGTTCATTTTGGATAATGGAATTGATGGATGAAGAGCGTGAGAGAATTGGGTGTGGCAGAGTGCATGTAAGGAATTCATGGGTGGGCAATCCAATATAAGGAGGGGGAATTAGACGGCTAAGATTGGTTCTCGCGGTTTTCGCAATAAAAACGGTTCTTAAATGAACCTTTCACTATATATATATATATAATATATATATATATATATACTAGCATAATACCCGCGCAATGCTGGGGCGGAAAATAGTTTTTGGTTTACAATATTTCGCTTTCAATAATGTAATGATATGTTATTCTAAAAGACAACATGTACGGTTCACGAAAAAGTTCTCTACAGCAACATGTCCGGTTTTTTTTCAAATTTTCTTTTATTTACATTTAACTATTTTATTAATTTTAGAAATAAATTCTAAAATACAATAAAATAAGAAAAAAGATGTATATTGATGAAATAAAGAGAAGAGTTAATAAGATTTTAAAAATTATGTTGATATGAGTGGATAATTGTGTTAGTACGAGAGAATATATTTTGAATAAAAAGTTAAAATAAATTAGGAGAGAATAAAATAGTTAAAAATTGAGTGGATGAGATTAATTTAGATTAAATGAAGGGTCAAGATTTTATATTGATTGAATTTTAAGAAGTCTTAAAATTTAAGAGGAGAGAGAATGTTAAATATTTTATATAGTAGTAGTAGTAGTAGTATATATATATATATATATATATATATATATATATACACACACATAAACTAGTGTTGATATATGTGTAAGATGATATTTTTATAATTATTGGTTTTGTGCAGTGTTGTAAAACTTAGCCTAAGCGGCGGAAATCGGGCACATGTCAAGGCAAGTCGGGGCTACTCGGCCACATTACTCAGATTTGGTCAAAACTCGGTCCTACTCGGTCAACCGAAGTAAAAAAAAATTCAAGTTTTCAAAGTCATACAGCACACATGCAACTGTATTTTTTAACCTTATCTATTTACTCTCTTCCGCTATTTATCACGACTACAAAATCAATAGTTTCTCTTTCACTTTTTCTCATGACTATCGACTAAATCCCAATCCGAGTACTCCGCGAGTACTCCCCGCTGAGACCGAGTACTCGCTACTCCCCAATCGGCTGCTCGAGTAGCGCCTAGCGATTTTTGCAACATTGGTTTAGTGTATAGTATACAATAAGGTTAAAGATATATTTAATATAATCGAAATGTACACATGCCATGCAATATGTAATATGTATAAGCATTGTAAACTCACTAAGTATTGCTTATGGTTGAATTAGTACAAAAAAGATGTCAATTATTCATACTTTTTAACGATTAAGCGTGAAAAAAATTAATTAGGTGTTATTAATTTCTACCAAATCTTTACATTTGAAAGTGTGAAAATTAGAGTAAAAAATCACATTTATTAGTGAGACAAATTATTGAAAATTTTCACACTTCCAAGAGTGGAAAATTTGAATATAATTCTAGAGTTATAAAAGTTCATGCTTTTTAGTGTAAGCTTTTATAATTATCTATTTATTACTAAATTCACACATTTAAAAACGTGAACTTTTAAAATCAAATGTACACGTATATAACTCTTGAGTTTTTTCTTTTCTAACAATTTCTATTTTTAAACTATTTTTCACAATTATAAGTGTGATAACGCTTAAATTTTTACACACATTTTATGAAGCGATGATAAATGACATTTTTTATAGTGAATATTTAACATTTTTTAGGGATCGCATATGGTGTAGACAAGGGAAAGAGTCCACCTCACGGTTGACAAAAGAACTTTTATGAAGATTTGTTTAAAGATGAATAAAGAACCATATCACTACAAGAAAATCAGTCATTAAAAACGGAATTTCCAGGGACCAAATTCTGTGAAAAATATAGATTTGAGTCGGAAAGCAAATTTTCAACGAATTCCTAATATGTGTATATTGCTACCAACACATGGTAGACATTGGGAATTAATAAAATCATAAGTCATTCATGTGTATTAAATTATAAAAAATTCCATATTGTTACATTAGCGATTTACGTCCTAACATGACTGATAAGGGAATATTCATGTCATGGTCTCGTGTTGATGGACTATTTATAATCCAAACATAAATCGTGTGCTTTCTCTGCATATGATAATACTTGATGAATGGGTAAATTATGTTTAATGTTACACATTCTAGCATTCCTCAAGTCATGTAAAGTTTCCTATCTATGTTACGAACAAATCAAGAGCTATATCAAGGAAGGTTGTGTGTACAAGCTACGTATATATACCGTGGACATGTGTGCAATATTCACTTATTTTACCACACATGTTTGACACATATATTTCTGAGTTTGTCATATTCTATATGCTTTGTCTCCGTATTGGAAATGATATGCATCTCACGGATAATCACATTTTCATTATGCTTCAATTCCTTCTAGCTATATGTTTTCTTTTTTTTAATTTTGTGTTTTTATAGATGTTATAGGAGTTCTTCATTAGTGGGCCTTTCTAGAAGGCTAGAACAAAGTGTGTGACGGGTCCAAAGTTGCAATCCACAACTCTTGAAAATTGTAATATGTGATACAAAGTAAGATTTTGTTTCTTATAACATAACACGTTTCTAAATATTGGTTGATGAATGTTGAACGGTGTTATAGGAAATGATACGCATCTCATTGGTAATCACATTTTCATTATGCTTCCTTCTAGCTATATGTTTTCTGATTTTTAATTTTTTGTTTTTATAGATGTTATAGGAGTTCTTTATGAGTGGGGCTTTCTAGAAAACTAAAACAAAGTCTGTGACGGGTCCAAAGTTGCAATCCACAACTCTAGAAAATTATAATATGTGATATAAGGTAAGATTTTGTTTCCTATAACATAACGCGTTTCTATATTTTGGTTGATGAATGTCGAATTGTATTATAGGAAATGATACGCATCTCACGGATAATCACATATTCATTATGCTTCCTTTTAGCTATATGTTTTCTTATTTTTAATTTTTTTGTTTTTATAGATGTTAGAGGAGTTCTTCATGAGTGGGACTTTCTAGAACAAAGTGTGTGATAGGTCCAAATTTGCAATCCACAACTCTGAAAAATTATAATATGTGATACAAGGTAAGATTTTGTTTCCTATAACATAACGTGTTTCTACTTTTTGGTTGATGAATGTGGAATGGTGTTGATAATTGATGGAAACATAGAAACATGAAACTAGATATTTCATTATGGGAAGACGCGGCTTTGAAATACGGAGCTAATGTGATTGGAACCAAAAATGATACAAACATCAAGTTTGTGTTAAACGTGTTGTTGGATTTGAAAATACAATGGTTAGTGTTTGTAGACGTTTTGACCTACTATCATTGACTTATATTTTGTTAAATTTATATTAATCTACTAATGGATATATTTAATTATATAACATTTACCCGTTTTGTGGACGATGACATTATCGCAATTCTATTTAAACCACATGGATTTAGGGATGATCCTCATGTGATGGCTAACTTGCAAGTCATAAGTACTCCATGCATTTACAAGTGTCTAGCTCATGGCATTGCTAACGTACTTAACAAAACAAAACAAAATATGCATAATTGTTAAATTTAATCTACCATTTATGTTACTAACGAGCATCCTTGTCATGGAAATATGTTCATCATTGATGCCATCTTGGTTGATGTGAACTTATACAATGTCTCGAAGTATATAAAATGTACAAGGTGTTTTAGGAAAGTGAGGTTAAATGATAATCGTTATTACTGCGATTTTTGTGAATGGTATGTCACAAATCCATGTCAAACATGAGTTAAAACAACTTTATACAATTGTTTATTTTCTATATATTGATGTCGGTTTTCTCTGGGTACAAGTTAGTGATACGTGCATATAATGTGGAGGAGATTAGTTGTATTCTTTTAAACCTAGACACAATTATGCTTGTGGGATATACGGTTGACCAACTAATTACTAATAGCATGCGAGAGGTTCAATGCTTCTCACCATCTTATCAAAATTAATATGCATGTCGTCTTATGTAAAACCCGTTTTCTTAAATAGAGATCATGCATAATTAAGTTTTACCATTACAACAAAAAGTTTATGTTTGGTTTACATAATTGTTCTGAAACATATTAATGATTATGATTGTACAAAAGTTTAGCACATTATAGAAATCAGGAGCTATCACTATCACATAGCTAGGGCTTTCCCTTTATCACTTTTTGAACCACCTGTAAGAATAGAACAATAATAAACACGTAAGCATTTTTCTTAGTGAGCATACTAACTTAGTTTTCACAGTTTGTCATGGTGCTTAATTAGTAAAATTAGATGACACATTATGCCTTATAAAGAAATCACTATGATTGTCATATTGATATATGCTTGAGTATGCCTATATACTTAAATGACTATCTTATGTGTTACACACGTAACTTGATTATCACTTGACACATGAAACTATGAGGTATACTTGCATAAAAAATGATTTTAGTAAATGTATTGCAAGCTTTTGTACTCATGAGAACACTTTTCTTCAATCATCTTAATGTTATTGAATAATATGAATACACATAAATGGATAAGCAAGTGTGAATATAAGATAAAAGTAACAAGTAAAATAATATTTAAGCCTATTTGGATTATCAAAAGAATATAAGATTAAGTAATCGTGAACCAAACATGTAACTAGACAATCTTTGTATGATTCACATGAATTAGAATTTTTTTTTAATTCTTAATGTGAGTATATTTTGTTGAGTATACATAGGTATTGAATTAATTCAAATGTGTGTAAGACAAAAGAAAAACATGTATAAATATTGATCGTAATCATGAAAAGATAAAGTTATATATCAAATTGCTCATGATATGTTGATCTACATACATAATGAATTATTCTTTGAAGATCAAGATAATAATCTTAAATGACATTATGTGCTTCAAACATAAAATCATTATAAATGTCATCCGAAGTGTATACATTGATCACTTACTTGATTTAATCATATATGCTCCATTCATTGTCTCATATTGAAAAATTAAAAATCATAAGTGTATCTTAGATGTACCAAAATATTCATGAAATAATAAACAAGAGAAAAAAGAAAGTTAGCTCTATATAAACATTGATTAAACCCAATTTGAATTACAATAAAAGTGGATAAATATCAATTAGTTGTAAATAGATATGTATGGAAATAAACACCATGAGTTAGAATCATTGAACACATCTAGAGTTAATAAACTTTTGATATCCCTCCTAATATTGGCTTTATGGATCTTGGTTGACCCTAAACATAATGTGCATATTTTAAAGAGGGGTCATTAACCAAGAAGCAAACCTCATATACATTCTTTCACATAATCACTTACTATCATTAGCAGAAGTACATGATAATGTCTCCCATTATGCCATCTACTCATACTTATACTTAATTGAGTATATTTGATATTTATTAAGTTTAGTGCATACATATACTTTTGTAAATTTTTTACTTGTGTTTTGTTTTGTCTATCTTTTATCAAGTGCTATATCAAGGGGATCATAAATCAAGGGAGACCTTTGATCAAATATTAAGCATCATTTTAAAGGAAGCATCAATATAGAAGTATGTACTAAAGGGGGGCTTATATCATGGGAGAATGTTCCTTTTTTATTTGACAAAAGGGGGAGAAGAATGTAAATATGCAACATTGTTAACATGAATAATTTTGTGTAGTAATCTTATTAGATGTTATATATTTTGTCATCATCAAAAAGGGGGAGATTGTTAGTGCATACATGGTCACACATTGAAAACTCATTCCTTGTTTTGATGATGATGATAAAAATATAAACATGTGATATTATTGCTTATTAAAATTATTCATATGTTCATGTGCTACATTCTTAAGATATTAACAAAATGAAAATCAACTTTCACGGTTGACGGTCAACCGTGCATGAGTCGTCAAAAATATACCGATGATCAAGTAAAGATCAAACTAGCCAAGACCTCAAATCAACAAGAAAAGAAGAAAACAAACAAGAAGAAAATGAAAAGAACCTATCACCCCCCTCTAGATTCCAACGGATAGGATTGAATAAAGGCATGTTTTCAAAGTCTTAAACACGTTTCAGAAGAGGAAAATGACAAGAATAAGATTAGTTTTATAAGTATACGATTATGATTCTTAAATGTATGTCTTTTTTTTCTTCTCAAACATATTTTTTCATTTCAAACTTGAAATTAAACGTAATTGAGTTGATTACTAAGAAGTATTATAGTTTCATAACCTAATGTTATAGTTGCATAATTAACATGCTAGGAAGGTGTTCGATGAAATGTCCATAAGAAATCTCTATTTATATTACAAAAAAGAAGTTAGTTCTTCTTAATAACGTCACTTTCTTATGTTTTTATGACATTTTTCTTATTTTTATATTTTTGTTTACTTCAATTGTTTTCATTCGTTTTATAACATTTAGTCTCGTTACTTAATTTTGGTTATATTATTGTAGGAAATCAATCTTAGCATGTACAAAAGGATTTTCATATTTATTAAATGTGGCTATGATTAACAATCCACAACTTCTTCTTATACAATCAATAGTGGTTTCCTAATACAACCATTCTTAGGTACGTACTTAAATTGGATTTATGCTAAAATGATTCATGTTGTTGCTTTGTTGCCAATTGCTCAAGTATCCCAAAATTCAATAGAAATGTTTATTGATTTATAGATTCTTTGTTACCGATGTCTGCTGTCTCAATTGTTTCCGTTACAATGATTACTGATTTATTTTGTTTCAGTTATATCGTCACTAATATTTTTTATTATTACATAATTACACTAAAATGTTTGTAAGAGAAGATAGGTCTAGACGCAATTTGAGATTTAATTTTAATGATTCATGTAACACCGTAAAAACTTAGGCCATTTTTTTTAAATATGCTGCGGAAGCATTCTCTAATTTCTTTTAACATAAACATCCACAAAGTACAAAGTACTTTTACAAATCACAACATTCGTTTTTGTTACAAAAGATTATAAAACGTGGCTCGTCTCTTCTCAAAACACAATATCAGAGTATTGGTCAAATTCCCCTTTCCACAAACAAAGCTAAACAGCTACTCACATAATCCTTTAAAAAGCAATCAACCGTGAGGGGTTAGCACAAAGCTAAGTGAATGGAAGCTACAGACAAGCATACAACAATCTCAGTTCACAACTGAAACTCTGTTCAACAATCACATCAATCGATCCGTCAATTCAACAATCTCTTCAAATCAACAAGCAATCATTGCATTCAAACAATCCTTCAATCGATCAATTCATAATGTTACCACCAAAACCACCCGTGAGTAAACTTCCACTCACCCCAGTCCTCGAATCACGCGTGCTCAATTGTCTAATATCACTGATTTTGTGGTTTGCCTGAAAACACAGCAATAACCGAATCAGTCTCAAATATATAAATATATCTTTCCACATATATTTATATCTCATAATCATGTAAATAACGTGATTTAATCACATAATTAATAATCCAACTTATCCCAAACGAAACACAAACAAAACAAATAAACTTTCTGAAACACGCCCCGTCGCGCTGCGACACACTCTTGTGTCGCGCCGCGACCCCATCGGATTTCGAATCCGGGATTCAAGTCTCGGATTTGAGTGTCGGATTTTGGTTCCTGGATTTGGTTGTCGGATTTGGAGTCGGATTTCATATACTCGGATTGCTAGTGTCGCATTCCGAGGATTCGGATTTGCAACTCTCGGATTCTCCACAAACCGACTCAAAATGTCGGATTGTATGAAGGTCGCGCCGCGACCCTTACTGTAGCGTCGCGACACTCGTCCATCAGAATATCATCTCCCTTTTTGTCGGATTTCCAGCCACCCAAATCTCTTGTAAACATTACCAACATCATTTTTCTTCCTTCTAAACTCATCTATACCATATATTATGCATAAATAACATCATAAACACCATTTTAATCATACACAACAACAAATTCATCAAAACCCATTTCATCCATTTTTCTTCTAAACCCAACAATGGTGAAACTCCATTTAGCCATGTAAACACAATAAAAAACATAACCAAATAATCAGTAACATGTAATAATCATAAGCTCACATTTGTTTTGAATTTTGAATCACAAAATCTCTACTTTTGAAATTCCAAGTTTCCTTTTTCTTGTTTACTTTAGCAGAGGATAACACACACACAATTAACTTTCATTTATTTTTCTTGAATGTATATTCCCTTCATGTAAGCATGCACACCCACGTATTCATTCCCAAAAACCAAGGCAAGAGGTGGCAATCCCACCTCTTGTACATACACATACATACATACATTATATCATACATACATAAATACCCATATTAATTCTTCTAGCATATATTACATGTCATTTAACCATCAATTAATTATTCAAATATCATAATACCATTTATTATGTCCAAATACTTTCAAACAAATAATCTTTCTCAATCAATTAACTTAACATACATTCGAGGTATTTTCTACAATCCTCGTACCAAACTCAATCTTATTTAATCATAAATACATACGATATCAAATATTCGTTTAATTACATAACAAATCTTTAAATATGCATAATTAAACACATTTCAATTTACCATTAGCCCGCCTATTACTAAGCCGGGTTTTCGGATGTTACAAATCTTCCTTCCTTTAGAGGATTCCGTCCTGAGAATCCTATAGCATATCTCAACGGAGAACCCATTCTTCATATTCATTCATTTCAGGTTGTCAAATCCTCTGTAACGCATATCTACATCCATGTTATTACCATTCACTGACATTCATTTCTACTTATCTTTTGTCATCTTATAATCATCAGAGTTTAACAACTCTTCTTCAATTTAATCATATAACTCATAAACCCGTCTTTCAATCATTTTCCTTCACATTTACACTTTTAAACAATATCAACACGTCTCTTGAATACTTGTTCACATCCATATGTTTATCTTAATTAATAACTTCATATATAAGTCACTCATTGTCTACCATACATGGGCATCTTCATATCATCTTTCTCTTGTTTCCAATTAACATGTCTGAACACTACCATGATAAGTACATATTCATCTCACCACTGATATCTGAACAACCATCAAATAGAAATCATATCACATTTGTCTAATCAGTTTAATCATAGATTCCACAAATCATCAAAATCTAATGCAAAGTATAAATTCATCCTCATATATATCTGTGCAATTCTTTCTATTCGACTATCTCATAAAATTCAGTTGTACTGCTCATTTCGCATCTCATTTCTTGTCATAAATTCTTCTAGAAATTTAGTCAATTTCTTCAATTCTCATCATAAACCTCTAAGTATTTATATCTTCAAATCGTCTCATCAATGTAATTCTTTTCAAAAGATCACGTTCTACTGGTTGTAATCATACCAACACTTCTTACTACTCAGTCCACTATCACTTGTGATACATCAAATTCCTTCTCATGTAG
Source organism: Dittrichia graveolens (assembly GCA_038502395.1). Classification (NCBI taxonomy): domain Eukaryota; kingdom Viridiplantae; phylum Streptophyta; class Magnoliopsida; order Asterales; family Asteraceae; genus Dittrichia; species Dittrichia graveolens. The sequence continues at coordinate 57,223,594 of JARJIL010000009.1, read as the reverse complement.
TACATTAGACATCAACTCCATCATAGCTTGTCATTACCATAACTCTGGTATCTCAAATTATCTCAACAGTTTGTAAATCTCTGATACTTTGCTTTAACTCAAACACACTCATATCATAATTCCATGAAAGTATATATATCATATTCATTCCTTTCTATATGTCTTTCATTAATTACTTCATATGGCATTATACTATTTAGCACTTCCAAGTGCATTGGCAATACAGTTTTGTGAGTCTTGTTCAAAAATGAATTTCCAGTTCCAAGCACAGGTACTCCTTAGCAAAGGCAATTCATACATTTGATCTACAAATCTTCATTCCATAAGTTTAGGCCATTACATTTCTCTTTTCTCATAAATTCGTTCTGTCATTCAATTTACATATATCTTCAGTTCATACGTGTCAATCATCATCATAACTAGCTCTTTCTCATGTATATCTCCTTGTAATTAGGCACCAATAACATCTTTATCCAAACAATTCTTGCATATTTCATACTTGCCCAATGTGTAGCAATCCACTTCTTTCTTTTGCTTGGTAATCTCAATCATCCATGTCATCAATTTCTAATAAGGATAATCTCAATTTCATCCATCAAGTCAAGTACGTGTCGATTCACATAAGCTTCAAGATTACCGTCACAAATTCCCTCGCATTCCCACATATCTGCAAATAATTGTCTTCCCAATGTAATATCAAATTTCTCAATTACAATCTTTGATTCATTTAACCATCATCTCTCTCACATGTTAGACTTATTCATATATATAAACATCTGCTACTTCTTTTAATACTCAAATCAATTTCACATAAATATCTTCATATTATCAATATAAATGCATCTGTTGCAATTTCAAGGGCATAAATTAGACCATTCCTCTCAAGAACCTTCAACTGTCACAAGACGTAGACCATTCCTCCCTTTTCATAGCATAACATCCTTTATGTCAATCCAACTAATGCAATATCTCTACAAATAATCAATCTCCTCAAGTTCATTAATCGATATCACAGATTATCTTCAATCGTTAGCTTTATCCATAACTCGTAATCTCCGTTATACATTTATCAACATCTCTCGATCGTCACAAAGCCTTCCAAACTTCATTAACTTATTCGCTTTCCTTCTTCTTTATACGAACACAAGCATACATATACATATAAACATATATAAACACAGAAGGCAAGACAATTCTTGCAACACATAACCTAGCATGGAATTCTACAAATCTGAAAACATCTTTCTAGGGTACTTCATACCCAATTCACGTCATTTCAAGTATCACTTACTTACTGCCATAAGCATCAAATTATTTCATGATTTAAAATATATATATATATATATATATCAACTATCTCTACTTCTCAAAGAATCATACTCTTTAAAAGTAAGCAACCACACTTAGCACACATAAGCATCATACATTCTCGTTTAACTCTAAAGTTAATAAACATACATGCAAATATAAAGGTTATCAATACATACCCGTTACATCATCAGTAGTGGCAATATCATCAGCCATCATGTTGAAATTTCTACCCTCTTGCACGGAAGGGTTCTTTCTCTTTTGTCCACTTGATGACGAGGATCCCCCACCTGCCACAGCTCCTGACCCTGACTCTAACTCCTTGCCAACTTTGCAATCTCTTGCTCGATGATCTTCTTCAAAACAAATCCAGCATACCTTTCGCGGATTCGGATTTGCAACTCTCGGATTCTCCACAAACCGACTCAAAACGTCGGATTGTATGAAGGTCGCGCCGCGACCCTTACTGTAGCGCCGCGACACTCATCCATCAGAATATCATCTCCCTTTTTGTCGGATTTCCAGCCACCCACATCTCTTGTAAACATTACCAACATCATTTTTCTTCCTTCTAAACTCATCTATACCATATATTATGCATATATAACATCATAAACACCATTTTAATCATACACAACAACAAATTCATCAAAACCCATTTCATCCATTTTCTTCCAAACCCAACAATGGTGAAACTCCATTTAGCCATGTAAACACAATAAAAAAACATAACCAAATAATTAGTAACATGTAATAATCATAAGCACACCTTTGTTTTGAATTTTGAATCACAAAATCTCTACTTTGAAATTCCAAGTTTCCTTTTTCTTGTTTACTTTAGCAGAGGATAACACACACACACACACAATTAACTTTCATTTATTTTTCTTGAATGTATATTCCCTTCATGTCAGCATGCACACCCACGTATTCATTCCCAAAAACCAAGGCAAGAGGTGGCAATCCCACCTCTTGTACATACACATACATACATACATTATATCATACATACATAAATACCCATATTAATTCTTCTAGCATATATTACATGCCATTTAACCATCAATTAATTATTCAAATATCATAATACTATTTATTATGTCCAAATACTTTCAAACAAATAATCTTTCTCAATCAATTAACTTAACATACATTCGAGGTATTTTCTACAATCCTCGTACCAAACTCAATCTTATTTAATCATAAATACATACGATATCAAATATTCGTTTAATTACATAACAAATCTTTAAATATGCATAATTAAACACATTTCAATTTACCATTAGCCCGCCTACTACTAGGCCAGGTTTTCGGATGTTACAATTCAAATCTTTTTCATTATACCAGTGTCATGGAGTGATAGTTGTATCCGCATGTTTTGTATTGTTCTATATCACTCTCATACATATATGTATTTATATATGTATACACTATATATTTTTTAATCATAATGGTTTATAATGACTTAACGTTTACAAGCTTATGATTTGATTTGACAACCAATGGACATTAGCAAAAATTGCAAAGCAAACCATAACTTCTTTCAAGTGATCAATAATGCGTCATATATGTGTATCATGTTACCCTATTTATTATTGGGCTTTCAAAGTTTTTAGCCCCATAACTTCTATTTCAAACGTGAGTCTTTTTTTAGTAATATGAGTTTTTATTTTTTTCTTGACCATTTGTTTTTTACGGGCAAAAGAAGCTTATATTCTAAAGAAAATTTATGATACTTGAATGAACCATTATTGTTTAATATCAATATATATTAGTCAAGTAGTCTTTGGATAATATCATATCTTAATGAGTTTGATAATATATAGATTTTTGTGTGATGGAGAGTGTATTTAATTAAAAAGTGACTAGACTTTTAATTTGTAGAACTTAAAAAATCAGATATCACTTGAATCCTTTCCTTAATAATCTTCAATCACTTTGAGCGGCTTTATTTTATTTCTTTTAATATAAGTGTTTTAAATTAAAAGGGTGTTTTTGATTGCTTACTTTAAGTTATTTGAATTCATAGATGAGTTTTGGCTTTTTTTTAAGTTTATTTAAATATAAGAATAATTTTGTAAACCTATATAGTAACATTTAACTAACAAGCATTATCTTACTTAAAATATAAAGATTTAAAATCAAATATCAAAGATCTTACATATTAGCCCGTATATATACGGACTTGAGATCTAGTATATATATATATATATATTTATATATATATATATAGGGGAAGGTTCATTTAAGAACCGTTTTTATTATGAGAACTGCGAGAACCAATCTTAGCCGTTCATTTTGGATAATGGAATTCATGGATGAAGAGCGTGAGGGGATTGAGTGTAGCAAGGTGCATGTAAGGAATTTATGGGTGGACAATCCAATTAAAGGAGGGAGAATTGGACAGCTAAAATTGGTTCTCGCGGTTCTCGCAATAAAAACGATTCTTAAATGAACTTTTCAATATATATATATATATATATATATATATATATATATATATAATCGTATTATTTGTATCAATATTTAGATGCAAACTTATCGTAATACGATATCTAATTGAAAAATGTATTTTTCGAGACCCAATACTTCAAAAATACATTACGTCAATAACTATCATATTAGGTTATTAGTTATATTGAAATGTGATTGACCGGTTAGTAATAGATATATTTAGATTCACACTAAACATTATATATCAAAACCTACAAAAGAAAAATACGTTAGACGTAATATGAAAAATAAAAACATAACCTAAATATTTAACTTTTACCTTAAACTCACAAGAGAAAAATGTGATAAACTTGATATTAATAATAAAATCTAAATCGATTTGAACCACGTAAAAAAATTTCATGTTTATTTTAAATATTTGTGTTCGTATGTTGGTTTCTATATTTTATTCATACTAAATTTCCGCTGTAGTACGCGAGTTAAAAGCAACTAGTTATAAACATCGGAATTGTCAGTCTTCAAAATATCCGGTTCATAAGCCCACAAGCTTGGAAATAAGAACAACAGGAGTTGCGAGGATACACAAGAAAGCGATGAGGGTCGCGGTTTGTGGTCAGCTAGGCTCGTATAATCGTGTACTTTTGGAAATGTGACCATATATGATGAGTTTACATGAAATGACATAAATTAGAACACTTGCCACTTTAAAACCCGGTCTCGGGTTTGTTTTGAGGAATGTCGACAAGTCAACCCTTAAGCGAGTATTTCTTCCCTGTGAAGGCTTGGAACTTGGGCTCTTCTTTCTTCGGTGGTTCCTCTTGTTTCACAACTTCCTGCACAAAACAAAAAACGCAGACAGAATAACGGCAAACCTGTCATTTTATGTGTTATTTTGAAATAATATACCAATTCTATATATTAATGCTTGTTACGCAGTTCATAACAGCATTGCGGTAAATTAAGAGTAAATACACAGAAAATAGGACCAAGCAATAAGTACTAATATAAACTCGTCGTTCTTTAACATTGAACAAATATTTCATTCAAGATTTGAGCATTTACGGAAAATTGCAAGTCATTTGATCGGAGAAGCGAGAAAAAAGGAGTTACCTTTTGCTTTTGGGGGTCTGCACTACGGTTTGCATTAGAACCAAACACAAGTTTTCCTTGTGATTGACGAGAACTACTTTGTGAAGTAGATCCTGTAGATGACTGACCACCACTGGGTTGCTTATCTTTAAAGGAAGAAACAGGTGGGGGCTCGTACTTCAGCGGTTTACCATCTAATCTTCTCCCTGATCCAGTAAAGGGGTTGAATTTTGGCTCCTCAACAGGAGCAGTCTCACCTGCGAAAAAGAATACAAAAATGAAAATTTGATCCAGAAACATAAAACAAGTTGAAATAAAGTAGCAAGTCTTCTTAAACCTTCTGACGGTGCTTTGGTTGAAGGCACGGGTGGTCTCTCAGGCTCCTTGTAATCAAGTGGAGGTGCAAAGTCCACCTCACAGTCGGTTTCAATGATAGTTATTGCATGAGAAGGCTTTGATTCGATAATATCTATGTAGTATTTCTTGTTGTTATATGCTACCATGATGCTATCTCCTGTTGTTAAACAAGAAAAGTTCCTCAATGTTGTCTCTAAGCTGCATGGGCACATGAGAATATTATATCATAAGCGACCGAGTATTTGGCATTCATAACAAATGCAAATAGAGACACTTATTATGGCGACTAAGGCTCGAAATGAGTCGAGCTTTTATTGAGTTCGAGTTGAGCTCAAGCATGATAACAGACTTGAAATATATAATGAGCTGAGTTCTTCAAGATTTATGTATATACAAGTGTGTGGTTGTGTAATTAAATTGCAAATGATGTTATACGTGGATTTTATTATTATGGTTCAAATTTTCAAAAAACATCTTTGACATATCAACAAGTTTTGTTATAATTTGTAAATATTTAAATCGAATTTAAATAATATAAATTATTTGAAATAAATTTCTCTCGAATACTCATTAGGCCGAACCCAAGCCTACATCATGAAGGATCGTCAAGTTATCGAACCGAGCTCGAGCTAAGCATAAAGTAGTCAAAATAAGCTTCAGTCCTATCAAGCTCGAACTTTTAGCTCAGTTCGGCTCGTTTGCGTATATGCAATGTTCACAATTTTCAAAGTTCATAACAATAAGGACCAAAGTATGTCGGCTTACATTGCTTTTGGGTTGGAGATATCCAAAAAATCCTTTGTATGTGGTTGTAACTTTACATAAGTACCCTTTGGGAGGGTCACATTTTTCACTCGCACGATGTCTCCTTCTTGTAGAAGCAAATTTTCCATCATCTATATCAAAAAATAAATGTGAAACAAAATGATTGAACAGTTAGAAAGGAAAAAAATGGAAAAAAGGTAAAATGGATCTCAAAAATGCATACCCAATAAGGCATATAAATCATGCCTTCTTCAGCAATGAACTCAAGAACCCCACAATGTGAAACTCGCTCAGTAGCAGAATTCCGTAGCTCAAACAACATTGGGTAATCAATTTGGAGAGAAGCTAGAGCACAAAAGTTCGACTGTCATCATCATATATAAAGACTTTATACAAATATAAATATTAAAATAAAAAATAGTACGAATAAACTAACCTAGGCGATCGAGGGCTGAAGGAGGCATTATAACTAAAACATGTATAGAAATATGTCAATAATTGAACAAGTAACTTTATAGGGAATACATACAAACAATAGAACAAAAGTACTACTCACTTTTATCACCATTCTCTAATTGGGGCTGCAACAAAGGAAAAACGACTTGTAAAATTAGAGCAATAATAAATAAATCATATATAAGTTCATAGATGAGTTGAACGTTCTGGAACTTTGTGATAGGAAGGCTTTCGAAAAAATGTCTACAAGGTTATATCTAACAGTCTAGGAATGGAGGAATAAGTACAAATACTCTTTGCATATAAATATTATTAAAGACGCAAAAAGAAAGCTTCCGTACCTTATCAATAAAAGATGCAGGGTAGCACCGATAAGTTTGCTCAAAGGATGTTCCATGATAGTTATAACCATCAAAATACTGCAACTCACAAGCACAAAACTTAAATAAAGATTTAGAAATCAAGCATCTGAAAATGAAAATTTGCCACAAATTACCAATAAGTTTTAACCATTATTACCCCATCATATGATCATATCTACATTCAAAAAAGTATATATAATACTTTCATTACAAGATATAACTAGAACTTCTCAGAACTCAAAATCGCTTCATAATTATATAATTGTATAAATTTTGCAGGAATATTTTTCCCTTTGTGCTTTTGTTGTCATTTTGCATAAAATGTGTATACTATAGTGACAAGGAGAAGAAAGATACATTTGGGTGGTGGATTGAGTGGTTATGGCCTTTTGTAGCTACAAATGTGGCCCAGGTTCGACTCCCAGTTTTTCTCATTTTGTTTTTTATTTTTTGCCAAGTTTTTTTTAATTGATTATTAAATTAAATTTTGTAATTTTGCCTAAGGTTCTTTCATTATTTTATTAATTTTTAATTTATTATTAATTTAATATTATCAATGTGACCATATGAGTGCCAATTAATTTCTCTTGATTAGTTTTGTTTGCAGATAGCATATTAGACATTTCCCATATTATATATTAAATATATTTTTTCTTTGACGTTTCAGGAAAATATATTTTGTTGGATAAATTTCAAAGTATGTTAAAACAATTTCTTTGACATTAAAGTTTTTTTTGTTGGATAAATTTCAAAGTATGTTAAAACAATTTCTTTGACATTAAAGTTTATTTTGTTGGATAAATTTCATAGTAACTTTATCCCGCTTGAAGCGTGGGTGGTTACCACCTTGTTGGTCACAATTAACATCAATACTTTTTTATCTGCAGCACTTGTTACAACACGAGTGCATAAAGAGAAAAATGATGAAACGTGAACTTTCACCTTTTAGTCTAAATCTAACACTTTTCAAGTGTGAAATTCATAAAAAAAAAGTATTTTAAAATTGACACAAACATTTTTGTGTGTTTCTTGCTACACTTATAAGTTAGAAGACTTAATTAATTTTGTAAGACATGTGCATTTCACATTGTTATGCAAGCATTAAAAGAAACAAAGAGAGACAACACAAAATATTCACATGATTTGGTCAATGTGATTGACCTACATCATGGCAAGAATCAAATATCTCTTATTTACTATTCAACTGTTATCAAGTGTCACATCAGTAACCCTAGATAGTAGCTACGAATATTTATAACCGGAAAACCCTAGCAACTATTGGGTAGGCCCTATACAAGATATATTCAAAACAACTAAACAAGTCCATATCGCGGGGGGCTGCGGAGGGCTCCGCAACCACCCCCATTCTCAGTCTGCTCCAATCTTATCCCGTTGATTTCACAATTCGGTTTTCTGCACTTAGTAAGGGCAGGATCATAAAGCCATTCAGGTCACCATACAATTCCTAAGTCACACTCTAACACATATCTCAATTTAGAGCTTCTGACCCCCAAAATCGAAGTGTTATATCACCATACTAAAGAACTCATATCAATTTTAGAGTCCATAACTAGCCATCAAACATTCAAACCTCAAAAGCGAAAATATTTCTCCCACCCTCTCCCAAGATTATGAAGGGCGAAATACAACCCTAATAGTAGTTAGCATCAGAATCAACATACCATGGTGGTTTACTCTTCGTATTGAGAAAACTTGCTAAACAAGCAGTCGAATTTCCAGTAACCTAATTGAAGAACAGAATCCACAATTAGAGCAACATAGAGAAACCGACAATCGTACCCAACAAATGCACAATTGTATGTTTATTTAAACATGTGAAGTGATCGATTTTCGAATATACAGCTTCGATTCCAACAAAATTTCAACAATTCAAAATTAGACACACCCAAATTCAGATGAATAGATGATATAACAAAATTCGAGATTAGGAATCAGGAAAACATGAAAAAAAAGAAACAATTTTTACCAGATAATGGAACGAGAAGATTGCGAACTTGTTCGAGAAACTTGGAGAACAAAAAACCCTTTGAGAGAGAGTTCGGATTGATATATAGATTTTGGAGAAAGGGAGTTGCGGGGCTAAGATGCGCCAGATGCGTTTTGTACACCCCATCTGGCCTTCATCATGGGCTAAATCTGGCTCACAAGGATACACTTTTTAGGCCCAATTCATTTTAATGTATTGTGTCACTTTTCTTCAAAGTTTGGTTCGCATAATGTGTACGAAGAAATTGAAATTTGTGAATGAATTGGAATTTGTAAATAAATTAGAATTTGAATCTATGATATATTTGGTTGACAGGAAATGAAATTGGAAATTGAAATTTGGTTTTAGTAATGTAAAATGACAAAATTGTTCTTCTTGTTTTTTTATTTATTTTTAGTTTGTTTTATAACTTTTATGTAAAAATATATATATAAATTGTAAAACAATTGAAATTTCATTTTATTGATCGAACATTCATATCAATAAATTATGAAAATCATGCTAATAAAACTTATCATTACAATACACATCTGCATAAATTCAAGTACCAACGGTCTCAAATCATCAGTTTCACATTATAAGTCGAAAAGATTCAACATTGTGGAGGAAAGTAGAGAGAAAAAGGAGACTCATTTGAGGATAAGGCGAAAGGCAGCAACGGAATGGCGAAATCTGGCGACTGCGGCCGATTAAGAAGATGTGGTGGATGGTTGGAGGCGGCGGTCGATGAAGGTTGTGACGGAGGATGTGGGGACTGCGACGGAGGAAGGATGCGGCGAAGGGTCTGGAGACTGCGACGGAGGAAGGCTGCGACCGAGGGTCTGGAGGTGGCGAAGGAGGAAGGCTACGGCGGAGGGTCCAAGGGCGACGGCGAAGGAAGGCGGCGACGGAGGAAGGCTAATGCGGAGGGTTGGGAGGCGGCAACGGAGAAAGGCTGCGACAGAGGGTCCGGGGGCGATGACAGAGGAGGGCGACGACAAATAAGGAAGACTGTTACGAAGGGTCTGGAGGAGGTGACGGAGGAAGGCTGCAGTAAAGGGTTTTGAGGTGGTGGCGAAGGCAAAAGTCGTCTGTGTTTGGAGGGTAGAGTCGGCTCACGTGTTATGTTGATGGAATGAGATAGATATATTGGACTATAGAGATGTTTAAAGGTAACAAGGTAATATTCCACATTCGCTCATTCAAAGGATTTTAAAATCCCTCCATCTAGTGATGAAATTCACTTTCCCTCATTTGATGGATTCCAATTCCTTCAGATTTTTTTATTAAAGTGAACCAAACACAGCAATCCTTAGGAATTAGATTCCAATTCCTTCGGAATCCGAAGGATTCCTACCAACTAAACGCTACCTAAATGCTTCCCGGTAAGGAATTAGATGGAGAATGATAGTTTGCTACATTATTGTCCCCTACCTATCACTCAAAGTGAGTCATACTGGTTTGAATCTCCTCATTTCTCTTCTTCTCTCTATCTCTTTTTTCTCTCTACATTTATTTTATTTTTAAATAGATAATGATTAAGGGGGATGGATGTGAAGGTTAGTGAGATGAAGGGGGATGAATGGAAAAAATAATGTAGCAAGTGGAAGAAGGGGGATAAATGTTCATGGTCTTATTGATAATCACATGAAACTCGTATTTTATAACATTATCACTGATTTATCATTATTTTAGGATAACTTATACAAGAAAAGAAAACATAATACCCACATGGGGTATCAGCGTCGAAGGAAACGAATCTCGCTGGCGATGAAATTGGTGAACACGAAAAATCAAACAAGATCATATTGAATGTAACACCCCGATTTCGAAAAAGTATTATTTAAGTTCTAAGAAGATTATTATAAGTTTTGGATCATTGAGGGTTGATCGTATGGCCAAAATATTAGTTTGGAAAAAGAATTAATTGGGGAGATAAAGTTTGTATATATAGTAAGTTGTAAGTTAGTAATTTGTATTTTAAACACATCAATTAATTTTAATAGAAAAGGAGGAAGCGATTTCATACACTACAAGAGTGATGGTGTAAATGTGTGTGTAGAGGGAGAAGCTATAGAGAGAAAGCAATTAAAGTGTAACTCCATATTATTTTATTTTAGGTTTATATTTAAGCAACTTGGGATTTTTACGAGCATTCAATTATGTTAGAGTTTAATTGCCATTTAGATAGATGAACTATTGATATTGTCGCAATTAACCATAATACTATTTGACAATATCTTTCATTTCATATTCTAAATATGAGCTAAATTGAGTATATAAATACATTAATTGTTTGTGGTTGTGTACAGGTTAAATATGAGAAGATAATGGTTTATACGTGTGAGAATATGATTGTTTAGACCAAAGTTGATGAAAACATGATTCGGAATGAAGCGGGGAGATGGAACTAGTTGAATTGCATGCATGGCTAAGCTCCACGACGTGCACATATGGTGCACGCCGAGAGAAATTTCAGAAAGTTGTAACACCCAAGGTTCGAAATTCCTTAGAATAATAAAAATAAATAATAAGTGTTATACGTGTATTATGAGTTGCCTATATGGGATTATATGTTTATAAAATTAGAGGGGTTAGAACCGTCAAAATAAACATTAAACAAGTGCAGGGACCGTTTTTGTAATTAAGCTATAGATGATATATATGTCTAGTCATTTGACTTGCAAACATACAAGACATACATATCCATATATACGTGAAGTGTTAGCTGCCTTTTTCCCTTACCAATTTCTCTCAACAACAGTAAGGATTCAACATCTTATAATCACCATATCAAATTCCAAGTCATCAAGGTAAGATTAGTTGGTTTTGTTGAGTTGTTTTAAGTGTTCTTATGGGTCAAAGATTGAATCAAGGATTAAAATATGTTAATCTTGAGTTGGTTGATGTTATTAGTTGTTAAAGATGTAGGAAAACACTTATGTATTGCTTTTAAACTGATAGAAGAGTTTTGGATAAAAAATGGCACAAAAACAATAAGCTGACCGACTTACTGGTTTGAGCATGCCTATAGCCCGTGACTAACCCTAGTTCATGAGGTACCCCCGTGCATTGGGGTAAAGGCACGGGCGTACCAAGGCCCAGCACAGGTGTGTCTACCTGATCATACGACTTAGAATGTGTAAGTCGGACCTATAGGTCGGACCCATATGTCGGACCTAAAATCATAGGCACGGGCGTGCCCATGCCCTGTTCAGTTTTCTAGTACTCGGTGTCAGCATATGTTTAATATATTATTGGTATCATACCTATAGAGACTAATTGTAGGCATATTCACCGAGTCATAATTATATAACGTTACACCTTATAAGGTGAGTTTACTAGACTATTATACATATCTACAACATATGTGTTATCATATTAGAATATTATGCATGTGTTATTCATATGTGTGTTGTTTAGCTAACTACTATATATAGTAAGGCTCAGATATGGTATAGTACTGTGACCTATGTTGCTGTCCTGGGTCTAGAACCAGAGGCTAGCTTTGATTACCTGACATACGTGTGGTATCTTTTTATGATCTTATACATGTTTTTATATGATTTATAGATTGGCATACCCACTAAGCTCTCGTAGTTTATCAGATATTGTTTTTAAAATATTTTCTAGGGCGCAACAAAGGCAAGGGCTGTTTGACCACTTTTCGTATAACTCTTTTGAAACGATTAACGCATTTTTGTGTAATATTTGAAACTTCAGCACTACTCCACAAATGTATTTATATGTGTATCTTTTTTGAACAATATTCATTATTTGTTGTTAATACGCTTCCGCTTATGTTTTCAAACTATATGTGAATCTTTTGAATGTATATTATTTAAATATTAGTTTTATAAATTTGGGGCGTTACAAAAAGTTGAGCTGAATTTGATTCATGTTGATCCACAACGTGCACATGTGGTGCATGCCGAGAGACCTTCTAGAGTAAATCCCTGAAAGTTGTGCAACTATGCTCCACACCAAGCAACATAGCCCCACGTCGAGGAGCCTTTGAGAAATTAATTCAGAACCCTGAATCGCCTAGCTCCACGTCATGTGCCTTAGCTCCACGTCATGCACCATTCTGGTCAAACTCTGTCAACTTTAATTCAACTGAGGCCACACAACGTGCACCCGTGCACCACGTCGTGTGCCTTAGCCGGCCCATTTATCCTTTATTTAATCATAAAGCTAGGTCTCGAAAAAGACAACACATCACAATTTCTTCTAAAGCAATAGTCGACGGCATATCAGATTTGATTTCTTCATTTTTATTGAGAATTATAATTTGTAAACTTTACACAATGTTTACCTTTTATTTAATTCTTGATTTATGTATGAATTCTAGTTTGATTATGGGCTAATCTTTCATTGTATTTGCCATGATGAACAACCCCTAGGTTTAATATGTAATATTATGATTTAATTATATATGTTTAATTTTGTTTATGCTTAATTCTGATCCTTGGGTTTTTTTATCTTCACCTTTGCTGATTAATTGTCAGATACAGTTTGTGCATGATTTAAATAATGACTTACATGTGTATTTTCTTCTAGATTATTGTTTGCTTGTTCTGAGACAATGACATTTGCATACAATAGGATAAATACCTTTTGTGACATAATGAGGGTTATGATCATTCAGTGACACCATAGATAAAATTGAGTCCAATTCACCATACAATGAGAGTTAAGTGTGTTTTGGAGAGTTTAAGTTATAATCGGATTAGTAGACCGATGGTTGTTCCTTCGAACGCCCGTAAAAACTTATCATATTAACTGTGCCTATAACAAATTGAACCTAGGGGGAGTGATTCATTCGTAAATACATCTTAGTCATCTAATTTCAACTTCTTGAAAATTGTTTTCCAAGTTTACTGCTTAAATATAAATATTTCCATACCTTGGTAGCGGTTAGCTGCTAATTTCAAAAACCCCTTATTTATTTTTAAAGCAAATTAGTTTAACTAGTTAATTCTTTAATAGTACATTCAATTCCTCTTCCATGATGATACGATCCTGGTCTTACCCTGTTTACTGCTATACGATTGGGTGCTCTTTCCCGTTAGTGTTTCGGTCAAATTATGTTAGATTGGTGTTAAAATTTAACACTGATATTCACGTATCAAGTTTTTGGCGCCGTTGCCGGGGAACGATGACCAACTGTGCTATTTAGAAATTACTAGTTATTCGACCCTTATTCGACGTTTTACCTCGAGTAAGTTGAAGCAACATAGTTTAAATTTTATTTCCACTTTTACCCTGCGGGTGTATGACCCGTAGCTCTTCGCCATTCTTGGAGATTCTGTTTCAAGAACCCACGCGAGAGTTTCATTGTTGTTTACGTGCCCTGAAATCTGCAACCATGAAGGATAATCGTGAAACATCTGATTCCTTAGGAGAGTTCGAGGGGCCACCATCACCTATAGCGAACGAGGATGATGAAAGGTTTTGTGAGGTACAATATGCACAGTGGAATAATAAACCAAAACCCATTCCGAGAGATCTCAACTGGATCAACTAGGGGAACAAATACAATCAATATATATATATATATATGTTAGAAAGTAAAGGTTTAGAGAATTATACCCTTGGACTGCTATAGGGGGATACACAGCTATTGCACACTGAACATGCTAGACCGCCTAGAAGTAAACACCCGCTTCAAAGCTTGTGTGTGTGTGTGTCTTGTCGCCGCCGCAAGGGGGCACCGCCGCCGGAAACCACCATCGACCACCGCCTTGCGTGGTGGTTGTTCCCTTCTTCGGCCGACGCAAGGAAAGAGGAGGGAGGGAGTGTGTTTTTGTAACTTGTAGCTTAAGTTATTTGTCTTGAATTACGTTAAATTGAATTAACAAGCTAATCCCCATATATATAAATATCTAGGTGGATTAAACTTTAAAGCCCGGTCTGAGTTTAATACTTTAAACCATAGTCACATAATTCGCTGGACGAGCAACGAATTTCGTTTTGGATCGCCCGTACCAAATCGCACTACATTCGCGTTCTTGGTATGCTTTGGATCTTGATTGGTACAATAAAAATTACGATCTCTTACGGCGATTTCGTTCGATACGAAACACGTTCCAAAATTTATTGGTACAATGTACCAATAAATTTCAGTGAATTTAAGGTGAGAACTTAGATGGGTTCAACAAACCTGGTCATTAATTGAATTCACATAGTAGAATTTAATATGTAAATTGAAAGTCACTACTCTATGTCTATACTTTGTAGTGTGATCAGGTAGTTTGAAAGTCTTTAGAAAGTTAGAAGTTAGAACATTTAATATCAAACTGAAATTCTTGAAACTCTTCACTAAACATTGCCTATAATCCTATTACTATATATATATATATATGTGTGTGTGTGTGTGTGACTTGTGAATTGTGAATTGTGATACTCCAAACTACCAAAATGTTAGCCAATTACTCAAGTCTCAAACTAAATTCAGTCAGATACAAAAATAGTACTTTGATACTTTCTATTTGCTACTACCTAATCCAATAACTAGGAAGAAACATATAGATTATAACATCTAGATTCAAGAATGGTTTTTGGAAAGAAGAGGGCAGCTGCCAGTGATGATATTCATGATGGAGAGCACTTCAGGGATGAGCTTGTCGATCTTGTAGATGAAGAAGAAAACCAGAATGATGATGACAACCATGAGTCTCAAGGTCAAAGTCGGAATCATAAACAAACAAAGGCACACAGCAGCAAACAGTTAATGAATCAAAGCCTTTATATGATGAAGTGAAGTTAATAGGTGCCGGCAGTAGTAGAAATCCAGGAGGTTGCAAAGTGTGGGCGTGTAAACATTGCAATGGAAAGTTTACAAGCTCCTACACTAGAATTCATACACACTTTTTTGGAGTTGCAGTAGGAAAAAAGGCTGATATTAAAAGATGTAGTGCTCTAATGAATGACCGAGAGAAGTATAAAAGGTTGTTGAAGAATGTAAAAGAGGCAGAAAAGGTAGGAGTCTCTAAATCGTTAAAAAAATCCGTAGTAACAAAAAAACATAATGTATCCTCTAAAAAACCAATAGAGCAATCTTTCTACATAATGGAGAGAAGCGCGATTGATTTAAAAATTGTGAGGGCTTTACATGCTTATGGGATTCCGTTTAACGTTTTGCGTAATACACAATTTCGTGAAATGATTAATAAATTAAACAAAGCTCCCGACGGTTATAAAGCACCATCTAGTAAGAAAGCAAGAACTGTTCTACTAGAATAATGCGTGAGAGATGTAGAGAAGGAACTAACACCATTCAAAGATACATGGTATTCACAAGGTATTTATATAGTGTCAAATGGGTGATCCAACATCAAACACAAACCGTTGATCAATATTCTTGTCGTAAACAGTCACAGTGTTATGTTTATGTATGCCGAAGACTTTTCTGGAGTAGAGAAAATAGTAGCGATTGCTGAATTTTTGATCCAAACAATAGAATCTGTTGCGCTAAGTAATGTTCTCCAAGTAGTGACAGATAATGCAGCCAATTGTAAAGCTGCGGGAAAGGAACTAGAAAAGGTATACAAGCACATCTTTTGGTCTCCATGTTGTGTTCATACTTTAAACTTGATTTTTAAAGACTTTGCAAATGAATTTAGTTGGTTAGAGGACACATATAAAAAGGGGAAAATGATTGTCAAGTATTTTTTAAACCATGGACAAGCTTTGGCTATTTTTAGAGACAATTCAAAGTTGGAGTTATTAAAGGTTGCGAAAACCCAATTTGCCTCTCACTACAATTTGTTAAAAAGGTTAATCAATTGTATGGAGGCCCTTTCTACAATTGTTGTTCTTAATTCGTGGAGAGATTAGGTCAAACAAGGTGATGAAAACACTAGACAAATTGGACAAAATGTTGTTGAAACTATTAGGGATGAAGACTTTTGGATCGAGGTTGAAAATATTCTTCGGGTCACAAAACCTATTTTTTTGCTTGTCAAATTTTGTGATGGGGAAGGCCCAAAAATTGGAGAAATATACGAAAAAGTGGACTAGGAGAAATAAAAGATGTGATGAAAGAAAGTATATATGCGTCGTACTTCCCTCAAGTAGAGAAAATTGTATTGAAAAGGTGGGAAAAATGACCATACCATTACATTGTTTAGGATTTGCTTTAACTCCACAATTTTACGACACACGTTATCTTGAAAAGTTAGCACCGGGTGGAATACCTAGAAAAGTACCTAACCTTGATAAAGAAGTTGTACACGGGGTCATGGAAGCTTTTAATCGAATTGCTGAAAATAAAGACGAAGAAGAACGGATGTTAGGAGAGCAATTTGCCACATTTCACATGAAGAAGGGTCTTTATTCATTACGTGCAGCTCAAATAGATGTGGTTACAATGGAACCAGCGGTGGTCAAGTTATGGGTCAAAAACTCTGGAATTGGCTGAAGTTGCGAAAAAAGTATTGTCACAGCCTATAAGCGGTTCTTCGGCCGAAAGAAATTGGAGCACTTATTCCTATATTCATATTGTGAAGAGGAATAAGTTAAACTGTAAAAGAGCGGACAAACTTGTTTTGTTCATTCAAATATCCGTCTTAGTTCAAGGTTTTCTAAAGATTGCAAGGACCACACAAGAAGTGGGATATGGATCCCGAATCTACATACTTGGAAAGCTCAAGTTCAAGGCTAATACGTTAATCATATCTTTTTGAGTTTTAATTTTTATTTTTCTCTTTTCTAAATTTTCATTGGTGATTGAAGTAATTGAACTACGAATCTTGGTTACATACTTAAATATCAACTATTAATACTTTTCATACTTCATTAATCATGTAGAAATATATATTATTATTATATGGTACATCGTACCGGAGCGATCCGAAATGAACCTATCCCCCTTCGTACCGAATTTTAGGAACCTACCAAACCGCGATCCCGATCCTCATTCCTGTACCGAAGCGATCCGCAATCCATGTGACTATGCTTTAAACTCTTTACAAAAACTACCCTCAAGGTTTAATTATTAATTAACTTTACTAATTAATTAATAATCTATCAAACTTTTAAATATTAAAGTTAATATTTAATCTCCCAAATAATAAATAACTATTTATTATTTATTTCATTCATAATTAATTAACTATTAATTATCAATACACACATGATGTATTTTTCTATTAACTTGGTTCGAGTTTGGGTGTGCAGCCGTGTGACTCTTTAGTGTCTTATAGTGCTCGGATACAATGACACGTGTACACTATCTATGCACATAATCCAACTGACTCCCACTTGTGCAAGATAGTTACTTTTCTTGTACATCATTGGCCTAAGGAGGTCCCTAGCCAGACACTTAGGTTAACCAAAACTATAAGATCTTTTATGTCTAGAGATTATAATCCTCACATGGATTATCCGGCTTTTCCTTTTGCATCACGATATTCCGTAATTTGAATTTTAGACATGGAGTACATGGTCAGTTCTATAATTCATATTATGTTTCTTGACTCTGATCTTGACTAACTGTAGTTGCGTATCTATCAAATGATACTTTATCATTTTATCCGAGCGCGGCCACGCATTTCACTTAGTCTTAATCGTCAGGGGCCATGAAATATCTCTTCCCTTATAAAAGAAGGTGCAAATCCCATCTTGACTGTTTGCATTTGAGCACACGGCTTCCGCTGCACCCAGCAGCACCCCGTATGGTCACCCAGTTACGGCATGATGTTAAGACGTTCTAAAATACAGAAGTCCTTGTGCCCTAAACCAAACATCTTAGTTCTAAGGACAACCAACCCAACTTACTCATGACATGGCTCCATGGAGTATGCAGATCACTTCCAATATTTGTTTTTTCTAACAAATATCTATAAATACTTGGTCACAGACATGTGCTTTTATTCTCTACGCGAATAAATCATCAAGTATTTATATAGCTTTATCTCCTTGTTGTAGCTCCCGCTCCATCAAGTAGCTACGAAAAGATTTAGATACAAGGCTTATGTATCATGGATAGGTTAAATATGCTAAAAATGGTAAACATTAAAATTTATACAGGAACCTTCTATTTCAATAACTATGAAATGTAAATACATAATTATAGATTTTAAGTTTAAACCATGGTTATAATCAAATTACTAAACTAGCTGCTACATCCCATATATTGCATTTCTATGGAACTAGCTTGTTTGTCATGCTTTTCTCTAGCCAGCGCCTTAGTCAACGGATCAGCTACGTTGACTTCTGTTGGTATTTTGCATAATCTAACATCTCCCCTTCCGACTATCTCTCGGACGATGTGATACTTTCTAAGTACATGTCTAGTACGCTGATGATCTCTTGGTTCTTTTGCTTGCGCTAAAGCTCCTGTATTATCACAGAAAATATCAATCGGTCTAGAGATACTGACAATAACTCTAAGATCTGAGATAAAATTCTTCAGCCAAACCGCTTCCTTTGCTGCATCATTTGCTGTAATGTACTCAACCTCTGTAGTACTGCTATTGTATCTTGCTTCTGGATTTTCCAAGATATAGCTCTTCCGTTTAGGGTGAATAAAAATCCTAACTGCGACTTAAAGTCGTCTCTGTCGGTTTAGAAACTAGCATCTGTGTAACCAGTTACACTCATCTCGTCCCTACTTCCTCCAAAGACTAAGAACATGTCTTTAGTCCTTCTCAAGTACTTAAGAATGTTCTGGATAGCCACCTAATGAGCCTCACCTGGGTTTGTTTGATATCTACTCGTGACACTTATCGAATAAGCAACATCGGGCCTAGTACATAACATGGCATACATAATCAATCCTATTGCCGAGGCATAAGGAGTTGATTTCATCCTCTTCTGCTCTGCTGGAGATTGACACTGTGCTCAGAGGTACGCCAACTTGCATCGGGATGAAGCCTTTCTTGGATCCATCCATATAAAAACGTTTTATGAATTTATCGATCTAAGTACTCTGATTAAGTCCGATCAGCTGCCTGGATCTATCTCTATAGATCTTTATACCAAGCATATATGCGGCTTCTCCTAGATCCTTCATTTTGGAAACACTTACCTAGCCATGATTTTACTCCTTGTAGTGCTGGTATGTCATTTCCTATTAGTAGTATGTCATCAACATACACGACCAGGAAGATTACGATGCTCCCACTAAACTTTGTGTAAACACAAGATTCGAACTCACTTTTTGTAAAACCAAATTCTTTGACTTAGATATTCACAACCTCAATTAGCCCGAAGTAGCTTGATCTTCTTGTCCAGCTGGTTGTGTACTTCATTCTGAAATTGTTTGAAGAAATCAAAACTTTTAGAATTGTGTCTCATAAGATACACATAACCATACCTATTGAAATTGTCAATAAAGGTAATGAAGTACCAATATCCTCCTCTAGCGTCTTGACTGAAAGGTCCATACACATTTGTGTGTACTATTTCCAATAGTTCTTTTGATCTTTCATTCAGGTTGTCAAAAGCCTTCTTTGTCATCTTCCCAGATAAACAAGATTCACAATTGTCTATTGATTCTAGATCAAAAGACCCTAGAACTCCATCTTGATGGAGTTGCTTTATGCGTTCTTGCTAATATGTCCGAGTCGACAATGCCAAAGGTAAGTATGGTTCAAAATATCTTTTGACCTTTTGCTTATATGATAGATTTTGTTATTATCATCTTGTAGATTTAATATGTATAGACCATTTTGCGAACTTGCTTTAAAGTAGAACATACCATCTTTAGAGCACAAAATTGTTTTCCCCACAAATTGATAGGTAAAACCATTGTCTATTAATAAATCATACGAGATTACATTTTTGATTAATCTAGGAGCATAATAACAAGTCTCTAGTTCTATAATCAATCCTGAAGGCAATCTAAGACTATATGTTCCCACAGTTTCAACACCAATCGTGGAGCCTTCACCTACCCGTAGGTCTATATCGCCATGCCTTAGGTTCCTACTCCTCTTGAATCCCTGCAAATGATTGCATATGTGATGACCACATCCCGTATCAAGTACCCATGATTCAAAAGAAGTAACTAAGCAATCTATCATAAAGATACATGTATCATTGGGAGAGCCAATGTCCAGCAGATCTACGGCGAGTGAGTGCTCGCATAAATCATTGTTGTCGCAAACTGGGAAACAAATGTATCATAGCTCATTAATCCAGTCATTTTCTTCCATTGATTCAACATCTGCTGCACCAAGAACATCAGGATGCACGTGGTCTTTGTAACACCACTTTCCCAGTTTTAATTTTAAAAAAACATTATCTCACGAGTTAGAACAAAAAAGATATCAGAGTTTCACAAAAATATTGTTTCTAAACATACACGTGCTAACATTTACAAAAGTAGTGTCAAAGTTTACTTATTGAAACCTATCCGGCTGAACATCGCACCGGGGCTTATCCTTGCTGGAATTTGCACAACCTGCAACATGCAATACCGAAACATAAGCTAATGCTTAGTGAGCATACTAACTGAGCATAAACAACAAAAAACAGGAGTAAAATCTCCCCAGGATATCTTGTATCCAAACTGTAACAATAGGAGTAAGATCTCCTCAAGATGTCTCACATCCAAGCTGTATCACCTGCAAATTTGCATAACTATTACTGTATTAGGGTTTATCTACACCTCAGTGTAGAATATCCCCAGCGCTTCTCTTGGGTATAAAGAGCTTGATATACCCCTTTCTACTATCTT
Source organism: Dittrichia graveolens (assembly GCA_038502395.1). Classification (NCBI taxonomy): domain Eukaryota; kingdom Viridiplantae; phylum Streptophyta; class Magnoliopsida; order Asterales; family Asteraceae; genus Dittrichia; species Dittrichia graveolens. The sequence goes on along the minus strand of JARJIL010000009.1, from coordinate 57,202,128 downwards.
GGATACAAAGCTATGCTTGCACGTACTGAGTATCCTCTGTGCCAGGCTTATCTACACCTCACGGGTGTAGCCTATCCCAACTGCTATTGGTACACAACTCACTGTATACCCTGTCTCTGTTCTTGTGCATAGTTATGCTCACGGCATGAATATACACCTGTACTTGTATCACATATCATATCTGGTCATAACATAACATATCATATCTTCTAGTGCACATATACATATACTAACTCATAGATACTTATACTGCTTTGGTGTACAATTACACCATCTGTGTGGCTGTATATCATAACACTGCTCTTTGTACAAGGTTACACCTCACACGTATTCCGTACCATGCTTACTTTCATTGTATACATATAACATTCATATCTCATAATACAGATATCATGTTATTCATCTAAATCATAGTCATATGCTAAACATGCTAAAGGACTTGTACACTCACCTGATGACCGTGTAACATGCTAAACTTTGCTAACTCGACTGCACTTCGCCATAAGTATGCCATCGCTTATTGCCTACAAGCAATATACAATCTTTGCATCAATACTTACAACTCTGCTGGACAATTAAAGCTGAACAAGGCCAGGAACGCCCGTGCCTTTCATTCTGGCCCAAACATGGCTTGCTCCAACATGGGCGTACTGGGCCAGACACGCCCATACCCTACATAGGTACGTCCGGACCTGAAGAACAATGGCGGTCACACCCACCTGGCACGGCCGTACCCCGAAAGGCACACCCGTGCCCTATAAATTGTAGCAACAGTTTTCGTAACTGCTTTGCTGGAAATTGAACAAACTCAATATAAAACTCATTACAAGTGTTTTCCAGCACCTGCAAACTATACTATAACTTCTGAAACTACACAACAACATCTAGAAACACATTAACATGCATCTATCAAAGATTTCACCATTAAAATCACTTTCTTGACTCAAAACTCATAAAACACAATCAAGAATACTTACCTTCCTATAGGAACTACTTGGATGTGTTGCTATACTCTAGATCTGCTGCACTTAATCAAAAGAAACCAAGGAAATGGGCTGTCATGAATATGGCTGGAGCAAATGAACGTTTGACTTGCTAAGTCAAACTACACTTTCATATATATATATATATATATATATATATATATATATATATAATAGAGCTTTTCAAGAATTACCAATTAGCCCTTGAACTTATCATGTTTTAAACTGACAACTTTAGCCCCTCTAGTTTTATAAAGACCTCTAATCTTTAATAACACTTAGCCATAACAACTTTTGAACTTTGGGGCGTTACAGTCTTTTATACACATTAGGATTTTGTGTATACTTGTTGGGGAGATAATCACTTCACCCTAATAATCAACTCTGCCTATCTTAAAACATAGAATTTGATGATAACCAAACCCTACATTCAGTATGACTTAGAAAGAATTCAAGCATGTGTTGTTTGAATTAGTTTATGTAAAAATATGCTAAGTATGGAACCATCGGCTGAGGAAAATAAGCCATCAGCTGAGCATCAGATCCTACTCAAAGTATCAGCAAAGGAGCATCAGATGAAGTAAACAAGTAAAGAAGACCATCAGCTGAGGAAAACAGTCTATCAGCTGAGCAAAATTGTTGATCAGCTGATGAAAATATTCTATCAGCTGAGTGAACAGATTGATCAGCCGAGTGCCTACTCTATCAGCTGAGTGAACAAATGGATCAGCTGAGGCCCAGAGCATCAGCTAAGTAAGTCTTCCTTTACCCAAGTCATCTCCCCCTTATAAGCCAATGTATTTGATTAGCATCAGCTAAGTAAGTCTTCCTTTACCCAAGTCATCTCCCCCTTATAAGCCAATGTATTTGATTGATCAGTTGAGCATTCTTGATCAATTGATCATACAAATACACAAACTTATGTCCTCCTAAGCTTACTATTGAACAGCTGAGCATCTATATGATCAGTTAAGTAATATGTATCAACTGAGTCCTAGAAAAAAGTGATCAACTGATATATTTTGTCAACTGAGTAGTGAATATCAGAGTTCCTTGTACAATCTGTTAGCTGAGTCGTGAAAAATGTCAAATCTACTCTATCTTTTCAGATTGTAAGTCATATGTAAAAGGCAGAACATGTGTTGTTCTATTATGCCTTAGATCTTTGTTTGTAAAAGTAAGAATGCACTTTTTGGATCAAGTATGAGACAAAAAGGTTTGATCTTATCCTCTGGAAAAGGATAATGATACCTCAAACAGACGAAGATCTTGAAGATTTGTTCAAACAACTAAGTATGGCTGGCAATCCCATACTTGGTAAATTCAAATCAATCAGAAGCATGGTGTTGATTAAAGTACAATCATGGAAAGGGAAAGAAACTTCTACACGACAGTAGATGTGGTCTTTAATATTTTATATTGTGAATGGGTTGCACTTTTGCAGAAAAGTACAATTACTTTTGTCATACTTTTGATTAAAGTAATTTTACTTTTCACCCACTACCTTTACAATTAAAATATTATATTTCCACATCCTCTTTGTCTCTTACCTTCATGCAACCGGATCCACCAAGACTTCTATATATACTCATGCATGGTGGACATTCAAACACACAATACTACACAACACAAAAAAGTGAAGTCTCTACTACAGTAAAAGAAAATCTCACCAGTTGAGAAATTTCGTAGAGTATAAGCATTGTGTAGTTTCAAACTTGTTCATGTGTTGAACACTCTATATACATTAGTTGTTTTAGAGTTAGCTTGTCTATGTGTTAGACAAATTGATGGCCACCTTTTATTGTACTTAGAATTTCCGCTTCTAGTACATGTAATTCTTGATTCATATAAATAAGAATTATATAAAAGTATATAAGTGTGTCTTTAATTTTTAAAAGCTAAAGTTTGTATTCAATCCCCCCTTCTACAAACATTTGTTGTTGAGTACTCAATCTGGGACTAACAATACCAATAACTGTCGGTTCTGTCCGCTAAGCTTATCCACTACGTTAGACTAATAGCGACCCGATTAATAACATGACTAGCTCTTGTTCACTGACTTGTGATCCCAAAGTGGTTAAGCAATCAAACATCATTCTCATATTAATGAGGTGTTCTTTCATCTTCTATGAAAGTATTTCCTTCAGAAAACGTCCACAATAGTCGCTTTCTTTGAATTGTTCCTCCAGATTCTACACAACCTCAAAAGATGACTTTCTTTTGAGTTCGCCCGAGAACTCGGATGCTGTAGAGAGTATCAGAATTGACATGACATTAGATTCATCGGATAGATACTTGAAATATGTATCATACTCTTCATCCGGGGAAGAAAAACTAGGTCGTGCCGGAGGTGTGCTTTCAACAGTATATAACTTTCCTTGTGCACTTAGGACATTTCCTAAGTGCAACTTCCAAACCGCATGGTTTGGTCCTGTGATATTGCGTTTATAATATATAAATCTTGTGCGATATCGGGTTGGCTTTAGCCGAAAAATATGTATTTAATTGAGAAAATACGCGCTATCATTTGTTTTCAGTTTTGCATGCTAAAAAGGCGAAAAGTTAAATTAATTGGAAAAATCGAGCCAAGAAATCAAGAAAATAAAATAAAGCCCAAGAAAGTAAAGAAGAGAGAAAAAGGCCAAAGAATGATAAAAAATAATTAAAAGCTAAAGCCCAATAGTGGAGCCTAAAAGAAAAGAAAAAGGATCAACCGGGCGAGAAATAGATGATCGCGGCGCGACCTATTAAACCTTCGCGACGCGACGTAGTGTTTTAGATAAAGTCAAAGTTGGCCGCCACGTGGAATCGGGGCGCGACCCAGGACTTGGTCGCGGTGCGATGCGTCATATCACGTCAGATTCAAAGTTTAAAAAGAAGTTGGATCGCATTTAAACTCCGGGTCGCGGCACGAACCCCCTATTTTCGGTTTCCTGTATAAACACATCTCCAGATCTGTTTTAGGGTTAACCACCCCACTTTTTGCACCTAAACTATACTACAACACGTCCAGAGGGTATTCCAGGAGCTCCTGTGGAGCTTAACTTTGAAGAATTGGAAGCTTAATTGAAGATTTCAGCTTGGATACTTGGCTATTTTACGGTTTTATCAATTCTTCTCTATTTCTTATGATGTTAATTAAATTCTAGAGAGTTGATATGATTGTTATAGGCTAGATTTCTTCTGTTTTCCTCCCTAGAGGAGATGAAACCCTTTAAAGTTGATTAATTTATATGTTTATGACATTAATTCATGCTATATTCATCTTTCAAGTTTAATCAAAGATCCTTACATGTTTTAGTTTCTGTTTTTGTGAGTTTATAACCTGAGTTTATGTAAATTAGAGGACCACTCTATTTATATAACTTTAATCATTGCTAATTAGGACCAATAATTAGTTTTGACCATTGATTGATCAAATCCTAGGCTTAAACAATCAAGATAGAAACTTTAATGTGTTTGAATTAATATATGATGACTTTAATGTGTTAATTAAATGATTTGGTAATCTAATCAATCATTAAAGATTAGTTCTTGTTAGATACGAACTTAGTTGTGCTTAATTGTGTAGTTAATTGATTTAATGACAATAAAGTTAGTTAATTGCATGATTAAAAATGTTGGATAATTAGATCAAGAATCTAACTATTATAGGAATCGGTATAGTGTTAATTAATTGTCTAATACACAACTTTAATTAATCAAATCAACTTGAAAAGGGTGGAATTAAATCTAGGGAGGGAAAACTTTTAAATTGATAAGTTTTAATCCATAAGTTCTTGTTATTGCCATCTTTGGTGTGTTTTTGCAATTTATAAGTATTAGGAGTGGTTATAAATAATAAAGTTTGCAACTTGCATCAAAATTTCCCTAATTTAGTTTAATTGTTTTTAATTAGTATTTAATTGTCTTTTATTTAGTTTAATTAGTTAATTCTAGATTAATTTAGTAAAATCAATTTAGCTCCCGTTCCCCAAGTGTTCGACACCCGATTTACTAACTATAATACAAAACGATTAGGTTCACTTGCCTATTTGTGCAGTTTTTGGTAATTAATTTGGTAAAATATAAATTTAAAACTAGTACGTAAAATGCACATCATCCTGAAAGTTTTCACTTGTCCATGATAAACCTAAAAGACTCCGCATGTGTATAAAACGGAATAACAGATAATAATGACATCTACAGAAAAAGAAAAATAAACCAATTCAGCAATAAGGTTAAAAACTTCTAAATAAATTATAACCCTTAAATAATTTAATTTAGACTAGGATTCATATTTCACACGTGCCGGTGCATGGTTTGGTGTAATATCCTGAGTTTGGGTCTAGGAGTTTCGTAGGCTCGGGTACGTTTTATACGTTATTAATATTTGATTATTTGCTTATTTAGCATTTAATTAAATGATTTTAGTTAATGGAATTAATTAAAGTTAGTAAATTTATATGTATGTATGTATGTTGACATGTGGTGGTGATAATATGAAGTGTGAGATATTTGTTTAATTGTGTGACACCTCCAGCTTGGATTGTGGTGTAAAGTTATGTACGTGTGCATGAGTATATTGTGAGTTATCTGCTCATAATTCTAAAAGAGAAAAGTATGTGCTGTGTGTGTTTTGAGAGAGAAAGAACAAGAAGAACATAAACTTGAAAAGTGAAAGTGAGGATTTGTGATTTGTTAAATTAAAACAAAGGTTAGTTGATGTTTATATCATGTTTAATAACGATTTGGTATGCTTTTCTGGTGAGTTGTATATTTATATGATGATTCACCATTGATGGAGCTTGAAGCTCCATACTTGACAAATGGGTTTTGCGTGATTTGGTGTTTTAAATGGTATTGATGTGTTCATGATGTTAGTTACATGTTATATGAGGTCTATACATATTTTGGAAGTGTTTGGTATGAAAAACAGATCATTAAATGAAGAATTGTAAAGTTTGAGTCGGCAAAAATTTGGAGAAGATGATGCAAGTATCGTCACGACGCAATGCGTCAATTGTTTGGACGCGACGTGTCCCCGCTAGTTGGCGGATTCTTGAATCCGAGGGTCCAAATCCGATGGTTACATACCGAGACCCCAAAATCCGAACATGACAATCCGTCAAGTCAAATCCGACATCCAGAATCCGATTGTGGAAATACGGGACTCGAAATCCGACATTGAGATCCGGATTTGTGAAAATCCGATATAATTACGCGTCCACGGTTTTTGTGGATTTCGATGTTTGTTTGCATTCTTTATTGATATATGCTACATGTACATGCATATGTGAACCTTACAAGTTGTGTTCGAATTAAAGGGGATATAAATATATGTTTGGATATATATTTATGAATTAGTTATTGTGTTCTCAGGAACAGACAAGGCTCAGTAAAATTAGATTACTGAGTGGGATTTCGAGAACTCAAGGTGAGTGGATGTTTAACTCACGACTGGTGTTAGTTGTAACTTGCTTGGTTAGAACTGTTTGTGGATTGACGCATGGATAGGCTTTATGTCTGAAAATTGATTCACTGGTTGTTTGTTCATTGATTGTTGCGTCGGTGATATGTATACATGTTATTGGGAAGTTAGTTTCGGCTGGGCACATGGGCTGGGTTTGTTTGCTATCGGCTAATCAATATTTGGATCTTTTGATGCATTCGTTGCAACTTAAGGATAATACTATGTGAGAATAGCAAATGAACTATAGGTAAACCTTTTCTTTGGCCGACATTAGTTCAAGGATCTACAGATCCGCCGGTCTTCCCGGGACACGATTGTTTTTCCCGAATATGAATAAAACTAACTATGAATAAAATCAAAGTGCGGAAATAGTTTTAAAGCAACGAACACACGAAAATTTTCAAAGTAGGGTTATATTAATAACCAAACTTCAAAGAGTGCACAAGAACAAACTTGAGCACCGAGTATAAACTAAATCAAGAACAAATTTGAATGCAAATTAGCGAACAAACGCTTAACCTTTTCTCATTAATCGAGCAGGTATTTATAGGCTAAGTAAACTAATCCTGACCATCTAATTTATTTACACGTGTACCGTTCTACACTTAATTAGGAATAGAAAACAAGATTGCCGTTTCGAGCTCCTTCAGAATGCGTAGATCGTGCACTTTACTTAACAGAAGATCCTGGTTATCAGATGTATCTTCAGTTCAGAAGACCCTTTGATGACTGAAGAAAAACTTCAGCTGACGTTCACTTCAGGACTAATCTTCAGATGAACTACGGGCTTCTTTCTTCAGATGTCGTCAGAACAGTTTACAAAAGAATGATATATCACACCTTTAGTCGCTTTCTTCGAAAGCTTCTTCAGGAATGGAATATATACAAATAAAAGGACTAACAATCTCCCCCTATTTGTTTATAATCCATGACTATGTACAAAAAGAATAAAGAATGGAAAGAATAAAGAATAATGAATTACTATTCTACATATCCGGTTTGAACTCTTCAGGAGAGGATTCCTTTGGAGCTTTGAGCTTCAATTGCTTCAAGTATTCCACCAAAATGTCTTTGAGTTTTGGATTTTTATTATTTATGAAGTATCGAAGAGATCTCAGATGAAGCCAGTCAGCCTTGGCGAAGTCTAGAACTCTCTGAAAACGCATTTTGTCATATGCATCAAGAAAATAAAATCCCCTCGGATTTGAGAGAACTTTACCCACTCCAGGAATGAAGCCAGGGGACAACGTGGTGTCGAAGCCTTTGCAATTTGGAAGCTCTCCAATAGATATCAGCTCCAAAATTTGTTGCTGAGATTTCTTGAGAGTGAGCCTCCTTCTCTGAAACTTTAACTTTTCAGCTCGAGTGGGTTTCTCTTTCTTTGGCATGACAGTTGCATCAGATCCCCTCTTCTTTACCTCTTCCTCATAATATTCAATTACCTTGTTGATATCTCGTTGAATGAACTTAACATCATGAGTTTGCTTGAGTTTTGATAAACAAGCAAGTATTTCGTTCCATTCAGACACAGCATAGTTGAGTTGAACATCCTTGACAGATTGTATGCTGCAGAGAGGAAGATTTTTGCGCTAAACCATCAGAAGGGTTTCATTATTTACTTTCTTTAGCTTTATAGCCGTGATTTTATCAGGATGCCTTCTTTGATGTCGAGAGCTTAGCCACTTTTCTTGCTTTTGTTTCATGATCCTTTTCTTCTCCTCAATTAAAGCTTTTTCAGCTTCAATATTTTCCTGAATCTGTTTTTTATGATCGAAAGGAGATAGATCAATTTTGTTTGCAGCAAGCTCTTCAAGTGCAAATTTCTCTGCTACTATTCTGCGAAGTTCATCAGCCACTTTCAAGTCTTTTACTCTTGGATTTTCATCATTTGAGTCACTTAAATCATATATACCCTTACTCATCTGTTCATCCAGAGAGACTATCACCATTTTTTCTTTACCTTTGTCAGATTGGCTTGGCTGACCACTGGATGAAGGAGCAGCTGATTGACTGGGAATCTGAGAGGCTTTAGCTTCAGTTATTATTTGCTGACATTCAGCTCCATCTAGTCTTGAACTGAAAAGTTCAGCTTCAGCTTTTCTTTGATCAAGGAGACTTTTGAGCTCCCCCTCAGCAAGTGCTTTAGCTTCATTAGCTTTGGCTAATTTAGCCTCGAAGTCGATCAAGGCCTTATTCTTGTTTTCTTCGGTGGCTTTGAGATGTGTCACTTCCTCTTCTAATCTTTGTAGGTATTCAACACGTGAATACTTTTTATCCCATTTGATTATCTTCCGATCAGCGGTGGCCTTCCTTCTTATGATCTGACAGATTTTGGACTGTAGTCAAAAGCATCATTGTCATCAAAAGGATTGACAGTTGTATCAGGAGAAGGAATGTCAAACAAAGTGTTTAGGAGAGATGGGGAGGCCATAGCATCAGGAGGAGTGACTGATGCATCAGGGGCCTGAGGCTCATGTGCTTCAGTTACAGTCTGGTGTAAGACTGTGTCTTCATTAACATTAGGAATCTCGACTGAAGGAGGTTGAACTTTAGTGTCATTGATGAGGGAAGGTTGGGCATCACTCTCAGTTTGGTGTGAAACTAATAAATCATCTGCCCTAGTAGAATCCATAGTGTCAATGGGGTTTTGTGACACATCAAGAGATTTGGGTGCAGTCTTCACTTCAGGGTGAACTAAAGAATCATCAACTAGTTGGACCTCCGAAACTAGGGGAATTGTAGTCTCATCATTGGTGATATGCTGAGCATCAGTGTCAGCCGTTTTGGGTGCTGACTCATCATGTGCTTGGTCAATATCCATAGTGTCAGTTGGGTTTACTGATACATTAAGGGATAGAGGGGGAAGTTCAGCAAAAACAGGAATGGATGTTCCCTGTTCTGGTGGTACCTGAGTTGTAGTGGGTGTGCTGGCAGATTCAATGGTGGGTATAGAAGAAGTCTCGGCTGACTAGTGTTTGTCAGTGTCCTGAACTTGTGATAGTAAAAGGGGACTTCAGGGACAGCTTGGTTTTGAGTTGTCTCTTCATCAGTCAGACTTGGTTTAGAGAATTTAAGTAAAGGAGATCTTACCTGAACGGCTTCTGCGAATTTTGATGGGTGAAGCTGAGTTTTGCGAAGAATCAGCGGGGTGTCATCAGGCGAATCCTCATTTGAAGCATAGTGAGAGATGATGGGACTGGAGGGCATGTTGGGTTTGTGGCGTTTAGAGAGTGATCTTATTTGGGTATGGCTGAAGGGTTGGTGGATGGCTTAGTTGTGGTGGTCATCAGCTTCCTTTTCTTTGTTTTCGATGGAGAAGACTGAGGTATTTGGGGTTGAGGTTTGGAAGGGACAGCTTCAGAAGATAAACCTGAATATGGTGGTGGAATTGCAGGAGAAGGCTTCAGCGAGACCAGTGCAAGCATTGGGGCAGTCAGTGCTGGGTTGAAGGTAGATGAGGAACCGGTCCATACTGAACCCGGTAGGGAAGGAGATGGAAGTAGAACCGAAGCAGAATTGTATGCTTCAGGTGTCAACAATGAGTAGATAACCAACGACACAAACCTAGGAAAAGGAATGTGTTGAGACCTTGTTCGTGCTGTCAGTGAGACCACAAGACTCTCCATTATAAGTTCAGCGAAGTCAATGGTATGACCATGGATAATGGCATAGGCCATTTTCAGAACAGCTTCATTGACTTGGTCAAGACCACCAGTTTTGCTCGTCATACAGAAATTCAGATGAGCAATCAGATAGTTCCACTCCTTTGGAAGACGAGTGCGAACCATAGAGTTACCTTTGACCTTGTGCTCATCAGCATATTGAAAGAAGGAGAATAGCAGCTCCTTAGCGTTAGCAGTGAATGAGGTGAGTTCCCGGCGAGGAAGATGAAGAACAGATGCAAGAAACTTCGTGGTGATTTCAGCAAACTTGCTACCAAAGAGCATACTGAAGTGAATACTTTGGCTGGAGGTTTTGGGTTTGATGACTTCAGCGGTGATCCAGAACTCACAGAGCTGTTCTTCAAACATTGGAACCTTTGCAGAGAGAGCAAAGTTCAATGGGCAGTTGCGAAGATAGGTCATAATTTGGTGAAGTGGTGAGGAAGACGAAGGGATGGCTAGGTCAGCGGCGAAATTGTTGTCTTTGAAACAGATGGATTCCAGTGGGATTTTGGGGATAACATCAGACGGAAGAGTTACCTTTGCGGAAGCAATTTTGGGGGCCATTGATTCAAGCACAAGAGTTGTTTTTGCTTTTGAACAAGAGAGATCACCGGAGAAGATGAGTTGCAGGTAAAGAACTCGAAGAGACGATTATTGTGTTTTAAAGGGGTTTAAACTGAATCAATCTTCGCGGTTGAGTAAATCTAGGGTGAAAATAAGTGCGTGAAGCTGGAAATTACGCAAGGATAACTTTTGTGATGTCAAACAGTTATTGGGTAAACTAATTTACCCAGTGTTATCTTGGAACTAGCTATACTTCAACAACACACCATTAGCAGGAAGAGAAAAATTTCACAATACAAAGGAACAAAAAAATATCCAAACTTTGCATTTGAAATTTTTATCTAAACAAACAAAAGAAACGAAAGACAAAAAAAATAAAGAAGAACACAATGCCAACAAGAATAATAGTTAAGCTTGGAAATTTCTAATACCATATCTGAACAAAAGATTACATGATGTTAATCATGAGTTACATGGACTGCCAAAAAAATTACATCACGTTTATGATAACACAAATATTTGAGTTGAAACTTCAATCCCAATCCCTCTATCAGGGATGCGTACGGTGATGACATAGCAAACTGGGAAGAAAACGAAGGTGATTGTGAATTCCATGAGTTGTTGAGAAAGTGAAAGATTTTCTTTGAATTGTATTTTGATTTTGCAAAAGATGAAAAAGGAAAGAAAATCTTTGGATGTTTATAAAGAAATTTACTCATGATTACGCATCAGAGATGATTTGACAGTCAGAGATAGGCAGGGTAAAAGTAATTATTCAAGCTTAGCTATTAAGGTGGCTGACATTAAATGTGACAAGAAAGAATGAACAGTAATAATCAAACTTACCCGAAATAGCTATATTGTTGAAGGATTTAGCATTCCCATTTCTGCAATCAGTTGATTGAACCGGTGTTCATCTAAGGCTTTTGTAAGATGTTAGCCAACTGATGTTTAGTGGAGATGAAACGAAGCTCAATTTCATTCTTGGCTATATGATCGCGAATAAAATGATGGCGAACATCAATGTGCTTTGTGCGAGAATGGAGCACTGGATTATTGGAGATGGCAATAGCACTTGTGTTATCACAATAGATGGGAGTGCGCTGAAAGGAGATGCCATAGTCAGCGAGCTGATGTTGTATCCATAAAACTTGTGCGCAACAACTCCCAGCTGAAATGTATTCAGCTTCAGCGGTGGATAGAGAAATGGAGTTCTGTTTCTTGATTTGCCAACTTACTAGTTTTCCACCTAGTAGCTGACACCCACCGGTAGTACTCTTCCTATCAATCTGACATCCGGCATAGTCTGAATCTGAAAATCCAATTAATTCAAAGCCGGAGTCTCTGGAGTACCATAGCCCAAGTTCAGGAGTACCTTTCAGGTATCTGAAAATACGTCCGACAGCCGTCAGATGTGATTCTTTTGGGTTTGCCTGAAATCTTGCACATAGGCATGTGGAGAACATAATATCAGGGCGACTGGCTATCAGATATAGTAAGGATCCGATCATCCCTCTGAAGGTAGGAAGATCAACTGCTTTCCCATTCGGATCAGCGGTAAGCTTGGTCTTTGGAACAATGGGAGTCTTCATAGGGAAGAGTCTGAAAAGTTGAACTTCTTAAGTAAGTCTTTGACGTATTTCCCTTGATTAATGAAGATACCTTGGTCAGATTGCTTTATCTGAAGCCCAAGGAAGAAATTCAGTTCTCCCATCATGCTCACTTTGAACTTTTCTGACATTATTTTCTCAAATTTCTTGCATAAACGATTGTCAGTAGAGCCAAATATAATATCATCGACATAAATTTGAACTAGAATGAGTTCAGCTTTTCCTCTACATTGAAATAGAGTTTTATCGATATTCCCTCTCTGAAATCCATTTTTCAGAAGATGAGTGGACAAAGTGTCATACCAGGCACATGGAGCATGTTTCAGTCCATAAAGGGCTTTGTCGAGCTTATAAACGTGGTGTGGAAACTTGGGATTTTCGAATCCAGGAGGTTGCTGAACAAATACTTCTTCTTGAAGTTCCCATTCAGAAAGGTGCTTTTGACATCCATCTGAAAGACCTTGAAACCCTTGAAGGCTGCAAAAGCTAAGAACATATGTATTGCCTCCAAACGAGCAACTGGAGCAAACGTTTCATCATAATCTATCCCTTCCTCTTGACAGTAGCCTTTTACAACTAGTCTAGCTTTGTTACGCACAACTGATCTAGTTTTATCACGTTTGTTCCTTAAGACCCATTTTGTGCCTATAATGGACTTGTCTTCAGGTGGGTCAATTAGCGTCCACACTTTGTTCCTTTCAAATTCATTAAGCTCATCTTGCATAGCGACCACCCAGTTCGGATCCTTCAGAGCCTCATCAACTTTCTTTGGTTCGACCTGTGATATAAATTCAGAGAACATGCAAAATGCAGACGTGGTTGCATTTCGAGTTTGCACACCGGTATTTGGATCACCAATTACATTAGTGATGGGATGAGCTCGAGTCCATTTTGTGACCCTTTGTGGTTGATCTTGTTGTTCATCAGCAGAGGAGATATTTGTTTCCAAGAGATCTTCAGTGACCTGATTCACATTAACAGAAACAACATTATCGTCAGTATTTACCTCCTGAGAATAGTCATCAAAATCATCATTAAATGACTCTTGTAGAAGAGCATCAAATTCATCGGAAACAATTTGATCAGTATGATTGGAGGTTGACTCTGCATTGAATTCATCAAAGGTAACATTTATTGTTTCAACCATAGAGTTCTTTTTGGGAAGAAAAACTCGATATGCTTTAGAGATATCAGAATAGCCTAAGAACACTCCTTGTTCTCCTTTGGGACCAAACTTGCTTTTCTGATCTTTGGTGTTCAGGATGAAGCATGTACTTCCAAAGACTTTGAAGTATCCGACATTGGGTGACTCCAGATAAAGTAACTCGTAGGGAGTTTTGCTGTGGCGCTTCACAATGATAGACCTGTTCTGTGTATAGCAAGCAACATTAACAGCTTCAGCCCAGAAATGGCCTTTCAGAGATGCTTCAGCTAGCATCGTTCTGGCTGTTTCTATCAGGGTCCTATTTCTTTTTTCAGCAACCCCATTTTGCTGAGGTGTATATGGAGCTGAGAAGTTTTGGATGATGCCATTTTCATCATAGAAGTCTTGGAGGGTAGAGTTTCTGAACTCTTTCCCATGATCACTGCAAAGCTGTTTAACATGTGTGTCAAACTGTCTTTGAACACGACGAATAAAGCTCATCAGAACTTCAGTAGTATCACTTTTGTTACGCAAGAAGAATACCCATGTGAACCTGGTGTATTCATCAACTACAACCAGAGTATACTTCTTGCCTCCCATGCTTGGAGAACTGACAGGACCAAAGAGATCCATATGTAAGAGATGAAAGTCGGAGTTAACTTGGTTGCAATGTTTTGATTTGAAAACCGACTTATTTTGCTTTCCTTTCTCACATGCATGACACAGCTTGTCTTTCTGAAACTGAACTGACGGTAGAGCTCTGGTAAGCTTAAGCTTAGAGAGTTTGCTGATGTTTTTGAAGTTGAGATGAGAAAGCCTTTTGTGCCATAACCAGTTTACTTTTCAATCAGCTTCTGAAAAAAAGCAAGCATCTCTTTCAGAGGTGGCAGAGTTGAAATCGACAACATACATGTTACCCTACCTCTTTGCTTGTAATACCTCTTTTCCTTTCTTGTTAAAAATTGAACCTTTGGTCTTCTTAAAATGCACTTCATAATTTGCATCACACAACTGACTGATCAGGTTGTGTTCAAGTCCTGTCACATGGGCAACATTCTTAATGTTGACTGAGCCTTGGTTGAGATAACCATAGCCATCAGTTTTGCCACATTTTTCTCTACCAAAAGTGACCTTGGGGCCATTTGCTTCTTGAACCCCATTCAGTAGGGACTTACATCCGGTCATATGCCTTGAGCATCCACTGTCAAGGTACCAAATGTTATCATGCTAAACTCCCTACACAAATAATCGAAAAGATTAGTTTATTTGAAGAGCCCAAACCTTACTGAGCTCCAAGACACACTGCTTAGAAGAGCAACTCGAGACCTTGTTTTCATTAGAACAAGAAGTAGCTTCATGACCTCTTACTCCAAATTTATAGCATTTCCGAGTGTATTTAGAATTCTTTGCCTTAATCTTTTTATTTTTCTTCTCTTTTTCACCGATTAACTTTAAAACTTTGAAAAGAGAATCCTTAACTTCTTTGAGTTTGGATACGGGCAAAGCAAAGGTTTCATCACTATTTTTGGTTTTAGAGGGTTTTGAATTTTCAGCTTTGGACGGTAAGGTTTCAACTGATGATTCTTATGAAGATGAAATCATGGGAATGATAATGTCGTAGAAGACACTTCCTTCAGGAAGAAAGCTTGAGTTGGATGACTCAGTTATTTTGATTTTAGAAGATATTTCACCAACTGAATCAGTACAGGTTTCAGTCACGACTATAGGCTGGGTTTCAGTTGGGGTTACAGACATAACTTCAGGATGAGTTTCGGTAGGACTTGGTGTAATGGGTATTTCAGTGATTGGTTCAGTAGTTTCGTTGGCTAGAGTATCATACTCAGTAGGAAGTTGAAGATTTCTAATTTCAGAATTTGTTCTTTAAGAAAAGCTTGGATTTACAACTTTAGATTTGGTAAATCTCTTTTTAAGTAGATTTTGATTTCCAACATCATTAATACTAATGTCATTAAAAATCATTTCATCAACATTTTTACACTTTTTGCTGAAATCAGCAGCTTGTTTAATGTGTCCTATGCCCACTCTTTCTCTTTGAATTATCATCTGATGATTGATACTCTCAAATGCTAGTTTATTTGGACTCAACCAAAGATCAATAATCGACTGACGATCTTTCACTTTTTCGTTAGAGTCTTGCAAATCTATTTTCACATTTTTGAGTTCATTTGTTAAAAATTCGAGATGATTCTTTAAGGCATAAGACTCTTGAAGAAATTGCTCAGTTTCTTTTTCGATGACATTTATTTCAGAGGTGAGCTTGGTGATAGTTTGTTTAGATTGGTTTTGATTGTTATGTGCAATTGTCAGATTAGAACACAAATAAGCAAACATATCATCCTTCTCATTCATTGAATAATTTTTGAAATTCGATACCTTATACATCATGGTGGGGTTCCATCCTTCTGCTGAGCTTAGTTTTTCAGCTTCAGCCAGATCTTTGCCGAACTTGCTTTCAGTGGCCATCAAGCACATTTCAGGATGTGCATTTCCAAGGATTTCTTTAGTCACCAGACATTTAACTCTGACTTCATGTTCTTCTTCTTCATCTGAAGATGTTTCAAAATCAGTCCAGCCAAGGTCATTAGCTATCATGGCCTTTTCCTTCTTTCTTTCATTTGAAGCTTTGAGGGCCTTATATTTAGCTTTGTATTTATCAGCCTTAGAAGGAAACCCTTTCTTAGGATTTGAGGAGGTTTCCTTCACATAGCAGTCGGCTGCATAATGACCAGGCTTCCCACATTTGAATCATTCATTCTTGGACCCTTCAGATGAGCCCTTTTTCTCTACAGAGAACTTCTTATCAAATCTTCTCTTCCCATCAGACTTGAACTTCTGAAACTTTTTATAATTTTTCATGATGAAGGTTTTTTCGGTACCTTCATCATCAGACCTTTCTTCCTCCTCAGCTTCATTAATATAAGACTCATCATCAGAATCAGAGTCCTCAGTTTGATTGTACTTGGCTCTTTAAGGATTTTCAGCAACAAATGCTAGAGTTTTCTTGAAGGCCTTCTTCAGATCAGTGTTCTGAATGCAAGTCTGTTCATCATTTAGTAAGATTCCATATAGCTTACGCATGTTCATGTCCCTGAGCATATTGTTGGTTTTCAGGATCATGCACATGGTGTCCCATTCAGATGGGAGGGAATCCAAAAATCTGTTAAGTATTTGGAATTGCTCTTTGACAACTCTAACTTCAGTCATGTCGTTCAGTAGACATGTAAACCTTGTGTAGACCTCAGTGAGAGACTCTGAGTCTTTAGCACAGAAACTTTCATACTTGCGTATGATGTTTGTTTTCTTGTTCTCACGAACTTCAATAGTTCCTTCGAACGATATGCAGATGCTCTCCCACATATCCTTAGCTATTTTCATGTTACAAACAGTATGAAATATTTCGTTAGGTAATGCAATGACAATACTATTTCGTATCTTAGCATCAAGACCCACAAGCTTCTTCTCCTCCTCTGTCCATTGAGATCTTTGTTTCGGACGAGAGGGAATGGAGGTTTTAGCAGAACCAGTCTCCATGGAGATGGTTTGAGGAATATAAGGACCTTCCTCCAAAACACCAAGAGAATTACAGTCAAGATTTTCTAAATACAAAAGCATTATATTTTTCCAACTGGAAAAATGTTCGATTGAAAACTTTGGTGGTTTGGCATAGAAGCCATTATCGATGTAATCAAGCTTCGACTTGTTGAATAGATCACTAATTTATAGATAAAATGATACCAATTGTTTTTCCCGAATATGAATAAAACTAACTATGAACAAAATCAAAGTGCGGAAATAGTTTTAAAGCAACGAACATACGAAAGTTTTCAAAGTAGGATTATATTAATAACCAAACTTCAAAGAGTGCACAAGAACAAACTTGAGCAACGAGTACAAACTAAATCAAGAACAAACTTGAATGCAAATTAGCGAACAAACGCTTAACCTTTTCTCGTTAATCGAGCAGGTATTTATAGGCTAAGTAAACTAATCCTGACCATCTAATTTATTTACACGTGTACCGTTCTACACTTAATTAGGAACAGAAAACAAGATTGCCGTTTCGAGCTCCTTCAGAATGCGCAGATCGTGCACTTTACATCACAGGAAGATCCTGGTTATCAGATGTATCTTCAGTTCAGAAGACCCTTTGATGACTGAAGACAAACTTCAGCTGACGTTCACTTCAGAACTAATCTTCAGATGAACTACGGGCTTCTTTCTTCAAATGTCGTCAGAACAGTTTACAAAAGAATGATATATCACACCTTCAGTCGCTTTCTTCGAAAGCTTCTTCAGGAATGGAATATATACAAATAAAAGGACTAACAACGATTATGTGATGGTATTCTGCGGGCACGATTAATTATTTATATTCTGCGGATATGTTTGTTTGGTATCCTGCGGTGGTGATTGATGCTAGTTTTTTGTAGTTTTACTTTCATTCACTTAGCTTTGTGCTAATCCCCTCCCTCTCACTCTTTTTTCAGGTTGCTGGTGAGTTCTGCGGTTAGGTTGTGAGGGGGGTGTATCTTGGGGAATAATTGACGGGCACTCTGATTTCAATTGTGACGAGCCGTGGTTTTTGTAATATTCGTATTTTGACTAAACTAGTGTTGGAAAATTGATTGTATATTATTTCTGTTGTACAAATTTTAGTTTATGTATCACTTCCGCATTATTTTAAAAGGAAAATTTTGGGTTGAAAATACGGTGTTACAAGTTTGGTATCAAAGCCTTGGTTTGGTGATGTAGGCACAGTGAAAGTGTTGCATTCCCAAATCTTGGCTCGAGTTGGGGTCAATTATTCCTTGAGTGTGGGATTGGGGTGAATGAGAGTGTTGTTTTGGAGTTTAGTATGTTTTATACTAACGGTTTTCACTAATGAATTGGTGAGATGTTGTGATTGTTACCGAAAATAATGGCTGATAATGATAACTCAACTGGCGCCCCTATTGTCCCATTAACAGTAGAAGTTTCTACAGTAGCAACAGAGGTTCCTCAACATGCGGGTACGTCAGGTACAGTTGAAGATGACAGGGAAGAATATATCTTTCAGTTGGAAGGACAGTTATTGGATTTGAGGAAAGAAATGGAACAACAGAGACAAGATTTTGCGAATCGACCACCAGTTATTACAGTAGCTTCTACTACACCTGAGATACCACTAATATTTCCGGCTAATACTATGCATACAAGGATACCTTCTGTGTCAATACCATTACCACCGGTGTCTCAACCGACGTCCCAACCATTTTACTACCCGATGTTTTCGCAAGGATCAATGCCATATCCTTTCATGGGATTTCCACCTGGTATGGGATTTAAACAACCGTGTACCTATAAACAGTTCTTGGATTGCAAACCTGCGGAATATCATGGTAGCACCGATCCTAACGTTACCCTGAATTGGTTATGAGATACCGCTAGAATCCTGGATGCTTGCAATTGAGAAGAAGAGATGAGAGTTTGTTTTGCTACAAGGATGTTGAAGGGAAAAGCAATGGTTTGGTGGGATTCCATCACTACACAAGTTTCCAGAGCTCAAATGGATGCAATTACTTGGGATCAATTTCGAAACAAATTATGCGAGCAATATTGTAATGCGTTTGAAATAAACAAAATTAGGCAGGAGTTTATGGAGTTGCATATAACAAAAAGAATGACAGTTGATGAATTAATAGAACAGTTTAATGCAAATCTGAGGTTTGTGACTCAGTGGGTGCCCGATGAACCTTCCCAGGTTCAACATTTCATTGGAGCATTACTTCCCGAGTATAGGAGCACAACTCGGTTAGCTGGATCATTGTCCTAGGCCTTCACCTTAGCCAAGTCTGCTGGGGGACATCCAGGCAAGAGATAAGCAAAACCGAGATAAAGCGGCTTTGCAGAAGCTGACGGTGTAGATCTACTCATTCTGGGCAGTGTACTGCTCAGACCATGCGATGCATATGTTGTGGAACGTTTGGGCATGAGATTAAGGATTGCAGTTTTTCCCTTAGCGTGTGTTGGAATTGTCTGAATGAGGGACATAGTGCTGGTGATTGTCCTTCTGGGAGGAAGACTGGGACTGGGGCAGAAGCAGTTGGGGGATCATCATCAGCAGGGCAGAAGAGAAAGAACCCTACTATGCGAGAGGGTAGGGCTTTTAATATGATGGCTAATGATAATGCCACCGCCGAAAGAGATGGAACGGGTATGTTTTGATAAACTATATACTTGTTTACGTGTTAATTAACTTTAGGGTTAATTGTTGATATTTTATGCCTGTTGTATGCTAAAATGTTTGCGTTTATTTATGGTGGGACTGATTCTCTAGAAATAGAAGTAAATGATAGTAGATGATTTTCTATCATGAGTTATCTATTATATATCAAGAAATGGTATGATGATAAGTATGTGATACTTGATTTAAATGCTAAGTGAGCATGAGATACCATAGAGAGATATTTTTAGATTAATTGAATTGTATGCTATATGAATTATTACAAGATATGTGTTGTATTATGAGTATTTTAATCTGTACAAAGAAAGAAGAAAGAGATGGATTGCTGCATATTGGGTAAGTCTGGGATGTGCAGTATTGTTTGGGTAAAAGATGTAAGTGAGATTATAAGAGGATGTTTAATCTATTGAGTATAGTTGATCAATGATCATGACGAATGATGAACATGAAAGAGTTTTTGTAATATGTTGCGAAATTGCATTTGTTGATTTGAAATGTGATGCTATGTTTTGAGGTTGGATGTTTTGCTGTTGTTATATTTTAATTGAGATATTACGAGACGAAATTTTAACCATGACCTTGGAAGTTACAGTTGATATGTTTGCAGTGATGTTATGAAAATATTAACTGTAAGAAAAGACATGTGTGATTGACTAGGTCAATAAAAGATGATTTGATGACAAATGTGTTGATCTGTGAAAGAGCTAGAAATGATAACATTTTATATATGCGAATTGAAAGTATATCTGACTTAGTAGATGAATCAAGATTTCATTTACAAGAAAGTCTTGAAGAATGAAAAGATTGAAATCTTTGAGAATGAGAAAGAGGTGAGAAAATTTAATGGCCTGAACATATGGAATGAAGGCTTGTGGATCTTGTACAGGATATGCCTTTGCTTGGATATGCCTTTGCTTGGAAATGACTTTTCTTGAAATTGAAGTTTGATTTAATAAGGATTTATAAATTTAAATTGCCAATGCTATACTATGGAGTAAATATATGAGGATTGTATATTGATGATGTACTATGAGAACAAAGATAAAGTGTTATGAAAATTCGACATATGAAGTGCAAGTTGAAGCAGTATACCAGGAACTTATGAAACTTTGAGATATCTAAGAGGCGATGATGACAAGACACGATAGAAATTGTATTAGCCTTGATGGTATAAAGAGGTCTCTGGATATGTTATGAGTGGTTATTGATTGTTCAGTATTTTTACTACCAGTGAGACGACATCTATTGGACAGATGGACCTGATTGAATTTTAATGGGATGATTTGAAGATATGATGATTCATATTTGATGGCTTATAATGGAAAATGGAGATTCGCTTAAACTTATGAAGGGTTTACAACAAATGATGGAATGAGAGTTAGGTAAGTGCAACTGGATTTCCTGATGGATAGTAGAATGAAACAAGCTATACAGATAATTGTAAGTGTATATGATGCGTGTTCACGTGTGATTGAATACTTTAGTATGACAGATAGTAAATGATTGAAATCTATTGGGATTTATGACTGAGTTAAACATAAATTCGGGAGATGCTTGAAATAGGATTTATGAACTAACTGTTGGTTTGAAGATGAGTTCAAAAGATAAGCTGTAAGGCTTGTGTGGTTGTATATTGACAAGAATTTGTAGAAACGGATATCTATGTTATTGATAATTGAAAGCGCAATTGAGTTATCTGGTTGAATCAGAAGAAGACATGAGGAGTTGATATTTTTAATATGCATGCGATGAGATTCCAAGGACGGAATCCTTTTAAGGAGGGAGGATTTGTAACATCCTGAGTTTGGGCCTAGGAATTTCGTAGGCTTGGGTATGTTTTATACATGATTAATATTTGATTATTTGCTTATTTAGCATTTAATTAAATGATTTTAGTTAATGGAATTAATTAAAGTTAGTAAATTTATATGTATGTATGTATGTTGATATGTGGTGGTGATAATATGAAGTGTGAGATATTTGTTTAATTGTGTGACACCTCCTGCTTGGATTGTGGTGTAAAGTTATGAACGTGTGCATGAGTATATTGTGAGTTAGCTGCTCATAATTCTAAAAGAGAAAAGTGTGTGCTGTGTGTGTTTTGAGAGAGAAAGAACAAGAAGAACACAAACTTGAAAAGTGAAAGCGATGATTTGTGATTTGTTAAATAAAAAAAAGGTTAGTTGATGTTTATATCATGTTTAATAACGATTTGGTATGCTTTTCTGGTGAGTTATATATTTATATGATGATTCACCATTGATGGAGCTTGAAACACCATACTTGACAAATGGGTTTTGTGTGATTTGGTGTTTTAAATGGTATTGATGTGTTCATGATGTTAGTTACATGTTATATGAGGTCAATACATGTTTTGGAAGTGTTTGGTATGAAAAACAGATGATTAAATGAAGAATTGTAAAGTTTGAGTCGGCAGAAATTTGGAGAAGATGATGCAGGTATCGTCGCGACGCGACGCGTCAATTGTTTGGACGTGACGTGTCCCTGCTAGTTGGCGGATTCTTGAATCCGAGGGTCCAAATCCAATGGTTACATACCGAGACCCCAAAATCCGACCCTGACAATCTGTCAAGTGAAATCTGACATCCAGAATCCGATAGTGGAAATCCGGGACTCGAAATCCAACACTGAGATCCGGATTTGTGGAAATCCGATATAATTTACTTCGACACGACGCGTCGGATTGGTGGACACGTCCACGGTTTTTGTGGATTTCGATGTTTGTTTGCATTCTTTTTTGATATATGCTACATGTACATGCATATGTGAATCTTACAAGTTGTGTTCGAATTAAAGGGGATATAAATATATGTTTGGATATATATATATATATATATATATATATATATATATATATATGAATCAATTACTGATTTCAGTTTATTGTGTTCTCAGGAATAGACAAGGCTCAGTAAAATTAGATCACTTAGTGGGATTTCGAGAACTCGAGGTGAGTGGATGTTTAACTCACGACTGTTGTTAGTTGTAACTTGCTTGGTTATAACTGTTTGTGGATTGACGCATGGATATACTTTATGTCTGATAATTGATTAACTGGTTGTTTGTTAATTGATGTTGCGTCGGTGATATGTATACATGCTATTGGGAAGTCAGTTTCGGCTGGGTACATGGGCTGGGTTTGTTTGCTATCGGCTAATCAGTATTGGGATCTTTTGATGCATTCGTTGCAACTTTAGGATAATACTGTGTGAGAATAGCAAATAAACTATTGGTAAACCTTTGCTTTGGCCAGCATTGGTTGAAGGATCTGCAGATCCGCCGGTCTTCCCGGAACACGATTATGCGATGGTATTCTACGGGCACAATTAGTTGTTTGTATTCTTCGGATATGTTTGTTTGGTATCCTGCGGTTGTGATTGATGCTGGTTTGTTGTAGTTTTACTTTCATTCACTTAGCTTTGTGCTAATCCCCCACCTCTCACTCCTTTTTCAGGTTGCTGTTGAGTTCTGCGGTTGGGTTGTGACGGGGGTGTATCTTTGGGAATAATTGGCGGGCACTCTGATTTAAATTGTGACGAGCCGTGGTTTTTGTAATATTCGTATTTTGACTAAACTTGTGTTGGAAAACTGATTGTATATATTTTTTCTGTTGTACATATTCCAGTTTAAGTATCGCTTCCGAATTATTTTAAAAGGAAAATTTTGGGTTGAAAATACGGTGTTACATTTGGGCACGACAAGACCAACCCCGTGTTATTTCTGGTCGGTAATAACTATACCGATCGCATTTAAACTATAATACGACTCCTATATTCTTGGGACATTGAATGAAACATAATTCGTACATATTTAGGGAATCATCAAAATAGACCTCACCACCTAAGTCAGGGTGAACTCTGGCCCGTCACATCAGGAATCGCAAAGTCCTTCACCCCCTCCCCATATCAGTTTAAACCCGGATGTGAACGGTTTGGGCATGACAACACACCAAGGTAGTGATAACACGTAAGGTGTACCATTAGATGGGTAGCACTACTGGTCTAAGATTTTAAGGAAAAGGGTTTTTGTTTCTTGCCAGTTTTGACGATTGTACATGCAAAAACTTTGCAAAATGTTTCTTTTAAGTGAAAAACTTTTCAACTTAAAAACCGTTAAAATTATAAGTTTTAACACATGTGAATATAGCATATAATAATATATTACAACCAAGCATAAGTAAAAATAAGCCAAAATACGCCTTTTGACAATTTCCTGTACTTAATTGACTAACCAAGTAGCCAGTGGTCAAACACATCCTAAGTGGATCACACAACACACAAGGCATGAATCTTGATGCTCTCACTGGCTCCAACATCCATAGCGATCACCTTATAGTCTCGATCTCCGTCTTGCTCCTTGTCTTGGAAAAAAAATTCATTTACAAATAAAACTAACCTATAAAATTTTAAGTAAGTCGTATCCCATAAATTACAAATAATTCATAGGCACGCAGGCCCACTAAAAACAATTACTTTTACAAAATTGAAATAGGGGTTGTAAGTGGCATGCAGACCTCCCCAAACAAATAATATAATCAACCACAACAAGAAATATACAAACACAGTGATCCACTAGGTCCAAGGTGTTTGGTTTACGTACAAACAGTACACTATATATATATATATATTACAACATAAATATAATGCGATTGAAATATATATATATATATATATATATATATATATATATATATCACAACATAAATATAATGCGATTGAAAAATAGCAACTTGATCAATAGTAATATAAATCCGAGATTACCCAAGACTTGATAAAATCAAGTTGATCTTAAGTCAATTTTTTTAACACCAAAAATACAACTCATCTTTGTGTTAATCCATAAAAGATTAACCGGGCCACAAAACTGGGCCACTAATTGGGCTTTTACAATGATAACCTCAAACTGGGTGATTTGCAAAAATACCACCTCGGTTTATGTTGATCAACAATAATAATAATAATAACAGTAATAAATAACAAAGACACAATATGGTTAAGAAGATCAAAACTTTGATCTTATCCCTTAACCAAGTTTCACAAGGATATAAGAATAAAGCTTGAAACTTCATTTGACAAAAAGATCAAAACTTTGATCTTTGGTCAAAACCAAGTTTCATAAACATATATATACATATAAATAAAGTTGGAAACTTTATTCGGTAAAAAGATCAAAACTTGATCTTGAATCGAAAGAAAACAAGTTTCACATAAAATATATGATGTAAACCGTCCCCTATCAAGCCTAGAACCTGGCTCTGATACCACTGAAGGGTTTTGTGGGGTACAATATGCATAGCGGAATAATAAACCAAAACCCATTCTAGAGATCTCAACTGGATCAACTAGGGGAACAAATACAATCAATAAATATATATAAATGTTAGAAAGTAAAGGTTTAGAGAATTATACCATTGGACTTCTATACACAGCTACTGCACCCTGAACCTGGCTGCTTAACCGCCTAGAAGTAAACACCCGCTTCAAAGCTTGTGTGTGTGTCTTGATTGCCGCCGGAAACCAAGGTTGACCACCGCCTTGCGCGGTGGCTATTCCCTTCTTCGGCGGACGCAAGGAAAGAAGAGGGAGGGAGTGTGTTTTTGTAACTTGTGGCTTAAGTTAATTGTCTTGCATTAGGTTAAATTGAATTAACAAGCTAATCCCATACATATAAATATCTAGGTGGATTAAACTTTAAAGCCCGGCCCGAGTTTAATACTTTAAACTCTTTACCAAAACTACCCTCAAGGTTTAATTATTAATTAAATTTACTAATTAATTAATAATCTATCAAACCTTTAAATATTAAACTTAATATTTAATCTCCCAAATAATAAATAACTATTTATTATTTATTTCCCTGATAATCAATTAACTATTAATTATCAATACACACGTGATGTATTTTTCTATTAACTTGGTTCGAGTTTGGGTGTGCAGCGGTCTCACCCTTTAGTGTCTTACATTGCTCGAATATGATGACACATATACACTATCTATGCACATAATCCAACGGATGATACACGGATGTGGTCCGCCCGAGAGACTACACCATCAGCCCCGAGCCTACTATTCAAGTTACTGAGATTAATGATGCTGGATTTGAGATCAAAGGACAATTTTTTAGTATGACTAGATAACTGAACTTTGATGGAAGGATTAAGCATGACCCAAACCGCCATATCCAATCTTTCCTCACTATTTGTGAGCTGTTTAAGGTCAGAGGAGCTACCTCTGATGCTATGCGCCTGTGAGTCTTCCCATTTACTCTTATTGGGAAAGCTCAAGAATGGCTCGAATCTTTAGAACAAGGATCCATAACCACCTAGAAAATGCTACGGGAGTGTCCAATGATGCTTGGACCTGTTTCAAGAAAATGCTACGGGAGTTTCCAAATCACGAGCTTAATAAAAGTGAGCAAGTTCAGACATTCTACTGTGGAATGGATAATGACATTAGAGAGAAGATTGATTCAGCATGTGGTGGGATCTTCCGGTATAAGAGCCCTAGAGAAGCCTACAAATTGCTTGAGGATATTTCTATTCAGAAGCAGGGTCGGAATGTCGAGAGGAAGTCGTCTCGGAGGACGGTAGCCGCTATAGAAGACGAGGCCAGCCGAGACACAGTTGCATCCTTCGCAAATAATCAAAATTCTTTAGAGCGTCAAGTTGATAAACTAATTCAATCTATTCACGCTATGCAGGTAGGATGTGAATCATGCAAAGGACCTCATCTTACGAAAGACTGCGAGGATCACCCGATGAATCAAACCCAAGATGTGAATTTTCTAAGTCAAAGATCTGGAGGTAATTTTCAAGGAGGTGGATCAAACTTGTAGGAGAACCAAGGTAATTTCCAGAGACAAAACCCATTGTGGTTTTATTGGGTAAAGAAAGGTAATGCACCTCCTCCCTAACCTCAACTTTAACCTACTTAATCGCAAGGAGGGTCAAGTGCCAGTATAGAGGACCTTGTTAGTCCCATGTTTAGAATAGTTAGATTTGATGAGACAAACTATAGATATGTATAGATGATAGGTTAAGAGTTAGGAATTATGTAAGTCTGTTATAGACTGACTAGTCAGCTTAGGCTGAGTAGTCAGCGTATAAACAGATATAGAGTTTTCTATGTAAGTACTAGATAGCTCGGTGACTTCTAAGCTGAGATAGGTTTTAAGAGTGAAGACTTGAAGGCTTGAAGATTCAATAACCCAAGATTCAAGAACTCAGCTTGACAATGTCAAGACTGAGTGAGTCAGCTCAGCGTCAGAAGTTAGTTCAAGAATTTAAGTAAGTTCTAAATTCTGTAAACTCTCCATATCTACGACATTTAAATTAGGATATCTGAACCTAATTTAAACTATCTATTATTTGGATAGAGATCTCAAACGGAATTAGTTAGATATGTTCTAATTAAGGAGTTTGTTACGATTCTAAAGAAAAGATAAGTTCTATCTTTAAACTGCGATTTGTTCGTAGATATATCAAGTATAAGTATAAACCTTATTATGGGTTTCAATATACGAACACGTATACGAGCACGAGATGAGAATACGTGATACACAACGACGACTGCATAAGTTGCAAAACGTACGTGTGTTCGTGATACTTGATACGCGTGTGTTCCGATAACTTTGTGAGTTCAAAGTTCAAGAGAGTTTTCAAAAGTTCTTGTTAATCAATTTTAACAAGAAGTTCGATCATCAATTAGTTTGTGATTCAAGAGTGTTTAGAGAGAGTTAAGTTTATAATCATTGTAATATCAAATCTTCCTGTTGATTTGATTAGAGAGTGATAATAGTTATTGTTCTATGTGATTATTGAATATACGTTTGATTAATTTGATTATTTGTTTAAAGTTTATTCAACCCCCTTTCTACACTGTATCGGTTGCTTGTTCACCCTCTTTGGGACCAACAACTGGTATCAGAGCAAGTTTCTTCATAAGTTGAAGATTAAGATCCGCTGTCAAGAGGTTAAGATGTCAACTAGCAAGCAATCAAGTCATATCCCAACAATGGAGGCAAAAGGGTGTCCTATTTTTGATGGCACTGACTATCCTATGTGGAAGTTTAGAGCCATGCTATATCTGAAGTCCGTGGATCACAGGATGAGTACCGTGATTCAAGATGGCCCAATCATACCCATGATCCATATTACTGCCACTGACAAAACTGTTCCTTCTAGAGAAACTCCCAAGCCTGAAGCATCTTGGACTGAGGAAGATCGTAAACTATTCAACCTTGATGACAAGGCACAGAGCATTATAGCAAATGTTTTTACAAATCCTCTTCTGCATACTGTGGCTGGGTGCCAAATTGTAAAAGAGATATGGGATACTCTCAGTGTTACGTATGAAGGCACTGACTTGGTCAAGCAACATAAGAAGACAAATCTGAATCGTTCTTATGAGACTTTCTTTCCCAAAAAGAATGAAACTCTAGCAGATTTGTTTACCAAATTTCAATGCTTGATAAATGATCTGCTCTTGGTAGGTGTCAAGAAAGATGAGAATGAGTTGGTACTCAAGTTCTTGGATGTGTTACCAAAACAATTCAATGAGATCACCATTGCACTTCATGCTGGAGGAACCTTAGGAAAATATGATCTTAGATCTATCTATGGTTTCCTTCTAAATCATCAACAGATCATGGAACAGAAAAAAGTGGCCCAGCAACAACTAAAAGAATCTATAAATAATGCTGGATCTGCATTAATTGCAGAAAAGAAGAAGAAGGGATCTAAAAAGTCTCAAGCTGAGACTGACTCTGAATCTGAATCTGAGGAAGTAAGTCCTAACTCAGGTTCAGATGATGAAGAAATGGATGCTCTTATTGAACAAATGGCAATGTTAGCAAGAAACTTTAGAAAGTTCAGAAGAGGAAGGGGTCAACCTGACATAAACAAAAGTGGTAAGTCTACTTTTGATCCTAAGAAAGCTAAGTGCTATAACTGTCAAAGGATAGGACACATAGCTGCTGAGTGCAGAGTTAAGAAGGGAGAATCAGCTTTAGTGTCTGACAAGAATGCCTATAGAGCTGATAAATATGAAAAGAAATATCAAAGACTCAAAGCCAAGCCAAATGAAAACACCAAAGGTCTTCTTGCTGAGACTTGGGATACTGAATCAACTACATCAGATGATGATGAGCCAAATAGGTGTTTGATGGCCATTGAGGATGAAGAGGAACAAGTTGATTATGAGTTAGAAGATAGTTCCTTTGATGAGGATCTAGCAGAAGCGGCTAAACTGAGTAAGCAAACCAGCAACTGGGATCCTGCCTCAATGTATAAGGTAAATAACTTTAGCTCTTACATTGATGAACAAAAATGTCTAATGTTCAACTATTTGTTGAATGACTTCAAAACCTCTCTCACAGTTCAATCTAGTTTGAAAACAGAAATTTCAAAATTAAAAGATGAACTTAAACACTCTTAGATGCTGGTAAAAAGACTCAAAGTGATTATGAATGTCAGCTTCACATAAACAAACTTCTAAGTGAAGAACTACAAGAATCAAAAGAACCAGCTGATAATCTAAGAAAGATCTATAAATCTTGGTGTAAGTCATCAAGGGAAGCAGAAAAATGTATCAACCAACAGATACCAAATCAAGGAAAAGCAGTGCTAGGGAGAGATTATAGTGCTGCTGCTGACGAAATCATCAAAGAACAAGTCAGTCTTGAAGACAAAATGATGAAATCAGATGATATACTCCCAAAAACATTTTTAAGGAACAAGGATGGAAAACAGGTCAAAACCAGTAAGTTTGTGAGACCAACCCAAAGTCCCTAGGTTATTCATACAAACCATCAAGCTGAATGTTCCAGATCCCAACAGAAACTTTAAGTCAGTTTTCAAAAGATTGGATTACAATCCTATGAGAACAACTGCTTTTGACAGAATAACTCACATCAACTCAAAAAGACATAACTCTCAAGCCAAATATTAAAGGATGTCTAAGAACAGGAAGTTGTCTGTAAGTCAGACTTCACCAAATAAGGACTAAAGGATTGAAAGGTTATCCACATCTTATGACCCTAAAACTGAATCCAAATTTAATGTTGGAAAAGTCAAAGAAATCACCCAAACACCCATCTTTAGAAGAAAATGCTATAGGTTTGGTGATAGAGGTCATGAGGCCAAAGATTGTGTAAGTACCAATCTTAGACCTAAAAAAGTAAAGGATGATCAGTCCAAAACAGACTCATAATCTGTTCAAGCTAATCAGTCAGACTCTAAAGGATCAGCTAAGTGCTCATCCTCAGAACCCACCAAACAGTGGGTTCCAAAAAGAAACTAATATGTTTAGTTGATCATGTGCAGGGCTCCTACAAGTGGTACCTAGACAGTGGATGCTCAAGGCACATGACAGGAAGCAAAGGGATTCTAAGTGAATTCCAAAACAATGAAGGACCCAAGGTGACATTTGGGGATAATTCTCAAGGAAGGACTAAAGGTTATGATAAGATAACTGCTGGAACAGTCACTTTCAAGAAGGTAGCATATGTTGAAGGCCTTAAACACAATCTGATAAGTATCAGTCAATTGTGTGATGAGGATTATGAAGTCACCTTCAGAAAGCATGCAGGAACAATTTATGATAAGAAGGGAAAACCAATACTAATGGCAAAAAGAGAGAGAGATATCTATTTGTTAGATCTCAGCTCCGCAGATCCTTCAGTTGAAACCTGTTTGTATTCTGACTTAACTCCCAAGCTGAGTTGGTTATGGCACAAAAGACTATCACATCTAAATTTGAAATATATTAACAAGTTTTCTAGCAAAGAGTTAGTCTCTAGTCTGCCTAAGATCACATTTGCTAAAGACAAATTCTGCTCAGCTTGTGAAATGGGAAAACATCATAAGGGATCCTTCAAGTCCAAACAGAATTTTTCAATTACAAAACCATTGCATATGTTGCATTTGGACCTATTTGGACCTATAAGCACCCCAAGCGTAAGTGGTAAAAAGTATACTCTAGTAATTGTTGATGAGTTCACAAGATTCACTTGGGTAGTCTTCTTAAAAGCCAAAAGTGAAACTGCATATGAGTTAATCAGCTTCATAAGACAAGAAGAGTTGCAAAAGGGTAAGTCTCTTAAACAACTCAGAAGTGATCATGGGACTGAGTTTAGAAACTCAATCCTTGAAGGCTTTTGTAAAGAGAAAGGAATTATCCAAAATTTCTCATCTGTAAGAACTCCACAACAAAATGGAGTCGCTGAAAGGAGAAATAGAACGTTAATTGAAGTTGCCAGAACCATGCTATGTGAGGCAAAGCTCAAGCTGAGCTTCTGAGCAGAAGCTGTAAGTACAGCCTGCTATACCCAGAATAGATCAATAATAGTTAAAAGACATGGAAAAAACCTTATGAGATGTATCATGGCAGAAAACCCAACATTGGATACTTCCACATTTTTGGTTCAACATGCTATGTGCTAAACCAAAGAGATCAGCTCCATAAGTTGGAACCCAAAGCTGATCAAGGTATACTTGTTGGATATTCTTCAATCTCCAAAGCATATAGAGTTTTTAATCTTAAAAGAAAGGTAATTGAAGAGTCAGTACATGTTACATTTGATGAGAAAAGTATTGACGAATCCAACAGAGCTCGAGCTGACCAGGTTAGTTTGAGTGAGCTTGAGAGGAGCAAAGAAGATCTCACATCAAATCCCATGTATGTTATGGATGATTCTGATGATGATGGTGGTAAATCTGACAAATGTGCATCATCGAAAGAAACTATCAATATTGAAGATAATCAGCCTGAGAGTCTCGGTGAATCATCAGGTACATGTAAGATTGAAAATCTAAGTGATCTTTCAATCCCTACTCAGACTGAAGAAGCGAGTCCTATTCAGCCTGAGAGACACTGCTCAGACTCAGACCCAGAACCTCAGTCTCCCATTACAACCTTCAGAGTATTAAAAGATTATCCTCTTGATGATATCATTGGGAACATTGAAGATGGTGTGTTAACTAGATCTAAGGCAAATGCAAACTATGCTACCTACTCTAGTTTTCTATCTCAAATGGAACCAAAGAAGACTGAAGAGGCTCTAAAAGACGAAGATTGGATTGAGGCTATGCAAGAGGAGCTGATAGAATTTCAAAGAAATAAGGTCTGGGCCCTTGTCCCTACCCCCAAAGGAAAAACAATTATAGGCACTAAGTGGGTCTATAGGAATAAAATGGACAAGGATGGAGTAGTGATTAGAAACAAGGCAAGGCTAGTTGCTCAGGGGTATTGACAAGAAGAAGGTATTGATTATGATGAGACCTTTGCCCCTGTTGCAAGAATTGAAGCTATAAGGTTGTTTCTATCCTATGCAGCCTTCAAAAACTTTAAAGTGTATCAAATGGATGTTAAAAGTGCATTCCTAAATGGAGCACTATAGGAGGAGGTCTATGTGAAACAACCCCCTGGTTTTATTGATTCTAAACATCTAGATTATGTCTATAAGTTAGACAAGGCTTTGTATGGACTCAAGCAAGCTCCAAGAGCCTGGTATGATACATTGTCCACCTATTTGCTCTCACATGATTTTGTTAGAAGAAGTATTGACAAAACTCTATTCATAAGAAAGAGTAGAGGACATGTCATTCTGGTTCAAATCTATGTGGATGACATTATCTTTGGTTCAACAAACCAAAGTCTGTGTGATTGATTCTCTAAGATAATGTCCAATCAATACATAATGAGCATGATGGGTGAGATGACTTACTTTTTGGGACTTCAAATCTATCAGAAAGAAGATGGTATATTTATTAATCAGAGTAAGTATGTTTTTGATCTGATTAAGAAATATGGATTAGACTCAAGCCATCTAGCAAAGTCTCCAATGTTACACAATGTCAAGCTACACACGGACATTGATGGAAAACCTGTATGTCAGACTACATATAGAGGAATGATAGGTTCATTACTCTATTTAACAGCAAGCAGACCTGATATAATGTTTGCTAAATGTGTTTGTGCATGATATCAGGCTGATCCAAAGGAATCACACTTGCTAGTTGTTAAAAGAATACTCAAATATCTGAAGGGAACACCAAATTTAGGTTTGTGGTATCCTAAAGGATCAGGATTTGAGCTGATAGGGTACTCAGATTCAGACTTCGCAGGATGTGGTCTAGATAGAAAGAGTACTACTGGAGGATGTCAACTTTTGGGTGGAAAATTAGTTAGCTGGACAAGCAAGAAACAAAACTCAGTGGCAATTTCCACAGCTGAAGCTGAGTATGTGGCTGCATGGAGCTGTTGTGCTCAAATACTGTGGATGCAACATCAGCTTAAGGACTTTGATTTGTATTATTCAAAGACTCCCATATTTTGTGACAATTAAAGTGCTATTGCTATTACACACAATCTAGTGTTTCACTCAAGAACCAAACACATTGAGATAAGACATCACTTCATCAGAGATATTGTAGAAAAGGGAAAGATAGAATTAGTATTCATTGAGACTGAAGATCAGCTTGCAGATATCTTCACTAAACCAATTGAAGGCACAAGATTTACAACTCTACTTGTCAATCTTGGCATGCTCAACCCTTAATTGGTATGTTCATTTCTTTATCTCTGTTCAATTTTTGCTAAGTGCTACATTTGACTAAGTGTCAATCTAAGCTGAGTGCTCCATCTGAGCTGAGTGCTCAATATGGGCTGAGTGCTCCATCTAAGCTGAGCACTTAGGATAAGCTAAGTACTCCATTCTAAAATGTGGTCAGTTCCACATGTCTAGGTTAGTCCTAACAGATGGTAAGTCCAACAATATAGTACGTCTAAAATATTTACGGTGTGTTCTGTTTCCAATAAACGTAAGTCGTTTACAAATTAATTTTTTAGAGGGAATCTTGATGATAATTTAGTTCATCTCGAATGAATTCGGATCAATGTAACAGTGTCAGTCAAATTAAGTTACATTAAATGTAGCCGTTATAACAAACTACGTAGCCGGATGTTACTGTAACGGTCATATTTATTACCCTCCGATAACGGTAACTTTTCTCTCACATTGAAAAGGTATAAATAAGAGAGACTCTTCATCATATTTCGTTTACTCTTCAAAATATTATCTATTCTTCTCTACTCTCTTAAACCCTAACCTTGCTGGGTGCAGAGTTCATTGCTCAGTGCTAATTCCTACTACTGCTAAGTGCATTCCAATACGATAAGTTCGATTTCAATGGAGGGTTATACTCTTAATCTGACTGAACAAATGATCCGTGGTGGCAATTTCAAGAACAACGCACTTCCCACCTACAAACAAAGCAATGCCATCGCCTGTATCGACATTCCAAAGTCCAAAATTGGTAGGAGATATGAGGAGTGGGTCTCCTACATTCGCAAGGGACCCCTGGCACATGCATTTCTTCGTGGTCCTGCTGTGCTCGTCCCTCAACTTCTCACGGAATTCTGGTATACATGTAAACTGGATGCAACTCAACCGGTCATACGAGGTACAGTCCTAAGTGGACAAGTGGCGATAGAAGTCGATGCAAATTGTTTCCGTCGAATTCTTAATCTCCCGGTTCATAATTAGTATGAGGCCACGGTTTCTAGGGAAACATCACGAAGCATTTTACCCTTAATGGGTCATCCTCAAGTTATTGGAGTAATACCGAAATCTATTTTCCAAACGGCATGGGGATTTATGGTATCCACTGTGGTTCGTTCCCTTGGATACAAGGTGGGTGGCCTGGATAATGTTAATGACTTTGAAATGCAAATGTTATACAACATATTTTATGATCGACGATTGGATTACGCTGAGTTGATCTTTGAGGCATTCAAGTCCTTGGTGACCAAGAACATAAGGGACACCATTGTGCCCTTCGTAAGATTTATATCCATGGTCATTGAGGACAGGTTGGGTAGAAGATATACTGCCCAATATGAGTCAACCCCTACTCCTGTTCTCAGCTACAGAATGTTCGCCCATGATATTTTCCCTGAGCACCCTACAATGAGTGCTTAGATGAGGGTATATGTACAGCTTCCGACTCCTGAGTCAAGTGAAGCTGAGATAGAGGAGGAAGCTACGAAAGAAGTGGGTGACGATGTTGATTCTGAGGCTGAGTCCTCTCAAGATGATCAACCTACGACTCAGCTCAGACCCTGTGCTAAAAGCATTTCCTCCACCACTTCGAGTTCTGAGCAAAGGAGTCGTTTCCTAGCTCTGAGTCTCTACTGCTAGGTGCAGCATGTATACTTTCGCATCCCTTATCTCCTTCTCTCTCTTTTACTTCTCCACCTCCAAAATTGGGAGATAAGACTGAGTCAAGCCCAATTTAGTCTAACCCCTATCCCCCACCTCAAACATCTCCATCTATCTTACAATCTACAGCCAACCTTGGTCAGCCCACTGCTACCAAGGATATATCCTACACCTATACAAGGAAAACTGCCAAAGGTGGTCCTTCATCTCAAAAGGACTCTGGAGCTGATATCACATTGATACCTCCACCGGTAGAAGCTGAGGGGGAGACACCTTCTCTTAAGGTGCCAACCTCTAGGCTCAGTTTAGCCCTTAAGCCTATACCGGGTATGGTGTCTACTCAGCCCATACCTACTAGTGCCATGGAAGAGCCTACTTCTGTGCCTTCACAGACCCATGAAGGTAACATTGAAATATAGACCAATCCCCAGGGTCAAATACCCCCCTCCTCGCCACTAAGCCTAGCTCACCCCGCTACCATACCTCACGACATTGGTCATTCTTCTCTTCCATTCTTCCACACTCTTGCATGACCTGTCAATGAACCTTTCATACACCAGGAAGGTTTACAGGGTCCTTAATCTGCCCCCTAGATTCCATAGGTCAGCACCAACCTTTGGATATGGGGCCCACATTCTCACCTATTGAGGAACACTCAACAACCACTCCTATGGTGGAAATACACTCCTCCACTAGAGAAGAGGACTTTGAGGTGAAAAGAAGACCAGAGGAGCTCAAGCTGATGACCACCGATGCCCAAGTCATTATGGAATATTTACAATCTCAGTTTGAGCTCCTGCACAAGAAAAGAAAGAGTGATAAAGCTAAATTGGTGCGTAAGTTGAATGATCTATCTCACTCTGTGGCCAACTTGGAAAGCTTTGTGCACAAATTCAGACCCTCCCCTATTGATGGTGACAAAAAGGGGGAGGAAGAATCAAAGAAAAGTGATGATAAGGTTAAGGGGGAACATACAGAGGAAGTACAAATCGAGGAACAAGCTCATGATCAGTTTATGAGTACTGTAGATCAGCCTTCCCAACAACCACAACAGGCTCCAACAGTCCAAATTATTACAACTTCACAAGCTCAACCAGAAACTCCACATGAAGAAACATCTTAAGCTGCTCACACCAACCTTCCTCAAGTTGGATTGTCAAAATTTGTTGAAGCTGAGTCAGTTCCAACTTCACAAATAAATAAAGAAAAGAGTAAGGTGTTTGAGATGGTAAAAAGAAAGAAAAGAAGTGCTATGCCTCTAGCAAAGAGAAGAAAGGTCATCATTGCTGAGCCTGAGCCTGAGCAACAAGGTAAGTCTCAACTAGTTGCATATGAATCTGACTCAAGTGATGAAGCTAATGCAGCACAGAAAGCCAGTGACATGCTCGCTGAGCAAATGTTACAAGAAATGGCTAAAGAACTAGGCATGACAATGGAGGAAATGAAAGAGCAGCAACGACAAGCTAAATTGCAAAGAGAAAAAGCTAAATTTGAAGCTGCCAGAGCTGAAGCTGAAGACCAAGAGCTGAATCAATTCCATACACTGATGATGATCTAAGATACTGCTACAAAAGAAAATATATTGGTCATGAAATTGAAAGTTTAACTTTAAGCAGAAAAGGGGAGCTGGTAATAATCAACTTTGTATTGAAAAACAAAGCTGAAGTGGGACTGGATATGAGAAGATTATACAAGTTAGGATTCTCTGAATGGAAGACAGTATCCTTGAATGTTAAAAGAATGAAACAGATCCAAATTAAACAAGAGGTCATTCAAGAGCTTAAAAGAATTTTTCTTAAGATTGATCAGCTTGGAGAGATTCCAACAGCTGAATTTGATGTCTTCTTAAATCGTAACAAAGCTGTAAGAGAAAGAGCAGCTAGGCAAAAGAAGAATAGAGTCCTCAGCCTACAAGTTCCCAAGGGTGTTGAATTCAAAGAGAATACATATATTGATCAACCCCTATTAGGCTTTATGTACTTAGACATTGAAGGAAATCAATGTTTCTTGGAAGAAGCCAGTATGCACTTGGCTACCTTAGAGCAAATTCTGTATTTGAGAATTCTATGTGGTAACTCAAGTCAGAATTCACCATTCAGATATCAAATAAATAGAACAATCAGATCAAGAATAGATGAAATAAAAGAATATCAAGATGGTGAAGAAACTCTTATCAGTGCTATCAAAGAAGTAGCCATCTGGGAGCTTAAATGTTATGATATGTGGTTAGAAGCCGGAGATCCTGTTGATTAAATAGATAAGTTCTATAAGCACTAAGTGCGCCTAATCTGATCATAATGATCAAGCTACAATGTAAATGATATGTTCATTAATACAAATTCATGTTTGATATGTTCAACTGTTTTATTATTTGATATGTTCAAAATTATGTTTGGTATGTTCAAACAGACAGCTTTGTAAGTTCAAGCTGAGGATTGATATGTTCAATCATAAACTGAAATGTTCAGTAGTATAAGTTTTGTAAGTTCAGAAATTTAATTAATTCTGATAAGTTCAGTATCTAAGTAGTTGTATATCCAAATACTTAGAATACAAGTCTTATAATAGATTTGTAACATAAACATCTTGTAAGTTCAAGATATGGTAAATAAGTACGGATCAGTTCAATACTTATTTCAAGAACTAACTTTGGTCAGTTCTAGAGTAGTTCAACATAATTCTGTTAACCTATACCTACTTTGATTCAATATTTTGTCATCATCAAATAGGGGGAGATTGTAAGTCCCATGTTTAGAATAGTTAGATTTGATGAGACAAACTATAGATATGTATAGATGATAGGTTAAGAGTTAGGAATTATGTAAGTCTGTTATAGACTGACTAGTCAGCATAGGCTGAGTAGTCAGCGTATAAATAGATATAGAGTTTTCTAGGTAAGTACTTGATAGCTCGGTGACTTCTAAGCTGAGATAGGTTTTAAGAGTGAAGACTTGAAGACTTGAAGAACCCAAGATTCAAGAGCTCAGCTTGACAATGTCAAGACTGAGTGAGTCAGCTCAGCGTTAGAAGTCAGTTCAAGAATTTAAGTAAGTTCTAAATTCTGTTATAAACTCTCCATATCTACGACATTTAAATTAGGATTTCTGAACATAATTTAAACTATCTATTAGTTGGATAGAGATCTTAAACGGAATTAGTTAGATATGTTCTAATTAAGGAGTTTGTTACTATTCTAACGAAAAGATAAGTTCTATCTTTAAACTGCGATTTGTTCGTAGATATATCAAGTATAAGTATAAACCTTCTTATGGGTTTCAATATACGAACACGAATCCGTGCACGAGACGAGAATACGTGATACACAACGACGACTGCATAAGTTGCAAAACGTACGTGTGTTCGTGATACTTGATACGCGTGTGTTGCGATAACTTTGTGAGTTCAAAGTTCAAGAGAGTTTTCAAGAGTTCTTGTTAATCAGTTTTAACAAGAAGTTCAATCATCAATTAGTTTGTGATTCAAGAGTGTTTAGAGAGAGTTGAGTTTATAATCATTGTAATATCAAATCATCCTGTTGATTTGATTAGAGAGTGATAATAGTTATTGTTCTATGTGATTATTGAATATACGTTTGATTAATTTGATTATTTGTTTAAAGTGTATTCAACCCCCCCTTCTACACTGTATCGGTTGCTTGTTTACCCTCTTTGGGACCAACAAGCCTTCTAAAGAATTTCATGCTCACAACCACCCAGTCAGTAGAGTCCTTGAAGACTACTATTCAGCAGAACCAAAGCATGAATGAACAGATTCAAAGAAATCAACAAGCCTTCATTCAGACTGTAGAGCATGACTTAGGGAGGTTAGCGAACATCCTAGCGGGTCGGCAAAGTGGGTCACTACCGAGCAATACCCAACAGAACCCGAATGTTGATAAACCTCGGAACGAGCACGTCAAAGCAATTATAACTCGCTCAGGTAAGTCCGTTGGTAATAATATTGTCGATATTACTAATGGTGATTCATCGGATGATGAGATCGAGACTCCACCGATATAAAAGCAAAAGGAACCTAAGGTTGTTCTAGTAGATTCCAGCAACAAGAAAAAGGCCACACAACCTCCTCTAAAGGAGTACCGGCCGAAACTGCCATTTCCTAACCGTCTCCGATAGGAGCGCATAAAAGAGAAATATGGTAAGTTTGTTGATTTACTTAAACAAATTAGATTCAATGTGCCTCTTGTTGGTGTGATTGCAGGTATGCCCAATTATGGGAAATTTCTAAAGGATTTGTTGTCTAACCTGATTCCTGGAGAGTTCAAACCTGATTTGTAGAATAGTAATTCTTTATTCTTTATTCATTTTTGTACATAGTCATGGATTATAAAGAAATAGGGGGAGATTGTTAGTCCTTTTATTTGTATATATTCCATTCCTGAAGAAGCTTTCGAAGAAAGCAACTGAAGGTGTAATATATCATTCTTTTGTAAACTGTTCTGACGACATCTGAAGAAAGAAGCCCGGAGTTCATCTGAAGATTAGTTCTGAAGTGAACGTCAGCTGAAGTTTGTCTTCAGTCATCAAGGGTCTTCTGAACTGAAGATACATCTGATAACCAGGATCTTCCTGTTATGTAAAGTGCACGATCTGCGCATTCTGAAGGAGCTCGAAACGGCAATCTTGTTTTCTGTTCCTAATTAAGTGTAGAACGGTACACGTGTAAATAAATTAGATGGTCAGGATTAGTTTACTTAGCCTATAAATACCTGCTCGATTAACGAGAAAAGGTTAAGCATTTGTTCGCTAATTTGCATTCAAGTTTGTTCTTGATTTAGTTTGTACTCGGTGCTCAAGTTTGTTCTTGTGCACTCTTTGAAGTTTGGTTATTAATATAGTCCTACTTTGAAAACTTTCGTGTGTTCGTTACTTTAAAACTATTTCCGCACTTTGATTTTAATCATAGTTAGTTTTATTAATATTTGGGAAAAACACTTCTGGCCATGAAAATGAGACTGATCAAAACGGATACATTTACAAGTTAGAAAGTGAATTATTGGAACTCGGAGATACCATTCGTAATTTGGAGCAATAACAACATACGCGGACTGAGCAAGTCCAGATTCCTACTGCTGTTACTACTCAATCAACAACTCCGTGAGTTAAAGTTCTGCTTCCTCTAGTGACACAAGGGATGCAGCAGCCGTTTTTTTACCCCTTTACTTCTCAAGGTTTGTACCCCTTTGCTTAAGACACAAACAGCCTTGCTTATATAAACAATTCCTTGTCTGTAAACCAACAGAGTATCGTGGAAGCTCTGATCCAAATATTACCCTAAACTGGTTGCGAGAGATGGTTAAGGCTTTGGACGCGTGTAACTACGAAGATGAGTCTAGAGTAATGTTTGCAACAAGGATGTTGAAGGGAGATGCCATGGTTTGATGGGATTCCCTTACAGGTCACTTTTCCAAGCAGCAGCAGGATAACATCACATGGGAGCAGTTTCAGGAAAAGCTCTGTGAGCAGTATTGCAACACGTTTGAGATTGTCAGAATTAAGAGCGAATTTATGGATTTGTAGATGATAGGGAATATGCCAGTTGATGACCTGATTCGACAATTCAATGAGAAACTCTGTTTTGTTAAACAATGGGTGCCTGAAGAGGCATCTCAGATTCAGCATTTTGGGGGAACTTTGCTCCCCGATTACCGTAGTGATACCAGGTGGGCTAGCATGTTGTCCCAGGCTTTCACTTTGGCCAAGTCGGCTTAAGGAGATATCAAAGCAAGAGATAAGATGTCAAGAGACAGGACTTCTCAGTAGAAATCCTGGTTTGAACATTACATACCCAGCAAAGGTAAGGAGGGCATAGTGGTCAGAAACAAGGAGCCCAAAACCATAGACCTACTACAGGTGGGTCTAACCAATGAGCGCCGTGGTGCACCAAGTGTAAATCATGTCATACTGGGCAGTGTACGCATGAGACATTACGGTGTGTTAAATGTGGTGAGTTTGGCCACGAGTTCAAGAACTGTCGCTTCTCTAGGAGTGTATGCTGGAATTGTTTGAAGGAGGGGCACCAAGCAGGCGAGTGCCAAAATGAGAAGAAGACAGGATCAGGGTTAGGGGTGAGAGTGGCTGGGGTATCATCTTCGGTTATGGGTCAGAAATGAAAGAACCCTCCTACGCTAAAGGGTAGAGAGTTTAGAATGACGGTGGATGATGTGTACCATAACTGATGACGTTATCACGGGTATGTTTAATAATGAACTCTATTCCTACTAGAGTGTTTGACTCTAGAGCTAATTGCTCATTTATCTCTTTGGAATTTTGTACTAAATTGAACATGCATGCTTCTAAGTTTACTGGCCCCTTAGAAGTAGAAGTAGCAGACAGCATGATGGTTCCGGTCACGACTGCTGTGGCTGGAGCTAGTATTGATATAGATGGTGCTTGTTTTCTAGTTTCATTTCTTGTTATGCCTTTCTCTAGTTTCGATGTGGTACTTGGTATGGATTGGTTGAGTTTGAACCAGGCAAGTATTAAGTGTCACAAGAAGTTGATTTCGTTTCCTCTGGCTGATGGGTCACACATTGTGGCTCGAGGTGAGAAAGTTGGGTCTGTCTTTCCAATGATATCTTGTTCGAAAGCTAGAAAAGCCTTGGCTAAGGGATGTGGATCTTTTATGGTATATGTAATTAATGGTAAGAAAGAGAAGCGGGCAATGAATGATATTCCGGTTGTAGCGGAATACCCGGACATGCTACCACATGAATTGCCAGGATTGCTTCCTGTCCGAGAGGTAGAGTTGAAGATCAACTTAATTCCTGGATCTCGACCGGTTGCTAAGTGTCCACATAGATTGGAACCCTCTGAGATCAGAGAAAAGATGACTCAGATCCAAGACTTGTTAGATAAAGGTTTTATTCGTCCGATTTCATCTCCGTGGGGTGCACCGGTTCTGTTATTAAAGAAGAAAGATGGTACTTTATGTATATGTATTAACTACCGTGAAGTGAATAAGAAGATGACAAAGAATAAGTATCCGTTACCCAGAATTAATGATTTGTTTGATCAGCTACAGGGTGCTTCATTCTTTTCCAAAATTGATTTGAGATCTGGTTATCATCAAGTGCGTGTATCTGATGATGATGTATCCAAGACAGCTTTTTCGTATGCGATATGGTCATTATGAGTTCTTAGTTATGTCGTTCGGCTTGACTAATGCGTTTATAGTGTTTATGGATCTAATGAATCGGGTTTGTAGACCATTCTTGGATAATTTTGTGATTGTTTTCATTGACGATATCCTTATCTATTCAAAGACTGAGTCAGAACATGAGATGCACTTGAGACAGGTTTTGGAAACTCTAAAGAAAGAACGGTTATATGATAAATTTTTGAAGTGCGGATTCTGGCTGAGAGAGGTCCAATTCTTCGGGCACGTTATTTGCAATGAAGGAGTTAAAGTTGATCCTTCAAAAGTCGAGGCAGTTATGAACTGGAACGCTCCGAAATCACCTTCAGAGATAAAGAGTTTTCTGGTTATTACCGCAGATTTATTAAAGATTTCTCCAAGATTTCAGGTCTGTTGACTAAATTAACTCATAAAGATATATAGTTCGTATGGAGTGATGAACAGAATGTGGCGTTTCAGACTTTGAAGCAGTTATTATGCCAAGCCCCTATTCTTGCTTTGCCTTATGGATCAGGCAATTTTATTGTGTACTGTGATGCTTCTTTTGCTGGCTTGTGATGTGTTTTGATGCAAAGAGATCAAGTTATTGCTTATGCTTCACGCCAGTTGAAACCACACTAAAAGAATTATCCGACTCATGATTTGGAGTTGGCAGCTGTTGTCTGTGCATTGAAATTATGGAGGCATTATCTGTACGAAACTAAATACGTGATTTGCACCGATCACAAAAGTCTACATTATGTGTTTACAAAGAAGGAATTGAACATGCGACAAAGACGATGGTTAGAATTTATAAAAGATTATGATTTCGAGATAAGGTATCACACTGAAAAGACAAATGTGGTGGCAGATGCATTGAGTCGCAAAGGAGCTAGAGGTCATATTCAATTTATACGAATTGAGATAGTATCTGATTTAGTGGATAGACTGAAATTGTTAGAACAATATTTGTGTTTGTTGTCTAGATATATTTTAATGCTTATCTAGTTTATTTTGTACTTAGAATGTCACCTTATATGATATGTATATAAGGTGACTTAGGCTTTGTTTCAATGAAACCTTTGACATATATTGAAATAGAATACACACACTTAAAGGTGTTTCTACATATTCTCTCATCTCGATTTCTACTTGTACTCGTT
Source organism: Dittrichia graveolens (assembly GCA_038502395.1). NCBI lineage: Eukaryota > Viridiplantae > Streptophyta > Magnoliopsida > Asterales > Asteraceae > Dittrichia > Dittrichia graveolens. Next base: position 57,158,929 of record JARJIL010000009.1, on the reverse strand, counting down.
TATTGCTCTACAATTGGTATCAGAGCCTAATCTTTGATAAGATAAAGTTCTTGATTGAAGAATTCACGCAAAAATAGCAACAATTTGAAGCATATTATCGGATTTGAAGAGTTTTGGTCGACTTTTTGGCAAATTCTTTCTATCGAATCGAGACTGAAAATGGAGGATTTGTAGCCTATTAGACTCACAATCAACATTGGAGTAAGTCTGTGTAAGTCTGCGATCGATTATTACAACAGTTTGTATTGAATTGAAATTTTTGTATTTTTCGGTTTTGAGACAAATTTGATCGAAAATGTATTCTAGAGGTTGATTTTGGTTGTAAAGTTGATTTTAAACTGTAATTCGCTCGTCTACGAACCGTGTGGAAGAAGAAATTCACGAATTTGATCAAAATTCAAAGGAATTTGAAGTTTAGAAGTTGGTGGTTTCAACTGTTGAGGAACTATCGGATTTCATTTGAAGAACAGTCGGATTTCAAAAAATCCGAAGGTTTCATCGGATTTGGTGTTGCGGATTTTGGGGTTACCAAGGTTTTGAGTTGTGGATTTGAAGTTGCGGATTTAGAATTACAAATGATTTGAAGTTGCGGATTTGGAATTGTTGAGTGGTTTTGGCTACTATCGGATTACAAGGTTTGGTTGCAATCAGATTTGATTACTCGGATTTGAGTATCGGATTTAAGTTCCAGATTCACATCAATTGGATTTCTAAGTATCGGAATTTGGAAAATCTCGGATTTGCACCATCGGATTTCCAATTTATCGGATTTTGAAGTTCACGGATTTCTACAATCGGAATTCAAATTGTCGGAATTTGAATTAACCGGATTTCTAACTCGGATTTCAATTTCTCGGATTTCTAACCGGATTTTTAAGTTCCAAATTTACTTACTCGGTTTTTGAGTTTCGGATTTCCAAATCATCAGATTTGAAGTATCGGATTTTGAATTCTCGGATTTCAGGGATTTGATAAGTATCGGATTTAGTGAAAAGTATCGGATTTAGTGAGTTTTGGATTTGTGTTAGAAGTTGCAATCGGATTCTTCAATCAATATCTTGTAGAGAAAAGATCCTATAGCAAGAATGAGTACATACAGTGAAACCCTTTCGTTTGGTTCAGACACTAAGTCACCTGTCTTGTATAGAGGTGAGTACCATGTCTGGAAAGGACGTTTCATGGACTTTATTGATAACAACGAGCAATATGGTGAGGAGATGAAGAAAAGTATACTAGAAGGTAATGGTATCTTCAGAATTGATCAAGAAGCAAACCCTCACCCTAATCCACCATTGGATGAAATCCACAGGGAAAAGCTTCCATCTGAGTATACAGCTGAAGAAAAGCACAGAGCCACAGCAGATCGCAAAGCAAAATACTATCTGAAACATGGTTTTTCTTCAGAATTTTATATTAAAGTGAATGGCCTGAACACTGCTAACGAGATATGGGATGAGATAAAAAGCCAGATGGAAGGGGGTCTGGATCAAAGAGACTACACTAGTTAACTCCTTTGACCACTTCAAAGCTAGAGATGGGGAAGCTTTTATTGAAACTTACAGTCACTAGTGTAAATTGCTCAATGACCTTAGAAACCAGAAGCTTGATGATTACACTAATCTCACAAAGAACACAAGGTTTCTAAACTCTCTAGGGACTGAATGGAGATCCCAAGTGGCTATCTACAGACAGATGAACCAAAAGAACCTCAACAAAATTACTCACCATATGATTTTTGAGGAACTAAACCAATACCAGGATGATGTTGGTCTGGGGGCACAGAAAGAAACTGTATATCCACTGGCCTTAGTGGTTAATGAGAAAAGGGTAAAGAGCTCAACAAAATCTGTCAAGTTGAAACAAGTTCAAGAGACAGAATCTTCAGATTCGGAGGAAGAGAGTGTGAGTGACAATGAGAAAATCATGGAGGCTATGGCCAATTTAACTAACATGATGCAAAACAAGTTTTTAAAGAACAAAACGAACAACAGGCAAAGGTTCACTTCTAGATCTAGAAGGAGAGATGACCAATTCCAAAAGAAGGATGGTCAGATATTGGAAAGGAGGTATGAAAGGAAAGTAGAAACTGCCCAGGAACGCAAGTGCTATAACTGTGGTGGCACTGGGCATTTCAATAAATACTGCAAAAATCCCAAGGTCAAGGACTCTAAATACTATAAGACTAAACTCAACCTCATTAAGCAGAGAAACAGTGGAAGGGCATTACTTGCTGAAGAGGATCAATTCCTTTCTGACACTGACAACAGTGATGAAGATCCTAATGTCCACGCCCAGTTTGTTTTGATGGCTGAGGTAGAAGAATGTGAGTTTGAGGAAACAGATTGGGAAAGTGAAGATGAAATAGTGGGCTCTAACTCGGCATTCATGGCTAAATTTGATGAGTCAGATATTGAAAGTGAGTATGAAGAAGAAGAGATTGAAGCTGAGGTTGCTACTGAAGGCACCAACCCATCTGTTGCTGATCAACAAGAAAATGGAGAGAAGGTATTGACTGAGGATTTTGAATTTCCTACTTGGTATATACTAACTCTTATGCAATATGTGGAGCTCTTAACTTCACAGAATCAATCACTCACGAACAAGAACCAGAAGTTGCATGAAAAGAATTTACGTCTGAAAATGGAACAAGCAACAAAAAGTGAAGTCGAACTAACAAATCAATCATCAAAAATACTACAGCTTCAACAAGAAATAACAGACAAAGAAAATGCACTCTACAAGTTACAAAAAGAAACAGAATTAAAAGTGCATGACTTTAACGCAGCAAAATTGTCTTCAGAGATAAATCTTAACTTAATTATGAATGAGAAAAAGAACCTCGACGTAAAAGTTCAACATCTTGAGGAAAGAGTTAAGAAGCAAATCACTACTCGTCACAGTATCTTTAAAAACCTTGAACCAAACGTGAAGAATAGATATAAAGGTTTAGGGTATGACGAAAACAACTTTTTCTCAAAGATTAATTGCATTCAATTGTACCAACTTGAAAGAATGAATCAAGGTTGGACATCCAAGATGGTGTTTGTGGGAGAGGAAGAAATCAAACAGGAAGATGAACTGAAAAGAAAAACCACAACTAAATTGCAAAATTCACTTAATTATGATGTACTAAACGCGTCATACGCAGATGGTGAGAAGAGTGGTGGTTGTTCTTCAGGAGAGTGTTTCATTCCTATCCCACCTGAGGTGAAGAAAGTTGTTGAAGAAGGAAACAATGGAACTGCAATAGTTTATATTCCACATATGGAACTGCAGAGAAGACAGGAATTGCTTGAGGTAGCATGCATCAATCAGAAAATTCAATTTGAAGTGGAAACTTGTGTACTAAAAGAAACAATCTTCAATCTTAACAAGAAGTTAAATTCTGCTGCATCTGAAATTAAGATTGATGTAACTGAAGAAAAAGTTAACAATTCTGATAATGCACAATACCTAATTCCTCAATTTATTTCAAATGGAATTGAACGAAGAATGCTTGAAGAGAAGGTTGAACGCTTGCTAACTAGATTGGATAGATATGAGGATATTGTGTATCCTTAGTGTCCAAAGGCGTGTAGGGAATTTATGTCACATAAATGCAATCAATTCTGTGATCCCAATAGTGTTACAGAGGAAGGATCAACATCAAAAACAAAGCAAATTCCTAAAATGCCGAAAATCAAGAAATCACCAACTGTGCATAATTCAAAGCTTGTTAAACCACTTCATATCTCTAACAAAACTTCTTTTTCTGAATTAAATCAAATCAGTCAAAAGGGAAAGAAGTTTCAAGCAAAAGAGTGAAGAAGTCAATCACCAAAGGTGTGAAGAATGGAGAGACAACAAAGGCTCCAATGAAGTGGATTCCAAAGGAAGAATTGAAAGAAAAAGAGAAAAAGAAAGTGCATGTAATCAGTTATGTTTCCAAGAACACAGTTAAACCATTTTGTAATATTCATAAATCATACTGCAATAAGAATTGTGAGTCAATTTTTTCTTGGAAAATCAAAATTGAAAACTCAAAAGCAAAAATAACTGATAACAAGATGAGTTGTGCTGGAGTTGGTTTTCCTGAAGGTCACCGTGAGTTCAAGTGTGAGTATCATCAAAATAGAATGAAAAGTGGATTAAAATCGAACAGAAACTGGAAGAATCCCAATGAAGATAAAATTCTGTTTTGGTTTGTAAACAAGAATGAATTCAGAAACATCAAAGAGTTGGATTGTTGAAAAGGTATGCTAACAGAAAGATACCTGTCTGGCCAGGACAATGGAAAGAACATCTGATTATAATGAATGTAAATCAAAAACCTGTTCCAACTCTATCAAATCATAACAAATTCACATCGATCAAACAAGTCCAACAGAAAGCTGCTTCATATTCATCGATTATACCTAATTCTAAGAAAAATAAAAAACAAATGATGAATACAAATTTGTCATACCAACCTAAAGGGAAAAGCATGTATGTTGAGAAAACCAAGTAGCTTTCACCAGTGGTCAAATCAACTCAATCACAGAATAAAAGAAAATCTTCAACTGAGAAATGGATTATAAAGAAAGTGGTTAACAAAGAAAGTTTGAATCTTGTTAAAACATCTGAAGCATCTAACACGAAAGATCAAACTAGCTTCTTTTCCATGTGCAGAAGGATCATCTTTGGTACATGGACTCTGGCTTCACAAAACACATGACTAGTAACAAAGGTCTTCTCAAACATTTTGTGAGCAAGTACACAGGAAATGTTAAGTTTGGAATGACCAAGTTTCACCGATTCTAGGCCATGGGTAATAGAAACTGGTAATCTGAAGATTGAGAAGGTGTCCTATGTTGAAGGCTTAGGGCATAATCTGTTTAGCATAGGACAATTCTGCGATAGAGGAATAGAGGTCGTATTTAAGAAACTCTCATGTTCTCTAAGAACAGAAGATGGAGCAGAAATTTTGGGTGGCAACAGAAAGTCAAACTTGTATACCATTGACTTATCTGAGAAAGGTTCCGGCGCACCAGTATGCCTGTTTTCAAAAGCTTCATCAGATGTAAACTGGTCATGGCATCGCAAGTTGTCGCACTTAAACTTCAAGAATATGAACAAGCTGGTGAATGGTAATTTGGTCAAAGGTCTACTGAAGCTCAAATTTAAAAAAGATCATCTGTGTAAGGACTGCGAAGCGGGTAAAATGAAGAGAGTACCACATAAAGTGAGTCAAATTTCTTCAACTACCGCACCTTTGCAGCTGATCCATATGGACCTCTGTGGACCAATGAAAGTCCAGTCCAGAAACGCGAAGAGATATATTCTGGTGATGGTGGATGATTATTCCCGGTACACATGAGTCCAGTTTATGAGTCACAAGAGTGAAGTACCACAACAAGTGATTTTGTTTCTAAAGAAACACAAGACTCAGAACGGACAACCGGTGAAGAGTATTCGAATTGACAATGGAACAGAGTTCAAAAACAGAACATTAGACTCTTACTTGGACTCTGAGGGAATTACACATCAGTTTTCGGTAGCATATACTCCGGAACAAAATGGAGTAGTTGAAAGGAAAAATAGAACATTGGTTGAAGTTGCCAGAACGATGTTACAATACTCGAAACTACCACCATCCTACTGGGCTGATGCCGTGACACTACATGCTACACCCAAAACAAATCTTTAATACATCGTCACTTCAATAAAACTCCATACGAACTATGTAATGGAGTAGTACCTAATATCAAATACTTTCATGTATTTGGTAATAGGTGCTTTGTACTGAATGAATCGAACAAACTGTCAAAGTTTGATTCGAAAGCCGACGAAGGAGTATTTTTAGGTTACTCAATGGACAAAAAGGCTTTTAGAATTTTGAATCGGAGAAGTAACATGATTGTCGAAAGCATGAATGTTACGTTTGACAATTTGGTAAATCTAAATTCTTTAACGAGTAAACCTAGCTCATCTAAAGAACCAATTTTCAAAATTAACAAAGCAGATGAGTCATTCTGTCGTGAAGAAGATATTAGTTTGGACTTTATGTTTGATTTCTTCAAAAAGAATGATAACTCCTCTAATGTTTCGAAGGAAATCCAGCAAGAGTCTGTGTCAATAACTGAGCCACCTAGTGTATCTACAGTTCAACAGACTACAAATTCTGATAACTCAGAGTTTGAAGCTACGAATTTTCCTGCAACCAAACAAAGTCCGAGATACGACCCATCAACAGAAGATGTTAACTCAAACGATCCTCAAAATATAAACAACTACATTCAGGTTCAATCGCCCGAACCTGTTTGGCTCAAAAGTCATCCTGAGACACAAATCATAGGTAGTTTGAACTCTGGTGTTCAAACTAAATCTACCACTGCTAATATATGGCAACACTCAAGCTTTTTAAGCATGGTCGAACCCACAAGAGTGTCGGAAGCTCTAGTTGATCCTGATTGGATTATAGCTATGCAAGAAGAGCTAAACCAGTTTGACCGACTCAAAGTTTGGAGACTAGTTCCGCGACCAGAAGGAAAATCAATTGTCGGAACGAAGTGGGTGTTTAAAAACAAAAAGGATTATGAAGGTGTGGTAGTGAGGAATAAGGCAAGGCTAGTGGCAAAGAGGTACAATTAACAAGAAGGGATTGATTATGACGAGACCTTCGCCCCTGTAGCAAGGATAGAAGCTATTAGACTTTTCCTAGCCTATGCCTCCTACAGAAACTTCAAGGTTTACCAAATGGATATGAAGACTACCTTTGAGAATCACACATTAAAGGGATTTTGTTATATACCAGACCAACGTCGGAAAGCTGAGTCTGAATCCAAAGGCATTATGAACAGCAGCTAGTAGCAGCAATGTACTCTACTTCAGCCGTTGATGATGAAACACGATTTTGCTTCTTGGATCCCTAGCATACCAGTCTGTCTCCCAAAAAGTGTGCACTCCCATATGTACTCTTTCAATCTAGCATGCATCCGGCATAATCTGCATCAGAATAGGAAATTAGCTCAAACCCTGAATCCCTAGGATACCACAAACCTAGATCTGGAGTACCCTTAAGATATCTAAATATGCGTTTTACCGCCAGAAGATGAGATTCTTGGGATTTTCTTGGAATCTGGCACAAAGGCATGTAGAATACATAATATCGGCCTACTAGCTGTTAAATATAGCCATGAACCTATCATTCCTCGATATGTTTTCAAATCTACTGCTTTTCCTTCTGGATCAGCAAATAGTTTGGTTCTTGAAGCCATGGGTGTTGTTATTGATGAACAGCCAGTCATAAAAAATCTCTTTAACAGATCTTTGATATTTTCCTGGAAAGTATACGCAGAATTCTAACACTACCCAAGCCAAACACTTACCCAACCAAAGCTGATTTTGATCCCATACCCACTGATAAACAAGTTCTAGCACATTTGATGGACCTCGGATGGAGGGGAGATGAACTGACGGGGATGTCCAAATTCAAACGTTCTGGACTGTTCCCTAGTGGCAAACTCTTTACGCGATTATCATGCGATGTTTAACAAGCGTGACGAAAGGAATTGACGGTGCCAATGCTTTTGCATTGAAGGTTTTGGTTGGAATGGTTAAACACTTGCATTTTGATTATGCAGTGTTGATATTCGTTGAGATAGCAAAGGTGGTCAGGGAGAAAGTGATGCCCGGCAAAAGACGAAATTTCTTACCGTTTCCACGGTTTCATTCAATGATCATACAAAGAGTGATGGCCAGGGATACTGATATCTCGAGGCACGATGATGAGCCATGTTGGGAAATTGGCTAAGTGATTTAAAACTATTGGACATACAAAGGCAAAACTGTTAGAGAAATTTTTGAGAAAACAGTTTTGAAACTGTTACATTGGTGAAAACAGTTGTGAATAACAGTTGTTGTAAGTGTTACAACTGTTAATACAAAAGGCTCAGAACTGTTAGTTCAATCATGTCAACTGTTAGAAGACATTGAAGAGAAGACTGTTAGAAAAAACTCAGAACTGTTTATTCAACAAACGATTTCTGTTGAGCTATTTATGAAAACTACTATCTTTGTGGATTTGAAGGATATCTTATCAAGATTGGAAGATTATCAAGATTATCTCGCAAGATAGAAGATTAACAAACTTCAACTATTCAAGGAAGATCAATAGATTATAAATACTTTGTTTTAGAATATTTTGTTAGCATTGATAGTTTTGTAATTCAACTCTGTCAGAATTTACACTTATTCGTACTGTTCATAGTTTTTCAGAAAGTGTATTAGCCTCCAATTTTCTTTGAAACCTAAGAACAAAGTGTGTTCTTCGTCTAACAAAAGAGTTAGATTGGAGGTGTAGGTGAATATTGTAATCATCCTTGATTATTAATAAACATCGTATGTTTTGAAGTTATTCTTTGAATTGATTAAACTGTTCTTGTGATTAAACCTTTATTAAATCAATTAAGTGTGATTCCGCAACTTCTTAGTTGATTGTGATCAAACTCAAATATTGTCTTTTGTTCAACTCTGATTTAAATTCAAAAGATAATTCTTGTTATTGATTTTGGTTATATTCGATCCTGACAAGTGGTATCAGAGCAGTGCAAGAAACAAACAACAGTTTCAACTTCAACAGCTGAGGCTGAATATATTGCTGCATCAAGTTGTTGTTCACAAGTATTCTGGATCCAGAATCAGCTTCTGGATTATGGTATGACTTTCCTGAATACTCCTATCTATGTTGATAACACAAGTGCTATCAGTATTGTTAACATTCCTGTGAAGCATTCAAAAACAAAGCACATAGAGATCAGGTTTCACTTCATCAGAGATTGCAATGAGAAAAAGTTAATCCAAGTTTTAAAAGTTCATACTGATGATCAGTTAGCTGATCTGTTCACTAAAGCATTTGATGTGAGCATATTTAACTTTCTAATCTCAAATATTGGAATGATTAACTTAGAATAGTGGTTTGTTAGCTTATCCTTCTGTGTTTTTGTGTTTTCACACTAAAAGTTTGAAACTGTTAGTCTTAAGTCTAACAACTGTTTATGTAAGTGTTCAGGGATCTAAAGTGCAAATTGCAACTAACAGTTTTCAACTGTTAGTACATAGGTGTCGCAACTATTAGGCAAGTTACCTAATCAGTCAAGGGGGAGTGTTACAGTTGAGGTTCACTAACCAAACAGTTTTCAACTGTTAGCTCTAAATCTTCCTTCAACTGTTAGTCAAGGGTATTTCAGTGTTTGAAGATATTCTGAGGCATTTGGAATTGCATTTAATATGCATTACATATATAAGCCATTCCCTCCTCGCAGTTTTCATTACGCTTACTAAAACTTCAATCGAACGCTAAACCCTAGACTTTCTCTTCGAAATCTCCATGGCTCCCCTTCCGTTTGTCAAAGAACACAACATGCTAGCCTTCCTCTCCAAACCATCTGAGTTGCATGTCTTTCATGACACAATCGACTACCTAACATTGTCAAACCTCAACACTGCTCTCACCATCAATCCAACCATCTACACTTCCCATCTCGATCAATTCTGAAAAAACGCTACGCTCACGGAAGTAGATGGAGTGCAATGGATCACTTCAAATGTTGATAATCATGATGTTTCATTCTCTGAGAATACCATTCGCGAACACCTTCACCTTGATGATAATGAGGGTGAGTATTCTGATTCGGTCTCCTTGGAATTCTTGCACGAGGAGTTGTCCAGCACTCTAATATATGTTTTGAAATTTAGACGAGCCATACTTGTTTTGTAACACAACAGATGAATGGATGTTTGTAGTTTTGATGACAAATGTAAAGATTTGTATTTTATGTAAAAGCTTTGGTTGATGCTTCCGCAACGTGTTTTAAAAGAAATCTGGCTTAGGATTTTTCGGTGTGACATAATTTTGACAACACATGGTGTACTCGTACACTGGAGTGATGTATTGGCAAAGAGATAGAGTCATGCCCAAAACATCATGTGCGTAAAAGGAGGGCCTTGAGATTTGGGGACACCATTGGTACTTTCACCTAAACAACATTTAGTCGGATTAGGTACAGCAGGAGAATTACGAGAGTGTGTGTAGAAGTGGGAGGCACGCCCTGCATTGTACCATACTTGCTGGACATGCTTAGTGAACTTGTGCCAGTACGGGCGGACCTTGGAACTTAGTAGTTGACATGAACGCATATGGTGCCAGTGCTAACGGACCTTGGAACCCTAGTGGTTGCTGGGCATGAATGTAGTATTTGGGGTAGTGATAAATGATGCATATGATGTTAACGAAGTGAAAGATGAATATGACGTTATATGATATTTTTATGATACTTGTGATAATACTTGACCATGCGGAGTTTTACGATGTTATGCAGGTGGGTCAAGTTATGGGTTGGGATTTATGAGCTAAACCTAAACATGTTTTATGAATGTTTTAATTATGATGATTTTGTGGTGTTAACTAAGCTGACTCACAAGGCGTAAGCTGACACTTGTTTCTTTGAAATGTGTCTTGTGGTCGTGCAGGTTGTTTAGGTGTGTGGCCTCGTGAGATGGATGCTTATGGGTAGTTTATTTATGATTATGATGTTTTATGAACTCAACTTGTAGTTGTTTAATGAACAAGGTTTCAAACAATGATGTGATCGTGACGTAATAGTGGTTTTTATTTTGATGAATGGTTAAAATGGTTTATCTGTTTTAATAAATATGATGTTTTAAAGTCTTTCGTTTTGATGAACCTGATTGAGTAGAAATTTTTGTAAATCTCAAATTTTAAAAACCACGGCTGTTACACAACTCTTCCCCATTTAGAATGAATACATCCTCGAAATCTACTATACAAATAACTCTGCATCTTACCATACTGGATGCTACCGTAGCACACTAGCAGTATTCTTACATCTCCTCATCTTTGAATTCTATCGCCACGCACCGATGATAATTGTACATTACATATTTACCCTCTACTTAAGTAGACGGTCTACAACATACTAAACATAAAATCACATATCACATAAATAACATGGCACACATACACCCAAGTGTAATCTGACTCTTTCCTATGTTTCCAATGTACCTTTACAAGTCTTATCTATTTGTTACACAAACCCTTAACCTTTCTCTCTAATATAGCCATTGGTTGTTCTATGGAATTGATCTTCTCTTTTATTATCACATCTTTCAGAGGGACAATTGCTTATTCATCTACTAAACACTTACAGAGGTGGGACTCCTGAAAAGTATTATGAATCTGTGACATCTTAGCTGGTAATTCCATTCTGTATGCTACTTTCCACACCTTCGCGATAATCTTGAACGGACCACTAAAATAAGGGCCTAGCTTACCCCTCTTCCTAAATCTGATAACTCCCTTCCATGGTGACACCTTTAACAACACATAGTCCCTAACCTGGAACTCTAATGATAATCTCCTCTTATCTACATAACTTTACTGTCTATCTTTAAAGCTTTAAGCCGCTCATGTATCTACTGTATACACTAGGTCGTCTGCTACACTAACTTTGTACTGCTCAACTCTCTCTAACCAACTTCACCCCAGCAAACAGGGATCCTACAGTTTCTACTAAACAACATCTTGTATGGTAGAATAACAACACTTGAATGGTAACTACTATTATATGAGAACTCTGCTAATGGTAGATAGGTATCCCAACTACCAATGAAATCAATGATGCATGCTCTAAGCATATCCTCCAGAGTCTGTATATTTCACTCACTCAGTCCATCCGTATGAGGGTGGAATTCTATGCTAAATTGTAACTTTGTCCCCATATCTAGCTACTATCTCTTTCAAATAAATGCCTGCCATTCTTTCAGAAGAATACGCTTCCTTTATTGGAACAAAATTTGCACTATTTGTGAGTCTATCAACTACTACTCATATAGGATCAAACCCCATAGGAGTTCTAAGCAATCTAATAATCAAATTCACGGTAACATGCTCCATCTTCTTCATTGGTATATCCAGTGGCTGCAACTTCCCATGTGGCTTATGGTACTCTACTTTTCCTGAAGACAAGTCAAATATCTTTCGACATGCCTCGCTATATCACGTTTCATTCTTGGCCACCAATAAGTCATCCTCACACTCTTATACATCAACGGTTCAAGAGATTTTAACTATCTCTTGCTAACTTTAAGCTTGGCCTTAACTACGCTCCTTTTAATTGCTCTCTTTATCCGTCACAATTTGAGCCACTTTAAACTTATCAAGTATAGTAGTAATGGTTGTCATTCTTACTGTATGCACCCATATCTGTATGGTTACCTGGGTGGTATAAAATCTCACAGTCATAGTCTTTCAAAAGCTCTAACCATCGTCTATGACAGTCTGTCAAAAGCTCTAACCTAGAGAGTTTCATGTATCTTTAACTGGTGAGAAACATAAGCAATAGCCTTCTCTTTCTGCACAACCCATCCCCCGGTAAAAGGCATCACTATAGATCACCATGCCTTCCATTCCATCTGACAGTGTTAGCACTAGGGCATTACACAACTTGTGCTTCAACGTATCAAACACTTGCTACTGATCATCTTTCCACTTGAATTATATGCTCTTTCTAGTCAACTGGGTTAGGGGTACTACTGTCTTAACTTGTGCTTCAACATATCAAACACTTGCTACTGATCATCTTTCCACTTGAATTATATGCTCTTTCTAGTCAACTGGGTTAGGGGTACTACTGTCTTAGAAAAGTCTTGTATAAATCGTCTGTAGTACCCTATAATCCCAAGGAAACTTCTTATTTCTGTGAGTTCTAAGGTAGCTCCCATTTCATCATAGCTTTTGCCATGACATGATCTACTTTAATCTTTTCCTGATTAATTAGATGACCCAAAAATTGCACCTTTCATAACCAAAACTCACACTTGGAGAATTTCGCATACAACTTCTCCATGCGTAGTATTTCTAGCACTTCTCTGAGATGAACACCATGTGCTTCTAAAGTCTTGGAATAAATAAGTATGTCGTCAATAAATACAATCACCGATTTATAAAGCATGATGTGACAAACTCTATTCATTAGCTATGTAATTTGTACATATTCTGAACGTACCATCTTTCTCTTTTTCACAAATAAATTCGCTGCACCACACAGTGAGCTATTGGGTCGGATAAAACCTTTATCCATCAAATATTGCAATTGCTTAATCAATTCCTGCATTTCAGGAAGAGCTAATCTATAGGAAGCTTTAGCTTTTAATTCCGTTTCTCGCACTATATCAATCTTGAATTCCACTTGTCGAGTTGGTGGAATCCTTGGCAAGTCATCGGAAATACATAAGGATAGTCACAAACTATCGGTGTATCTCGAATCTTTTACTGCTTTTTCTGCCTGCTAGGATCTTCCACATAAGCTAAAAATGTTGTACCACCACGGACTAGATACTTTCTTACTATTGCTAACGAACAAACAGAAATACTGGCTCTTCTACTTTCACCTCTAATAAACAGTTCCTCCCTACTTGGGGTTTAAGCCCGTAATGATCTCTAATCACATAATATCTAAGCTTGATACTGACCCAACCAATCCATACGAACAAAACTAGAAGCTCTTCCATCATGATTGGTATTAGATCGATGGGAATCTGGCACATGTCTATCTCTACCACGTTATTCTTACACATACTGTTAGTCCTTTTATTTGTATATATTCCATTCCTGAAGAAGCTTTCGAAGAAAGCAACTGAAGGTGTAAAATATCATTCTTTGGTAAACTGTTCTAACGACATCTGAAGAAAGAAGCCCGTAGTTCATCTGAAGATTAGTTTTGAAGTGAACGTCAGCTGAAGTTTGTCTTCAGTCATCAAAGGGTCTTTTGAATTGAAGATACATCTGATAACCAGGATCTTCCTGTTATGTAAAGTGCACGATCTGCGCATTCTGAAGGAGCTCGAAACGGCAATCTTGTTTTCTGTTCCTAATTAAGTGTAGAACGGTACACGTGTAAAATAAATTAGATGGTCAGGATTAGTTTACTTAGCCTATAAATACCTGCTCGATTAACGAGAAAAGGTAAAGCGTTTGTTCGCTAATTTGTATTCTAGTTTGTTCTTGTTTAGTTTGTACTCGGTGCTCAAGTTTGTTCTTGTGCACTCTTTGAAGTTTGATTATTAATATAATCCTACTTTGAAAACTTTCATGTGTTCGTTGCTTTAAAACTATTTCCGCACTTTGATTTTATTCATTGTTAGTTTTATTCTTATTCGGGAAAAACAATTGGTATCAGATTCTAATTTTTCTTATAAACTACTGATTTGTTCAACATGTCGAAGTTTGATTACATCAATAATGGCTCCTCTGCCAAACCACCAAAGTCCCTACTGAATGGGGTTCAAGAAGCAAATGGCCCCAAGGTCACTTTTGGTGGAGGAAAATGTGGCAAAACTGATGGCTATGGTTATCTCAACCAAGGCTCAGTCAATATTAAGAATGTTGCCCATGTGACTGGACTTGAACACAACCTGAGCAGCATCAGTCAGTTGTGTGATGCAGATTATGAAGTGTATTTTAAGAAGACCAAAGGTTCAATCTCTAACAAGAAAGGAAAAGAGGTCTTACAAGCAAAAAGGCAGGGTAACATGTATGTTGTCGATTTCAACTCTGCTACCTCTGAAAGAGATGCTTGCTTCTTTTCAGAAGCTGATTCAAAATTTAACTGGTTATGGCACAAAAGGCTTTCTCATCTCAACTTCAAAAACATCAGCAAACTCTCTAAGCTTAAACTTACCAGAGGTCTATCGTCAGTTCGGTTTCAGAAAGACAAGTTGTGTCATGCATGTGAGAAAGGAAAGTAAAAGAAGTCAGTCTTCAAATCAAAACATTGCAACCAAGTCAACTCCGCCTTTCATCTCTTACATATGGATCTCTTTGGTCCTGTCAGTTCTCTAAGCATAGGAGGCAAGAAGTATACTCTGGTTGTAGTTGATGAATACACTAGGTTCACATGGGTACTCTTCTTACGTAACAAAAGTGATACTGCTGAAGTTCTGATGAGCTTTATTCGTCGTGTTCAAAGACAGTTTCACACACATGTTAAACAGCTTCGCAGTGATCATGGGACTGAGTTCAGAAACTCTACCCTCCAAGACTTTTGTGATGAAAATGGCATCATCCAAAACTTCTCAGCTCCATATACCCCTCAACAAAATGGGGTTGCAGAAAGTAGAAATAGAACCCTGATAGAAGCAACCAGAACGATGCTAGCTGAAGCATCTCTGAAAGGCCATTTCTGGGCTGAAGCAGTTAATGCGGCTTGCTATACACAAAACAGGTCTATCATTGTAAAGCGCCACAGCAAAACTCCCTACGAGTTACTCTATCTGAAGTCACCCAATGTCGGATACTTCAAAGTCTTTGGAAGTACATGCTTCATCCTGAACACCAAAGATCAGAAAAGCAAGTTTGATCCCAAAGGAGAACAAGGAGTGTTCTTAGGCTATTCTGATATCTCTAAAGCATATCGAGTCTTCCTTCCCAAAAAGAACTCTGTGGTTGAAACAATAAATGTCACCTTTGATGAATTCAATGCAGAGTCAACATCCAATCATACTGATCAAAGTATCTCCGATGAATTTGATGCTCTTCTACAAGAGTCATTTAATGATGATTTGGATGACTATTCTCAGGAGGTAAATACTAATGAAAATATTGATTCTGTTAATGTGAATCAGGCCACTGAAGATCTCTTGGAAACACACAACTCCTCTGCTGATGAACAACAGGATAAACCTCAAAGGGTCACAAAATGGACTCGAGCTCATCCCATCACAAATGTGATTGGTGATCCAAATACTGGTGTGAAAACCCTAAATGCAACCACGTCTGCATTCTGCATGTTCTCTGAATTTATATCACAGGTCGAACCAAAGAAAGTCGATGAAACTCTGAAGGATCCAAACTGGGTGGTCATTATGCAAGATGAGCTCAATGAATTTGAAAGGAACAAGGTGTGGACACTGATTGACCCACCTGAAGACAAGTCCATTATTGGCACAAAATGGGTCTTCAGGAACAAACGTGATGAAACTGGGTCAGTTGTGCGTAACAAAGCTAGACTAGTTGCAAAAGGCTACTGTAAAGAGGAAGGGATAGATTATGATGAAACGTTTGCTCCAGTTGCTCGTTTGGAGGCAATACGTATGTTCTTAGCCTTTGTAGACTTCAAGGGATTCAAGGTCTTTCAGATGGATGTCAAAAGCGCCTTTCTGAATGGGGAACTTCAAGAAGAAGTATTTGTTCAACAACCTCCTGGATTCGAAAATCCCAAGTTTCCACACCATGTTTATAAGCTCGACAAAGCCCTTTATGGATTGAAACAGGCTCCACGTGCCTGGTACGACACGTTGTCCACTCATCTTCTGAAAAATGGATTTCAGAGAGGGAACATCGATAAAACTCTATTTCAGTGTAGAGAAAAAGGTGAACTCATTCTAGTTCAAATTTATGTCGATGATATCATATTTGGCTCTACTGACAATCGTTTATGCAAGAAATTTGAGAAAATAATGTCTGAAAAGTTCAAAATGAGCATGATGGGAGAACTGAATCTCTTCCTTGGGCTTCAGATAAAGCAATCTGACCAAAGTATCTTCATTAATCAAGGGAAATACGTCAAAGACTTACTCAAGAAGTTCAACTTTTCAGACTCTTCCCCTATGAAAACTCCCATAGTTCCAAAGACCAAGCTTACCGCTGATCCGAACGGGAAATCAGTTGATCTTCCTACCTTCAGAGGGATGATAGGATCCTTACATATCTGACGGCCAGTCGCCCTGGTATTATGTTCTCCACATGCCTATGTGCAAGATTTCAGGCGAACCCAAAAGAATCACATATGACGGCTGTCAGACGTATTTTTTCAGGTACCTGAAAGGTACTCCTGAACTAGGGCTATGGTACTCCAGAGACTCCGGCTTTGAACTAATTGGATTTTCAGATTCAGACTATGCCGGATGGCAGATTGATAGGAAGAGTACTACTGGTGGGTGTCAGCTACTAGGTGGCAAACTAGTAAGTTGGCAAAGCAAGAAACAAAACTCCATTTCTCTATCCACTGCTAAGGCTGAATACATTTCAGCTGGGAGTTGTTGCGCACAAGTTTTATGGATGCAACATCAGCTCGCTGACTATGGCATCTCCTTTCAGCGCACTCCCATCTACTGTGATAACACAAGTGCTATTGCCATCTCCAATAATCCAGTGCTTCATTCTCGCACAAAGCACATTGATGTTCGCCATCACTTTATTCGCGATCATATAGCCAAGAATGAAATTGAGCTTCGTTTCATCTCCACTGAACATCAGCTGGCTGACATCTTCACAAAAGCCTTAGATGAACACCGGTTCAATCAACTGATTGCAGAAATAGGAATGCTAAATCCTTCAGCAAATGTTTGACATCACAAAAGTTATCCTTGCGTAATTTCCGGCTTCACGCACTTATTTTTACCCTAGATTTACTCAACCGCCAAGATTGATTCACTTTAAACCCTTTAAAACCCAATATCGCCTCTTCAAGTTCTTTACCTGCAACTCATCTTCTCCGGCGATCTCCCTTGTTCAAAAGCAAAATCAACTCTTGTGCTTGAATCAATGGCTCCCAAAATTGCTTCCGCAAAGGTAACCCTTCCGTCTGATGTTATCCCCAAAATCCCACCGGAATCCATCTGTTTCAAAGACAACAATTTCGCCGCTGACCTAGCCATTCCTTCATCTTCCTCACCACTTCACCAAATAATGACCTATCTTCGCAACTGCCCATTGAACTTTGCTCTCTCTGCAAAGGTTCCAATGTTTGAAGAACACCTCTGTGAGTTCTGGATGACCGCTGAAGTCATCAAGCCCAAAACCTCCGACCAAAGTATTCACTTCAGTATGCGCTCTGGTAGCAAATTTGCTGAACTCACCACGAAGTTTCTTGCATCTGTTCTTCATTTTCCTCGCCGGGAACTCACTTCATTCACTGCTAACGCTAAGGAGCTGCTCTTCTCCTTCTTTCAATATGCTGATGCGCACAAGGTCAAAGGTAACTCTATGGTTCGCACTCGTCTTCCAAAGGAGTGGAACTGTCTGATTGCTCATCTGAATTTCTGTATGACAAACAAAACTGGTTGTCTTGACCAAGTCAATGAAGCTGTTCTGAAAATGGCCTATGCCATTATCCATGGTCATAACGTTGACTTCGTTGAACTTATCATGGAGAGTCTGGTGGTATCACTGACAGCACGTACAAGGTCTCAACACATTCCTTTTCCCAGGTTTGTATCATTGGTTATCTACTCATTGTTAACACCTGAAGCATACAATTCTGCTTCGGTTCTACTTCCATCTCCTTCCCTACCGGGTTCAGTATGGACCGGCTCCTCATCTGCCTTCAACCCAGCACTGACTGCTCCAATGCTTGCACTAGTCTCGCTGAAGCCTTCTCCTGCCATTCCACCACCATATTCGGGTTTATCTTCTGAAGCTGCACCTTCCAAACCTCACACACAAATATCTCAGTCCTCTCCATCAAAGACAGAGAAAAGGAAATTGATGACCACCACATCTAAGCCATTCACCAACCCTTCAGCCATACCCAAATCCACCTCTAAACAACCAACTACCACTCACCCGCTAAGATCACTCTCTAAACGCCACAAACCCACCATGCCCTCCAGTCCCATCATATCTCACTGTGCTTCAAGTGAGGATTCGCCTGACGATACCCCGCTGATTCTTTGCAAAAATCAGCTTTACTTATCCACATCCGCAGAACCTGTTTAGGTAAGATCTCCTTTACTTAAAGTCTCTAAACCAAGTCTGACTGATGAAGAGACAGCTCACAACCAAGCTGTCCCTGAAGTCCCTCTTTTACTATCACAAGTTCAGGACACTGACAAACACCAGTCAGCCGAGACTTCTTCTTTACCCACCATTGAGTCTGCCAACAAACCCACTGCAACTCAGGTACCACCAGAACAGGGAACATCCATTCCTATCTCTGCTGAACTTCCCCCTCTATCACTTAATGTTTCATTAAACCCAACTAACACTATGGATATTGACCTAGCACATGATGAGTCAGCACCCAAAACGGCTGACACTGATGCTTAGCCTATCACCAATGATGAGACTACAATTCCCCTAGTTTCAGAGGTCCAACAAGTTGATGACTCTTCAGTTCACCCTGAAGATGAGACTGCACCCAAATCCCTTGATGTGTCACAAATCCCCATTGACACTATGGATTCTACTAGGGCAGATGATTTATCAGTTTCACACCAAACTGAGAGTGATGCCCAACCTACCCTCATCAATGACACTGAAGTTCAACCTCCTTCAGTCGAGATTCCTCTTGCTAATGAAGACACAGTCCTAAACCAGACTGTAACTAAAGCAAATGAGCCTCAGGCCCCTGATGCTTCAGTCACTCCTCCTGATGTTATGGCCTCCCCATCTCTCCTAAACACCTTGTTTGATATTCCTTCTCCTGATACCACTGTCAATCCTTTTGATGAAAGTGATGCTTTTGATTTTCTTCAATCCCCTAAGTCAGTACATTCTTAAACCTCTGAGCCTTCAATAGACATTGCATCCTCTTTGGAAAGTCTATCTGAACTCGTTCTTTTTGTTTCTATTTATGTTAAGTCCAATACCTTTCAGGGTAAGTGTGTAGCCAATAATCAAGCAAAGCTTGAATCTGAGCTCAAGTCTCTTGTTGAGTCTATCAAAACTCAGTTCACCACCCTCACCAAACCATTGATCGTAAAAATCTGACTCTTCATGGGATGTACAAGACCCTTCAACATCTTATCAAAACAATAGCTGATTCCGCCACTCTTGAGTTTTCCAAGCTAAACACTCAACTCTCTTCTCTCTCCACCACTGTAAATTCCCTTTCCTCCAAGGTTGACAACATCCATGCTGTCAATCTTTCTGATAATGCAACTCGTCAGTTGCAAGATTTGTTTGCTCCCTCCTTCTCTAGACTTTCAAGGGAGATTTCGGCCTTGTCTCACTCGGTAGAAGCTTCAGGATTCTCTCTAGCTTCTAAGGGGGAGAAAATAAGAAGACAATCCAAAATCTGTCAGATCATAAGAAGGAAGGCCACCGCTGATCGGAAAATAATCAAATGGCATAAAAAGTATTCACGTGTTGAATATCTACAAAGATTAGAAGAAGAAGTGGCACACCTCAAAGCCACTGAAGAAGACAAGAATAAGGCTTTGATCGACTTCGAGGCCAAATTAGCCAAAGCTGAGGAAGCTAAGGCACTTGCTGAGGGGGAGCTCAAGAGTCTCCTTGATCAAAGAAAGGCTGAAGCTGATCTGTTCAGTTCAGAATTAGATGGAGCTGAATGTCAGCAAATAATTACTGAAGCTAAAGCCTCTCAGATTCTAGTCAATCAGCTGCTCCTTCATCCAGTGGTCAGCCAAGCCATTCTGACAAAGGTAAAGGAAAAATGATGACAGTCTCTTCAGATGATCAGATGAGTAACGGTATATATGATTTAAGTGACTCAGATGACGAAAATCCAAGAGTAAAAGACTGGAAAGTGGCTGATGAACTTGGCAGAATAGCAGCAGAGAAATTTGCACTTGAAGAGCTTGCTGCAAACAGAATTGATCTAGATCCTTTCGATCTTCAAAAACAGATTCATGAAAATATTGAAACTGAAAAAGCTTTAATTAAGGAGAAGAAAAGAATCATGGAACAAAAGCAAGAAAAGTGGCTAAGCTCTCGACATCAAAGAAGGAATCCTGATAAAATCACTGCAATCAAGCTGAAGAAAGTAAATAATGAAACCCTTCTGACGGTTCAGCGCAAAAATCTTCCTATCTTCAGCATACAATCAGTCAAGGATGTTCAACTCAACTATGTTGTGTCTGAATGGTACACATGTAAAATAAATTAGATGGTCAGGATTAGTTTACTTAGCCTATAAATGCCTGCTCGATTAATGAGAAAAGGTAAAGCGTTTGTTCGCTAATTTGTATTCAAGTTTGTTCTTGTTTAGTTTGTACTCGGTGCTCAAGTTTGTTCTTGTGCACTCTTTGAAGTTTGATTATTAATATAATCCTACTTTGAAAACTTTCGTGTGTTCGTTGCTTTAAAACTATTTCCACACTTTGATTTTTTTCATTGTTAATTTTATTCTTATTCGGCAAAAACAGATATATCATCTGTTGTTTCTTCCTCGGGAGGGAACTCTATTTTACTAGGTGGAATATTCAACTAAAAATAAAATGAAATAGCATCAAAGGATCTATTTGCACCGGAGAAAAAAAATACTAGGGTAGGTGTATTATTAACAACGAAGGTCCCTGCCACCACGCCTGATTCCACCTTTGCCCCTACTTCCGTGAGCTGGAAGGCTCTGCCCTTTGATCGGGGCGCCTACACTTTCTTATCCCTACCCTCGTTGATATGGAGCAGGGGTAGAGGACTCACTGAACTCCTTTCTAAAGTTGTCAGCTTAGACAACGAGCTTTAATGTGCCCAGACTAGTAAAAATGATGACACACCTAAAGCGAGTTATTACAATCTTTGGCCAAAAGCCCCTACTTTTCACACTTGAAGCAGCCTGGGAACCTTATCCTATACTCTCCCGAGTTATTTCTCACACACTTCACACATATGAGTGGCAGAGTTTGCCCTCCCCGCTGTAGTACAAATACTGGCCTCTTGGTTGGCACATTTGCTGGCTCGGCCTTCCTCTTTCTACTCACTAATCCTACATGATCAACTATTGTTCTCTCTTCCATGCAAGACTCATTATCTTATCCACTGTGTTACAAGTAACTATCGCTAAAACTTCACGGATATCATTTCAAAATATTGAAATGTATCTCTACATTTTCATAGGCTCTGTAGAAACATACCCTGGACAAAAACGAGCCATTTCTAACAACTTCTTGGTGATATTATCCATGGATTCTGTCATCTGTCATAAAGCTAAAAAACTCTTATGTGATCTTATCTACTCGAGCTTTTTGGTGCAAACTACACCTCTAACAATTATTTAATCTGAGACCAAGTCATTGCCTCAATCTGTGCCTCCCCTTTCCTTCGTAATGACATTGCCCACCGGTCTTTTGCTTCTCCATGCAACAAGTTTGAAGCATACATAAATTTTCGTTCCGGTAAACACTCACTTGAACAGAAAGCCCCTTCCGTCTCTACTATCCAATGATTACTCACAATTGAATCTGTAACCTCCTTTAGAAGAGGTGATTTGCTTGCTGGAAAATCTCTGTAAGTACATCCTTGTAACTTATCCACTCTGGTAGCCTGCAATACATGCACCGTTGCAGCCTGCACTGTTGCATCTACACGTTACTATAACCAACTAGTCACGGAGAATATACAACACATGTTTCATGACCAGTTTGATAGCTCCTTAACTTAATCAATTAGATTCCTACTTCATATTTCAATACTGAACACTTTGCTACACATGCATATACAAGATATCTCATGCTTAAATTGCTAAAACAGATAGCAATAAAAAAACTTCTACTACATGTATGCTCACCAAGGTCTACTACCCCAGGGATAGCTCCACTTAATCTCAAAATCATGGTTTAAGTTCAAACATCACACTCATGTGTCCCCAAATCCCTTAAACCTTGGCTCTCATACCAACTTGTAACACCACTTTTTATTTTTAACTTCTATATACTTTAAATTTTGTTAACACCAAAACTGTTATTAGAGTTACAAACACTAGTTATATTTATACATGTTAACGAGTATTTCAAAAGATGTGTTAAAGTTTTCTTCCAAACACCCGAAGCTATCAAACTGGTCACGGAGCTCGGGCCTTACCCTTGCTTGAACTTGTGACACCTGTAACACACAACACTGAAACAAAAGCTAACGTATAGTGAGCATACTAGCTGAACAAAAATAATCATAAAACAGGAGTAAAATCTCCCTGGGATGTCTCACATCCTGCTTAACTGTTCAAATTGTCACTATGCTAGAGTATAGCAACACCACCTATGTAGCCATACCCCCTAAACACTGTTCTAGTATACAGCTACACCACCTGCATAGATTTACACCCTGTCACTGTTCTGGTATACAGGCACCTACGTAGCTTTACACCCTGTCACTATTCTGGTGCATAGCTATATACCACTGTTGTACAATGTATATGCATCATAGCTATCTCAATTAACAAAGTTATCATATAACAGATATATATAACATAGATACTTAGATACTATTCATGCAAGAGAAATAGTACACTCACCTTGTATCTGATTACTGTGCTTAAACAAGTGTTCTGTCGAGTATCCCCGCACCTTCCTACACCAGTGAATTTAACTAAGCATTATAAACTATACAAACTGTGATGAAAACTGTTCTCAAAACTGTACAGTGCATGGGCACGCCCATGCCTTAACAGATACGGACGTGCTTAACTAACTCAGACATGGGTGTACCTTATCCTTAAGGCACGCCTGTGCTTTGGCCAAACGCCCGTGCCTCAACCCTATAGCATGGGGTTACCCCATGAACTAGGTTTTTCCACGGGGCGATAGGCACGCCTGTACCCTCCATGGGCACGCCCGTCCCCTATTCTGCACCTGTAAGTCGGTGAGTCGACTATTTCTGACCCAAACTACAACAAAACTCATTCTAATCAATTAAACACTGCAAAGGGGTGTTTTCCTACACCCCTAATAGCTATTAACATCAACAAACACATAAATTACAATCAAGATCATTGATTCATCCTTTTAAATCCTAATTTGACCCATTAGAACTCAAAACTACAAACCAAATATACCTTAAGCTACTATGGATTGAGATGGTTATAAATCAACACTAAAATTGGCTACACAATCTTGCTTTAAGGTTGTCCAAAACCTCAGCTGTGTTCTTGAGTGTAAGTGTGCATATGTGTTGACTAAAAACAAGTCATATATATCTACAAGTATGGGCTATTGACAGAATGGCCACCGAACTTAATTCACTTTATTTTTGACAGTTTTAGCCTCTCTAATTTTAAAAGCACCTCAAATCTCAATTAGGCAATCCCTAATTAACATGCTACTCAATAAGTAAATAATTTAGGTAATTATGAACCTTGGGGCCTTTCAAATATATAAGGCTTATTATAATTAAAGTTGACGTAATTAATACAATCGTGCGAGTTGGATCAATTATATATATATATATATATATATATATATAAAGCAGTTTAAGAATATGTTTTGTTAAATATACAAGTAACTTAAACTATTTGATAACTTTGATTCAGGAAGTTAGGTACACAAAACAAAGTTTAAAAAGGAAATAATATTGAAGTGAGTTCGGGGTCTTGGGGGAAACAAAAGGTAGTAAAATATTACTCAATTCTAATTATAAGAAAATTATTCGAGTGTAGATTTTCTTGAGGACTTTGGGAAACTTTCTTGACTCTAGGAGCGTTTAGAGATTATTCAAGTACGGATGTCTATCTACACTTTTTTTGAGTTGTATCTTCTTCGGCATTACTTCCTTTTTCCTTGTTACCTTTTGTGTGCGATTGATATTGTTATGCTATTCTTGTGGTACTTGAATCGTTTCTGCGCAAAGTATTGGTATTCCATTTTATACTTATGAGACATTTTTGAGAAATTATAACGTTTGAAAAGTTTGAGAGACAATTAGTTTTAAGCTCTGAATTTGGAAGGAAGTCGATGAATTCTTGTTCAAAATATGAGTTTGAAAGGCAAGTTTTGCGAAATTCTTTTTTGTGCAAGCGTATTTTTTTCCTTTGAGTTAGGATCAATATGCACAGTGAATATACTCAGGCGTGAGGTGGGAATTATAGATTCACACATGCGGCCATAGAAAACCTAGATACGTAGACAGGAGTTAGGTATACCGAGTTAACTACCTATGGAGGTGCCACAGGCATGTCATTGTGGCGCCAATGGCATGACACCACCCGCGGTGGTGTAATCGGTTCGTGACGTCTCCATGTTTGCTTTGTTATATTTATATGATGTGATTATGCTCGCAGGAGAGCTTTTGGATATTTGGGAGGCGTATGGATGCATCCTATATTATGTTATGTTATGATGTGATATGATATGATTATTTGCGGTAGTGAGGTGTAGTACGATACACTCCTTCCGAGTTTGGGATGTACTTGGAGTCGCGAATCTAGCGTATCATTTTGATATGTGAATTAAGATATGATGTGATATATTTGGCACCGTATGTGTGCATTTTGGATATATGTTTTGTAGGTCACTCGGTATAAAATTTTCCTAGCTCTCGTTGCTTCAACCTTATTTCTTTGTTCTACTCTGGTGTAGTGGAGGTATTCAATGGGAGCGTTGAAAATAAAAATAATATTTGTATTCTGTTTTGTTCTTATGCGGCTTGGATTTGAACCGTTTACGAAAAAAATCATTTATTTTATATGTTTATTATTATTACCATCCGCTCAATGGGTAATTAGCTCAGCCGCATTTTTCTTTTCTCCGTGGCAGATACTCAGGGGTGATCTGGAAACGTGTGGATAGAGCTTAGAGATTGGATAATGATAGGAGACATTATTTAAAATATCTTTTCAAACTACGAGTTATACTTTAGTATTTTGTTTGATGATCGGTATTTTTGCATTAGAGATGGAAACTATGGTTTGGTTTTATTACTTTAATTAAATAAGAATCTTTTGAAGACTACTAGTACTCCATACATATTAGGCCTCTGATGTGACCTCTCGTTCCTTGTAGACGGGGTGTTACACCATCCATGATTATGGGGGCATTGAACCAATGTGAGAAAAGCATAGAGGTTTTTTGAACTATTTTTGAAACTTTTTCGGGTTGAATATTTTCGTGTGGAGTTGTATATATGAATATTTTCCGCATAAGGTTCAATTTGTGTAGTTTGTGAGAGATGAAAATCATCGTAAGATGATTGTTGCAACGGGTAGATAAATTGTAGAGGTGATGTGTAGATGAATTGTGAAAGTTTGTTGCAGGGTGATGCAAGTGTTCATTATGATTGTGGTGAGCTTGAGATCTATATTGTGAAAGAAGAGAGTATGAGAAGATTGAGAGTTGGAAGTATAATAGAGAAAGTTGTGAAGTAACAAAAAGATGAATAAATGGTATTTGTAGGAGAGAAACAATGGGAAAAGCAAAAAAAAATTAAATATTAAACATCAAAAAGATTAAAAAAAAAACATTGAACTCAAAAGTTTTCCTCATTTTCATGCCTTAATTTTGAATACTAAGTTACTAACCTGCAATCACAACACTATTAAATGAAATGTACTTAAGTAATTTTACATTTTAATGATTTAAGTGAGTTATGAGTGTAACAGCACCTATGTTAGGTGCTATCAACAGCATGTATCATTTCCCGTACATACAATACTCTTTTGTTTATGCAGCCTCACATCAATGCACAAATGATGATTAACAATTAATTTACAGGAAACAAAAACAAAATATAGGTATATCATACATGATGGATCCTCACTGAGAACATGAAATGATCCAAAACTAACTTCATTTCCCAGATGATTATAAATTGATAGCTGTGTATTGCATCATACTCCATAGTCTGTAACATAAATCCTATTTTCGTCAAGAAAAAGATTACAACTTTTATGGAACAGTTAAAGGTTTAATTTTCTAGCAGATGCCAACTTCTGCAGCCTAATCTGCTCTCTGAATTTTGCTATAAATTCATCAGCTTTCCTATCAACCTCTCCAGAATGCGGTTCTGTGTCACTCAATTCATAGCTTGCTCTTCTTGATTCATCAAAAATCACATCTGTTGAATGAGGTTCTGTTTCAAGTTTCTCGCCAGTTTGACTCGGAAATGCTTTGACTTTTGCATCAAGAACTTGTTCTTTTGGTCTATTTGTTCTAACTGATTTACCCTTTTTGTAAGTATTGGAAGCAGGGGCAGGACTTGGGATCGAGTCGAAAGAATTTGCTTTCTTTTCTTTTACTAAAACGTTCTTGAAATTCTCTAGATTCGTTTCAGAAGACGCACCAATGCTAGATTGTTGACTCTTTGACTTGATGAATGTTGCATTGTACTTTGAGTCCAATGTACCATCATCAACCTTAGGCTTACCAAATTCTTCAGAACTTGAATGATTGCGATCGTTCATCTCAGATGAACGACCAATACTAACTTGTC
Organism: Dittrichia graveolens; assembly: GCA_038502395.1. Classification (NCBI taxonomy): domain Eukaryota; kingdom Viridiplantae; phylum Streptophyta; class Magnoliopsida; order Asterales; family Asteraceae; genus Dittrichia; species Dittrichia graveolens. The sequence continues at coordinate 57,131,793 of JARJIL010000009.1, read as the reverse complement.
GAAGTTTAGTCTCCATGTGTTTCCATTCATCTTTTTCTAAATAATTCTTAGTCTTCAAAGGCATTGAAAACCTCATTGATTGTGATTTTTGATCTCCATTATCAAGAATCCCAACAGAAGGAGGCCTAAAATTTGAAGTTTCATTTGCTTCTGTACTAAACATATCCTCTAGTTTCTCCAATCTCATAGATTTCGAACGCCACTTCAACAAAGTTCTTGAATCAGAATCAGAATCAGCATCAGAATCAGTTTCTTTAAACTTGTCCTCTAACTTAATTGGCATCAAACCCCTAAATTTCCCACTTTTAATTTCATCCCAATCACTTGTAGAATCTTTACCTGATTTCCCAGCAGCAGAATCCAAGCTTTTAGATCCGAGATTCCGCACAGGCAAACGCAAGGGCTTATTTTGTTTGATTGATTTTTGCTTACCCAATTGGTCAAGAACATACTTTTCATCATTAATAACAACCATAGATTCCCCTAAAAAATACTGATTTAGATTCTTCACATCAGATTTTACAAACCCATTTCCAATTTCAGAAAATCTTGAACCTAAACCCTTAGGTTCCTCAGACAAATCTTTCTCATCAAACCCATAAGAATTATGAATCCCATCTTCGAAAATCGATGAAATATGTGAAATCCCAGACAAATATGTTTCTTTTGCACCAAGATTACCATCAGCATGAACTGATTCATTAGAAATATGAACAGCGTCTGTTTTTCTGCTAAATAATCCATAACAAACGGCAATGCCGATGACTAAAAGGTAAATAAGCTCCCAAAGCTTGGTGCGTATGGTGGTTTTATTGAAAAATTCAGGAAGTTGGGAAGGGAAATAAGAGAAAACAAGAACGACAAGTACGATTACCATAGATTTAGAGAAGAAATAGTGGGTGAGAAAGAACTTACTTTTTGGGGGTTTTGTGGGCACTGAAGAAGGAAATGAAGTTGGATTTGGATCTTGAAAATGAGAATTGTTACAAGAGTGTAACGATGAATCCGCCATTGTTGATGATCACTGAAGCTTTAGCATTTTTAGGGTGTTTGTGACTGAGAAAGATGGATATCTGAGTCACAAAAGTGCTCAGTGGAGAAAAGTAGGTTTGGATAGGAAGCACATATCAAAAGGGTAATGATTTTACCGTTGTTTCTTGAAATGACGGATTTACCCATGCTTTTGAATAGATAACGACCTTTTTATTACATTTTTAGTATTTATAATTTAATTAAGTGTAAATTATCGAAAAAGTTAATTTAAATATTAAAATTTGTTATAGGCTGAGAAAATATTATAAATTTTAATTTGTAACAAAAAATGATATAATACGTGAAATTTATACAATTTTTGTTACAAATTGAAAATTTTAATTTTTTTTGTGAGATCTAAGAGGTTATTGTACTTTTTTTTTACAAATTGAAATTTATAATTATTTCTCGATCAAAAAAATTGAATATTATCTTTATTAGCAATTATCTATATTTAGGTTACATTTTTCGACAATTTTCCCTTTAAATAAAATCTATTGTATCATTAGTCTTTCATCAATTTCAAATAATTAAACTACCTTTATCTAGTTATTTATTTATTTATTTTTATTTTTATTTTTATTCAATTTAAAATAACATTTAAAATAATTAAATTATCAAATAATAATTTAATTTACAATTAATGATCTAAATATGTTTGATCCTTTCTCTTGGAACAAACCATCATCGACGGTCACCACCGGAAGCTCTGGTCGCCACCATGAATATCACCGTCAACCACTACCCAAACCACCATGAATCTTGAATATATAACTAAAATTTGAACTTGAAGCTAAAAACATTGAACACATTTGAATCTAATCCAAATAACACGTGATGTCCTGATTTTAAGAAGAACTTTTTTAAACTATGTGTTTGGCTAAATTGCTCGATTAACTATAAAAACAACTTTTACATAGCGGAAGTCTTTATACATCAAATTATGCGTCACCACAAAAATTTGTTTTATTTCTAAATATAAAAATCTTAATGAACTGTTAATCGCTAGTTGAAACCTTCCTTTATCTAAATCGCTTAACCTATCAACAGCGAGCTGAAGTATTCCTTTATCTGAATCGTTTAATATGTAAAAAGTGAAATAATCCACGTTAATCGATGCTTAGTAAATTATACTACGCTTACAAATATAATATGTCATTGGCAAATGTCTGTCATGCTTTTACCAAAAATTGTATTACTTAACTCATCTTAATGTATTTCTATTAATACGACTTAACCATATAATTCTAGGCAGATCTATATAGAAACTAAAATGGTTAAATTGTAATAATTATTAAAGTCGAGGGTCTAAAACAAAATTTGCAATTTAAATTCAATTGCATGACGATGATTCTTTTTCGTAAGTGTGTGTAATTTTTGTCCTGCACACCTTAAAATTCAAGATTTTCAAATGTTACCAAATTAATTTTTATCAATGTTAAATGCATTACTGATCATCTTAACAAGTTTTTCTTACTCAAAATGCTATAAATGAGATTATAAACTTATTTCCAATGCTATAAACGAGATTATAAACTTATTTCCAATCTGCTTTCGATGTTTACAACACTTTCTAAAATTTCATCCAAACTTTGACCGTGGATATCTGACATAATTTACTCCATTCTTGTCCCAACGTGCTCTACACGAGATGGTGAACACATTGGTACCAAACTTGGAGCAAAACAACAGGTTCTATCAAAACCCACCAAAATCATCTTACGGAAAAACAATGGTGAAAGGAGTTTCGTACTTTCTGTTACGGTATTTTCATACTACAACACTTGTTTATCACCTTCTCCTCCTTAACCAAGCTTCTAATCTTCATCCACCCATTGGCTGACGGCCTTTTGCTCAAAGTTCTTTTTTCGGGTGAGTTTTCAAAGTGAAGGACTTATGAATGCGGTGAACTAATAACACGCATACAAGGTAGATAAGCATAAGATTGCAATGTATTACTCTTATCCCAATTTTTCACCGAGGCAGCAGATATTCTGGAGTAGGGTAGGGTGCTGTCAGTTGGCAGCTTGACTCTTTGAAAGAGGTAACAAGCTCGGCATTGCATGTGAAGTAAATGATAGTAACACCATTTTTCTAGTTTTTACTTAAAACATATTGTTCACCGGTTAGCATTACAAAAACATGAGAGTTTACAAAATACAAATTCTTATATACACAAGTGCTAACAAGGTTTGAAAATAAGTGTTAAAAGTTTCTCCTTCCAAAAGACCAGCAACTATCCATCATATTACGGAGCTGGGTCCTTACCCTTGTTAGAACCTGAGTCACCTTCAAAATACAATACTAAAACATAAGCTAACCCTTAATGAGCATACTAACTAAAATCAAATAATCATACAATAGGGATTAAGTCTCCTTAGGATGTCTTGCCTCAAAACTGTAACGTATGCAAAGCTGTCACTGAATTGGAGTATAACTACACCATCAGCGTAGCCATACTCCCTAACACTATTCTGGTATATAGCTACACCACCTGTGTAGTTGTATACCCGGTTAATGTTCCGATGCATAGTTATACACCACTTCCATACAATATATATACATCATAGTTATCTCACATAACAGAGATATCATACAATAAGTATATCTCATAGATACTTACATATTGTTCATACAAGAGAAATAGTTCACTAACCTCATATCTGATTACTGTGCTAAACAAATAAAGCGTTCTGTCGAGTATCAAGGCACCTTCCTATACCAAAGAATATGCTAAACATCACGAACTAAGCAAACTTAACCAAAAATGGGCCTACACTGGCCGTGTACCCTTCTTGACCGAATTCCGTTTACTAAACCACTAAGTTACTTAACCGAAATCGGTTAGGAAAGCTGCTACACGAGCCGTGTTCACTATACCTTACATGACCATGTTAGCTACATGGCTTATCACCGTCTTAAAACCAGTTTACGACCGACCTGCAACTTTCTATGAAGAAAACAGTTGTTGTTCTTGATTTCAAACCTTTTCTAAATTGATTTTAACAATTTAGAGGTGTTTCTCCATACCCCCAAACACTCTAAAATATACAACTAACAACAAGGAACACTTTTTAATCTATGATTCAAGCTTTTAATATCTTTTGACCCATTAAAACATCAAAGCTAAACAAACACCACATACCTTGTTGCTCTAAAGGTTGATTGTTGATGTACTAAACTTATCTTGTTGTTTCTTTCTTGATCAAAATTTAACAGAGAGTTGGGTTGTACTCCAAGTATGTATGTGTGTATGTTTGTGTTAAGTGTGAACCAAATATCAAGTTTTGCTTATATACACATAGCTTTGATCAAATGACTAATCAACCCCTTAATTTATCATCTTTCATTTTGGCGGTTTTCACCCCTCTGGTTCATAAATAGCTCTTATCATTTATAACACTTGTTTAAAATAAACTTTCAGACTTTAGGACGTTACAACTCTTCCCCACTTGAAACGATTTCGTCCCCGAAATCTACCATGCAAATAACTATGGGTTACTCTGCATCATATCATCTTTAGACTCCTAAGTGTAATGTGAGCCCTTCCTGTGCTTCCACTTTACCTTCACAAGTCTTATTTGTTTGTTACGCAAACTCTTAACCTATCTTTCTAATATAGCCACCGGTTGTTCTGCGTAACTGAGCTTTTCATCTATTGTCACATCTTGTAGAGGGACAATTGCTGATTCATCGGCTAAACACTTACGAAGGTGGGATACATGAAAAGTATTGTGAATCGGTGATATCTTATTTGTCAATTTTAGTCTGTATGCTACTTTCCCCACCATTGTGTTAATCTTGAAAGGGACAATAAAACGGGGCCCTAGCTTACCCCTCTTCTTGAATCTGATAACTCCCTTCCACGGAGACACCTTTAACAACACATAGTCCCCAACCTGGAATTCTAACGGTGATCTCTTTTCTGCATAACTTTTCTGTCTATCTTATGCAGCTTTATACACTCGGTCGTCTGCTGTACTATCTCTGTACTATCCAATTCTTTCTGAACGACTTCACCCCAACACACAGGAGTTCTAGACAACATCTCGTATGGTGGCATACTAATACTCGAATGATAACTGCTATTATAGGAGAACTTTGCCAATGATAGATAGGTATCCTAGCTACCACTGAAATCAATGATACACAGGAGTTCTAGACAACATCTTATATGGTCGCCCAAAATTCAACTTGTTTATTTGTATCATACCAAACCCATTTATTTTCGTCTCTGGTCGTATCGAGAATTAGCACCCCTACTTAAAGGTCATGATGGCAATGACTATGGGTGGGTGCTCGAAACAGAAAGGTTATTTTTTTGTTTTTAATTTTTTTAATAAAAAATATTATTTAATAATATAAAATGAACTAAAGAATAAATTAATGAACAAGGGCAATTCATATTTTCAAGTAGAGGTGAATGGGGACTAGTCCTTCCGTTCGGACGAAGACCACTAAGACTGGACTGGTCTGACGAAAACCGCCAAGACCGGACCGGTCCTAAACCTGTCCAAGACCATTGTGCCGGTCCCGGTCTAAACAACCGGTACAAAGGATGTGACCACCACGAACCGGTCCGAACCGATCCGGTCCAAGAGTTCAAACCGGTCCTAAAAATGAGTCGGTCCAAACCGGTCTCAACGGCTAGTTTTTCTTTTTCAAATTCTTTATAAATACCTTACCGCCTTTTCCATTTTTCTTTACACAAAACTTCTTTCTACATATTCTCTATATTATTCTGTTACATCCGAAAACCCGGCCTAGTCGTGGGCGGGCCAATGGTAAGTTGAAATGTCTTGGTTATGTGTATTTAAGATTTATTACGAGATTAAATAGACGTTTGATATTGTATGAATTTATGATTAAATAGGGTTGAGTTTGGTACAAGGGTTCTAGAAAATACCTCAATTGTGTGTTAATTTAATTAGTCGAAAATGACTAGATGTTTGAAAGTATTTAGAAATGATAAATGGTATAATATTAGTTGAATATAATAAATGAGAATTAATTAGCATATGAGAATTGTGTTGGAGTTATATTATATGAGAGTATGCATGTATGTATGGATCATGTATGCATGTATGTGTATAAATGGATAAGGTGGCACCACCTCATGTTTGTTGAAGTGATTTTAATGAGTACACATGTGTTGTTTTGTGTGTACATGGATAAGTGTTGATTCACCAGCCACCTCCTCACATTATTTGTTGGAGAATGTGTGTATGTGTTTTCTTTGAGAAGAACAAGAAGCTTGGATTTTGAAATTGAAGATTGAGTGATTGTTTAATCAAACTAAAGGTTATATGATGTTTTTGATGTGAATCATGATTATATTGTTGTGTTTTCTTGTTGATTTTCATGTGTTTAGTGAAGAACACCATTGATGATAGTTTAAAGCTTGATTTAAGCAAGTGGGTTTTGATGATTTTGTATTTGGAATGAATTTGATGAATCCTTGATGTTGTAAGCATATTTTATGAAGTTATTATAAATTTAGAATTGTTAGAAATCAATTTTCAGATTTTTAGTTGGAATTTCAAAGTTTGAATGAAGCTCGAAGATGAAGAAAAAGTTGCAGGTTTGATGTTGGATGTACGGTGACGCGACGCGTCAATTAGTGGAAAGCGATGCGTTCTTAGGTTGGCTTCGAATTCGAAGTCAAGTTCTAAGTGTGGTTCGAAGTTAGTTTTAGGCGCTCGAAGTCCTCTTCCGCTCGAAGTGGTCTGTTCGAAGTGGTCTGCTCGAAGTGGTGTTCGAAGTAGACATTCGAAGTGTAACTTCCCAAAAAAAATTTATATACAATTGAATATAGAAATATAAGTGCATTCAACCAAATGGTACGAGGCCCCGCACCCGGGACTACCCGTCATCAAGTGTAATTAAGTACTATTACAAATATTGTTCTAGCAAATGTTTGAATAAATTAAACAGCGGAAACGGTTTGAATAAATGATGAACCCTCTTCACACTGCTGGAGCCTTCCCACGATCAGGTCCTGAAAAGAATAAGTTCAACAATAGTAAGCATAAAGCTTAGCGAGCACTCTAACTTACACACCACACTAGGCATGTACATGTCACATCATAACACAAATCCATGATCACATATCATAACACATACTACCGACGCAGTGCACTGACGACGATTTCACACTTTGGGTCACAGTTGACTATCAAAGCTGTACCAAGGATTTCACACTATGTCTGACTGTGCCCGAGTTACGTTTTCACCACAATATAACGTGACCCTTCACTTCACATAAATCAAATCAGTTAAACATCACATAAAATATAACATATACATTTCACACTAATATCATGTATAAGTTAGGGTAACTCACCTGATCTGCAGCACAGATAAACGCAACATATTTCACAAGCTGAAGTTAACAATTCTAGTCGCAAGGACCTACAATACAGATATCTTCACTGATTAGCTTTGGCTACACTACAGACCCTAAGTCGGACCACACTAGGTCGGACCTAACAACTGAAAGTCGGAACATTTCATCCAACAGTCGGACCCCATCCGAAAGTCGGATCAACTCTAGAAAGTCGGATGGTTCAAAACCCAACACTGTAAGTCACATGAACTAAGCGAAAGTTGCATGGTACACTCATGAAATCTGACACTCTTATGCCAATCCGATACACCACGAAATCCGATAGTTATACAATCCGACACTTATATGAAATCCGGTACCCTTGCAAATCCGACTGTCGCATGGATATACATATGCCATCCGACAGTCGCATGACTACTCATAGAATCCGACAGTCGCATGAGTAAACACTTAAGTCGCATGGACGTAACTCTAGCATGCAAAAGTCGCATGAACACCCAATCATACCATCCGAAAGTCGCATGGACCTACAAAGGTCGCATGAACAAACAAACTCACCATCCGAGAGTCGCATGGACCTATATGAAAGGTCGCACGACTTATTCCTTCCCTGTCAGTTCACCATTTTGAAAAACCCAAAACTTGAAACTCCATTTTCAAAATCACAACCTTCTTAAAACTTAACCAAAACACTTTATTTCTGTTTCAAAACATTTCTCCACTCATTTAGGCACTTCTTCAAGATTTAAACACAACACAACAAATGTCTAAGTTCCTAGCTCTGATTCTTTACGATTGTTCTTCATAAACCCAAAAACCCGAAAACCCAGACAACTAAACCCCATACACAGATCAAAAACCATATCTTACAGCTTCTATACAATCACATAGAGTTTAGAAACATTACATGCTAGCTCTTCTTCCAATTCCTCACGGATTCTGCTAGAAAAATCAAGATTCCAGCCCTCCTTGTTCTTGCTTCTCGAATTCAAGAACAAGCTCCCACTTTCTCTCTCTAGAAATGAACAGTGTATTCTCCCCTTGGAGGCTGCACCCTAATCCCAAATTTATACTTGTTTCTTAACAAGGCTTTTGTGCCCCATAGTTGCAAAATCCTTAAGCCCACCAGGCTCATTCTTTCATGCTTATATTTTTACCTTCCAATAACAATCAGCCCAACACTTGTTTACTTAATAGATTAAATAGCTCAATTCTCGATTACAAGCTAACTAACCCACTACATCCAATAACACTCCAATTCCATAAATAATTAGCAACCCCTAAAAATATATATAAAACTCCCATGATCCAATAAAATATTCATTTATTTATTATACAGAAACAGGGTATTACAACTCTCCACCACCTAAATACGATTTCGTACTCGAAATCTTTACTTGAACAATTCAGGGTAGTTCTGCTTCATCTCATCCTCTGGTTCTCAAGTCCACTCAGATCCTTTACGGTGCCCTCACTGAACCTTGACCGTCGCTATCTGTTTGTTGCGTAGTTGCTTAACTTTTCGTTCCAATATAGCTACTGGCCTCTCAACATAGTTCAGTCTCTCGTCCACTGTTATGTCCTCCAATGGTACAAACGTGGACTCGTCCGCTAAACACTTCCGAATATGAGACACATGAAACGTGTTGTGAATCCTAGACAATTTGTCCAGTAGCTCTACCCGATACGCAACCTTCCCAACCCTGGCAATAACCTTGAAAGGCCCTATGTACCTTGGGTTCAGCTTTCCTCGCTTCCGGAGTCGAATCACGCCCTTCCACGGAGACACTTTTAACAGCACAAAATCTCCAACCTGGAATCCTAGCGGAGACCGCCTCTTATCCGTGTAACTTTTCTGCCGGCTCTGCGTGGCCTTCAACCTTTCTCGCACTTGCTGGACATATTCTGACGTTTTATGCACAATCTCTGTGTTGCCGAGCTCCCTCTGACCTACTTCTCCCCAACAGATGGGGGTTCTACACTTCCTTCCGTACAACATCTCGTACGGAGGCATGTCGATACTTGCGTGGTAGCTATTGTTGTAGGAGAATTCTGCCAACGTTAGGTAAGAATCCCAACTTCCCCCGAAGTCAATCACATAAGCTCGTAGCATATCCTCTAAGGTTTGTATAGTTCTCTCGCTTTGACCGTCATTCTGCGGGTGATAAGTCGTGCTAAGGCTCACCCGAGTCCCCAAATCCTCATGAAACTTCCGCCAAAACCTCAAAGTAAAGCATACATCCCTATCCGATACTATGGTCACCGGCACCTCATGACGGGATATTACCTCCTTGACGTACACGTCCGCCATTTGCTCTGCTGAAAAAGCTTCCTTGGTCGGGATAAAGTGGGCGCTCTTAGTCAGTCGGTCGACGATTACCCAAACCGCATCAAAATTTCTCGGAGTCTTTGGTAGCTTAGTGATTAAATCCATGGTGATGTGTTCCCATTTCCAAACCGGGATCTCTAAAGGTTGCAGCTTTCCGTGAGGTCTCTGGTGCTCGGCCTTAACTCGAAGGCAAGTTAAGCACTTCTCTACGTATTTCATTACGTATCGCTTCATCCTGGCCACCAGTAATCTGCCTTAAGGTCTCGGTACATTTTAATCGAACCTGGATGGATAGAAAACTTGGATTTGTGAGCCTCATCGAGCAGTGTAGCACGCGTGTCAGTGATCTTTGGTACTCAGATACGACCGAAACGTGTCATCAGCCCTCGACTATCCTCGGAGAATAGTGCTTTCTGCCCCTTGATCCGTTTTGATTTACGATTCTCGTCCTTCAGTGCCTCACGCTGTGCGGCTCGAATAGAGTCCAACAATGTCATTGTCACCGTCAATCTCGTACACTGTGCCGGTAGTAGTACAATACTGGTCTTCCCACTCAAGGCATCGGCCACGACGTTGGCTTTCCCGGGGTGATAGAGAATCTCGCAGTCGTAATCCTTGACTAGGTCGATCCACCTCGTCTGCCTCATGTTCAGATTCTTCTAGTCGGCGAAGTATTTCAGGTTTTTGTGGTCGGTGTAGATGGTGCATTTGACCCCATGTAAGTAGTGCCTCCATATCTTTAGTGCAAGAACAACTGCGGCTAATTCCAAGTCGTGGGTCAGATAGTTGCACTCATGCGGTTTCAGCTGTCGCGAAGCGTACGCAATTGCTTTACCTCGTTGCATCAGTACGCACCCCCGTCCCACATGTGATGCGTCGCAGTAGACCACCATATCGTCCACTCCCTCCGGCAGGGTTAAGATCGGTGTCTCGCATAACTTCCCTTGTAGAATCTCATATGCTTGTTGTTGCTCTTCACCCCAAACAAATCGCACCTTCTTCTTAGCCGTCTTTGTCAAAGGTACTGCGGTCTTAGAGAAGTCTTGTATGAATCTACGATAATACCCGGCTAATCCCAAGAAACTTCGAACTTCGGTAGGACTCCTTGGTACCTCCCACTTCATCACTGCTTCGTTCTTAGCAGGATCCACCTTAATACCCTCTTGGTTCACTACATGCCCTAGAAATTGCAGTTCTCGCAATCAAAACTCGCACTTGGAGAACTTGGCATAAAGCCTTTCCTGCTTCAAAGTCTGTAGCATCATCCGCAGGTGATCTTCGTGCTCAGTCTCTGTCTTTAAGTAGATCAAGATGTCGTCTATGAGTACAATTACTGACTTATCCAACATTGGTCAGCAGATTCTGTTCATCAAATCCATAAACGCAGCTAGTGCGTTTGTCCATGCGAAGGGCATCACCACAAACTTGAAATGACTGTATCTCGTTCTAAAATCCGTTCTTTGAGACCCACGCTGCTCCTTGATGTTGATCAATTAAATCGTCAATCCTTGGTAATGTGTATCCGTTCTCAACCGTCACTTTGTCCAATTCGCGGTAGTCTATACACATACGGAACGTGCCATTCTCCTACGTAATGAATAAAATTGGTGCTCCTCTTAACAGGTTCGATACGAATCATACTTTACTCTCTTCTGCACAGTGGTATGAGTGGAAAGCTTCTCCCACCTCGGAGGTCCCCTGAGCGCTCTGAATGGGGTCCGGAGTCCCCTCAAAAGTAGGTGGCTGCCACGCCGAAAATCTCTGTAGGTGCAACCCCTCCACGCCTGATTTGTTGTTGGTGTTGTCAATGTAGTAACAGCAGTAGCTTCCTTTACATCCCACAAAGTGCTGAGTATTTTTTTTGATCGATCATCCTTCCCATATCTTCTTTTATCTCTCTTACTATCTGGGGTAGCATCTCCCTTAGTTCTTTCATCACATCGGCTGCTACTTTAGTAGCTATCACAGCTTCCCTTTCCGTTTTCCTCTCCCTCTTCCTCATCAACGAGGATAACGTTTCCCAGTGTTACATTCTCATGATTTTCCTTCTTGTACACCTCTTTATTTAGTATAAATTGTTGGTGAGGATCAGCCTCACTAGTGACACTAGTCTCAATCCCATCATAGTTGGTTCTAGTTCTAGTGTTAATCAGACTACGGTTCTGCTTCGTGTTCACTGTAGATTTAGAATTTCTCCCCCACTTGGGGTGCCAACCCGCATGGTTCCTAGTTTGAATAATATATTGGCTCAGTGACGACCAAGTCGGTCCATTCCCACCACTACCTGAAACTCCCACATACGAATCAGGGTAAAGTCTATAAGAAGTTTGACATCACCTTCCTCTTTTACATTGGTTCTATATATATATATTAGATACATTAACGGCTTTTTCGTCTACCATCTCCACCTCTCAAGGTGTTTCTAATTTCACCGATACATTACCGACGCCCGCAATAATGTCTCGCTCTACTCTTGCCTCCTCCGTAGTCATTTGGAAGTATAGATAATGCACTTCTCAACAGGTGGCTTTATCATACTATCCTGCTCACACCGCAGTCTATATCCACATCACATACAATCTCTAGCATGCCGTTCGCCTCATCTGAAGTAGCCCTACACACTAAGGCACTTCTATACTACAGGCACACTACCGTCCTACAAGTACCCCTCACCTGATTCACAAGAGTCCCTATGATGCCGGCAAGTCTTGACATGTATCATGTGCTCACAATAATATGGGCCCTTATATTATTCTAACACATCACACATACCAAGTCTTATCGTCACCATCTGAAATCCCGATTCACAGGCTTAGGTCATGCATCATATAACATTCCACATACGCATTGCATTCCACATCATCATAAAATCATGCAAACATATAAAGTTCAACACACCAGCCATCATATCCTAGTCTATCCATATCACGAATACATCCACGTACAATTGTAACACCCTTATTTTCAGTCCAAATTTAATTTTTTTTCAAAACTCAATTTAAATCATACTTTATACAATCTCTGTAACTCATTGCGGAAGCATTTTAATTTTCCTGTAAATATTTCGACAATACCCGTTATTGAGAATTATAATCCAAAACGTTTGGTGTTACCACAGTCAATCTCACGACCATTAAAACCAGTAGGAAATCCAGAATTACCGGAATTGTAACCAAGTCAAAGCCAAGCCCACCGCAACTACCCGCCTCACCAAGGCATCTATACAACCTGCGGATACAAAACATTTTTATACACCAGTTAGCTATAAACATAGCTAGTGAGTACATCCAAAAACATTTGTTTTATCAAAACCAAGTCATCCTTTTACTTCTTTTGAAAACATAAGTTTTGCAATCAATTAAGCTTTTGAAAGCATACACATAATAGCACATAAGGATGCGGGTCTGTCCATTGGGCCACAATGTATCCACGTGGTAGCTAGCCACGGTCAATACGTGCCCACATGGGGGATAACCACATCAACCCGTCAAGGTGGGGGATGCACGAAGCAGTCCACCATACAACGGTTATCTGGAGTGCATGCCCTATTCAGCAAATTCACACGTGTTGCCCCGGGTTCGGTGGCTCGTCAGCCCAGTGAACCCACACGGTCATGATGGCCTACTGACATACCCCTCCACTCTCTGCACCGATCCCTCAGCCACCCGTATCTCGCGGTTCCCAAATCGCCGAAGCCAAAGGAACCTCTGTGTACGTCTCAATGGCTAGGAACCCTATGGTACAGAGTTATATCACACAGTGGTCCGGACCGAAGCACATATACCCCGAAGGGTCACATAAGCACATACCCCGAAGGGTCACATAGGCACATACCCCAAAGGATCACATAATCACTTACCCCGAAGGGTCATAAAATCACTTACCCCGAAGGGTCATAAAATCACTTACCCCGAAGGGTCATAAATCACTTGTCAATACCAAAACCATATTTGGCATCTCAATGCCTAAAAACATCTTTTGTGAAAACATATCTTTCATTTACCCAAAATCATTTCATAGTTGGCATCTCAATGCCCAAAGTACAACTTAACTTAAAACATGAAATTCATTAACTCAGAACCATATCTTCTGTTTCAAAACCATATTCATTATTTCAAAATCAAAGCTTACTCCATCATGGAGTGCCATGTTTCAAAACCATTAATTAATCACAATTTAAACATAGACCATCTCCACCATAGAGCAATGGTCTTATTTTGAAAACCATCATTTAAAACACATCTTAAATTGACTTCACAATTCCACATTCTTAAACCCGAAAGGTTTCATAAAGCATTTATACTTCACTTAAAACATATTATAAACCATACATGGTTTACACATTCTTTAAGTTTAAAACTCATAAACATTTGCAAATCAAATAACCCGCATTTATAAAACAAATGCATAGTTCGCATATTTAGAAGTTCAAAGCTCTTAAACAATCTCAAATCATTTAATTTATGTTACAAAACAATCTCATAATCCACATCCTTTGAATCATCAAGATTCATAAAACAATTGCCAAACAATCAAAACACATAAGTGATGACTTGAAAAACTTTAACAATTTTGGGTATCCGCAGGGTGTACTCACCTGAGGGTGTGATGAGGATCACAACCCCAGCCAAACCAAAGCTCAACACTTGATCATAAACCTATGGTCACCAAAACACAAGGTTAACTTACATAGTTAACCAAAAACAAGGTTTTCTAGACTCAATTCTAGCCTTTGACACCCTTTTGGGTCTTACAAGATTCCAAATAAACCTCCTATAACCATAGGAATCAATCCCCAAGCATATCTAAGGTCAAAACAAGTCAAAATAACATTTTTTGGAGGCTACAGAGTAGCTCGCGCCACGAAGAAATCGCTGGAAAAACTCATCGCGAAGGCTGGGCTACGTCGCGCCGCGAGGCCCCGTAAACAGTAAAATTCTGCTGTTTTCCTTTGCTGAAAATTCGAACAAAACCCAATCTTTTCCAAATCAAACATGTTTGCATCATATAAATAACTCAACAACACCTCAAAACATTATAACAACATCACTTAACAAACTTTGAACTATAATCCATCTTAACTTGGGTTATTAAACCCTAATTCAAATGTTTGACCCATATAACACCATATACACAAATTCTATCCATAAATTACCATAAACAAATCTAAATCCTCAAACACAACCAAAATCAAACACAAATTATGAGTACAACTTACTTTATCAAGGACCCATCTTGATCTTGCCTTTCCTTGCTCAAGAACTTCAAGCTTTGGTAGTCGATTAGGTGCTAAACACACTATTTCAACTAAAAACACCATAAACTTCAAGAAAACTCCTTGATTTCTTCCTCTATCTTGAAATCTCCATTTTCCTTCTTGCTCTTCCTTTCTCTCGATGGGTTCCAGAAATTTCTTGAAGTCTTTGACTTCAATTGGTGTAGGCAACACATATATATATATATATACATATTTCCAAGTTTGGTCCTTAGACTTTCCTTCCTCTTACATTTCTCACCCATATTTATTCATCTATATACACCACATGTTTTATATAATATATATATAAATAACACCTAATTTTTACTTAACTTGCATTTTATATAAATATTTCATAATTTACAAAAATACGGGTATTACAATAATGCTAAGTCATACAAGTCTTTGAGCGTCTGATCCTACCCTACCCCAACATCAAACGAGAACATGAAATAAGGCCAAATCATCCGTTCTAAGCCTATATGGTTACCATTATACATGGTGTACGGTATTCATGATATGTCTAAACATGGATACAGTTAGGAACTACTCTAGCATACATCATGGATTCAACTGCACACTATATTTCACCAACTATATATATACCATGCTTCACTTCACTTCGTGGTCACCAGGACCAAGCTCCAACTGATAGCTCATCGTTCGGTTTTAAAAATGAATTTTATAAAAAAAACGTTCTAGAACCAAGGTTTAAGTCCAAACACACCTCTTGTATGCCCGAATCCCTTAAACCAAGGCTCTAATACCAAGTTGTAACGTCCCAAAATATTTTTTTAAACGATTGAATATAGAAATATAAGTGCATTCAACCAAATCGTACGAGGCCCCGCACCCGGGACTACCCGTCATCAAGTGTAATTAAGTAATATTACAAAAATTGTTCTAGCAAATGTTTGAATAAATTAAACAGCGGAAACGGTTTGAATAAATGATGAACCGTCTTCACACTGCTGGAGCCTTCCCACGATCAGGTCCTGAAAAGAATAAGTTCAACAACAGTAACCATAAAGCTTAGCGAGCACTCTAACTTACACACCACACTAGGCATGTACATGTCACATCATAACACAAATCCATGATCACATATCATAACACATACTACCGACGCAGTGCACTGACGACGATTTCACACTTTGGGTCACAGTTGACTATCAAAGCCGTACTAAGGATTTCACACTATGTCTGACTGTGCCCGAGTTACGTTTTCACCATAATATAACGTAACCCATCACTTCACATAAATCACATCAGTTAAACATCACATAAAATATAACATATACATTTCACACTAATATCATGTATAAGTTGGGGTAACTCACCTGATCTACAGCACAGATAAACGCAACATATTTCACAAGCTGAAGTTAACAATTCCAGTCACAAGGACCTACAACACAGATATCTTCACTGATTAGCTTTGGGTACACTACAGACCCTAAGTCGGACCACACTAGGTCGGACCTAACAACTGAAAGTCGGATCATTTCATCCAATAGTCGGACCCATCCGAAAGTCGGATCAACTCTAGAAAGTCGGATGGTTCAAAACCCAACACTGTAAGTCGCATGAACTAAGCGAAAGTCGCATGGTACACTCATGAAATCCGACACTCTTATGCCAATCCGATACACCACGAAATCCAATAGTTATACAATCCGACAATTATATGAAATCCGGTACCCTTGCAAATCCGACTGTCGCATGGATATACATATGCCATCCGACAGTCGCATGACTACTCATAGAATCCGACAGTCGCATGAGTAAACATTTAAGTCGCATGGAAATAACTCTAGCATGCAAAAGTCGCATGAACACCCAACCATACCATCCGAAAGTCGCATGGACCTACAAAGGTCGCATGAACACACAAACTCACCATCCGAGAGTCGCATGGACCTATATGGAAGGTCGCACGACTTATTCCTTCCCTGTCAGTTCACCATTTTGAAAAACCCAAAACTTGAAACTCCATTTTCAAAATCACAACCTTCTTAAAACTTAACCAAAACACTTTATTTATGTTTCAAAACATTTCTCCACTCATTTAGGCACTTCCTTCAAGATATAAACATAACACAACAAGTGTCTAAGTTCCTAGCTCAGATTCTTTACCATTGTTCTTCATAAACCCAAAAACCCGAAAACCCGGACTACTAAACCCCATACACGGATCAAAAACCATATCTTACAGCTTCTATACAATCACATAGAGTTTACTGCTAGCTCTTCTTCCAATTCCTCACGGATTCTGCTAGAAAAATCAAGATTCCAGCCCTCTTTGTTCTTTCTTCTCGAATTCAAGAACAAGCTCCCACTTTCTCTCTCTAGAAATGAATAGTGTATTCTCCCCTTGGAGGCTGCACCCTAATCCCAAATTTATACTTGTTTCTTCACAAGGCTTTTGTGCCCCAAAGTTGCAAAATCCCTAAGCCCACCAAGGTCATTCTTTCATGCTTATATTTTTACCTTCCAATAACAATTAGCCCAACACTTGTTTACTTAATAGATTAAATAGCCCAATTCTCGATTACAAGCTAACTAACCCACCACATCCAATAACACTCCAATTCCATAAATAATTAGCAACCCCCAAAAATATATATAAAACTCACATCATCTAATGAAATATTCATTTATTCATTATACAGAAACAGGGTATTACACGAAGGCAATTCGAAGCCCGACGCGACGCGTCAAGGGTTCGAACGCGACGCGTCCGCGACTTTTCAAGATTTTGACGAATTGTTTGCCGTTTCGTTGGGATTGCATATTTATTGTATATTTATATGTGAATCTAAGATATTATGTGTGGGGATGATTGAAATAAATATATGTGAATATATATTTATTAATCGGGACTGATTTCAGTTTGTTGTGTTCTCAGGAACCACGAAGACTCAGTAATATTAGACAACTGAGCAAATGCAATTCTGGACTGAGGTGAGTGGAAGTTTACTCACGGGTGGTAATGTTATGAATTGCTTGATTTGAGAAATGTTCGATATGCGATGATGGATTGTTGTTTATGAAATGTGATTATAGACTGATGAGTTCGATATGCGAAGATAGATGGTTTAGTTTTCATATGCCATGATAGACTGTTAAGTCTGCTAATTGTTGATCAAGAGTTATATGGTTGCATACGTGTTATTTGTGATAGAGTTTTGATTGCGTTCATGATTGGATGTGTATCTGGATTGTTTGAAAGCCAATTGCTGCTGTAACAAGTTGGTAGTGATCAGCTTCTGTGAAAGGGTTAGTAGGGTCAGCTGCTATTGAAAGAGCTGGGCTCGTCTGCGGTTGGTTGAGCAGTGGTAGTCCTCCTGATGCATGCGTTGTATCAGAGGGGAATTTCACTGTGCCGATCGGCAGAGAGCTATCGATAAACCTTTGCTTTGGCCCGCACTAGTTGTAGGTTCGGCAGAACCGCCGGTCCTCGGGATTTGAGAGATTGTTGAATTGGCGGATTGTTGGTGACTGTTGCTCAGAAGTTCAGTTATGAATTGTTGTTGTTGATGGCTTGTTTGTAGCTTCCATACACGTAGTTTAGTGCTAATTCCCCACGGTTGATTGCTTTTTGCAGGTTTGTTATGATTTGCTGTTTAGCCGTGTTTGTGGGAAGGGAAATTTGACCAACGCTCTGGTATGGTGTTTTGAGAAAAGACGAGCCATGTTTTATAAATCTTTTGTAACACAAGTTGATGTTGTATTTTGTAAATGATATTTTGTTCTTTGTGGGTGATTGCTTTAAAGAGTAATGTAAATGCTTCCGCGGCGATTTTAAAAAAAAAAATTGGCTTGAGATTTCGGTGTTACAAGTTGGTATCAGAGCTTTGGTTTGTCGATGCAGGCACGGCTAGAGTGTTGCATTCCCAAATCTTGGCTCGTGTTGGGTCAAACTTTCCTTTGGGGAATTAGAGTGAATTGGAGATGTTGTGTGTTAGTTAGTATGTTATGTACTAACGGTTTATCTAATGAGCTTGTGAGATGATGTGATTGTACAGATATGGCTGACAGAGATACCCTGCTGACACTCTTGTGACCCAAGAAGTGGTTGGAACTTCAACAGTGGATGTTTTGAATGTAACAGGTCAAGTTGGTACTTCAGGTTTTGAACCTAGATCGGATCAGAGTGAATATATTTCCAAGTTAGAAAGTGAACTTTGGGAACTCAGAAATGCTATGGGTAACATGGAACGACAGAGAATTATTCAGAATGAACGAATTCAGATTCCCATGTCTATTACAACTCAAGCTACAACTGTGCCAGTTACGATTCCGTTTCCTCCAAAATCACAAGTGACACAACCATTGACCTTTCATCCTTTACTACCCAAGGAGCTTATCCTTTTGCGTATCCAGGATTTAAATCACCATGTTCATATAAGCAATTCTTGGATTGTAAGCCTTCAGAGTACTATGGAAGTACAGACCCCAATATAACCTTGAATTGGTTGCGAGAAATGGTAAATGCTTTTGATGCGTGCAATTGCGAGGATGAATTGAGAGTTTGTTTTACGACTCGTATGCTTAAAGGAGATGCTATGGTTTGGTGGGATTCCCTTACCAATCATTTTACTAAACAACAGCAAGACAATGTGACTTGGGATCAGTTTCAGGAGAAACTGTGTGAGCAATATTGCAATACTTTTGAGATAGCTCGTATCAAAAGAGAATTTATGGAGTTACGTATGACTAGAGACATGTCTGTGGATGAATTAATCAAACAATTTAACAAGAAATTGCATTTTGTGAAGCAATGGGTGCCTGATGAGGCATCAAAGATACAACACTAGGAGCTTTGCTTCCAGAGTATCGAAGTACTACCAGATGGGCTAGTACACTGTCGCAAGCATTTACCTTAGCCAAGTCAGCTGAAGATGATTTAAAGGCTAGAGATAGAACGAATCGAGATCAAATTTCTCAACAGAAATTTCGATTGGAACAATATAATGTTGAAAAGCAAAGAGGGCAGGGTAGCCAGAGTAAAGGAAACTTGAAACATAGACCTGCATTTGATGAATCTAATCAACGATTGTCACCGTGTGGGAAGTGTAAATCTCACCACACAGGACCATGTACGCTTCAGACCATGCGGTGTCTTACATGTGGGCAGTTTGGCCATGAAATGAAAGAATGTTGTTTTTCACGAAAGGCATGTTAGATCTGTTTTGAAGAAAATCATTGAACAAGAGATTGTAAAGTTAGCAAGGAACTGGAGTCAGGGTCAGGAGTTAGGGCAGGTGGGGGATCCTCATCAGCAAGTGGACGAAAGAGAAAGAACCCTTCTGAGCAAGAGGGTAGAATTTTCAATATGATGGCTGATGATATTGCCACTACTAAAGATGATGTAACGGGTACGTTTTGATAACCTTTATATTTGTACGTGTGTTTATTAACGTCATAGTTAATTGTGAATATTTGATGTCTATGTGTACTAAGTGTGTTTGCTTTCTTCTAAAGAGTATGATTCTTTGAGAAGTAGAGATAGTTGATGTATATTTTCTAAATCATGAAATATCTGATGCATGTGACAGTAAGTATGTGATACTTGAAATTATGTGAATTGGGTATGAAATACCCTAGAAAGATGTTTACAGATTAGTAGAATTGAATGCTATGTTATGTGTTGTAAGACTTGTCTTGCCTTTTGTGTTTGTATATGTTTATATATATATGTGTGTTTATACAAAGAAGAAGGAAAATGGATAAGTTATTGAAGCTTGAAAGGTTTTGTGACAACCAAGACATATTTTGATGAAGATATAACTGAGATTGCGAGTTATTGGTAAACCTAATTGTAACACCGGAAAATCACAAGCCATTTTTTTTAATTTCACTGCGGAAGCTTAATTTAAACAAACACATTACATATAAACCAATATTTACAATTATACAACATTTGTTCAAAACCATCATAGCTACAACTGTTTGGTGTTACAAAATAATTGGCTCGTCTCTTTTTAAAATAAGTATCAGAGTGTGGTCAACTCTTCCTTCTTCAATCACAAACACGAACCTGCATCAACATCAACTGAGGGGAATTAGCACAAAGCTAAGTGAGTAGAGGCTAAACACCAAATGCAAACATTCACAATCAACATCAAAGCATGTAATCACATATCCGAGAAGACCGGAGGTTCGGCGCAGAACCTACAACCAATGCCGGCCAAAGCAAAGGTTTACTGATAGCCCTCCACTGAATTGGCACAGTAAACTCCACCTCTGAAGCAACATATGCAATAGAAGGGCTACTACTGTTCAACCAACCAGTAGACGAGCCCAGCCCAAGTCTACGTGTAGCTTTTTTTTAACAGCTTCGCCTCAGCGGTAGTGACACAGGATCGAAACCGGTTGATCTAATCTGGGCCCTGGTTTCGAACCACTCCAACTACACCCCCCTAATTAATTCGGTAGGGCTGCTTTCACCAACGAGGGAGTGACCCTCAGCTACTCCTAGGAAGAAACCCTCCGGAGAGACTTGAACCCAAGACCTCTCCTTCACTGGGAAAACTCCCTTACCACCGGGGCAAACCCCTTTGGTAAGTCTACGTGTAGCTGACTTCCCAACGTAACTCAAAATCATCCTAAGAGCGCGTATCGGCCAAATAGTCATGCAGCAGATATCAACAATCAATATCATAATCAACAGCTCAATCAATCCAATCTCAATCCACAATCATGCATAATATCAATAATATTAACTGCAATCTTTACCATCCGCAATTAACGTCCACTCACCTCAAATTCAGCACGAACTCAGATGTCTAATATTACTGAGCTTTTGGATTGCCTGAAAACACAGCAATAACCAAATCAGTCTCAAACGTATATAAACATATTTACCCACATATATTTATAAACTAATCATTCATCAAATAAACAATAATAAATAATTGCATGTTCAAACTCAAAATGTCGGATTCCTGAAATCTGCTAGATCCAAAACTATCGGATTTCCAAACTTAGCGGATTCTCAAAGTCCCGGATTTGGGAGTGTCGGATTCTAGGTATGAGATCGGATTCTTGGGTATTCGGATTTCATAATGTATCGGATTTAGGGTTCTCATATTCCAAGTATCGGATTTCGAACAATCGGTTTTAGACTGTCGGATTTACAACTACCGGATTACTAAAGTTCCGGATTTTGGCTTGGTCGGTTTTGCAAACAATCGGATTTGGGTTCTTATATTTCATGTATTGGATTTCATGGCTTTCGGATTTGAATTCTCGGATTAGGGGTTATCGGATTTATGAAGTGTCAGATTTCAAGTTTCCGGATTCTAGGATTCAAATGTATCGGATTTCTTATGTACCGGTTTTACAAGTGTCGGTTTTCACCATCTTCTTCATTCTATCAAATCCGCTACCTTCATCCCCATCATAACTCAAAACCCAGAATTTCATAACTCATCTAATCCTTCCAGAAACATTTTTTAAACACATTTAAACACATATTCATGCATTGAAACTTCATATAAACATATAAATCCTATAAACACACAAAACCCACCAAAACTCATATATTCTTCAAAAAAAACCAATTCTAATGTTATTCTTAAATTCATTTTAATCATCAATCGTATCAAGTTTAACATTTAAACATATTAAAAGCAAATCTAACCTTGAACTTGAATTAAAACACAAAATCCTTTGAAATCCGATTCTCTTGTTCTTGCTCCTTCGGTTTCTTTGACAGAGAGAAAACACACCACACACACACTTCACCTTTCTCAAATTTTGGAAAATAATGAATTATCAACTACTCCCTTACACGTATACAACAAACAGCAGGAGGTGACAATCACCTCCTGTTCATACACATACATACATACATATAATTTCTCTTAATTAAATCAATTAACATTTAATTAATCACTTAATCAAATTAAAACGGATAAACACGTACCACAAACCTGCTAATCTCCTAGCCTAGGTTTGCGGATGTTACACTAATGATTGAAGATAATCTGTGATATTGATTGATGAATTTGAAAATATTTAGGATATGTTGTAATATTGTATATGATGGATTGATATATGATGCTATGCTTTGGAATTAGAGGAATGGTCTATGTTCTATGACAGATAAAGATTTTGAGAGAAATGATTCAAACCATGGCTTGGAGACTGTAACAGATGTATTTGCATTGATTATAAAGAAAGGTATGTGGGATGAATCTCATGCTTGCTACAAAGCCTTTATTTCTCGTCCATTATTAAAAGAAGTAGCGAATGTTTTTATACGAATGAGCAGAGCATGTGGCAGAGACAATGGTTAGAATGAATCAAAGATTATGATAGAGAGATTTGACATTACATCGGAGAGACAAATTGTTGCCAGACATGTTGAAATGCAAGGGAATTGATGATGATAACATTGAAATTATGCGAAGTGAATACATTTGACTTGATGGATAAATTGAAATTGCCTATACTGGAAGTTGATGGATTAATGATTGCAATTATCAACTATGAGAACGAACAATGAGGAGTCAATTACCAAAATATGTGGAATGAAGACTTATAGACCCTTGTGTTTATGTGCCTATGCTTGAAAATGGAGAGTTATTTTGACGATGATTTATGAATCTAAATTGCCAGTACATTTGGAAGGGCTAAAATTGTATAATGCCATACAAGTATTGAAAGGATGACTTACTAAGAAGAGTGAACATGATATATTTTGTGGAATATGACGTGATTGTGTATGAACCAAGACAGGATATTAGAGATTTATGAGTTGTTAAGACGACTGAAGATACCAGAGTGGTAATAATGACGGGTTATGACAGAGTTTATGTCTAAATTACTATATGAGGAGGAATCCGGATATATTACGAGTGATTGATGATTGTTAAGTAAGAAGTACCAGTACTTTGCCATCAGTGGGACGACATCTTTGGAATAGAATTACATATTGATGAAATGATTCGAAGATATGATGTTTTGCATTTAGAGACTTCTGATGGAAATTGAAAAGAATTGACTAATTTTCTAGATGAGTTTATGAGAAGAATTGAAATGTGAGATGAGCTATACGACTGAAATCTTAGTAGATAGTTGAGTATTTATGTGATGGATTTTGATGACTCGTGGGATTCATAATCAAAATGATTGGATTGGATTGGATTGATGCGATTTTTATCAAGTTAATGATAAAATATTAGTTGTGAATAGTTATGTGAACATCATGGTACTGTTTGACATGTTAAGTTGAAGGCAAGAGTGAAGCAATATGAGAAATTCTTTGATTGGGATAAACAGATTGATATGAACAAGTGTTTGAGATACGTTCTGATATTGCTTAAATGTGTAAGTTGGGACAGAAAATGATTGAAAGATAGATTTACCAAGTCTATGAGTTATATGTTGAATTGAAGAAGAGATTGAAAAGAAGATTTGTTGACCTCTGGTGATTGTAAGATGACAAAGATATGTAGAAATTGCTTTCTGTGTGATGGTAAGATGGAAATGCATATGAGTTACAATTGACTTGACAATAAGAAATGAGAATGAAGAGTTGAAATTTCCATTTGATGTATGTTATAAGATTCCGAGGACGGAATCCTCTAAAGGAGGGGAGATTTGTAACATCCGAAAACCCGGCCTAGTCGTGGGCGGGCCAATGGTAAGTTGAAGTGTGTTGGTTACGTGTATTTAAGATTTATTACGAGATTAAATGGACGTTTGATATTGTATGAATTTATGATTAGATAGGGTTGAGTTTGGTATAAGGGTTGTAGAAAATACCTCAATTGTGTGTTAATTTAATTAGTCGAAAATGACTAGTTGTTTGAAAGTATTTAGAAATGATAAATGGTATAATATTAGTTGAATATAATAAATGAGAATTAATTAGCATATGAGAATTATGCTAGAGTTATATTATATGAGAGTATGTATGTATGTATGGATCATGTATGCATGTATGTGTATAAATGGATAAGGTGGCACCACCTCATGTTTGTTGAAGTGATTTTAATGAGTACACGTGTGTTGTTTTGTGTGCACATGGATAAGTGTTGATTCACCAGCCACCTCCTCACATTATTTGTTGGAGAATGTGTGTATGTGTTTTCTTTGAGAAGAACAAGAAGCTTGGATTTTGAAAGTGAAGATTGAGTGATTGTTTAATCAAACTAAAGGTTATATGATGTTTCTGATATGAATCATCATTATATTGTTGTGTTTTCTTGTTGATTTTCATGTGTTTAGTGAAGAACACCATTGATGATAGTTCAAAGCTTGATTTAAGCAATTGGGTTTTGATGATTTTGTGATTTGGAATGGATTTGATGAATCCTTGATGCTGTATGCATATTTTATGAAGTTATTATAAGTTTAGAATTGTTAGAAATCAATTTTCAGATTTTTAGTTGGAATTTCAAAGTTTGAATGAAGCTAGAAGATGAAGAAAAAGTTGCAGGTTTGATGTTGGACGTACGAGGACGCGACGCGTCAATTAGTGGAATGCAACACGTTCTTAGGTTGGCTTTGAATTCGAAGTCAAGTTCGAAGTGTGGTTCGAAGTTAGTTTTAGGCGCTCGAAGTCCTCTTCCGCTCGAAGTGGTCTGTTCGAAGTGGTCTACTCGAAGTGGTGTTCGAAGTAGACATTCAAAGCCCGACGCGACGCGTCCGCGACATTTCAAGATTTTGATGAATTGTTTGCTGTTTCGTTGGGATTGCATATTTATTGTATATTTATATGTGAATCTAAGATATTATGTGTGGGGATGCTTGAAATAAATATATGTGAATATATATTTATTAATCGGGACTGATTAGAGTTTGTTGTGTTCTCAGGAACCACGAAGACTCAGTAAAAATTAGACAACTGAGCAAAAGCAATTGTGGACTGAGGTGAGTGGAAGTTTACTCTCGGGTGGTAATGTTATGAATTGCTTGATTTGAGAAATGTTCGATATGCAATGATGGATTGTTGTTTATGAAATGTGATTAGAGACTGATGAGTTCGATATGCGAAGATAGATGGTTTAGTTTTGATATGCCATGATAGACTGTTAAGTCTGCTAATTGTTGATCAAGAGTTATATGGTTGCATACGTGTTATTTGTGACAGAGTTTTGATTGCGTTCATGATTGGATGTGTATCTGGATTGTTTGAGAGCCAACTGCTGTTGTAACGAGTTGGGGTCAGCTGCTGTTGAAAGAGCTGGGCTCGTCTGCGGTTGGTTGAGAAGTGGTAGTCCTCCTGATGCATGCGTTGTATCAAAGGGGAATTTCACTATGCCGATCGGCAGAGAGCTATCGGTAAACATTTGCTTTGGCCCGCACTAGTTGTAGGTTCGGCAGAACCGCCGGTCCTCGGGATTTGAGAGATTGTTGAATTGACGGATTGTTGGTGACTGTTGCTCAGAAGTTCAGTTATGAATTGTTGTTGTTGATGGCTTGTTTGTAGCTTCCATACACTTAGCTTAGTGCTAATTCCCCACGGTTGATTGCTTTTTGCAGGTTTGTTGTGATTTGCTGTTTAGCTGTGTTTGTAGGAAGGGAAATTTGACCAACGCTCTGATATGGTGTTTTGAGAAAAGACGAGCCATGTTTTATAAATTTTTCGTAACACAAGTTGATGTTGTATTTTGTAAATGATATTTTGTTCTTTGTGGGTGATTGCTTTAAAGAGTAATGTAAACGCTTCCGCAGCAATTTTTAAAAAAAAATTTTAGCTTGAGATTTCGGTGTTACATATTCTCTCTACTTTTCAAATTTTGATTATACATTTGATAAATTACGAACGGTTTAGGTTATATGTTTTAGTATTATCCGTTATAACTTTGAAAAATATGCCCGGAGAAGATAGTAGCATTATGAACCCGGGTCGAAGCGGTTTTGATCCAAATCTCCCATTTGAAGAAGTTCCGAAAACGAACCGAGTTGCAGAAGTTTGGAAGAATTATATTCAACTTTGTGACATTATTTATTTTGAACAATATGTAGTTTAATTTTGAGTAACATTTTAGATATTTTCAATGATATGTAATTTTATTTCGTACAATTTTACAATCATTGAAATTTTCAATAAGATGAATATATCTTTTCAACAGTTACATATATTTATAACTAGCGATTTTTTACAAATTTTAATTTCACGAAAAGGAAACCGAAAATCAGAAATGTCTTAAATGAAACTTAAAATACAAAACCGGAAATGTATAAACCGAATCGAAAAATATCCGAACGAAAACCGGACGGGTTTGGACCAAAGTTGGAGCGGTCCAGACAAGGACGGGTAAGAAAAAAGATCGGACCGCCCAAAAACCAAATGATCTTGCACAAGGATCAGTCTGCCGAGGGCTGGACCGACCCTGAAAGAGTTCAGGACCGAATTTTTTTCACCTCTATTTTCAAGTGTATGCAAGATCAACTTCGTAACCGGTTTAAGCGCACTGGGCGGCCCACAAAAGTAACCAGCCCAGGACCCAAAATTTTAGCCCATTAATTAATAACTTAAGCCCATGAAAATATAGAAACGGTACCCTAACTTAAGTTACGCTGCGCTACAGTACACACACTCTCTCCCTGGCTCCTCTTCGTCGCTTGGAAAGTAGAAATTGTGTTCATATGATCGATTAATCGGCCATTGCTATTCATCAATCGAATATCTGAGAGCTACTATTTCATTTTTGTTGGATATTCTCTTGATTGATTGCCAACATCAACACAATCTTTAAATCAGTGTCAATGGCGTTGAAGAGCGGATTCAGATTACCCGCTTCAAAATTGCTTGTTTTCGTCGATTCATCCCTCCCCAAGTCTGGTAAAAATTCTTCCCTGAGTCAGTTTATACGAGATTCTAGAGCTTAATTTCCATCTAGACGAATATAGTTGATGATACTACTTAATTTCTTTGATTGTTTATTCGTGGCATTTCAAACATACAAGTCGTGTTGATTGATTCAGGTCGTATATTAATTTTGTTTTGTTCTTATTGCATAGATGTATTATATGGATAGTAATCTGCTGTTGTTGTAGTCAACTGTAATTAGCTTTCAGTGTGCTTAAATTAGCTATGTTGGCCTGTTGGGTATACAGGTGCAGATTTTAGCCTATATAATCGCAGTATCAGCAACCCCACCCCCACCCCCGATTTAGGTTACTAATGGTTGCCTTATTTTTATACTTAAAAAGAGAAATTCATGATCCATTGATGATGAATATGCATCAAACCAATATCACTGTTGGCTTTTAATTGGGTTAGTTTAGATACCAAATTCAGTTTTGAACATGCTTTAAGTTTGTTGTTTTACCTTGTAGGAACTTTTACTCACTATTAGGTATGATGGTCTTAATCAACAATTGATTGAATCTCACCCTCAACAATGTACCCATTTGTGTACAGTCAGAGGATTTTGTTCTTCCCTACAACAATCAAATTCAAGCCCTTCAACACCGTCAAATCGCGTGTCGGGAATCGTTGATGAGCTAATGAATTTAACGTTGCTGGAATCTGCGGACTTGACGGAGGTTATGAGGAAGAAAATGGGTATAAATCAGATGCCGATCATGGCGGTGATGATGCCAGGGATGGGGTTGAAGACTGGAGTGAAAGGAGCCGGCAGTGGTGCTGCGAAAGCAGGGGAAGAGAAGGCTGCAGAGAAATCAGCGTTTGATTTGAAACTTGAAGGTGGGTTTGATTCTGGATTGAAGATTAAGATTATTAAGGAAGTTAGAACCTTTACTGATCTGGGTTTGAAGGAAGCTAAAGAATTGGTGGAGAAAGCTCCAACTTTGTTGAAGAAAGGAGTGCCAAAAGAAGAAGCTGAGAAGATTATTGAGAAAATGAAGGCCATTGGGGCTAAAGTCATTATGGAATAAGGTAATTTTATCCTTAAATGCATTAGAGTAACAAATGAAGTTAGTTGATATGTTGTTCTTCGATCTGTATGATTTTGAAGTGATGTTTAAGAAACTAGAGTATTTTTGAACCTTCAAATAGAGTGGAATTGAACTGTTTGATAGACTTGTGATCATTTGCATTGCACTATACAATAATTGCTTGAAATAGAATAATCGCGCTGGTAAATCGGTGACAAAATTAATTTCCAACTTTTGGATAAAATACTTGCATTTGAATGATATGCCAAGTTGTAATTCATTTTCCTAATTCACATGGAGAATATGGAGTCTGGTGTTTAGATAAATGTTACTGAATTTCAATTGTTTGCCTTTAGTAAAGGTTTTCTTCCAGGTCTTACACAGTTAGTCGAAAATGGATTTGGGCTGTTCTTGTTTTGACTTAAACCTTCTGTTTCTTTAATGATTTCCACTCGATTTATTCGAGGCGAATTGCGATTCGTAAATCTTATATTCATGTTACATGAGAAACCCGCATAATATGTTGATGTTTGATAGTCTTGTATATGTTCAAGGCTACTTGCTGTTTTCTTTTTCCCTTAGATCTATTATTCACCCAACATGATGCAATTTTATTTGTATGTTCAATTATGATCCCACTTCGCATTTTCCTGTGATGATTCAAGTTCATATCAAAACTTGTGTAGGCATATATGGTAGACAAATCATGTTATAGTATATCGAGGTGGTGAAATTGGCTGGTTGGGTAACAATCAACACGGGTTAGTTGTTTAGCATGGGTTAAAAGGGTCAGGATGGGTTGACCCACATGCTTTCTTGTTAATTTCTGTAAGTAGTAAATATGATCGGAAAGCATATTTATTTCAAGAGGTATTACGCTTATGAATACACATTGGGCGAATTTCGACCTAGTTGATCTGTTTTCATTTTAGCTAAATCTTTTAGTTTTACCAATTTGGCCCATTATAGATATAGTATGTTCCAAATTGAACACTATAAATGAGTCATAATTGTCACCTCGTAGAACACTATTGATCAGATAAAAGACCTCAATGATACGATTTTTCTACACGAATGTTGATTAGTTAACATCCAATCTAGATGTTAGGCACTAACTAGTAACCCTTATTTATATTGTTATTGGTAAGAAATTATGATCTTTTGGGTTTTCTTCATATGCAGGTTTTAAATGATGCAAAAATGCTTATGCATTCTCATACCTCAAAACATACGAGTTTATGGTAGATATTCTTAACCCGCATACGTTTTCATTTTCTTTTGTAGAAGTGTTTATTTATATATCTATGCGAGAAAAGCACCACGTAAGCTCTTTAGTTTTATCATAGGAATTGATCTTTTTCGAAGATGCGTTCGATATCATAGGACTTGCAGATGCTGTTGCTCACCTTATATTCCAGCTTTTGAAGAATCCGAGTACATTTCTTACCTGGAGAAACTATGTGGATTGATCATCTGAAGCTTCTTTTTCACTGTTACTGTGGATAATATGGAGTTCGTTTAAGAACCAAATGTCGATGCATCTTTTTCCCTAAAAACTAAGTTCATGATCCCTAAATGTTATCAAGGGGAAGAAATTATAGTTCTAAAACTTCCACTCTGTTACACTTGTCGCGATCGCGATACTTCTCCCAAACTGAGAAAGGTACCAAAGGTCTTGTTTTTCTCCCACTTGATCTGATCTAATTTGTCTTCCATAAGGTCTGAAAAGACTCCATTGGCAGGTCAAAACATGTTCGGGTCAACAATGGACCAATTCACTCGCTTTCTGTTTTCAGTCGTAACGACTGTCCCCTTTATTAACTAATCTCTATTGGTTTTACCCACTTTGATTTGGGCGGGACAGCGAATGTGAAGAGATGTTGAGATTAACTAAGCCATCCCGTAATCAATGTTGTTGAGTCTTCCATTTCCAACCGATTCAAGGGTAACTGGCTGCAAGTTCATGCGAGCTTCTTAGACCATCCGTGTGACCTACAGTTTACATTTCTCTTACCCCAACCATGTTAGCGCCACATCATTTTTTCCTTTCCTTTATCTCTCGTATTTGAATACCTAGTATAGCTTAACCTAACTAATCTAATCTTTTCCCCATTTTTTTTTAAATTTATTTTATTTTACATTTAACTATTAAACAAGATAAAATATTTATAAATTTTATAAAAAGAAAAATAAAACAAATAATTAAAATAATTTTTTTATTATAATTATTTTATTAATAATAATAAAAATATATTTTATTCATTCCATCTGATTTTTTTTCTTGCCAAAGTTGCTTTTAAAATAGATCCCGTAAGGTGGCCAATGTAAAACTCGAAGTCTTTTTCGAATTGAGCTACTTGTAGTTTTAGTTCATTTGCTTTGAGTGTCAACGCTTTTTCTTTGACTTCAAGTTTTTTCATTTATACGTCATACTACTCTCTGTTAGGCCGTTGAAGCTTCTCTATTTCAACTTTGTGATCTTCGTCTTCATCGTCATCATCGTTGTTTAAGTTACAACGTGCATCGGAAGACCCAGTCGTTGGGTTTCAGGAATCTGACATTTACTACGTTTTGTAGTCCGGGAAGTAGGGGAGGCCATCAGTTGTATTGTGTGCCATTTTAGACAATTTTTTTAGGACGTTCCAAGCTTGTTCATGGTTGAAAGTAGAGTCTGTCATCCTCTCGATAATGGTAGTGCGCCATAATATTTGCTTTGCTTGTTCCACTTCGTATTGTATTTATTAAGTTGTTGTAAATAGCGGCGAAATACGGTATCTTCTTGTTGAGGTCTTTAAATTTGGAGGAGATTTGACAAACATTTCTATATCCTCCACGTCCCACTTATGTGTAAAACACGCCGTCCCCAAAAACTTATTACATAATAATAATCTTTAATCTTTAATATATATTAAAAGAATATGATTATTGTGTCATCATCCTACTTTTAAAATGTTTTTCTCCAATAATATCCATTTATCTTCTTAAACGATAAATTAATATAATTTAAAGCATAAATAGTTGTTTATTGTCAACAAGATCATCGGTATAAAAATATCATTCTCGGTATTAAGAAAATTTCATTCTCTCATGTATCATGATCATCTTTAAATTAGTTATTTTACGTCAAAAGCTTTAAGCCTTGCATATTATTCTAAGAGTTTTTCAAAACTTAGTGGTATCAATTGCAAATAATGGAATATCTCCACGGATGCCGTTAAGCAACATATTTAGTCGTACGTTTAATTCATAAACTTATTACTTTGCAATATATTATGTGTTATATATTATATATTTTATTATCGTGTTTCATTAAACCTAATTAGAAATGTTTATCGTTTATTCATATCTACTATATAAAAAGCAATATCAGCAGAAAATACAAACAATGTTTGTGACGTTCATTATTATGATACTTTTAGTATTATTTACAATTGTTTTGTTATACATTTTGTTAGGGAGATAATCATTTCAATCCAATAATCAAGTCCGTCTATTGAAATACATAGGATTTGATGTTAACAAAACCAGATCTTCAGTAAAGACTTAGAATAAAGTTAAACATCAATTGTTTAACTTCTGACTTAAAAGTTACAAATTATGGAGTATCGTCAAAAACCTGCTTACAGTATTAAGTATCAGTCGAAGACAACATCCGAAGAAGAAGACAAGTGCTGAAGACCATTCTCTGAACATTTGAAGCCCGTACCGAAATGTCAGGAACAACCCTTTGTTTAGCCAAAGCATCTAAGTATATTCTTTTGGCACTTAGTTCTAATCTGACAAATATATCTAGATCAATAACATTTACACTCTTTTCAGTCAAACGGGATGATCATTTAGATTTTCCATGATATACCTTTATCATCTAAACCGTTTGTGATTGACATTTATAAGCTAAACTTTCTATGATCGATCTTTATCGTCAATTCTTTCTTTCAATGATCCACTGATTGTTTCAACGTTTAGGGTGAAACTATTCATTATATCACTTTAATATGACTTATTTAGCTAAATTCATTATATATATCCTAACTGATCCGGTAGCATACTCTGATTTATAACGTAATTTATTTTAAGTCAAAGACTGAACATGTGTTGTTCAGTTATGCATTAGATCTTCTATATGTAAAAGTATTTGCACTATTTGTACCTTCACAAAACAATGAGAATAGAACTTTACTCTCGAAAAGGTTTTGTTAGATCTAAATTTGTAATGTTGAGATTGTATTTTATTTAGAATACTTTATGTATTTCAGTTCTAGGACAACCGAGAATAAATATGTAATCTTGGTTGTAATAAGGTCTCTTATACGCCCCATAAATAGCTTACTAGCCGACTTGTAGCTAGAAGCTCTCACATTATTCCCTAATAGAGAAAGTATCATTTACATCTTTATGTGTGTGTAGTGAGAAAACTCGGTCCGATTTGATCTCAAATCTTCATCTTCATCTTTGATTCTTGTTGTTTTGGACACTCAATTGGTATTAGAGTCAATCCTTCACTGAATTGGTTCTAGATCTGGTTGTTTGATCTCCGTTTTGTGTGAAAAATCGTGTGTGTGAACTGTGTGAAAAACCAAGAAACTTTGTTCATTTGAAATCTAATTTCAGTGACTAAATCATTGTGTTTGCTTGTGAAATGGATTGAATAGTAGTCGAAAATCACTTTTGTATCTATAGGAATCGATTTTGTTTGATTTGATTAACATTTGACCGATCAGATCTAAAATTTGTAGGTTTTGGCATTCTTTGTGTTCTTCAAAAAAAATGTCATTTATGCCTTGTTTTTTTTATCTGTTTTGGGTAGAAAAGGATTAATGAGTTGTTTATTTTTCTAGGCGAACCAAGTGGAATCAATTTTACTTGATTTAAAACAACTTTGTTAGGGTCTCAATTTGGCGTTCTTCGACAGCAAGAACAACCGAAAATTGTAACTGTTTTTTAAGTTTGACACTTGCACCAACTCTCAAGAGTCAATCGATATCGGACCTCAACCAATTTCTGTATTCGAATATGAGTTCTAGTTAAGAGAATTCCAAGTGTTCAATGGTACTAAACCCAAGTTCTAGATTAACCGACATCCGGTCTCAACCGAGGTTTTCTACCTAAAACTAAATCCTAAGTTCAACCGAATTCAGCACAAATTCGGTCAACACTCGGCAAACAACACACAAAACACATCATTCTGGTTGCCTTAACTGAGTTCACACAATCCTTCACCCGATATACATAACCGACATCCGGTTATTGTTTTTTCAACATAGATCAACATAAATTCGGTCAACACATACAACCAAATTTTTCCCATCAACTCCAATTCGATTGAAGTAGATCCTTACAAACAAATCAAAGATGTCTAATGAGATCCTCACCATCGGTACGGATACCACGTCTCTAGTATTATACCTCGGAGAGTATAATGTATGGAAGGGAAGATTTATGGACTTCGTTGAGCACAATGAGAAATATAGAGAGCTCATGAAGTTGAGTATACTCGAAGGAGATGGTAAATTCTACCTAATCATAGAAGCCAATATATTTAATCTTACAATGTTGAAAATAATTTCTAATGATCATTATGTCTCCCACATAATTAAAGAAGAAATATTACTACACTTTGCTACTGCTATATTAAACACTTGTCAAATCTATAACTATTGACAAAATCAGGCAAGTAGATGTTCACTCAGTCATTGAGATAATTGCTATAATCCACAAATGGATTACTTGCAACTTATACATTTAGAATACCTTGTGTGATGGTTTAATTATATCAATTATTTGTCCTCGCTTAGATTTCCTAATAGGAAATAGCATTCACACATACTTGCCAATAAAAGACAATAAACTATACTTGTTTTGCAAAGTTTATTCTAATTAGTTCATCTATAACAAACCATGACAAGTTCTACTCATAGTAAACACAATGAGCTACAAGAATACTTTCATGCCGGTAGTGTTCATACTTGTGTCCACTTCTTATCCATGATAATCTTTCTAAAAATATTAATTGCATCTAATGGCCATGCTATTCATAGGTGCAATTACGAAGTTCCAAAACTTGGTTCTTGGACATGAAATCCATCTTAATACTCATGATCTAATGCAATATTAATATTGCATAGGGTAGATGGCGTCATCACAAAGACTCATTAAATTATTACTTGATACGTGAAATAACATTTCTCGGATTTTTTCTTATATAAATTTTACCAATATCATGAATATGATAAGTACCTGAGCAACCAATTTGGTCAGGTCTAACGATTCATAGTCGAATAATAGCACCATTCACAATGCTCCTACCGATTCTTATGAAATGAAAAAACCTTTCATAAAAGAATTATATAAGTAACAACCAAGTTGTTATTAATCGAGCTTGCAAGAATAAATTCTTAAATGTGGTAAAGCAAAATCCTTGTGATTGTCAAATGTCATAAAGACATTACAATCTTAGATTACATAAGATGAACTAGGTACTCATTTCTAAACTATATCAAATATAGTCTTATTAATCATTTGGTTGAAATCTAACATAACTATTATGTTCGTAGTCTAAAGCATGACCCACAATTTAGAACGAATGTATAGTATGACTCGTCATATTACCGGTTCAAATATTTGTCAACTCGAAAAGATCAAATAGCATATATTGTCTTGCCTAGCTGAAATAGTACTTTATTATCTAACCTTTTGAACAAGTCAAAAGTTCCATATGTATGTCTCAACAAGTAGACGTAAAATAATCTTTTACCTTTTGAACACATAGAGATTAGTTAAAATACTATGATCTACTACTGCTACATAAATAGAAAACTCGCATGCATGAAATATACCAGCCTTTCAATTATTTATCCTAATTACCAAAAATGGTAAAAGGACTGTAGCGGTTATCTTACCAATCCATAAAACTTGCATACATCATCCGACCAAAGGTTAATGATCTCAAAGTCCTATCCACTTGGTCTTTGATAATGCAATTCTTATCAATATGGGAGATAATAATAGTAAGTCAACTAAGTCACGCTTAATCCATTTGTATCATATACTAAGGATTATCATGAACTTATAAGATCTATCATATAGACACATAAAGAATTTATGTGAGCAAATCTTTATCTTTTAGCTCTTTCAAGTAAATATTGTAGTTTTGATTCAAACGTTCAATCGTATTGAAAACAAAACAAACTACAAAACATTGGGAATGTCTCTTTTAAGTTTCCCTAGAGTAAGGTTTGCGGTAGAACCTTTCGACCCAATGCTTACCCTTATCTTGAAACCATTTAAGTTACCCTTGATCTAAGTCAACCCTTTTGACTTCGCTTGGAATTCTTTTACATAAAAGAATTCTCTATAATTAGTTTATACTAAAATCATAAACTAAAAGTTACATGATATAATTTTGTAATGAACCTAAGTTATGGAGGATTAAGCTGGTTAAGGTAATCTATATAACACCGCATAAAAAGATCCGAACGTTTAAAAGATTCACCTCTTGCCATTCGATAAAACTCGGGAGTTTTATACTTTAAAACCTTTGACTATTCTTATGCAAGAACTCTTTCTTTAATAATACCAAAATATCGTAGATCTCCAATAAGTCAAAGTCTCTCAAAAGGTCTAAGTCTTATGGAATCCACAAGGAGAAAGTAGTATATATAAAATTGTTTAAATACTTCTCATAAGTATCCCCATAATTTTATTAGCGTTTCTAAATGACTTGACCAATTAAATGTGTATTAATAATTTTCTTTTCATGTTATGAGAACATTTCTCAACTCATGATACCCGACAAGGAAATTAGTATAATTTAAATTTGTTCTTCAAAAGAACGAATCCTAATAACGTTAATTATCATTGATAAAATATTAAAGTCAAGTTTTAGTATTTTCGATATTTTTCCTTTAAAATTAATGACCCTACATTTTAATGTAATTCAACATTAATTACTAAAGGCTAGGATCCAAGTTGAACTTAATCTTGAATATTTGGTTAATGCTCTCTCCACCAAGATTAAAATAAGAAGGTAGATAACGATTACCAATTGTATCTTTATACAATTTCTAGATTTTTATGGGATCCTTGACAACGTTTGTCAAAAACGGCATGTTTGATCCCATATATGTCTCGTACTTCCTTGCGTTTGGGTAACGCTCTCTCCACAATTAGTCACGATTAAGTTGTCCTAATTTAACACTTGTGGTTTCCGGCCCAAGACTCTCAAGGAATTCGCGAAATACCATATCGGTCGTTACAAATCAATCCATGTGTTTGACTAATGCTCTTTTCACAAGGACATTCTAGTAACAAGCGAGTGTTTTAAGTTAGGACGGCATAGACTTACATTTCAAAAAGGGATTTATTTGTTTTGCGTTGTTATATATAAATATATAATTCAAAACGAGTCATGTAACATATATTGTATGCATACAATCATATGTTACAAGTTTTATAGTAAAATCATATTTTACATCTTGGTCTTTGAGTTGTCTTAAAATCTCTATTTTACGAACTCTCAACGCGGTTAATTTTAGATTAATATTAACATCCTATATTAATACGTGTTGATTTAGCGCTCGAATTACGACCAATTGTAGCTTGTAATAAAACACCTTTTATTATTAAGCTCGTGATGGAGTCTGGATGAGTTTTAAAATTTCTATTTTACAAAACTCATTTATATATATATATATATATATAACTTGACGTCATGATATTTTATTTAAACTCCTTTTATAGAAAACTCATTTTAACCATTACAAGAAAGTTGTCAAATATATATTTTACCGAACTCCCATTTGCAATTTATTTTATGTTTAAAATATTATCTATCATGCAAAAATCTTATTCAACAGCGCATGATAAATATAAACATAAAAACGCAAATCATATATATGTGCATAGCCAAACCATTTCCTAGTCGGTATTTTTCGTGACGAAAAATACCAAGTCAATCTAAAGCACATTTCAAATATCCAAGTGTGATGATTATGAAGCTCCCACTTGCCTTAACAATCCTTGGCTTGCAAATATCTTCAAACACCATGGTTGTGGCTTCTACCAAAAGTCTCCAACTTGGCAATCTCCATCTTGTTACATTTTTATATAAATAAAACTAGTCTAAATTATTTTAGTACTTACAAAATAAAACAAGGTGCTAGAAATTAAATTATTATTACATACCAAATGAAAGAATAATTTACAGCCAAATTGAATATTAAACAACCACAAATCATCACAAAGGTCTTAAGGCTTGCTATGCATCCAAAACAACAGATATATTTGTAGGCAACTTTTTACAACCAAACATGCATGTAAAAATCGTTGTAAAAATAAATAATATAAACATATATTTGTTGCCAAAAAGAAATCTACTACTTTTCTACGAAAGAAAAGTTGTCCATCTCTTTTATAATCAAGAAAATATAATTTTCATAAAATAAAGTTTCTTAAACATGTATAAGTGGCTCTGATACCACGGTTGGGATTTGTACCGGTTTTTTAAAATATATTTAATAGCAACGGAAGCGTGAACACGTGTACAACAATTTTAAACTCTATAAAACTTCCCACCAAGATCCATATGCATGTACTAAGAAAACTAAAATAGCCATAGGGTGTTTAAGAAATACAACCTTTGTAGCGTGAATCGGTATTAGTGGAGACTAGAAACGACAACCAAGTGTAGCCTCCCCCAAGGTATCCACACGCGAGCAACATCCAACACCAACCGAGTGCTAGCCCTTTCAACACTATATGTAGACAACACCACGTAGAAGCAAGAAAACCCTTTTCTTCTTCCTAACTTGTGTTCAAGTCTACTAGTTGTTATGACTCTTTCAACTCCTTGAAAAACACCAACAACAAAAGTCTTGTATATGTGTTGCATGGGAAGAAGAACAAGTTGGTTAATGTTTGTTCAAGTCTCTACTTAAAAAATTATTTAACACCAACCTATAAACAAGAGAGATCACTTTTTATATAAAATAACTCTCTCTTTGTTTACTTGAATGTGAGACCATGGACTAAAAAAACAAAATGTTTTATTTCTTTCTTATATTATTCATGGCACACACACTCAATATTTCTTCACCATAGCTTGTTATCCAACAAGAGTCAAGAATACATATCTACCTAACCAGTGTTCATAATAAAATGAAGAAGAGAAAGGGGGCCTCCCCTTTTTTTTGGTTTCTTACGGCACCATCAACAACAAGCACCAAAGATGGGTCTACTTCAATTGGTAAGTTGTACAACAAGTTATAATTATACCTTAATGGACATACATACAAGTAATATACTAAAGAAAGGGAGGGTCCTATCCTTTGATAAGTATTTATGTATTTATAGATATATATTTTATCCTATAAAATAAAATATAAATACTTGCAACACATTAAAGGGAATACATCTATTTGTATTTTCTTATAATAAGATATATAATATGAGTAACAAGTTTACTCATAATTAATATATACATATAGTTATCATAAGATTATTATTTCCCTTAAATAATAATGCGTCCAATAAATATATACTAGGGTTGATTATATTTTGAATCGTATTCAAAACATATAATTAGCGTATATTTTCTCTTTATGTGCGACCCTATAAGTTTATTTATTATCAGCAATAGTCATAAGTTACGTCTTAGGCATATAAAACCAACACAAAATTCTATAAATTGTTTTAAAACTAACCGTATTAAAACCATGATGTATACTCAATAAGTCTATAAGTAGAACTTATAATTTTGTGATGAGAAACTTTAAAATTTAGAATTTTTAACTAATACGAAGAAATAATTATAAAATTTTATAAAACACTATTGTCGTATTTATTTCATTATTGTTTCTATAAAATTGTGGCTTCTCTGTTTATTACTAACTATTATTAAAGCCTCCTTTTATTTTAATGCCACAAATAAAACTATAAAATAAAAC
The DNA here is from genome assembly GCA_038502395.1 of Dittrichia graveolens. NCBI lineage: Eukaryota > Viridiplantae > Streptophyta > Magnoliopsida > Asterales > Asteraceae > Dittrichia > Dittrichia graveolens. The sequence continues at coordinate 57,092,023 of JARJIL010000009.1, read as the reverse complement.
GACCATAGAGGAAAAATAAAACAAGCTATAGCTTTGCCAACTAATCCTAAAGGATAAAACTAAACTCGTAGAGCCTGTTCTTCGGTTGAAATGCTCCTACTCGTCTCGACACCTACGGTGGAGCTCCTGAGCATCTTTTATTAATCGTGATTGAATCTCTTTCTTGTAACTCGATCCGGTCTTGTTACACGAGTATAACAAATAAGAGAAGCCTATTCTATTACTTTTACAATAAAAAGGGGTTGTAAGTGGTACACAAGCCTCCCTAAATCAAAGGAAAATTGAGTAGAAAAAAACACACAACTATGAGTTTAAGTTGGCAAGGACTATACCTATGTGTCAAAACAAAACAGGACAAACGGTTGACTTGATTAGATAAAGCATTTGTGTTTGACACGAAAACCGTAAAGACGATATATAATATATAAAATGCGATATATATTCAAGTTAATAATTCTAAACTACCAATATATAAACTATATAAAGCAACCATAGAAATAAATAAACAAATAAAAGAGAGAAAAAAAACTTGATCCATTCAACTATTTTCATCACTTTTTAATTTATCCGATTAATCAAGATGAGAAGAATGAAGTTATAATTCCCCTGATTTTGACCCAAAACCATTTTTGATGAAACACACGTAAACTTGGTTTAAGTATAAAAAATTTTATAATTAAATTACTTATTCATAAAATCTGTTTTTTTATCAAAAACACAAAATTTTGGTCAAAACTATAATTAACAATTAAATTTACTATTTTTCTTCTTATTAATCACTTTATAAATTTATATACATGTATAATACTTTATGGATTTTAAACCACAAAACTTATGTTTTGAAGTAAAACTTAAATACATATATATAGACTAATAGTATAAATATATGTATGTTATTTTATTCACAAAAGTTGAATTACCCATTATACGACTAAAAACTTGAATAAATTGTGTTTATATCGAATTATGTTTTTCATTTAAAAACTTTATTATTTTTTAGCTAAAACATAATAACAATATAGAAAAACTTTATTTTAACTTAACTAGTTAAAATAACTTAATTACTTAAAATAGCGCGCACGCGCATACACACGCACACACACACATACACACACACACATACACACACACACACATATATATATATATATATATATATATATATATTTTTGTTTGTCCCAAGTGATTCAAGCTTCGAAGAATAACACACAATTATAAGGTAAGATCTACTCAGAATAGGAAAACACATACATAAGAGTGTAGATCTCTTAGCATTCAAAATGGCAATTCGTTCACAATACATCTAGTCATATGGTATATATACTCCTTGGAGTATATTACAATTTCAGTCTCTATGTTTGTAATTAATTCAAACTTCACATACAATGTAAACTTCTATTTCTATACAATATTAAAACCTAATAATCTTCCCTTTTGTATTGAAATAGAAGTTGTTGCGTCTTTTTGGTATTCGAAATCAGTAACAATCTTCCCCTTTGGATTATGCAGATATTCTATTTCTTTCTACATTCACTTGAAGCTTTTTGGGAATAAAACTTGAACAAATTCTTTTTGAATCTTTGGCCTTTGTCTTAATATCTTTAGAATGTCTTCTCATCTTGAAATATAGACTCTTCAATTTTAAGAATAGTCTTCACCTCAAAGTCTTGATGAGAACTTGATCTTGAAAGCACACTGTAACATCTTTTATCTTCTGTTTTCTATCTCTCACCGGTAACCTAAGGCTTTTCAACCTTTGGTTGTATGAACGGTTTAGCATGTAGTGGTTTTCAGCATTTTTTTTCGGTCTTCAAGTGATTTTCTTTGTGATCTTGAGCCTTTTTGAATTCACAAAAGCTTTGCTTTTAAGAAGAATCTTTTAATCTTTCCCTCTAGAATGTAACTCTTGATCTTCTATTTCTTCTTTCAATCTTGCTCAAAAATTCTTTTCTTTGCTCCCCTTTAGCTTGACATGTATTAATCTTTTATACTCATTCAACTTTTCTTTTCTATGACTCTCCCTTAGTACATGAATATTGTCTTCTCAAAATCAACTAATGAATATTAACATTTTCTCTCTCTCCCTATATTCATGGATCTTTTTGATAATTCTCCCTTATACAATTTTGTCTCCTCCTCATGTAAATTTATCTCCCATCATGATGGTCAAGATTCTTCATGAACATCATGCACAATAAATTCCTCTCTCTTTAAAATTGTAATCCTCTTCATGAAGGTTAGTTGAAAAGTATGAAGTACTGAAGGTGTCACTACAATGATATAGTAGTGAAAATTAACTTCGAGATCACATAGATTGCTCCCTAACACACTAGTAAAAACTGCGTGACCTACTTTCAGAACTGGCATAACATTAATTTTTGGTAGGATTTACATATAATCATTATAAATATCACACAAGATATCACTCTAAGATGTTCCGGTATCAATCCCAAATACTTGATACTTATGATATTTCCACAATGTGTCCTATGAAATGAAACTACATTCAAATAAGCTCTAGACTCTATGAGTGCATGAAAGAAGTCGGGGACATAGTAGTTGTCCTCTTATTTCCAATACCAACAATCTTCAAGTGAGATGTCAATAATGTATGTGATAAATATCCGTGTGAAGTTGAACAATCATCTTTTAACACATAAATGAGTAGCTCTGTGGGTTTCATTGGGTTGATGTTTTCTTCAATACCAAATCTCAACGAATGAGAATCAGTAGCATATGTGGCTACCTGGATTGGTATTGTTTAGTAAGGATGTTTCTTTTCTTTTGATCATGTCTCACCTACAACTCTCTTCATATTTTTCAACTTCTCACTCAAACTCTCTTTCCAAAAAATGATGTTTGTATGGACATTTGTTATCGATGGTAAAAGCTATGAGCAATCATAGTGATTATTAACATGAATGTTTTTCAAGAAAGATCCTGTTAAATAACGATTGTTAAGAAAGATTTGATAAATCAATGAAATTTATTGATCATATGCACCCCCATCTCCTCCTTCCCCCTCTATTGCATTTTATCACTGATTGAGAAGAGCCATCAAATACATCACAAAATGTAGTATCTTCTTGTCTATTTTAGCAAAGGTGACACTTCCATCTGACTTGTTAGAACCTGCAACAAAGATATAATACAATGTGAAACTGAATCAAAATTGATAGTATCTGCAGAAGTCTTTTTGAATTCAGCAACTTTAGCCATAACAACGTCTTTTCTTTCTCAAACCTCTTTCTCCCGGTGTCCAATGTCTATTGAAGCTCAAATATTTTCTTCTCTATGATTGAGCTGGAAACATACGGTTGAGAAAAAGTGAAAAACTGTTCCTTTGGTCTTTTGACTTTTTGTTGCAAATCAGCTTTTTCAACACAAAAACTTCTGATCATTGTTAAACATCTTTTGTGCGTCTTGATGTGTTACAAAAAGATCCGACAACATTTCTCTTGAACTGAAATCCTTGAAAAATTCATCTATGCTAACTTAAATCACAGAATGATAGTTAAGGAGTGGTAATAGATTTGATATGAAAATCAAAGAAATTAAATTTTGTTTGAAACAATGGGGTCCAGGGTAGCGCCCCTGGTGGTCGGGTCCAAAGAGTAGAGCCCTTGGCTGGGGTCGAGCTCAAATGACCGAAATCGGCTGAAATGCGAGAAAATTCAAATTTTGAATTTTGATCCATTTTTGAAACGATGAAAAAGTGTGAAAATCAGTTGACATGACCGAATTCGGTTGGAGTATGAGATGACCGAATTTGGATGAAAAAATGTTGATTTGTTTAACACCGAAATTGATGAAATTCGTGTGATTTTTGAATTCCTTGACCGATTTCCGTTGACTTTCGATGCCGGTTGAACTTAGAAAATTGATTTTGAAAATCGGTTGAATTTTGTAATTCGGTTGAAATAGGAACAACAAAGTTCGGTTGAAATTTTCAAGTGACTGAATTTAGTTGGTGTGTCTTTGATGACCGAATTCGGTTGTCTCACACTTGGATAGATTTTCAGGTTACCGGACCTCCTTTGAATCTTCAACCTCGATGTCGGTTCTTCTTCATCCGCACACCCAATCTTCAATTCTGATTCAAACGTGTTTGTAATCACGTAATTTCCTCAACGATTGATTCGCATAGATGTAATAACACTTCCTAAATCATTCCTTATACAAAACATATCTAAATCGATGCTAATTTGACTGATTTCTTCAAGAACACGATGAACACCAAACTTTCTTAGATCGGAAAGTTAACCACTGACATGTAACCCAATTGGATTTAAATCAATTTGCAATGGTTCTATAGCAGTTTGCGATCATAAATCAAGCATTTTCTCAATCAAAAGAACATTTTCTCGATGAAATTTTGAAATTCACGATGAACAGCTCAAAAGCACTCAGTTTTTCTAAAAAAAACTTCAAAATCTTTGATAAACAATGATAAATCAGATAAAATCTTCAATCCTTTTTGCTCTCATACCACTTGTTTGTCCCAAGTGATTCAAGCTTAAATAAAGAACACACGATTGCAAGGTAAGATCTAGAGAGAATATGGAAAGACATACATAAGAGCATAGATCTTGGCATTCAAAATGGAAATTCGTTCAAATACATCTAGTCATATGGTATATATATACTCCTTGGAGTATATTACAATTCCGGTCTCTGTGTTTATAATTAATACAAACTTCACATACTATGTAAACTTCTATTTCTATACAATATTAAAACCCAACATATATATATATATATCTATATAACCTGTGTTTCTTTATAACTAATTTTAAAACGTTAATCGGGCCTAAAGCCGCAGCCCTCCGCCATCGGTGATTAGACTTGGGCCAAAACTCTCCGCCTAATAAATCTATTTAATTGAACAGGTTAAAGCCCAAGAAAAAAAAAGAGTGAATAACTAAAACTTTAAAATTTTTAACCTTTTAAACAAATTGTTTAAAATTTTTAACCTTTTAAACAAATTGTTTAAAATTACCGATTTAAAATCTAAAATTTATCCGGAAAGGATAAACTAAACTTGTTATTCTTTCCCAATGATTTTTGATCATCAATAAAAGTAGAAGAACAATAAGAACTAAACTTTTAACTTAGAATGGATCAAAATTAAAAATTTGAGATTAACGAGCCAAAACTTTGATAGTTTTAACGGTCTAAACAACCTCGTGAATCGCAAATTAAACCACGCAAGTTTTAACAAAACACAATCTTTATTTAATGAAACTTTATAAAAATCGAAACTTTATTTGTAAAGTACAACAGAAACGGATTTTAAACCAAATAAAGATTTAACGTTTAAAACCCAAAATACTATGATCTTTATAATTCTCAAAGATTTAATTAAGCATAATTAACAAGAAAGTTTGGAACCTTTTACCTTGGAAGCTCAAGCTTTAGTCCATTCGTAATGATGCAAACTGAGATCCTTATTCCCGGAAGCAACCAACATGAACAAATCACGAGCCGGACTTGTATGTATTAAACTTGACAAACGAAACCCAAAACCCTTGAGGGAAGGGTTAGGCTAAAGAAGTGAGAGGAGAGGTTTTAATCAAATTTCTTAACCTTTATTTATGAGGATATATTAATTCTCTCTCTCTCTCTCTATATATATATACTAATTAGATTATTATCTAATTAGGATATATATTTTATTCATAAATAAAATATAACTTGATTGCTAAGCTTTGAATTTCAAATTCATCTTTATTTATTTATTATTAGGGTAATGTTCTCGAAAATGTATTAAACTATACCCAAAATATTATTGTACATGTGTACTCACCTACAAAAATTGCTTTTTAATGTATAAAACATTTGTTTTTTTAACTTTTTTGTTCTTTTTAACTTTTTGCTTACCAGCATGTATATCCATTAATGTATCCCCCAGAAGATCGATCAGGAACTCATATCTTCGTCATCCTCTAGTAGTCGAAGCTCATCTAGAGATCAAATTCGTGATGATTTCTGCTTATGTGGTGATCGTATGATAGTTAAAACCTCATGGGCGGATCTAAATCCTGGAAGAAGGTTTCTCTCGTGCCGTAACTATGCATGTGAAATTGCCTTAATTTTCTCTAAAATCTGAAATTCTAAGAAGAGATTGGGGTAACCTGCAATCCTGAACCTTGTTATCAAATGTTTTGGGATATGTAGGGTACAAGTCATGAATGCAAGAAATTCAAATGGTTGCCCCAATCAATACTAGAAGGACATGATATTCTATTTACATCTTCAAAGTAGGGGAATGAAAAATAACCATAATTTGGATTTGTCACAAGACTCAAAGAAGGAAATTGTGAAGCTAATGGAAGAGTTGACTTCACCAAAGTCAAAGAGTGTAGTCTATGATAGGATGTTTATGTTTCTAATAGTTGTTATTGTGATTTTGCACATTGTTGTTGGTTCTATTGCACTTTAAGTAACTATAATAGGTTGATTATGATATTAGGATCTTTTGTAATATATAATTGGTTATTTTGTGAAATGGAAATGACATATACCCGTTAAATGGGTCATTTTGGTATAATACATTGTGCAACCCAACAGTTTGGATGACATGGGGAAATACATGCTGCTACCTAACATATATCATATGTACATTTTAACACAAACTATTTCCATAGATGCAAACATGTCAATGTAGTAGGACTTTACAAAAGCTGTGTTTTACCAACCATAATATACTAATGGCCTTGTCACACTAACACTAAAACTGATATACAAAAGATGTGTTCTACCATATATTCTACCAAGGCCAATACCGCACAAGAAAATGGCAAACACTTTAAACTATGTCTATTTCCATGACTTGATCTTTTGAACTTCCTGATCCTGGAATATATCTTGCCAAGTGGAGTCTTGCAAGTCACTCATTTTTCTTCCTCTTTGGTATCAGTTTTGTCACCTTTTTTGCTAGGGCAAGTAAGGGTCGAACCCATCTATTAGCTAGGTCAAGTAAGGGTCGAACCCACGAGGAACTATGGTTAGCAAACGAGTTTTTAATTGATTTAAAATAAAAATTAAAACTTTATTATTAAAACTAATTAAATCGTAAGGAAAATATAAACTACTTTAAAAGAATGAAACTTTTTAACTAACTAATTTAATATTCAAAGATGGAACTGATTCTTAAGCACCTAACTGAAATTAAGGTTACGATTAGACTAATTTAATCTAAAATATAAACCTAGAGACAAAAGTAACTAACTTTAAACGAAAATAATATATCACGAATGCAATCACTACGAGTTTCAGTTTCAATCTTTTCTTTAATCTTACCAAATATGATTATTTTACTTTATTTAGGGTTGTTAGGTTTCATAGACAAAACCATTAATATTATTCTAAAAGACTAAATCTGGGCATAAATTGAGTGAGTCAGCACCCACCGTCTATAGCATCACGAAGGATGGTTAAGCACGATCAGTCCAACCACTACAAAGTTGTCTTACACTTAACCTTAAAGAATAAACAAGAATGTATATACGAAAAACATATAATAATCATTAAACTCAAATCAACGTATAAATATAAAACTCCCCTAAATGGTTCAAACAATACTACTATGTTATATACATCAAGAAAAAAAATTGAAACCTACTTCTGATAGTGATCACAAAAAATTTAGCCTACCATATGAAAGAAAATTATAACAAAGCTTCCTAGAAAATTCATAATTTTGCCCTGCTGCTTTTCTGCTTTGCGTCGCCGTGAGTTGTTATTCTCTTTTTAATTCATTGCCTCCTCAATATTGTTGCAGCCATGATTTATTTATAGGACTCAAAAACCATCTCTGACATGGACTCTTTTCCTATATTGTTGCTGCTCGTAGCCTTTAATCCCTTAAAGTGTCATCCATATCTTTATAAAATTTTTAAATCATATCTCTATCTCTCCAAATTGTAATTATCTTAAATGAAATAATAATACTATAATATATAATATATAATATCTATTAATAAGATATATATACTATATAAATATATAGAATATATACTATCCCATTTATATTTTTAATCTCTTCTTTGACTACTTTGGTTGTTGAGGAGTAGAAACGTTTTCTGATTGCTCTCATACTCCAATCAACTTGGCTAGCTTATTAGATAATTGTACCAAATTAGCTCATTTTGCTGTCCGACCTACAAAACAATAAAACTTATCAAAGTAGTATATTTAATCATATATCGGTACATTTATTAAGCGAATAAAGCGTAATAAAATGTAATATAAAATGTACCGATCAGAGAACACCTTCAGCACGTTGATAACTCCTTGCATCACTCATGAAGCCACCAACAAATGAGTTAATGGTACCTCTGCTACTACTGAATTACCTTTAATAGCTTCTTTTCCTTTCCCATCAAGTCTTGATGTGCCCTCTACCACTGAATTCCCTAAAAAATTCAAAAATGGTGGATTAAATATTAAATATATCTTTACAATTAATACATCTACAACTGAATTACCTTTAACAGCCTTTTTTCTCTCCCATCATGTAGTGATGTGCCCTCTACCACTTAATTCCCTAAAATATTTAAAAAATGATGGATTAAATATTAAATATAATTTTACAGGTAATGGTACATCTATAACTGAATTACCTTTAACAGCCTCTTTAGAAGTGTACTCAGTCTGAGACATTCCTTTGTTGGCATCTTTTTATGGTCTACCAACTTACTTTGATGGTGCCCTTGGTGGTTTTGCTATTGGATCTCCTTTGCATGATCTCCTATTATGACCCCTTGTTGACAAATTTGGAATGTCATTGTTATACCAACTTTTGATACCTTACCCTTGTGAGATGGTAATGGTTCATGTACTGCCTCTTCCTTTTCCTTTTGGGCCTTCCAGGCATCTTTCTGTTGGTTCTATGTGCACAAGACGTAATTTATAAACGATATTACTAATAATAAATAAACTCATAGGGTCACACATTTACAGTCAATGGACACCAAGTACATATTTGAATATGATTTAGATATGTTTCCAACTCATAATATATAAATATAACGATATTATTATTTAGCATAAATAATAATATTACGTTTATATATATGTATATGTATGCATTGATCTATATTATTATTTATATGAAATAATAATATTACTTTTATATATTGATATAAAATAATGCATATGAAATACATAAATATAAATATATATAATTTATATATATATATATGTGTATATATATATATATATTTGTTACAAGTAAATTGTTACTAGTAACAATTATATATTTATGTATATATATATATATATATTTGTTACAAGTAAATTGTTACTAGTAACAAATAAGTATGTATATAAAATATATATGGATGTATTTTATACATTATGTGGGGTATCTAGAATCCTTGTTTTAATTTATTTGAAAGAGATCTAGAATGACCAATTTCTTCTCACAAAATGCCCCTTTTTGAAGGTTGCTTGAACATTGATCAACCAAGGCATGCACCTACCTTGAACAAGTGAAGAAGAAAAGCAAAGGGGGCCTCCCCCTTCCCTCCATTTACGGCCAAGACAAGGCCAAAGGAGGGGCCTCCCTTTTGCCTTGTTCCTTGGTTCCTTTAAGGTGATGTATGGTCCCTTTTTGAGGCTAAGAGAAATTTACCACCTTGGCTTGCATGTTCTAAGTATTCTTGAACTTTAAAAACATCTCTACATTCTTGTATTGGTGTTTTTTCAAGTAAGCTAAGTGTTGTACCACATAAACATACTCATATATATATATATATATATATAGTTAGTTCAATAAGAAGAACAAAGGTTGGTGCTTGCTTGCTTGAACTTCAAGGGTTGGAGAGACTAGCATCTTGAAGGTGTTGGAATCATTGGCTTGTGGATACCTTGGAGGAAGTCTTCTCTTGGCTTCTCATTGATCAACCACTTTACCAACGGTTTACTCACGCTACAAAGGTTGTAGTTCTAAACACCATATGGTTGTTTTGTTTCTTAAGGCTTGCATATGGATCATTGGTGGGGAGTTTTAAAAGTTTAAAATTGTTGTTCATGCTTCCGTTGCTAAAATATATTTTGAAAAACCGAACAAACCCCAACACTTTCTTGGCCTTGGTGGCAAAGATTTATTCAATTCATTTGCTAGGCACTGATTCATCCCTTGAACAGGTTGTATGTGATTGTTATAAGCTTTTATATACATATCCTTCCTAAATCATGCCATCACATAATCATCAAGACTTTTATGAAGAAATTAAATTGTTGCAACTGAATGTTCACATGGTAAACTTGAGAGTTCCCACATTATGCAAGTACATGATCTTTTCTCTTCATCAACTATAAAGGCATCATGACCTTTTCGTACCTCAAACTTACTTCCCCCTCCTAGAACCACATTCCAGTACTTGTATTAAGACAAAAAAAAGTTTATGAACATGACGGATATCACAGTATTTAAAGCTAACTGCTACCTAATAAAAAACATAAAAAATTTATTATGTACCTTTGTTGCAATTTGACCAATTCTAGTTTCTTCCTATATGAAGGACATATGTCATCATCCCAACTATCACAATTCTCCTCATTTTGTGCATTCTTTCCATCATTATAACCCTAATTGCTTCAAGCATGGTTATGATATGCTTATTCCTGACTTTAAGTATCATAGAGTTGAAGCACTCACCGAAGCTATTCTCAACAGATTCACACCCTCTATGCGCTGGACCATGTTTTTGGATCTCTTTCAGTTAAGTATTTATGGGCATTAGGATTGGCTAGTCTAATATCATTCATAACCCTTTCAAACTATAGTGGATATGATGCCTTATATGCCCTCTAGAACATATTCCTATATCCCACACCACTAAAACTTTTCCTACAGTTCTCATATATATATATATATGTCTTACAAATTCCATCAATCCATACAATAGAAAGAAGTGTCACATGTAATTAATTCCAAAGATATAATAAAATCAATCCCTACAATAGAAAGAAGTGTCACGTGTAATTAATTCCAAAAATACAATAAAATTAAAACACAAAAGAAGAGATCAAACCTTGTGTTGATCACTCATAAGTATTATCATCTCACCCCTGTTTAAATCTAGATCCTTACTAAGAAGAGTGATGAACCTTGTCCTGTTGTCTTTTATTTCGACATTAACTACAGCCCATGTGATAGGTAAGATATGGTTGTTGACATCTCTGCCTATGGTAGTTAACAACTCTCGTTGGCATATAATTTTAAGAAACAACCATCAAGGGCAATTACCTTTCTGCATCCATTCTTCCATCCTTCCTTCAACCCATGCAAGCATACATAAAATCTATCAAAGTAAACCTTTTCATTAGGATTGATTGTGACACCTAGTTTCATCGTTGAACCTGGGTTACTTCTTAAAAACTCATCCCCATAAGATCTAAGCATACCATAGTGTTCAACCAAGGACTTCTCATACACACTAATAGCACAATGCTTAGCTTTACTTCATTGATGTGGACTAACAGTGAATTTATACTTCTTTATTACCAAACAGCAAGCTCAACATTTTTTATGTCATGGTTTAATCTAATTCTTTATCCAAACTCTTTCCCTATCCATTTGTAGTTAATCAAACTTCCATACTTAAAGCTCCTACTATAGGTATGCACATCCTTTCGTGAAATTACCTGAAATTATTGTTCCTTTTTCATCCACCTTGCAAACAACCTCTATTGGCATTCTGAAGGTTCACCTTTGTGTGTTTTTGATACCTTATACCTTTCTATTTCTTCCCAACAATCTCATCTTTTATTCTCGGAGGTCTAGTCCCACACCTTGCAATAATTTTTTTTTGTTAGAACTACATTCATACCACAATGAAAATCCATTTGCAAGAGCATAGTATGATATATGATGTGAAAATTCATACCAGTTTTGAATTTATAAAAAACCATATATATCTTAACTCCGAACACAATAGGCAAGTGTACCCAATCGTGTAGCAGTATAGAAAATAAGTATGGGTGCGAACTCACGGGGAACGAGTATGATTCTAGATATAATTAAACTAATTATCCAACTAAGATTAAAGTAAAAAGCAGTAAACAAGGAGAATTGACAATTAGTAGAAGCAAATAAACAAGTTCAACCTAGATCCTAAAAAAGCAAGAAGTCGATTAAACTTGGATTTATATCAATCAGAATTAAAGTATCTCTACTCAGACAATAGACTCCCCCTATCAAATCAGCAGATTTCAATGAAGTGCAATGGAATACTTATAACAATATACCGATTTCTAAAGTGGCTAGATTTCCTGGTCACTTACTAACCCTATAGTTTCAAAACATTAACCCAATGATCATGGAATTAACTAATCTTTTAACTAGTCAAATTATTCGAGTTATGATAGACTTAATCTATTGATTTGTTAATTCACAAAATCAATCAATCACCAAAGAATGGTCATCAAAGGCAATTGCAAGCACATTAAAGTTACAATCTTTAAACCTAACCCTAGGATATGGTCAATCACTAGTTATGAATTCTACTGGTCAAAGAAAGTCATAATTCAAGCAAACATAGGAAGAATGGTCATACAACATATGAAAACTCAGCAATAGGAATCAAGATCAAAACTTTAACACACTTGGATCTTTGAAAAATCTAAATCATAAGAAATATATCATTATATGTAATCCAAATATTGAAATCAACTAATTATCAAAGGTTATCATGTCCAAGTAGAGATAACAGGGTAATTAGCCCATAATCAGAGGAATACATCAAGAAAAACACATAAACAGTAGACTAGACATGATGAATAGCAAACCAATGTGTGGATCTTAGTTGAGAACCTTCAATCGTTGCTCCCAAAAGCTCAATCTCCAAGCTATCTTCAAGAACTCTACTCTAGAACCCCAAATTCATCTTCTTGGCTCGTCTAGGGCCGGCTGGAAGTGTTGGATCCCTTGTTTTGGAATAAAACAAGTCTATTTATAGAGTTTATTTCCGACCGGAAACGTGTCGCGTTGGAGTATTAGACGCGTCGCGTCGTGTTAAACTTGCCCGACAAGATCGCTAGCTTTCCAAGGAACGCGTCGCGTTCGTCTCTTCGTCGTGTCGCGTCCTCGACTTTTCTGACTTTATGATTTTCTTTTATATCTCGAGTCTTTTTCCGTTTTTTCCGCTCAAACTTCTCGCCATTGACTGTTATTGACAATTACACACTTTAAGTACCATTTTATCATATATTCATGAAATATATAATCGTTTAAAGATAATATATATTAATAACGCGATATCAAAATACCCCACACTTGAGCTTTGCTTTTCCTCAAGCAAATTGCAAATCAATTAGGCATAGAAAATCAATCTTTCAACATCAATCTATAAAGAAATCAAGCGCTACTTACCAATGTCAGTATAAATGATTAAAAACAGAACCATAATGGTTATATCTAGAATTATACATATATTTGTGTATTGATCCCTTTTAACTTCTCACCCGTCAAATAATCATTTTCCTCATAAATAACCAAACTTCAATTTACGAAATATCTATAAATTCAGCACACATTCAATTTACCTTTAAGCATTCCCCCAACTTCAAAGCTTATTGCAGATTTTCAGGCTTTAATAAACATATGCTTTTGTTCTTTGATTTTTGTATATAAGTCTACAACTTTATATGGAACCCATGTAACGAACACTCAACTCAATCGATCCCAAACCAGTTGGCTTTAGGTGGTTAGGTGTAGAACACCCCTCAGAGCCTACTAATTCGAGTTCCAAAGGCCACATATTTGACTTATTATTCCAACAGATATTCCATTTCTTTCTTTTTTTCATTGTTGACATTTTTGTTTTCTTTTTGCATAGCATATGAATACGAAACTGAAAAATTCCACTCAGCCTATTTTGTCAAGCTTAGATTCAAAAAGGCTCAACCTTGCTGATTTTAACAATAATTCACAAATTAACTTCAGCTACTTATAAATCAAATTTTCTTTGAAAATGGTGAAAGGCCACAAATACTATGATATAAAATCTAAACACAACCTTACCATTTGTTTACAAATCATTTATCATGACATTTTAAACTGGCACTTGATTCTTACCCGAATGACATCAAAATTTTAAAATTCTAGCCTAACTTCATCATAATTTTCATTCTTTTTCTAACCACCCACCCCACACTTAAATCGTACAATGTCCTCATTGTACATAAGAACAAAGTAAAATAAAAATAAAGGGTAGAAAAAGATCAGAAACGAACTCCCCTTGGGTATATCTCTCACATGGCGATTAGAGTGATAAAATATGGCGCTGAACTGACTGCCAGCATAAGCACGCACTCCATACAGTTTAAGTGGAATCTGAATGACATATCTCAAACACAAACATCATCAAAGATCAACTAGATACAAATATATATACAACCATCATGTCAGCCACTAAATGTGTTTTCAAAACAAACAAACCAAAACAAAAACAAAACTAATCTAGATACAGATATCACTCATCTGACTCATCATCATCGGAATCCCGTCCTCCATATCCCGAGGGCTCTGCCTCATCTGCTGGCCTGGCCAAGGGAAAGCCCGTCTACCAATTTGGAAACATGGTGGGCGCGGATGGAAATGGTGTGGATGACATCTTGCCCTGGCGCTAAGCCGCCTCTGTATAAGCATCTCGTAGCCACTAGACCTGACGCTACAGACCATACATGAACCGCCACATATCATCTAAATATGCACCTATGGCATCAATCCCGGATGCGACGGTCGGCGTCTCAGCTGCACCCGGAGAACGTCTCCTATGTCTCCTCCGCGGTGGCTGCTCCGGCTCATGCCTCTCGCCTCCTCCTCATCAACATCCTCTACCCTCAGCATCCCCCCATACATGGTCCTCTCAAGCACCCTCATCACCTCTAAATAGTACTCTCCCATCAGTCTCGGCTCCATCCTAAGTATCCTGGCCTCTGATATTGTAGTAAAGATCCCATATGATCTGGCGAGGCGCGTGATGAGCTAACCACCGCATAACGGGCTTGCTTGCTTGGGCCCTATGCCCTTGCGAGCCAAATAGAATGCAACAGAATATGACACATTGCAGAGCGTGCCAGGGGTAAGCAAACAATACATGAAGAACAGGTCGGTGATGGTGACTTTCTCACCGCCCTTGCGATGAGTAACCAATGTTCTATCAGGTGGTGGAGTAGAAGGTGGATCGGGGCGTGCATGCTGCTCTCAGTAGCGCAAGCAACTATGTACGGCCCATTGGCAATAGTATGCCAAAACTTGGGTGGGCTAAAGTCAGCAGGCGGGCTCCGTAGGCAGGCAAGAAGCAGGGCCTGGAAGTGCTGGCTGGCCGTCTCCTCTATGGTTTAGAGGCCCAACCTCCAACTGAACTCTATGAGGGAGCACTCTCTGCTCCGGCCCCCTAGATGGAAGGAGATGACACTGCAATCAGTGCAAACAGCAGACACCAAGTTGAAGTTAATGGTGGAATAGAACCCCAACATCAACTCTCGGTAAATGGGCTCCCTGAATAGGCGCTCCCACACCCTGCAAGAGAAAAGAAGTGATCGATCAGACCCTCTGTACTCCTGGGTCAGCAACGGAGTGCTCAGAGCGGTGATGCCTGCGGCTGTGGCGACCTCCCAGTCTAGAGTATGAGCCACCTCAATCTCCTTGCAGAGAAGCTGCGTCAGTCTTGATATGTACTCGTTTCGGTACTGGGCCGGAATAGTCTCACGGAAAACTAGCCACTCGTGTTGGACTGGCGGTGCTGGTGGACTAGAGCTGCCGGCTCAGGTTGCACAACTCGGCGTGATTGAAGCTTGTTTCAGAGGCATTGTAATGAGAGTCCGATGAGTGTACCTACACACAAACAAAAACACGAAAAACAAATGAAACGAACAAAAACGAAACAAACCAAAGCATGGGTTGCCTCCCGTAAGCGCTTCTTTTGATACGAGTCATAAGCTAGACTCCACCCCACACATAGGGTGTTATCACATCGATGCGTAAGGCAGTTAGTCCCATGTTTAGAATAGTTAGATTTGATGAGACAAACTATAGATATGTATAGATGATAGGTTAAGAGTTAGGAATTATGTAAGTCTGTTATAGACTGACTACTCAGCTTAAGCTGAGTAGTCAGCGTATAAACATATATAGAGTTTTCTATGTATGTACTAGATAGCTCGGTGGCTTCTAAGCTGAGATGGGTTTAAGAGTGAAGACTTGAAGACTCAAGAACCCAAGATTCAAGAACTCAGCTTGACAAGGTCAAGACTGTGTGAGTCAGGTCAGCGTCAGAAGTCAGTTCAAGAATTTAAGTAAGTTCTAAATTCTGTTATAAACTCTCCATATGTACGACATTTAAATTAGGATATCTGAACCTAATTTAAACTATCTATTAGTTGGATAGAGATCTCAAACGGAGTTAATTAGATATGTTCTAATTAAGGAGTTTGTTACGGTTTTAAAGAAAAGATAAGTTCTATCTTTAAACTGCGATTTGTTCGTAGATATATCAAGTATAAGTATAAACCTTCTTATGGGTTTTACAGATGCGCGAACATATACGACAGAGAGAATACTGCATAAGTTGCAAGACTGCATAAATTGCAAAACGTACGTGTGTTTGTGATACTTGATACGCGTGTGTTGCGATAACTTTGTAAGTTCAAAGTTCGAGAGAGTTTTTCAAGAGTTCTTGTTAAATTAGTTTTAACAAGAAATTCGATCATCAATTAGTTTGTGATTCAAGAGTGTTTAGAGAGAGAGAGTTAAATTTATAATCATTGTAATATCAAATCATCCTGTTGATTTGATTAGAGAGTGATAATAGTTATTGTTCTGTTTAATCATTGAATATACGTTTGATTAATTTGATTATTTGTTTAAAGTGTATTCAACCCCCCCCTTTTACACTGTATCGGTTGCTTGTTCACCCTCTTTGGGACCAACAACTGGTATCAGAGCAAGTTTCTTCATAAGTTGAAGATCAAGATCCACTGTCAAGAGGTTAAGATGTCTACTAGCAAGCAATCAAGTCATATACCAACAATGGCGACAAAAGGGTGTCCTATTTTTGATGGCACTGACTATCCTATGTGGAAGTTTAGAGCCATGCTATATCTGAAATCAGTGGATCACAGGATGAGTACCGTGATTCAAGATGGCCCAATCATACCAATGATCCATATTACTGCCACTGACAAAACTGTTCCCTCTAGAGAAACTCCCAAGCCTGAAGCATCTTGGACTGAGGAAGATCGTAAACTGTTCAACCTTGATGACAAGGCACAGAGCATTATAGCAAATGCTTTGACAAATCCTCTTCTGCATACCATGGCTGGGTGCCAAACTGTAAAAGAGATGTGGGATACTCTCAGTGTTACGTATGAAGGCACTGACTTGGTCAAGCAACATAAGAAGACAAATCTAAGTCGTTCTTATGAAACTTTCTTTGCTAAAAAGAATGAAACTCTGGCAGATAAATATGATGAGAATGAGTTGGTACTCAAGTTCTTGGATGTGTTACCGGAACAATTCAATGAGATCACCATTGCACTTCATGCTGGAGGAACCTTAGGAAAATATGATCTCAGATCTATCTATGGTTTCCTTCTAAATCATCAACAGATCATGGAACAGAAGAAAGTGGCCCAGCAACAACTAAAAGAATCTATAAATAATGCTGGATCTGCATTAATTGCAGAAAAGAAGAAGAAGGGATCTAAAAAGTCTCAATCTGAGACTGAATCTGAATCTGAATCTGAGGAAGTAAGTCATAACTCAGATTTAGATGATGAAGAGATGAATGCTCTTACTGAACAAATGGCAATGTTAGCAAGAAACTTTAGATAGTTCAGAAGAGGAAGGGGTCAATCTGCCAGAAGCAAAAGTGGTAAGTCTACTTTTGATCCTAAGAAAGCTAAGTGCTATAACTGTCAACGGATAGGACACATAGCTGCTGAGTGCAGAGTTAAGAAGGGAGAATCAGCTTCAGTAGCTGACAAGAATGCCTACAGAGTTGATAAATATAAAAAGAAATATCAAAGACTCAAAGGCAAACCAGATGAAAACACCAAAGGTCTTCTTGCTGAGACTTGGGATAGTGAATCATCTACTTCAAATGATGATGAGCCAAATAGGTGTTTGATGGCCATTGAGGATGAAGAGGAACAAGTTGACTATGAGTTAGAAGATAGTTCCTTTGATGAGGATCTAGCAGAAGCGGCTAAGTTGAGTAAGCAAACGAGTAACTGGGATCCTGCCTCAATGTATAAGGTTAATAACTTTAGCTCTTGCACTCATGAAAAAAAATGTCTAATGTTCAACTATTTGTTGAATGACTTCAAAACCTCTCTCACAGTTCAATCTAGTTTGAAAACTGAAATTTCAAAATTAAAAGATGAACTTAAACACTCTGAAACTCTCTTAAATGCTGGTAAAAAGACTCAAAGTGATTATGAATGTCAGCTTCATATAAACAAACTTCTAAGTGAAGAACTACAAGAGTCAAAAGAACAAGCTGATAATCTAAGAAAGATCTGTGAATCTTGGTGTAAGTCATCAAGAGAAGCAGAAAAGTGTATTAACCAGCAGATACCAAATCAAGTGAAAGCAGTGCTAGGGGAAGATTATAGTGCTGCTGCTGATGAAATCATCGAAGATCAAGTCAGTCTTGAAGATAAAACGATGAAATCAAGTGATATACTCCCAAGAACATTCTTAAGAAACAAGGATGGGAAACATGTCAAAACCAATAAGTTTGTGAGACCAACCCAAAGTCCTCAGGTTATTTATACAAACCACCAAGCTGAATGTTCCAGATCCAACAGAAACTGTAAGTCAGTTTTCAAAAGATTGGATTACAATCCTGTGAGAACAACTGTTTTTGACAGAATATCTCACATCAACTCAAAAAGACATAACTCTCAAGCCAAATATGAAGGGATGTCTAAAAACAGGAAGTTGTTTGTAAGTCAGACTTCACCAAATAAGGGTAACCATAAAGTTGACAAAGGTAAGTCCAAAGTCAATGAAAGGCAAGTAGACAAACTGTCTAAAAGGATTGAAAGGTTATCCACATCTTATGACCCTAAAAATGAATCCAAATTTAATGTTGGAAAAATCAAAGAAATCACCCAAACACCCATCTTTAGAAGAAAATGCTATAAGTTTGGTGATAGAGGTCATGAGGCCAAAGATTGTGTAAGTACCAATCTTAGACCTAAAAAAGTAAAGGATGATCAGTCCAAAACAGACTCATAATCTGTTCAAGCTAATCAGTCAGACTCTAAAGGATCAGCTAAGTGCTCATCCTCAGAACCCACCAAACAGTGGGTTCCAAAAAGAAACTAATATGTTTAGTTGATCATGTGCAGGGCTCCTACAAGTGGTATCTAGACAGTGGATGCTCAAGGCACATGACAGGAAGCAAGGGGATTCTAAGTGAATTCCAAAACAATGAAGGACCCAAGGTGACATTTGGGGATAATTCTCAAGGAAGGACTAAAGGTTATGGAAAGATAACTGCTGGAAAAGTCACTTTCAAAAAGGTAGCATATGTTGAAGGCCTTAAACACAATCTGATAAGTATCAGTCAACTGTGTGATGAGGATTATGAAGTCACCTTCAGAAAGCATGCAGGAACAATTTATGATAAGAAGGGAAAACCAATATTAATGGCAAAAAGAGAGAGAGAGATATCTATTTGTTAGATCTCAGCTC
This sequence comes from Dittrichia graveolens, assembly GCA_038502395.1. Classification (NCBI taxonomy): domain Eukaryota; kingdom Viridiplantae; phylum Streptophyta; class Magnoliopsida; order Asterales; family Asteraceae; genus Dittrichia; species Dittrichia graveolens. The sequence goes on along the minus strand of JARJIL010000009.1, from coordinate 57,072,306 downwards.
CGCAGATCCCTCAACTGAAACCTGCTTATATTCTGACTTAACTCCCAAGCTGAGTTGGTTATGGCACAAGAGACTATCTCATTTAAATTTCAAATATATTAACAAATTTTCTAGCAAAGAGTTAGTCTCTGGTCTGCCTAAGATCACATTTGCTAAAGACAAACTCTGCTCAGCCTGTGAAATGGGAAAACACCATAAGGGATCCTTCAAGTCGAAACAGAATTTTCCAATTACAGAACCATTGCATATGTTGCACTTGGATCTATTTGGACCTATTAGCACCCCAAGCCTAAGTGGCAAAAAGTATACTCTAGTGATTGTTGATGAGTTTACAAGATTCACTTGGGTGGTCTTCTTAAAAGCCAAAAGTGAAGCTGCATATGAGTTAATCAGCTTCATAAGACAAGAAGAGTTGCAAAAGGGTAAGTCTCTTAAACAACTCAGAAGTGATCATGGGACTGAGTTCAGAAACTCAACCCTTGAAGGCTTTTGTGAAGAGAAAGGAATTATCCAAAATTTCTCATCTGTAAGAACTCCACAACAAAATGGAGTTGCTGAAAGGAGAAATAGAACCTTAATTGAAGCTGCCAGAACCATGCTATGTGAAGCAAAGCTTAAGCTGAGCTTTTGGGCAGAAGCTGTAAGTACAGCCTGTTATACCCAGAATAGATCAATAATAGTTAAAAGACATGGTAAAACACCTTATGAGATGTATCGTGGTAGAAAACCCAACATTGGATACTTCCACATTTTTTGTTCAACATGTTATGTGCTAAACCAAAGAGATCAGCTCCATAAGTTGGAACCCAAAGCTGATCAAGGTATATTTGTTGGATGTTCTTCAATCACCAAAGCTTACAAAGTCTTTAATCTTAAAAGAAAGTTAATTGAAGAGTCAGTACATGTTACGTTAGATGGGACAAGTATTGATGAATCAAACAAAGCTCAAGCTGATCCGGTTAGTCTGAGTGAGCTTGAGAAGAGCAAAGAAGATCTCACATCAAATCCCATGTATGTTATGGATGATTCTGATGATGATGATGGTGATAAATCTGACAAATATGCATCATCAAAAGAAACTATCAATATTGAAGATAATCAACCTGAGAGTCTTGGTGAATCATCAGGTACATGTCAGATTGAAGATCTAAGTGATCTTTCGATTCCTACTCAGACTGAAGAAGTAAGTCCTATTCAGCCTGAGAGACACTACTCTGACTCAGACCCAGAACCTTAGTCTCCCACTACAACCTTCAGAGTATTAAAAGATCATCCTCTTGATGATGTCATTGGAAACATTGAAGATGGTGTGTTAACTATATCTAAGGCAAATGCAAATTATGTTGCCCACTCTAGTTTTCTATCTCAAATGGAACCAAAGAAGACTGAAGAGGCTCTAAAAGATGAAGATTGGATTGAGGCTATGCAAGAGGAGCTGACAGAATTCCATAGAAATAAGGTCTGGACCCTTGTCCCTACCCCCAAAGGAAAAATAATTATAGGCCCTAAGTGGGTCTATAGAAACAAGGCTAGTAGCTTAGGGGTATCGACAAGAAGAAGGTATTGATTATGATGAGACCTTTGCCCCTGTTGCAAGGATTGAAGCCATAAGGTTGTTTCTAGCCTATGCAGCCTTCAAAAACTTTAAAGAGTATCAAATGGATGTTAAAAGTGCATTCTTAAATGGAGCACTACAGGAGGAAGTCTATGTGAAACAACCCCCTGGTTTTATTGATTCTAAACATCCAGATTATGTCTATAAGTTAAAAAAGGCTTTGTATGTACTCAAGCAAGCACCAAGAGCCTGGTATGATACATTGTACACCTACCTGGTCTGAAATGATTTTGTTAGAGGAAGTATTGACAAAACTCTATTCATAAGAAAGAGCAGAGGACATGTCATTCTGGTTCAAATCTCTGTGGATGACATTATCTTTGGTTCAACAAACCAAGGTCTGTGTGATTAGTTCTCTAAGATAATGTCCAATCAATACAGAATGAGCATGATGGGTGAGATGACATACTTTTTGGGACTTCAAATCTATCAGAAAGAAGATGGTATATTTATTAATCAGAGCAAGTATGTCTTTGATCTGATTAAGAAATATGGATTAGACTCAAGCCATCCCGCAAAGTCTCCAATGTTACACAATGTCAAGCTACACAAGGACATTGATGGAAAATCTGTATGTCAGACTACATATAGAGGAATGATAGGTTCATTACTCTATTTAACAGCAAGCAGACTTGATATAATGTTTGCTACATGTGTTTGTGCACGATATTAGGCTGATCCAAAGGAATCACACTTGCTAGCTGTTAAAAGAATACTCAAATATCTGAAGGGAACACCAAACTTAGGTTTGTGGTATCCCAAAGGATCAGGATTTGAGCTGATAGGGTACTCAGATTCAGACTTCACAGGATGTGGTCTTGATAGAAAGAGTACTACTGGAGGATGTCAACTTTTGGGTGGAAAATTAGTTAGCTAGACAAGCAAGAAACAAAACTCAGTGGCAATTTCAACAGATGAAGCTGAATATGTAGCTGCAGGGAGCTGTTGTGCTCAAATACTGTGGATGCAACACCAGCTTAAGGACTTTGATTTGCATTATTCAAAGACTCCCATATTTTGTGACAATCAAAGTGCAATTGCCATTACACACAACCTAGTGTTTCACTCAAGAACCAAACACATTGAGATAAGACATCACTTCATCAGAGATATTGTAGAAAAGGGAAAAATAGAGTTAGTCTTCATTGAGACTGAAGATCAGCTTGCGGATATCTTCACTAAACCAATTGAAGGCACAAGATTTACAACTCTCCTTGGCAAGCTTGGCATGCTCAACCCTTAATCGGTATGTTCCATTCTTTATCTCTGTTTAAATTTTTGCTAAGTGCTACATTTGACTAAGTGTCAATCTGAGCTGAGTGCTCAATCTGAGCTGAGTGCTCAATCTGAGCTAAGTGCTCAATCTGAACTGAGTGCTCAATCTGAGCTGAGTGCTCAATCTAAGCTAAGTGCTCAATCTGAGCTGAGTGCTAAATTTAAAGCTGAGTGCTCCATCTAAGCTGAACACTCAGGATCAGCTGAGTACTCCGTTCCAAAGTGTGGTTAGTTCCACATGTCTAGGTTAGTCCTAACAAATGGTATGTCCAATAATATGGTAAGTCCAACATATTTACGGTGTGTCTGTAAATAAACGTCAGTCGTTTAGAAATTTTATATGATATATTCTTATCATAAAAATATCATAAATCCTGTTATAAAAATATCAATATAACAGTGTGCGTTTGGGTAACTTACAATAAATTTAGCCGTTGTAACAAACTGCGTAGACGTTTTTACGGTAACGGTCATATTTATTACCCTCTGATAACGGTAACTTTTCTTTTACATTGAAAAGGTATAAATAGAGAGACTCTTTACCGCATTTCGTTCATTTTTACAAATCCTCTATCTTACTCTCCATTCTCTTAAACCCTAACATTGCTGTGTGCAGAGTTCATTGCTCAGTGCGAATCCTTATTATTGCTAAGTGCAATCCAATACGATAAGTTCGATTTCAATGGAGGGTTATACTCTTAATCAGACTGAACAAATGATCCGAGGTGGAAATTTCAAGAACAACGCACTCCCCACCTACAAACAAAACAATGTCATCGCGTGTATCGACATTCCAAAGTCCAAAATTGGTAGGGGATATGAGGAGTGGGTCTCCTACATTCGCAAAGGACCCCTAGCACGTGCATTTCTTTGTGGTCCTGCTGTGCTCATCCCTGAACTTCTCACGGAATTCCGGTATACGTGTAAACCGGATGCAACTCAACCGGTTATACGGGGTACAGTCCTAAGTGGACAAGTGGCGATAGAAGTCGATGCAAATTGTCTCCGCCGAATTCTTGATCTCCCGGTTCATAATCAGTATGAGGCGACGGTTTCTAGGGAAACATCACGAAGCGTTTTACCCTTAATGGGTCATCCTCAAGTTATTGGCGTCATAAGGAAATCTGTTTTCCAGACGGCATGGGGATTTATGGTATCCACTGTGGTTCGTTCCCTTGGATACAAGGTGGGTGGCCTGGATAATGTAAATGACTTTGAAATGCAACTGTTATACAACTTATTTTATGATCGACGATTGGATTATGCTGAGTTGATCTTTGAGGCATTCAAGTCATTGGTGACCAAGAACATACGGGACACCATTATGCCCTTCGCAAGATTTATATCCATGGTCATCGAGGACAGATTGGGTAGAAGATATACTGCTCAATATGAATCAATTCCTACTCCTGTTCTTAGCTACAGAATGTTCGCCCATGATATTTTCCCTGAGCATCCTACAATGAGTGCTCAGATGAGGGTGTATGTACAGCTTCCGACTCCCGAGTCAAGTGAAGCTGAGACAGAGGAGGAAGTTGCGGAAGAAGTGGGTGACGATGCCAGTTCTGATGCTGAATCTTCTAAAGCTGATCAACCTAGGACTCAGCTCAGACCCCGTGCTCAAATAATTTCATCCACAACTTCTGTGCCTTCACAGCCCCATGAAGGTAACATTGAAATACTGACCAATCCCCAGGGTCAAATACCCCCTCCTCACTACTAAGCCTAGCTCACCCCACTACCATACCTTACGAAATTGATCAGTCTTCTCTTCCATTCTTACACACTCTAGCACGACCTGTCAATGAACCTTTCATACACCAGGAAGGTTTACAGGGTCCCCATTCTGGCCCCCTTGATTCCATAGGTCAGCACCAACCTTTGGATATGGGACCCACATCCTTACCTATTGCAGAACACTCAACAGCCACTCCTACGGTGGAAATTCACTCCTCCATTGGACAGGAGGACTTTGAGGTGAGAAGAAGACCCGAGGAGTCCAAGCTGATGACCACCGATGCTCAAGTGATTATGGACTATCTACAAACTCAGTTTGAGCTCCTACACAGGAAGAGGAAAAATAATAAAGCCAAGTTGATGCGAAAACTTCATGATCTTTTGACTTCAGTAGCCAACTTGGAAAGCTTCGTATTCACATTCAGACCCTCCCCTATTGATGATGACAAAAAGGGGGAGGAAGAATCAACGAAGTGTGACGATAAGGTTGAGGGGGAGCATACAGAGGAAGTATAATTTGAGGAACAAGCTCATGATCAGTTTATGAGTACTGTAGATCAGCCTTCCCAACAATAACAGGCTCCAATAGTTCAAATTACCACAACTTCACAAGCTTAACCAGAAACTCCACATGAAGAAACATCTCAAGCTTCTAACACCAACCTTCCTCAAGCTAATTTGTCAAAATTTGTTGAAGCCGAGTCTGTTCCGACTTCACAAATAGATAAAGGGAAGAGTAAGGTGTTTGAGATGGTAAAAAGAAAGAAAAGAAGTGTTATGCCTCTAGCAAAGAAAAGAAAGGTCATCATTGCTGAGCCTGAGCCAGAGCAACAAGGTAAGTCTCAACTAGTTGCACATGAATCTGACTCAAGTGATGAAGCTGATGCAGCACAGAAAGCTAGTGACATGCTTGCGGAGCAAATGTTACAAGAGATGGCTAAAGAACTAGGCATAAGAGTGGAGGAAATAAAAAAGAGCAGCAACGACAAGCTGAAATTCAACACGAAAAGGCTAAAGCCGAGGCTGCCAGAGCTGAAGCTGAAGCTGACTATTCTGGACCTAGAGCTGCCCCAATTCCCTACTCAGATGTGGATCTAAGGCATTGTTATAAAAGAACACATTTTAATCACAAGATTGAATCAATTACACTGAGTAGAAAAGGAGAATTGGTGATTATCAACTTTGTACTGGAAAACAAACAAGAAATTGGTTTAGATATGTGATGTCTGTACAAGTTGGGGTTCTCAGAGTTAAAGATCGTAGCTAAAACTATAAAGCAGATGAAAAAGAGTCAAATCAGACAAGAGATAGTTGATGTGCTTAAGACACTCTTCATAAGAATTGATCAGTTAGGTGAGATTCCTGCTGATGAAATTGATACTTTCCTTAATCGAGGCAAAGCTACAAGAGTTAGAGCAGCAAGCCAGCGAGCTAAAAGAAACATCAGTTTATAAGTTCTAGAGGAAGTTGAATTTAGAGAAAACACTTATATCACTCAACCTCTGGAAGGATTCTTTTATCTGGATATGGAAGGTAATCAGTGCTTCTTGAGAGTAGCAGATCTTCATTTGGCAAATCTGGAATTGATTCTGTACTTGACAATTCTATGTGATGACTCAACTCATAACACAACATTCAGATATCATCTCCACAAAGAAATCAGATCAAGAAAAATTGAGATGAGAGAGCTGCCAGAAGGTGAAGAGATCGTGAATGATGCGATCAAGAAAGCTGCAATTTGGGAACTTAAATGTTATGATATGTGGTTAGAAGTTGGAGATCCTATTGATTAAATAGATTAGTTCTATAATTTTGTAAGCACTAAGTGTGCAGAAGCTGATCATAATGATTAAGCTACAATGTAAATGATATGTTCATTAATACAAACTCAAGTTTGATATGTTCAACTTTTTATTATTTGATATGTTCAAAATTATGTCTGATATGTTCAAACAGACAGCTTTGTAAGTTTAAGCTGATGATTGATATGTTCAATTATATACTGATATGTTCAGTAGTATAAGTTTTGTAAGTTCAGAACATAAATGAATTCTGATAAGTTCAGTATCTAAGTTGTTGTATATCCAAATACTTAGAATACAAGTCTTATAATAGATTTGTAACATAAACATCTTGTAAGTTCAAGATACGTGAATAAGTATGGACCAGTTCAATACTTATTTCAAGAACTAACTTTGGTCAGTTCCAGAGTGGTTGAGCATAATTCTGTTAACCTATACCTACTTTGATTCAATGTTTTGTCATCATCACATAGGGGGAGATTGTTAGTCCCATGTTTAGAATAGTTAGATTTGATGAGACAAACTATAGATATGTATAGATGATAGGTTAAGAGTTAGGAATTATGTAAGTCTGTTATAGACTGACTAGTCAGCTTTAGCTGAGTAGTCAGCGTATAAACAGATATAGAGTTTTCTATGTAAGTACTAGATAGCTCGGTGGCTTCTAAGCTGAGATGGGTTTAAGAGTGAAGACTTGAAGACTCAAGAACCTAAGATTCAAGAACTCAGCTTGACAAGGTCAAGAGTGTTTACAGAGAGAGAGAGAGAGTTAAGTTTATAATCATTGTAATATCAAATCATTCTGTTTATTTGATTAGACAGTGATAATAGTTATTGTTCTATTTAACCATTGAATATACGTTTGACTAATTTGATTATTTGTTTAAAGTGTATTCAACCCCCCTTCTACATTGTATCGGTTGCTTGTTCACCCTCTTTGGGACCAACAAAGGCCTCACCTTCGTTTTTCTTGGGCATTCCCTCCATGTAGTGCTTCACTCGGTGTCCGTTCACCTTGAAGGTTGAGCCGTCTTCCAATTTCAATTCATTCGCTCCATGCGGGAACATTTTCACAACCCCAAACGGACTGTACCATCTCGTTTTCAACTTTCCGGGAAATAATCGCAGTCTAGAATTGAATAATAGCACCTTATATCCTGGTTTACAGTTCTTGTTTCCACGCAGTCGTGCATCATGCCACTTTTTTGTGCCATCTTTGTAAACTAATGAACTCTCGTACGCCTCGTTACGTAATTCATCGAGTTCGTTAAGTTGCATCAATCGATTGTCACGCGCACCTTCCATGTATAAGTTGGAAGTTTTCAACGCCCAGTATGCCTTGTGTTCTATCTCCACTTGTAGGTGACACGCTTTGCCATATACTAACCTAAAAGGTGTACTACCTATAGGTGTTTTAAAAGCAGTCCTAAGGGCCTATAGCGCCATCATCCAGATAAATCTGACCATTCCTTCCTATTCCCGTTGACCGCCCTTTCTAAGACTCGTTTAATTGCACGGTTGGTCACTTCGGTTATCCCACTCGTTTGAGGGTGGTAGGCTGTTGCAAATATATGGTTTACACCATATTTCTGTAACTCCTTTTCCATTTGACAATTCGCGAAGTGGGTGCCTCTATCACTTATGAGAGCTTTAGGAACACCAAACCGAGAGAATAATTTTCATAAGAATTTCACGATGACACGTGCATCATTAGTGGGTAAGGCTTGCCTCAACCCACTTCGATACATATGTATTTATTTCCACGGGAAGAAGGAAAGGGTCCTACGAAGTTGATACCCTACACATCAAATAGTTCACACACTTGAATGCTGTGTTGAGGCATCTCATTCCGTGCAGAGATATTTCCTACACATTGGCACGCATCACATTCCTTAACGAGGATCTGTGCATCCTTGAAAATGGTAGGCCAAAAGAATCCGGCTTCAAATACCTTCTTTGCGGTGTAGGCGGCACCGTGGTGTCTCCTGGTCAGCCCACTGTGGCAATCCCTTAGTATTTTTTTCGCCTCTTCTCCCGACACACATCTCCGAATAATGTTGTCCGCACAATGACGAAATAGATAAGGATCATCCCAATAGTAATATTTCACATCAAGCGAGGAATTTCTTCTTTTGCCGATGAGACATTCCTTTCAGGAAGATACCCGCAGCTAAATATTCACAAAGTCAGAATACCATGGCGTAGTCTGACTTACCTGCAATAGATATTCGTCTGGAAAATCATCCCCAATGTCAGCTTCGTGCAGCTCTTCTAATTCGGGGTTCCCCAGACGTGACAAATAATCAGCACCGACGTTCTCTGCTCCTTTCTTATCTTTGATTTCGATATCAAACTCTTGATGTAACAAAATCCACTGAATAAGTCTCGGTTTGGAGTCCTGTTTTCCGAATAGAAATTTTAGATCAGAGTGGTCGGTGAACGCGACGGTTGTGGTGTAGTTCTCTTGCTTTGGATTTAGAGTTTTGCTCGCATAGTAAATTGGCTAAAAACGGTTGTTGGCTCTCTAACCTAGCACCGCTCCTACCGCGTAATCACTTGCATCTCACATAAGTTCGAATGGCAAGTGGCAATCAGGCGCGACCATGATCGGAGTGGTGGTTAGTTTTTCCTTAAGGGTATTAAATGTTACTAAACACTCTTTAGAGAAATCGTATTTAGCATCTTTCAATAAAAGCTGAGTTAAAGGCCGCGTAATTTTAGAGAAATCTTTTATAAATCTCCGATAAAAGCCCGTGTGGCCTAGAAAATTCCTTGCCCCTTTTGCATTTGTTGGTGGTGGTAGTTTAGATATAACCTCTATTTTGGCTCTGTCCACCTCAATGCCTACTTTGGACACTTTGTGCCCGAGAACGATTCCTTCATTTACCATAAAATGGCATTTCTCCCGGTTAAGCACCAGATTCGTCTCCTCATAGCGGGCGAGCATCCGATCCAGATGTGATAGGCAGGAGTCGAGAGAGTCGCCAAACACCAAGAAGTCATCCATAAAGACCTCCATGAAATCCTCCACCATATCGTGAAAGATCGCAGTCATGCACCGCTGGAACATGGCTGGTGCGTTGCAGAGGCCGAAAGGCATGCGTCGGTATGCAAAGGTTCCATACGGGCACGTGAAGGTTGTCTTCTCTTGATCCTCGGGATTTATTGGTATCTGGAAATAACCAACAAACTTGTCGAGAAAACGATCGAAGGCATTACCGGATAATCGCTCGAGCATTTGATCTATGAAAGGTAGCGGGAAGTGGTCTTTGCGTGTGGCATCATTCAACATGCGATAGTCGATGCACACTCGCCACCCGGTGACCATACGAGTAGGAATCAACTCATTTTTCTCGTTTACGACCACGGTCATCCCACCTTTCTTTGGAACTACGTGAATCGGGCTGACCCACGGGCTATCGGATAGTGGGTAAATGAGACCGGCGTCAACTAATTTCATAACTTCTTTTTTCACCACTTCTGCATCTTCGGATTCAACCTGCGTTGCGGTTGAATGACGGGTTTTTTATTGGATGAGTCGGTTATAGCTACGGACTTTCTACGGAAGGATGCGTCTCTCGTGGAATGCCACCGATGGTAGTGCTGAGCCATCTCCTCAATGAGGGCATATCCCTCCGTAGGGGTTTTCTTTGGTATTGGCCCTTGTGAAACGACCATTTGTCTTGTGCAGACGTTGATACCATTATAGAACGTTTGGACGACCTGGTGAGGATTTAGATCATGTTGCGGGCAATTCTTCAACATTTCTTTATAACAATCCCAGGCCTCATAAAGAGTCTCGTCCTCCGGTTGCATAAAATTCTGAATTTACATTTTCAGTTTTGCAATCTTAGACGGAGGACTGAATTGTTTGATAAACCAAAGTTTTAGCTCATCCTATGTAGGGATGGGTGGCTAAGATCTCAACCATCGTTTACTTACCCCAGGGATGTGGAAGTAGTCAGCAATCTCGAGTACGGCCTCGACATGCTGATTTGCGTCTTCGTTGTCCTTTCCGGTGAAAGGATTTTCGCGCAAAAGATGTAAGAATTGACCCTTGATTTCAAAAGATCTTTCTTCAGGGATCTCGGGTCGATTATTCCCTGCTTCAGTTCCCTCTCAGACGCGGCTCGCGTACTCCTCTAGCGACATATTGGCGAAGTTCTCTGCCATCTTCTGTACTAGTTTTTTCTCGCGTTTGATTCGAAGGCGTTGATGAAAAATGTGTCCCGGTTCGTCGAAAGGCAAAACTATATCAGCGGGTGGCTTCCTAGGCATGCACTAACCGAACGTGAATGTGGGCAGCAAGTATCTCCGAGCGAAGAAAAGATAAAGAAGAAAGAGATGAATCTGGAAATACAGGAATGCGTCACGTTTAGGGAAGGAACACATCGCGTGTATAAGGAGAACGCGTCACGTTTTCTGGCAAACAGAAAGGCACTATATATTTTTTGTAGTTTTTATATTTCTGATTTTTTTTTGGATTTTTATATTTTCTGATTTTTTTTGGATTTCTGAAAAATATAAGAGCAAAAATAAAAACTAAAGGGACGACTAATTTAATTATACTAAAATGAAACCGTTCCCCGGCAGCAACGCCAAAAACTTGATGTGAAAATTCTTACTAGTTTTAAATTTTTAAAAACCGTATATATCTTAAGTCTGAACACAATAGGCAAGTGTACCAAATCGTGTAGCAGTATAGAAAATAAGTACGGGTGTCGAACTCACGGGGAACGAGTATGATTCTAGATATAATTAAACTAATTATCCAACTATGATTAAAATAAAAAGCAATAAACAGGTGGAATTGGCAATTAGCAATTAGCAATTAGCAGAAGCAAACAAACAAGTCCAACCTAGATCCTAAAATCACCAAAAACTCAGATTTAGAAGCTAATAAAGCAAGAAGTCGATTAAACTTGGATTTATATCAATCAGAAGTAGGTATCTCTACTCAAACAATAGACTCCCCTATCAAATCAGCAGATTTCAATGAATTGCAATGGAATACTTATAACAATATACCGATTTCTAAAGTGGCTAGATTTCCTGGTGAGACTCACTAACCCTATAGTTTCAAGACATTAACCCAATGATCATGGAATTAACTAATCTTTTAACTAGCCAAATTATTCGAGTTATGATATACTTAATCTATTGATTCATTAATTCACAAACTCAATCAATCACCAAAGAATGGTCATCAAAGGCATTAGCAAGCACATTATAGTTTCAATCTTTAAACCTAACCCTAGGATATGGTGAATCACTAGTTATGAATTCTAATGGTCAAAGAAAGTCATAATTCAAGCAAACATAGGAAGAATGGTCAGACAACGTATGAAAACTCAGCAATAGGAATCAAGATCAAAACTTTAACACCTTTGGATCTTTGAAATAGCTAAATCATAAGAAATATATCATTATATGTAATCCAAACATTGAAATCCAACTAGTTATCAAAGGTTATCATGTCCAAGTAGAGATAACAGGGTAATTAGCCCATAATCAGAGGAATACAACAAGAAAAACACATAAACAGTAGACTAGACATGATGAATAGCAAACCAATGTGTGGATGTTAGTTGAAAACCTTCAATCCTTGCTCCTAAAAACTCAATCTCCAAGCTATCTTCAAGAACTCTGCTCAAGAACCCCAAATTCGTCTTCTTTGTTCGTCTAGGGCTGGCTAGAAGTGTTGGATCCCTTGTTTTGGAATAAAAGAAGTCTATTTATAGAGTTTATTTCCGGCCGGAAACACATCTCGTTCGAGTATTAGACACGTCGCGTCGTGTTAAACTTGCCCGACAAGATCGCTAGCTTTCCAAAGAATGCGCCGTGTTCATCTCTTCGACGCGTCACGTCCTGGACTCTTTCCGTCTTTTCCGCTCAAACCTCTCGCCATTGACTGTTTATGATCTGTTATTGACAATTACACACTTTAAGTACCATTTTATCATATATTCATGAAATATAATCGTTTAAGAATCATTTTATCGCAAAGACAATATATATTAATAACGCGATATCAATATACAATCTTTCAACTGTGTTGGTCCTTCGAACCTTTCACCAATCTATAAGTAATAACAACAAAAAGTCAATAATTATTATTCAATTAAGATAAATAATTAAAGGATTTGTTATTAATAAATTTACCACGGGTTTCTTCATTTTCCGGTGAGTGTCAGAGTCATGAACAAGGTACTTTTCATCAACATGTTTTTATGGAAAAAGGTCTTCATCCTCATTAGCGTGATTGTCATCGGTCTATAAAGCTTTCATAAGCTCATCAATGAACTCATCCTCACCCTCTGATAAATGAGCTATTGAATGTGCACTATCATCATCATCACTCACTTCCTTCTCCATCTCATTCATTGATACATCCCTCTCCTTCTCCATCGATACATCCTCCCCCCTTCTCCAACTCATTCAATGATACATCCCCCATATCTACGTTACTTTGTACATCACTCCTCACATTAGCATCTAAATTTTGGGAGTTCCCATTTGTGCCAAGGTATATAGATAGATCATCACCAAAGTGGTCAACATACATATGCATCACAAATATCAAATAAACAATGAACATCAACATCATTGTTAATTTTCATCAATCCAGATTTCAATGTATTCCGAGGTAGACAATAACACAGAACATTAACTAATGTACCTATACATTTCTGGATGAAATCAATCATACTTTCATACCTTAAGGGTTGATATATGAACTCATGATCATAATGAACAAAAAACACGTACCGACGTTCCATCCCCTTCAATTTCAACAAGTCGATAGCAAATGCGAGGGTTTTTGGTGACTTCTGTTGACCGATCACCTTTCTTCAAACCAGATTCAATGTCAAAACCTCCTTCAATTTCAAGAAAAATGATCTATTGAATGAGTTTTTGGGTCGAACCAACGAGAACGAGAAAACCCTTACGTGTCCGGTATTTTGGGTTATGTGTTTCTATTTTGGTCGTATGTTGATTAAGGGAAAATAAAAAATATTCTAATGTTTACCTGCTAACGGTTTAGCAGGTTAAAAAGAAACAAAAAAGTTAAAAAAACAAATGTTTTATATATTAAAAAGCGATTTTGGTATGCAAGTACACAAAATAACATTTTGGGTATAGTTAATATATATATATGGCTTATAATATATATATATATATATATATATATATATTTCAGCCATAATAATAACAATAATTAATCAAAAAACTAAATAATTTAAACTAAAACTTGTAATCTATTTTACTAGCACCTTAATTAATTTTGTATATATTTATTAACTAACAAATATATACCATTTATTAATTAATAGTTAGTGTAATATAGAATCTTTTTATAATTTGATTTATAATAACTATCATAAATCTTCTCTCCGAGTTATGTTGCAGTACTACTCGAATTACAAGCACTCACATGTGTGACACTTTATGTGTCTTATGACGTTTTATGTGACATCACTAGTTTGCTGATTATGAACATTTATCTAACAATATATTTGGTACAATTGTGTGCATGTTGGATATAAAATATTCTAAGCCCTTGTTGCTTTTGCCTTACTTTTTTGTTTCTACTTTGGTGTAATGGAAGTACTTGTTGGGAGCTTTTGAAAACAAAAAAAATATTTTTTTATCATCCGTTTTGTTATTGTGTGACTTGAATCAAAACTATAAAAGAAAAATATTTATCTTATATATATATATATATATTGTAATCACCATCCACTCACGGCGCAATTCGCTGAGATTGGATGATGATGAGAGACCTTATTTAAATTTCTTTTTGAACAAGTAGTTATACCTTGGTATTTGCTTTGATGATTGGAGTTTACATATAAGAGATGGAACTATGGTTCGGTTTTATTACTTTATAATTTAAAAATATTTTGAAGACTTAATAGTGTTTTGATGCATTTTAGTCATTTGATGTGACCTCTTATTATTTTTGGGATAGGGGTATTACATAAATCTCCTTCAAATCCGAACTCCATTGTTGTGTAGACTTCCGAACATGGTATTGACTCTCTCTAGCCTTACTCGATTCTGTCATGGTTCAATTTTCACAGAATTATGAAATCCAAGTGTGTGTGTGATTGTATATGTTCAAGATACTAAGGAACAACACACACCAAAATTTGGAAGATGATATATGATAGAATTACTAATGTCGAAACATATATATAGTTGAAAGGTCACCATTTTACCTCCATCATCTTCACGAGGTGGTTACATTCAGTTGGTTCCCTTTAAAAAACTGATTCCTATGTGTGTGTACATACACACTATACACACACTAATATGTCACATATAATTACATAATATTGATATCATAAGTCTAATAATAATAATACTAATAACGTATAACTACACTTTGATTATATCATTATTTAGAGGGCTCCAACAATCTTCCCCTAATGATATAATCAATGACCATCTATGTCTTGCTTCGAGTCTTACAAAATTGTAACAACCTGGACTTTCAGTCCAAATTTAAACTTTTCAAAAACTCAATTTAAAACATAGTTTATATAAAACTCTTAACTAATAGCGGAAGGATTATATTTTCTTTAAAGCATTTCAACAAAATACAACACCATTTTAACAATAAATGTTATCATCGAATACAACCCAAGACTTTTGGTGTTACCATAGTCAATCTCACAACCATAAACGAAAGAATAGGAAATCCAAGATTACCGAAAGCTAACTCAAGCAAAGGCAATGACCCAAAGCAACTACCCATCTCACAAAGGCCACTAGACAACCTGCGGATACAAAAAATTTTATACACCAAGTTAGCTATAAACATTGCTAGTGAGTATAACCAAAAACCATAATCTTTTAAAACCAAGTCATCATCTTTGAAAACACAAGTTTGGCAACGTACATACTATAATAGTAATCACATAAGCACATAAGGATGCGGGTCTGTCCATTGAGCCACAATATCTCCACGTGGTAGCTAGCGACACAATATAAACACAACTTCGGTTAACCCATCCGAGTGCAAGAGAAAGCAAACAGCCATACACATATGTGTTCCTCGTATACATTTCCCCAATAATTGGAGTGTCATAAGAGTATTTATGCACAAAGGAATATCATGATTCCATGTCTTGATACCATCATAACTATAAAATTTCTTGCCCACATATTTGGAAAAGTAAGCTCACAAGTGCCACAATAAAATCATTCTTTATCAAAGGGTCATATCTTAACAACCTTGATACTTCACTTAACTCGATTGTTCCAAGGGTCATATCTTAATTCAATGGCAATACTTGCCATCAGCCATCAATAGCTAATGGACAAGTTCAAATCTCGGCACAATACTAACACAATACCAAAGAAGGGTTCACCAGAACTAGTATACATTAAACACGAATAAGTCATATCAAACTTTGAAGCTCGCATCGACCCATCAACAATAGATAACACAGATATTGTCTCTGGACGCTCGCATTCGCAAGCACAAACTCTATCTAGAGATCTTTATCTCGCAAGGTCTTTGGTCGTGCACCCCTAAGTCATCTCATTAAGTCCACAACAACTTTTGGTCTAAAAGACCCACAATAGAACTATTAGGACTATAACCTTGCAACTCTAAACTTAGGTCACAACCTTTGCCATGCCCAGGAAAAACAGATCTCAAGGTCAAAACTCTCGACCAACTCAAGCTACCAGCATCGCCGCATGCTCTCCCATGGTCGAATACCCTGTCATCTCTTGTGGTCTAAGACGCCACGCTATGTCTAACAACGTATGAGTCAATTGTTCTGTCACAAAGGACATCTATCATTAAGATAAAAGGGTCTTAACTCTATCAATATGTCAAAGAACATGCCTCAATTCATACATAGGAGTCTCACTTTCAAAATCACTCCTCTGATCTCTAAAATCTATTTTAGGTATCCACCTCCTAAATAGAGTGAATCACTCCTTTAGATATCAACCACATGTTTTTCTAGGGTAACAAAAACAAAGTTAATTAAACTCAAATAATCAAATTTGTGCACGATGGAAATACCCATTAAGTTCTAAAGGTTCTTCATCTTAGAGGAAGGTTTATAGGCTTCCCATTACAATGTCAACAGTAATATTTATGATCTTATTATACTTCTCTTTCATAAATCATCTTGATCATTGAGTAAACCATAACTACATATAGCCTTTAAGAAACTCTTTCAACATTACCCAAAATAGGCCACTTACTCAACTTATCAAGTTCTTAATCATTAACACTTATCTCAGTTTTTAATGAGCTTACTAGAAACTTACTCTACAACAATTTCACTTTTAAGTTTGACTGATACATAAGAAGACATCAAATCGTAAATCAAAATTTTTATATCCAAAAGACTAACTTTTTAATTTGCCCATCCTCATAAGAGGTTCAACATACTATCGTTTATCTTTCTTTTTCACAACCCTCCAAGTCGTCGACAGAAAGAGGATTGGTTACACAGATTCTTAAGTGAACACATCGCTAACAATAACACCATATTCTTAATATCAGAAAAGTCTCATACACTTGAGAATTTTAATCTCTAAGATTATTCAGCAACTTAATCACAGAAAATTACTCAGTATACAACCTTACTTAAACATTTCATTACATGATTTCAATCACAAAAAATTATATTTGGAATCCACAAACTGACTTTATACCTCTTATCTCCTCCAAGCACCTAAATAAGTGCTAAGAGCGGTTTATAATTTTTGACTGAAACTTGAGAACTTATATGACTAAAAGATTTTAACTCAAACTTAAGCCTTCTACTTCACATCTCGGCTTGAGACTCATTAGATCGCATGATCCATAAATAATTTCAATAGGAAATTTAACTCATTTGAACTAGGCCACACCATTATAATGGTGACACTGCGTCTATTCTTTTATCAAAGAAGATACAATTCACAAGAAGATTCTTATTTCTTTCAAAGAAACACAAAAACACTGTTTCACTTATAACATAACTTATCTAGGTAAGTCTGCCATACATGGAAAGTAACTTTAGTTCCAATTACAACTTAATTAATAATCTTAGTAAGGTTCATACTTAGATAAATAATCAATCCTCAACTCAAAACACATAGGATGGCACCAATAGATAACTTATCCGCAATATCATTAGTGATCCAAAACCCACAACCGCAGTTGCATATAGGGTTCATTCTATGGACTAAATCATCTTTTATATTATATCACATAAGGTGCCTCCCTCTTTAAAAAAGATAAATGGCACTTTTCTGATCCAACTCCATTCTATGAAGTTCGTCACTTACTCACCTTATTAACTAAGGTATACTAAACAAGGCTTTAATATCATAATCCCGTGTTTCAATTCTCGATACTTATCTTAATAAGACTTAGTTTCTCATTTTAGTGCTCAAAGCGTCTTTTACCCCCTCAAGGAAATCTTTCCTTCTAAACTAGTACATCATTACAAAGGAGTCCATCTAGGACTGAACAATAATAAATGTCTCAATTACAAGCTTAAACAGCTCTCTTTCAATATCCCAATGTTCAATCTAAACAAGGACCACCGTTCTTAGTACTCAATTGTACAATTTACTTCTAAACCACTACCCATGGTATACTATCACATAAGAGTTAACACATTTATGAAGTCAAACTTAGTAACATAGGGCTAGCAACACACTTGAGTTATTTAACACTTATGTAACTCTTATCCTAACCCAAGTTACTGTTGGGATTCCATAGGGATTAAAGCACGCAACGGAAGCAAGAAAAACACACAACAAGGATCCCATGAAGTCCCAATGGTGGAGAAACTTGTAAGAAAGCTACATACAACCAAGAACAAAAACAAAGGAGAAGAGATATACCCTTGTAGACCTACTGGGTTCTTGATGAATTCGGATTTGGGATGTTTACTTGAAACAATTGGCTCTAAGCCCTAATGCAAGTCCACACCAAGCTAAACTCCAACCTTCTTGTACTAGAAAGCCAAGGATCCACCAACACTTGATAACTCTTGCTAGAACAACCTTGAAGCTCTTGAACACAGCAACAAACTCTGTTGATCTTGCTCACAAACACTAGTGTATGAACTCACAATATAGCAAATGTTGCTTAAATTGAACAAGACAGCTTTCATACATGGGAGGAGGGCTTTTATGGAGAGTATAACTCTCCAGATCAGTTCACAAGTCGTGTAAATGGGCACATGCAATTCGACTAACAAGATGGTCACGACCTCCTTCACGAGCCGTGTAGGGTGGTGAAGCCCTAGGGTTTCACGAACCATGCGGCCATGACAGGACACGTGTACACGAGCTGCTTCACGACCCGTGGAGCATCCTTCACGGTCGTAAAGCTCAGGTCAACTTGAATTTGACCATTTTGATCCTTTCCTCTTATATATGCCGTCGAGATTGAAACTTGGCATGCGACCCAATAGGCCCGCGCTTCATTGGAAGTGGTACCATCCTACGTGTGTCAGTAGGCAGATTCCAACAAACTCCCACTTGCACATGACACATCGTATCCATGGGCACCACAGATAGGGAGCGGCCTCTAGCAAGGCATCCCTGCCCACACTAAACACGAGGTATGTCATCCCTGACAAGTACCAAATCAAAACCTAAAAGGTTTTTACATGGTCCTATAGATAAGTGATCAATCATCCTATTGTTCACGATATCCAAGTGAGCACGAGACATGATACAAAGTCATTCTCCGATCATTCACGATTATGTTTCTCGATCAAGATTGGTGGTGACCAAAAGTAAGCTTCAACTGATCAACTATCATTGCAAGCTTGAGCACGGCCATGCAATTTTGGTGTCAGCGCCCAATCATCGAGGGACAGGGATATCTCTCTAAACAGAGGAACAAATTCCTTCAACTATATTGCCCCAATACATTGGCAATGCCTTACTCAAAAGCCTCAATTATAATAGCCAGTTACGGATTATGTTTGAAAGGGATCAGAATAAAGCAGATCAAAATAGTCGATCAAGATTGGTGGTGACCAAAAGTAAGCTGCAACTGATCAACTATCATTGAAAGCTTAAGCATGGCCATGCAATTTTGGTGTCAGCGCCCAATCATCGAGGGGCCAGGGATATCTCTCTAAATAGAGGAACAAAATCCTTCAACTATATTGCCCCAATACATTGGCAATGCCTTACCCAAAAGCCTCCTTTATAATATCCAGTTACGGACTATGTTTGAAAGGGATCAAAATAAAGCAGACCAAAATAGTGGAAACACATGCATCTCCGGTCTAAGGATAAAAGATATTATCATCCTGATTTACTCTTGACATGTACCATGAAATAAGATTAGGTATGGGTCTTCCAATCACTCGAAACTCTTTTCAAGTATAGGTGAAATATTGCGTCCCTTGTATTCAATCTCATTGAACACTATGACCAATCGTTTCCCTCGATCTTCGTTCATATTTTCTTCCAATGAAGAATGACCGGCCGTGGACTATTTAGAATGAAAAACGTTCAAGGAAGTGATAAAACATGCAAAGTTGGAACACAATAATGAATTAAAGAAAGTATTTGCTACACGCGTATCATTAAATCTCTATTTGATAATCAATACATTCAAAATTACAATATTGCTTAATGTTCCCAATTACACAGCAAATATATCAAATACAATAACAAATATCCAACTCAAACGAAGTCACTAGCAAATCTAATCCCAATAGCACGTATGTGGGTGTCGTGCTTAGCTTGTGACAATGGTTTAGTGAATGGATCCGCCAAATTGCTATCCGTCTGTACTCTGCTGATGACAATGTCCCCATTCTCGACCACGTCTTGGATAAAATGATATTTCTGTGGAATATGCCTCATGCGTCTGTGAGACCTTGGTTCCTTTACTAAAGCAACGACACCCTCGTTGTCATAGAAGATCTCAACAGGGTCGCTGATGCTAGGAACTACTCCCAAATCAAGCACAAATTTCCTCATCCATACGGCCTCCTTAGCAGCTTCACTGGCCGCAATGTATTCCGACTCTGTACTAGAATCGGCCACGGTGTCTTGCTTGGAGCTCCTCCAGGATATAGCACCTCCATTTAATAGGAACACGGACCCCTAGTTTGATCGGCAGTCATCCTATTGGTTTGGAAGCTTGGTCAAAGTAACCCTTTACTCTAAGCTCTTCCTCACCTCTGTACAGCAAGAACATTCCTTAGTCCTCCGAAGATACTTGAGAATGCTCTTCACCGCCGTCCAATGGGCTTCGCCTGGGTTGGATTGATATCTACTCGTCATGCTCAAGGCACACGATACATCAGGCCTCGTACATAGCATGGCGTACATGATCGAGCCCACAGCCGAAGCATATGGCACCCGCTTCATTACTTACCGTTCCTCAGGGGAACTAGGGGATTGAGTCTTACTCAATACTAAACCATGTGACAAGGGAATGAACCCCTCCTTCGAGTCTTCCATCCTAAACCATTTTAGGACTTTGTCAACGTATGTACTTTGGCTAAGCCCAATTAACCTCTTGGATCTATCTCTATAGACTTTGATCCCAAGAATGTAAGTTGCATCTCCTAGATCCTTCATTGAAAAACAATTGCCTAAGCAGGTTTTTACACCTTGAAGGGTCGGGATATCGTTCCTAATGAGGAGTATGTCATCGACATACAAGACTAGGAATACAACTATGCTCCCACTAGCCCTGACATATACGCATGTCTCATCCTTGCCTTTTGAAAAGCCAAACTCTTTGACTTTCTCATCAAAGTACAGGTTCCAGCCGTGCAATGCTTGTTTAAGTCCATAAATGGACTTCTTAAGCTTGCAGACCTTATCCGGATGCTTGGCATGTACGAAACCCTTGGGTTGAGTCATATAGACTTCCTCGCTAATTGTCCCATTAAGGAACACGGTTTTTACATCCATTTGACAAATCTCATAATCATGAAATGTGGCAATTGCCATGAGTATCTGGATAGACTTTAACATAGCCACCGGGGGAAAGGTTTCATCGTAGTCTACACCATGAGTTTGCATGAAACCCTTAGCTACCATTCAGGCTTTGAAGGTGTCTACCTCTCCATCCATGCCGATCTTTTTCTTAAAGACCCATTTGCACCCTACGGGTCTACACCCGGGTACTGGATCCACCAAATCCCAGACTTGGTTATCCGACATAGATTTTATCTCGAACTCCATCGCCTCTTTCCACCTAGCAGACTTATGGCCCACCACGGCGTCCCGATAAGTTGATGGTTCATCATGATCCACCACTAGGTTGCAGCCCTCAGACATGAGAAAGCCATATCTCTCTGGCTCATTGCGACTCCTACCAGATCTTCTAAGAGGTAAAGGATCCATGTCAGGTTCTCCAGCAACGCCGTGCTAAGAATAAAGTTGTGAACTAGTGCCAACTTCAGGTTGGTCATTGGAAGGTTCTTGAATTTCTTCAAGATCTACCTTTCTCCTACTAGCGTCTTTGGATAGCATCTCTCTTTCAAGAAAGACGGCCCTACGAGCAACAAATACCTTGTTCTCGGAAGGTTTGTAGAACAAATATCCCATAGACCCGGCAGGATAACCAATGAACAAACACCTCTCGGCTCGGGGTTCCAACTTGTCCTCCACCTCACGTCTCACGTAGGCGGGATAACCCCAAACCTTTAGATATGAAAGCGACGGAATCTTTCCATGCCACATCTCAAAGTGTGTTTTCTTGACCTTCTTAGTTGGTATGGTTAAGGATTCTAATGGTTGTTTCCAATGCATAGCCCCATAAACTAATGGGTACATCCGTACGACTCATCATACACCGGACCATATCCAACAATGTGCAGTTCCTCCTCTCGGCGACACCATTTAATTGTGGTGTCCTAGGAGGTGTCAATTGCGAAACAATTCCACAATCTTTTAGATGGTTACGAAATTCCGAACTTAGATACTTACCACCATGATCCGATCGGAGCATCTTAATTCGTTTACCCAATTGGTTCTCAACTTTTTGAAAGTTTTGAAAACCTCAAAGGTTTCCGACTTTTGTCTCACCAAGTAGACATACCCATACCTACTAAAATCATCGGTAAAGGTTATGAAGTACCTTGAGCTATCCCTAGTGGCATGCTTGAACGGACCACACACATCCGTGTGAACGATATCTAACAAGTCTTTGCCCCTCTCACAAATGCCGGTGAAGGGTGCTTTGGTCATTTTGCCCAATAAGAAAGATTCGCACACATCATCTGACCCATGGTCAAATGATTGCAAGATCCCATCCGCTTGGAGCTTGGCGATGTGTTTCTTGTTTATGTGGCCCAAACAACCATGCCATAAAGATAACTTATCCAAATCACATTTGGATTTAGAACCAACATTTATGATTGATCTATTACTTTGCAAGCATACACTTGTTTCATATATGCCACGACATGGATGTGCTTTAATATAAAATACAACATTCTTAAAGCAAGATATAATTGTTGGGAATCCATGGGGATCAAAGCACGCAACGGAAGCAACAAAGACACACAAAAGGATCCCATGATTTCCCAATGGTGGTGAAAACTTGCAAGAACATCCATGCAACCAAAAACAAACACAAAGAGAAGAAGGTAAGCAATCCATACCCTTGAAGACTTTGATAATTCTGGACCAACTTGGAGATTTGGGATGAGCTCTTGAAACAAAAGGCTTCAAGCACCAAAGAAGTCCACACCAAGCTAACCTTCTTTCTCCTTGTACTAGCAAGCCACCAAACCACCAACACTTGAGGGTTTGATTCTGGAACAGCCTTGTAACCACTTGTGCACTTACCACCTTCACTTGTTCTTGCTCTCTCTCTCTCTATGGAAGAACTCACAATATGTGTGTAATGCACAAAATGACCAAGAGTAGCTAATGAACTAAGAGAGCCCCTTTTAAAGACCTCCATTCTGTTCAAAAGAGCTAGAGTCGGACCCCAATGGCACCATATCATTGGACCAACTCAAATGGTCCAATGAAACACAAGTGTCACTTGGAATTCTGCCTTCACGACTTCTTCACGGGCTCTCACGGGCAGTGAAGGATAAATGCGCCACGACTGGCCATTTATCCTCCACGAGTCGTGCCGCGCCGTGCAAGAATCGTGAGGGTTCGTCCCTTCACGACCTCCTTCACGGGCCGTGTAGGGTCGTGAAGCCCTAGGGTTTCACGAACCATGCGGCCCACGACAGGACTCATGGACACGAGCTGCTTCACGACCCGTGGAGCATCCTTCACGGTCGTGAAGCCTAGGTCAACTAGAATTTGACCATTTTGACTCTTTCTTCTTATAGTAGGCTATCGAGATTGAAACTTGGCGTGTGACCCAATAGGCCCGCGCTTCATTGGCAGTGATGCTGGCCTACTTGTGTCAGTGGGCAGATACCAACAAACTCCCACTTGCACATGACATACCGTATCCATGGGCACCACAGACAGGGAGCGGCCTCTAGCAAGGCATCCCTGCCCCCAACTAAGCATGGGGTATGTCATCCCTGACAAGTACCATAATAAACTAAAAGAGTTTGACATGGTCCTATAGATAAGTAATCAATTATCTTATTGTTCGCGATATCCAAGTGAAAACGATACATGGTACAAAGTCATTCTCTGATCGTTCACGATTATGTTTCTTGATCAAGATTGGTGGTGACCAAAAGGTGAGTTGCAACTAATCAACAATCATTGCAAACTCGAGCATGGCCATGCATTTTGGTGTCAGCTCCCAATCATCGAGGGGCCCAGGGATATCTCTCTTTACAGAGGAACAAATTCCTTCGACTACATTGCCTCCAATACAATGGCAATACTTTACCCAAATGCCTCCTTTATAACAGCCAGTTACGGACTACGTTTGAAAGTAGTCAGAATAAAGCAAACCAAAATAGTGGAACACATGCATCTCCGGTCTAAGTATAAAAGATATTATCATCCTGATTTACTCTTGACATGTACCATGAAGTAAGATCAGGTGTGGGTCGTCCAATCACTTGAAACTCTTTTCAAGTATAGGCGAAATATTGCGTCCCTTGTATTCAATCCCTATTGAACACTTTGACCAATCATTTCCCTCGATCTTCGTTCATACTTCCTTACTTGAAGAATGACTGATCGTGGACAGTTTAGAATGTAAAACATTCAAGGAAGTGATATAACATGCAAAGTTGGAACACAATAATGATTTAAAGAAAGTATTCACTACACGCGTATCATTAAATCTCCATTTAATAATCAATACATTCAAAAATACAATATTGCTTAATGTTCCCAATATCACAGTAAATACATCGAATACAATAACCAATATTTAAGTCAAACCAAGTCACTTGCAAATCTAATCCCAATAGCACGTGTGTGGGCATCGTGCTTGGCTTGCGACAACGGTTTAGTGAACGGATCCGCCAAATTGCTATCCGTGTGTACTTTGCTGATGACGATGTCTCCATTTTCGACCACGTCCCGGATAAAATGATATTTCCACGGAATATGCCTCGTGCGTCGATGAGACCTCGGTTCCTTTGCCAAAGCAACGGCACCCTCGTTGTCACAGAAGATCTCAACAGGATCGCTGATGCTTGGAACCACTCCCAGATCAAGCAGAAATTTCCTTATCCATACGGCCTCCTTAACAGCTTCACTGGCCGCAATGTATTCCGACTCAGTAGTGGAATCGGCCACGGT
This sequence comes from Dittrichia graveolens, assembly GCA_038502395.1. NCBI lineage: Eukaryota > Viridiplantae > Streptophyta > Magnoliopsida > Asterales > Asteraceae > Dittrichia > Dittrichia graveolens. The sequence continues at coordinate 57,047,184 of JARJIL010000009.1, read as the reverse complement.
GTCTTGCTTGGAGCTCTTCCAGGATATAGCACCGCTGTTTAATAGGAACACGAACCCCGATTGTGATCGGCAGTCATCCCTATCGGTTTGGAAGCTTGAATCAGAGTAACCCTTTACTCTAAGCTCTTCCTCACCTCCGTATACCAAGAACATCTCCTTAGTCCTCCGAAGATACTTGAGAATGCTCTTCACCGCCATCCAATGAGCTTCACCAGGGTTGGCTTGATATCTACTCGTCATGCTCAAGGCACACGATATATCAGGCCTTGTACATAGCATGGCGTACATGATCAAGCCCACAGCCGAAGCATATGGCACTCGCTTCATTACTTCCCGTTCCTCTTGGGAACTAGGGGATTGAGTCTTACTCAATACCAAACCATGTGACATTGGAATGAACCCCTTCTTGGAGTCTTCCATCCTAAACCGCTTTAGGACTTTGTCAACATATGTACTTTGGCTAAGCCCAATAAGCCTCTTGGATCTATCTCTATAGATTTTGATCCCAAGAATATAAGTTGCATCTCCTAGATCCTTCATTGAAAAACAATTCCCTAACCAAGTTTTTACACCTTGAAGGGTTGGGACATCGTTTCCAATGAGGAGTATGTCATCGACATACAAGACTAGGAACACAATTATGCTCCCACTAGCCCTGACATATACGCATGGCTCATCTTTGCTTTTCGAAAAGCCAAACTCTTTGACTTTCTCATCAAAGCACAGGTTCCAACTGCGCGATGCTTTCTTAAGTCCATAAATGGACTTCTTAAGCTTGCAGACTTTTTCCGGATGCTTGGCTTGTACAAAACCCTCGGGTTGAGTCATATAGACCTCCTCGCTTAGTGTCCCATTAAGGAACGCGATTTTTACATCCATTTGCCAAATCCCATAATCATGAAATGCGGCAATTGCCATAAGTATCCGGATAGACTTCAACATAGCCACCGGGGAAAAGGTTTCATCATAGTCAACACCATGAGTTTGCGTGAAACCCTTAGCCACCAGTCGGGCTTTGAAGGTGTCTACCTCTCCATCTATGCCGGTCTTTCTCTTAAAGACCCATTTGTACCCTACGGGTCTACACCCGGGCACCGGATCTACCAAATCCCAGACTTGGTTATCCGACATAGATTGCATCTCAGACTCCATAGCCTCTTTCCACCTAGCGGACTCAGGGCCCACCACGGCGTTCCGATAAGATGATGGTTCATCATGATCCACCACTAGGTCGCAGCCCTCAGACATGAGAAACCCATATCTCTCTGGCTCGTTGCGACTCCTACCGGATCTCCAAAGAGGTAAAGGATCCGTGTCAGGTTCTCCAGCAGCGCCGTGTTGAGAATCATCTTGTGAACTAGTGCCAACTTCAGGTTGGTCATTGGAGGGTTCTTGAATCTCTTCAAGATCTACCTTTCTCTCACTAGCATCTTTGGATAGCATCTCCCTTTCAAGAAACACGGCCCTCCGAGCAACAAATACCTTGTTCTCGGACGGTTTGTAAAACAAATATCCCATAGACCCGGCAGGGTATCCAATGAACAAACACCTCTCGGCTCGGGGTTTCAATTTGTCCTCCACCTCACGTCTCACGTTGGAAGGACAACCCCAAACCTTTAGATATGAAAGCGATGGAACCTTTCCATGCCACATCTCAAAGGGTGTCTTCTTGACCTTCTTAATTGGTACGAGGTTAAGGATTCTAACGGCCGTTTCCAATGCATAGCCCCAAAAGCTAATGGGTACATCCGTACGACTCATCATACACCGAACCATATCCAATAATGTCCGGTTCCTCCTCTCGGCGACACCATTTAATTGTGGTGTCCTAGGAGGTGTCAATTGCGAAACAATTCCACTATCTTTTAGATAGTCACGGAATTCCGAACTTAGTTACTCACCACCATGATCCGATCTGAGCATCTTAATTCGTTTACCCAATTGGTTCTCAACTTCGTTTTTGAAAGTCTTGAAAACCTCAAAGGTTTCCGACTTTTGTCTTACCAAGTAGACATACCCATACCTACTAACATCATCGGTAAAGGTTACGAAGTACCTTGAGTTATCCCTAGTGACATGCTTGAACGGACCACACACATCCGTGTGAACGATATCCAACAAGTCTTTGCCCCTCTCACAAACACCGGTGAAGGGTGCTTTGGTCATTTTGCCCAACAAGCAAGATTCGCATACATCATCCGACCCATGGACAAATGATTCCAAGATCCCATCCGCTTGGAGCTTGGCGATGCATTTTTTGTTTATGTGGCCCAAACGACCATGCCATAAAGATAACTTATCCAAATCACATTTGGATTTAGAACCAACATTCATGATTGATCTATTACTTTGCAAGCATACGCTTGTCTCATATATGCCACGACATGGATGTGCTTTAAAATAAAATAAATCATTTTTAAAGCATGAAATAATTCCATTAGAGAAATTAAAGTCAAATCCATCGTCAACAAGTGCATAAAATGATAAAATGTTTCTTGCCACGCAGGGCGAATAAGATACATTTAATAAAGTAATAGATAAGCCGGATGGAAAGGCGAGGTCCACACTCCCTATCTTCTCAACCGGGACAACCACCTTGTTTCCCATGATGAGATCCAGCTCCCCATCAACCAAGTCCCTACTTCTTCTTAGTACCTGCACATTATTAACTATGTGAGTACCACACCCGGTGTCCAAGACCCAAGCGTTAGAAGTAGAAGTTTTATGGAGTTCAATCATATACGTACCGGAGGCGCCTTGTCCCTTGGCGCGAAGCCTCTTGAGCTCCTCCGTGTACTTGGGGAAACTACGCCGGTAGTGTCCCTTCTCCCCGCAGAAGAAGCAGGTGGCCTCTTCCGGTGAGGGGGCTATAGGAGCGGGTTCCTTTCCCTTCGGCTTCGGCGCCGGGAGTGGCTTGGGCTTGGGTGTTGCCACCTTCGCCTTCCCCTTTCCCCTGCCCTTGGAGTTTGAAGCGGGCCGCTTCCTCTTAGCACCACCCTCATGGATGGCTAGGACGGGTGCGGAGGTCAATGGTTTTGCCTTGGCCATGTTAGACTCGGCGGTCTTCAACATGCCGTGCAACTCCATCAAGGACTTATCCATATTATGCATATGGTAGTTCACAATGAACAGACCATATGCTTGAGGCAAAGATTGGAGGATAATTTCCGTAGCCAACTCTTTACCCATAGGAAAGCCCAACCTCTCGAGCTGGTCCACGTATTGCTTCATACGAAGCACGTGGGAGCTCACGTTCCCGCCCTCCTGCATCCGACACCCTACAAAGGCCTTGACACACTCGTAGAGTTCTTTCCTCGCTTGCTGCTGGAACATTTCCTTTAGCTACGAGATCATGTCAAACGCACCAATGTCCTCGAATTGCCTTTGCAATTCAGAACTCATGGTCGTCAACATGAGGCAAGTCACCTCATTAGTGTCTTTAAGGCGCTTCTCATAAGCATCCTTAATGGCCCGCGTAGCGGTGGTAGCAGGAGCCTCCGGAAGAGGTTCCTCTAGGACGTACAACTTACTTTCATGGCGTAATACAATTCTCAATTGCCTAAGCCAATCCATAAAGTTTACGCCTACGAGTTTCTCTTTTTCCAAAAATGGACGGAGTGAAATGTGTGTCGCGGTGTTGCTTGTAGATACCATCTAAAAGAAGGCAAAGCACACAAAAGGTTAGTTCGACATATTTTAATCCTTGTTAAATAATTACCCAATAGTTTAACACTTAAATTTAACAAGGGCTAAGAACCCAACATAACTTCACTACATGACGGGTTTACCGAAGATCACTTCGTGAAGGCATTTAGGCCGATAAATGCTTTACCAATTGCAATCCGTGATTACAACTCTTAGGCACTTGCGGGATCCTTCGGTACTCATAGCACCGGTTTGGCATGTTTGATCCCTTCCTACACCGATTCCTCAATAAGCCGCTTTGATAACTCGGTATAGGCACGACAATTATCAAGGCGTATTAAATTGGAATTGCAAATCGTCCAACAAGATACACGATGACGCCCTTGACAATAATTGGCTCGTGCTAAGTTCGACAACCGAAGATTTCAAAACGCCACATGCACCTTCCACACAAGTCCACATGGAACAACTCGTGCTAAGCTCGACAATTGTCCCATGCTTCATTAGATTCGGGTGGTGTCATCTTTTGGATGGCATGTGATTTACGTTTTTAAGAAAAACGGGACTTTTGTTTTTCCGGTTAAACACCTCTTTTCGTTTTGATTAACAAATAAGTGACAAAACGCCTTTTTCACCAATTGAACATAAACACTTTATATTCGTTTGTTAATCATGTGAGCGAGCGGGGTTTGTTAACCAATTAAGGAAAACTATATTGTTTTATTATTTTCAAAAGATTTTCTAGCATGCGAAGATCCTACAACCACGCACGAAAAACAAATAAATAAAACTACACAACCACGCATACAAAACCGATTTGAGCCAACCTAAGTGTTCCCCGGTGAGCCAGCCGAGGAACTAAGTCTACTAAGGACAAACAATCCAAGACTTTGTGGTGTGCTCCCACTCGATCCCGCGCCTCTGGATCTGAGGTAGCCAAGACGTCTCCCAGGACTCCTGTTGGTGCCTCCGGTCTTCTCTTCTCATTACATACATAATTTAAAGAGAAATGGCATGCAAGCCACACAATCTATTCTAAGCTAATATACAATTACAAAGAATAAATACTTTGGCGTGCAAGCCACAAATAAATAAATAAATTATTACAAACCGGATTAAATAAATTATTAGAAACCAAATGTGGTACAAACCACCAAATGAATGAACAACAAATAAAGCAACCAAACAACCACACAAAGGTCTAGGCTCAAACCGGTGCTCACGAAAACGAAACAACCACAAAGCATGGTGTGCCACACCAAACCATGCACAAAACAATATCCCAATTAAGTTTATTCAAAAACTAAAGGCACAAGAATAAACCTTGTACATATGCATTAGGATTCCAAACACTTTGAAATCTATATTCATATATACACAATTTATATGTATGCATGTGTGCATTTTATGCCAAAACCACCCAATACATACACATAAAAGAATTAGGATATTATAGGGCTTAATCTACAAGGCTAAACAGCCTAAAATGATTCTGGAAACACCAAAATCATGTGCCAAAATCCATATCAAGTTTTCTTTTCCAAAAAGGCCAAATACAGCCTGTTCACGACGCCTTCACGAGCTACTGGTCTTCACGGGCCCTCATGGGCAGTGAAGGCAGTACGCTCCACGACTCGTGAAACAGATTAAAAAACCTTTCACGATCACCACCCCACGAGACTGGTCATGTGGCCTTCACGACTCGTGAAGCAAGCTCCACGGCCCGTGAAGGCCTTCTGGACACAATGTCCAAAATCAAAATTATGGATTTTCAAGCCACAAAGGTGCATGCATCTTACAAACTTGGCTCTGATACCACTGTTGGGAATCCATGGGGATCAAAGCACGCAATGGAAGCAACAAAAACACACAAAAGGATCCCATGATTTCCCAATGGTGGTGAAAACTTGCAAGAACATGCATGCAACCAAAAGCAAACACAAAGAGAAGAAGATAAGCAATCCATACCCTTGGGATGAGTTCTTGAAACAAAAGGCTTCAAGCACCAAAGAAGTCCACACCAAGCTAACCTTCTTTCTCCTTGTACTAGCAAGCCACCAAACCACCAACACTTGAGGGTTTGATTCTGGAACAACCTTGTAACCACTTGTGCACTTACCACCTTCACTTGTTCTTGCTCTCTCTCTCTATGGAAGAACTCACAATATGTGTGTAATGCACAAAATGACCAATAGTAGCTAATGAACTAAGAGAGCCCCTTTTAAAGACCTCCATTCTGTTCAAAAGAGCCAAAGTCGGACCCCAATGGCACCATATCATTGGACCAACTCAAATGGTCCAATGAAACACAAGTGTCACTTGGAATTCTGCCTTCATGAATTCTTCACGGGCTCTCACGGGTCGTGAAGGATAAATGCGCCACGACCGGCCATTTATCCTCCACAAGTCGTGCCGCGCCGTGCAAGAATCGTGAGGGTTCGTGCCTTCACGACCTCCTTCACGGCCCGTGTAGGGTCGTGAAGCCCTAGGGTTTCACGAACCATGCGGCCAACGACAGGAGTCGTGGACACGAGCTGCTTCACGACCCGTGGAGCATCCTTCACGGTCGTGAAGCCTACGTCAACTGGAATTTGACCATTTTGACTCTTTCTTCTTATAGTAGGCTGTCGAGATTGAAACTTGGCATGTGACCCAATAGGCCCGCGCTTCATTGGCAGTGATGATACCAACAATAATTCCATTAGAGGAATTAAAATAAAATTCATCGTCAACCAAAGCATAAAATGAGATAATGTTTCTTGCCACATAAGGTGAATAAGATACATTTAACAAAGAAATAGATACGCCGGATTGAAAGGTGAGGTCCACGCTCCTAATCTTCTTAACCGGGACAACCGTCTTGTTTCCCATGATGAGATCCAGCTCCCCATCAACCAGGTCCCTGCTTCTTCTTAGTACATGCACATTATTAACTATGAGAATACTATACCCGGTGTCCAAGACCCAAGCGTTAGAAGTAGAATTGTTATGGAGTTCAATCATATACGTACCAGAGTCGCCTTGTCCCTTGGCGCGAAGCCTCTTGAGCTCTCCGTATACTTGGGGCAGCTATGCCGGTAGTGTCCCTTCTCCCCGCAGAAGAAGCAGGTAGCCTCTTCCGGTGAGGGGGCAATAGGTGTGGGTTCCTTCCCCTTCGGTTCCGGGGCTGGGAGAGGTTTAGGCTTAGGTGTTGCTACCTTCGCCTTCCCCTTTCCTTTACCCTTGGAGCTTGAAGCGGGCTGCTTCCTTTTAGCACCACCCTCATGGATGGCTAGGACGGGAGTAGAGGTTGATGGCTTTGCCTTGGCCATGTTAGACTCCGCAGTCTTCAACATGCCATGCAATTCCATCAAGAAATTGTCCATGTTGTGCATATGGTAGTTCACAATGAACGGACCATATGCTTGAGGCAAATATTGGAGGATTATATCCGTAGCAAACTCTTTCCCCATAGCAAAGCCTAACCTCTCGAGCTGGTCCACGTATTGCTTCATACGAAGCACGTGGGAGCTCACGTTCCCGCCCTCCTACATCCGGCACCCTATGAAGGCCTTATCACAGTCATAGAGTTCTTGCCTCGCTTGCTGTTTGAACATTTTCTTAAGATGTGAGATAATGTGGTACGCACCAACGTCCACGGATCACCTTTGCAATTCGAAACTCATGGTCGTCAACATGAGGCAAGTTACCTCATTAGTGACTTTAAGGCGCTTTTCATAAGCTTCCTTAACAACCCTTGTAGCGGTGGTAGTAGGAGCCTCCAGTAGAGGATCCTCTAGGACGTACAACTTGCTTTCATGGCGTAAGACAATTCTCAATTGCCTATGCCAATCCATAAAGTTTACTCCTACGAGTTTCTCTTTTTCTTAAAATGGACGGAGTGACATATGTGTCGTGGTGTTGCTTGTAGATTCCATCTAAAAGAAGGAAATGCACACAAAAAAGGTTAGTTCGACATATTTTAATCCTTGTTAAATAATTACCGAATAGTTTAACACTTAAATTTAACAAGGGCTAAGAACCCAACATAACTTCACTACATGACGGGTTTACCGTGGATCACTTCGTGAAGATATTTAGGCCGGTAAACGCTTTACCAATTGCAATCCGAGATTACAACTCTTAGGAACTTGTGGGATCCATGGGTACTCATAGCATCGGTTTGGCATGTTTGATCCCTTCCCACACCGATTCCTCAATAAGCCGCTTTGGTAACTCGGTATAGGCACGAAAATTCCAAGGCGTATTAAATTGGAATTGCAAATTGTCCAACAAGATACACGATGACGCCCTTGACAATCATTGGCTCGTGCTAAGGTCGACAACCAATAATTTCAAGACGCCCATACTGACCTTCCACACAAGCCCACATGGAACAACTCGTGCTAAGCTCGACAATTGCCCCATGCTTCATTAGATTCGGGTGGTGTCATCTTTTGGATGGCGTGTGATTAACGTTTTTAAGAAAAACGGGGATTTTGTTTTTCCGATTTAAAAACCTCTTTTCGTTTTGATTAACAAATAAGTGGCAAAACGCATTTTTCACCATTTGAACATAAACACTTTATATTCGTTTGTTAATCATGTGAGCGAGCGGGGTTTGTTAACCAATTAAGGAAAACTATATAGTTTTATTATTTTCAAAACATTTTCTAGCATGCGAAGATCCTATAATCACGCAAGAAAATAAATAAATAAAACTACATAACCACGCATACAAAACCGATTTGAGCCAACATAAGTGTTCCCCGGTGAGCCAACGGAGGAATTAAGTCTACCAAGGACAAGCAATCCAAGACTTGGTGGTGTGTTCCCACTCGATCACGCGCCTCCGGATACGAGGTAGCCGAGACGTCTCCCAAGACTCCCGATGGTGCCTCCGGTCTTCTCTTCAAAATTACATACATAATATAAAGAGAAATGGCATGCAAGCCACACAATCTATTCTAAGCTAATATACAAATTACAAAGAATAAATACTTTGGCATGCAAGCCACAAATAAATATATAATACTAAACGGATTAAATAAATTATTACAAACCAAATGTGGTACAAACCATCAAATGAATGAATAACATACAAAGCAACTAAACAACCATACAAAGGTCTAAGGCTCAAACCGGTGCTCACAAAAACGAAACAACCACAAAGCATGGCGTGCCACACTAAACCATGCACAAAACAATATAGTATATGTTGCTCACAAACATATAGTATATGAAACTCTGATGAGCTTGCTCACAAACACTAGTGTATGAACTCACAATATAGTATATGTTGCTTAAATTGACCAAGAGATCTTTCATACATGAAAGGAGGGCTTTTATAGAGAGTATAACTCTCCATATCAGTTCACAAGTCGTGCAAATGGGCACATGCAATTGGACCAACAAGATGGTCCAATTAAAACACAAGTGTCACTTGAACTTTTGCCTTCACGACTTCTTCACGGGCTCTTACGGGCCGTGAAGGATAAATGCGCCAAGACGGCCATTAATCCTCCATGAGTCGTGCCGCGCCGGGCAAGAATTGAGAGGGAACTTCTCTTCACGACCTCCTTCACGACCCATGTACGGTCGTAAAGCCATAGGGTTTTACAAACCATGCGGCCATGACAGGACACGTGTACATGAGCTGCTTCACGACCTTTGGAGCATCCTTCATGGTCGTGAAGCTCAGGTCAACTTGAATTTGACCCTTCTGATCCTTTCCTCTTATAGCAGGCTATCGAGATTGAAACTTGGTGTGTGACCCAATAGGCCCACGCTTCATCGGCAGTGATACCACATAAGTGTCACATAACTCATAACTTTTGAGCATAAATAATCAACAAACAATATCACATTTGGCATCTCAATGCCCAGAACACACCCGAGGTGTAAGCATAATTTCATTAACTTAAAATCATATGTGTTGTTACAATATCAAAACTCTCCTTCATGGAGTATCGTGTTTCAAGAAACAATCTAGTAAAAGCACAACATTACATAGACCTTCTCCTAAGTGGAGCATTAGTCTTACTTTGAAAATCATTGTTAGAACACATCATATAATTGATTTCACAATTTCCACATCCTTTAATTCAATAGGTTTCATAAAACATTTTTCCAAAGGTATAAAACATATTTATGATGAATTATAAGCTTTAACAAAAGTTGGGTATCTGCAGGGTGTACTCACCAGAGGGGGTATGATGAGGATCATAACCCTAACCAAACCAAAGCCCAAACACTTGATCATAAGCCTATGATCACAAAACACAAGGTCAACTTACATAAGTTAACCAACACCAAGATTTCTTAAGAGTATAAACTCAATTCTAGTCTTAGAGACACTCTTTCGGGTCTCAAAAGACTCTATATAATTCTACAATAATCATTAGAATCAAACCCAAAACAATTACAAGGTCAAAGAGGGTCAAAAACATAATTTCAGCATGTTCAGGGTGCCTCGTGCCGCGATGCACCAATGCTCGCGCTACGAAGAATTCACTGGAAAACCACCTTGTGCAGAAATGCGACCTCCCTAGCTAGCTCGCGCTGCGAGGTAGCGTATACAGTATCATTTCGCTTGTTTTTCAAACCCATTTGTACCAAATCTCAATTCTCTCCAAACCAAAACTTATTTGCAACATTGAATGACTTATGTAACACAATAAAACACTATAACATCACCATTTAAGATATCTTTGATTAACTTGGGTAATTAAACCCTAGTTCCAAAATTTGACCCATTTGCCATATCAATCACATAATTATCAAAATATCACTCAATACATCATGTATGGCTACAATCCAACATCAATGATATCTAAAACTTACTTGATCATGAATCCATCTTGCTCTTGTTCTTCCTTATCCAAAAACCCAAGCTTAAATCTTGAATTAAGCGTTAAAACACACCATTTTAAGTCAAAACATCACAAGCCGCCAAGCTACCCTTTGATTTCTTCCTAAATCTTGGATTTCTCCTTCTCCTTCCTCTCCTCCCCTCCTTCTTGATCTTTCTTCTCAGCAAAAATGGGCCTTTGACCCTTATGTTGGTCAAATATATATAAATAAACAATTTTTGTTTAAGGCCCTACAATATCAAGGCTTGACACTTAAATCCTTAATATTAATACATTACCCACACACAAATATAAAGACAAATAACATTTTTTAACACTTAATACTCAACTCAAGTTATATATGTATGTGTTTATCAAATTTTATAAACTAAATAAACCAATATCGTTATTATCAAATCATAATCTTAATTATTCTCAATGAGTATCCTAAATCACTTAATATATCAATTAATTTTTATTTCAAAAACGAGGATATGACAAAATTGATGACAAAGTCATCATCTTTCTTGGAGCTATCACCCGTGTCTTCAAGTCCGTCAGAAATATATTTGGTGATGCTTGGATCTTCTTCCGTGTTCTTCCCAGAATCTTGAGTTGTATGTGCTTTGGCTTTATCATCTGTCATAATTCCTATAGTACTGAGATCCTATCGATCCCCGACTTTGGTTGCCCCATCTAGACCTTCACTCCGTTGTCTAACCGTACATCCTGTTTGACCTCCCACTGTGTTGGTTGTCACACCAATATTTCTTTCTTCCTCAATTTACATATAGTCAAATCATTTTATAGAGAATTTAAACAACTCTTGTGCTTGCTATAAATATTTCTCAAATAATTTCTTGAAAGATAGATCGTAACTATCCGAATACCCGAAACTCAAAGCAATCTCATTCCATTTTCTTGCCTTTGATACAAAGTTGTACCTCCATATGCAATGACCAATTTGTAAGGTTCAAAATGAAAAATTTCCAAATCATCCAAAGATGGTGGAATAATCACTTCATTTCCACCTTTGGTTTTGAAAAACCATACAATCAATTCATTGAATTTTTTCACGAACATCCCGTTTCATAAAGACAGTAAAATCATCAATTGTTCAATGATTATAGGTACCTCATTTCCCCCGATTTCAATCAGAATCTCCATGTCTTCATGTCTCATTGCATTGTCTCTATCACCTTCACACATATGACTTATCTTGCACCTTGATTCACTAGTTTCAATCTCAAACCCTTGCAATATCAACTGTTTCATACTTAACACATAGATGTTAATCTCCGATGCATATGAAACGTATGGAGTTGCATATGATCTCTCATTTGTTGCTATCTCAATCTCACCGATGCCGTTTATAGGAATTGAACCTTGTGTCTGATCTTCGTCAATGATGTTGAAGCAATTCTTGAGTTTAACAAAAGGATCTTTGTTTGGTGTCATGTGCCTTGAAACCTTCGAATTTACATACCAGATTGTGTTCCAATCTACTTTCTCGGTTCCATATACAAGATAGTCACCATTCAGGATAATCTTTTCGACATAAGTTTGATGAGTTGGTTGCATAGGGCGGATTTCACGATAAAGAACATTTTTAGTGTTTGTTTGCTAAAGTTCCCTTTCCGTTTGCATCAATAACAAATTTCCTTTCGATTTCATTTTTCTCCAATCTTGCTGCCAAGATTCCAATCACACAGAAGGTTAGAAAGTTTGATATTCCTTTTGATGTTATGCAATTTCTTGATTTGAATGTTGTGTAATTTTTTATTAACGTTGGACAGCCCCTTTCTTCCATCGACTTCTTCCCCCTACGAATTCCCACTTGATCATCCACCGACCCTATATTCAAGTTTGACCACTTCGATTTTTGTTCCTTCAAATTCGATTTTGATATCATGGAGTTCACTGCTAATCGATTGCCTTTGATTTAATCATTTCTAATGGTCTTCAATTGAACAACCCTTGTTCAATTTCACAACCCTCGTAATCCAACCTTGTGTTCTGATACCAGCAAAATTTTGAACATGGTATCGACTCTTTCTAGCCTTACTTGATTATGCCATGGTTCAATTTCACACAATATGAAATCCAAGTGTTTTACACATATAAAAGAGTTCACATTGCTGATCAGTTGTAACTTAAATTAGTTATATTCTGTTACTAAAGTTTTGGCTTAGTATAAAGGTAAAGTTGTTAAGTAGCTTTGTATATAAAAGATTCTTAGTCTGTAATTTTCATTCATTCAATCAATGAGAAAGTTCTCTTTGTATAAAAAAGATTCTTAGTCTGTATTTTTCATTCAGATATTCTTAATCTCAATATTGTACATACCGAAATTCCGCTTCGTTCATCTGATATCATATTTGTTTTCGATTAAATTTCTTCCAATTCAATCATCTTCTTTATTTATTCGATTGTTTTTCAAGCTGAAATGGCAGAATCTCCAATTAATTTTGAAACAATTTCATCAAGTCTCAATGATCCATTTTACTTACATCATTTAGATAATCCTGGTCTGATATTGGTATCTTAACCTCTTACTAGAGATAATTACAATTTGTGGAACATGTCTATGCACAAAATTGGTTTTATTGATGGATCTATTTCCAAGCATGCTGATGGAGGCATTGATGGTTTTGATGACATGGAATCGCAAAAATAATATGGTAATTTCTTGGATTTTAAACTCGGTTCGAAAGAAATATCAGCTAGTATTATCTTTGTTGAATCAGCATATGAAATCTGGAATGATTTGAAAATATGATTTCAACAAAGCAATGGTCTACGTATTTTTCAAATTAGGCAAGATTTGGTAAACCTAACTTAGAATCAAGATTCCATAAGTGTGTATTTCACATAATTGAAATCATTAAGGGAAGAGTTAGCAAATTTTCGACCTAACTGCACGTGTAACAAATGTGAATGTGGAGGAGTTAGGAATATGAATAACTTTGTTCAATCTGAATACTCAATGGGATTTCTAATGGGATTGAATGATTCGTTTACTCGAATTAGAGGACAAATTATTCTTATGGATCCTCTTCCACCTCTCAATTGTATATTTTCTCTTCTTATTCAAGAACAAAAACAAAGATCATTTGGAGAAAACATTGATCAGCCTATGGCTTTAATGTCAATAAGACAATTCAAGGCAATAAGAACAATCGAAAGGACTGTCCATTTTGTATTAATTGCAAGATGCCAGGGCATACACTAGAAATTTCGTCTAAAATCAACAATGTCATTGCTGATTCTCAAGTTGATCAGAGTCCTAATTCAAATATAAAAGAAGTGGTTTGTTCTTTTACCAAGGATCAGTGTCAAAAACTCATGCCTGCGCTTTCAAATCATCTTGATTCTGTTAACATGACAACTTCGATATCTTCTATGTTGTTCTGTATCAAATTCTTATACATCTTTTCCTATATGGATTATGGACAGTGAACATCATGTCATGTTTGTTATGATGAAAGTTTAATGGTCAACAAAAGAAAGGTTCAATGTAGCCTTACCTAATAAAACGATGATTAAGGTATAAACTGTTCGTGATATTCATTTAGGGGAACACTTGGTTTTAAAAGATGTGTTATATGTTCCTAAATATGGATTTAACCTTCTATCTATTGGGACCATTACAGCTCATAAGAAGTTGTTTGTGGCTTTTCATTCAAATATTGCTTTTTTCCAGAGGAATTAAACAAGATCATTGGCAAGGGTGATAAACATGCTGGTCTATATGTGTTGGATACCAAAAGCCTAGCTGTTACAAACAATTCATTTCATGTTAATGCAATTTCTTTTGATGTTTTGTATAATATGTGACGACCACGATTTCCCAAAATTTACCATTTTCAAAAATCTTGCCATTTTATCAGAAAAACATGCAACGGAAGTCTTTAGTCATAAAATACATCTTACCGAAACGATAAGAGATTACATCAGTTTGAAAATCACGACATCACGTTCATAAACATAAATCATAAGGACATGAATTGTTTGATGCGATAAAACAAAATTGTATCATCTAAGACAGTACACTACCCAAAGTCCCTGTCTTACAAGCAATCTCTAAGCAACCTGCCCGAGTACAAGACACATTTCGAGAAACAAGTGTCAGCTTAAAGTCTCGTGAGTCAATAGAGTTATGAACTGATTCAATTAAGACATAAAATATTTTTGGTGGTAATAACAGAATAAATAATAATCCATTCCCGCCCATTCACGTAGTTGACCAACCCATCATTTGACATTTAGCACATAATGGTCAACTAATCATAGTATCTCATAACAGTCATTTCATTTACTCCGTTATCGTAATTCTTTAGAACATAATTATCATCATCGTCACAATCATCATTAATGGTCGAGGTATATTATCTTAACCCAAGATATAGACCCGGATCACGAGTTACGTTATTACCCGTCTAATAATCATTAGAGCGCGACCTCCAATAATTCTTAGAATGTAACATCTCCCGCTGTCGCTACTCCGGCATCGTGGTATACAACGTATTCCACGATGCCGTGCAGGTGAAGTAATGACGGTGTTTTACCTCTTACACCTCCTCACACCCACATGATATTTAATAAGGTACAACCTCTATTACCAAACATCATTCCAATGAGTATAAATACATCATCACGTTGTCCCGGACTTGTCATGAACGTCCGGTAACCCACAAATGGCTAGCACTTTTCCTAGAAGGTTCAACCTACTAGGCATCATGAATAAGGATAGGACTACCCCCATCCCAAGGTCTCGTAAATCAATATTGCGTTAAAACTCATAACTTCATAACATAGCATAATCATCATACAATTTCATAATTGGTGACAGTCATATATATATATATATATATATATCACATATTTCATGCATAGGTAATATATAAACATATTACCATTTTATAGCAAATCATTATTTTTGAAAATATATCATTTTTGTCTAGTACTCGGTTTTGAGAAATATTGAACTCACCTCAGTCCAGACAACGAAACACACGAGCTCGAAAACACAAACAACGCTCATGGATCGTCAAGAACGCGAACTCAAACGCCACAAATAACCTATGAAGGTTACTACGTTAAAACACGATCCAAAGATTCTAAACAAGTCTAAAACTAGCTTAATATACTTAGACATGCCAAATAACAATTCCCGACTAAAGATTAACGCGTCACACGCTAAGAAACTTCATAGAAACGCATAAACTCGACATGAATGTAGGATTAATGAAATATACCTCTCGGGTTTACCCACGCGAAGCCTTAGTCAAAACTACGCCCTTGAAGGTGTTTCCGAACTCCCGTAACTACAAATACACTTACAAACGAAACCCGACACTCACGTAGGTTCAAGAATCTCGGGGAAACTCGGAAATTTGGCAGAGTAACGACTCTTGAGGTTTGTGTGTTAAAAATGGCAGCCAAACACACATATTTATAGAGAATCCGGAACGCGTTGCGTCGCGACTACCTCCAAACCGACCAATCATGAAGCATGCAAAACGTTGATACCTGTGACCCTTAACCTCTGACACACGAAATCCAACTGACACACGCGATCGACCGACACACATGACCGATGACGCGTCGCATTGCGACCTTCAACGCATCGCGTCACGACGTATGCAGAATTTCGTATTTTCTTTTATTTTCCAATTTACAATAATTTTTGTTAAATTACTACTAATATCCTTAACCATCATAAAATAAATAAACTCCATGAATATTATTTATTTCTCAATAAATAATATTATAATCATTACTTCGAATCTTCGTTCGTTACAATTCTCCTCTGCTTAAAAAGATTCCGTCCTCGGAATCGACTAAGAAAACGGCTCGGGATACTTGGTCTTCATCTCATCTTCAGCTTCCCACGTCATATCCCCACCGTTCTTATTCTTCCATTGTACTTTCACTAGTTTCACCCGTTTCTTTCGGAGTTTTTTAACCTTACGATCCAAGATTGCGACGGGTTCCTCGATCAATTTCTTACTTTCGTCAACACGAAGTTCATCCAATGGTAGTATAGTTGGTTCCTCGGCCAAGCATTTTCGTAAATAACATACATGGAACACATTGTGTATTCCCTCGAGGTCTTGCGGCAACTCAAGTTTGTAAGCTTGCTCTCCAACTTGTTCAAATATTAAAAACTGATCCATAAAACGAGGTCCAAGCTTACCCTATTTCCCAAAATGGATAATACCCTTCCGGGGCGAGACCTTCAACATCACTTTCTCACCGACTTCAAAAGTTTTGGGTCGGTGCTTCTTGTCGGAGCATTTCTTTTGTCTCTCTCGAGTTACCCTCAAACGTTCACGGGCCACTTTTACCTTATGTGCGGTGAGCTGAACAATTTCCGGACCCGCAAACTGCTTTTCACCCGGTTCTAACCAACAGGTAGGAGTGCGACATTTTCTACCATAAAGCATTTCAAACGGAGCCATACCAATACTTGCATGATATGTGTTGTTGTATGCGAATTCCACTAGAGGTAAGTGAGAATCCCAACTACCGCCATACTCTATGACGCAAGCTCTTAACATATCTTCCAAAGTTTGAATCGTTCTTTCGCTCTGGTCGTCCGTCTGAGGATGATACACCGTGCTCAAGTGCACTCGCGTACCCAATTCCTCCTGCAATTTGTGCCAAAACCTTGATGCAAACCGACTATCTCGATCCTAAACAATTGATATAGGTATCCCATGTCTCGTGACAATCTCGCGACTGATGACGCGATCGACCGACACACGAAATCCAACCGACACACGCAATCGACCGACACACGTGACCGACCGACACACGCGACCGACCAACACACGCAACTGATGAAGCGTCGCGTCGCGACCTTCAACGCGTCGCGTCGCGACTCATGCAGAATTTCGTATTTTGTTTTATTTTCCAATTTACAATAATTTTTGTTAAATTACTACTAATATCCTTAACCATCATATAATAAATAAACTCCATGAATATTATTTATTTCTCGGTAAATAATATTATAATCATTACTTCAAATCTTTGTTCGGTGCATAATAGATTTGGACATCCTTCTAATGTCAAATTAGCTTGTATCAAGAAATTTTTAGAACATAAACATACTTTTGTATCATCACAAATTTTCGCTGTAATGTTTATCCTCAAGCTAAAGCAAGAAGGTTATATTTTGTTTCCCATAATCACATGTCACAAACCTCTTGATCTTATTCCCTGTCACCTATAGGCACCGTACCATCATGCTTCATATTAGGGAGATCATTTTTTTTGTTACTGTAGTTGATGATTGTACCCATTTCACTTGGGTATATCTTATCAAACATAAGTCAGAAGTGCGGACAATCATTCATAAGTTCTACAATATGGTTCTCACTTAATTTGATGTTAAGAGCAAGAAATTTAGATCTGATAATGCTAAAGAGCTGCAATTCAAAGAGTTATTTTTTTTGATAAAAAAGGAATAATACATTAATTTTCTTGTGTTGAAAGGCCTCAACAGAATTCGGTGGTTGAAAGGAAACGTCAACACTTGTTAAATGTTGCACGAGCTTTATTTTTTTCAATCCAAAATCCCAATTCAAATGTGGTCTGAATGTGTATTAACATCTGCTTTTTTTATCAATCAAACACCTTCTAAGATTCTTGGTTATAATCACCATTTGAAGCTCTATACTCTACTATTCATCATTATGATTCATTTCAAGTGTTTGGATGTCTTCGTTGGTTAATCGGTTTGGTAGCTACCGTTAGTCTCAACGTTTACATGGCTGGTGTTTTAGATTGATTAACTAATGTTTAATATTTTTATATTTGTTTTATTTAGTTGTTAAGTAAGGGAGAGTGGGCTAACCGGTTCTTAAGCTAGTGTACATTGAAGAAGGTGCACATTGAGAATTGGGTCATCATTCTTACAGGTTCTTTAGGAGTGAATTGCATTTTATTGTTTTGCTTTTGTGGCTCCACGTCTAAGTGTAAAAGGCTATATATAGCCTTGCCCCATAATTAATAAAATTATTTTTTTCCTTCTGCAAACTTCATATATATATATATATATATATATATACTGCTTTTGAATTCCATAAACACAAAAATTGCTTTCTTTTTCTTTTAAGTTTATTTCCTGCTCACATTCGCGAGTTTGAGGCTTGTTCTTTGAGGCTTTGTTACCAACATTTAGTATGAGAGCACGGTTCCATTGATAGGGGTGTGAGTCATTTTCAATTGTAGGTTGAAGCATCTCAACAACATTCCCGATATCTCTTGAATCGGGCTTTCTCTTTCGATAGCGAGAGACTAACCGGAGGTGCTTGACAAACAGGCACGAAGACATCAAAGCGGGTGGCTTTGATTCAGTTCGTTTTGCGGGTGACGGAAGATGGTAAAGGTTGTTGTAACCTTGTTTTCTTGATAGGTGGAAGAGTTCTCTCGGAATAAGCTTGATTAAAGAGGTTGGGACTGTCACATGGAAGAATAGAATGACGTTGGTACCGAAAGAAGGAGGTTCGATGTCGTATCAAGTCCGCTATTAACCCTGACGAATTATCCGGTCTAGGTGGTCAAAGTCAAGTCGATTATGGATGCATACGGGTTATGGGGGATGGTTGAACCAAGGATTTTAGGTGAAGAACCGGATATAAAGAAGTCTAAACAAGCTCTCGCTTGTCTGTTCAAGCAATACCCGAAGAAATTGTTTTACAAATAACGAGTTACACCGATCCAAAACAAGTATGGGATGGTCTAAAAACATGATATTTGGGACTGGATCGGGTGAGAACGGCTCGTCTTGCAATGTTGAAAAGGGAGTTGGAAAGCTTGCGCATGAAGAAGGGAGAAACCGTCGATGATTTTGCAACCAACTTGAGCGATTTAGCTTCGAAGGCAAGGAGTATCGGGTACGAATTTGAAGAAGTGGACTTGGTGAAAAGGCTACTCAATGATATGCCTAAGTCCTTTCTTCAAATTGTGGCATCAATTGATGGATTCAATGCTATTTGATGAAGCCGTTGGTTGATTAAAGGCATATGAGGAGTGAATCAAAGGATCCGAGAAGTAGGAGGACATTCACGGTGGGTTGTTGTTGACAAGTGAAGAAAAGTCAAATGGTTGTTTGCATTGTGGCTATCGCGGTTCACATCGAGGTGGCTTTGGACATTGCTAGGGAAGAGACCCACGGAGCCAAGATGGTAAGGAACGTATCCAAGATAAGAGTCTTGTAAAATGATACAAGTGTGGTGAGTTTGGTCATTACAACAACGAGTGTCCAAATTGGGAGAAACAAGAAGCAAATTTGATCAAAGAAGAGCCGACATTATTGTAAATGGACGAGTATATAACGGACTAAGGGGGTGATTGTTGGTTAATCGGTTTGGTGGCTACCGTTAGTCTCAACGTTTGCATGGCTGGAATTTTAGATTGATTAATTAGTGTTTAATATTTTTATATTTGTTTTATTTAGTTGTTATGTAAGGAAGAGTGGCTGACCGGTTCTTAAGCTAGTGTACGTTGAAGAAAGTGCACGTTGAGAATTGGGTCATCATTCTTACGGGTTCATTAGGAGTGAATCGAATTTTATTGTTTTGCTTTTGTGGCTGCACGTCTAAGTGTAAAAGGCTATATATAGCCTTGTCCCATAATTAATAAAGTTAGTTTTTTTCCTTGTGCAAACTTCATATATATATACTGCTTTTGAATTCCATAAACACAAAAATTGCTTTCTTTTTCTTTTAAGTTTATTTCCTGCTCACATTTGCGAGTTTGAGGCTTGTTCTTTGAGGCTTTGTTACCAACAGTCTTGCGTTTGTTTCAACATATGTATCTCATGAGACCAAATTCGAACCAACAACTAAAGCTTGTGTTTTTCTTGGTTATCTAGTTGGAATGAAATCTTACAAATTGCTTGATCTTGATTCTCATCGAATCATTATTTTGAGAGATGTAGTTTTTCATGAGACTATATTTCCTTTTCATTCATCTTCTTTATTTTCTCTTGATGAATTCCCTTTACTTGTCATTCCCAAAATTCCTATTTTTGAACCAAATGAACAAAGGTCAAATCCTTCTCCTACAGTGTGACATCCATCACCAAAGCCGGTTAACCAGTTTAGACTCTCAAAATTGTTATTAGGTTTCATGCGTTTAATTTTCCTTGAAACCCTAAAAAAAATCCAAATGAGTGATGAGTACTAGAAGGTATACTCTCTTTACGCACAATTCAGACCATGACACTTAGAAAATCCTATAGTTACATTCCTAAAGTGTGGAACAAATATATTACATGCACCTTGAGTGCACATCAAGGGTGACACAAGCTCAAGTACTAAATAGAGCTCATGAGAATAAAAGTACAATTCATCGAACAGTTGTTATAAGTGCACAAACTCTATTGAGACTCAAATAATTTTAAAGAAGATTAATACACTAACAAGCAACCGTATGACACCAAAATTAAAGTAATAATAATAATAACACAACAAATAAGTTGACATTACAAACCAAATTAATAAAATTTTAGAACAACTCTTAAAATCTTGTAACCCTAACTAATAACATGAATTGTAATACATGGCAAGGTTAAGTGCACCACTTGCACTCCTACTCAAAGAAGTAAAATAAATAAATAAATAAAAATATATATGTATAGAATATTAAGGAAAATTTCGGCCAACAAAGGGGGGAAAAGGGAGAGTAAATTTCAAAATTCAAAACATAACCAAAAATAACATAATTCTATATTAAATGCCTAGAGTTATTTCCAAAACACCAACTCCATAAACCCTAGCCTCCATCCATCGAAAATTAACAGCCCTACTCTCCCATCTTCGATTCTTTGAAGGCCAAGAACAAGCCTTGGTTGTGTTCTTCAAGATTTCAAGAAATCAAGTCACGTTGGTCACCATTCGAAAATACTTAGGAATGAATCTATTCTTATGTATCTTAAATCTTTTTCTTGTTCTTTTCCATAATCTTGGCTAATGAAGCAACTCCTAAACTAAACACCCAAGAACATTCAAAAATCAAGTTTAATACTCATGAATGCCGATTCTTACAAACACTTGGGTAATACTTGAATCAAAACTACCATTTAAAGGTTTTGAGAATCTGACAGAAACTTTGAGTCGTGTTTAAAAGGTCATAACTTGGGCAATTCGTGGACTTTTCTATCGTATTTTAAGTCTAAACAGACGTACTTTGAGTCTAGTTTGGTCGTCCAAACAGATTAAAACATTTTGGTGCGCAAATCTGGATTTCTGGGACAGAAGCATAGGTAAGTTACCTGCACTATAAATCTCTTATTTTGATGAATAAAACCGTGATATTCATACAAGACAAGGCTTTACGTGTCTTTGGAGTTCTGTAAAAATTTTGGAAATGAATTCGTTCGTTTACTATTTTAAATAGAAATAAACTTTCTGTCGCGTTAAACAGTAGTATTTTCGGGTTAGTCGATTATCACGAATTTATTTTAATATAAAAGTAAAAGAATAAATTCTGGAAAACTTAGGGTTTCATCTAGAGGCATGGAAGTACATTTCATAAAAATTTAGGAATTTAACTAGGTTATTTAGAGTGGTTTAAAAATACAAAACGGGACTACAAATTCTGCCAGAAAACTACTTGAATCCTAAAAAAAATATTTCTAAAAGCATTAAAATAAAATAATGGAATTTATAACAAATCTAAGTGATAATACAAGTATACCTTATATAAGAAAGGCATTATTCAAATTATTGGATACAATGCAAGATCAATCTATCAAAGTTAGATTGCTACCTAAGAGTTTCACACCATAGGAACTAATGTCATCAAACCTATTGTAGATCTCTGAGCGGAATACATCTCACTAGCTACTACCAATACTGGAGGTGAGTACTCGTGGCCCCTTTTTGCATGTTTTTCTTGGGGGAAAATGACACTCAATGAATTGCTTTATTTTTCATGCCGTGAATTTAAATTCTTTTCTTTTTGACAACTTGGATTATGTGTTACATGCTTGTGTGAATCCGATTATAGATTATGTCAATCAAACTAACCCGATGATGGGTTAAGTCAATCAAACTAACCCCGTGATGGGTTAAGTCAATCAAACTAACTACGTGATAGGTTAAGTCTAACCCCGTGATGAGTTTAGTCAATCAAATGAACCCGGTAATGGGTTAAGTCAATTCAATTCAAATTTACCCAACTTAGTGCTCCAGCTGGTAGGCCTTGTTGGATGACAAATATCAATGGGAGATTGTGGTCCGGTTATCATTATTCACATTGGATATTGTGGTCCGGTTATCATTATTCATATGGGACATTGTGGTCCGGTTATCATTATTGCGAGTATGTGTTACACTATATCCATTGTCAAACTATTGTATACACGGAAAATCAATTATTTTGTTTTAACTTGCGAGTTAACCAACCATTGTGTTGACATTTTTAGAGTGTTCATTTTCAGTTAATACTAACGCTAATGCTTAAGGATCCTAGAAGACTCTAGACGAACCTTAGCGTGACTCATAGCGAGAACCGAACTATTGATATTAATTTGTGATGTGGGTGTTTGTTAACACTTCAAATTGTTATATGGTTTTGGGCTTGTCGCCCGTATACTTGACCCGGGTTGTGGGGTTTACATTCGCACGATCATTTACTTTCGTTGATTGTCTATGTTGCCGTGGAACCGACTTAACACGGCACAAGACTCCTTTTGTGTGGGGGAAACGTCGTGACACGTTGGATTAATTGCATTTAGTGTTTTTCTCTATATTATATCAATGTGTTATGATGATCCTCTCCATCACACTTCGCGATTCCCCCTTGGCGGGGTGTGACATACAGTCCCTACAAATATTTACTACTTCATCCAACGGTTCTTACACAAACTGTTCCTCCTACTCTATGAAAATCATCAATATCTCTTCATCCACCATCCTATTTATGTTAGAGGAAAGGGTTTGAGACGGGGTAAAGAATAAAAATATATACCTGGATAATTTCGTGGATCGTGTTTAATACACTTTCCGTAACGTGTAATTCGACCCTTTTGCCTGGGTATCACAAATTTAGATATAGGATAATCCAATAAACTAGATTTGAATTACAGGCTTAATTCAAATCCAAAGGCAGAATATTTTTTCTTTGTTTTTCGTTTATGAGAGACTATTTCGATAAAATATCAACTATAAAATCGTATATTCTTCATTTGCTTTTCTCTTGTTTTCTTCACTTGTTTGTGAAAAACACAAAAGCTGAGAAGCCTATTTATAGGTGTCCTCGTTGGCGGTTACCCGGTGGTTACACGGCGACAGCTGCCGGTAGCTAAGGCGGCGGTTGGCGGTGGTTACCCGCCAGGGACTCTGCCCCTCGGACCCCACCAGGGGCGTTGCCCCTCAGACCCCGCCAAAGGGAGATGCTCATTGGAACCCGACCAGGGCCAGCCCCCGGACCCCCGTATTCCCAATACCAACTTAGTTTATTCGAGTGTGAACTCCGCACCCCCGGACTCCCGTATTCTCACTAGTCTCATGTCAATCCCGATTTTACTAAATGGCTTGATGACACTAAAATCACCAACAATTTACATGATTTTCATTGTAATCAAGCCTCTGCTATTTCAAATGATAATCCATACTCTCTTTCCAAATACTTTTCATATGACAAATTATCATCAAATTAAAAGTCATCTGTATTAGCTACATCATCTCAACAGGAACCAAAATACTTTCATGAACCAGCTAAACATCAGGTTTTGAGGGATACTTCGAATCTTGAACTTGATGCCATGGAAGCAAATAAAACATGGAGCTTAGTGCCTCTTCCTTATGATAAAAATATCGTTGGTTGTAGATGAATTTACAAGATCGAACACAAAGCTCATGGGAGTATGGAGAGATACAAGGCAAGACTTGTAGCTAAGGGATTTACTCAACAAGAGGGAGTTGATTTTTTATACACATATTCTCCTGTTTCCAAGTTAGTCACACTTAAAGTTTTACTTAGTTTAGTTTCTCAAAAGTCATGGCCATTAATGCAACTAGATGTTAACAATGCGTTTCTTAATGGCGATTTGGATGAAGAAATGTATATGGGTGTAGCTTTGGATTATCTTAATAAGGAGGAGAGTTCTACCAAGACTAAACTTGTTTGCAAATTACAAATGTCCATCTATGGTTTGAAACAGGCATCTAGACAATGGTATGCAAAATTTTCATCATTCATGATTTCTGAAGGTTACAGTCAATCAAAGGCAAATTACTCTTTATTTCTTAAAGGACATTGTAGGATCTTTGTGTGACTTACACTAAGTCTAAGGGGTATCTTTGTAAATGTTCTTAAAGGTTGTTAGTTGGTTAGGAGGCTGTAACAACTTGAGGTTATAGGTTGTCAGATCCTTGAGCTATATAAGGTTCATCCTCTAGAGCCTGACCATCAGCTTGTATCAGTTTCAGATTTTGTTTTCTTGATTCTTTGTATTAGTTTCTTTCTTGTATTCTTGAGTTCCAAATAAGAGTGTTAATGGATTTTTGAAGTATTGAATCATCTTTTGTTGATTTTCGTGATCAAGAATTCAGATAATCAAGTTCATATTGTTTGTTTTTCATTTCAAATCCACAACAAAGTGGTATCAGAGCTCAAGGCTCAACGATTTGGTTCAAGATTTGCGTTTCTTGCATCTGTGGGTGTGTTTCTTGAAGACGAAGAACAAGAGAAACAAGGTTGCAATCTCAGGAGAGATTAAGTGATTCAATCCTGAATTGAAGTGATCAGATCAAGAAGGTTCTTGACGGTAAACAAAGATGGCTCCACTTATGGCGTTGATCGAGAAATTCACGGGCAAGAATAACTCCAGTCTTTGGCGGTAAAAGATGAGAGCACTTCACAAATGAGAAGGAATTTGGGCTCCATTAGGAGGAGGAAGACCAATGAACATGGAGGAAGTGGAGTTTAATCTTCAAGATGAGAAAGCTCACTCCACAATCTTGTTATCGCTCTCCGATAAAGTACTTTACGGAATGGCAGATGAAGACACAGCAGTGGGAGTGGGGATTAAACTCGAATCATTGTATATGACAAAGTCTTTGACGAACAAGCTGTTACTCAAACAACGGTTGTTTTCGTTAAGGATGAAGGAAGGTTCAGTTCTGAAGGATCATCTAGATGAACTAAATTCAATCTTGATGGATCTCAAGAACGTGGAGGTTCGAGTTCAAGATGAAGATGTTGCGTTAATTCTTCTGGTATCGTTACCACCTTCGTATGAAAACTTTGTGAATTCCTTTGTGGTTGGAAGGGAGACAATATCCTTAGATGAGGTGAGATCGAGTCTACACTCAAGAGAGCTAAGACATAAAGCTTCTGGGAACTTACCTGACCATCAACCAGTTGGTCTGAATGTGTCAAGAAAAGAAGGTCAAAGTGTTGATCAATCAGACAAAGAAAGAGGAAAATAGAGGAAAGGAAGATCTCGATCAAGAGGTAGGAAACCAAGTCCGAAGGATGTATGTCATAGGTGTGGCGAAACCGGGCATTGGAAAAATGAATGTCCCAAGAACAAGTCGAATGGCTAAAACGCAAACGTGACCAGGGACGATGCAAGCTCAGAATCGGAATTGGCTCTCATGGTGTCTAGTTGTTGTATTGGCAAAAAGTCAGTTGTATGGATTATGGACTCAGGTTGTTCCTTTCATATGAGCCCAAACAGAGAATTGTTCTCATCATATCAAGAAGTTGATTATGGCAGTGTGTTAACGGGAAACAATGCTCCTTGTCGGGTGGTTGGTATTGGATCAATCAAGATTAGGATGTATGATGGCATGGTACGAACAATGTAGAACGTCAGGCATGTTCCAGAATTAAAGAAGAACTTAATTTCGATGAGTATGTTGGATGAGAAAGGGTTTAAATATTCTTGTGTGGATGGGGTACTTATGCTGTCTAAAGGTGCCTTAGTGGTGATGAAAGGAGTTAGGGAGTCTACTCTATATGGTTTAAAAGGGGAAACAGTAGTCACTCAAGGTTCGGCTGCTGTCTTACAACCAGAGGAAGAAGCTTCAGAGATAACAAAGCTATGGCACATGAGATTGGGTCATGTTGGTGAAAAAGGTATGATGCTTCTTAGTAAACGTGGTCTGTTGGG
Organism: Dittrichia graveolens; assembly: GCA_038502395.1. Lineage (NCBI taxonomy): Eukaryota > Viridiplantae > Streptophyta > Magnoliopsida > Asterales > Asteraceae > Dittrichia > Dittrichia graveolens. Next base: position 57,020,571 of record JARJIL010000009.1, on the reverse strand, counting down.
AGGACACAAGGTGGAGAAGCTCAGTTTTTGTGAACATTGTGTTTATGGAAAGCAACACAAGGCAAGTTTTGCTACAGCCGTTCATCGAACCAAGGCAATGTTGGAATACCTACATGCAGATTGTTGGGGACCAGCAAGAGTTTCGTCGCTCGGGGGTGGCCGTTATTTTCTATCGATCATTGATGACTATTCAAGAATGACTTGGTGTTTATCTTGAAAAACAAAAGTGAGTACTTCGAAAGGTTCAAGAATTGGAAGATGTTGGTTGAAAACCAAACGGGACGAAGGATCAAACGTCTAAGAACCGATAATAGGTTAGAGTTCTGTTCGAAGGAGTTCGATGGGTTTTGTGAGGAACATGGAATCGCAAGACATAGGACGGTTCATCATACGCCTCAACAAAACGGAGTAGCCGAGCGGATGAATAGAACGTTGTTGGAACGGGCTCGATGTTTGTTGTCGAATGTTGGTTTAGCTCGAAGCTACTGGGCAGAAGCTATAAACATTGCTTGCTACCTTATCAATCCGCAATTGATTGTAAAACTCCCATTGAGGTATGTTTCGGAAGTCCTGCATATTATCAAGGGCTGAGAGTTTTTGGATGTCCAACCTACTATCATGTTAATGATGGAAAGCTAGAACCAAGAGCTAGGAAAGGAGTTTTGTCACACCCCGCCAAGGCGGAAACACGAAGTGTGACGGAGAGGATCTTCATAACACATTAATATAAAATAGAGAAAATCACTAAATGCAATTAATCCAACGTGTCACGACGTTTCCCCGACACAAGAGGAGTCTAGTGCCGTGTTAAGTCGGTTCCACAGCAACATAGACAACCAACGAAAATAAATAAACGTGCGAAAGTAAACCCCATAACCTGGGTCAGGTATACGGGAAACCAGCCTAAAAACAAATAATAGTTTGAAATATTAGCAAACACCTACATCACAAAATAATAAGAAAAGTTTGATTCGCGCTATGAGACACGCTAAGGCCCGACTAGAGTCTTCTATACTCCTTAAGCGTTAGCGTTAGTATTACATGAAAATGAACACTCTAAAAATGTCAACATAATGGCTGGTGAGCTCGCAGGTTTAAACAAAATAATAGATTTGCCGTGAGTACAATAGTATGACAATGGATATAGTGTAACACATACTCGCAAGTAGGAATAATGATAACCGGACCACATAGTCCAAAAGGAATTTTTCGTCCAACAAGGCCTACCGGCTGGAGCACTAAGTTGGCTAAATAGGAATATTGGAATTCAATTGGCATAACCCATCATCGGGTTCATACAAGCATGTTGCACATAATCTAAATTGTCAAAGAATTTCAATACACGGCATAAGAAATAATACAAATTATTGAGTGTCATTTCCCCCAAGAAAACATGCAAAAGGGGCCACGAGTACTCACCTTGAGTGTTGGTAGTAGCTAGTGAGATGTATTCCGCTAAACAATCTACAATAGGTTTCATGAAATTAGTTCTTATGGTGTGAAACTCTTAGGTAGTAACCTAAATTTGATAGATTGTTCTTGTATTGTATCCATTAATTCGAATAATGTATTTCTTATGTTAGGTGTATTTGTATTATCATTTATACTTATTATAAGTTCCATTATTTTATTTTAATGCTTTAAAAAATTCTTTTTAGGGTTCAAGTAGTTTTCTGGCAGAATTTGTAGTCATATTTCGTATTTTTAAATCCCTCTAAATGACCTAGTTAAATTCCTAAACTTTTATGATATGTACCTCCACGTCTCTAGATGAAACCCTAATTTTTCCAGAATTTATTTCTTTACTTTTATATTAAAAAAAATTCATGATAATCGACTAAACCGAAAATACCCCCGTTTTACGTAGCAGAAAGTTTATTATTATTTAAAATAGTAAACGAATGAATTATTTCTAAATTTTTAAAGAACTCTATAGGAACTTAAAGCTTTGTCTTATATGAATCCCACGGTTTTATTCATCAAAATACGTGATTTATAGTGCAGATAAGTTACCTATGCTTCTGTCCAAAAAGTCCAGATCTGCGCACCAAAATGTTTTAATTTATTTGCATGATCAAACGATATCATTTTGAGATGAGACAAATTGGAGTAGAAAGAAGACTCAAATTACATCTGTTTAGACTAAACATACAAAATAAACGTCCACAATTTACCCACGTTATGACCCCTTAAACACGACCCAAAGTTTCTATCAGATTCTAGGTTTTATGTTTCTCATCTTTTAGTAACATGTTTTAGCCTTTTGATTGTGTTTTGCATATTGTTCATAAAAATCGTTGTTTTATATATGTTCGTATTTTTTCTTATATTTTTCTTTTATATCCATCACTTATGGTTTTCAAATAGATAAATAAAAAGGAAGAAGGTGTGGAGAAACGATGAGAAGGATTAGATCGATTACCGACTCTGTTGGAATCTGCCCACCGACACACGTAGGCCAGCATCACTGCCAATGAAGCGTGGTCCTATTGGGTCACACGCCAAGTTTCAATCTTAACAGCCTACTATAAGAAGAAAGAGTCAAAATGGTCAAATTCCAGTTGACCTAGGCTTCACGACCGTGAAGGATGCTCCACGGGTCGTGAAGCAGCTCGTGTCCACGAGTCCTGTCGTGGGCCGCATGGTTCGTGAAACCCTAGGGCTTCACGACCCTACACGGCCCGTGAAGGAGGTCGTGAAGGCACAATCCTCACGATTCTTGCACAGCGCGGCACGGCTCGTGGAGGATTAATGGCCGGTCGTGGCGCATTTATCCTTCACGGCCCGTGATAGCCCGTGAAGAAGTTGTGAAGGCAGAATTCTAAGTGACACTTGAATTTGGCTGGACCATTTTGTTGATCCAATGAATGAGTGCCAATTAGCACGACTCTGGACTCTAAAGAACAGATGATATCTCTTTATAAGGGGCATTGTTTGTTCATTCAACACTCTTGGATAAATTGTGCAAGCATGCTTCATTTGTGAGTTCATACTAGTGAGAGTGAGCAAGAGCAAGAGGTCAAGGGCTGTGCACAAGTGATTTCAACGCTGTTCCAGAAGAGATCCATCAAGTGTTGGTGGTGCTTCGGTTTGCTAGTACAAAGAGGTTGAAGGTTTCTTGGTGTGGACTTACATTAGGGCTTGGAGCCTTTTGTTTCAAGCTTACATCCCAAATCCGATTTGTTCCAGCCAAGTATCAAAGTCTTCGAGGGTATGATTTGATCTCCTTCTTCTCTTTGTTCTTGTTTTTGGTTGCATGCATGTTCTTGCAAGTTTTCACCACCATTGGGAAATCATGGGATCATTTTGTGTGTTTTTTGTTGCTTCCGTTGCGTGCTTTGATCCCCATGGATTCCCAACAGTGGTATCAGAGCCATACTTGCAAGATGCATGCACCTTTGTGGCTTGAAAATCCATATTTTCGATTTTGGACATTCTGTCCAGAAGGTCTTCACGAGTCGTGGAGCTTGCTTCACGGGTCGTGAAGACCACACGACCAGTCTCGTGGGGTGGTGGTCGTGAAAGGTTTTCAATCTGTTTCACGAGTCGTGGAGCGTACTGCCTTCACGGCCCGTGAGGGACCGTGAAGAGCGGTAGCTCGTGAAGGCGTTGTGAACAAGCTGTTTTTGGCCTTTTTGAAAAAGAAAACTAAATATGGATTTTAGCATTTGATTTTGGTGTTTCCATAATCATTTCAGGCTGTTTAGCCTTGTAGTTTAAGCCCCATAATATCCTAATTCTATTATATGTATGTATTGGGTGGTTTTGGAATAAAATGTACACATGAATACATGTAAAATGTGTATATATGAATATGGATTTCAAAGTGTTTGGAATCCTAATGCATATGTACAAGGTTTATTCTTGTGCCTTTTGTTTTTGAATAAACTTATTTGGGATATTGTTTTGTGCATGGTTTGGTGTGGCACACCATGCTTTGTGGTTGTTTCATTTTTGGGAGCACCGGTTTGAGCCTAGACCTTTGTGTGGTTGTTTGGTTGCTTTATTTGTTGTTCTTTCATTTGGTGGTTTGTACCACATTTGGTTTGTAATAATTTATTTAATCCGGTTTGTAATAATTTATTTATTTGTGGCTTGCACGCCAAAGTATTTATTCTTTGTAATTGTATATTAGCTTAGAATAGATTGTGTGGCTTGCATGCCATTTCTCTTTAAATTATGTATGTAATGAGAAGAGAAGACCGGAGGCACCAACGGGAGTCTTGGGAGACGTCTTGGCTACCTCGGATCCGGAGGCGCGGGATCGAGTGGGAGCACGCCACGAAGTCTTGGATTGTTTGTCCTTAGTAGACTTAGTTCCTCGGTTGGCTCACCGGGGAACACTTAGGTTGGCTCAAATCGGTTTTGTATGCGTGGTTGTATAGTTTTATTTATTTGTTTTTCATGCGTGGTTGTAGGATCTTCGCATGCTAGAAAATCTTTTGAAAATAATAAAACTATATAGTTTTCCTTAATTAGTTAACAAACCACGCTCGCTCACATGATTAACATACGAATATAAAGTGTTTATATTCAATTGGTGAAAAATGCGTTTTTGTCACTTATTTGTTAATCAAAACGAAAAGAGGTTTTTAACCGGAAAAACAAAAGTCCCGTTTTTCTTAAAAATGTAAATCACACGCCATCCAAAAGATGACACCACCCGAATCGAATGAAGTATGGGACAATTGTCGAGCTTAGCACGAGTTGTTCCATGTGGACTTGTGTGGAAGGTGCGTGTGGCGTCTTGAAATATTTGGTTGTCGAGCTTAGCACGAGCCAATTATTGTCAAGGGCGTCATCGTGTATCTTGTTGGACGATTTGCAATTCCAATTTAATACGCTTTTATAATTGTTGTCCCTATACCGAGTTATCAAAGCTGCTTATTGAGGAATCGGTGTGGGAAGGGATCAAACATGCCAAACCGGTGCTATGAGTACCGATGGATCCCACAAGTGCCTAAGAGTTGTAATCACGGATTATAATTGGTAAAGCATTTACCGGCCTAAATACCTTCATGAAGTGATCCGCGGTAAACCCGTCATGTAGTGAAGTTATGTTGGGTTCTTAGCCCTTGTTAAATTTAAGTGTTAAACTATTGGGTAATTATTTAACAAGGATTAAAATATGTCGAACTAACCTTTTTGTGTGCTTTTCCTTCTTTTAGATGGCATCTACAAGAAACACCGTGACACACATTTCACTCCGTCCATTTTTGGAGAAAGAGAAACTCATAGGCATAAACTTCATGGATTGGCTTAGGCAATTGAGAATTGTCTTGCACCATGAAAGCAAGTTGTATGTCCTAGAGGAACCTCTTCCGGAGGCTCCTGCTACCACCGCTACGCGGGCCATTAAGGATGCTTATGAGAAGCGCCTTAAAGACACTAATGAGGTGACTTGCCTCATGTTGACGACCATGAGTTCCGAATTGCAAAGGCAATTCGAGGACGTTGGTGCGTTTGACATGATCTCGCAACTAAAGGAAATGTTCCAGCAGCAAGCGAGGCAAGAAGTCTACGAGTGTGTCAAGGCCTTTGTAGGGTGTCGGTTGTAGGAGGGCGGGAACGTGAGCTCCCACGTGCTTCGTATGAAGCAATACGTGGACGAGCTCGAGAGGTTGGGCTTTCCTATGGGGAAAGAGTTGGCTACGGAAATTATCCTCCAATCTTTGCCTCAAGCATATGCTCCGTTCATTGTGAACTACCATATGCATAATATGGATAAGTCCTTGATGGAGTTGCACGGCATGTTGAAGACCGCCGAGTCTAACATGGCCAAGGCAAAGCCATCGACCTCTACACCCGTCCTAGCCATCCATGAGGGTGGTGCTAAGAGGAAGCGGCCCGCTTCAAGTTCCAAGGTCAAGGGAAAGGGGAAGGCGAAGGTGGCAACACCCAAGCCCAAACCACTCCCGGCGCCGGAGCCGAAGGGGAAGGAACCCGCTCCTATAGCCCCCTCACTGGAAGAGGCCACATGCTTCTTCTGCAAGGAGAAGGGACACTACCGGCATAGTTGCCCCAAGTACACGGAGGAGCTCAAGAGGCTTCGCGCCAAGGGACAAGGCGCCTCCGGTATGTATATGATTGAACTCCATAACACTTCTACTTCTATCGCTTGGGTCTTGGACACCAGATGTGGTACTCACATAGTTAATAATGTGCAGGTACTAAGAAGAAGTAGGGAGTTGGTTGATGGGGAGCTGGATCTCATCATGGGAAACAAGGCGGTTGTCCCGGTTGAGAGGATAGGGAGCGTGGACCTTGCCTTTCCATCCGGCTTATTTATTACTTTATTAAATGTATCTTATTCGCCCTGCGTGGCAAGAAACATTTTATCATATTATGCACTTGTTGACGATGGATTTAACTTTAATTTCTCTAATGGAATTATTTCATGCTTTAAGAATGATTTATTTTATTTTAAAGCACATCCATGTCGTGGCATATATGAGACAAGCGTATGCTTGCAAAGTAATAAATCAATCATGAATGTTGGTTCTCAATCCAAATGTGATTTGGATAAGTTATCTTTATGGCATGGTTGTTTGGGCCACATAAACCAGAAACGCATCGCCAAGCTCCAAGCGGATGGGATCTTGGAATCATTTGACCATGGGTCGGGTGATGTATGCGAATCTTGCTTGTTGGGCAAAATGACCAAAGCACCCTTCACTGGCGTATGTGAGAGGGGCAAAGACTTGTTGGATATCGTTCACACGGATGTGTGTGGTCCGTTCAAGCATGTCACTAGGGATAACTCAAGGGACTTCGTAACCTTTACCGATGATTTTAGTAGGTATGGGTATGTCTACTTGGTGAGACAAAAGTCGGAAACCTTTGAGGTTTTCAAGACTTTCAAAAACGAAGTTGAGAACCAATTGGGTAAACGAATTAAGATGCTCAGATCGGATCGTGGTGGTGATTATCTAAGTTCGGAATTCCGTGACTATCTAAAAGATTATGGAATTGTTTCGCAATTGACACCTCCTAGGACACCACAAATAAATGGTGTCGCCGAGAGGAGGAACCGGACATTATTGGATATGGTTCGGTGTATGATGAGTCGTACGGATGTACCCATTAGCTTTTGGGGCTATGCATTGGAAACGGCCGTTAGAATCCTTAACCTCGTACCAACTAAGAAGGTCAACAAGACACCCTTTGAGATGTGGCATGGAAAGGTTCCATCGCTTTCATATCTAAAGGTTTGGGGTTGTCCTGCCTACGTGAGACGTGAGGTGGAGGACAAATTAGAACCCCGAGCCGAGAGGTGTTTGTTCATTGGATATCCTGCCGGGTCTATGCGATATTTGTTCTACAAACCATCCGAGAACAAGGTATTTGTTGCTCGGAGGGCCGTCTTCCTTGAAAGGGAGATGCTATCCAAAGACGCTAGTGGGAGAAAGGTAGATCTTGAAGAGATTCAAGAACCTTCCAATGACCAACCTGAAGTTGGCACTAGTTCACAAGATGATTCTCAGCACGGCGCTGCTGGAGAACCTGACACGGATCCTTTACCTCTTAGAAGATCCGGTAGGAGTCACAACAAGCCAGAGAGATATGGGTTTCTCATGTCTGAGGGTTGTGACCTAGTGGTGGATCATGATGAACCATCATCTTATCGGAACGCCGTGGTGGGCCCTGAGTCCGCTAGGTGGAAAGAGGCTATGGAGTCCGAGATGCAATCTATGTCGGATAACCAAGTCTGGGATTTGGTAGATCCGGTACCCGGGTGTAGACCCATAGGGTGCAAATGGGTCTTTAAGAAAAAGACCGGCATAGATGGAGAGGTAGACACCTTCAAAGCCCGACCGGTGGCGAAGGGTTTCACGCAAACTCATGGTGTCGACTATGATGAAACCTTTTCCCCGGTGGCTATGTTGAAGTCTATCCGGTTACTCATGGCAATTGCCGCATTTCATGATTATGAGATTTGGCAAATGGATGTAAAAACCACGTTCCTTAATGGGACACTTAGCGAGGAGGTCTATATCACTCAACCCGAGGGTTTTGTACATGCCAAGCATCTGGATAAAGTCTGCAAGGTAAAGAAGTCCATTTATGGACATAAGCAAGCATCGCGCAGTTGGAACCTGTGCTTTGATGAGAAAGTAAAAGAGTTTGGCTTTTCGAAAAGCAAGGATGAGCCACGCGTATATGTCAGGGCTAGTGGGAGCATATGTGTGTTCCTAGTCTTGTATGTCAATGACATACTCCTCATTGGGAATGATGTCCCGACCTTTCAAGGTGTAAAAACCTGGTTAGGGAATTGTTTTTCAATGAAGGATGTGGGAGATGCGACTTATATTCTTGGGATCAATATCAATAGAGATAGATCCAAGAGGCTTATTGGGCTTAGCTAAAGTACATATGTTGACAAAGTCCTAAAGCGGTTTAGGATGGAAGACTCCAAGATGGGGTTCATTCCAATGTCCAATGAAGCGAGTGCCATATGCTTCGGCTGTGGGCTCGATCATGTACGCCATGCTATGTACGAGGCCTGATGTATCGTGTGCCTTGAGCATGACGAGTAGATATCAAGCCAACCCTGGCGAAGCTCATTTGACGGCGGTTAAGAGCATTCTTAAGTATCTTCGGAGGACTAAGGAGATGTTCTTGGTGTACGGAGGTGAGGAAGAGCTTAGAGTAAAGGGTTACTCTGATGCAAGCTTCCAAACCGATAGGGATGACTGCCGATCACAATCGGGGTTCGTGTTCCTATTAAACGGCGGTGCGCTATCCTGGAGGAGCTCCAAGCAAGACACCGTGGCCGATTCCACTACCGAGTCGGAATACATTGCGGCCAGTGAAGCTGCTAAGGAGGCCGTATGGAAGAGAAAATTTCTGCTTGATCTGGGAGTGGTTCCAAGCATCAGCGACCCTATTGAGATCTTCTGTGACAACGAGGGTGCCGTTGCTTTAACAAAAGAACCGAGGTCTCATCGACGCACGAGGCATATTCCGCGGAAATATCATTTTATCCGGGACGTGGTCGAAAATGGAGACATCGTCATCAGCAAAGTACACACGGATAGAAATTTGGCGGATCCGTTCACTAAACTGTTGTCGCAAGCCAAGCACGATGCCCACACACGTGCTATTGGGATTAGATTTGCTAGTGACTTGGTTTGAGTTGTATATTGGTTATTGTATTCGATGTATTTACTATACTATTGGGAACATTAAGCAATATTGTATTTTTGAATGTATTGATTATTAAATGGAGATTTAATGATACGCGTGTAGCGAATACTTTCTTTAAATCATTATTGTGTTCCAACTTTGCATGTTTTATCACTTTCTTTATTGTTTTACATTCTAAACTGTCCATGATCGGTCATTCTTCAAGGAAGGAAGTATGAACGAAGATCGAGGGAAATGATTGGTCATAGTGTTCAATAGGGATTGAATACAAGGGACGCAATATTTCGCCTATACTTGAAAAGAGTTTCAAGTGATTGGACGACCCACACCTGATCTTACTTCATGGTACATGTCAAGAGTAAATCATGATAATAATATCTTTTATCCTTAGACAGGAGATGCATGTGTTTCACTATTTTGGTTTGCTTTATTCTGACTGCTTTCAAACGTAGTCCGTAACTGGCTATTATAAAGGAGGTCTTTGGGTAAAGTATTGCCATTGTATTGGAGGCAATGTAGTAGAAGGAATTTGTTCCTCTGTAAAGAGAGATATCCCTGGGCCCCTCGATGATTGGGCGCTGACACCAAAATGTATGGCCATGCTCGAGTTTGCAATGATTGTTGATCAGTTGCAACTCCCCTTTTGGTCACCACCAATCTTGATCGAGAAACATAATCGTGAACGATCGGAGAATGACTTTGTACCATGTCTCGTGTTCACTTGGATATCGCGAACAATAAGATAATTGATCACTTATCTATAGGACCATGTCAAACTCTTTTAGTTTATCATGGTACTTGTCAGGGATGACATACCCCATGTTTAGTTGGGGGCAGGGATGCCTTGCTAGAGGCCGCTCCCTGTCTGTGGTGCCCATGGATACGGTGTGTCATGTGCAAGTGGGAGTTTGTTGGAATTTGCCCACCGACACACGTAGGCTAGCATCACTGCCAATGAAGCATGGGCCTATTGGGTCACACGCCAAGTTTCAATCTCGACAACCTACTATAAGAAGAAAGAGTCAAAATGGTCAAATTCCAGTTGACCTAGGCTTCACGATCATGAAGGATGCTCCACGGGTCGTGAAGCAGCTCGTGTCCACGAGTCCTGTGAAGGAGGTCGTGAAGGCACAACTCTCACGATTCTTGCACACCGCGGCACGGCTCGTGGAGGATTAATGGCCGGTCGTGGCGCATTTATCCTTCACGGCCCGTGATAGCCCGTGACGAAGTCATGAAGGCAGAATTCTAAGTGACACTTGAATTTGGTTAGACCATTTTGTTGGTCCAATGAATGAGTGCCAATTATCACGACTCTGGACTCTAAAGAACAGATGATATCTCTTTATAAGGGGCATTGTTTGTTCATTCAATACTCTTGGATAAATTGTGCAAGCATACTTCATTTGTGAGTTCATACTAGTGAGAGTAAGCTAGAGCAAGTGGTCAAGGGCTGTGCACAAGTGATTTCAAGGCTGTTCCAGAAAAGATCCATCAAGTGTTGGTGGTGCTTCGGTTTGCTAGTACAAAAAGGTTGAAGGTTTCTTGGTGTGGACTTACATTAGGGCTTGGAACCTTTTGTTTCAAGCTTACATCCCAAATCCGATTTGTTCCAGCCAAGTATCAAAGTCTTCGAGGGTATGATTTGATCTCCTTCTTCTCTTTGTTCTTGTTTTTGGTTTCATGCATGTTTTTGCAATTTTTCACGACCATTGGGAAATCATGGGATCATTTTGTGTGTTTTTTGTTGCTTCCGTTGCGTTCTTTGATCCCCATGGATTCCCAACAGATTCGCCGATTGTGAGTATGGATCTTCAAGACTCCAAGTTCTTAAAGGATTGATCATGGGGATTAATAAAAGTCAGAATCTGTTATGATTAGGAATGAAGCAAACTTGATTAAGGATTAGAGATTATGTAGTTCTTACCTTAATACCCGAATTTCTTGAGTTGTGTTCTTGATTTCTTGCTTTGTTGCCTTGTGTTCGAAGAACAAAACCAAAGAGAGGAGAGGGAGAATGGAGGCCTATTTTGAGAGAGGAAGCGGGTGTGGTGATTAGGAAATGACTCTAGGCATTTAAAATAGAATCATGTTATTTTTGGTTATGTTTTGAATTTTGAAATTAATCCTCCCATTTCCCCCCTTGGTTGGCCGATTTTTGCATCACTTTTCTATATACATACATACATATATATATATATATATATATATATATATATTTCCTTGAGTAGGAGTGCAAGTGGTGCATATAACCTTGCCATGTGTTACAATTTATGTTATTAGTTAGTGTTATTAGGTTTAAGAGTTTGTTCTAGAGTTTTATTACTTTGATTTGTAGTGCCAACTTATTTGTTGTGTTATTATTATTATTATTACTTTAGTTTTGGTGTTATACGGTTGGTTGTTAGTGCACTATTCTTCTTTAAAATTACTCGAATCTTAATAGAGTTTATGTACTTATAACAAATGTTCCAAGAATTGCACTTTTATTCTCATGAGCTCTATTTAGTACTTGAGCTTGTGTCACCCTTGATGTGCTTTCAAGGTGCATGTAACAAATCTGTTTCTCGCTTTAGGCATGCAACTATAGAATTATCCAAGTGTCATGGTCTGAATAGTGCGTAAAGGGAGTATACCTTCTAATACTTATCACTCATTTGGATTTTTTTAGGGTTTCAAGGGAAATCAAACGCATGAAACATAATAACAAGTTGAGAGTCTAAACTGGCTAACCTGCTCTGACAACATCCCCCAGTTGAAAGAATTTCGTCCGGAAATTTCAGTTCGTACTTCTACTAGAGCTTATCGGATCGAATAGGTATGGGTATTTGGATTTCATGTTGTCCTCCCGTTCCGACGTAAACTCTGGTCCTCGTTTCGAGTTCCATCGGACCTTGACTATCGGGATTTTAATCCTTTTCAAACACTTGACCTCCCGGTCTAGGATTTCTACAGGTTCCTCAACAAAACGCAAGGTTGAGTCTATCTTGATTTCCTCCAACGGTACATGCAGATCCACATCTGCCAAGCATTTCTTCAAGTTGGATACGTGAAACGTATCATGTATACCACTGAGTTTATGTGGTAGTCTCTTGAACAATTTCTGGTCCTATCAACTGACTTTCCAGTTTCCCCCCACATCATCCCAAACAACGGCGATTTGCTTCAAATGGGGCACACTTAATACTCGTGCGATAACTGTTGTTATAGGAGAACTCAATTAGAGGTAGATGAGTATCCCAACTTTCTCTGAAATCGATCATACACTCCCTAAGTGTTAGTCCCAGATTGAGTATACAACAACAAATGTTTGTAGAAGGGGGGGTTGAATACAAACTTTAGCTTTTAAAAAATTAAATACACACCAATGTACTTTTATATAATTCTTATTGATTTTGAAACAAGAATTACATGTACTAGAAGCAGAAATTCTAAGTACAATAAAAGGTAGCAATCTATTTGTCTAACACATAGACAAGTTAACTCTAAAACAACTAATGTATATAGAGTGTTCAACACATGAACAAGTTTGATTCATCACAATGCTTAAACTCTACGAATTTCTCAACTGATGAGATTTTCTTTCTGTGGAGTAGAGACTTCATTGTGTTGTCTTTTGCATGTCCACCATGCATGAGTATATATATAGAAATCTTGGTGTATCCGGTTGCATGAAGGAAGGAGACAAAAAGGATGTGAAAATATAATATTTTAATTGTAAAGGTAGTGGGTGAAAAGTAAAGTTACTTTAATTAACTGTTTGATAAAAGTAATTGTACTTTTCTGCAAAAGTGCAACCTACTCACAATATAAAATATTAAACCCACATCTACTGTCGTGTAGAAGTTTCTTTCCCTTTCCATGCTTGTACATTAAACAACACCATGCTTCTGTTTGATTTGACTTTACCAAGTATGGGATTGCCAGCCATACTTAGTTGTTGAACAAATCTTCAAGATCTTCGTCTGTTTGAGGTATCTTTCTCCTTTTCCAGAGGATAAGATCAAACCTTTTTTTCTCATACTTGATCCAAAAAGTGTATTTTACTTTTATAAACAAAGATATAAGGCATAATAGAACAACACATGTTCTGCCTTTTACATATGACTTACAATCTGAAAAGATAGTGCAGATTTGACATTTTGCACGACTCAGCTAACATATTGTACTAGGAACTCTGAATTTCACTACTCAGTTGACAAAACATATCAATTGATCACTTTTTGCTAGGACTCAGTTGATACATATTGCTCAGCTGATCATATAGATGCTCAGTTGATCAATAGTAAACTTAGGAGGGCATAAGCTCATGTATTTGTATGATCAGTTGATCAAGAATGCCCAGCTGATCATTTAAATACATCAGTTTATGTGGAGAGATGACTTGTGTAAGAGAAGACTTACTTAGAAGATGCTCTAGGCCTCACCTGATCCATTTGTTCACTCAGCTGATGGAGTAGCTGAGCAAAGTCCTTGCTTAGCTTATGGTGTAGGCACTCAGTTGATCGATTTTCTTGATGGTTTCCTTTTCCTCAGCTGATGGTCTTCTTCACTTATTTTCTTCATCTGATGCTCCTTAGCTGATATCCCTTGGCTGATACTTTGAGTAGGATCTGATGCTTAGCTGATGGTCAGCTGATGGTTCCATACTTAGCATATTTCTACGGAATCTGATTCAGACAACACATGTTTGAATTCTTTCTAAGTCATACTGAATGTAGGGTTTGATTATCATCAAATTCTATGTTTTAGGATAGGCAGAGTTAATTATTTGGCTACCTAGCTATCTGTTTTTTGGTAGCACTTTTTATTTTGAACCTTGTTCTGTTTTTGGTTTCTTTTCTAGTGTTCCATTTTGTTCTGTTTTTGTGGAATCTTTTTCTGTGTTGTACCATTTTGTCCTGTTTTTGTGGTATCTTTTCATTTTTCCATTTTTATATGTTTTTTATTTTCTGATTTACATAAATATCACTTGAAATAACAGAATAAAGAAATGTACATAAGTATTTATAGAGATTAACTACTAGGTATACTATACTAAAAATAATATACAAACAACTAGATCAACAAGTCTTCAAAGTTAGATCAGTCTTAAATCATCCCACCATTTTTCTTCTTTTACTTCAAAATCTTTGGCATGGGGATCTGCTTCAGCTAAGACTTCACATTGGGCTTGAACAAGGGCTTCAAAATGTTTATTTCTAGTTCTACCTCTTGTAGATGTTCTTAGCCCAAAGAGAAAGCTCTTGCTAGCTTTGGGGATTTCAGACTATCTAAAAAACCTCCAAGTAGCAACTCTGCCCAGAAAGAATATACCTTCAATAGGCATAACTATAAACTTGTAAAGCTCAGGGGTGATGTTCAGTGGTAGAGTTGTGTTGAGACCCTTAAAATCATACAAGTACTCATGCTGGGGAAGTACCTCTCTTTGCTTAAATGGTTTCAAGGGCTTGGACCCTTTCTTGTGAAGATTATCAACTGTGTGCACATGCCTATAATAGTCATCTGGAGTGAAGGCCCTTTGTGACACAGCTAGAACTATCCAATTCTGAATCTTTTGGATGAATTGAACTTTGAGCTTGGATTTGGATTTGAAGAGGAGGTACAGGATCTCAACCAATTATGTGAACCCATAGATGTGACACCTCTCATATGATACAACTTCACAGCTGTTGAAGTTGTTTTGCCTTATTGCTTTGAGGTAGGGTTCACCATCACCTTTGTGGACAGTGGCTCTTGTAATAGGAGTTGGTTATATTCTATTTCTTAAAATATTGATCTTTTCTCTGAAGCTTTGTAGCCTTTGTTGACTAAGATTGTAGGGAGTAGATATATCAAGGTTGAAAAGGGTTGTGATGGCATCCGCATGAGATCTAGCTTTGAGCAGTTCAGTTTGAGATTTCTCCCTTGCCAGTTTGGTTTGAGCATCAGCTTGATTTTGAGTTTGTTCTTTCTCTTGTTGATATGCTAGCTCCTTGGCTTGGTAGATATCTTCAACTGGAAAACCCAATGCTTGAGCCATTTGGGCATTCTTCCTTTCTTCTTGCTCTTTAAGTGCACGCTCCCTTTGCATTTGATCATCTGCTTCAACTTACTCAGGTGTCATTTTCCTTTTGCCTTTGTCTTTGGGAGCAGAGGTTGCAGACTTTTGGACTCTTGGAGTTGATTGGACTGGTGGAGCAGATGATTTTGGGCTATGTCTTCTTCTTCTGAGGATGTCAGAAAGTGGAGCATCATCCTCATTACAGAATCAGACTCAATGGCTATTGGTGGAGAACAACCCTCAGCAACTTTTCTTCTTGGCTTTGGCCTGTTAGCCATTCTTTTCAATCTCTTTGGAAACCTTTGCTCCACCTCCGAAGGTGCTTTTCTTTTGAGAGGAGGAGGAGTTGTTGCTTTGGGTGCTTCCTGCTGCAAGATCTTTGTAGCAGTTTCATTATAAGCAGCATCCACTTGTTCAGAATCAGGATCATCCTTCCTAGATGAACTTGAGAATTTCTCCCCTTTTTGGCATCATCAAAAGGAGGAGGGGAGTCACCTCTGGTTGGTTTTGTGGATGGGTTAGGGGCAGAGGTAGGTGTATGGGTTGAGGAAGGGGTATAGGACGAGGTAGAGGCAAGGTTAGGGAGCTGGAGGGAGAGGTCATCCTTGAGATCTTTTAGGGCTTTCCATAATGAGAGATGACTCATCCTGGATTGTTCAGTGAGGGTTTCAATGTCATCAAGGATGCCTCTAAGGTAGGAAGGCATGTGTATGAGTTGTTCTGGTATGGGAACAGAAATGTTTGGGTTGATTGGGCGTAAGGTTTGGAGTTAGGATAGTAGAATTGAGATGGTTTGGTTGAGGGAAGAAATAGTAGATTGAGGTAGGATGGTAATTTGTGGTTAAGATGGAAAAAGGGTAGAAAATTGTTCTATTTTGGTTAAGATGGGGGTAAGATCAATGGGAGAGGCAGTAGGTGCAGGGGAGGGTTGGGTTGGGGTCTTGAGGGACTCAATGTCTTTTTCAAGTCTAGACAGTTGAGTGGAGGTTTGGGTTTGGAAGGCTTGAAAGGTTTGGGTTAGGTTATCAAGGTTTTTGTTTATGGTTTGGATAAGGTTAAGATTTGGTGTTTGTGTTGGAATATGCCCACTGACACACACGAGTTGGTATCACTACCGATGAGACATAGGCCTATTGGGTCACACGCCAAGTATTGATTCTAGCAACACCTTTGAACAAGAGAGAGAAAAATGCTAAAATGGGTTTTGGTTGGGCCGGGCACGTCCGTTCCTTGTGAAGGTACAGGTGTGCCCTATGCCAGGTATGGGCCCAAGGCCGGCGTGCCTAGGGCGTACCCATTGGGGCCGGCAAAGGCGTGCCTCGTGGAGGTACGGTCGTGCCTAGTGCGAAAGCACGAGCCCAAGTCGGGCGTGACTTGGTGTGCCTGTGGGCTGTCACGGCCATGCCTTGTGAGGCACGACCGTGCCTCAAGTTGTAACAACCCATTCAATTGGGCTTTTAAGTCTAGATTGAATATGACTTTATGGCTATTTACACTAGTAACTCATGAAATGCTTTTTGGTTTTAAGAGAGCCTTTAAAAGGTTCTCTTTTCGTTGATGAAGTAGTTTAAAAAAAACATGAAGTAAAAGATATACATGAACTTGTAACTTCAAGTTAGTTCATATTCTCTCTCAATACACACATTTGGAAGATAGATTAGCACATCAATCTTCAAGTGGTGTTAGACTCAAGTCGGTGGTGCTTTTGGCGGCGTCCAAATAAAGCTAGCACGTGGGAATCTAATACACTTGGTGTGGATACGGGTAGAGGAATACAACATTGTATTCTCACATTCATCGTCAACAAGGAGATATATATTTTGTATGGTATAATTTATTGTCCTTGTTCTTCTTCTTTTAGTTGCATTCCTATTGTCTAGAGTTTGCTCCATTGGGTGGTGTGTTGGTGGCAGAGAACCGAAATTGTTTTATACTCGTTTCTATTTCCCCTGCGTTTTCTAGATGCCACCAAAACCCAACAGTGGTATCAGAGCCATCTTTAACATGGCTTTGCACTAAAACCGGAATTTTGAGTTTTCTGTCAAAATCTGATTTTCCGGTGACCGGGCACGGCCGTACCTCTTGGGGTACGGGGCGTGCCAGTGGCCGGGGCACGGCCGTACCAGTGGGGGTACGGGCCGTGCCGGCACAATATTCGTTTGCTTAAAACTGTTTAAATTGTACACCGACAAAAGGGCAGGCACGCCCGTGCCTTGTGGGTTTTGGTCAGAATTTTGTTCTTGAAACAATGTTTTAAAATTATATTTAAATTCCGGATTTGTTGGTTGGGCTAGTCTTGGATCTAGTTTTTCCCCGCTATATTTTGATTCCTTGACTTTATATATTTTGTATGTCTTGGCATGAAGTGCATAAATATATATATATATATATATATATATATTTAAAGATGTATATATGAATATGTAATTTTAAAGGTGTATTAAAATTACTAATGCATATGTACAAGGATTACCTTTTGTGCCATGGGTGTTTTGTTGACAATCTTAATCAAAATATGTTTGACATGGTTATGTGGCACACCATGGTTTTGCTTTGGTTGTGTTTGGTTGTGGTTCGGTAACTAGATGCCCTTTAGACCTATGTGTTGTGGTGTTTGGTTTATTTGGTTTTGGTTGCCTGCGTGCCGTATTGTTGTAATTTTATTATTACTATTTGGTGCGGCTTGCATGCCGTTTATTTATTCCTTTGTGTCTTGTATTAGTAGCATAGGATTGTGTCTTGCATGCCATTTCTCCTTCTATGTATTTGTAAAATAGTATAGAAGTTGATGTTGTATGTAATAAACCAACGGGAATCACGGCGTTGATATCTCGGCAACGTGGAGTCCGGATTGCCTTTGGAGATGCCGGCTTCGGTGGGAGCACACCCTGCTAGGTGCTTTGGATCTTGGATTCCTTAGTTGACCTTGTTTTCCTGGTATGGCTCACGGAGAAAACGCATAGGATTTGGGCATGTTACCGAACTATTGTGTACACGTGATTGTTTTATATATTTATTATTTTGCATGGATGTGTAGGATATCGCATGCTAGATAATTTTTCCGAAATATATAAAACACAAAGATTTATAAAATTGGTTTATATTTCTTTCCGCGCGTATAGAATTAACAAGATAATATAAATTTGTATTATATTATAAGTGGATAAAAAATGTATTTATCACTTGATTTGTTAATTCGCAAAATTGGTTAAAATTGTTTTAACCGGAAAACGAAATCCTGTTTTTAAAATGTAAATCACTCGCCATCCGTAAGATGACACCACCCGAATCTAGTGAAACTTGGATGATTGTCGAGATTTAGCACGAGTCATGCCGAGTGGAACTGTGTGGAAGGTGAGTGTGGTAACTCGCAATATTGGTTGTCGAGCTTAGCATGAGCCAATTATTGGCGAGAGTTCCACCGTGTGTCTTGACGGCCGGTTTACAATTCTTTTTGTGACACTTAGGTGGCGTCGAGCTCTAGCTCTAGCCAAAAAGAAATTTTGATTGTCAATGGATCCCGAAAGGATCTAGAAGTTGCAAAGTGTTTGCAATCGGTAAAATGGTTACCGGCCTAAATAGCTTTGCTTTGTGATCCGCGGTAAACCCTTCATAACGTAAAGTGAAATATGGTTTCTAGCCTTGTTTAAATAATTGTTTTTGAAAACTATTTGGGTAATTATTTCTACAAGGATTATATCTAAATTCACTAAAACGTGTACTCTAAAAATTGTAGATGACAAACGTTAACAACGCAACACCAAATTTATCTCTCTGTTCGTTCCTAGAAAAGGAGAAACTTGTAGGTGTGAACTTTGTGGATTGGTATAGGCAATTGAAAATTGTCCTTCGCCACAAATCTAAGTTGCACATCCTCGAGGGACCTATTCCGAAACCACCTGCTGCCAACACAAGTTGGGCCACTAGATACGCCTTTGAAAAGCGTATCGAGGATGCAAAAGATGTTTCTTCTTTCATGTTATCGACTATAAGCTGCGAGTTGTGAAAGCAACTCGGGCATATGAGTGCATATGACATGATTAATCGGTTGAAGGACATGTTCCAACATAAGATTAGAGAGGAACACTTTATGTGTGTCGAAGCCCTTCTTAGTTGCCGGATGCAGGAAGGTGCGAAGGTTAGTGTTCATGTGCTTCGTATGAAGGCATACATTGACCAAATGGAAATACTAGGATTTCCCATTGGGAGGGAGCTTGCAGTGAATATGATTCTCCAGTCCCTGCCCGCGTCTTATGATGAGTTTATCAAAAACTATCAAAAGGACAAAATGGTAGAATCCTTAGACGAGTTGCAAGGCATGCTTAGGACTTTCGAATCTAACGTGGCCAAACGTAAGTTCGTTCCCACCCGGTTATTTGAGAAATGTAAAACCGAGAAAAAGAATATGACTACAAAAGGAGAAGTTTGCTATTTCTGCGGTAAATATGGAGATTGGCGCCGCCACGCTTGTCCTGAGTGTTCGGAGGAGTTAAAGCTTCCTATGAGGCAAGGGGATAGCTCCTCGTCATCAGGTGCATTCATGGTTAACTCTATTGCTTTTCTACTTCTTAGCTAGAATTTATGAAATGCTGGCTATAACACTCAGGTTTGTTGCAAAAATTGTTTTGTTACAAAGTGTAGGTGTTAAACGGAAGAAGTAGCTGATAAGGCATGGAGAGCTAGAGCAAAATTGGGAAACTTGGACGTTGTCTCGTTTGAGAGGATTGGGAGTTTTGATCTCTCCATTTCATCTAGCTATTTCATTACTTTCTTAGATTAATATTTTATCTGCCCTGCGTGGTGAGAGAAATATTAAGTCTATTATGCATTGGTTGACGATGGATATTACTTTGTATTTGATATATATATATTAGTGGTTTATTTCAAAGTTTATCCATGTCATGGCATTAATAAGCTTTTGCTTAAAGGTAATAAAGTAATCATGAATAACATGTTTAAATCCAAAAATGGTTTGGATTAGTTATCTAAGTGACAAGATTATTTCGCTATGTAAACAAGACTCGCTTCACCAAGTTCCGCGTGGTTTGGAATCTTGGGGCATTTGATAATTGATCAAATGATGAGTGAGAGAATTTTTTATTAGGCTAAACTACTTGCACTTCGTTACCTTTACCCGTGGTGGTAGTAGGGATAGGTATATTTGAAACCTTTGAGGTGTTCAATGATTATCTTAACGAGGTTTGTGGACGAAAGGTTAAGTTACTTAAATCTTGTAAAGATGTTGAGTATCTTAATATATGATCTTGTGTCCATCATAAGAATTGTGGGATATGTCTCATAAATTATTTCTCCTAGGACACATTGGCATATGGGTCGCATAGAGGAGGAACCGAATATTCTTGGATATGTTCGGGTCTTGATGGATCGCAAATTCATACCCAATGTGTTGGGATGCTTAAGTATGGCAGTCAATGTTCTATATATAAAATCAACAAAGATGGTTTAGTACGCATCTTAGGAGAAAAGACTAGAAAGAGTGTATTTGCTTGTCTATCTCAAAACCTAGATTATCCAGCCTACGTGTAGACGTGAGGTGGTAGAATCCGGGGACTAAAGATGCTACTCCGTTAGGCATGAGATATTTGTTTCACGAACTTTTGAGGACAAGTTTTGTCGCTCAATAGCAAGTGGAAGCTTAATATCTATGGGAGCCAGTGTGAGTAAAACCTGATGTTAGCACTAGCGTACAATAACTCAGCATGGCGATGTTGGAGTACCTGGCATAATTCGTTACTCTTCCTATTTCTGATAGGAGTTGTCGTAAGGCTGGATGGATATATGTTTTATATCTAGAGGAAGATAACTCGATGATGGATTAGTTGAATTCATCAACTATCGGAAGTCGTAGTGGGCCTAGTGTCTACTAGAAGGAGAGAGGTAATGAGAATGGGATGCAATCCATGTAAGATATCCAAGTATTGGACTTGGTTGATCCGATGCCTTGGTGTAAACCTAAGGGTATGCGTGGATTGATATGTAGACAACTTCAAATGCCGACCGGTGGTAAAAATTCTAATATGATTGACCATGAGGACGGTATCATAAAAGAGTTTTTCCTGGTGGTTATGTTGAAGTCTGCTTGGATGACTTATGGTGTATCACTGCCTTTTCTTGATTATGAAGGTATGATAGTGAAATGAAAAGACTCTATTCCTTTATAGGAATTTTGAGAAAGTGTTTTAGAACTGTCCGAGAGTCTTGTACATTATTAGTATCCTCGTATGGTCTACAAGCCCAAGAAGTCTATTCATGGACTTGAACTTCAAATACCAACTAATGATTAATGTTCCGTTATGATTGACCATGGGGATGGTATAATAATGAAATCTTCTTAGTGGTTATGTCGAAGGTTACTCGGATACATGTGTTTATCACTACAATGTAAAGATCGTATTCCTTCATGGAATTTTGAGGAAGAGTGTTTCAACACTATCCGAAAGTGTCTTGTACATTGAAAGTATCCTCGTAGACTTGGATAAATATCCCAAGGTTGTAATCTTCACTTTAATGAGAAAATCATTGAGTTGAGTTTTTTGAAAAGGGAAGATTAAACTTGGATGTATGCCAGAGCTAGTGGGAGCGCTTGTGTTCCTCAAATTGCGTATCATTAACATACTTCTTGTTGAAGATAATATCCTAACTTGGCGGTTCATAAAACCGGGGTTGAGAAATTATTGCTTCATAAGAAGAATTAGAAGATACGAACGTGAACTTTTCGGAGTGACAAAACTAAGAGAGTGATATTGAAACATGATGAACTAGTGTGTTAATTTAATTAGCAACTTGGTTTATCACATGGTTTCTTTTCTCTCATTTTTGACATACTTGGAAGAACTCTTGGTACATTGCTCTTCAAGTTGATGTTCGGTGGTAACAAGGAAATTTGAGTAATATATTACTCTTAGTGAATTGTTATTGTTATGTTGTTAAGTGGAGTGTTATCAACAAGAATGGTTCTTTAAGCATCATTGACTCTATTGGGTTCTCTTGAGAAAATAAGAGTATGATTGCTTATATATGTGAACCATAGTCTTGTGCATTGTGACTCTATTGGGTTCTTTGGAACAATGAGAGCATGAAGGATTGGACAAAGGACCATGATCTTGCCGATGCACACTTTATAAGTGTTTGGTCGAGAGAAGATATGGTGATTGTTAGAGTACGCATGGATGTCACTTTGTGAATCCGCTTACTAAGCTTTAGTTGTGAGCTAGTGATGAATTTTCATACTAGGCTTGCAAACACTTGGTTTACAAGTGGCTTTGGCTTGGGTTCGTTTAGTTGAATTTGATATATTTTGAGTTGGGAACATTAAAGCAATAATGTGCTTTGATTGTATCGACTATCAAATGGAGATTTAATAATGCGCGCGGAGCGGGTACTTTCGTTAGACTTTATTGTGTTCCATCTTAGCATGTTTAACTACTTCCTTGATTAAATTTATTTATTCTAAATGCTCCATGATCGGTCGTTCTTCATTGGAAGGAAGAAGTGAATTAAGATTGAGGCAGGTGGTTGGTAAAGTGGATTGAATACATGTTTATGCAACACTAGCCTGTACTTGATAGTGATTAAGTAATTTGAGGACCCGCACCTGAGTTTACATCATGGACATGATCACAAGTAAACTACGATGATAATATTGGTTATCCTTCTACTAGAGATACATATGCTTCTTGAATAATTGTAACGCCGCAATTTTTAAAACATAAATAAAACCATATCTCAAGTTTCTTTAGAAATAAAAGAGTTATTTTATAAACAAGCGGAAGCAACAAAACTGTTTTGAACCCTCAGGTTCATAAAAAAGCCTGAAAGTTACATATTTACATCAAAAGATGCTTTCTCACTAAACAACCGGGTGTTAAGTTTCGAAACACTTTTTTACTTAAATACATAACAACTGTCAAACTGAAGCTTTGCCCTTGTCTTTGATAAAACCTGCAAAACATTTTAGAAAATAATATCTGATAAACTGCAAGAGCTTAGTGAGTAAACTAGATTGCCAATCATATAAACACATGAATATAATCATATGATAAACACTGACAATAACTGATCATAAATCTCTGAGTAATTAACTGAGCCACTACTGCCCAAGGAAGTATGCTTATTGATTCACATGATTAATTAACTGAGCCACTACTGCACAAGGCAGTATGCTTTCTAATATCTGATTAATTAACTGAGCCCCAGTAATGTGCTATTTCTGAGCCACTACTGCACAAAGCAGCATGCTTATTATTACTGAGCCTTACTATACATGGCAGTAAGCTTAACACACATGAACATAAATACTGTAACACTACTGAACCTTACTGAACATAGCACCCAAATCTGAGTGATCTAACATATCAATAACCTGATATAATAACATACATGCCGTAAATATGAATAGTAGTCTAGAAGACTCACCTTATAGTCTGTGATGCTATAACAGTCCACAATCAATAATAATCTAGCGAACGCGCCTCTGATAAATCTCTACATGAAATAATACTGAATATACATCAACACATGCATCTGCTAAACTGAACAACTGAACAAAACACTAGGCACGCCCGTGCCTCGCCAGGCACGCCCGTGCCTTCTCTAGGTACTCCCGTGTCTTTCACCCACACAACCCCATGGTCTCTAGGAACCCTCTGGGCCTTTCTAGAACAGGGCACGCCCGTACTCTAAAGGTCATGCCCGTACCTCCTTAGGTATGGCCAAGGGCTCAGTTGGATCTTGAAGGTCACGCCCGTGCCCTTCAACTGGTAGCAGCACTTTGGCTGACTTACTTGCTGTCCCCGGCCAAAACACCCCAAAAACCCAACTTTAATTCATAAAAACGCTTCTGGGATGTTTTCCTACATCCCAAACAACTTCTAATCCATAAATAACAACAATAACAATCTGAAATTTGTGATTCACCATAGAATCAACTAAAACCCATTAAAACTTCAAGAACAAAACCAAGAACTCTTACCTCCAAGTTGTTTGATCACTAGCTCCAGTTGTCTCTCCTTGCTTCCACTGCTCTTGAGCAAACACCTCCAGAGAAAATTGGTGATTTAAATAATACGTGAGTTTGGTTCTTGCAAAATAACTACTTTGACCAAAAATAGTCAAAGGTGACTATTTATATAAATATCTATGGACTAATTACATAATTAGTCCCTCAACCTTTCCTAGTTCCGTTTTGACGGTGTTAGCCCCTTTAGTTTATAACCACATACTATCACATATATCCATTTGTAACCCATATATGACTTTCTACATTTCTCGCGTTAACTTAATAATAGAATTACCGGGTGTCACAACTCTTCCCCACTTGAAATGATTTCGTCCTCGAAATCAACTACCGTAAAGTTCTGAATAATATCATCATTTCCTGTACAGGCCCTCATGCATATACTGACCCCTCTTTTATACTTTTACCGGTTCCTTGACCCTTTTACTCTGTTTATTAGATTTAACTGCAAAACATCTGCTGAAATATAACACACGAAAGGTGTTCTGAATTTATAACATCTCTTCTGACAACTCTGATCTATAAACTGCTCTTCCTCATATGTACAATAATTTTGAATAACTGATTGAATTCCGGGCTTAGTTTTCTCTCTTTTCTGAATCTCATAATCTCTTTCCATGGTGATACCTCTAATAATATATATTACTCCACTGTAACTGATGTGATGACCTCTGTTTATCCGTATAACCCTTCTGTCTATTCTAAACATCTGACAATCTATTACATACCTTCTGAATCTGTTCTGTCTTTCGATGTACCATTTCTGTACTACCCCACTCTGTCTGACTTACATCATCCTACACACTAAAGTTCAATATTAATATCATACATTGGCATCCTGGTGCTGAACTGGTATCTGTTATAACACTAATTTTCTGTCAAACAAATTTACACCCCCAGTTTTCCTTCTGAATCAATAACACAATCATAACATATGCTTTCCATCAACTGTATATTCCTTTCATTCTGACTGTACTGAGATAAGACTTATTCCTCAACTCAATATGAAATTTGTTCCAAATTCTAAAAATACAACGGGCATCCCTGTCTGATTCAGTAGAAACTGATGTACTACCACAAGATACAATTTCTTTCACACATACCTCTGTTAACTGCTCTGAATAATAAGTTTTCTCTAATGAAAACAAATTATATATCTTTACTGATATTTTCCCACTTGTCTGACTATATCTCATTTCACCTCCAGCTATCAATAATTCACTCTTAGGTATTCATACCCTTAGTAACTTCTAGCTACATCATCACTATAAAGTTATGAATTTTCATATAGGTGTGTCTTACACGCACCCCCATAACCTGAGACTCATATACGACCATATCCAATTAACATGTCATACTTGTTTTTAAACTGATTGACTACTTGTCCCCTTTTATCCCTTCGTTGTAATACTTTCCACCTTTGATCACTTGTCACTGAACTGTTCTTATCACCTCTGAATAAGAGTGTCATAACTGACATTTAGATAATTATTTCACATCAGTACTATTTTTGATTTCCTGTTCAAATTGTTGGCTATACCATTAGCTTTACTCTGAATAACATAATATTCTATTCACAACCCTCCACTGATTCTGACCACTGTTTCTGTCACCTTTACAAGTCTTTCTCACTCAACAATTATTCCCAACTGTTATAATTTAGTGTAAACAACACTTCACACATAAAAACACATTATCCCATCATATCACACAGAATGCTACTGTAGCGTACTAACGGTAGTCTTACATCTACTCATCTCTAAATGCTATCGCAGCGCACTGATGATAGTCTTACATCACCTATGAATGCTATTGCGGCGCACCAACAATAGTCTTACATCCACATATCCACCCAATATCGGGGTATAACCATCACGTATCATATACATAACGTGCCACATATACTACTATCAAGTGCAAGTCGGGGTATTCATCCTCATCCTATTTTAACTGTTTAAAAGTGTAAGCAATAATTCTTCCCCTCGGCATTAAAACACAATCACTGCCACTGTACAAAGCAAACTCAAACTACTGTCATTTCTTCAATCAATTCAGGTAGCGCAAAAACTGTCGTTTCACCAAATTTCTGTTAACAATCCCATAACAATACTGACCACAATCTGCCTGTCTGATGGTAACCCTGGGTATTTCCTCGGTTTACACGTCAAATATTCATATACTACTTTCGCATCTTTAAAACTCATTTGTTTCTTCTCTAACTAATACTCATAACACAAACTAAAGAAATAGTATATCCACACTGAGGATACTTCCTATTTCTATAAACTAGCCATACATATAACTTTTTGGTTTTTGATACTAACACATATATTTAGTTCTTCCCCACTTAGGATATGAACTCATATCACTTTCTGTTCACATAATACTATAACCTGGTTACTATCAAACCAGTCTATTCCAATTACTGTTTGGAATTCTCTCATAATCATGGTTATAGTTTCAACAAGGAATCTAACTGTATCTAGTTCTAACACACTTGACTGAAATCTATACAGAATAACTAAATACTAACAATTTACTTGTAGCGGAATCAAATAACATACGAGCAAACAAACTGTTGACAAGATATATACCTGGAACTACACCTGGCTTTGTTTATAATCCTTCTCCCTCTTCATCTCAGAATATGCGTGGACGGCGAAGTTGAAGCAGACTCGAAATCGGTAAGCACAGTTATTGCGGTTGGATTGGGATATTCAGACCTCTGATGACCTGACTGATAACAATTATAACACACTTTGATCGGATTCTTGATATCTGTGCTCTAGTGATCAGGTTTCCCACATTTATAATATGCCAAAGAACCAACCCTGCATTTTCCCAAATGACGTTTCTTGCATAACGAACAAACTGGATATGTCTTCTGCATCACCATCTTTTCTTGAGTTTCAACTCTCGGTTTCATATATACTGGCGTCGCCTTCTCCACTGGCTCTCTTTCTGTTTCCTGTCTGACCAATTCTAACTCTCTAGCCCTTGCAGCATCCATCATGGATTTCACTGTTTGATGCTTACTAGCATCAATAAAACTTTCGAACGCTAGGCTTGAGCACCATCATGTACCTATACATCTTCATCTTTTCATTTGCCACATAGTCTGGGCAAAAACGAGCCTTCTCCACAAACTTCGCATTAATCTCTGGTACAGTCTCCTTTGTCTGTTTCAATTTGTGGAATTCATCCACAATCTTATCAACTTCTACCTGTGGTAAAAATTGTTCGAAAACAATTTCTTTAAACTCTTCCCATGTCATAACTTCTATCTGAACATAACCTCTTTGTTTTACCTCCATATCCCACCAATCCTTAGCTGCACTTCTCAGTTGATTGGTTACATACCTCACCATATTCTCAGGTGCACACGAACAGGTGTAAAACGCACCTTCAATTTCAGAGATCCATCTGTGACTGAAGACTGGATCAGTTGCCCCTTGAAACAGTGGTGGCTGACAAGCTGCAAAGTCTCTGAACGTACACCTTTTCGGTGCTTCACGTATATAAACTTGAGGTTGAAGATTAACCCCAACACCTGCAGCAGTTAACCTAGCTAAGACTTCCTGCCCAATCACTTCCTTATTCTGATCATTTACCTGATCTACAACCTGTTTTATGATATAAGGAATACTTCGTTCCAACGCTTTACTAATTTCCCTCGCTACAATTTCTCTAATTGCAGCTTCTGGTACTTCCTGATTTATCTCTAGGGCTCCTCCCTCCCCATCATACTGTGTTCCTAAAAGAATATGCTCATCTGTCACACTGGTCTCTACCCCTTCGGGTCTACGACTGGGACCACCCTTAATATTATTAACTGCTCTTGAACCTCTTGTATTAACCATCCTGGTAGTATAGATAAAGAATTAAGGAAAAGGTAGCTCTATCACACCATCCTCTATAACAAACAGTTACTAATACATCCAACATATCAGTACACCTATCATCTGATCCAAAGTATTTCTGCATATACTAAGGCATTCTATACATCTATACTCTCTAGTGTACTACTTCTACAAGTACCCCTCACCCGATTCACAAGATTCCTCATGATTTCATTAAGTTCCAACACGTATCATATGTCTGTAATAATATGAGCTCTTATATTATTATAAACACATTACACACGTTTGATCTTAACTTTACCACAAAAAGTCCCGATTCACAGGCTTAGGCCATGTATCTCTAATAAAGTACATCACATATTCATGTCACAATTAATCTCATACTGACTGCACATGTAAAACTAACTCTTAACAGTTGTAAGCATACATATCATATCTGTCCTGAACACATCATGCACTGACACATAATGCTCGCATAACACATATCAATATAATTACTAGTATACTCACCAAGCTGCAAGCCTCCAGTTTGACCAAATCCGCAGAACCATGGTTTAAGTCCAGACGATGCATAACACACCTCCAAATCCCTCAAACCTTGGCTCTGATACCAAATTGTAACGCCCCAATTTTTAAAACATAAATAAAACCATATCTCAAGTTCCTTTAGAAATAAAAGAGTTATTTTACAAACAAGCGGAAGCAACAAAACTGTTTCGAACCCTCAGGTTCATACAAAAGCCTGAAAGTTACATATTTACATCAAAAGATGCTTTCTCACTAAACAACCGGGCGTTAAGTTTCAAAACACTGTTTTACTTAAATACATAACAACCTTCAAACTGAAGCTTTGCCCTTGTCTTTGATAAAACCTGCAAAACATTTTAGAAAATAATATCTGATAAGCTGCGAGAGCTTAGTGAGTAAACTAGACTGCCAATCATATAAACACATGAATATAATCATATGATAAACACTAACAATAACTGATCATAATTCTCTGAGTAATTAACTGAGCCACTACTACCCAAGGCAGTATGCTTATTGATTCACATGATTAATTAACTAAACCACTACTGCACAAGGCAGTATGCTTTCTGATATCTGATTAATTAACTAAGCCCCAGTACAATGCTATTTCTGAGCCACTAATGCACAAAGCAGCATGCTTATTATTACCGAGCCTTACTATACATGGCAGTAAGCTTAACACACATAAACATAAATACAGTAACATTACTATAACACTACTGAACCTTACTGAACATAGCACCCAAATCTGAGTAATCTAACATATCAATAACCTGATATAATAACATACATGCCGTAAATATGAATAGTAGTCTAGAAGACTCACCTTATAGTCTGTGATGCTATAACAGTCCACAATCAATAATAATCTAGCGAACGCGCCTCTGATAAAACTCTACATGAAATAATAGTGAATATACATCAACACATGCATCTGATGAACTGAACAACTGAACCAAACACTAGGCACGCCCTTGCCTCGCCAGGCACGCCCTTGCCTCGCCAGGCACGCCCATGCCTCACGCTAGGCACGCCCGTGTCTTACACCCAGACAACCCCGTGGTCTCTAGGCACCCTCTGGGCCTTTCTAGAACAGGGCACGCGCGTACCCTAAAGGTCATGCCCGTACCTCCTTAGGTACGGCCAAGGGCACGGTTGGATCTTGAAGGTCACGCCTATGCCCTTCAACTGGTAGCAGCAGCGACTTACTTGCTGTCTCCGGCCAAAACACCTCAAAAACCCAACTTTAATTCATAAAAACGCTTTTGGGATGTTTTCCTACATCCCAAACAACTTCTAATCCATAAATAACAACAATAACAATCTGAAATCTGTGATTCACCATAGAATCAACTAAAACCCATTAAAACTTCAAGAACAAAACCAAGAACTCTTACCTCCAAGTTGTTTGATCACTAGCTCCAGTTGTCTCTCCTTGCTTCCACTGATCTTGAGCAAACACCTCCAGAGAAAATTGGTGTTTTAAAGAATACGTGAGTTTGGTTCTTGCAAAATGACTACTTTGACCACAAATAGTCAAAGGTGACTATTTATATAAATATCTATGGACTAATTACATAATTAGTCCCTCAACATTTCCTAGTTCCGTTTTGACGGTTTTAGCCCCTCTAGATTATAACCACATACTATCACATATATCCAATTATAACCCATATACCACTTTGTACATTTCTCGCGTTAACTTAATAATAGAATTTTCGGGTGTTACAATAATGATATGGTCTTGTGTAGATTGCTTTCTAACGCAGTTCGTAACTGGCTGTTATAAGGGGAGGTTTCAGGCAAGAACATGTTCTTATGACGGAACGATGTAGTCAAAGGTATTCGTTCCTCTTTAGAGAGATAACCCTGGGCCCCTCGTTGACTGAACCGATGACATCAA
Organism: Dittrichia graveolens; assembly: GCA_038502395.1. Taxonomy (NCBI): domain Eukaryota; kingdom Viridiplantae; phylum Streptophyta; class Magnoliopsida; order Asterales; family Asteraceae; genus Dittrichia; species Dittrichia graveolens. Next base: position 56,990,050 of record JARJIL010000009.1, on the reverse strand, counting down.
AATGCATGGTCGTGCTCAAGTTGAATTGATAGTGGATCAATTTTGCAACTTGTTTTGTTCGTCATAGTTAGTCTAGATCGAGAAACATAATCGTGGATGTTTTTGGGTTGATGATGTTCCATGACCTACATTCACAACGGATATCGTGAACGAAGGGATGAATAATCACTGATCTGTAGTACCATTCTTTACAGGTTGGTACTTGTCATGGGCGACATACCCTATGCTGACTTGGGTGCATAGATGCCTTGCTAGAGGCCGCTCTATGTCGGTGTTACCTTTCGTGGGTGTGTCATGTTCAAGTGGGAGTTTGCTGGAATATGTCCACTGACACAGACGAGTTGGTATCACTACCGATGAGGCATAGGCCTATTGGGTCACACGCCAAGTAATGATTCCGGCAACACCTTTGAACAAGAGAGAGAAAAATGCCAAAATTGGTTTTGGTTGGGCCGGGCACGGCCGTGCCTTGTGAAGGTACGGGCATGCCCTATGCCAGGTACGGGCCCAAGGCCGTCGTGCCTAGGGCGTACCCGTTCGGGCCAGCACGGGCGTGCCTCGTGGAGGTACGGCCGTGCCTAGTGCGAAAGCACGAGCCCAAGTCGGACGTGACTTGGTGTGCCCGTGGGCTGTCACGGCCGTGCCTCAAGCTGTAACAACCCATTCAATTGGGCTTTTAAGTCTAGATTGAATGTGACTTTATGGCTATTTACAGTAGTAACTCATGAAACATTTTTTGGTTTTATGAGAGCCTTTAAAAGGTTTTCTTTTCCTTGATGAACTAGTAAAAAAAACCATGAAGAAAAAGATGTACATGAACTTGTAACTTCAAGTTAGTTCATATTCTCTCTCAATACACACATTTGGAAGATAGATTGGCACATCAATCTTTAAGTGGTGTTAGATTCAAGTAGGTGGTGCTTTTGGCGGCATCCAAAAAAAGCTAGCAAGTGCGAATCTAATACACTTGGTGTGGATACTGGTAGAGGAATACAACATTGTATTCTTGTTAGACTAAATATTGTGTTCATTATATTAGTTTAGTTTTGTTTGTCATTTGTCATTGTAGAGGGTAGATTTAGTAAATACCTTATGGGTATATATACTAGTCTACCTACCACAAATCAATTGAGCATTTCATTATTCCTAAAAGTGTGTGTGAATTCTCTATTCTCTCTCATCAATTCATACATCATCATTATGGATTTGCTCCAACTTCACTGATCATCATTAAATATTGGGACCAACAAGTGGTATCAGAGCCACGCGTGATAAAAGTAAGGGTCGTGATTTTGTATTCATCATCAAAGATAAGAATTCGATGATTAAGGTTTGGTTGTTCTCTATCTTTAATTTGAAGTTGTTCAGATTTGGATTTTTAAAGGTTTCTCGTAATTTTTTATTGCGATTTTTGCCTTTAAAATCTATTTTAAAACAAGTGGGTAATTAAATTGGTTGGTTATTAATTGAGATATGAGATCTATGAATCCAACGGAATAAATTTCGAGGCTATTAAGGTTTCATCAATATTCAAATTTCATTGAAGAACACTTGAAGAAGTTGAAGAACAGTGAAGAACTATTATTTTGATCTATAATTCTTCTGAAAAAGAAATGAAAGGGGTTTGCTAGACAACTCCAGTCACGCGCCTATACACTTCGAAATTGTTTGTTACAAACAATATCCCTGAAAATCAAGAAACTAGTCTCATGCGTAGACTTCGAGCACCTTTATTTATCTCAAAAGAATTTGAAGTAAGCTATAGAGAACACTTCGAGCGCATGTTTTGTTTTTCCCAAGCACACTTCGAAGTCCATGTTTTGAATTTATGATCACTTCGAGCTCCTTTTTATCTTACACACTTCGAAGTCCATTTGCAACATGAATTCGAGCGCCTGTTTTGTTTTTCCCAAGAAGAGTTCGAAGTTCTTTTTTTATTATCCACACTTCGAAGATCAGATTATAATTGCCATGCACACTTCGAAGTCCTCCAATAAATTCCATGCAATCTTCGAAGGCCAATAAACCACATGTCCACTTCGAGCACAATTAATTTCCATGCAAACTTTGAACTCATATAATCCCCATGCACACTCCTAACTCACGTAACCCCATGCACAATTAATTCCTTTGACCTCGAGCTGATATTTTTTTTCTAAATCCGAAGTCCACAATTAAACTCCAATTCGAAGTCCACAATAAAATCCAATTCGAACTCCACAATTATTCAATTCAAAGTCCATTGATTTCATGCACCTTCGAAGTCCCAAATTAAATTAGGCAGCCAATGCAATTCGAAGTCCATAATATTCCATGCACAATTCAAAATCTGATTTCCAGGCACAATTCGAAATTTAAATTCCATGCACACTTCGAGTATTTTAATTCCCTTGCACACGTCGAGCTTGTAAATTCCATGCAAACTTCGAGCCTTTAAATTTCATGCACACTTCGAGCCAACATATCACATTCACTTCGAACACAATAAACCCATTCACACTTCGAGCGGTTTAACTCCATTCAATTCGAAGGCCACGTGTTCTTCGAGCACCTCGTTATTAATCATTCACTTCGAGATCATTTTTATTTGCCATTCACACTTCGAGCACCTTCATTTTTAATGGACATTCACTTCGAGCTCATTTTTACTACATTCACTTCGAATTCGAAGCCAACACTCTTTGAATTCGAAACAGTATTTGCCATTTACTTCGAGCACTGAATATTTCAAAATCTTTGTTTAACTTCAAACAAACTTTTAAATCAACTTCGGACTCTTTCATCTCGTTTGATCACTTCGAACTTCGAATTCGAACACAATCACAATCTTACTTCTCAAGTTAACGATCATTCCATTTCAAGTGTGTGTTCATCTCTTGAAGCTTTCATCATAAATCTTGCTTACAACACTTGATTACAATCATGATGCAAACCAAAGACGAACAAATTAAACAGTTGAAGGATGAGAGAGACATACTTTATGCTTGGGTAGATTTTGCCGAGAAACAAAAGAAAAGGGCAGATGATTTAGAACAAGAAAACACAAAACTTACCCTACAACTTTCTGAATTAACTGAGAAACTTCACATATTAGAGAGCAAATTTCAAGAGTTTGAGATTGAAGAATGTGCCAAGAGAAGAAATCTTGAGCAACAATTGTTGGATATTCAAAACAAGTCATCCTTAGAAAGAATGATTCAATTTGAGCTTAAACTTCAGAAATTGGAGCAAGACTTACAAAATTGTGGAGAAGAAAAAGTCACGACATCTTCTGACTCTCAAAAAGTTCAAAAGTGTAAGTTTGCCAAAGGAAAGGAAATCAAGGTGGTTCCTGTAACAGTCCTTGCAGGTGAATCATCAAACAATCACATGCGTCTAAACTCCAAATGCTCTAAGGATCATTACTCAAGTTCCAAATCATACACAAAGCAGTTCATAAACAGGGTCAAGCTTCGGAGAAAGCTTTGGAATGAAAGCAAATATAATTTTGAAGAAATGAAAGAGAAAACTCTTCTTCAAAAGAATTGTGGTACACCTTATCATGCTGCTTATCCATTTGCACGTGTTAGTCAAACAAGATCATTCTTGAATACTAACACGAATGCACGTCTTCCCGCCTTGCCAGAGCTTAAATATCCATGTGTGGTTCGCTCGGTCAAACATCTCTTAAGACTTTCTAAAGAGAAGATTTTCATCAAACCACTTTCCTTTTCAGTGGATGTTTATCATAAGAAGATATATGCTCGTAAGATCAAGGGGAAGCAAAGAAATGAAAATATCTCAAGTCATCAATGAAGATTGAGAGCTTCATTCAAGGGGGAGTGTATTTTTCACTTGCAGAATAAACAGGATACTAAACAGAAGATTCTCCCAAGCTCAACTGCTCCAGCAAAGAAGATATTTTTCCTTTATTTTGCTTTATCTATATAATGAACACAAAGGGGGATATTGTTAGACTAAATATTGTGTTCATTATATTAGTTTAGTTTTGTTTGTCATTTGTCATTGTAGAGGGTAGATTTAGTAAATACCTTATGGGTATATATACTAGTCTACCTACCACAAATCAATTGAGCATTTCATTATTCCTAAAAGTATGTGTGTGAATTATCTATTCTCTCTCATCAATTCATACATCATCATTGTGGATTTGCTCCAACTTCATTGATCATCATTAAATATTGGGACCAACAATTCTCACAATCATCATCAACAAGGAGATATATATTTTGTATGGTATAATTTCTTGTCCTTGTTCTACTTCTTTTAGTTGCATTACTATTGTCTAGAGTTTTCTCCATTAGGTGGTGTGTTGGTGGCATAGAACCGAAATTGTTTTATACTTGTTTCTATTTCCGCTGCGTTTTCTAGATGCCACCAAAACCCAATAGTTTGGGTAGTGGTAGATGGTTGAGAATTGTAAGGGGTGGAGACAGGTTCAAAGAAATCTGGTAAGGTTTGTGTTCCCTCATTTGAGCCTTGGTATATAAGCTCAAACTCATTGGGAAAGACTGCTGAGCCCTGTACAAGTGGTTGGTTTGTACCACTAGCATTGATAGGCTGTGCTTGTGTAACAATTGAATTGATTAGAGGTGCAAGATAAGTGGAGTGAGTGTGGGATACAATCAATAGTAGGGAATCCCTTATTGGAACCACATTTTGTTGGGAGAATGTGAATGGTATTGGCGGACTTAATATTGGGGAAGACACAGTATGACCTTGGGTTGAGGTCTGTCTTTCAATAAGATCAACCTTTTCGGAGGCTGTCTTAGATGTCGGTTTCTATCTCATTTTTACAGATGTATCCTGTTGTAAGGATACATCCACTGGCTAAAGGTGGCAACATCCAATTGCTCCCCCTCAACATGATGAAGTGTAATTGGAGTTGAGGTCAGAGGTGTGGATTGCACTACCTCAAAGTGCTCAAAATGAGTCACTTCTATTGACCTTGTATATATGGGGCTATAGATGGGAGTAAAACTAGTGACCACGGGAGGTTCACTAGAGCTAGGCTGTCGAATAGGTGTATGGACTGGAGAGGAGGATGGGCTATCAAAGGTTGGGACTACCATTTGAATATCCTCCGAGGTGGAATCAGAACTGTCCTTACCTTGGGACATGATGTGTCTGCTCCTATCAATGAGCTCAAGGAGTTTCTCATAGATCTCTTTTTCTTGTGCATCACCATCGCCACCAAGAGGACTCATTTCCATTGGACTTAAGGGAGTGAACTCAGAACCACCAACATTACCAGCATCATCATCATCATTGTTATTGCCAGTGTGACTTTCCTCAGCATCATCACCATCATTATCATCATTACTTTCATCATCATCACCAGCATTGGCATTGTCATTTGCATCATCAACTAGCTCTTGCATTTGAGCAGTGATTGGAGGACCTCTGTTTGCCTTAATAAAATGGAATACCTTTTCACCCATGATAGGGACAGGAATGTGCTCTTGATGTTCAGTTAGGCTCACATAATCATTTTCGCCAATCTCCCTCATTACTATCAGGCTTAAAAACCAAATGTAAGGCACCTGAGACCTTGATGATTTCTTGTTGATGCTCTGGGTGATCTTATCAACAAGATCAGAAAATATAACTTGAGCAAAATAAATGTTTACCCCAAAGACTAGGGCATAGAGCACCAAAAGCTCTGTTTGATTGATGAGGTGGTGGCTTCCAGATTTGGGACCAAAACAGCGTATGACCACGTTGGCTAGATATTTCCACGGATAGGAAAGAGCAGATACTTTCACTTGACCATGCACAACGGGCTCATTGTATCTGATTGTTTACAGAACTGTTTGAACTTGATTTTTTGAAGGAAAGGCGGTGTAAGGTGGGAAGTGAGGAATACAAGTGGCTTCGCGTAAGGTTACTGTGGTGATTTGAAGATGGTAGTTTCCTTGGGCTAGGGTGCAATGGATGGTGTTATTGTTTAGGTTGTAGGTTGCGGAATACAAAAGCTCACCAATAAGTATGGGGTAGATATAGTGTGGATCAGCAGTAAGGCTTTCAAACAGAGGATGAGCCTGAAGAAATTGTACCATTGGCTCATATCCTTGGTTTTCTCGTGAGGCAGGGATGGTGGTGCAGGGAAGAATGTTTTTTGGAGTTATGTTCATCGGTTGGTTTGGAGCAACATTCTCACCAGGGTTGATAGCAGGGTCAGGAATATAGGTTGCCATTTGGTAGGGATGATGAATAGTGAGTATTGAGAGAGAAAAGTTAGGGTAGTTCTTTTTAGAGGGAGAGACAGGGAATTTGGAGAGTTTGAACAGGTAAAGGTGAATGAGAGAGGAAGTGGGATATTTATGAAGGTTAGTTAACAGAGATCGTTAGATACTGATAAAAATTCTAACGGAAAATAAATTAATTAGCTATTAAATGAAATCTGACAGAAGGAGTAAATAACTATGGTTAAAAAGCATTAAATGAACATAAAAGATGAAAATTTACTAAGTGTTGAACATCAGCCGATCATAGAAATGCATCAGCTGAGGGGTATCATGAAAAACTATAGTGAAAATTTGGAGTATCAGCTGAGGGAAGTACTTAGCTGAGCATTTCCTTCTTATCTTAGGGTGATCAGCTGAGCATGTTTGATCAGTTGATAGGTATCAGCTGAGCACAGATATTCAGTTTACACAGATTAATTAAGAATTAGAGATGCTTAGATAAGTAACACATGATTTTCAACACTTATAAATTAACACAAATTAAATTACCACTATTCTAATCTAAAAAATAAGCATACCTAGTTTGGATAGTAGGAAATTGAACCTTTCTTCATTCAATGGCTTTGTGAACAAATCTGCAAGTTGCAAATCAGTATTGATGTAGTGCAGAGTTACTTTCTTCTTTTGCACATTATCTCTGAGAAATTGATGTCTGATTTCAATATGCTTTGTCTTTGAATGCATGACTGGATTATTTGAGATGGAGATTGTACTTGTATTGTCACACAGAATTGGGGTGTCTTCAGACTTCACATCATAGTCAAGTAGTTGATTTTGTAACCACAAAATTTGAGCACAACAACTTCCTGCAGCAATGTATTTTGCCTCTACAATGGATGTTGACACAGAATTCTGTTTCTTACTAGACCAACTAATCAATCTCCCTTCTAGAAGTTAACAACCACCTGAAGTACTTTTTCTGTCTAATGTAGACCCTGTAAAATCAGAATCAGAATATCCAACTAACTTAAAATCTGAGACTTTGGGGTACCAAAGACCAAGATTAGGAGCTCCTTTGAGATATCTGAATATTCTCTTAACATCAGCAAAATGTGATTCCTTAAGATCTTCTTGATATCTTGCACAGAGACATGTTGAGAACATTATATCTGGTCTACTTGCAGTGAGGTATAAAAGTGACCCAATCATTCCTCTATAAGTAGTAATGTTCACTAGATTTGCCATCAATGTCCTTTCCTAACTTGATAGAAGTAGACATAGGTGTTTTCATTGAAGAACAATTTCAAAATCAAACTTTTTGAGTAAATCTTTGACATACTTTGTTTGATGAATGAAAATACCATCAACCTCTTGTTTAATTTGCAAACCAAGAAAATAGTTTAATTCACCCATCATGCTCATCTGATAGTTATCAAACATGAGTTTAGAAAACTTTTTGCATAGTTCCAAATTAGTAGACCCAAATATTATATCATCTACATATATCTGCACAAGTATCACATCACCTTTGTACTTCCTTATAAACAAAGTGCTATCAATGCATCCTCTTGTAAAACCTTTGTTAATGAGAAAAGAAGAGAGGGTATCATACCAGGCTCTTGGAGCTTGCTTAAGACCATATAAAGTTTTGTTTAGAAAAAATACATGATCAGGTAAGCTTGAGTCCTCAAAACCAGGTGGTTGTTTCACATACACCTCTTCTTTCCGATCTCCATTCAGAAATGCAATCTTCACATCCATTTGGAATACTTTGAAGTTCTTCAAGGCAGCAAAGGCTAGGAAAAGTCTAGTGGCTTCCAATCTTGCAACAGGGGCAAAGGTTTCATCAAAATCAATACCTTCTTCTTGACAATACCCCTGTGCCACTAGCCTTGCTTTGTTTCTGATGATTTGCCCATTTTCATCTAGCTTATTTCTGAACACCCACTTTGTTCCAATGATGGTTTTATCCTTTGGCTTGGGTACCAAAGTCCATACATTATTTCTTTTGAACTCTGCTAGTTCCTCTTGCATGGCAGTCACCCAGTGGGGATCATTGAGAGCTTAATCAACCTTCTTTGGTTCAATCATTAAGACAAATCCAGAATATAAACAGATGTTGCAAGCTTTTGATCTTGTTCTAACTGGATCATCTATATTGCCTATCACCAAATTATGAGGATGGTGCTTGAGGTCTTTGAAGACTTTTTGGATTTCTTAGGAATTGGGATTCATTTGGATTTGGGGAGAAGAAGTTATATGTTGGCTATCAGCAGTAGAAATGAGTTCATTATGAGTGGCTGATATAACTTCATTGTTGCAATCTGTGGGTATCTCTACTGAAGAGGGAATGTGTGATATGGAATTAGAATCCAATGATGTTGAGTCATTTTCCACATTATTCAGTAGAGGTATAAGAGTGGATGAGGATGTTTGTACATGGTTGAAGATTTGGATATGAACAGGTTCATCTACATCATGAGCAGTTGGTGGAGAGGGATCAACTTGCTCTGGAGAGTCTTCTCCAGTTTGCATGAGATCATTAAATTCTTCACCTGAAACATGATTAGAAGAACATGAAGCAACAAAGTCATTTTCATTAAAACTTACATTGATGGATTCTTATATGACTTTGGTGATGAGGTTGTATTCTCTGTATGCTTTGGAAATTACTGAGTAACCTACAAACACTCCTTATCAGCTTTTGGAGCAAACTTCTACAAATGATCTTTTTGATTGAGTATGAAACATTGACAGCCAAAAATATGCAGAAAGTTGGTGCTTGGCTTCCTTCGCTTGAGCACTTCATACGGAGTTTTGTTGTGCCTCTTGATAATAAGGGACCTGTTCTGTGTAAAATATGCACAACTTACAGCCTCAGCCCAGAAATTAAAAGATAACCCACTTTCACACAACATGGTTTTGGCAGCTTCAATCAATGTTCTATTTCTTCTTTCAGCTACACCATTTTGTTGTGGGGTTCTTGGAGCAGAGAAGTTTTGAGATATCCCTTTCTTATCACAGAAAGATTCCAGAGTTTCATTTCTGAATTCAGTTCCATGATCACTTCTAAGACTCCTCACCAGATTGCCATTCAACACTTCCATCTTCTTGATAAAACATATAATCTCTTCAGCAGCCTCACTCTTTGCTTTAAGAAAGAAAACCCATGTGTATCTTGAGAATTCATCAACCAATACAAGAGCATACTTACTTCCACCAATACTAGCAGTTGCAACACGACCAAAGAGATCCATGTGCAAGTGGCACTTAACACTGTATTACCTTCTTTATTTATTATGGAGCCTCCTGTCTTTGTGAAGTGGACTTAATTATCTCCATCACACAATTGACTTATGCTTATGAGATTGTATTTCAGCCCTTTGACATATGAAACTTTGGACAGTTTGAGGTTCCCATTATGAAGTTCACCATAGCCTTTTGTTTTCCCATGATTGTTGTCACCAAAAGTCACCCTTGGATCTTTTTCTTTCTTGTAGTTACTGAGCAAAGCCTTGTTACCTGTAATCGTTCTTGAACATCCACTGTCAAGAAACCATGAACCAACACCCTGCACAGTTTAAATAAAAGAAGAGTTAGTGACACAAGTAGGAATCCACTACTTAGTGGATCCCTGTGGAATGCACCTAGCTTTCCACTTCATTTCAAGTTTCTTATGTATGAGAGGAATGACTATGTTATCAATACAAGTCCGCTGTCTTGAATTCCCTTCTAAAGAACATTCAAATGCCTTATGCTCTTTACTTCCACATTTATAACATTTTGGGATTTTGTCGCCTTGGAGCATTGAAAAACCTTGTTAGAATGCCTATGAGTTTTCTTATCAGTCATTTGAAAATCATCAGTCATCATTTGACTAACTTGACCATTCCGCTTATGAAGCTTATCCTATAAATTTCTTAGGTCTTTATTTACAGGCACCTTGGATTGATCTTTGTTTTTAGAAAGTTTTTGACCAATCTTTGGAGTGGCAGAAATGGGAACAATGTGAACATCATTCTTTTTACTCATTGTTCCTTCCATTGAAAGAGAGTTGATTACTTCTAGATCAACTGATTGTTTAGAATATGAGCTATGATCAACTAACAGGTTATCAGCTGAGCATTTATCATCTACTAACCTATCAACTGATAAAGTAGTATTAGCTAATGATTCTTCAGTTTGTGAAATACTAGGATTTAAGTCATCTGTTTTCAAGGTTTGACAACATAGTGTCTCTGAGGTCTCAACCAATGATTCCTTTCCTTTACTCACGTCCTTTGACTTTGTATTCTTAGTATTTTTACATTCTGAAATCTTACTAGAGGATGATTCAACATAAGGAATAATTGATTCTTTTGAGTGGGAACTTTTGCTTCTAACAAACTTATTTGTGAACACACTTTTGCCTTTAACAGTCTTGTGAAAAGTCTGTGGCAAAATGTCAGCTTTGTCTAAGATATTAAGATTCTTATTAGAATCAACATAGTTAGCAGCCTTAGAGTAATTTCCACCAATAATAGCTTAAACTTGTTTGGGTATTTGCTCCTTGACACACACTGAGTGGTCTTTTCTGCAGATACACAGCAAGACTTTACTACTTTTTGGAGGTCATTGAACTTTTTGGTTGCTTCACTAGTTTCTTTTACTAAGATCTCATTAAGTATCTTTTGATTAGCTAGCTCATCATTTAAGATTGTTATCTGCTTAAGTTCCTCATCTTTAAGAATTAATTTTTCCTTTAGTGATTCTACTTCTAGTTTTAGCTTCTTCTCTCTTTGAATAGCAGACTGGAAATCAGTACACAAGTAATCAAACATAGCATTCTTCTCATTATCATCATAGTTAATAATTTTTCCAACCTGATACATAGAAGAAGGATCCTAGTTGGTAGTTGAACAAGCTTTTGCAGCCTTTTTCATGTCTTCATCAAAGGAACTACCATCATTGTTGTTGGCCATCATGCATAATTGAGCAGAGATCACCTCATCTTCATCTGAGGAAAGATCTTCTTCTGCCCAATCATCTTCTTCTGCTACAAGGACTTGGCCCTGGGCTTTCTTCTTCTTCTTCTTGTCAAGGATAGCAGGAAGGAGTATCTTATACTTGGCTTCATAATCAATTTTGCCATCCTGCTTTGGCACAGATGAAGAACCAGTGTTATATTTGGACTTACAGTCACTGGCTATGTGGCCAATCTTGCCACACTTATAACAATCTGTTGTGGAGGCATCAAATGAAGATTTGGACTTGACAAACTTTGATGGCCTCTTGCTGAACCTCTTGACACCCTTTCCCTTCTTGAAAGGTCTGAACTTCTTAACCAGCATTGCTACAGCTTCAACTAACTCCTCCAAGTTATTCTCCTCACAATCATTCTCCTCATCACTTTCTCCAGCACTCTTCTCTTCATCTCCTTCTTCATCAGAACTAAAATCAATAGCTGCAAAGCTTCTCATCTTTGTATCTCTTGATACAAGGGCAGTCGGTGCAGCTTTCACGACCTCCTTCATCTCCTTGGATGACATCTTCCTTTGCTTCACTGATTGCTCATGGTTTAGTATGTTACCATAGAGAGCAACCAGAGACATTCCCTTTATCTTCTCACTATGTCTTAGAATAGTGACAAAGTGATCCCATGTTTCAGGGAGGGAGTCTAGAAACTTGTTCACCAAAAAAAAGTTGCTCTTGGTTATGTCTACCCTCTTCAAGTCATTAACTAGGCAGTTGAACCTGGTGTATGTCTGTGTAAGACTCTCACCTTTCTGAGCAAAGAAGAATTCATACTCTCTGTTGAGGAGGAGCTTCTTATTCTCCTTCACCTCTTCAGTCCCTTCATATGCAACTGTGACTGTATCTAACATCTCTTTAGCAGAAGTACAGTTAAGTACTTCACGATAGATCTCATTGGTTAGTGCAGAGACAAGAGCTGATCTGGCCTTAACATCTAGGCTAACTGACCTCTTATCTTCATCTGTCCACAGATGCATGGGTTTGGTTATGATTCTTTCTGTTGTGGAGGTTTGACCTTCAGATTCTGATGGAATGGATAACACTAATGTTGGAACATAAGGACCATCAGTGACTATTTCAAGCATTTGGATATCAAGGGTGGATAAGAAAAGGTGCTCTACTTTTCCATATGGAGAAATGTTCTGCATCAAACAAGGGACATCTTGTTAAAGACCCAGCGTTTGAGATGTTCATGTTGTTTGATGATGCAGCCATTTTGAGACGGGTAGAAGCAGTTGTAGAGTAATCAAAACAGATCTAGATATTGATTATCTAACCTGCTCTGATACCAGTTGTTAGTCCCAGATTGAGTACACAACAACAAATGTTTGTAGAAGGGCGGGTTGAATACAAACTTTATCTTTTAAAAAATTAAAGACACACCGATATACTTTTATATAATTCTTATTGATTTTGAAACAAGAATTACATGTACTAGAAGCAGAAATTCTAAGTACAATAAAAGGTGGCAATCTATTTGTCTAACACATAGACAAGCTAACTCTAAAACAACTAATGTATATAGAGTGTTCAACACATGAACAAGTTTGATTCATCACAATGCTTAAACTCTACGAATTTCTCAACTGATGAGATTTTCTTTCTGTGGAGTAGAGACTTCACTGTGTTGTCTTTTGCATGTCCACCATGCATGAGTATATATATAGAAATCTTGGTGTATCCAGTTTCATGAAGGAGGGAGACAAAGAGGATGTGGAAATATAATATTTTAATTGTAAAAGTAGTGGGTGAAAAGTAAAGTTACTTTAATCAACTGTTTGATAAGTAATTGTACTTTTCTGCAAAAGTGCAACCCACTCACAATATAAAATATTAAAACCCACATCTACTGTCGTGTAGAAGTTTCTTTCCCTTTCCATGCTAGTACATTAAACAAAATCATGCTTCTGTTTGATTTGACTATACCAAGTATGGGATTGCCAGCCATACTTAGTTGTTGAATAAATCTTCAAGATCTTCGTCTGTTTGAGGTATCTTTCTCGTTTTCCAGAGGATAAGATCAAACCTTTTTGTCTCATACTTGATCCAAAAAGTGCATTTTACTTTTACAAACAAAGATACAAGGCATAATAGAACAACACATGTTATGCCTTTTACATATGACTTACAATATGAAAAGATAGTGCGGATTTGACATTTTGCACGACTCAGCTAACAGATTGTACTAGGAACTCTGAATTTCACTACTCAGTTGACAAAACATATCAGTTGATCACTTTTTGCTAGGACTTCGTTGATACATATTGCTCAGCTGATCATATAGATGCTCAGTTGATCAATAGTAAACTTAGGAGGGCATAAGCTCATGTATTTATATGTTCAATTGATCAAAAATGCTTTGCTGATCATTTAAATACATCAGTTTATGTGGAGAGATGACTTGTGTAAGAGAAGACTTACTTAGCTGATGTTCTAGGCCACAGTTGATCCATCGTAGTCGCTGAAGAGTTCAACCCAACGTTTTTGTTTCATGTTTAACTCCTTCTGATCGAAGATATGCTGTAAGCTCTTATAGTCGGTGTAAACGATTCTTCTCATCCCATATAGGTAGTGTCTCCAAATTTGAGCGCAAATACCACCGCACCCAACTCTAGGTCGTCCGTGGTATAAATTTTCTCGTGAATCTTAAGCTATCTAGAGGCATAAGCACCTACTTTTCCCCACTGCATCAATACGCATCCTAAACCTTGGTTCGATGCGTCACAATACACTACGAAGTCATCTGGTCCTTCCGGCAGAGTCAGTATTGGAGCATTGCACAACTTGTCCTTTAGCGTCTGAAAATCTTATTCTTGTTCTTTGTCCTAATAAAATCTCTTATCCTTTTGGGTTAGTAAGGTGAGAGGCTTGGCGGTCTTTGAAAAATTCTCGATGAATCGTAGGTAATAGCCTGCCAATCCTAAGAATGAGCGGATCTCTGAGGGTGTCATAGGGTTTCTCCATTTCTTTATGGGCTCAATCTTACTGGGGTCCACATGAATTCCATTCTCCTTCTCAAGTAACTCCAGAATTAATCTCAAATGCACCTCATGTTCTTCCTTAGACTTGGAATAGATCAAAATGTCATCGATAAATACAATGATAAACTTATCCAAAAATGGTTTGCATACGCAGTTCATCAAATCCATGAACTCCGCGGGTGTGTTAGTTAATCCGAAAGGCATAGTGTGCATAGCGAGTCCTAAATGCGGTCTTTTGAATGTCAACTTCATGTACTCTCAATTGATGGTAGATGGAACAAAGATCTATATTGGAGAAATATCGCGAGCCTTGTAGTTGATCGAATAGGTCATCAATCCTTGGAAGAGGATAGTGTTTCTTGATGGTTATTTTGTTTAGCTCACGGTAGTCGATGCACATGCGGAAACAAGCCATCCTTCTTTTTGACGATTAAGATAGGTTCTCCCCAAGGCAAATGAGTGGATCGGATGAATCACTTATCTTGAAGTTCCTGGAGTTGATTAGTCAACTCCTGCATTTATGACGGCGCTAACCGGTAAGGGGACCTTGCTACAGGAATTGCTCCTGGTATTAAGTCGATGCCAAATTCCATTTGTCGGATAGGGGGTATTCCAGATAGGTCTTTAGGAAATACTTCCGGATAGTCTCGGACCACTGGGATGTCTTCGAGTTTCTTCTCCTCTGTTTTTGTACTCATAAAGTGCTTCAATTCTCCTTTGGGTCGATCTTAAGCACTTTGCCGTAAGGTAGGGGAATTTGGACTATCTTCTCATGGCAAATGATTTCGGCCTTGTATTTTGACAACCATTCCATCCCCACAATCACATTAAAACTTCCATGTCCAAAAGGTATCAAATCTATGCTAAACGAAACACCTTCCAATTCCAAGTTACACCCACGAATAACCTTACTGGTTTCAACCCCCCCCCTCCTTTTTTTACCATTAGCTATCTCTATCATATAACTAGTGTCCGGGTTACTAGGTTTCATATCCACTAAAGTCACGAATTTAGTGGAACTAAAGCTATAATCAACACTAGGATCAAATAACTAGTAGCATAGTATTTGTTTAAAGAGAATGTACCCATCACAATGTTTGGGTCTTGGCGGGCTTCGTTTGCACCCAACATAAATGCTCTCCCACGAGCTTGATTTCCATTGTTATCTTGATTGCGATTTCCTTTTATGGACAAAGGTTGATTTGGACTATTTCCTCCTTGAGCAGGTGCTCTATTTAGCTTGGGGTATGCGTTTATGTAATGGTCGGTACTTCCACATTCAAAACAATCTCCTCGATTACTTGCTGGGTTCACCGTATTCACTAGTGCTATCATTTTGCCCTGGTTCTACATTCCTTAGCATAGTGCTCTAAGCGGTTACGACATGGCACATTATGATAATAGTGATAATTGCATTTTTGCATACTTCGGTGCCCGGCCCGCATACTCCTTCTTGGCAGGGTTAGCCGCCACGAATCTTGTTGCTACTATAGCTTTCTTAATGTCATTTCGGACGTTCCCCGTTTTGTTAACGTCATCACCACTAACGTTTGTGTTATCACCACCACCACCATTGTTATGTTGATTACCTAGGTTGTTGCTGATCTAGGTGACGAGGTTAGGAATTTGGGCTTGCAGTTGCTAGGCTATAAGCTCAAAAATGTTAGGGTTATCATTTTTATCATTTGTAGCACCACCACTACCGGCACCACGACCTATGTTGCGGTTAGATCTTCTTGGTGGTATGTTATATACGAAGGTAAGTACATAATTTAAACGGAAGACAAATCATGGGTATCGTTACTCTTAGTATTTTGTATGCCATGTGTCATAGCACTTGGCTACTTTCAACCTTATAGTTATAGATACCGGTCTCCCGTGCACTATCTTAACCCGAAACCGTAGTCTGTTTACAGGATGCTTCACAATGCTTTAAGTGTCCTCGTGCTAGGTTTGTGTGCATGGCGGTGATCAGGAGCAATGCATCCATACTTATCATAACTCTCCTTAAGGCACTACTAATCATACCGATTCACTAACATAGGTCGATACTCTACTTCCTATAGGTCTAGGTAGTTATGAACACTCGGCCATGTATGACACTAGATCACATAGTCATTCGAATTATTAGCCTTACTCTAAAGCAACATCAAACGAGAACATGCAGTAAAGCTAGGTCAAGAATTCTAAGTCTATATAAATTGAATCATACATTATTGGAAGTGCTCACACAACCATTCCCTTTATTTTCTAACAACATATAATAATAAACAAATACTTGCACATAGTCATTCGAAGAGGCTTTGCATGTATGCTTGGGTTGCACGGAAATTTGTAACTAAACAATGCGTGTTAGACGTAAACAAGATAATAAATGATTAAATAACTCGCCTCTTTATTTATACTTAATTTTAGTGGTTCGAAAACCGTACAAAGCTTATGAATAATAAATAAATATTGTTAATAAATGAAATAGGCATAATAATATATAAGATAGGCGTTCGCTATTCGTTGGTAGGATCCTCGGAATCCACTTCGGGGTCTTCCTCAGGGTCTTCTTCGGAAACTCCTTCCGCTCCCGTTAGTAATTCTATTAGCTCCATTTGTGCGTTGAGCCTTTCTTCTAGCTCCAGGATCCTTTGGCCTTGTTGCATTTGTTCCCCTGATTCGCGATCCGCCCTCTCTTTTAGTATATTCACTTGATTTTGAAGTTGATGGTCGGTACGATTCTCCCCCACCACTCTCAATCTTTCGTATGGATCCTCGTACCTTGCGGGTACGGGCTCCGGGTGACCGAGAGGGGTGTATTGAGGACGACTCATCGCCTCATGTTCGGGCATGTGGTGTTGCCCATCCATTGTTTGAATCATCCCGACCGATTGCATTACTTTATTTTGAGTCGACGTATTTCATTCTCTTGTTCCTGGATTTGTTCATCTCTTTCCTCGAGTTTCTTTTTAAAGGAAGCGATCATCAACTCAGAGCGGGTAGGGGTTTGAATTGTGTGTAACATCGTTTCCTAGATAGAATAATTAGCGGAGGTTAAAATTTTGAAGTATGTTGTGCGTGATTTGCGTTAGCCGATTCGGGTGAAGCGTGAGAATTCGCGAAATGAAATAGCATGCACATATAGTTCCTATTATGCAACTACATGAGGTACTTAGGTTATAGTCTAGGTTAAGCCACCTAATTCTCTATAACCAATGGCTCTGATACCAATCTGTCACACCCCGCCAAGGCGGAAACGCGAAGTGTGACGGAGAGGATCGTCATAACACATTGATATAAAAAGAGAAAATCACTAAATGCAATCAATCCAACGTGTCACGACATTTCCCCGACACAAGAGGAGTCTTGTGGCGTGTTAAGTCGGTTCCACGGCAACATAGACAACCAACGAAAATAAATGAACGTGCGAAAGTAAACCCCACAACCTGGGTCAGGTATACGGGCAACCAGCCCAAAACCAAATAATAGTTTGAAGTATTAGCAAACACCCACATCACAAAATAATAAGAAAAGTTCGATTCGCGCTATGAGACATGCTAAGGCCCGACTAGAGTCTTCTATACTCCTTAAGCGTTAGCGTTAGTATTACATGAAAATGAACACAATGGTTGGTGAGCTCACAGGTTTAAACAAAATAATAGATTTGCCGTGAGCACAATAGTATGACAATGGATATAGTGTAACACATACTCGCAAGTAGGAATAATGATAACCGGACCACATAGTCCAAAAGGAATTTGTCATCCAACAAGGCCTACCAGCTGGAGCACTAAGTTGACTAAATAGGAATATTGGAATTCAATTGGCATAACCCGTCATCGGGTTCACACAAGCATGTTGCACATAATCTAAATTGTCAAAGAATTTCAATACATGGCATAAGAAATAATACAAATTATTGAGTGTCATTTTCCCCCAAGAAAACATGCAAAAGGGGCCACGAGTACTCAATTTGAGTGTTAGTAGTAGCTAGTGAGATGTATTCCGCTCAAAAATCTACAATAGGTTTCATGAAATTAGTTCTTATGGTGTGAAACTCTTAGGTAGTAACCTAAATTTGATAGATTGTTCTTGTATTGTATCCATTAATTCGAATAATGTCTTTCTTATGTTATGTGTATTTGTATTATGACTTATACTTGTTATAAGTTCCATTATTTTATTTTAATGCTTAAAAAAATTCTTTTTAGGGTTCAAGTAGTTTTCTGGCAGAATTTGTAGTCATATTTCGTATTTTTAAGTCCCTCTAAATGACCTAGTTAAATTCCTAAAATTTTATGAAATGTACTTCCATGTCTCTAGATGAAACCCTAATTTTTCCAGAATTTATTTCTTTACTTTATATTAAAAAAATTCTTGATAATCGACTAAACCGAAAATACCCCCGTTTTACGCGGCAGAAAGTTTATTATTATTTAAAATAGTAAACGAATGAATTAATTTCTACACTTTTTACAGAACTCTACAGGCACTTAAAGCTTTGTCTTATATGAATCCCACGATTTTATTCATCAAAATAAGTGATTTATAGTGCGGATAAGTTACCTATGCTTCTGTCCAAAAAGTCCAGATCTACGCACCAAATATTTTAATTTGTTTGGATGATCAAACGATATCATTTTGAGATGAGAACAATTGCAGTAGAAAGTAGACTCAAAGTACTTTTGTTTAGACTTAACATACGAAATAAAAGTCCACGATTTGCCCAAGTTATGACCCCTTAAACACGACCCAAAGTTTCTGTCAGATTCTAGGTTTTATGTTTCTCACCTTTTAGTAACATGTTTTAGCCTTTTGATTGTGTTTTGCATATTGTTCATAAAAATAGTTGTTTTATATATGTTTTTATTGTTTCTTATATTTTTCTTTTATATCCATCACTTAGGTTTTTCAAATAGATAAATAAAAAGGAAGAAGGTGTGGAGAAACGATGAGAAGGATTAGATCGATTACCGATTCGCCGATTATGAGTATGGATCTTCAAGACTCCAAGTTCATAAAGGATTGATCATGGGGATTCATAACAGTCAGAATCTGTTATGATTAAGAATGAAGCAAACTTGATTAAGGATTAGAGATTATGTAGTTCTTACCTTAATACCCGAATTTCTTGAGTTGTCTTTTTGATTTCTTGCTTTGTTGCCTTGTGTTCGAAGAACAAAACCAAAGAGAGGAGAGGGAGAATGGAGGCCGATTTTGAGAGAGGAAGGGGGTGTGGTGATTAGGAAATGACTCTAGGCATTTAAAATAGAATCATGTTATTTTTGGTTATGTTTTGAATTTTGAAATTAATCCTCCCATTTCCCCCCATTTGTTGGCCGATTTTTGCATCAATTTTCTCTATATATACATATATATATATATATATATATATATATTTCTTTGAGTACGAGTGCAAGTGGTGCACATAACCTTGCCATGTGTTACAATTTATGTTATTAGTTAGTGTTATTAGGTTTAAGAGTTTGTTCTAGAGTTTTATTACTTTGGTTTGTAGTGCCAACTTATTTGTTGTGTTATTATTATTATTACTTTAGTTTTGGTGTTATACGGTTGCTTGTTAGTGCACTATTCTTCCTTAAAATTACTCGAATCTTAAGAGAGTTTATGTACTTATAACAAATGTTCCAAGAATTGCACTTTTATTCTCATGATCTCTATTTAGTACTTGAGCTTGTGTCACGCTTGATGTGCATTCAAGGAACATTTAATAAATCTGTTTCATGCTTTAGGCATGCAACTATAGAATTATCTAAGTGTCATGGTCTGATGTGCATTCAGAAGTTTTTATGGGATATGGTAGTGGTGTAAAGGGTTATCAGATATGGTCACCGGCTGAAAAGAAGGTAATTGTGAGTAGGGATGTTACTTTTTAACATCCTTGGTTTGGGCCTAGTTGTAAATAGAACGTAAGTGTATGTAGTTGATGTAATAGGAAGTATTTGTTGTATATACTTGTTAAGTGAATACATGTATGTTTGTATATTTGTGTGTTTCATGTGTATAAGTATGTGTACGTATATATGTATATGTATGTGTAATTAAATGAAAAAAAAGAAAGATGACTTAATCCAGAGGCAACCGCCTCTGGAAACTCGAAAATATATATATGTGTGAAAAGTTGATTTAGTTGACTTAAGACAACTAAAAGCAAACACAAAACACACTTTTCTCTCTTATCTCTCGCTGCTCTCGGATTTCAAAAGTAGGAAGAAGAGGATTTACGATTGTTGATCTTAAAGGTTAGCAATATAATTCAAGTATGTTTAGAAGGTTAGAATCACGTGATACTGTGTTAGAAACACAAAATCCATGCAAGAATACCTTGAAGAACATGTAAAACTTTCCTTCTAAGTGGGTTTTGCATAAATGGTGTTCTTGTTGGGATTTGATGTGTTTAAGTTGTTTATACGCATGGAGAATGATGTTCTAAGATGTTCTGGACGAAAGAACAACAAAATGTGACCCTTATAATGGATTTAAGCAAGTGTCGGAATTTCAGTGTATGAAGTTGTCGGATTCCAAGGCTAGAAGGTGCTGGAATCCGCATGTGTTGAAATCTGAAGGATTTGTCGGAATCCGATAAAAGTATCAAATTCCGCATGTCTGTCGGATTTCATGTCCCGGATTTCTTTTCAGTGTTGGCATCCGCAAGTTGTCGGATTCCCTAAATCCGCAAGTGTCGGATTTCCTAAGTTCCGGATTTCAAGTGTCGGATTTGTGTGTCCCGAATTCTAAGTGTTGAAATCTGATAGTATCAGATTTCATTCCAAAGTATCGGATTTCCATTTGTCGGATTTCCTTCTATGTATCGGAATACGCAAGTGTCGGATTCCGTATGCATGATGGAATTCCTAAGTGTTGAAATCCGATTGATGAGTATCGGATTTCATGAATCATATGTGTCGGATTTCCCCAAATCCGACAATTCTGGCGGATTTGTGCTAAGTCCAAGTGTTTGTTTTGTAAGTCTTACTATGCACATGTGAATGATTAATGTAAGTAATGACATTTTAGGTGAACTTGTTGTATTTGAGGACTCAAAACCAAATACCTGTGCGTAGTAAACTACTCAGGTAAGTGACTGCTTTCATGAGACTCGGTAGAGTAAGGATTGCATGCTAAATGACTATGTGAATGTTTTGTGTATATCTAACTTACTTTTGTAGGTATACTCAAGGTAGTAAGTTTATGTATTGCATGATGATACGAAGTATATTAGGTGCATGCCAGTGGGTCCAGACTGGAACCACTTAGTTAATATATGATGTTATGCATGAATGACTACCTGGAAGATGTTATATGTAAGATGATGGATCCCTGTGGGATCATATGTATGTATGTGTGTATGTGCACTGTCTGCAGACTATCTGACGCATGGTTAAGTTCAGTCGGTTGTAACTGGATCTCATGAGTACTTCGGGATTTCACGATGATTCAGGAGGCATCCTGGATCCTAGGTTCTGCAGAACCGCCGTGCCTTAACTCGAGTGGTGATCAGCCGGTTGTAGCTGGATTACCTATGGAGCCTCTGGCTCTGTGAACGATGTTTGGTGGACTGCTTTATGCTCCCCCACCAACGCGGTTGGTTGTGTCTGATCCCCCGGTCTGAGTTGTTCAGCGGGATTGATTACCCTGCAAGACACGACTCTTACTGATCTTATCATCGCACCGCTTTGTACTAAGTTAGCAATGACTGTTTATGTATGATATGATGCATGTCTTACTGTATTGATACTTATGATTGTATGTACTCACTAGCTAAGTGTTAGCTAATGGTGCTATGATTTCCCTTTTCAGGTAAAGACTATAAGTCCTGTGAGGCGGGTGACTTTTGATGTACATTGCCCCTTGTGGGTAGAACACTTGATTATTGTTATGATGTAATGTAACTTAAAACTATGGTCGGTTCCTATACTTGGTAACACCAAAGTTATTTTGAAGAGATGTTAATATAAATAACATTTTGTTGTTTTAAAAAGAAAAATTTTCCGCTGCTAAATCTGATTATTAAGAAAAGTAGCTGTTTTCAGAAGCGGTGTTACAACTTTTGATGAGAAGACTGATGAAGACGTGGACCTTGAAAATAATGTTCAAAGTAAGTTTGTAAAGATGGATGCAAACTGGGATGATGGACATAGTGGAGGAAGGTCTATGGAAGGTCAAGAACAGCCTCAGGAGGTAGATACACGTGAGAACATAGAAGTTGGTTTACAAGATGAATTTGTAGGGGACCAGAATTCTCCGTTGGCTAAAGGTCGGTCAAGGAGACAGGCTCCACCTCCGGTTAGATATGATTTTGAGGATATGGCTGCATATGCTCTGCAAATGGCAGAGGAAGTTGATAATTCCCATGAACCAGGGTCTTATGGTGAAGCAATAGTTTCAAAGGAAGTAGGTTTATGGATGGGGGCAATGACGGAGGAGATTGAATCTCTACATAAGAACGGAACTTGGGTTCTTGTTAAGTTTCCTAAAGGTAGAAGAGTCGTGGGCTCCGGAAAATGGAGCAGGTATTTGAATCGTGTGAATGTGAACCGGAGTATTGCGTGAAATACGCAGTACGCATGTTAAAGGGTTGTGCCATCTTCTGGTGGGATACGGTCAAAGCTTCTGATAGCAAGGAAGTACTGAGTGCTCTCTCTTGGGAGTTCACTGATCTCCAAAAAGGGGATATGCCAATAGAAGAACATATAACCTCGTTCACTGACAAAATGAGGTTTGTTCCCCATCTGATCTCTTACGAGACCACCAAGATAAGGAGGTTTGTGGCAACTCTGCCACTAGAATTTCGCCCTCGTGTACGGGTTGCTGCCAATCTGGATCGGGCTTTTGAAATAGCTCGACAAATGGAGGGAGACCGCATCCACTGCAAGGGCGAATCTGCCAGTGGGGGGTCAAAGAGAAAGTTTCAGCTGTCTAACAAATCGGGTCCTTCCAAAGGATAACCCTCTACAGGCGGGAGAAATGATTCTTCAAAGAAGCCGAGGCCTCATTCTCCTTGGTGTTCTCAATGTCGTACTTACCATTCTGGTGAGTGTTCCAACTCTACCAGGCAGTGCTAGAGATGCGGGTAGAAGGGCCACGCTGCTACAGAGTGTGGTTTCAAGCAAGATGTATGCTACCGGTGCCACAAGCCCGGGCACAAGCTGACAGACTGCCCGGAAAGATAGGGTGCTGGAACCAAGGGGTATTCTTCTTCTAGAGGCCTGAAAAGAGATGATGCACCCCGCGCAAAAGGCAGGGCTTTCCAGATGACAACGGATGAGGCTAAAGCAGCAGGGTATGTCATCACTGGTACTTTTCTTATCAACTATATCCCTACTTGTGTTTTATTTGACTCTGGAGCTACCTACTCCTTTGTATCTGTGGCGTTCGTAGAAGATTACAGTTGCCTGTCGTTCCATTAACTGAGCCGCTCAGAGTAGAGGTTGCTGACGGCAAAGTAGTCTCTGTTACAGAGAAAGGCCCAATAACGGTGATTTATATTGACGGGAGTAGTATCCCTATTTCTTTTTTCATTATGCCTATCGCGGGCTTTGATGTCATAATCGGGATGGAATGGCTCAGCAAGTGTGATGCTGAGATTATTTATTCCAAAAAGATGATCAAGATCCCTCTCTCTGATGGATCTTATGCTGTTGCACGTGGAGAATGACGGGATTCTGATATTCCCATTGTCTCCATGATTAAAGCTTAGAAGTCGATTGCTAAAGGTTGTGACTCTTATCTGGCATATGTTATTGATGCTACGATGGAGAAGCGACCAGTTCGTGATATTCGGGTAGTATCTGACTACCCTAACGTATTTCCTGAAGAACTTCCGGGTTTGCCATCAATCAGAGACGTTGAATTCAAAATAGAGCTTATTTCAGGAGCTACACCTGTGGCTCGTTCTCCGTATCGTCTTGCTCCTTCTAAAATAAGAGAGATGATGACTCAAATTCAGGAGTTTCTAGACAAAGGTTTCATTCGTTTGAGTTCCTCACCGTGGGGAGCTCCTGTATTATTTGTGAAGAAGAAGGACGGAACAATGTGAATGTGTATAGATTACAGGGAGCTTAACAAGCGAACTGTAAAGAATAAGTATCCGCTTCCTCGAATAGATGATCTTTTTGATCAATTGCAGGGGGCTACATGCTTCTCTAAGATTGATCTCCGGTCGGGGTATCATTAGGTACGAGTTCATGAAGAAGATGTTCCGAAGACTACGTTCCGAACTCGTTATGGTCATTACGAATTTCTGGTTATGCCGTTCGGCTTAACCAATGCCCCTGCCGTCTTCATGGAACTGATGAATCGGGTTTGTCGTCCGTTTCTGGATAGATCTGTGATTGTATTTATTGATGATATTCTTGTTTACTCGAAGACAGAAGCTGATCACAAGCTTCATCTTCGTCAGGTTCTCGAGACTTTAAAGTGAGAACAATTGTATGCCAAGTTGTCCAAATGTGAATATTGGCTTCGGGAAGTTCATTTCCTGGGCCATGTTATATGTCAATATGGTGTCAAAGTAGATCCAGCTAAGATGGAGGCTGTGATGAATTGGGGGGTTCCTAGAACTCCTTCTGAGATTAAAAGCTTCCTTGGCTTGACAGGCTACTATCAGCGGTTTATCCACGATTTCTCGAAGCTTGCGGGTCCATTGGCCAAACTAACTCGCAAGGATGTGGCGTTTATCTGGTCGAAAGCTCAAGAGGAAGCTTTTCAGACCCTGAACCGACTGTTATGTGAAGCTCCGGTCCTTACTCTGCCTGAGGGTTCGGAAGACTTTACAGTATACTGCAATGCCTCCTACGCGGGTTTGGGTTGCGTCCTAATGCAATGTGATAGAGTGATTTCCTATGCTTCTAGGCAATTGAAATCACATGAACGGAACTACCTAACCCATGATCTGGAACTTGCTGCTGTTGTGTTTGCACTCAAGTTGTGGAGGCATTATCTTTATGGCACGAAGTGTGTGATTTGCACTGATCACAAAAGCCTTCGGTATGTCTTTTCCCAGAAAGAACTCAACATGCGGCAACGCCGTTGGTTGGAGTTAATAAAAGACTACGGTTGTGAGATCCGTTACCATTCTAGCAAGGCCAATGTTGTAGCGGACACTTTAAGCCGTAAAGGACCAACAGCAGAAGCTAAGTTTATGAGAATCGTGATTGTGCCAGACTTGATTGTT
Source organism: Dittrichia graveolens (assembly GCA_038502395.1). Lineage (NCBI taxonomy): Eukaryota > Viridiplantae > Streptophyta > Magnoliopsida > Asterales > Asteraceae > Dittrichia > Dittrichia graveolens. The sequence goes on along the minus strand of JARJIL010000009.1, from coordinate 56,964,683 downwards.
AGACTAAAGGAAGCCTAGCAGACTGCATTTCAAGAAGGAAATCTTAAAGCTGAGACGATGAAGAAATTAAAGGATCAGCTTACTGAAGATAATCGTGGGTTGAAGACTTTTAAATCTAGGATTTGGGTACCTTCTGTTGGAGGTAACCGTGAGCTGATTCTACAAGAAGCCCATAAGTCCGAGTTATCCGTCCATCCGGGAATCATGAAGATGTACCACGATTTTAAGATGCTATATTGGTAGCCGACTCTCAAGAAACACATCGCTTCATTTGTGGAGTGATGTTAGGTATGCGCGCAAGTAAAAACCGAACACTAGAGACCTTATGGTAATCTACAGCAACTGGATATTCCGGAGTGTAAATGGGATAATATCACGATGGATTTCGTAACGAAGCTACCGAAGACGTACAGAGGACACGACATGATCTGGGTTATTGTGGATCGACTGACAAAGAGTGCTCATTTCTTGGCAACAAACGAGTTTGCTTCGCTGACCCGTTTAGCCCAGTTGTATATCAATGAGATTGTGTCACGTCACGGTCTTCCATGTTCAATTCTATTTGATCGTGACTCTCGGTTTGTCTCGAATTTCTTGCAAAGTCTTCAACGCGAACTCGGCACTCGTGTTCATCTGAGCATTTCCTACCATCCGCAGACTGATGGCCAATCTAAACGTACGGTCGAGACATTCGAAGATATGCTTTGTACCTGTGTACTCGAGTTTGGAGGATCATGGGATTCTCATCTCCCATTGATTGAATTTTCTTATAACAATTCATATCATTCAAGCATTAGAATGCCACCATACGAGATGCTCTATGGAAAACGATGTAGCAATCCGACCTGTTGGTTGGAGCCTGGTGAGAAGCAATTCGCTGGACCTAAGATTGTCCAGATAACTTCCGACAAAGTCAATGTGGCTCTGGAAAAGCTGAAGGCAGCTCGGAACCGACAGAAGATGAACGCGAATCCAAAGCGTCGTCCCGCTACATTTGAAGTCGGTGATCGCGTGTTCTTAAAGGTTTCTCCTTGGAAGGGCGTCATTCATTTTGGGCGCAAGAGGAAGCTAAGTCCACGTTTCATTGTCCCATTCAAGATTGTACGCAAAGTGAATGATCAGACGGTGACTCTAGAGCTGCCGCCTGAGTTAGCTGGTATCCATGACACTTTTAACGTGTGCTAATTACACAAGTGCCATGTTAAAGAAGAACAGATCATTCCACTATAGGGATTGAAAGTTGACTCTTCCGAGCGACTAGTTGAAGAACCTGTTTAGATTCTTGACACGAAGGTCAAGAAACTACGCAAGAAGATGATCAAACTAGTCCTTCTGAAGTGGAAGCACAACCTAGGTCCAAACCTGTCTTAGGAAGTTGAGGAAGAGATGAAGACAAGGTACCCTCACCTGTTTATGACTGAGCGGATTCCGAGGACGGAATCCTCTTAAGCGGGGTAGATTTGTAACATCCTCAGCTTGGGCCTAGTTGTAAATAGTACGTAAGTGTATGTAGTTCATGTAATAGGAAGTATTTGTTGTATATACTTGTTAAGTGAATACATGTATGTCTGTATATTTGTGTGTTTCATGTGTATAAGTATATGTACGTATATATGTATATGTATGTGTAATAAAATGAAAAAAAAAGAAAGATGACTTAATCCAGAGGCAACCGCCTCTCGAAAGTCGAAAATATATATATGTGTGAAAAGTTGATTTAGTTGACTTAAGTCACCTAAAAGCAAACACAAAACAAACTTTTCTCTCTTATCTCTCGCTGCTCACGTATTTCAAAAGAAGGAAGAAGAGGATTTACGGTTGTTGATCTAAAAGTTTAGCAACATAATTCAAGTATGTTTAGAAGGTTAGAATCATGTGATGTTGTGTTAGAAACACAAAATCCATGCAAGAATACCTTGAAGAACATGTAAAACTTACCTTCTAAGTGGGTTTTGCATAAATGGTGTTCTTGTTGGGATTTGATGCGTTTAAGTTGTTTATACGCATGGAGAATAATGTTCTAAGATGTTCTGGGCGAAAGCACAACAAAAATGTGACCCTTAGAATGGATTTAAGCAAGTGTCGGAATTTCAGTTTAGGAAGTTTTCGGATTCCGAGGCTATGAAGGTGTCGGAATCCGCATGTGTTGAAATCCGAAGGATTTGTCGGAATCCAATAGATGTGTCGGATTCTGCATGTCTGTCGGATTTCATGTCCCGGATTTCTTTTCAGTGTTGGCATCCGCAAGTTGTCGGATTCCCTAAATCCGCAAGTGTCGGATTTCCTAAGTTCCGGATTTCAAGTGTCGGATTTGTGTTTCCCGGATTCCAAGTGTTGAAATCCGATAGTATCGGATTTCATTCCAAAGTATCGGATTTCCATATGTCGGATTTCCTTCTATGTATCGGAATCCGTATGCATGATGGAATTCCTAAGTGTTGAATTCCGATTGATGAGTATCGGATTTCATGAATCATATGTGTCGGATTTCATAACTCTGACAGAATCATCGGATTTCCCCAAATCCGACAATTCTGGCGGATTTGTGGTAAGTCCAAGTGTTTGTTTTGTAAGTCTTGCTATGCACATGTGAATGATTAAGGTAAGTAATGACATTTTAGGTGAACTTGTTGTATTTGTGGACTCAAAACTAAATACCTGTGCGTAGTAAACTACTCTGGTGAGTGCCTGCTTTCATGAAACTCAGTAGAGTAAGGATTGCATGCTAAATGACTATGTGAATGTTTTCTGTATATCTAACTTACTTTTGTAGGTATGCTCAAGGTGGTAAGTTTATGTATTGCATGATGATACGAAGTATATTAGGTGCATGCCAGTGGGTCCAGACTGGAACCACTTAGTTAATATATGATGTTATGCATGAATGACTACCTGGAAGATGTTATATGTAAGATGATGTATCCCTGTGGGATCATATGTATGTATGTGTGTATGTGCACTGTCTGCAGACTATCTGACGCATGGTGAAGTTCAGTCGGTTGTAACTGGATCTCATGAGTACTTCGGGATTTCACGATGATTCAGGAGGCATCCTGGATCCTAGGTTCTACAGAACCGTCGTGCCTTAACGTGAGTGGTGATCAGCCGGTTGTAGCTGGATTACCTATGGAGCCTCTGGCTCTATGAACGATGTTTGGTGGACTGCTTAATGCTCCCCCACCAGCGCGGTTGATTGTGTCTAATCCCCCGGTCTGAGTTGTTCAGTGGGATTGATTACCATGCAAGGCACGACTCTTACTGATCTTATCAGCGCACCGCTATGTGCTAAGTTAGCAATGACTGTTTATGTATGATATGATGCATGACTTACTGTATTGATACTTATGATTGTATGTACTCACTAGCTAAGTGTTAGCTAATGGTGCTATGATTTCCCTTTTCGGGTAAAGACTAGAAGTCCTGTGAGGCGGGTGACTTTTGATGTACATTGCCCCTTGTGGGTGGAACACTTGATTATTGTTATGATGTAATGTAACTTAAAACTATGGTCGGTTCCTTTACATGGTAACACCAAAGTTATTTTGAAGAGATGTTAATATAAATAAAAGTTTGTTGTTTTAAAAAGAAAAATTTTCCACTGCTCAATCTGATTATCATGAAAAGTAGATGTTTTCAGAAGCGGTGTTACAACTTTTGATGAGAAGTCATTGGTCTCACAAGTGAGTCTTGACGGTGTATCTAAAAAGGTAGAGGATTGTGATCTTGACATGGAGTCGACTGATGAACATGGGGACGTTGATAATAATGTTCATAGTAAGTTTGTAAAGATGGATGCAAACTGGGATGATAGACATAGTGGAGGAAGGTCTGTGGAAGGTCAAGAACAGCCTCAGGAGGTAGATACACATGAGAACATAGAAGTTGGTTTACAAGATGAAGGTGGAGCTGACTAGAATTCTTCGTTGGCTAGAGGTCGGTCAAGGAGACAGGTTAAACCTCCGGTTAGATATGGTTTTGAGGATATGGCTGCATATGCTTTGCAAATGGAAGAGGAAGTTGATAATTCCCATGAACCAGGGACTTATGGTGAAGCAATAGTTTCAAAGGAAGTAGGTTTATGGATGGGGGCAATGACGGATGAGATTGAGTCTCTACATAAGAACGGAACTTGGGTTCTTGTTAAGTTGCCTAAAGGTAGAAGAGTCATGGGCTGTAAGTGGATCTTTAAGAAGAACATTGGCTTGGAAGATTCCGAAGCAGTACGTTACAAAGCACGACTTGTGGCAAAGGGGTATAGTCAGAAGGAAGGTCTGGACTATAATGAAATTTTCTCTCCGGTGGTTTGTCACATGTCCATTCGTGTGTTATTATCGTTAGTAGCTCATGAGGATCTTGAGTTAGATCAACTAGATGTGAAGACGGCATTTCTTCATGGTGATTTGGAGGAGGAAATGTTTATGGCTCAACCAGAAGGTTTCATAGAGCAAGGGAAGGAGGACATGGTGTATTTGCTTCGAAGGTAGCTGTATGGGTTGAAGTAGTCTCCAAGGGAATGGTACAAACGTTTTGATACTTTTATGATCAAACATGGGTTTGTTAGGAGTTCCTATGACTGTTGTGTGTACTTTCGGAAGTTGAAAGATGGAGCATTGATATACTTTCTTGTGTACGTTGATGATATGTTGATAGCGTCGAAGGAGTTACATGAAGTGAGCAAGCTTAAAAGTCTTCTTAGTTCTGAATTTGAGATGAAGGACTTGGGGCTGGCTAGAAAGATAATGGGAATAGAGATTCTGAGAGATAGGATGAACAAGAAGTTGTTCTTGTCTCAAAAGAATTATATCGAGAAGGTGTTACATCGTTTTGGTATGTTTTATGCTAAACCGATAAGTAATCCATCGTCATCAAGTTTAAAACCATCGGTGGTGCATTCTTCTGGAGCAGAAAGTGATGATGAGTGCATGTCGAAGGTTCCATATTCTAGTACGGTTGGAAGCTTAATGTACATTATGGTTTGTACAAGGCTAGACTTGGCTGATTCAGTAAGTGTGGTGTCCAGGTTTATGATCAATCCGAAGAAGGATTATTGAACAGTGGTTAAAAGGATTTTTAGGTACTTGAAGGGTACTTCTGATGTTGGTCTCATCTATGGAGGTGATAAAGAATGTTTTGTTACCGGGTACTCTGATTCAGATTACGCAGCAGACCTGGATAGGAGGAGGTCGTTAACAGGTTATGTGTTTACGTTGGGAGAAGCTGTGGTAAGCTGGAAGGCAACGCTTCAACCTTCAGTTTCACTATCAACAACCACAGCTGAGTACATGGCTTTGACAGAAGCTGCGAAGGAAGCAATTTGGTTAAAAGTGTTGGGATTCCATGGGGATCAAAGCACGCAACGGAAGCAACAAAACACACAATAAACGATCCCATGAATTCCCAATCGTGGTGAAAACTTGCAAGAACATACATGCAACCAAAACAAACACAAAGAGAAGAAGGTAAGCAAGACATACCCTTGAAGACTTTGATAATTCTGGAACAACTTCGAGATTTGGGATGAGCTCTTGAAACAAAAGGCATCAAGCACCAAAGAAGTCCACACCAAGCTAACCTTCTTTCTCCTTGTACTAGCAAGCCACCAAATCACCAACACTTGATGATGAGGTTCTGGAACAGCCTTAAAAACCAATGTGCACAGCCCTTGAACACTTGTTCTTGCTCTCTCTCAAACTAGAAGAACTCACAATGTGTATACTTGCACAAATGGACCAAGAGTAATGAAAGAACTAAGAATGGCTCTGTTAAAGACACCATCTCTATTCAGAGTCGTGCTAATTGGCACTCATCCATTGGACCAACAAAATGGTCCAACCAAATACAAGTGTCACTTAGAATTCTGCCTTCACGACTTCTTCACGGGCTCTCACGGGCCGTGAAGGATAAATGCGCCATAACCGGCCATTAATCCTCCACGAGCCGTGCCGCGCTGTGCAAGAATCGTGATGGTTGTGCCTTCACGACCTCCTTCACGGGCCGTGTAGGGTCGTGAAGCCCTAGGATTTCACGAACCATGCGGCCAACGATAGGACTCGTGGACACGAGCTGCCTCACGACCCGTGGAGCATCCTTCACGGTCGTGAAGCCTTGGTCAATTGGAACTTGACCATTTTGACTTTTTCCTCTTATAGTAGGCTGCCGAGGATGAAACTTGGCGTGTGACCCAATAGGGCCGCGCTTTATTGGCAGAGATGCCGGCCTACGTGTGTCGGTGGGCAGATTCCAACAAACTCCCACTTGCACATGACACACCGTACCTATGGGCACCACAGACAGGGAGCGGTCTCTAGCAAGGCATCCCTGCCCCCAACTAAACACGGGGTATGTCATCCCTGAGACCCTGACAAGTACCAAGTTAAACTAAAAGAGTTTGACATGGTCCTATAGATAAGTGATCAATTATCTTATTGTTCACGATATCCAAGTGAACACGAGACATGGTACAAAGTCATTCTCCGATCGTTCACGATTATGTTTCTCGATAAAGATTGGTGGTGACCAAAAAGGTGAGTTGCAACTGATCAACAATCATTGCAAGCTCGAGCATGGACATGCATTTTTGGTGTCAGCGCCCAATCATCGAGGGGCCCAGGGATATCTCTCTTTAAAGAGGAACAAATTCCTTCTACTACATTGCCTCTAATACAATGGCAATACTTTACCCAAATACCTCCTTTATAATAGCCAGTTACGGACTACGTTTGAAAGCAGTCAGAATAAAGCAAACCAAAATAGTGAAACACATGCTTCTCCGGTCTAAGGATAAAAGATATTATCATCCTTATTTACTCTTGACATGTACCATGAAGTAAAATCAGGTGTGGGTCGTCCAATCACTTGAAACTCTTTTCAAGTATAGGCGAAATATTGCGTCCCTTGTATTCAATCCCATTGAACACTATGACCAATCATTTCCCTCGATCGTCCTTCATACTTCCTTCCATGAAGAATGACCGATCGTGGACTATTTAAAATGTAAAACATTCAAGGAAGTGATAAAACATGCAAAGTTGGGACACAATAATGATTTAAAGAAAGTATTCGCTACACGTTCATTAAATCTCCATTTAATAATACATACATTGAAAAATACAATATTGCTTAATGTTCCCAATAACATAGTAAATACATCGAATACAATAACCAATATACAACTCAAACCAAGTCACTAGCAAATCTAATCCCAATAGCACGTGTGTGGGCATCGTGCTTAGCTTGCGACAACGGTATAGTGAACAGATCCGCCAAATTACTATCCGTGTGTACTTTGCTGGTGGCGATGTCTCCATTTTCGACCACGTCCCGGATAAAATGATATTTCCACGGTATATGCCTCGTGCGTCGATGAGACCTCGGTTCCTTTGCTAAAGCAACGGCACCCTCGTTGTCACAGAAGATCTCAACAGGGTCGCTGATGCTTGGAACCATTCCCAGATCAAGCAGAAATTTCCTCATCCATACGGCCTCCTTAGTAGCTTCACTAGCCGCAATGTATTCCGACTCGGTAGTGGAATCGGCCACGGTGTCTTGCTTGGAGCTCCTCCAGGATATAGCACCGCTGTTTAATAGGAACATGAACCCCGATTGTGATAGGCAGTCATCCCTATCGGTTTGGAAGCTTGCATCAGAGTAACCCTTTACTCTAAGCTCTTCCTCACCTCCGTACACCAAGAACATCTCATTAGTCCTCCGAAGATACTTGAGAATGCTCTTCACCGCCGTCCAATGAGCTTCGCCAGGGTTGGCTTGATATCTACTCGTCATGCTCAAGGCACACGATACATCAGGCCTCGTACATAGCATGGTGTACATGATCGAGCCCATAGCCGAAGCATATGGCACCCGCTTCATTACTTCCCGTTCCTCTGGGGAACTAGGGGATTGAGTCTTACTCAATACCAAACCATGTGACATTGGAATGAACCCCTTCTTGGAGTCTTCCATCCTAAACCGCTTTAGGACTTTGTCAACATATGTACTTTGGCTAAGCCCAATAAGCCTCTTGGATCTATCTCTATTGATTTTGATCCCAAGAATATAAGTCGCATCTCCCAGATCCTTCATTGAAAAACAATTCCCTAACCAGGTTTTTACACCTTGAAGGGTCGGGATATCATTCCCAATGAGGAGTATGTCATCGACATACAAGACTGGAACACACCTATGCTCCCACTAGCCCTGACTTAAACGCATGGCTCGTCCTTGATTTTCGAAAAGCCAAACTCTTTGAATTTCTCATCAAAGCACAGGTTCTAGCTGCACAATGCTTACTTAAGTCCATAAATGGACTTCTTAAGCTTGCAGACCTTATCCAGATGCTTGGCATGTACAAAACCCTCGGGTTGAGTCATATACACCTCCTCGCTAAGTGTCCCATTGAGGAACGCGATTTTTACATCCATTTGCCAAATCTCATAATCATGAAATGCGGCAATTGCCATGAGTATCCGGATAGACTTCAACATAGCCACCGGGGAAAAGGTTTCATCATAGTCTACACCATGAGTTTGCGTGAAACCCTTAGCCACCAGTCGGGCTTTGAAGGTGTCTACCTCTCCATCTATGCCGGTCTTTTTCATAAAGACCCATTTGCACCCTACGGGTCTACACCCGGGTACCGCATCTACCAAATCCTAGACTTGGTTATCTGACATAGATTGCATCTTCGACTCCATAGCCTCTTTCCACCTAGCGGACTCAGGGCCCACCATGGCGTTCCGAAAAGATGATGGTTCCTCATGATCCACCACTAGGTCGCAGCCCTCAGACATGAGAAACCCATATCTCTCTGGCTCATTGCGACTCCTACCGGATCTCCTAACAGGTAAAGGATCCGTGTCATGTTCTCCAGCAGCGCTGTGCTGAGAATCATCTTGTGAACTAGTGCCAACTTCAGGTTGGTCATTGGAAGGTTCTTGAATCTATTCAAGATCTACGTTTCTCCCACTAGCGTCTTTGGATAGCATCTCCATTTCAAGGAAGACGGCCCTCTGAGCAACAAATACCTTGTTCTCGGACGGTTTGTAAAACAAATATCCCATAGATCCGGCAGGATATCCAATGAACAAACACCTCTCGACTCGGGGTTCCAATTTGTCCTCCACCTCATGTCTCACGTAGGCAGGACAACCCCAAACCTTTAGATATGAAAGCGATGGAACCTTTCCATTCCACATCTCCAAAGGTGTCTTCTTGACCTTCTTAGTTGGTACGAGGTTAAGGATTCTAACGGCGTTTCCAATGCATAGCCCCAAAAGCTAATGGGTACATCCGTACGACTCCTCATACACCGAACCATATCCAACAATGTCCGGTTCCTCCTCTCGGCGACACCATTTAATTGTGGTGTCCTAGGAGGTGTCAATTGCGAAACAATTCCACAATCTTTTAGATAGTCATGGAATTCCGAACTTAGATACTCACCACCACGATCCGGTCTGAGCATCTTAATTCGTTTACATAATTGGTTCTCAACTTCGTTCTTAAAAGTCTTGAAAACCTCAAAGGTTTCTGACTTTTGTCTCACCAAGTAGACATACCCATACCTACTAAAGTCATCCGAAAAGGTTACGAAGTACCTGAGTTATCCCTAGTGACATGCTTGAACGGACCACACACATCCGTGTGAACGATATCCAACAAGTCTTTGCCCCTCTCACAAACGGCAGTGAAGGGTGCTTTGGTCATTTTGCCCAACAAGCAAGATTCGCATACATCATCCGACCCATGGTCAAATAAATCGAAGATCCCATCCGCTTGGAGCTTGGCGATGCGTTTCTTGTTTATGTGGCCCAAACGACCATGCCATAAAGATAACTTATCCAAATCACATTTGGATTTAGAACCAACATTCATGATTGATCTATTACTTTGCAAGCATACGCTTGTCTCATATATGCCACGACATGGATGTGCTTTAAAATAAAATAAATCATTCTTAAAGCATGAAATCATTCTTATTGCACTTGTTGACGATGGATTTGACTTTAATTTCTATAATGGAATTATTTAATGCCAAGCATTCAGATAACGTCTGCAAGCTAAAGAAGTCCATTTATGGACTTAAGCAAGCATCGCGCAGTTGGAACCTGTGTTTTGATGAGAAAGTCAAAGAGTTTGGCTTTTCGATAAGCAAGGATGAGCCATGCGTATATGTCAGGGCTAGTGGGAGCATAGTTGTGTTCCTAGTCTTGTATGTCGATGACATACTCCTCATCAGAAACGATGTCCTGACCCTTCAAGGTGTAAAAACTTGGTTAGGGAATTGTTTTTCAATGAAGGACCTAGGAGATGCGACTTATATTCTTGGGATCAAAATCTATAGAGATAGATCCAAGAGGCTTATTGGGCTTAGCCAAAGTACATATGTTGACAAAGTCCTAAAGCGGTTTAGGATGGAAGACTCCAAGAAGGGGTTCATTCCAATGTCACATGGTTTGGTATTGAGTAAGACTCAATCCCCTAGTTCCCCAGAGGAACGGGAAGTAATGAAGCGGGTGCCATATGCTTCGGCTATGGGCTCGATCATGTACACCATGCTATGTACGAGGCCTGATGTATCGTGTGTACGGAGGTACACCAACACTTGATGATGAGGTTCTGGAACAGCCTTAAAAACCAATGTGCACAGCCCTTGAACACTTGTTCTTGCTCTCTCTCTCACACTAGAAGAACTCACAATGTGTATACTTGCACAAATGGACCAAGAGTAATGAAATAACTAAGAATGGCTCTTTTAAAGACACCATCTCTGTTCTCATGAGTCCAGAGTCGTGCTAATTGACACTCATCCATTGGACCAACAAAATGGTCCAACCAAATACAAGTGTCACTTAGAATTCTACCTTCACGACTTCTTCACGGGCTCTCACGGGCCGTGAAGGATAAATGTGCCACGACCGGCCATTAATCCTCCACGAGCCGTGCCGCGCTGTGCAAGAATCGTGAGGGTTATGCCTTCACGACCTCCTTCACGGGCCGTGTAGGTTCGTGAAGCCCTAGGGTTTCACGAACCATGCGGCCCACGACAGGACTCGTGGACACGAGCTGCTTCACGACCCATGGAGCATCCTTCACGGTCGTGAAGCCTTGGTCAATTGGAATTTGACCATTTTGACTCTTTCCTCTTATAGTAGGCTGTCGAGATTGAAACTTGGCGTGTGATCCAATAGGCCCGCGCTTCATTGGTAGAGATGCCGGCCTACGTGTGTCGGTGGGCAGATTCCAACAAAAAAGGCTTGTGGGTGATCTTGGGATTCCTCAAGATAAAGCTTTCATTCATTGCGATAGTATGAGTGCAATAAGTCTTGCTAAAGATCAACTCTTTGATGATCGAACGAAGCATATAGTTGTTCGTTATCACTTCATTCGGTCGGAGTCGCGGATTAAGGTGGTGAAGGTTGGAACTAGGGAGAATCCGGCAGACATGTTGACCAAAGCTGTTCCTGAAGTGAAGTTTCGTCATTGTTTAGATTTGCTTAACATTGGCAATTGGAGTTCAGGTGTGACTTAGATTAAGTCAAGGTGGAGATTGTAGGATCTTTGTGTGACTTACACTAAGTCTAAGGGGTATCTTTGTAAATGTTCTTAAAGGTTATTAGTTGGTTAGGAGGCTATAACAACTTGAGGTTATAGGTTATCAGATCCTTCAACTATATAAGGTTCATCCTCTGGAGCCTGACCATCAGCTTGTATCAGTTTCAGATTTCGTTTTCTTGATACTTTGTGTTAGTTTCTTTCTTGTATTCTTGAGTTCCAAATAAGAGTGTTAATGGAGTTTTGAAGTATTCAATCATCTTTATTGATTTTCGTGATCAAGAATTCGGATAATCAAGTTCGTATTGTTTGTTTTTCGTTTCAAATCCATAACAGACATGGTGATGATTATGTTGCTGTATTAGTATATGTTGATGACATTGTCATCAGAGGTGTTTCACAATTTAAGATCAATGAATTGAAATCGAACTCTAAAGTACTTTCTTGGGTTGGAAATAGCTAGGTCTTCTAAAGGCATTTTTGTAAGTCAATGACATTATTCATTACAGTTGCTTAAAGATACTGGTTTACTTGCAGCAAAGCCCAATTCTTGTCCTATGGATCCACAAATTTTCCTTTCAAATCAATCTGGTCAACCCCTAACAGATCAATCTCCATATCGTCATTTAATTGGAAGGTTAATCTACTTAACAATTACAAGGCCTGATAGTGCTTTTTATGTTCAACATCTAAATCCATTCACGAGTTCTCCCACTGATATACACATGAATGCGTCCATGAATCTCCTAAAGTATATTAAAAATCGTCCGGGTCAAGGAATATTTCTATCTTCTAATCCCTTAACTCAATTAAAAGCTTTTTCTGATTCCGATTGGGCTACTTGTTCCAATACTCGAAGGTCAATCACTGGATATTGTGTGTTTCTTGGTGATTCTCTTGTTTCATGTAGGTCTAAGAAACAACCTATTGTTTCAAAATCATGTATTGAAGCTGAATACCATGCCATGGCTTCTAGAACAAGTGAATTCATCTGGCTCAAACAATTACTAAAATATTTTGATGTTTCACATGATGCTCCTGCTTTGATGTTTTGTGACAATACTTCAGCTGTGCGGCTTGCTACAAATCCAACCTTTCACGAACGTACTAAACATATCGAGGTGGATTGTCATTATATTCGTGGCAAGGTTATGGATAACATAGTTAAACTCATGCCTATATGTACTCAACACCAACTAGCAGATTTGTTTACTAAACCTTTACCAAAATCCAAGATGGCGCCTTTAATGGATAAAAATGGCTTTGATTAATAGATTCGGTCGCTTATCTTTAGGGGGGGTTTTACACATATAAAAGAGTTCACATCGCTAGTCAATCATAACTTAAATTAGTTATATTCTGTTACTAAAGTTGTTAGGTGGCTTAGTATAAAAGGTAAAGTTGTTAGGTAGCTTAGTATAAAAAGGAATCTTAGGTATTTTCGTTCATTCAATCAATGAGAAAGTTCTGTTTTCTCTCATATATTCTTAATCTCAATAATGTGTGTGTGATCGTATATGTGCAAGATACTAAGGAACTACACACACCAAAATTTGGAAGATGGTATATGATAGAATTGCTAATGTTGATACATATGTATAGTTGAAGGGTCACCATTTAACCTCCATTACTCTTCACGAGGTGGTTACATTCGGTTGGTTCCCTCCCAAAAAACCGATTCCTATGTGTGTGTATGACACACTAATATGTCACATATAATTACATAATATTGTTATCATAAGTCTAATAATAATAAGACTAATAAGGTCTTTAAACAACTAACTACACTTTGATTATATCATTATTTAGAAGGCTCCAACATCCATGACTTGTGGAACCGGTCCCATGGCTTTTTGTGTAGTATTAAAATCATAACTAACTAAAATCATCATAGAGCAACTCTATAAAATCTCAACACAAAAAGAAGAATAAGTCATCATAATAATCAAATGGGAACACTATTACTACGGGAGTTTTTCTTAAAACGCGCGGGATGTTACAGACAATAATTTTGAGATGACATTTTTGTATACTTTGAGATAATAATTTCTACTAGCAATTTTGTAGCCATCATCTATTTGCAAGCAACTCTTATACATTGATATTATAAGCGCATTTTGTGAAACAATGTATTCCATATATATAACTCGCTAATTATTTTGCTAAGTTGATCCTCAAAGTTAGGATAGATTTCATATGTTGTATGAATTTATGGATTGGCATAGTCCATTGGTCCATAAGGTTGAAAAAGTTCAGCCAAAAACCCTTTTTTCCTCCTGGGGTTCCAACCCATATCTTTGCATAGTTGATCATTGTACCATATATCCAAAGCAGTAAGGCATGACCTCTGGTGGTATTCACCAGAGGATTCATTCATGTAGTTATCCCATTTTGAGATATCTTTCTCCATCTCTTTAACACTTGGTAATTCGAATTTGCCGTCGAGAAGCTCTACTAGCCATCGGCATCTTATTTCTGATGTAAACAGGTTTGAAAAACTCTCTGAGAATCCAATTATTGCTAGCTGTGGTATTCTTGGATGAATGCATTCTCTGGGACAGTTGATTAAAAGGGTGATCAATTAGAATGTTATATGTGTCAGTAAATTTGGATATATATATCACTCATGATACATATTGCATACCTGTAGAGGGGAACTCTAGAATCTGGTGAAGCTGCAATGAATTCACCAAACTCTTGTGATGTAAAAATGTTTTTAAGCTTTTGAATTCCTCTGAATCCAGTAGCTAATATGACGATATCCGCTTGTATGGGATTATTCTCTCCGTCGATCAAAATGCCGTCGCTGTAAAAGGAGAAACTGGGAGATTTTTTTAACAAAATGCTTCCTGTTTCAACTCGGTTGAAGAAATCTTGTGGCAATGCTGCGATTAAACACGAACGCAAGTCTTTTGAGAAGTTATGCTTTGGTACCATGTTGAATTTGGCAAGAGGAAGCTTTATCTTGAGGTGGGTTTCCACAAGTTTTGAAACCCCCCATCTCTGGTGCAAATACAAGTGGTTTGTTTAATGGTATAAATGTAAAACTTAGGCTGGAATTAAGGTAAGAAGACAAATAACAGCAAATTGCACAAAAGAGCTATACTGTCAAATTTTAAACTGATTTAATCAAAATAAAGACAGATCAAATGACTTATAAAGAAGTTAAATTATTAATTTAGTTAGTGTTTCTAAAGTTAAACTAAAAAAGATTTGATAGTTACCAAAGGTGATAAAATTGTGGCCAATAAACCAAGTAGAAAACTTTCACCAGGTTTATGAACCATAAGCTCAGAGAAGCGGTTTAAGTACAGATACTGCAATGGAATTCCCCATGGACTGAAATCAGGTAGCTTCCATCGATCTTTTCGGTATACAATCGTACATGGATTCTCTGTTCCTGATCGATATAATCAGATGTAAAGATGAAATTTTAGATTTAGTGTGTGTAATATACTTAAGAAACTGGTCATAAACTAACCATTCACTGATGAACACTCCATTGCAATATCAAGCCCTTGCTTTTGGAACCCTACAACAACAACTCTCTTCCTATTAACGAATTCTCGAGCTTTTTCGTTATCCATTGCAGAATATTCCATGGAGTGAATCACTTTGCCTTGGAACACTTCTGGGCCTGTGCCTAAAGCAAACTCAGGTAGGTTTGGAACATCTTTAAATCTTCCCACACATAAAATCACAAAATCCGCATCATACACCTGTTTAAACACACACATATATATATGATCGAATACGTATTGCTAATAGATGAATTCTGGATCATACCGACAGCGTCTTACTACAAAAAAATATTAGAGAATATAGATTAGTATTTAGTAATAGGATTGGTCAACCTATTGTATACATAGGCTAGGGTCCATTAAGATTTATATTAGAGTTTGTATTGTACCTTTTGTTCTCTATAATAGTTATCAATTTAATACAAAATAACTACAGGGTTTTCATTATTATACATGGTATCAGAGCCTTAGGGTTTTGGCCATATCTTCTCTTTCTCTTTCTTCCACCGCCGCCACCACCGAACTAAGGTAGGTCGCCGCCGCTTTTCTTCTCCCCGTCGTCCCCTTGAGAGACGACTTTCTTTCTTTTCTTTACCCTCTCATCCTGCCTCGGAGACGCATTATAAATAAAAATTTATTAGTTTTCTCTCCCTTGCCGCCATCGTAGTTGTAGCTCCTGCGTTGCAGTCGTAGCTCCTACCGTTGTCGCCCATAGCCGTTGTGCCTCATGCCACGCCTCCATGGTTGTAGCTCCTGCCGCTGCAGTCATAGCTCCTACCGCCGTTGCCGACCTCTTTGGCCACTAACCCATCGCCGTCTTACTGTCACGGAGTGTTCTTTTCTATATATCTTTGCTTTTTTCTACATATCTTTTTTTCCTTATGTATTTAATCTCTTTTATTGTATTTTTCACCCCAGTAAGAGCGCCCGATCTTCTACCGCTCTCACTGTGGGGGAGTAATAGAGAATATAGATTAGGGTTTAGTATAAGATGTCCAACCCTATTGTATAGATAGGCTATGGCCAATTAGGGTTTATATTAGGGTTTCTATTTTACCTTTATACTTTATAAATAGTTATAAATATAATATAAAATATCTACATGATTTTTATTATTTTACAGAAAAATGGTTTTAAAGACCAAAAAGGTTATCCTAAAAGCATCCATATATCTCTAAATCTACGCTGCTAAAGTTATCTTATGATACACGAGTTTGTGATCCTTAAAGTAAATACCTTTTGACTCCATATATGGTTTGTCTCTAAAAATAATTTATATTTGAAGTAATAAATTTCTTTTTGTGACCACGCGTTATCCTAAAAAAATAATTATCTAAAAAGTAAAGAATATGAAAATTTTAGTTACTTTTAGAGTACATTTTGTCGTGACAAAAGAACTCGACTTTCATCGGTTTCTTTTTTTATTAATTATTATTCTACACATTAGTTTTAACAATAATAAATCAACAAAACTACAATGTTAATATATATATATATATATATATATATATATATATATGTAGAGAGACAGAGAAAGAAATGACATACCTTTGTTGATGGTGTTTGAGTTTGACTATTTTCAACTGTGATTTTCCACTTTCCTTGAGGGAAGGTTGTCTTGATTCCTTTCCAGTTTGACCACATGAAGGATGATGGCCCTTGGAAATCAATTCCCTTCACTATAGAATGGAATTGAATGTGTTTAATCAAATCAAAATGAGTGGCATATGATTGAAGGTAGTTTAGTAGTTGGTGTTGAGTAGGGAAGTCATGAGTCACTGAAGAAGGCCATGGGAAGTCAGAAAACTGGTACATGGCTTTGAAGGTTTGTAGCCTTGTGGTTCTTATTGTTTTAGCCCATACGCCACCGATGTCGGCTTGTGACTCGAAAACAGTTGGATTGAAGCCTTTGGAGAGACAGTATTTGCATGCTAGAAGACCACTGATTCCCGCTCCAATGATCGCTACCTGTTTCTCTTCCATGAGAAATAGAAGATTGAAGTTTTCTGAATGATTGGTTCTTGTTGTAATGCAATTATATAAGGGCTAAAAGTTTTTTCTTTTTTTTTAAGGGCGTAATTTTCAATTGATTGCCGTCCGGACTCTTGCCAATGGTGTGTGATAGCATATGTATATATATGTATATATATATATATAGGGTAAGGATCCACATAGTCTCACCCTTAAACATAGATCTCAAAGTCTAATTCTCAGTCACTCATTTAAAAAGACAAAATAAGAATTGTAAAAAAAATGTTTTAAACCTACGTATTCTTAGACCTTTCAAAAAAAATTCTTTTTTAATTTTTTATTTACCCTTTAAATCTATTTCAATTTTGAGAATTTGAGCAAAAAAATTATACCAATCTACTCATTTTTTATTTCTCTTTCAAACAAGACCACTCTTTCCATATTTCTGAAAATTTTATTTCAAAAATGCAAACCATATGAAAATGATACCAAAATGTTATCATTTTGAATCATTTGAATTTTTATCATTTTCGACTGTAACCATGTGTATCTGTATCATCTTCGGCTAAAAACATGTGTACTTATATCTTTTTCGGCTAAAAACATGTGTATTTATATTATTTTGAGCAAAAAACATGTGTATTTATATTATTTTCGGGCTAAAAACATTTGAATTTTTATCATTTTCGGAGTAAAAACATGTGAATTTTTATCATTTTGCATTTTCATGGCTGAAAGTTATCATTTTCGGTAGCTGGAAAATGTTATCATTTTCCGCTGGAATTGTTATCATTTTCGTCTGGAAGTTATCATTTTCGGCTGTAAAGTTATCATTTTTGGGTGGCTGTAAAGTATCATTCTCGGTGGTGGGAAATGATAACTTTCTAGCCGAAAATGATAACAATTTGATGATAAACATTCACATGTTTTTAACCCGAAAATGATATAAATCCACATGTTTTTAGCCCAAAAATGATATATATATATATATATATATGTTGGGAAAATAGGATTATAAATATATCCTCTTTTGTTGACACAAAAATATACAACTTGTTTATATAATTGTATGTATTAACATTAACATATGTGCACATATACATATATATTCAATCAAATATATTCTCATCTATAATCTACAAAACAAGCTTCATCAAATGGCCAAGCTCTAATCGTCTAGATCAAAGTTCAAGTAGAAGCCGCTGTCGAAGATTCCTACAAACAAACGTTCGAAGTTTATGAGCTTACAAAATAAATTATCAAATGAGTTTAAGTTTTTATAAAATAATTTTTATAAAAACTTTTATAAAAATTGAGAAATTTTTTATAAAATCACAAGCTTGGTAGTCAAAGCAAATTAATTCCTATTTTGGTAAATACTAAACATAATCTTTTATTGAAATAAGCCAAAACCATATTTAGCAAAAGGAATCTCTCAAAGAGGTAAACTTCCTACATGCTTTGTGCATTTGGTTTCTAAACTACCATTTTTATGATTAAATTCAAACGTAAGAAGTATGACACTAACCCAACTTTTCTTAAGCTTCTTTTTCAGTGCATTTTTATGGTAAAAATGGGTTGTGTGTGATTTTGGTAAAAGGCCAACGTCTATATTCACAAGTCTCAAAAAGTTCCAGCAGGCCGACGGTCGATCCACGGTCGACCGTGGATAGGCCGACGGTCGATTCCACGGTCGACCGTGGATCGACCGTGGACAGTCTGGACACTTTTTGAGCTTGCACCTTTTTCCTTATTTAAGGCAACTCAAGTCTTGTTTTTTACCAAGCTCTTGCAATCTGAAAAACACAGAATACATACAAAATCTTGTGAGCTCATATTCTTTGATAATATATTCAATCTTTCAAGATCAAGAATGAAGCAAGAGTGAAAGCCTTCAAAGTTCAAACGCTACTTTACCTTCTTACATATTTGTAATAGTGTGAGGATCATCTCTAGCCTTAGAATTAGAGAGAAGTGAGGATCATCTCTAGCCTTAGAATTAGAGAGAAGTGAGGATCATCTCTAGCCTTAGAATTAGAGAGAAGTGAGGATCAACTCTAGCCTTTCCAATTAGAGTGAAGTGAGGTTTATCTTAACCTTGTTTGCAAGAGTGAAGTGTAATTCTTGTAAGCTAAAGAGAGAAGTTGTAAAAGGTTTATCTCTACCTTTAAAGAGAGAAGTCAGTGGAGCAACTCTTGGTGGGTGAGGCCAAGGAGTGGATGTAGAGCAAGGTTGTTAACCTTTGCTTGAACCACTATAAATCATTATGTCCAAACTACTTCATTGGTGATATCTTTCTTCCTTAAACTCTTTAATTACTTGCAAATATTGTTAAAAACTTCAAAATTTGAGCATATAACCTATTCACCCCCCCCCCCTCTAGGTTCTAACAATTAGTATCAGAGTAAGTTGCTCTAGATAATTTTTGAAAACTTGTTTAAATCTTCTAAAAATATTTTTCAAAATTTTTTGATTTGATAAAATGGGACAAAATTATATAGAGGGGAATTCTATGGTTAGACCTCCACTTCTTGAAGAAGAAGACTTTTGCTATTGGAAGCAAAGATTCATGACTTATGTAAAAGCCAAAGATATTGACCTTTGGGAGATTATTGAATAAGGAGATCATGTTCCAAAAACCTCTGATTCTAAGAAAAATGCTTATGTTCCAACTCATAAAGAAAAATGGAATCAAGAGGATAAGAAAATGATTTCAAAAAATTTTCAAGCAAAACTTTTTCTATACAATGCTTTACCTAGAAAAAAGTTTGAAAGAGTTTTCATGTGTGAAAGTGCAAATGCCATTTGGAAATCTCTTGTTACCACACATCAAGGAAATGCCCAAGTTCTAGATAACAAAACTGAATTACTTGTTCAACAATATGAACAATTTCAAATATTTGATGATATGAAAATTGATGATGCTTTTACAAGGTTTAATACTATTGTTACTAATCTCAAGGCACTTGGGACTACTTACACTAACAAAAAGATTGTAAGAAAGTTTCTTAGGGCTCTTTCACCAAAATGGAGAGCAAAAGTGATGGCTATTGAGGAGTCAAAGGACTTGAACATACTACAAATGGATGAGCTAATAGGAAATCTCAAGGTGTATGAAGTAATCATGCAAAAAGATGATGAGATTGCCAAGTTAAAGAAAGAAAAGAGCAAATGCATTGTACTTAAAGCTAAACATGTCAAAGAATCCTCAAGTGATGAAGAAGAGGAAAGAAAAGAAGAAAAATGTCTCATGGCTTTTGAGACAAGTGAGGTACATTCCGATTCTAGCTACTATAGTGATAATGATGACAATCAATATGATCAATTATGTGATTTTAGCTCTAAATTACTTGCTAAAAATGAGGAGTTAAAAAATGAGAACAAGAGCTTGAAAAAGGAAAATGTCAAGTTAAGAAATGAAAATGATGACTTGAACTTGAAAATAAAAGATCTAGAAAGTAAAATTGCTTCTCATATATCTCCAAGCTTGAAAGATTTGGAAAGTAAGCTAAAGACAAATTTTGACACAACCACCTTGTCAAAATGTGAAGATAGTTCAACCAAGTTAAATGAGATGTTATAGATTCAAAAATCATCAAAAGATAAGGGTGGTCTTGGGTTCTCAAGTTACTCAAACAACGTTCCAACTAGTCACTTAACACCTATCAAATTTGTGAAAGAAAAAGAGAAGAAAAAATCCAGGAGCCTCACGGTCGACCCACGGTATCGACCGTGAATCGACCGTCGTCTCACTGGAATTTTCCAAAAGTTCAAAATTGCAACATTGTTTCTAGTTCTTCCACTTGTATGCCAAAGGTTGCAAGTAATGAATTAATGAGAAAGTTTTATACTCCAACTACAAGGCATAGACTTGGATTCAAGAAAACTAAATCAAATACAATTCAAAAATCAAGACATTCTCATAAACCTATTAACTCTATGAACACATAGTATCATAAAGGGTTCAAGATTACACAAAGGTGGATTAGAGTAGGAGTTTTTCATACTAACCATCCTGGACCCATGAAACATTGGGTACCAAAAGCTTGAATGAAAATTACACAAGTGTAGGGATGCAACAAAAATGAGATTATGTCTCATTAATGGATTCTTGATAGTGGTTGCTCAAAACACATGATCGGTAATAGAGAACTCTTCACCTCATACAAGGAGTATAATGGAGGACATGTGGTGTTTGGAAGCGACCTAAGAAAAAAGGTAGTTGGTAAAGGTAACACTATTCATGACAATATCAAATTCTTGAATGTTGAGCATGTTAATGGTTTAGCTTACAACTTAATATGTATTTGGGTCAACATATCAAGATTTGTGTGATAAGTTTTCAAATCTTATGCATAATGAAATTGAAATGAGTATGATGGATGAGTTGAATTACTTTCTTGGACTTCAAATAAAACAATATGAAGATGGTACATTCAAATTAGGCATCATTTCCTATGTGACAATATGCAAAAACGAAATATAAATTTAGAAAAGGTTGCTTCATGTGAAAATATTGCTGACATATTTTCTAAACCGCTAAAAATTGAAGTGTTTAATACATTACGACTTGGTTTAGGAATGATGGAACATGTACCCTAAAAACAACACCTAAACAGCATGAAAATAGTCAAAATATACATTCCAGATGCACCACGGTCGACTCACGGTCGATACCGTGGATCGACCGTTGGGGTACTGCAAAATACCAAAACAAACTTAAAAAAGGGCGCGGTCGATATCACGGTCGACCGTGTATCGACCGTAGGGTACCAGGCGATTTTTAACCCTATTTTACTCTCTCTCTCTTACACTTTCTCTTCCCCACACAAACCCTAGCCGCCATTAACAACTAAAAGCTTAAAAATTACCTCAAAAATCAAGGTTTTTACTACGGTTGAAGTCGTGATCGAAGGCACCGTTGGATTCACGGTTGAAGACTCATCCTCTCTTGCCTTTTCCCTTCTTCACGAATTTCTTGTTCAAGGTATAAGTTTATCTCTTCTTCCTTTTCCTTAGGGCTCTCTCTTTGCACCAAAGAATCATGCGGATCTTAGGATTAGGTTGATTTTTAGAAAAGAAAATATGTTAGGTTTCTTGAGTAGTAAATGGTATATGAAAATGATGGATTCAGTTTTAAATATAGATGATGTCTAAGTTATTATAAGATTCAATCAGTGTATGCATATCATGTCAAAAAGGGACAAAAATGAAATCTTGAAAAAAGTCCACTGCCGGTCGAACCACGGTCGACCTTACTTCGACCGCAGCTTATCACCAAAAATCCAGACCAACGACGGTCGATCCACGGTCGATACCGTGCATCAATCGTAAGCCCACTGGAAAGTTTTTGAACTTTTAAATTTTTATGTTTTGACTTTTAATGTCCAAACTCAATGTAGTTTTGCTTAATCTACATCAACTAACCTTAGTAACCACATGATTCATAAAATTTTCAAAATATTCTCAAATTTAGGACACACACACACATATATTATGAACATGTTACCAAAGAGTTTGTTACATCTCTTAAGCACACTCTCAAATATGTTGAAATATCATGTATCTTGCCATAATTTTACAAAACCTACACTTTTACAAATCTAGTGTCATGACAAGATGAAAATAAACATGGTTTACACATTAGGCACACACTAGTCCTAATGCTATATATTTGTACTTAATCATATCATCATTGTCTCTTTAGATAATCATGCAACGTGTACGTACATCAGCTTCAAGAAAACCCGACAACCCAACTCCGTGCCAATCAGCCAATGCCCTAAAAAACGAGGGATAAATGAAGGTCGGTTAGTTGTTGTCAACCAACTAGACCAATTCTACACTCAAGCGACCTTTGACGCAATTGGGTGGTCCACGTTTCTTACATTGTCCAATGTCTTACATAAGTCTCGCATATTTGAATTTTATGCATCCTTTAACTACAATGAAGATGATGAAGTTGTCACCTTTGCAATTGAAGGAACCGACTTCACATTTACTCTTGTCCAACTAGGCATGATCCTTCACATCCCCTCATCCGGTTTAAAGTTCTACAACACATCTCACAGCCTCACAAATCTCCCTGCCGCTTTCTCCATCCCGGAGATCCTTGGCTCGATTTGCAAGCCAAATATTCCACACACAATGACCAATCTATTTGGGAGGGATCTTCTTCCCGAATGCGCTGTGTGGAATAAGATCATTGATTCCAACATCTTTCCAAAATCCGGGAATCATTCGGAAATTAGCGCCATTCAAGCCGTCCTCCTTCATGCTCTCAAAACGCGATCTGAGGTACCTTCCATACGGCCGTCTCCTCTCCATTCTCATCACCAACCTACCCAATATTTCTCGCATAGCTTCTACTCCAGCTTCCTCGGCTCCCATAGACCTTGCGACACTTCGCAAGATGTCTTCCCATAAAGGGAAGAAGCGAGCTCATTCATCATCCTCCGGAGATACGGAAGCCGAGATTGACGCATTCACCTTTGGTGAAGAGGAGGAGGGTGAAGAGGAGGGTTCAATTCCTCTGGATCACGGCATGGTTGAAGGCTCTACCGACGAATGAATTGTTGCACTCAATCGCAACATCAACGAGTTGCGGAATGAAACCCGATCTCTACGGAAGGAAGTCAAAGGGGTAAAAGGGATGTTGCGGTCAATCATGAATGCACTTAGGTGCAATGCCGGGACAGACGGGGGTGAACCATCTTGATTCTCCATGGTTGAATGGATTGTAAAAACAATTATTTTTATTTGCTTAACTAGACATTAACTATTGCAACAATCGGTATTTTCTATATTTTATGATTGCTTGTTGACTTAATCTACTAGATTACTATTTCTTTACTACACCTTGCTATGGACATCTTACATTATGTTATTTGCTATTTGGGTTGTGATAATTGCATGATTAGAATATTGTTCATACTCACATCTCGTTGGCAATTTTTGGTAGTATTTCCATTTAACTCAAGAAGTGGAGTTCTCACATCAAGGGGGAGCTTGTGTCAAGGGGGAGTCTCCTTTTTGTTAAGACAAAAAAGGGGGAGAAGATAGAAGAATATATACATATATATGTATATATGCACATGTTAACATGTTAAAGTTATATATACAATTCTTATACAAGTTATAAATTTTTATCTTCAACAAAAAGTGGGAGATTGTTGGGAAAAATAGGCTTGTAAATATATCCTCTTTTATTGACATAAAAATATACAACTTGTTTATATAATTGTATGTATTAACATTAACATATGTGCACATATACATCTATATTAAATCAAATATATTCTCATCTATAATCTACAAAACAAGCTTCATCAAATGGCCAAGCTCCAATCGTCTAGATCCGAGTTCAAGTAAATGCCGATGTCGAAGATTCCTACAAACAAACGTTCGAAGTTTAGGAGCTTACAAAATAAATTATCAAATGAGTTTAAGTTTTTATAAAATAATTTTTATAAAAACTTTTATAAAAATTGAGAAATTTTTTATAAAATCACAAGCTTGGTAGTCAAAGCAAGTTAGTTCCTATTTTGGCAAATACTAAACATAATCTTCTATTGAAATAAGCCAAAACCATATTTAGCAAAAGGAATCTCTCAAAGAGGTAAACTTCCAACATACTTTGTGCATTTGGTTTCTAAACTACCATTTTTATGATTAAATTCAAACTTAAGAAGTATGACACTAACCCAACTTTTCTTAAGCTTATTTTCAGTGCATTTTTATGGTAAAAATGGGTTGTGTGTGATTTTGGTAAAAGGCCAACATCTATATTCACAAGTCTCAAAAATTTCCAGCAGGCCGACGGTCGATTCCACGGTCGACCGTGGATCGACGGTGGACAGTCTGGACACTTTTTGAGCTTGCACCTTTTTCCTTATTTAAGGCAACTCAAGTCTTGTTTTTTACCAAGCTCTTGCAATCTGAAAAACACATAATACATACAAAATCTTGTGAGCTCATATTCTTTGATAATATATTCAATCTTTCAAGATCAAGAATGAAGCAAGAGTGAAAGCCTTCAAAGTTCAAACACTACATTACCTTCTTACATATTTGTAATAGTGTGAGGATCATCTCTAGCCTTAGAATTAGAGAGAAATGAGGATCATCTCTAGCCTTAGAATTGGAGAGAAGTGAGGATCATCTCTAGCCTTAGAATTAGAGAGAAGTGAGGATCAACTCTAGCCTTTCCAATTAGAGTGAAGTGAGGTTTATCTTAACCTTGTTTGCAAGAGTGAGGTGTAATTCTTGTAAGCTAAAGAGAGAAGTTGTAAAAGGTTTATCTCTACCTTTAAAGAGAGAAGTTAGTGGAGCAACTCTTGGTGGGTGAGGCCAAGGAGTGGATGTAGAGCAAGGTTGTTAACCCTTGCTTGAACCACTATAAATCATTGTGTCCAAACTACTTCATTGGTGATATCTTTCTTCCTTAAACTCTTTAATTACTTGCAAATATTGTTAAAAACTTCAAAAATTGGGCATATAACCTATTCACCCCCCTCTAGGTTCTAACAATATATATATATATATATGCACATGTTTTTAGCCGAAAAATATATAAATGCACATGTTTTTAGCTGAAAATGATATAAATACACATGGTTACAGCCGAAAATAATAAAAAATCACATGATTCAAAATGATAACATTTTGGTATCATTTTCACATGGTTTGCATTTTCGAAATAAAATTTCGAGAAATATAGGAAGAGTGGTCTTGTTTGAAAGAGGATTAAAAAATAAGTATATTGGTATAATTTTTTTGCTCAAATTCTTAAAATTGAAATAGTTATGGCCATTTAAAAATTTAAGAGGTAAATAAAAAATTAAAAAAGACTTTTGACAAGTCTTAAGAAGAGGCGTAAGTTTATAAGTTCACATAATACCCTTTTTTCTATAATTAAATCTTATAATTGGTTACTTAATTACAATCATGCCATTATTAAATCTTGACCATTGATTTAAAAAATCTAATGGTTCAAATTTGACCTTTGTGTTCTATGTTTAAGCATAGGACTTTATCGATCCATTTTCTATATATATATATATATATATATATATATGCAAAAGTTCAAACGAGAACTGTTTTTCGTACGAGAACCGCGAGAACCAATCTTAGCCGTCCAATTCTCCCTCCTTCTATTGGATTGCCCACCCATGAATTCCTTTACATGCACCCTACCACACTCAATCCCCCATGCTCTTCATCCATGAATTCCATTATCCAAAATGAACGGCCAAGATTGGTTCTCGCAGTTCTTGTACGAAAAACAGTTCTCGTTTGAACCCTCCCATATATATATATATATATATATAAAAGTTCAAACGATAATTATTTTTCATACAAGAACTGTGAGAACCAATCTTAGCCGTCCAATTCTCTCTCCTTCAATTGGATTGCCTATGAATTCCTTATATACATCCTATCACACTCAATCCCCCCACACTCTTAATCCATGAATTCCATTATCCAAAATGAACGGCTAAGATTGGTTCTCATAGTTGTCGTACGAAAAACAGTTCTGGATAACGGCTAAGATTGGTTCTCGTAGTTATCGTACGAAAAACAGTTCTGGATAACGGCTAAGATTGGTTCTCGCAGTTGTCATACGGAAAATAGTTCTGGTTTGAACCCTCCTATATATATATATATATATGAGTTGTGTTCAATAAAGTCTATTTAAAAACATAGTTATGAAATTTTAATATTCAATCACATATGATTCAGTATACAATCACATGTGATTTGTAAAAGAATCGCATGTGAATTACGAAAAATTACGAAAATGTCACTCCGTCCAAATTTTTAAAATTTAATCTGAACCATTGATGACATTGATTCAAAAGCTAAAATTAGTCCATTAGGACTATGAATTAATTATAGACTATATTGAACATTCATTATATGTGTGTATATATATATATATAGTGCGAGGATCGGATATTCGCAATTTGCGGTAATTTGCGAACCCCATTTAAACACCACTTTTGCATATCTAAAAGTCAATTTTGGTAGGCTATTTATTATTATTATCATTATTATTATTATTATTATTATTATTATTATTATGTGTGTGTAAAAATAAAATGCAGTGATTTTATACTAGATGCAGTGGTTTTTAAACAAGATGTATTAGTTCCTTAAATGAGAATCCACCGATTAATTCACGCATGATGGACTAGTTTTAAGAGAACTCCATTCTTTTTAGATATTATGCAACGATTTTAAGTTGGATGTAGTGATTTTATAGACTAGGTGCAGTGTTCCTAGAGTTCTTATTTTAGAAATTGTTTCTATTGGATCCTCACCCTATATATATATATATATATATATATATATACACACACACACACTTTATTATCTATACTATATTATAAAGCATTAGGCCTTTTGCTTAAACTCTTAAATTTTAAGTTTTTTATAATTACTAAATTACCCCTCATATAAACTAAATTGAGTAACTATTAAATATAGTTAATAAGATTCTTATATTTTATTTTAATTACTAAACTTTACATATTAAAGAACATCAAAGTCAATACATTTTTTTGAAAGTCAAAGCCAATACAAATTAACTTAATTATTAAAAAATATTTTCATAACCTTTTTTAGAATTATGGAGAACAGAAAACTAAAGGAAATATAAAAATGATTAAGAAAATAGACATATCACAAACCGAAAATTATTCGTTGTCACTGTATTACATGAATACAAAAATACTCCATACGTCTTAAAAATGGACAAGTTCATGAGTATAAATTAAACGTTGATGTCGTATTGAGCGGGTATGATGCAAGTATATATATATATATATATATGTGTGTGTGTGTGTGTGTGTGTAACTTCCTTAAAAAAGCCTAGACGTGTGCGAATTAGGTACGTTAAATATTCTAAATAAATTAAATAAAAAATATATTTTAGTTATTGGTATATAATATAAAAATAGCTATTAAATAAAGTTATAAAATAAAAATAAAAATAATAAACGGTTTAGATAAGGATTCCAAAGATATCTTCGTTAGTTGAAACAGGTAATCGAGAGTTGAATTATAAGTTGAGAGGGGAAACAAAATACTCACATGTGAATAATTAAAATCCACAAGTCGGTTCTCACCCTTATCACCTACACAGCTCAGACACAACACACACACTTCATGTTCTTGCACTTTGAAGAAGGAAATCAAGAGGGAGCAGCCAAACAATAATTCCAGCAACCGATTCATGCTCCAAATCAGTTCATAACTCCGTCTTCATCATCTTCTCCATCTTCCTTGTAAGTTCATGTTCCTTGTTCTTGAGTTTTTGGGTTTTTTGAGGACAAAAACTGGTCAAGCTTGAATTGACCGACAAGAACTGATTTTTATGCTTCTAGATGTTCCTACAACTCATATAGATAGTTAGGAACACAATTTATGGATTGAAAGCGTTGGTTTTGCTTAAACTCAAGAAATGGTTCAAATGGGTCAAAATGGCCAAAAACGGTCCAACCCAATTTGACAATCAAAGACTAAAATTTTGTGTTCTAATTAGTTCCTATAACTCATATGGATTGATTGGAACACAAATTATAGATTAGAATGGTTGTTTTGATTGAATTGGTTAAAATGGTTCAAAAATAGGCAAAAATGGTCAAAAAAATGGAAAAAGCTATCAAGGATTAATTTTAATTGATTCAATCGGTTCCTATAGCTTCTACAAGTCATATTAAGTAGAAATGATGCATTAAAAGTGTTAGAATTGATGTATTTCAAGAATTGGCCAAAATAGATATTTCTTTGTTAATTAAAGTTGGATTTTTTTTTGAATTAATTGAGTAAGTATTAAGGATGTTAGAAAGCACCTACAAGTGTGAAATGACGTTAGTAAACACCAAAAATTGGCTAAAGTAGAATTGGTATTGATTTGGATTGGAATGGGACTACTGTGTAAGAAACTGGTTTTTGACCCTACAAGCATTTCATGGCGTGACCCATAAGGGTTCGTGGGGCGATCCCCTGCTGTCAAAAAACAGTTTGTTGTTCTTTCGTGTTTTGATGTATGGGTTGAAGATGTAAGTTAGTAAATAGATTAAGGACATTGTTAGGGGATTAATACCAATATTTAAGTTGTAGTTCCTGGTGTTGATGTCTAAATGTAAAGTGATGTGTTATAGGTGAGCCCAACAACGGTCGAAACACTATATTTGCATGTTATAGCTCAACAGGAGAGTACTGGTTAACCTAAGCATGATAATAAGAGTGTTATATAGTTGAACGAATATTAAAAACCAAACATTTGATAATTATGCATGTTAAAGGCTTTTGTAGGGCAATTGTTTTATGATTTGATGTGTATGCATGTTAAAGGCTTTTGTAACCTAATCTTGATATGCTATGACTTTTGTAGGCCAACTATGATATGTTATGGCTATTTGTAGGGCAATTTGATATGCTATGGCATTTGTAGGCCAAAATTGATATGATATGGCTTTTGTAGGCCAACTTTGTTATGCTATGGATTTTGAAGGGCAATGTGTGTTAATACCGGTACTTTGTTGGATGTTTGGGGCCAGCTTGTCTAGATCTAGTTAGGGCCTTGTGCCGTCAGCTATGATGTGTGGTGATTCGACGATCGCAAATCTTGGTTCCTACAGAATCTCCATCCCTTAACACTATGATGAGCTCCACTTCCCACTGATCCTGATTGGGGTGAGTTTCCCCATTAATGCAATGGTAGGCCGCTACCCGCTTCTCCATCAACACGGTGGAATTATTCGGTTTCCCCAGTCAGGATCATTGAGCCAGGTTCACTACCTCATAAGACATGGTTCCTGCTGACTTACCGGTGCTTCGTAATATGCTAGGATAGACTTGTTTGTTGATATGTGATATATGCTTTTTATGCATGTTTTACATGCCCAAATGCGTCATTATCAACCCATTTCCAATGTGAATCATATATTTAATGATCTAAATTGCTTATAATTCACCATGCAGGTTTAAAGAGCCTAATCCGAGATATATGGACAAATCCGGTGCAAAACAGAAGAAAAATAAAGAGTTAGTGAAAAAAGGCCCCTTACGGCCGCAAAGGTTATCCCTTGCGGCCACAAGGGCCATTCTTCCCCAAACTATCTACTTGATAACTTGCACCTGGCAAACGTCAAATCCACCGCCCATCTTGCGGTCGTAAGGACCCATGTTTCAACATTATAAATGATAACATTCTGACCATTTGAGAAAGAAGGACCAATTCGGATTTTTCACTACCCAAACACTCTCCCACGATTAAGAACAGTCCAGTGACATACTTTGGTGATTTCAAAGGAGGGAGAGCTTACTTGAAGGCTTGGAACTACATTTGGAAGCTTGGATTCATATGTTAAAGTACACATAGCTTGGTATAATCTTTTACATCTGTGTTTATTTGATCATGTATCCATGTAATCCAGATGTTGTTGTACTTAATATGATGTATATGGATAGATAAACTCATTTCACTTGCGCCAAGATGATTCTTGGCTAGTTATAACAATATAATCTTTAGTTTGACTTTTATGTTGACTTGATGTAAACAAGCATGTTTGATCTTCAATATAAGTGTGTTTAATCATGTTTTTATGTTTAATCTGACCATGTTCATGTTTGATGATGTGTTAGTGTAAAGTTACTTGTCAAAGTATGTGAATATTCAAGAATGCTATATTGATTTTATAAAATATCATGTTATTTTGTTACTATAAATGGTACATCCTGCATGATTGTTGCTTGAAAGCATTTTTGAAACATGATTTGGACCATTCTAGATCTGTCCATGTTGGTTGTGTTATTCACATTGTGGTTTTATGCATGCTTTAACAGATTATATGCAAATCTAGGTGATTTGGAGTATTAATGGGTCAAATATGCTACATATATGCATGAAGGATTCATAATGTGTTTTTGGGTATGCTAAGTATTGAAATGAAGTCACATATATGCCATGAATGATCTGTTTGAAGTGTTCATTGTGCATATTCACATGTATATGCTTTGAATGTGTTAGTTCTGAAGGTATTCGTTTGGCACAATCAAGTAGCAACGGAAGCGTGATGTATAGATCAAAATTTCAAAGTCAAGCAAATGAATACTTCCCATGGACCAAAATCTAAACATGAAATTGCAACTAAAATATAAAGAACAAGATAAGAAGAATTGTACCACAATGCAAAGCACAAATTTCTTGTCAAGTTGCGAGAATCCAACCAAAAACTCCTCTAGTGAAGTCCACCCCAAGATGTGTTGATTCCTAAATGCTAGTATGTTGGCGTTAGACACCAAAGCAACAATTAAATGTGTATATCTTGCTCTCTTGTGCACCAAAAATGATCACCAAGAAGAATATCAAAAGTAGAGAGAATTATTTTGCATGAACTAACACATGAACAACTCAAAAGTCTGTTCCAGAGCTCAAAACCGTAGCCCACATTAACACCCTTTTAATCCCATTAAAATGTGTGTTTAAAGATGTTAATGTTACTGTTACAGTGAACGTACACGGCCCGTGTTCATCAACACGGCCGTGTCGGCCCAAAGTCCACGGCCCCAAATGGGCCGAGACGGTCCTTGTCTAATAGGCTAGACACGACCCGTGTTCAACTACACGACCATGTCGGCCCAAAGTACACGACCCTGATTTGGGCCAAAACACCCCGTGCCTGTTGGGCTGGACATGGCCCGTGTTCAACCACACGGCCCGTGTACCATCCTGCCAAAACCCATTTTGGCCCTTTTCTCTCTTTTGCTTGATCGTGTTGCCGGAATCAATACTTGGTGTGTGACCCAATAGGCCTATACCTCATCAGTAGTGTTATTAACTAGTGCGTGTTGGCGAGCATATACCAACAGACTCCCACTTGCACGTGACACAACTACAAAAATTAACACAAACATAGAGCGGCCTCTACCAAGACATCTATGCTCCCAAGTTAGTATAGGGTATGCCACTCTTGACAAGATTCCAATCATAAAATGATTGTCCTAAAGATAAATGATCATGTACTTCCCTTTGTTCGCGATATCCTATGTGAACACAAGGCATGGAATATAGTCAACCTTCAGATCGTTCACGATTATGTTTCTCGATTCTAGATTAGTGGTGACCAACAAACCAAGTAACATTGATCCATCATCAATATAACTTGAGCACGGCCATGCATATGAACGTTAGCACTCAATCATCGAGGGGCCCATGGATATCTTCTCTATTCATAGAGGAACAAATTCCTATCGACTACATAGTCCCGTCACATAGACAATACTCTACCCAATCATCTCCCTTATTACGACAAGTTACGGACCGCGTTAGAAAACAATCAAAGCAGAGCAAACCTATGCTTTGGAATCACATGTATCTCTAGTTTAAGAATGAAATTTCATTATCATCCCGAGTAACTTATGACTAAAACCATGAAGAAAACTCGAGCGTGGGTCCTCCAATCGCTTGAAACCCCTTTCAAGTATAGGCAAGAATCACGTTCATCAAAACTAATTCTTTACCTCAATCTTAATTCATACTTCCTTCCCTCAAAGTATGACCGATTGTGGAGATTTAAAGATTGTAAAACAACCTTGGGAAGAGATTAAACATGCAAAGATAGAACACAATAAAGACTAAATGTAAGTAACCGCAATATGCGTATATATAGATCTCTACTATATTGCTTAACGTCCCAAATACAAAATGGTCTAAACATAAATTAAAACTCAATATAAACCAAGTCATGAGCGAATCTAACACCTATTGCCATAGTGTAAGAATCATGAGAAGCTTGTGACAACGGTTTAGTAAACGGATCGGCCAAATTGCCTTCCGAGGTTACCCTACTAATAGGGACTTCACCACTTTAAATCATCTCTCTGATCAAGTGGTACTTTCGAGGTATATGCCTCGTTCTTGTCTCTTCTGAGCTCTTGGTTCCTTCGCTAAGGCTACCGCACCCTCATTGTCACAAAATATCTCAATAGGGTCGGAGATGCTTGGAACCACTCCAAGGTCTCGGATGAACTTCCTTATCCACACAGCTTCTTTAGCAGCTTCACTTGCCGCAATGTAGTCTGACTCTGTAGTAGAATCAACTACTGTGTCTTGCTTTGAACTTCTCCAAGTAATAGCTCCACCATTTAATAGGAACACAAACCCCGATTATGATCGGCAGTCATCCCTATCAGTTTGGAAGCTAGCATCAGAGTAACCCTTTACTTTGAGCTCTTCCTCACCACCAAAGATCAAGAACATTTCTTTGGTTCTCCTAAGATACTTAAGAATGTTCTTTACCGCAACCCAATGGGCTTGCCCTGGGTTACCCTGATATCTACTAGTCAAGCTCAAACCTCATGACACATAAGGACGAGTACATAACATGGCGTACATGATCGAGCCCACGGCCGAAGCATATGGTACTCGCTTCATTACTTGTAGTTCCTCTTGAGAACTAGGACATTGAGTCTTACTCAATATTACTCCATGTGACATAGGAAGATTTCCTTTCTTGGAATCCTCCATCTTGAACCGCTTCAAGACTTTGTCAATGTATGTACTTTGGCTCAACCCAAGAAGTTTTCTAGATCTATCTATATAGATCTTGATACCCAGAATATATGCCGCTTCTCCTATGTCTTTCATTGAGAAACATTTTCCAAGGCAAGTTTTAACACTTTGCAAGGTTGGAATATCTTTTCCAA
The DNA here is from genome assembly GCA_038502395.1 of Dittrichia graveolens. Lineage (NCBI taxonomy): Eukaryota > Viridiplantae > Streptophyta > Magnoliopsida > Asterales > Asteraceae > Dittrichia > Dittrichia graveolens. The sequence goes on along the minus strand of JARJIL010000009.1, from coordinate 56,930,922 downwards.
TGAGTAGGATTGTAACATCCTCAGCTTGGGCCTAGTTGTAAGTAGTACGTGAGTATATGTAGTTAATGTAATAGGAATGTTTACTTGTAAATACTTGTTGAATTAAATGAATGAATGTTTGTATTATATGTGTATGTACGTATGCATGTATGCTAAATGTGTATATGTATATTATGTATGTATTGTGTGTAATTAATTAGAAACTAATTAGTTGGGAAAACCCCATGTGAAGTAAGAGGCAACCGCCTCTGGGATACAAGATTATATATATATGTGGGTGTAATTTGACTTTCTAAAGTCAAATATAGCAAACAAGAAAACACACACACTTTTCTCTCGTTTCTCTTCTCTCTCACTCTCTCGGATTTCTGGAAAAAGAAGAAAGAAGAACGCAACTGTTGTTGTTAATCCATAAAAGGTTAGCAACATAGATTCAAGCTTGTTCGAAGATTACATCTATGTTATAATCACAAAATCATGCAAGAACACCATGAAGAACATGCAAAAGCTCACTTTAAAGTGTGTTTTGGTATATTTGGTGTTCTTATATGATTTTATGTGTTTAAGATGGTTATAGGAATAGAATATGATGTTCTAGTGAGTTCTGGGCTTAAACCAACAAAAATGAAGTTGTTTAAATGACCAAATGAAGTTATCGGAATTTCAGATGATGAAGTTGTCGGATTCCGAGTTGATGGAGTTGTCGGAAGGGTTGATCTTTGCGCCCATAAGATCCAAACCTATGGGGCCGCAAGCCTTTGTCTATATAAACCCTTTCCACAGTTTCAAACGTACGTAGGCACACACACACACTCTCTCTCTCTTCTCTCTTCTTCTCCGGCGAACTCACCGGCGACATCGACCTTTTTCCGGCGATTTCTTCTTTTCCAATCATTCTCCGGCTCTTTTCATCATTCAAGGTACCATTTTACTCCTCTCCACTCGTAGAATCTCATTTTCAAGCTTAAGTCTCGTTTTTATTGTGTAATCGATCGAACCCTAGATGTTTGGAAACTGGTTCTATTCTTCGCGATCTTGCGGCCGTAGGGCTGCTTTCTAGGGTTTTCTCACGTTTGCCCCTTACGCCTGCAAGTTATATCCGTTGCCGCCGTAAGGGCCTATTTCCAGCTGTGTAACACTAGAAAACTCAAGCCTTTTTTTTAAATACTCGTTGCGGAAGCTTAATTAAATAAATTTGCTTTACATATATTATTAATAATTACAGATTACAACCACTTGTTCACAAACAACAGAATCATCGGTCTTAGTGTTACAAACACATCAAGCTCGGTTCTTTTAAAACTTATTATCAGAGTCAGGTCAACTTCTCCTTCTACAAACGCTCACAAGCACAAACCTGCAAAGACAACAACCGAGGGGAATTAGCACAAAGCTAAGTGAGTAGAGGCTAAGCACAAACGCAAACATCGACAGTCAATATCAAAGCATGTAATCACATATCCAAGAAGACCGGCGGTTCGGCGCAGAACCTACAACCAATGCCGGCCAAAGCAAAGGTTTACCGATAGCCCTCTACTGGATTGGCACAGTGAAATCCCACTCTGATACAACGCATGCATCAGTAAGGCTACCATTGTTCAACCAACCAGTAGACGAGCCCAGCCGAATTCCACATGTAGCTGACTTCTCAAACGCAACTCAATATCATCCAAAGAGCGCGTATCGGCCAAATAGTCATACAACAGATATCATCAACAATCACAATCAACAATCAATCAATCTCAATCACATGGGATATCTTTCTTTCATCTCTGCCTCAGTCTCCCAGTTTAAGTCAGAACCTAAATTGTGCTTCCACTTAACCAACACCATCGGAATCTGCTTCTTACGGAGCTTGGTCACTTTTCGATCTAACAGTTCAACAGGTTCCTCCACCAATCTTTTATTTGAATCAACTTTTAAATCATGTACTGGGAGAATCTGACTTTTATCTTTAACCTTACATTTCCTCAGATAGCAAACATTAAACGTATCTTGAATACATGCAAGCTCTGCTGGAAGATCCAGTGTAACTGTCTGATCATTCACTATCTGACGAATGCGGAAAGGACCAATAAAACGGGGAGCCAACTTCCCTCATTTGCCGAAGCGAATCACACCTTTCCATGGAGAAACCTTCAGGTACACCAACTCCCCCACATCAAACAATACTGGATGACTTCGTGGATCTACATACGTTTTATGTCTATCTCTGGTAGCTTTCAATTCTCTGGCAATTGCAACCTTGTTAGCAGTCAACTGAACAATCTCAGGCCCTGCAAACTGTTTCTCACCAGCCTCTAACCACCAAGTTGGAGTACGGAAGCAACGACCATACAACATTTCATACGGAGGCATTCCAATACTAGAGTGGCAAGAATTATTATACGCAAACTCTATCAACAGCAGGTGTGAATCCCAAAATCCACCATACTCAATCACACAAGCACGTAACATATCTTCGAGTGTCTATATGGTTCGTTCCGTCTGACCATCAGTCTGGAGATGATAAGCAGTGCTCAAGTTAATTCTCGTCCCCAACTCCCTCTGTAAACTTCTCCAGAAGTTAGAAACAAACCTGGAGTCTCTGTCAGATACAATAGACAATGGTATACCATGCTCCGCAACAATCTCGTCGATGTATAGTTGTGCCAATTTACCCAAAGAACCGTCTCACAAGTAGCCAGAAAGTGAGCACTCTTCGTCAGTCAATCCACTATCACCCATATCATATCATGATTCTTCTGAGCACGAGGAAGTTTTGTTACAAAATCCATCGTTATGTGATCTACTTCCACTCAGGAATCTCTAACTGTTTCAAGGACCTGTATGGTTTCTGATGTTTTGCCTTCACTTGCGCACAAATATGACACGATTCTACAAAGTGTGCCACATCTGCCTTCATCGTATGCCACCATTAAAACACTTTCAGATCGTTATACATTTTAGTGCTTCCTGGGTGTACAGACAGTTTCGACTTGTGTGCTTCAGTTAAAATTAATTTTCTCAACTCTCCAAGCATAGGCACCCACACACGAGTCTTGTATACTTTCAATCCATGAGAATCATTCGTCAATTCATCGTTTCGTTTCCTCATCAAATCGGTCTTTAAATTTTCTTCTTTTAGAGCTTTCAACTGAGCAGACTTCAGTCTATCCACTAAGTCAGATACTATCTCAATGCGCATAAACTGGATAGGACTTCCAGCTCCCTTGCGACTCAGGGCATCTGCCACCACATTCACTTTTCCAGGGTGATATCTGATATTGCAATCATAATCTTTTATCAACTCCACCCATCGTCTCTGTCTCGTATTTAGTTCTTTCTGTGTAAATACATACCGTAGACTCTTATGATCAGTACAAATTATGCAGTTGGTGCCATACAAGTAGTGTCTCCACAGTTTGAGTGCAAATACCATTGCTGCTAGCTCCAAATCGTGAGTCGGTAATTCTTTTCATGAGGTTTCAACTGTCTTGAAGCATACACAATCACCCGATCCCTCTACATTAACACACATCCCAATCCAGCAAACGACGCATCACAATATAAGATAAAATCATCTGATCCACTTGGCAAAGCAAGGATAGGAGCCTGGCACAACAATTGCTTCGGTGTTTGAAAAGTTTTATCTTTTTCATCACTCCATACAAACTTTACATCCTTCCGAGTTAACTTAGTCAATGGACCCGCAATCTTGGAGAAATCCTTGATAAATCTGCGGTAGTATCCAGCCAATCCAAGAAAACTCTTTATCTCAGACGGTGTCTTTGGAGCATTCCAGTTCATCACTGCCTCTACTTTTGAAGGATCCACTTTCACTCCTTTACTACAGATCACGTGCCCCAAGAATTAGACCTCTCACAACCAGAATTCGCACTTCAAGAATTTCGCATACAAGTGTTCTTTCTTTAAAATCTCCAGAACCTGTCTCAAATGTAGTTCATGTTCCATCTCAGTTTTCGAATAAATTAGAATATCATCAATAAACACTATCACAAAATTATCCAAAAATGGTCGACAGACTCTATTCATAAGATCCATGAATATCGCAGGTGCATTGGTTAAGCCGAACGGCATAACCAAGAACTTGTAGTGACCATAAGGCGTACGAAAGGTTGTCTTTGACACATCTTCCTTTGACACACGTACCTGATGATAACCCGATCTCAAATCAATCTTCGAGAAGAATGAAGCTCCCTGTAGCTGATCGAATAAATCATCAATTCTGGGCAACGGATACTTGTTCTTTATCGTTCTCTTGTTCAATTCCTGGTAGCCGATACACATACGTAACGTATCGTCTTTCTTCTGCACAAATAATACTGGTGCACCCCATGGAGACGAGCTCTGACGAATAAAGCCTTTGTCTAACAGATCTTGAATCTGCGTCATCATCTCTCTAATCTCTGAAGGTGCCAATCTGTATGGAGCCTTTGCCACTGGTCGAGAACCAGGGATCAAATCAATCTTGAACTCTACCTCACAAACTGGAGGCAACCCTGGCAACTCCTTAGGACACACGTCCGGGTATTCCGTTACCACCCGAATATCCGTCATAGCTTGCTTTTCTTTCTTCCCGTCGATAACATATGCCATATACAATTCACATCCTCTATCCAATGCTTTCTTAGCCTTTAAACATGAAATGATTGGGATTACAGATCCAGCCTTCTCACCCCTTGCTACTACTCGCGTGCCATCAGCCAACGGAAAGGAAATTAACTTCTTGTAGAATTTAATACTCGCTTAGTTCAAACTCAGGAAATCCATCCCGAGCACCACATCAAAACCAGATAATGGCATAACAAGAAAATAAACAGGAAAACACACACCATCTATATCAATTTTAGCTCCAGCCATAGTAGTCCTGACCGGAACCATCATGGCATCAGCTACTTCTATTTCTAAAGCATTAGCAAGCTTAATAATAGGCACGTTCAGTTTATCACAGAATTCTACACAAACAAAAGAGCGGTTTGCCCCGGAGTTAAATAACACTCTAGCAGGAGTAGAGTTTATCAGAAACATACCCGTGATGACATTGTCTATGGTTGTGGCATCATCCACCGTCGTTATAAATGTCCGACCCTTAGTAGTTCTGACCAGCTTAAGACAATCCCCCAGCCGTACTCGCTCCTGAACCTGACCCTGGTCTCTTATTCAATGGGCAATCAATCACCTACTATGTGCCCCTCCTTTGGACAATTCCAGCAAACACTTCGTGGAAATCTACAGTTTTTAAGATCATGACCAAACTGGCCACGTTTCACGCATCTCATAGTTTAGGGCGTACACTGGCCGTTGTGGTAAGACTTACACCTACCACACCATGGTGCCGGCTGAGTTGATCCACTCAAAGTAGACCTCATACTCTGATCTCCCTGTCTATTACCACTACTTTGCCCTCCTTGCCTCTGTTAATGATATAAAGTATGAAAATATTTAAGAAATGAGATTATTAAAATAATTATAAAAGTAAATAAAGATTATAAATATCGAACGGTTTCAAACGAGGATTCCAAAAATATCCTCGTTACTTGAAATGGGTAAATAAGAGACGAGTTGTAAGTTGAAAACGGGGAACAAAATACCCACTTGTGGATAATATTACCCACAAGTAGGTTTTAAGTTACCTCCCACACACACATACGTATTAACACACACAGACACAAACTTCATCAAGTGTTCTTGTTCTTGGCTAGTTGAAGAGAAGAATTCAAAGGAGATCAATCAAGTAATCAATTTTCAGCTGCAAATCAAGATTCAAATCAATCTATAATCATCATCTTCATCTTCTCCATCATCAATTAAGCTCCATCTCCATGCCTTTCTTCAATTCTTGATTTTTGGTTTTTTAAAAGAAAGCTCACTAAGGTTTGTTCTAGTAGCAAATTAAGGTTCACATCAGTCTCACAAGTTGTTATTCATCATCACTTGATCCTTGTAAGCTCATGTTCTTCCTTGTTCCTAATTGTGTTCTTCAATTCTTGAAATTCTAGGTTATAAGTGGGTAATTTGATTTAGCAATCAAGAATTGAAATTTATGACCCAAATAAGTTCCTATATCATTTCTAAGTACTCCTGAATCAATTTCATGGATTAAAATTGTAACACCGCCTTTGCTATATTAGAGTATAAATTTGAGTTTTCAAACTGCATGAGTCCGTTTGTAAATTGAATATTTACCTGTTAGTTTACTTAACTGAATTTCAAAATAGTGCAGCGGAATTTTAAATCACAAACAAACCAACCCTATTAACTATTACAGTTTCAAAACACATGTTTGGCGTATATACAAATTTCCAAGACAAAAATTGCCAAACATGAACCCCGGTGTTACTTTAATCTAAACCGACCATTGCAATATAATACCAAAAGTAGTGTTCCTTCAAAAAGGCATGTACATCTGCCATAAGTGTCCCCAACTCACCAAGCCTACCTATTCCTTATCTGTAAAAGGGTTAACATCAACAACATTAGCTATTTAAAAATAGCTACTGAATACTAACAATCATGCATGGCAATAAGGCAAGTCATTAGCAATAAAGCAAGTCATATCGCAGGAATAAGCAAATAATGCTATCCTCTCACATAGCAGAGTGCTGACATGTCCAACGAGTGTATTATATTGCCAGGTTGCAAGTCCAGCTCAAACCACAACCACCGGGGGAATCAGACACTGCCATCCGTGCTCGTTTCATCACCTAAGTGAATCACCGTGCTCGTTAAGGAGCCAAGGCCCATTAGGCTTAGCCACTTAAGGCACTCACCTCATATGCTGAAAGGAACAGTACTCAAGTACCATTGATCCAGAATCTTAGCCCGAAGGCACTGGACCCAGCCGAAGCTGACCTTAATTACATGTTAGTCCGGACATACAGACAGCTCATCAAGAACCCCTTTTAGGGACAAGTGCATGCATGCTTATACATATAACATATATTCATCAAAATGTGCACATGTAGTTAAATACATGTCTTACACATCAATTATCGAGGCATCTCTTGGATTCTTTATCATACTAGCAAACACATAGCTTTCATATTACAAAATGTAGCATGTCATAAACATATAGACTTTCTTGCATTCAAACCTTCCTTTATTGAAGTCATGAGAGTCGGTACTCATCTGTGTGTTTAAAGCAACACAAATAGGTATTTGCCTCTCCTCGTTTGCTTAATTACCTATTGCATAAATACAAGTTCACTTAAATTATCATACAACATTCACATGTACTACTACACTAGTTTCAACCCCCGAATACCCCTTAAAGTGCTAAAAATGTTCTAATAGCATTCCATGTACCTAATCCATTGACCAACAGCAAAACAGCACACTACACAGAACTTCACGCCGTGAACTGGCTGCTGTTCACGCCGTGAAGTCGGTCCAGAAGCACGAACAACAGCTCTGTTCTGCTGTGTTTCCCATCCAAATCCATGTTTAACATTCTCTTAATTATTTCCAGGTTTTACACTAAGTTTGGGGCATTAGTAGGAGTCTATAAACATTAACAAAACATGTTTTAACATATGATTCAAGTTTGAATAATCAAATCACCATTAAAGACCCATTTGGTCAAATTCAAGAAATTCCTTCAAGATAGCTTCTTTAATTCATAAAATCAATCTTAAACAACTTATAGATGATCCTAGAACAGATTACAATCCAAAAACTCAAGCTTTAATGATCAAATTCGTTTTACCCATTTTTGACCTAAAACTTGAAATGAAGAACAAGAATGGTAGAACCTTACAAGCAAGAAGATGATGATGAATAGAAGATCAAGAACAGATTTCTAGCTTGATTGTGCTTTAATTCCAGCCTTAATCTTGATTTTTCTCTTGAATCTCCTTCAAAAACCCAAAAAGAAAGATAAGTGAAGGTGTGTGTGTGTGTGTGTGTTTGTTTTGTCTGTATAGACAACTTAAGAACCGCCTTTAGGTTCACAATTATCGACAAGGGGTATTTTGTTCCCCTTTTCAACATACAACACAACACCCGATTAACCGTTTCAACTAACGAAGATATTTTTGGAATCCTCGTTTGAAACCAGTTAATATTTTATTATTCTTATCTATTTTTATTACTATTTTAAAAATCACATTTAACTGACCAATGACTTATTTTTTATTAATACTTATAATATACTTTCATTTAATTCTTTTAATAAAATTTATGTACCAAATGGAGCGCACGAATAGGCCCGATTTGAGGATGTTACAACTCTACCCCCTTAAGAAGATTCCATCCTCGGAATCTGCTCAATTGGGAACAAGTGAGGGTATAGTGTCTTCATGTCATCCTCAGTTTCCCATGTTAGGTTGGGACCCAAGATGTGCTTCAACTTGACAAGAACCAGTCTGATCATCTTCTTACGCAGCTTCTTTGTCTTTGCGTTAAGAATTTCAACTGGCTCCTCTACAAGGCGTTTAGCTTAATCAACCTTCAGCTCTTGTAAAGGTAGAACTTGATCTTCATCAACTTTACACTTTCTCAAATAGCATATATTGAAAGTGTTATGAATACCAGATAACTCAGAAGGTAATTCAAGAGATACAGTTTGCTCGTTGACCTTTTGGATAATCCTGAATGGACCAATATAACGTGGACTCAGCTTGCCCTTGCGTCCAAACCGAATTACACCCTTCCAAGGAGATACCTTCAAGAAAACCCGATCGCCCACACTGAACTCAACAGGTCGGCGCTTTGGGTCTGCATAAATCTTTTGACGATCACGAGCTACTTTTAATTTCTCTAGAGCTATCTTGACTTTATAAGAAGTGATCTTCACAATTTCAGGTCCGGCATACTGCTTCTCACCCGGTTCAAGCCAACAAGTGGGAGTGCGACAACGCCTCCCATATAACATTTCGTATGGTGGTATCCCAATACTAGAATGATAAGAGTTATTATAAGCAAACTCTATCAAAGGGAGATGAGAATCCCAAGAACCCCCATATTCAAGTACACATGCCCTCAGCATGTCTTCAAGAGTCTGAATTGTTGTTTCAGACTGACAATCCGTTTGTGGATGATAAGCAGTACTCAGATGAACCCGTGTACCAAGATCACGTTGCAAGCTTTGCCAAAAAATTAGACACGAAACGAGAGTCACGGTCAAAAACAATTGAACAAGGTAAATCGTGACATGTGACAATCTTGTTGATATAGAGTTGAGCTAGGCGTGTCCATGATGCAGATTCATTTGTAGCAAGAAAATGAGCACTCTTGGTCAATCGGTCAACAATGACCCAAATCATGTTGTGCTCTTTGAGTGTCGTGGGTAGCTTTGTCACAAAATCCATTGTAATATGATCCCACTTCCATTCTAGAATGTCAAGCTGTTGCAGATTTCCATAAGGCCTTTGATGCTCGGTTTTGACCTGTGCATATATTTGACACTTCTCCACGAATGAAGCGATGTCTCTTTTAAGAGTAGGCCACCAATACAGTTTCTTAAGATCATATTACATCTTTGTAATAACTGGATGAACAGACAACCTGGAATTGTGAGCTTCCTCTAGTATCAACTCACGGTTGCCTCCAATTAATGGTACCCATATTCGGGATTGAAAAGTCTTCAAACCTCAACTGTCTTCAGCTAGCTGATCCTTTATCTTCCGCATAGTCTCAGCTTTTAAATTATCCTCCTATAGAGCCAATTATTGTGACTCCTTCAATTTTGAAATGATATCAGGAATTACAGTGAGCTTCATGAATTTGGCTTCAGTTGAAACCCCTTTTCGGCTTAAGACATCAGCTACTTCATTAGCTTTGCTTGGGTGATAACGGATCTCACAATCATAGTCTTTAATCAACTCAATCTAGCGTCGTTGCCTCATATTGTGTTCTTTTTTAGAAAATACATACTATAAGCTTTTGTGATCCGTGCATACAACACATTTTGTGCCATATAGATAATGGCTCCACAGCTTTAATGCAAATACAACTGCAGCGAGTTCAAGATCGTGTGTTGGGTAGTTCTTTTCATGCGGTTTTAATTGCCTTGAAACATAGGCAATCACATTGTCACGTTGCATTAGAACACAACCCAATCCAAAATAAGAGGCGTCACAATAAATTATAAAATACTCCGACCCGTTAGGCAATGTAAGAATCGGAGCTTCACATAATAACTGCTTCAAGGATTGAAAGGATTGCTCCTGTGCATTAGACCACACATAAGCAACATCCTTCTGTGTCAATTTAGTGAGAGGACCAGCGAGTTTAGAGAAATTGCACTCACCTGTGTGTTTAAAGCAACACAAATCGGTATTTGGCTCTCCTCGTTTGCTTAATTACTTATTGCATAAATACAAGTTCACTTAAATTATCATACAACATTCACATGTACTACTACACTAGTTTCAACCCCCAAATACCCCTTAAAGTGCTAAAAATGTTCTAATAGAATTCCATGTAACTAATCCATTGAACAACAGCAAAACAGCACACTACACAGCACTTCACGCCGTGAACTGGCTGCTATTCACGCCGTGAAGTCGGTCCAGAAGCACGAACAGCAGCTCTGTTCTGCTGTGTTTCCCATCCAAACCCATGTTCAACATTCTCTTAATTATTTCCAGGTTATACACTAAGTTTGGGGCATTAGTAGGAGTCTATAAACATTAACATAACATGTTTTAACATATGATTCAAGTTTGAATCATGAAATCACCATTAAAGACCCATTTGGTCCAATTCAAGAAATTCCTTCAAGATAGCTTCTTTAATTCATAAAATCAATCTTAAACAACTTATAGATGATCCTAGAATAGATTACAATCCAAAAACTCAAGCTTTAATGATCAAATTCATTTTACTCATTTTTGACCTAAAACTTGAAATGAAGAACAAGAATGGTATAACCTTACAAGCAAGAAGATGATGATGAATAGAAGATCAAGAACAAATTTCTAGCTTGATTGTGCTTTAATTCCAGCCTTAATCTTGATTTTTCTCTTGAATCTCCTTCAAAAACCCAAAGAGAAAGATAAGTGAGGGTGTGTGTGTGTTTACGTGTTTGTGTGTGTGTGTTTTGTCTATATAGAAAACTTAAGAACCACCTTTAGGTTCACAATTATCCACAAGGGGTATTTTTTCCCCCTTTTTAACATACAACACAACACCCGATTAACCGTTTCAACTAACGAAGATATTTTCGGAATCCTCGTTTGAAACTAGTTAATATTTTATTATTCTTATCTATTTTTATTACTATTTTTAAAATCACATTTAACTGACCAATGACTTATTTTCTATTAATACTTATCATATACTTTCATTTAATTCTTTTAAATAAATTCACGTACCAAATGGAGCGCACGAATAGGCCCGATTTGAGGATGTTACAAAAATTGTGTTCTTGATAGAGTCTTGAATTTTGGCTTAAATGGGTCAAAAACGGGTCAAACTAAAATTGACCATCAAGAACTAAATTTTATTGTTCTAATTGTTCCCAAAACTCATAAGGATTGATTAGAACTCAATTGTTGGATTAGAAGTGGTGGTTTTGATCAAATTCAAGAAATGGCTCAAATGGGTCCAAATGGCCAAAAGAGAGTCAAACTGTTTTTGACCATCAAGAATTGATTTTTAAGGTTCTAATATGTTCATATAACTTGTATGAATTGATTAGAACATATATTATGGTTGAAATGGCAGTCTTGATTGAATTGGCAAAAATAATGAAAAATAAGCCATAAATGGGCAAGAAAATGGAAAATGCTATCAAACCTTGACTTTAAATATTTTGGTCAGTTGCAACTCCTTGAATACATCATATTAGGTAGAAATGATGTGTTGAAAGTGTTAGAATTGGTGTATTTTAAGAATTGGTCAAAATGGACATTTCTTTGTCCATTTAAATTGGATTTTTGTATGAATTAATTGGATAGGTATTTTGGATGTTAGAAAGCTCCAACATGTGTCAAATGATGTTATTAAACACTGAAAAATGGCCGAAGTTGAAATGGTATTAATGCGCACAATGCTGTGTTTTTGGCACAGCAGGCGCCTCGTGGCGTGAGGTTAACGCGGTGCGAGCCCCTGCACACAACAAAATCCTTAGTTTTCTTGTGTGTTTTGACATATGGGTTGAAGTTATAATTTAGTAAGTTGATTAAGGACAGTATTAGGGGACTATTGCATATCTCTTAGTTGTTGTACTATGAGTGTTGATGTTAAAATGCAAACTACATGTTATAGGTCAAACCGACAATCCAGAAGTACCCGAGCACGATATTTGTTTACTTTAGCTTGTCAGATGAGTGCCGGATAACATAACAATTAATATACCTATAACATATATTAACAAATGAATTGAATGTGTTAATGAAAGTTACAATACCTTGTTTATGCATGAAATACTATTGCCATGATATGATATGCACTTGATTAAGTGTATGTTATAATTCATAATGATGATATATGATTATATGCGCACAATGAGATCCGATTGGATCAATTATGTGTTTGTGAACGAATCCGGACTTGGGGACTGACTTATCCTTTATCGGGGCCAACGATGGCCTGGATTGCTTGAGGTCTGCGGACCATTGATAGCATCAGCGGTACCTGTGTAGGTATTTAGGGCCTTGCAAGCCCAATGCTCCCCGAATGGATGGGGACCAGCTTCCAGCTGTACCCAGAGGAATCGATTGATTCCAGAACGCAATGGTGGACTGCTTCATAGCTCACCCACCGGCGCAGTTGATGTGTTTGGTACCCCAGTTTAGTGCATTGAGCCAGGCTATCTACCATGCGAGATATGTCATCTTCTGAGTACGCTAGCTCATTGAGAGATGCTAGGATAACACTGTTTGAGCATGATTGATGATATATGATATACTTATGTTGATTATTATGCTATTATGTATTCACTAGCTTTTATAGCTAACAGATACTCTTTCTCGCATGTGCAGGTGATCCTTAGGCTGTTAGCTTAGGTGCCTGTAGGTAGTTATTTGTTTTGGGAGGAACACTGTTGTTAAACACTTGATAATATTATGTTTGTATTATACTCTGATAATGGTCGGCCGGTTAGTATTAGTAACACCAAATGATGTAATGTGGCTAATTTTTGAATGTATATAAATTGCTACGTATTTTCTTCCGCTGCTAGTTTAAAATTTGAAACTAGGTGTAAATGTTTTGATTATAGACAAACCCACGTGGTTTGAAAACTTGAATTAGTATTTTAAAAAGAAAATTTTGGTTCTCAAAAACACGGTGTTACACCAAGTTCACGTTGAAGATTATTCCAGAAATTAAATGTGAACCGTGCATCTCGATCCGAGACATTAGATAGAGATATACCATAACATGATTGTAACACCGCTTGGGAAAAAATTGTGAATTGACTGAAAATTCAAGTTTTTAATATGCGTGAGTCCCTTTTGAAAGTCATAAACCATCAGATTATGCAGCGGAAATTTAATTCAAAAGTTTACATCAGATATTTACAACTTGTAATTCTTAAACATCTCGTTTGGTGTTACCTAACCCAACAACCGACCATAAATAACATAGTACATCATACAGAAAGTGTTCCATCCCAAAAGCACATACACCCAGCAAGCAACCCGACTGCCTAGGCCGCCTAATATTTACCTGTATAAATGGTCAATGCAGCAACATTAGCTAATAAAATAGCTAGTGAGTACTAACCTATCACAAGCATCAATAAAGCGAGTCACATAAGACATGAATGAGCATTCAATGCTATCCTATCATATTACGGTGTGCTGACAAGATCAGTAAGAATCATTTCTTGCAGGATAGCTAGTCCCACTCAACGACACAAACCGGGGGATCACACACAACCAACTGCGCTGGTGGGAGAGCGTATAGCAGTCCACCAATCATCGTTAAAACGTCATAAGCAACATTGGGCCCGAAAGCCCCATCTTTTGTCAAGGAACGGTGGTTCTTTAGAACCTAGACTCGGTATGGGCCCTCGAGTCCCCGTTGATCCCAATTTTGACCCGAAGGTCTCATAGAATCCCGCTACAACCGGCTGACCTCAACCAACTAGTGGGATCCAGCTATAACTGGCTAATCACAACCACACTAGCAGTAGTCCGCAGAAAATTCACACACACACACATACATATGATCCAATCAGGATCCATCAATTAGCATGTATTTACATACATTCATAAAAAAGGATCCACTCTGAATATAATAACATACATATCATCAAGTTTAACTAAGCGGCTCCAATTTGGTTCTGCTGGCATGCACTTAACATATAATCTATAAGTATTAAGCATGGCATATCACATTAACAACATGGTGAGGCTTACACCTTCATTCTTTAAGCATACCTGCAATAGAAACTTCAACATACATCATATTATCATACTAAATCAATCATACTAGTCAATTAGCAAGCAAGTCTCCCTCTATTGATATTTATGAAAGCCGGTACTCACCTGAGGAGTTTATAACAAACAGATATTCTGCTCCGGCTCTATTAACGCATCAGGTTTACCTAAAACACGTTGTTACTTACATTACACGCACATACGAGGTTCTATTACTAGAATACGTACAAGAACCTTCTAATGTTCATAAACATCATAAAATGACCTCATATGAACTAGTACTATATTTGCCTTAAAAATACTTAACAACAAAAATGATCCGTCCAGATTTTCACAGTACGCGTCACGTCGTGACCCAAAGGTCGGATAGCGAGAGTCGGATCATCTAAAGTTGGACCACACATGCAATAGTCGGATCATCCATGCGACAGTCAGACCACTCATGTGATAGTCGGACCAATGAAATTCGGATGTGCATTAAGTCGGATGAACAATGAATGTTGCACGGATCATCGGCAACGTGTCGCATTCTCTAGTGTGATGCGTCGTGTCACGTGCCAACCTGCACTTCATCTCTTCTTGTTCATCTTACAGCCGACTTATTTTTTAAAATATCATTTTCTCATATTCTGAAACTTGTTAGAATCACTCCAAGAACAACTAAAAACCTCATATAACACTTAACTAAACCTCATGAACTCATCAACTCCTATTAAAACTATCAAACAAACAAAACCCACTAATCAAGTGAGCTTCATGTGTTCAACCATGGACTTCTTCACATCAAGTATGAGTTTCCAGTAGCAACTACACACACAACCTACATCTATCATGCTGATAATTCATAAGGATATCATACTAATCTTCTTTTGATTCAACCAACACCAAATCTTCAAAGCTTTTCTTCAAGAATATGAGAGAGTGTGTGTTTGTGTGTGTTTTTCACTTGACTGACTTTTCCAACTTATGAGTATGTGTTTGTGTATATATTAATCCAACAACAAAGCCTCCTTGTGTTCTTTTGATTATCCACAAAAACACTTCATAATACTTTTGTTTCATTATTCATTAATTCTAATTACATATATTTCATTAATCACACACACACAGAGATATATATATATATATATATATATATTACTAAAATACACATCTCAACTAGAATAAATACATACTCTATTAATTTACATACGTGTACCCATTTAATATAACTAGGCCCAATCGAGGATGTTACAATGATATGTCCTCATTAATATAAAGCTGAGCCAAATGGTTCATAGGTGCAGATTTGTTAGTCGTGAGAAAATGAGCACTTTTAGTAAAACGATCAACAATAACCCAGATCAACAATACTTGTTTCCTTTGCCTCTTCATCCGTTATCTGGAAAGCCCTCCCTTCAGCACGCGGAGCGCCTCCCTTTTTCTGACCCATGACTACTAACGAGCCCCTAACGCCCAAGCTTTGCCATAAAGGGCATCCTGATATGCGGTGCCTAGCTTTATGGCACTTAAAACAAACGTTCTCCTAACCTACAATCATGAGCTTGATGCCCCTTCTCCGAATTTTTTTCACAAATAATCCACTTTTTAAAAAAATTAACAAAACTAATCTAGTTTTTTTATTTTCAAAACTAATATACCCGGGATTTCAAAAGTCGGGAGGGTACAAAATAATTGAGAAAGTCCCGACTTTTTTAAAGTCGGTTTTAGATTTTTACACAACTTTTGTCAAGTCACCGGTATCACTTGTACCATATATGTGAAAACCGACTATCTTCTTCTAACAACTTTGACAACTTAGTCATTGTCTCAGCTTTCAGGTTAACTTCCAGCAATGCTTCCTGTTGTGCTTTTCTAAGCTGAGCAATAATATCCGATACTACAGTGAGTCTCATGAATTTAGCTGCTCTAGGAGAGTTCTTTTGACTCAATGCATCAGCTACCACATTCACCTTGCAAGGATGATACTTGATCTCACAATCATAGTCTTTAATTAACTCCAACTAGTGTTGTTGTCTCATGTTAAGCTCTTTCTGTGTGAACACATATTGCAGACTTTTATGATCCATGCACAAAACACATTTGGTGCCATACAAGTAATGACGCCATAGCTTCAAAGCAAATACCATGGCTGCAAGCTCCAAATCATGGGTTGGATAATTCTTTTCATTTGGCTTCAGTTGACATGAAGGTATGCAATCACCCTGTCTCGTTGCATTAGAACGAAACCTAGACCTGCATATGAAGCATCACAATAGACATAAAAGTCTTCCGAACTATTAAGCAATGTTAAAATAGGAGCTTGACATAACAATTGATTCAAAATTTGGAATGCTCTTTCTTGTTTATCGGTACATATGTATGTAACATCCTTGTGGGTCAATTTAGTCAATGGACCAGCAAGTTTAGAAAAGCTTTGTATGAACCTTCTATAGTATCTAGCAAGACCTAAGAAACTCTTTATCTCCGAAGGATTCTGAGGAGTTTCCCGTTCATAACAACTTCTATCTTTGTTGGGTCAACCTTAATAACTTCATTGAAAATAACATGACCCAAGAAATGCACCTCCGTAAGTCAGAACTCGCATTTAGACAATTTTGCATAGAGTTGTTCTCACTTAGGAGTTTCCAAAATTAGGCGGAGATGTTGCTCGTGTTTCGCTTATGTTTTGGAATATATGAGGATATCATCGATGAACACACTAACAAATTTATCAAGAAAAGGGTGACATACGTGATTCATGAAATCCATGAAAATAGCAAGAGCATTGGTTAAGCCAAATGGCATAACCAAGAATTTATAGTGCCCATATTGAGTTCTAAACGCCGTTTTAGAAATATCTTCTTCTCGGACACGGACCTGATGATAACAGAACGAAGATCAATCTTTGAAAAGCACGTGGCACCCTACAATTAATCAAATAGATCATCTATGTGTGGAAGGGATATTTGTTCTTTACAGTTCACTTATTAAGCTCCTGTAATCAATACGCATACAGAGAGTCATGTCCTTCTTCTTAACAACAAAACACCCATGGTGAAGAACTTGGGCGTACAAAGCCTTTATCAAGTAATTCTTGGATTTGTCATCATCTCCCAAATTTCAGATTGAGTGAGACGATAGGGAGATTTTGCTACAGGCATAACACCATGAGTAAGATCAATCCGGTACTTTACATCCTTGACATGAGGTATACCCGGTAAGTCTTTAGGAAAGACACCAACTTATTTAGAAACAACCCTGATATCATTAACATTCCTTTCTCACATCTCTGCATTAATCACATATGCTAATTAAGAATCACAGTCCTTGGCACTAAATTTCTGGGCTTTAATGGCAGTTATCAATGAAACATCTGATTTACGCCTTTCTCCTCGTGCCATAGCATAGAAACCGCCAGGTAAAGAAATTTTAATCAACTTCTTGGAACAAAGGATTTTGTCATTTTGACTAGTTAGCCAGTCCATGCCAACTACAATATCAAAGCCAACAATAGGCATAAGAAGTAGAGAGATTTTGACTAGTTAGCAACTTCTACTTTGATATAATTTTTAACCGAAATAACTGGTAGTTGCCATTTATCACAAAAAAATAGAACACACAAAGGAGTAGGTAGCACCAAAATCTAATAGAACGTATGCTGGTATAGAATTAACTAAGAAAGTACTAGTAATCACATTACTTGTATCCTTTGCCACTTCATCCGTTATCCGGAAAGTCCTCCCTTGAGCACGCGGAGCGCCTCCCTTTTTCTGACCCATGACTGCTGACGAGCCCCCAACGCCCAAGCTTTGACATAAAGGGCATCCTGATATGCGGTGCCTAGCTTTATGGCACTGAAAACAAATGTTCTCCTAACCTACAATCATGAGCTTGATGCCCCTTATTCGAATTTTTTTCACAAATAATCCACTTTTTAAAAAAATTAACAAAACTAATCTAGTTTTTTTATTTTCAAAACTAATATACCCGGGATTTCAAAAGTCGGGAGGGTACAAAATAATTGAGAAAGTCCCGACTTTTTAAAAGTCGGTTTTAGCTTTTTACACAGCTTTTATGAAGTCATCGGTATCACTTGTACCATATATGTGAAAACCGACTTTTCAAAAGTCGGATTAGGTTTTTTGTACTAGCTTTTGTCAAGTCACCTGTAGTGGTACCATATATCTGGAAAAAAAAACGACTTTTTAAAAGTCGGGTCTTCATTAGGGCAAAATTAGGGTTTGCATAAGTAACTTACATGTAAACCATTAGGGTAAAATTAGGGTTTGAATAACACAATTTAATCTATAACAACTTATAATAATTTAAATAAACCTTATACGTGATTGGTATTAAATTTTAATGATGAGAGTTTGGACAAGTGGTTTAGTTATGTCCGGTTTGTTTGCATAATCCGCATCTTCTTACAACGGGCTCGTTAGGATCACGAACGTTCATCTCGTTACGTATTCTGCGTGAACATCTCCTACCTCTACCGGTTGATAATATTGATGTGTTGGCTTATATGCATGTCGGTTATTTGGCGTTTTGGACCGCATGCATGTCGCTTATATGCATTTTTATGAAGTTTCTAAGCTCGTGACGCGTAAATCTTTAATCGGGGTTTATTCGTTGCCTTGTGTTGGTGTTTGGGCAAGATCCGACTTGTTTAAGATTATGAGATCGTGTTTCTCATGTAGTAACCTTCGTAGGTTGTTCGCGGTGTTTCGGTTCGCGGTTTGGTTGATTCGTGAGCGTTGTTTGTCGTTTTAAGATCGTACGTTTCATTGTTCAGACTAAGGTGAGTTCAGTTGTTTTACAAAACCGAGCATATAGACAAAATCTATTTTGATAATATTAACGGTTTTTAAGACGATATATCTATATATATATGATGTTTGTGATAGATTAACGATTGATTGCTATGCATGCTCCTTTATTAACGATCAAATACGATTGACTTATACAATGTTTGTGACGCATGCATATATACTTATAGATACATGTTCTGATGTTAAGATTGATATGACGATATGGGAAGGGGTAGTTATACTCAGAGATGTAAAGATGATGCCTAGTAGGAATATTGTGCCTGTTAAGGATATGCTAGCCAAGTGAAGATTAGTTACCGGGTTTCTAGATAACTTTGGCAACACATGGTGTACTTGTACACTGGAGTGATGTATTGACCATAGAGATGGGGCATGTGCAAACATCACGAGGGTGAAAGGAGGTTCCATCGGTAATTGGGACACCATTTGTACTTTCACCTAAACGAATTTTAGTCGGAGTAACTATAGCGGACGGATCTTAGAAGTGTGTGTACAAGTGGGAGTCACGCCCCACATTGTACCATACTTGCTCGACACGCTTAGTGAACTTGTACCAAATGCGGACGGACCTAGAACCTAGCAGTTGCTGGGCACGCATATGGTATTATCGCGGACGGACCTTGGAACCCTAGTGGTTGCCGGGCACGCACTTGGTATTTGGGGTAGTGATGATAGCAAAGCAAAAGATAGACCCCAATAAGATGATTTAAGACGTATATGATGTTAATGAAGTTAAGAGATGAATGAGATGATTTATGATGTAAATGAAGTTAAAGGATGATTATGATGATTTAAAGGATGTTATATGATTGTTTTATGATGATACTTGACCAAGTGGGGATTTACGATGCTATGTGGGTGGGTCAAGTTACGGTTTGGTATTTAATGCCTTAACCTAAATATGTTGCGAATGTTTTTAAATGATGATTTTGAAATGTTAACTAAGCTGATTCACGAGGCGAAAGCTGACACTTGTTTCTTTGAAATGCCTCTTGTGCTCGTGCAGGTTGCTTAGGTGCGTGGCCTTGTGAGACGGGGGCTTATGGGTAGTTTTCGTTTGTTATGATGATACTCAGTATCAACTTGTGGTTGTCTAATGAACAAAGTTAAAACAATGATGTGTTTCAGACGTAACGGTGGTTTTGTTTAATGAATGTTTAAAATGGTTTATCTGTTTTAAATCAATATGATGTTAAAAAGTCTTCCGTTGCGATGAATCTGATTGAGTAGAAAACGTTTTTTGTAAATCTAAATTTCTGGAAACCACGGCTGTTACAAGTTGGTATCAGAGCTGTGTTGTGAGAGATCTGAGTACTGAGTTCGGTGCTTAGACTCACAACTTAGATCTTATAGGATGACTGGGTGGGGATGTGTGTGCGAGAGTTTCTTGTTAGGTAGCTCTTTTCCTTGTGAGGATTATAGATGTTTACTTTTACTCGACTTCCTTACGTATAGAATGGTGGAAACGAGGAGAGGTAACGGGAAGCAAGTGATGAATCAAGGGGAGCAGGCCAACGCGGAGGGATCATTCAGAATTCTGGGTGAAGGAGAAGCGGAAAGTGAGCGAGTTCCGTCACCTCCAAGAACTGCGTCGGTGCATAGTAGTCGTACTGCGCACAACACCAGCAGTATGATCCGCGTGGTTGAGTTGGAAAGAGTGTTGAAGGAAAGGGATGAGGATCTGAGAAAGCAAACGGAGGAGCTAAACGAAATGAAGCAAGCAATGCGTGAGGCGGGAGTTCTAGGGAAAAAGCCAATCACGCCTGAGGAAGGAGATGACGACGAGGATGATCAAGCGGGTCTAGGTGGCCGGAATGAAGGTGCAATGTACCGAGTGGGAAGCACCTACAGGATGTTCAGGGAGTGCAAACCACCTAAGTATGCGGGAGGGACTGATTCCCTCGACTGCATATGCTGGATCCGTAAGATGGAACAAACATACAACTCTGGTGAGTTTACTGAGGAGCAGCGGGTCAGTTATGCGATCCGTGTGTTGGAGAAAGAAGCTTTAGAGTGGTGGGATTCTATTGAAGGTTCACTATCAACAGTAACAAGGAGGAACCTTACTTGGGAAATGTTCAAAGAAAAGTTACAGAACCGTTTCTGTAATTTGGGGGATAGACAACGCGTGGAAAGAGAGTTTTTGGATCTGAAAAAGGGTAACATGACGATTGCCAAGTACAACTCTACTTTTTCTGAAAGGATGCAGTTTGCCAAGAGGTACTACTATGATGATGCTTCGACGGTAAACCCGTATGTGCAGGGTTTGCCATATAAATACCGTGGGACGGTGAGATTGAGATCCAATTTGGGTGATGCGATGGCTGAGGCGGAAAGAATCGAGCATGATTTGAAACTGAGAGAAGAGTGATGGGGTGGTAGGAGAAAAGAAAAAGTGGGAAGGGCCATCTGGGTCCTCCAACAAGAAGAAGTTCTCGAGTGGCAACAACAAGAAAGGGGAGAAACAAGGGAAGACAGGGTATTGTACAACATGCCACTCAAGCCACGGTGGTCCGTGCACTGCAGAGACAATGAGTTGCTGTCGATGCGGAAAGATGGGGCATAAGGCAGTGAACTGCAAAAGCGAGAAGCCCGTGTGCTACAACTGTAGGGAAATGGGGCATATCAGTACGCAATGCCCAAACCCGAAGAAGAAGATCGAGGAAGCAGGAAAGAAGCCAACCCCGAAAGCAACCGGCCGTGCTTATCAGATGACAACCAAGGAGGCACGCCGAGATGATGAGGTGATTTTCGGAACTTTTATGATTAACTCTTTACCTGCTGTTGTATTATTCGATTCCGGTGCTAGTAGGTCTGTAGTGTCCCTTAGATTCTGTGATCAGTTGAATGTGCCTCGTAGTTCCTTAGAACATGCTTTAGAGATCGAAATAGCAGTCTGGGAACCGATTACAGTAAGTGAGAAATACGACGATTGTACGATTGATATTGATGGCACTATTTTCCCTTTGACGCTTATTCCGTTAGGAATCGAGGGATTCGATGTAGTGATTGGAATGGATTGGATGTCCGCGCATGAAGCTGAAATCGTGTGCTCAAAGAAGTTGGTCCGAGTTCCTCTTCCATTAGGTGGTCATGCTATCGCCTATGGAGAACGATGTACGGGGAACATAGCGATGATATCGGTCCTTAAGGCACAATAGTGTCTAGCGAAGGGGTGCGCTGCGTTCTTAGCTCATGTGGTGGATTCGGCGAAGAAAAAGAGTGTGTTGGCGGAGGTAGAGGTGGTGAACGAATATCCCGATGTCTTTCCAGATGATCTTCCGGGATTACCGCCGCCAAGAGTGGTGGAATTTCAGATTGATTTGGTTCCAGGTGCTGCACCAGTTGCTAAAGCACCATATCGATTGGCTCCCTCTGAGATGAAAGAGATAATGACGCAATTGATGGAGTTGCTAGAAAAGGGATTCATTAGGCCGAGTTCTTCACCTTGGGGAGCTCCGGTCCTATTTGTAAAGAAGAAGGATGGGTCGATGAGGATGTGTATCGACTATAGAGAATTGAATAAGTTGACGGTGAAGAACAAGTACCCACTTCCAAGAATAGATGACTTGTTCCATCAATTGCAGGGTGCTAGTCACTTTTCAAAGATAGATTTGCGTTCGGGTTATCACCAAGTGCGAGTGAATGAAGATGATGTACCAAAGACGGCTTTTTGTACTTGTTACGATCAATACGAATTTCTAGTTATGCCGTTCGGTTTGGCAAATGCACCAGCAGTTTTCATGGATTTGATGAATCGGGTTGTAGGCCGTATCTTGACAAATCAGTGATAGTGTTTATTGATGATATCTTGGTGTACTCCAAGAGTGCAGATGATCATAGGCGACATTTGAGAGAGGTATTGGAGACTTTGCGTGAAGAGAAGCTTTACGCCAAATTCTCAAAGTGTGAGTTTTGGCTAAAAGAAGTACACTTTTTGGGTCACATCGTGGCAATGGACGGAATAAAGGTAGACCCAGCAAAGATCGAGTCGATAAAGAAGTGGGAAATTCCTAAAACCCCAACCGAGATTCGTAGTTTTCTTGGCTTAGCAGGCTATTATAGAAGGTTCATAAAGGATTTCTCGAAGATAGCATCGCCAATGACGAAGTTGACTCGAAAGACGGAATCATTTGTGTGGACGGAGAAGCAAGAGAGTGCTTTCCAAACTTTGAAGAAGTGTCTATGAAAAGCGCCGATACTCTCCTTACCAGAGGGCAACGAGGATTTTGTGGTGTACAGCGATGCGTCTTACTCTGGTTTAGGATGTGTACTCATGCAGCGATGGAAGGTTATTGCGTATGCCTCTAGACAACTAAAGGATGCGGAAAAGAATTATCCCATACACGACTTAGAGTTAGCGGCGGTTATCTTCGCTCTTAAGTTGTGGCGGCATTACTTGTATGGTCCTCATTGTACGATCTTTACCGATCACAAGAGCTTGCAACATATTCGAGATCAAAAGGAATTGAATATGAGATAGCGACGATGGATGGAGTTGTTGACCGACTATGACTGTGAAATCAGTTATCATCCGGGAAAGGCCAATGTAGTGGCCGATGCCTTGAGTCGGAAGGAACCTAGATCTGCTTACCGATTGAAATATATGAGTATGGTAGTTGTACCGGATTGGGTTGATGAGATTCGGGCGGCTCAAATCGAGGGTTTGAAAGAGGAAAACTTAAAGGGGGAAGTAATGGGGAAGCAACAAGCAAGTCTTGGTGAGAATAGCCATGGTCTCAAGACTTTCCAGGGACGTATTTGGGTTCCCAAAGTTGGGGGAGTCCGTGAAGTGTTGCTACGAGAGGCCCATAGATCAAAGTATTCGATACACCCTGGGAGTAAAAAGATGTACTTGGACCTAAAACCGAGATACTGGTGGCCAGGTATGAAGACGGACGTGGCTACTTATGTGTCGAAGTGCGTCACTTGTTCGCAAGTTAAGGCGGAATATCAAAAGCCCTACGGTGAATTGCAACAATTGGAGATACCCGAGTGGAAATGGGATAAGATCACAATGGATTTTGTTACGAAACTGCCCAGGACTACGAAGGGCAATGATATGATTTGGGTTATTGTCGATCGTCTAACCAAGAGTGCACATTTCCTTGCAACCAAAGAGACGGAAAAGCTAAAAAACCTAGCAAAGTTGTATGTGCGTGAGGTGGTTACGAGACATAGAGTCCCATTATCCATTGTTTCGGACCGTGATAGTCGATTTGTTTCAAGATTCTGGAAGAAGTTGCAAGAGGAATTAGGAACGAAAGTGCATTTGAGCACAGCCTATCACCCGCAGACAGATGGGCAAAGTGAGAGAACTATTCAGACGCTCGAAGACATGTTGAGAGCATGTGTGATTGAATACGGTGGGAGTTGGGATGCTCACCTTCCATTGGTGGAGTTTGCGTATAACAACACGTATCACTCAAGTATCGACATGGCTCCGTATGAGATGTTATATGGAAGGAAGTGTCGCACGCCGACTTGTTGGTTGGAAGCCGGAGAGAAACAATTCGCGGATTTAGAAATTGTGCAGTTGACAGCAGAGAAAGTGGCGGTAGCACGGAATCGACTCCGAATAGCGAGAGAAAGACAAAAGAAGTATTCGGACCGAAATCACCGACCGAAAGTGTTTGAGGTTGGTGAAAAGGTAATGCTAAAAGTCTCGCCATGGAAAGGGATCATACGTTTTGGTAAGCGAGGCAAGCTTGGTCCACGGTTCATTGGTCCGTTGATGATTGTGGAGAAAGTTGGAGACCAAGCCTACAAGTTGGAGTTACCACCGACTTTGGAGGGAATACATGACGTGTTTCACGTATGTTATCTACGTAAATGTTTGGCTGAGGAACCAAGCATTTTGCCGTTAGAGGAGTTACGAGTAGACAATAGCAAGAGGTTAATTGAAGAACCAGTGGCAATCTTGGACCGCAAGGTCAAGCAGTTAAGAAAGAAACGAGTCAAGCTCGTGAAGGTTCAGTGGAAGAACAAGCATGGAGGGGAAATGACGTGGGAGACCGAAGAAGAAATGAAGATTAAATATCCCCAGCTTTTCGTTTAGCAGATTCCGAGGACGAAATCTTTTTAAGGAAAGGAGAATTGTAACGACCGAAATTTTAAGAAAATATTGTAATATTATTTTATGGAGAAATAAATAATATTATATGGTGTTTATCTAATTATAATGATAATTAAGTAGCATTATTGTTAGTTAAATAAAATATTAAAGTTGGAAAAGACAGGAAAAGAAAAGAAAAGAAAAGTTGGAAAAGAAAAGAAAGAAAAAAAATGAAAATTCGGATTTTTTTATGGATCGCGGCGCGACGCGTAGCTGGTGTCAGACCTTGCGTGTGTCAGCCGGCTTTCGTGTGTCAGAAGCAATAGGGTACAGATGCCAGATTTGCATGTCCCGCAATTGGGCGTTTTGGAGGCGGTCGCGGCGTTGAGCCTACAATAGTTTCGGGTTTCGTTCGTGAGCGTATCTTTAGTTACGGGAGTTCGGAGAAACCGTCAAGAGCGTAGTTTTAACCGTAGTTTCGCGTGGGTGAACCCGAAAGGTACATTTCTCTAATCTTATGATTCCATTTCAGTTATTTGGCGTTTTGGACCGCATGCATGTCGCTTATATGCATTTTTATGAAGTTTCTAAGCTCGTGACGCGTAAATCTTTAATCGGGGTTTATTCGTTGCCGTGTTATGGTGTTTGGGCAAGATCCGACTTGTTTAAGATTATGAGATCGTGTTTCTCATGTAGTAACCTTTGTAGGTTGTTCACGGTGTTTCGGTTCGCGGTTTGGTTGATTCGTGAGCGTTGTTTGTCGTTTTAAGATCATACGTTTCATTGTTCAGACTAAGGTGAGTTAAGTTGTTTTAGAAAACCGAGCATATAGATAAAATCTGTTTTGATAATATTAACGGTTTTTAAGACGATATATCTATATATATATATGATGTTTGTGATAGATTAACGATTGATTGCTATGCATGCTCCTTTATTAACGATGAAATATGATTGACTTATACAATGTTTGTGACGCATGCATATATACTTATAGATACATGTTCTGATGTTAAGATTGATATGATGATATGGGAAGGGGTAGTTATACTCAGAGATGTAAAGATGATGCCTAGTAGGAATATTGTGCCTGCTAAGGATATGCTAGCCAAGTGAAGATTAGTTGCCGGGTTTCTAGATAACTTTGGCAACACATGGTGTACTTGTACACTGGAGTAATGTATTGACCACAGAGATGGGTCATGTGCAAACATCACGAGGGTGAAAGGAGGGTCCATCGGTAATTGGGACACCATTTGTACTTTCACCTAAACGACTTTTAGTCGGAGTAACTATAGAGGACGGATCTTAGAAGTGTGTGTACAAGTGGGAGTCGCGCCCCACATTGTACCATACTTGCTCGACATGCTTAGTGAACTTGTACCAAATGCGGACGGACCTAGAACCTAGCAGTTGCTGGGCACGCATATGGTATTATCGCGGACGGACCTTGGAACCCTATTGGTTGTCGGGCACGCACTTGTATTTGGGGTAGTGATGATAGCAAAGCAAAAGATAGACCCCAATAAGATGATTTAAGACGTATATGATGTTAATGAATTTAAGAGATGAATGAGATGATTTATGATGTAAATGAAGTTAAAGGATGATTATGATGATTTAAAGGATGTTATATGATTGTTTTATGATGATACTTAACCAAGTGGGGATTTACGATGCTATGTGGGTGGGTCAAGTTACGGTTTGGGATTTAATGCCTTAACCTAAATATGTTGCGAATGTTTTTAAATGATGATTTTGAAATGTTAACTAAGCTGATTCACGAGGCGAAAGCTGACACTTGTTTCTTTGAAATGCCTCTTGTGCTCGTGCAGGTTGCTTAGGTGCGTGGCCTTGTGAGACGGGGGCTTATGGGTAGTTTTCGTTTGTTATGATGATACTCAGTATCAACTTGTGGTTGTCTAATGAACAAAGTTAAAACAATGATGTGTTTCAGACGTAACGGTGGTTTTGTTTAATGAATGTTTAAAATGGTTTATCTGTTTTAAATCAATATGATGTTAAAAAGTCTTCCGTTGCGATGAATCTGATTGAGTAGAAAACGTTTTTTGTAAATCTAAATTTCTGGAAACCACGGCTGTTACAAGTTGGTATCAGAGCTGTGTTGTGAGAGATCTGAGTACTGAGTTCGGTGCTTACACTCACAACTTAGATCTTATAGGATGACTGGGTGGGGATGTGTGTGCGAGAGTTTCTTGTTAGGTAGCTCTTTTCCTTGTGAGGATTATAGATGTTTACTTTTACTCGACTTCCTTACGTATAGAATGGTGGAAACGAGGAGAGGTAACGGGAAGCAAGTGATGAATCAAGGGGAGCAGGCCAACGCGGAGGGATCATTCAGAATTCTGGGTGAAGGAGAAGCGGAAAGTGAGCGAGTTCCGTCACCTCCAAGAACTGCGTCGGTGAATAGTAGTCGTACTGCGCACAACACCAGCAGTATGATCCGCGTGGTTGAGTTGGAAAGAGTGTTGAAGGAAAGGGATGAGGATCTGAGAAAGCAAACGGAGGAGCTAAACGAAATGAAGCAAGCAATGCGTGAGGCGGGAGTTCTAGGGAAAAAGCCAATCACGCCTGAGGAAGGAGATGACGACGAGGATGATCAAGCGGGTCTAGGTGGCCGGAATGAAGGTGCAATGTACCGAGTGGGAAGCACCTACAGGATGTTCAGGGAGTGCAAACCACCTAAGTATGCGGGAGGGACTGATTCCCTCGACTGCATATGCTGGATCCGTAAGATGGAACAAACATACAACTCTGGTGAGTTTACTGAGGAGCAGCGGGTCAGTTATGCGATCCGTGTGTTGGAGAAAGAAGCTTTAGAGTGGTGGGATTCTATTGAAGGTTCACTATCAACAGTAACAAGGAGGAACCTTACTTGGGAAATGTTCAAAGAAAAGTTACAGAACCGTTTCTGTAATTTGGGGGATAGACAACGCGTGGAAAGAGAGTTTTTGGATCTGAAAAAGGGTAACATGACGATTGCCAAGTACAACTCTACTTTTTCTGAAAGGATGCAGTTTGCCAAGAGGTACTACTATGATGATGCTTCGACGGTAAACCCGTATGTGCAGGGTTTGCCATATAAATACCGTGGGACGGTGAGATTGAGATCCAATTTGGGTGATGCGATGGCTGAGGCGGAAAGAATCGAGCATGATTTGAAACTGAGAGAAGAGTGATGGGGTGGTAGGAGAAAAGAAAAAGTGGGAAGGGCCATCTGGGTCCTCCAACAAGAAGAAGTTCTCGAGTGGCAACAACAAGAAAGGGGAGAAACAAGGGAAGACAGGGTATTGTACAACATGCCACTCAAGCCACGGTGGTCCGTGCACTGCAGAGACAATGAGTTGCTGTCGATGCGGAAAGATGGGGCATAAGGCAGTGAACTGCAAAAGCGAGAAGCCCGTGTGCTACAACTGTAGGGAAATGGGGCATATCAGTACGCAATGCCCAAACCCGAAGAAGAAGATCGAGGAAGCAGGAAAGAAGCCAACCCCGAAAGCAACCGGCCGTGCTTATCAGATGACAACCAAGGAGGCACGCCGAGATGATGAGGTGATTTTCGGAACTTTTATGATTAACTCTTTACCTGCTGTTGTATTATTCGATTCCGGTGCTAGTAGGTCTGTAGTGTCCCTTAGATTCTGTGATCAGTTGAATGTGCCTCGTAGTTCCTTAGAACATGCTTTAGAGATCGAAATAGCAGTCTGGGAACCGATTACAGTAAGTGAGAAATACGACGATTGTACGATTGATATTGATGGCACTATTTTCCCTTTGACGCTTATTCCGTTAGGAATCGAGGGATTCGATGTAGTGATTGGAATGGATTGGATGTCCGCGCATGAAGCTGAAATCGTGTGCTCAAAGAAGTTGGTCCGAGTTCCTCTTCCATTAGGTGGTCATGCTATCGCCTATGGAGAACGATGTACGGGGAACATAGCGATGATATCGGTCCTTAAGGCACAATAGTGTCTAGCGAAGGGGTGCGCTGCGTTCTTAGCTCATGTGGTGGATTCGGCGAAGAAAAAGAGTGTGTTGGCGGAGGTAGAGGTGGTGAACGAATATCCCGATGTCTTTCCAGATGATCTTCCGGGATTACCGCCGCCAAGAGTGGTGGAATTTCAGATTGATTTGGTTCCAGGTGCTGCACCAGTTGCTAAAGCACCATATCGATTGGCTCCCTCTGAGATGAAAGAGATAATGACGCAATTGATGGAGTTGCTAGAAAAGGGATTCATTAGGCCGAGTTCTTCACCTTGGGGAGCTCCGGTCCTATTTGTAAAGAAGAAGGATGGGTCGATGAGGATGTGTATCGACTATAGAGAATTGAATAAGTTGACGGTGAAGAACAAGTACCCACTTCCAAGAATAGATGACTTGTTCCATCAATTGCAGGGTGCTAGTCACTTTTCAAAGATAGATTTGCGTTCGGGTTATCACCAAGTGCGAGTGAATGAAGATGATGTACCAAAGACGGCTTTTTGTACTTGTTATGATCAATACGAATTTCTAGTTATGCCGTTCGGTTTGGCAAATGCACCAGCAGTTTTCATGGATTTGATGAATCGGGTTGTAGGCCGTATCTTGACAAATCAGTGATAGTGTTTATTGATGATATCTTGGTGTACTCCAAGAGTGCAGATGATCATAGGCGACATTTGAGAGAGGTATTGGAGACTTTGCGTGAAGAGAAGCTTTACGCCAAATTCTCAAAGTGTGAGTTTTGGCTAAAAGAAGTACACTTTTTGGGTCACATCGTGGCAATGGACGGAATAAAGGTAGACCCAGCAAAGATCGAGTCGATAAAGAAGTGGGAAATTCCTAAAACCCCAACCGAGATTCGTAGTTTTCTTGGCTTAGCAGGCTATTATAGAAGGTTCATAAAGGATTTCTCGAAGATAGCATCGCCAATGACGAAGTTGACTCGAAAGACGGAATCATTTGTGTGGACGGAGAAGCAAGAGAGTGCTTTCCAAACTTTGAAGAAGTGTCTATGAAAAGCGCCGATACTCTCCTTACCAGAGGGCAACGAGGATTTTGTGGTGTACAGCGATGCGTCTTACTCTGGTTTAGGATGTGTACTCATGCAGCGATGGAAGGTTATTGCGTATGCCTCTAGACAACTAAAGGATGCGGAAAAGAATTATCCCATACACGACTTAGAGTTAGCGGCGGTTATCTTCGCTCTTAAGTTGTGGCGGCATTACTTGTATGGTCCTCATTGTACGATCTTTACCGATCACAAGAGCTTGCAACATATTCGAGATCAAAAGGAATTGAATATGAGATAGCGACGATGGATGGAGTTGTTGACCGACTATGACTGTGAAATCAGTTATCATCCGGGAAAGGCCAATGTAGTGGCCGATGCCTTGAGTCGGAAGGAACCTAGATCTGCTTACCGATTGAAATATATGAGTATGGTAGTTGTACCGGATTGGGTTGATGAGATTCGGGCGGCTCAAATCGAGGGTTTGAAAGAGGAAAACTTAAAGGGGGAAGTAATGGGGAAGCAACAAGCAAGTCTTGGTGAGAATAGCCATGGTCTCAAGACTTTCCAGGGACGTATTTGGGTTCCCAAAGTTGGGGGAGTCCGTGAAGTGTTGCTACGAGAGGCCCATAGATCAAAGTATTCGATACACCCTGGGAGTAAAAAGATGTACTTGGACCTAAAACCGAGATACTGGTGGCCAGGTATGAAGACGGACGTGGCTACTTATGTGTCGAAGTGCGTCACTTGTTCGCAAGTTAAGGCGGAATATCAAAAGCCCTACGGTGAATTGCAACAATTGGAGATACCCGAGTGGAAATGGGATAAGATCACAATGGATTTTGTTACGAAACTGCCCAGGACTACGAAGGGCAATGATATGATTTGGGTTATTGTCGATCGTCTAACCAAGAGTGCACATTTCCTTGCAACCAAAGAGACGGAAAAGCTAAAAAACCTAGCAAAGTTGTATGTGCGTGAGGTGGTTACGAGACATAGAGTCCCATTATCCATTGTTTCGGACCGTGATAGTCGATTTGTTTCAAGATTCTGGAAGAAGTTGCAAGAGGAATTAGGAACGAAAGTGCATTTGAGCACAGCCTATCACCCGCAGACAGATGGGCAAAGTGAGAGAACTATTCAGACGCTCGAAGACATGTTGAGAGCATGTGTGATTGAATACGGTGGGAGTTGGGATGCTCACCTTCCATTGGTGGAGTTTGCGTATAACAACACGTATCACTCAAGTATCGACATGGCTCCGTATGAGATGTTATATGGAAGGAAGTGTCGCACGCCGACTTGTTGGTTGGAAGCCGGAGAGAAACAATTCGCGGATTTAGAAATTGTGCAGTTGACAGCAGAGAAAGTGGCGGTAGCACGGAATCGACTCCGAATAGCGAGAGAAAGACAAAAGAAGTATTCGGACCGAAATCACCGACCGAAAGTGTTTGAGGTTGGTGAAAAGGTAATGCTAAAAGTCTCGCCATGGAAAGGGATCATACGTTTTGGTAAGCGAGGCAAGCTTGGTCCACGGTTCATTGGTCCGTTGATGATTGTGGAGAAAGTTGGAGACCAAGCCTACAAGTTGGAGTTACCACCGACTTTGGAGGGAATACATGACGTGTTTCACGTATGTTATCTACGTAAATGTTTGGCTGAGGAACCAAGCATTTTGCCGTTAGAGGAGTTACGAGTAGACAATAGCAAGAGGTTAATTGAAGAACCAGTGGCAATCTTGGACCGCAAGGTCAAGCAGTTAAGAAAGAAACGAGTCAAGCTCGTGAAGGTTCAGTGGAAGAACAAGCATGGAGGGGAAATGACGTGGGAGACCGAAGAAGAAATGAAGATTAAATATCCCCAGCTTTTCGTTTAGCAGATTCCGAGGACGAAATCTTTTTAAGGAAAGGAGAATTGTAACGACCGAAATTTTAAGAAAATATTGTAATATTATTTTATGGAGAAATAAATAATATTATATGGTGTTTATCTAATTATAATGATAATTAAGTAGCATTATTGTTAGTTAAATAAAATATTAAAGTTGGAAAAGACAGGAAAAGAAAAGAAAAGAAAAGTTGGAAAAGAAAAGAAAGAAAAAAAATGAAAATTCGGATTTTTTTATGGATCGCGGCGCGACGCGTAGCTGGTGTCAGACCTTGCGTGTGTCAGCCGGCTTTCGTGTGTCAGAAGCAATAGGGTACAGATGCCAGATTTGCATGTCCCGCAATTGGGCGTTTTGGAGGCGGTCGCGGCGTTGAGCCTACAATAGTTTCGGGTTTCGTTCGTGAGCGTATCTTTAGTTACGGGAGTTCGGAGAAACCGTCAAGAGCGTAGTTTTAACCGTAGTTTCGCGTGGGTGAACCCGAAAGGTACATTTCTCTAATCTTATGATTCCATTTCAGTTATTTGGCGTTTTGGACCGCATGCATGTCGCTTATATGCATTTTTATGAAGTTTCTAAGCTCGTGACGCGTAAATCTTTAATCGGGGTTTATTCGTTGCCGTGTTATGGTGTTTGGGCAAGATCCGACTTGTTTAAGATTATGAGATCGTGTTTCTCATGTAGTAACCTTTGTAGGTTGTTCACGGTGTTTCGGTTCGCGGTTTGGTTGATTCGTGAGCGTTGTTTGTCGTTTTAAGATCATACGTTTCATTGTTCAGACTAAGGTGAGTTAAGTTGTTTTAGAAAACCGAGCATATAGATAAAATCTGTTTTGATAATATTAACGGTTTTTAAGACGATATATCTATATATATATATATGATGTTTGTGATAGATTAACGATTGATTGCTATGCATGCTCCTTTATTAACGATGAAATATGATTGACTTATACAATGTTTGTGACGCATGCATATATACTTATAGATACATGTTCTGATGTTAAGATTGATATGATGATATGGGAAGGGGTAGTTATACTCAGAGATGTAAAGATGATGCCTAGTAGGAATATTGTGCCTGCTAAGGATATGCTAGCCAAGTGAAGATTAGTTGCCGGGTTTCTAGATAACTTTGGCAACACATGGTGTACTTGTACACTGGAGTAATGTATTGACCACAGAGATGGGTCATGTGCAAACATCACGAGGGTGAAAGGAGGGTCCATCGGTAATTGGGACACCATTTGTACTTTCACCTAAACGACTTTTAGTCGGAGTAACTATAGAGGACGGATCTTAGAAGTGTGTGTACAAGTGGGAGTCGCGCCCCACATTGTACCATACTTGCTCGACATGCTTAGTGAACTTGTACCAAATGCGGACGGACCTAGAACCTAGCAGTTGCTGGGCACGCATATGGTATTATCGCGGACGGACCTTGGAACCCTATTGGTTGTCGGGCACGCACTTGTATTTGGGGTAGTGATGATAGCAAAGCAAAAGATAGACCCCAATAAGATGATTTAAGACGTATATGATGTTAATGAATTTAAGAGATGAATGAGATGATTTATGATGTAAATGAAGTTAAAGGATGATTATGATGATTTAAAGGATGTTATATGATTGTTTTATGATGATACTTAACCAAGTGGGGATTTACGATGCTATGTGGGTGGGTCAAGTTACGGTTTGGGATTTAATGCCTTAACCTAAATATGTTGCGAATGTTTTTAAATGATGATTTTGAAATGTTAACTAAGCTGACTCTCGAGGCGAAAGCTGACACTTGTTTCTTTGAAATGTGTCTTGTGCTCGTGTAGGTTGCTTAGGTGCGTGGCCTTGTGAGACGGGGGCTTATGGGTAGTTTTCGTTTGTTATGATGATACTCAGTATCAACTTGTGGTTCTGTAATGAACAAAGTTAAAACAATGATGTGTTTGAGACATAACGGTGGTTTTGTTTAATGAATGTTTAAAATGGTTTATCTGTTTTAAATCAATATGATGTTAAAAAGTCTTCCGTTGCGATGAATCTGATTGAGTAGAAAAAGTTTTTTGTAAATCTAAATTTCTGGAAACCACGGCTGTTACACATTTAGCGGTTCCGATCTCTTTTAGATACTCCCACGCACCGGTTTCAATCCCTTTTATTTCTCGTAGGGCTTCCCTATATTTTCTCCTCTGAGTCGTAAAACCCATCGCCCAACAAAGTTTTTTTAATTTTTAGTTTTTAAACCGCTTCATGAAGTTTCTTTCTGACGTGTCTGAGACAATAGCGGTGATATGCCAATGGCTCCTTCTAATCATCTAAATGGTTCATTGCATTAACAATACAATTTTGTCTGTCAGAAATTACACATAGTTGTCTATCATTGTTTTTTGCAATGTACCACCTTAGGTGCTCAAAAAACCAAGACGAGCTTTCTACCGTCTCCTCAATTACAATGGCATTGGCGAGTGGAAAAATATAGTTGTTTGCATCCTACATGACGGCAGTCAGCAACTTTCCCCTGTAAGAACCCTTTAAATGTGTCCCATCCACACAAATCACTGGGATGCAATGGTTAAATGCTTCGATAGCCGGTCCAAAAGCCCAAAAAATGTATTTAAAGACAAAAGTGTTTGACGAGCTACTTGAGTGATGCGACCGCTAAACGACCGTTTTTGGGTTTGACGATATTAAAGCCCCAATATACCTTGGTAGCTCCTCAAAGTTGCTTTCCCAACTTCCATATATGTTCTCTATTGCCTTCTTTCTAGCATGTCATCCCTTGATATATGATATATCAACATTCAAATTGTTTTTAATATTAGTTTGGATTTGCTTGACAGTGTAGGCGATGTCTTCACGAATCGACTGCAATATATGAGAGGCAATGACTGTTGACTTTAAACTTCTATTGTTGTTACCAAGCACGGTCCCGTAGCAATTCTGAGCAACCACCCATTTTCTTATTTGCGACACTTGTTGCTTCTTCTTTCTTATTGCACGGACACACCATCTGCAGGGTGGTGTGTTAGAAGTAATGATCTCGTTGTTGTTTCTTTTATTTCTAGTGTAGCAAACAGCTCTCCATAATGAAGGTGTGCTTTGAACAACCACGAGCTCCCTATTTCGGATTATATTCCACCTTTTAAGAGCGTATATCAGCTCTTTCTTGCTACAACAATACATACCAACCCGAATATCATTTGGGGCCTCTCCATTCCAAAAACTCATTTCGTCCCCTTTATCAAATACAGAGCTTGTATTATCAGCCTCTGTGTCTGGGTTCTTGTCCCATTGACCAAAATCGTGAAAAGAAAATGAAGTACCTTGCTCTACGTGCCTTCATCATCATCATCATCATCATTAGAAACTTCCTCTTCCCCATTGTCGTAGAATTCATCTCTCGTCTCTTCACTTCCTTCAAATTTAGATTCATCGGATCCGTCAAATCCACCATTAGATGTCTCAAAAGTCTCGTGACCACCCCATTGTAGTGGTTCTGTATAACCATCTATTGGGGAAGTAGATGTGGATGCACTAGCCACATCAAAATCTTGATATTGCCCTGAACTATGTTGATGAACATCTAAAGGGGCAATAGTTGATCCTGATAGAGTGAAATTTCGAAGCATCTCGACAAACCCGGTATGTTGTGCTGCTGGCACAATATACTCCAACCTCACTACAATATTACCCAAGTAATTTTCCTAGAGGCCGGCAACGTTGTATAATGTTTCTAAGCTCTCATCACCCAATATCTTAGAAACATTTGAAATACCTTGAAATTCAAAACATAAATAGAATTTCAAGATATACACTTCTCTTGTAACCCCAACATGTTTGTATACTAACGTAACAAAGTCTTCATAATTCAGCTTCTCTGCGAAGAGAATTGAAGTTCGTCTAGTAGTTTCATCACACAACACCTGACCGTACTCGTATTGTATGTTTCCACCCCAACTACACGTACTTCGTAGGTTGCGATGTTCTAGGAGGCGATTTTGGAGGGGAAAGTACGGCACCCACACTTATGTTCCAAGATAATCTCGAGCTAGACATGAATGATGTAGTTGCAGAGATGGGTGGGCGTGGAGTGTGGAGGAGTTTTATCTTCGCGGCGATAGTAACCGGAATGTTACGTTTTGTTATATCGCCATATTTGGTCGTGTACAAGTACCTAGAGAATTTTGGAGTTACATGTGGGCGAGTCTAGTAACAATGTTTTATGGAACATGATACATAATTTTTTATTTAATTTTCAGTTTTAATTGAAAATTCCTTAAACTAAAATAATTATAGAAATTTTACAGCATATAGACGGTTGGTTTAAATGGTGGTTGCGATACCGGGAATACCAACGTACTAGAAGTACACATCAGATGCGTTGGACAATAATGCCAACTAAATATGATTCTCTACTACTTCCACCTACAACATCCTGGTGGGATGTTGATGTGGTCTTATATTCTAGTAGCCGACGTTTTATCAATTTTGAAGAACTTAAAGCAATCCTAAAATGTTGGTCACAAGTAATGACCGTATTTCAGCAATGTTTTTTATACTATCAGATATCTGTCGCAGTAACACCACTGCACTAACTATTAAATATGCTAAGGACGTACCTCAAGGTAAAGTGGAAGACTCGGGTGTGTTTCTTTGCATGTTCATTCATAAGTTGGTTCAAGGAAAAATAGTATGCCTAGATGAAGGTGTAGATCCTAATCAAGCCGCTCGTGACTTATATAGCTACTGTTATTCAGGAGAGGGGCAAATTTTACCGTTTAGAAGTCTAGTTTTATTTGACCAATTAGATTAATTTGTGTTACATTGACATTGTGAAATAAGATTATGTGTTTTATTTTAGTGTTATCTATAGTAATAAATAAATAAATAAATGGTAAAATGTTACAATATTATTGAATAAATCAATAAATATTATTGAATAAATAAATAAATATTCTAATGATGATGACCTTGTCTACCTCCTGTACCACAACTAGGTGCTCTTCTATTTGGTATTGGTCTGCCCTGTTCTTCCTCCGGTGTTTCATCTTCAATCCATAGTTCGTTGATATCAAATCCGCCGAAACTTATAGGAGAAATTTGTCTATTTATATTTTGACCAAATTGTTGGCTTGGTTGATAACAATTATCAAATATGTTATCAAATTGTGGAGATTCTTGAGATTGAAACGTCATATGCAGAGGGAGTGTCATATATTGGAACCGATTACCAAATGGTTCATAATCAAATTTCCTTTGTTGAAATTGAAAATTTGAACCACTTGGTTCACCATGTTGAAATTGATATTGCATATTTGAACCACTTGGTTCACCTATCCTAACATTATATTGGCTCTTGTTTGAGAGACTTGCTTCATCATGTTGAAAAGAACCACTTGGTTGACCCTGGTTTGATGGACCAGCTTCATCATGAAGCCTATGCCTACCTCGCCTATTCCCTCGTCTAGGCACTCTTTGTATTCGATTTATAACCGGAGGAACAATGGGGACATCGTCTTCTACCACATATGTATGATGATTATGTCTACGTTCATCTGCATGGGTAAGATGTAAATACCGCTAAGATATATCGGAAACATTTTGTACAATCGGCGGAAGTTGTGGCTTATTTCCAATGACGTTCCCCACTTCTTGATATATCCGGCTAATACCGTCAACCCATGTATACTTTGTATGTTAGTATTTTTATTAATAAATATTACAATCAAGTATGAAATAGCTCTTAATAATGATATATTTGCGTACTGCAATCTCAAGATTTCCTCTAATTTGATGCGACCGGTAGGAATGATCTTGCCATGACCCTGGATTAGTAATAAATAATATGGTACGAGGCCAGTACCAATCCATATACCCGTCAACCGTTGATGGAACATGGGAGTATTCCCCCTGAAGGAAAAATGGTACACGATTATTCCATCTTATTTGGGTATAATGAATAGTCCTCCGGTCCTTTGCTGTGCTCCCTCGATGTGTGACTCTGTGTAACTTTCTATGCTCGGCTACACTTGAGATTAGGTGGTTGGGAATTGGTTGGAGTAAATTAAATTGCCTCATTACCCTACTGGGTAGACACTCTTCAAAAACTTCCCAAAATATTATATATGTATCACACACCCAATTTCTCTGATCACTCCTACAAATATCCGGTCCGGTAGTGATCCAGAACACCGTCGTAAGGAGTCCATACAAACTGCAAAATAATAGTTTAATATTTTTAGCTACCACGTAAAAATTAAATAATCATATTATATTATATAAATTAAGAATACCTCATTATCTTGTAATGAATACAGGACAGAATGAATCCCCACTAACATGTGCGAAGGTGTTTGTCCGAAATTAAGAGGGCAGTTCCACCTTCACAATTTTGTAAAAATTATTTATTTCAACAAGCGCGGTTACAAGACTGTGGTCAAATAACTTGTAACCACAGTCAAATACACCACCGAAGCCGGCTGCATGAATATGATCCATCACCGTCGGATGGATTGGCTGGACCAGAAATAATACTTACGTTTTCCATTTTTCAAAATAAAAAGAAACATGTAAGGAAGAAAGATGTGTTACTTGCAAAGAGAATAGATGGAAATAGAAAAATAGGGAAGCTTGTATGTTTGTGTGATATACAAACGTGAAAGGTTGAGTATAAGTAGCCTTAAAAATTGACTTTTGAAAAGCCGGTTTCTTTCAAATCATTAATAACCCACTTACTTCCCACCCAACCACCCAACCACCTTGCGTGTGACTTGGCTGTAACTTTTAATCCCACACATCCACCACATTTTAGTTGCTTTTAAAGCATGACAACCACCCTAATTACTTCCACAACTACATGGTCATTCCAGATAGTTTGAATTTAAAATGAAGACCCGACTTTTGAAAAGTCGGTTTTCACATATATGGTACAAGTGGTACACAGGTGACTTGACAAAATATGTAAGTACAAAAAAGCTAAAACTGACTTTTAAAAAGTCGGGACTTTCTCAATTATTTTGTACCCTCCCGATTTTTGAAATCTCGGGTATATTACTTTTGAAAGTAAAAAAAAACTAGATTAATTCTGTTAATTTTTTAAAAAGTGGATTATTTGTGAAAAAATTCCTCTTATTCCCATACCTACCACATTTAAGTAAATCCCAACTTCCCGGTTTCTAGGATGCATCAACTCGTGGATTACTATCCTATCCACCATCACCCCTCTTATAGCTCATCGGCTAATAAAATTCCTCTTTCCTCCTTCCTAGTGTGATTCTGACTGAGGTTTCGGTCTCTTCCTATAGTCATCCTTGGTCTATCTAGCAATATCAAAGGCCGCATCTAGGGTTGTCGCAGACCTCACAGTAGCTCGATACTCAACGGGTAAAGCATTGGCAAAGTAGGTGATCTTTGCCCTTTCATTGGGTAGAAGGTGAGAAACAAACCTCATTTTGTTAGAAAATTTGGTGACAAGATCCTCCAAGGGTTTATCACCCTTTTGCAGCGCCCTGTCCTCATTCTCTATTCATTGCATATCATAATTAGAGCAGTACTTAACCCTGATTTTCTCTTTGAAAACATCCTAGCTTAAGGCTTCCAAAGTTGCTGGTGGTATAACAACAATAACAGTATCCCACTAGGCTAATGCACGCCCTCAAAACATTCATTTTGCATAGTTTACCTTCTTGCACTCACATTCACCGGAGTCAAAGGCATTTTGCATTTCCCTGATCCAGGTTTCCACAATAGAGGGATCATTCGTGCCAACAAAAGTAGGGATCACAGCTCAAAAAGGTTTTAAAGGTAGTAGGCTTTTGAGTCTCGCTTGTAACACGTAAATACTCTCGCTCATTTGCTTGTTGCAACTGAGCCTCCAATCGTAGGATGTAGGCATCCTTATCTTCATTTTTCAAAGAACCCGCCATCTGTGTTAGCTTTCTATATATATATATATATATATATATATATATATATATAGGGAGGTTCATCCCAAAAGTGTCTTATTTGAGAAAAATACGATAAGTATTTATGACCTTTAGATTGTTTGATCAATGGTTATTATTATTTGTGGCATTTTAGTAATTAAAAACAATTTAAATGGTCTTAAATTAAATACTAAAAGGGTAAAAGTGACATTTTAAACTATTCATCTCCTCTCTCGTCTCTCCTTTTATACCCACTCTTGTATCAAAAATCCATTGACCAAAACCCTAATCCCCCTACGCGATGAAGAACTGCAGTGCCTTAGATCCCCTTACTCGATGATGAAATGCTGTCGACACCACCGTGTGGGTTTTTTATTTTCCGGCGGTGATTACTAGGCCCGTTGACATCGTGAAAGCCTCCACCTCTCCGGCCCCTTTAATACATCATCCATTACATCAGACTTCGTTGCTTCACCACCGTGGTTGAACCGCTATGCTCCGGCAGCGCTCTACAAACGAGAACCAAACAACAACCTCCTAGCTCTAGCTGTCGTCTATAACACCTTCCTTTTCTCTTTTTCCTTTTTATTTTCTTTCTAGATTTGGATGCAGATGGTGGTCTCGTACGTCTCCACTACCTTCAAAGACTCCTATGGTGGTCTTTTAGGTGTTGTGCGATGGTGTCGATGGTTCTTAGTCGCTTCCCTCACAGCCGATGTCGCTGCCCTCTTGATGCCTTCAAAGATGTCGTTGTTACCGCCCTGCTCACCACCATCGCCACCTTCGTAGACACCGTCATCAATGCGAGCAAGGGCCGGAGGTTATAAATGAAAGAGAAAAGCATGAGGCAGTTATAAAGGTTGAGTGGTAGTGTTGGTCTACTCGATCTATACATGCGATGCCGGAGATGAAAGTTTTTTTCTTCACCGGAAACCAACAAGAAGGTGATCAGAGGTAGGAACTAATTTGTGTGTCGGTGGCTTGGTGCTAGTGTGTGATTTATTTACATATTTATTATTGAACAAATCTATAGATTGTTTGTAAAGTTTCTTTTATATATGTTTATCATTGAACAAATTTATAAGTTGTTTGTAAAGTTTTTTTTATACATGTTTATAATTGAACAAATACATAAGTCGTTTATAAAGTTTATTTTGTAATTGTTTATCATTGAACAAATTTTTTTAGTTCACCTGTAAAACTGATTATTTTTATGTTTTTTTAAGGAAATCATGTATTCAATAGTGAATACGCGTTAATATGGCCGAGGATAAAAAAGTTTATTATGAGTTCACGATTGAACATTTATTGTTTTAAGAAAAAACCCGGTATATATGCTCACTAACGAACGTTGAATTATATGGTTTAAAAAGTTTATTAATGTGTTTGATAACCATTGTGTATGACTTTGTACATTAATGAATATAGTATACATAATGAAAATTTTGGAACCGTAGAAATGTTGTGTTTACCAATTTGCCCTTTTGAATTATAGAAAGAAAAAAATTAATTAAAGAGATAAGAGAGAAAATATTTGTGTTTACTAATTTGCCCTTTTGAATTATATAAAAATAATAATTATGATTAATGTGAACCACAAGATCAAAAAAAATCGATGGTTGAAATTGCTTCTCGCACTTTTCACAAATAAGAAGCTTTTCGCATGAACCCTCCCATATATATATATATATATATATATATAGGTGAGGGTTCATGCGAAAAGCAATCTTAGCCACTTATTCGAATTTGATCTTGTGGTCTAGATTAATCATGTTATTTCATTTTTTAAATTTAAAAGGGCATAATGGTAAAATAAAATTTTTCTCTCTCCAATCTATTTCTCTCACCTAAATTTTAAATAAATACCAGATACATTAAAAAATAATCTACTAGTATATTAATTTTACAAAGTTCACCACTGAACATACCTTAGAAAATTACGAGTTTTTTTATCATTACTGTGTTCATAATAAATCTCGCCAAAAGTATACAATTTTTAGATGAATTTTACAATATTCAATATTGAACACCGTGCTTTTATATTATTACTGTTTTAGGTCGATTATACTCTGCTTGTTCACCAATGAATATATTTCAAGTCATTACTCAAGATTGTGCATTCGTGAACACTCGTTCCTAATATTTTATTATAGATGTTTATAGATAAACAAAATACAAATCATTATCGTTCAACTCACATTAAATAAAATCATGTGTTAATTATATTTTGTAAAATAAAACTTACAGTGTTAAACAATGAACAATTAAAAAACAAAGGAACTTAATCATATGTTCACCTGTAAACAAATAACAAACCCAAAATAAGATAATCAATTTCATAACATCAATGAATATTTAAAGATGGAGATGGATAAAAATAAACAAATAAAACCATAACTTTATACATGTAGAGAAAAATTAAGATAGAGACAGAGAAAAATGAACAAATAATCCCAAATCATTGAACAATAAGAAAACCATATATCATCTTAATCGATTCCAAGCTCCTGCTTTAGTCAAAGAGATAGAAAGTTGGTACCATGGGTAAAGCAAAGATAGTTGGAGATGGAGAAGTCCGATTAGAACCAAAGACCAATAAGATGGGTATTGGATGTTACTTATCTGTGGTAAAGGCGGTGGCGGCGACGAGGAGGCCGACGGTGGTGTATCAAAGGGGGTCAGTGGTGGTATAATCCAAGGCAGCGGCGATGAAACCGTACGCTCCATGTGGCAGTAGCGATGAAAACCCTAGACTTCAGTCAGCGGCGGCGATGAAAAATCTAAGCGATGGTAGAGGGCTTAGTGCTTGAGGGTAGCAGCGGCATTCGATCGTGGTCCAGCAACTGGCGGCCTTCGATCGGTGGTCCGGCAACGGGCGGCGTTGATCGGTGGTCTCGTAACGGGCGGCGTTCGATCGGTGGTCCGGCAACGAGCAGCGGTGGTTTGTTGAGGGTTGAGAGCGCCGGTGGTTTGTTGAGGGTGGGATCGAGAGGTTTAGAATGAGTGTCGATGGTTTGTTTAGGGTTTGGATCCTAGTTTAATAGGAGAGAGGAGAGAAGAGTGGAGGTTGTTTGGTTTAATGTCTAAAATACCCCTTTTTTATTTTAAATAATAACATTTTAGATTAGTTTATTTACGAAAATGCCACAAGTTACAATGACCATTGATCACATTATCTAAGGGCTAGAAATGATTCTCGCACTTTTCGCAAATAAACCACTTTTCACATTGAACCCTCCTATATATATATATATATATATATATATATATATATATATCAAAAGTAGGGTATTTAGTATATATCATATAACTTGTTAACTTATCAATACTTATACTTTTCTAACACATAACAAATCATATATATCACTCATCACACCCCATTACCACCCAGGGAATACATAGTAATGGTCGAGCCTCGGTTTTTGATTGAATACTATTCAAAGTACCCAATTCTCTCAAACCAAGACTTTGATACCAACTTCTAACGCCAAAATTGAGAATCTTGTTTTTTTTTTGTTTTTTTAAATATAAAACCCATTTCATGTTTTAAAACTGCGTGGATACAACTATAAATATAATCAAGACTCTGACCCAACAATCAAACATGATCAAGCAAGCAATAGCATATCCAAGTTTTCACTTAGGACACAAAGACTAGAATTTAAGTACAGATTCACCAAATAGCGTCCAAATCATACTATACGAACATACATCTTTTCAAATGACATATCTAGTAGTCCTCAGAACCCAAAAAGGT
This sequence comes from Dittrichia graveolens, assembly GCA_038502395.1. NCBI lineage: Eukaryota > Viridiplantae > Streptophyta > Magnoliopsida > Asterales > Asteraceae > Dittrichia > Dittrichia graveolens. Next base: position 56,887,146 of record JARJIL010000009.1, on the reverse strand, counting down.
GTAAAAATGGTTAAAAATAGTCAAAACAATGGAAAACAACAAACTGATATAAAAGAGGCCCTTATGGGCGCAAGGAGTTATCCTTGCGGCCGCAAGGTTATATATGCTTGTGTCCGTAAGCACTAATGCTTGTGGCCGCAAGGGCTACGCTGACAGAACACCTTATTTTTGCACAAAGAGATCCAACAACATAAACACTTTATGTAATACCCGAATTTCCAAAATTTTATAAAAAGTATTTTACCGGAATATTTATGGTGACTTTAGCTATATTATGTTGTCTGGCCAATATATCAAAGATATTTGGGCTTATAAGTTTAAACTAATAAGATTTTTAATTGTGAATTGGGCTTGAGAAGGTGACTTGGGCTTAGGCCTACAAGAGTTATGGCATGTGAGTATAAATATGGAATTAGGGCGTAGCCCCCAAGAGTTACTACTACTGTTCCATTCATTCAAAGTGTGTGTGGGTGTGCTGAATGCCATTCTCGAAGAACTAGAGGAAGAAGGAAGCAAGGATTGCTGTGGAACTAAGAATTTATTCAAGGAAATCACCAAGTAATGTTTCTCAATCCTTTAGAATCATGTAGACACCAATTCTTGCTATGTCAAGGTGATGATTGAATGCTTAGAATATGGGTTTTGGGTTTTAGAATGCTTGAGAAAAACCCAGGAGAAATAATTAACCAAGAACACTTTATAAGTTGTTAAAATATAGAGTTGTGTTAGAAGGAAAGTCTTAAATGAATGGAGAAATGTTTTGCAACAAGAATGGGTTGAATTGATTGAGTTTTAAGAAAGCTTGATTTTGGCCATGGAGTCTGGGTTTTTCAAAATGGTGAACTGATAGGGAGGGAGATACACCATGCGACTTTAAGTTGATGTATCTGAACTTCCATGCGACTTTCAGCTAGAGAGATTGTGCCATGCGACTTTTAGATGGTGTATGTGTATGTTTCATGCGACTTTTAGTAGTTGTGAATAGATCCATGCGACTTTTAACATGTTCATGCGACTTTTAATAAGTCCATGCGACTTTCAGAACATTCCATGCGACTTACACATATAAGTATCAGAACATTCCATGCGACTTACACATATAAGTACCCATTCGACCTACACATGACTAAACCCATGCGACTTACTCATGAGGGTTTCATGCGAGTTATGTTCGTGGTATAGTCCATGCGACTTAGACATGTGAATTTCATGCGATTTATACATGTGATCAAGTTCATGCGACTTTTAGCACACACACACACACATATATATATATATAGAGAGAGAGTTAATTGCTTTTTTGGTCCTTAAGGTTTCACAAAAATGCATGTTTGGTCCTTTAGTAATCGTAAGTACATAAATCGTCCTTTATTTGAGAATTTTGGAGCAATAGTAGTCCTTTGGCAAACTTTCGTTACACTTGGTCCATTAACTGCCATCAAAATGACTATTTTACCCTCCCTCTATCAGACATTCCCACTCCTGCCCCCATTTCTTTCTCTCCTCTTTACACTCAACCACCGCCTCACCTCTCTCTCGCCGGAACGATGACCTAATTCTCTCGTCAACTGAAAAACCCTAGCTACACACATCGCCGGCATTCGAATTCTCCGTCCATGACCGTCGACTTTCGTATGACGGTCTTTAGTTGACGTTTTCGGATCAACGATGGTCGCCGGTGAAGGTGTTTCTTTAGTCGGATCCAGTACTGCTTCAGATCTGGTAGCGATTGCAAGTGAGGCATCAACCGACGGAGAGAGGTGAGTTCCAGTGGCGGAGGAGGTGGCGGCGGTGGTGGTGGTGGGTGTGTGTTGGTTTGAAGGTGAAGAAAGAGAAGAAGAAGCACCACTAGTAGTAGAAGAAGTGTTAATTTGAGCAGGTGTTTGGATGGAAATGGAGCCCATGAATGGGGTTACAGATCGGCCATCAAATGGGACCACCATGGGCTGGTGGTGGAGATGGTGGTGGGGGTAGCGGAGGTGGTGGTGGTTGGGTTGAGAAAGTGGACTAGTGTTGTTGGAGGTAGGAGTAGCACTGGTGGTTTGTTTATTATTACTCTGCAAATCTGTTCGTTCCATTTCTCTCGCCGCCAACCAAAACGTTTCCAATGAACTCTGTCAAACATTGTTCCGGTGAGAGAGAGGTGAGGTGGTGGTTGGGTGTAAAGAGGGGAGAAGAGAGAAAGAAATGGGGGCAGAGGTGGGAATGTCTGACAGAGGGAGGGTAAAATATCATTTTGATTGCAGTTAACGGAGCAAGTGTAACGGAAGTTTGCCAAAGGACTATTATTGCTCCAAAATTCTCAAATAAAGGACGATTTATGTACTTACGATTACTAAAGGACCAAACATGCATTTTTGTGAAACCTTAAGGACCAAAAAAACAATTAACTCTATATATAGACTCATGCGATTTTCAGCTAGCGAAACTGTGCCATGCGACTTTCGGATAGTGCATGTACAATTTCATGCGACCTTTGATATAGCCATGCAACTTTTGATATAGTCATGCGACTTTTGATATAGCCATGCGACTTTTGATAGACAATTGTGTGGTCATGTGACTTTCAGTAAGTCCATGTGACTTTCAGTTAGCATTCGCGTGTTCACGCGATTTTTAGTAGTGTGTACCCACCCAACTCATGAGAGTTGTGTAAGTAAGTAAGGCTAGTACCCGGTATTAACCATATGTATCATGGAGCAGGAGACAGTTAATTAAGAAGCAACCAAGTAAAGTCTTACAGTAAGATCGGAGTAGCGAGAACTTACATTTTAAATAGATATCAAATACGTTTGATAGTGCCTAAGAAAGTGAATAATAAATGTGGAATACGTGAATGCTACGTGTAGACCAACACTTCGGTGTTGGGTATGTTTTAAGTAGACTTTGCATACGACTGATGATGTGTAAGCAGATGATAAGTTATAAGACCTGTGAATACACTCAATTACATGATAGTAGTACGTGTGACGTGTTATGCATGTGGTATATGATAATTATATCAACATTATTCTCACTTATGAACTAGATAGACTGCGAATATGAATGCATGTAAATGAATACGTGAATAGCTATGAGTTATGACGGGAATGTGATTAGACCGTTTACTTCGGTAACGGGTATGATTAGACCGTTCACTTCGGTGACGGGTATGTGCAGACCGTACACTTTGGTGTCGGTATGAGACCAACACTTCGGTGTCGGGTATGAGACCGTACACATCAGTGTTGGGTATGAGACCAATACTTCGGTGTCGGGTATGAGACCGTACACTTCTATAACATCCTCAACTTGGGCCTAGTTGTAATTAGTACGTATGTATGTATATTTAATGTAATAGGAAGTATTATGTAAGTCTTTGTTGAATTAAATGAATATGTGTTTATGTATGTACGTATGCATGCATGTTAAATGTATGTGTATGTCAAGTATAGATTAATTAAAAGAGGAAACCCTCATGTGAAGAAAGGCAACCGCCTCTGCTGAATGTGAAAATATATATGTATGTTTAAGTTGACCAAGTCGAACTTAGTAAGACAAACACACAAGAAAACCGCAAGCACACTTTTTCTCGTCTCTCTACTCTCTCGCATTCTCAGATTTCTGGAAGAGAAAAAAGAAGAACAAAGATTCTCGATTGTTTAATCTGCAAAAGGTTAGAAACTTAGAATCATTGATGTTAGAAGATTAGGAGCATGTATAACATGTTAAGAACCATGAATATATGCATGAACATCTTGAAGAACATGGAAAGCTCACTTTCTAAGTGGGTTTTGCATGAATGATGTTCTTGTTGGGATTTCATGCGTATATGATGATTAGATGATGATATTATGATGTTCTGGGCTTGAAGCACGCCAAAATGAATTTGTTTAGATGACCAAATGATGTGATCGGAATTTCAGTTGATGAAGTTGTCGGATTCCGCAACTATGAAGTTGTCGGAATCCGCATGTACTAGAAACCGAAAGAATTGTCGGAATCCGATACAAGTGTCGTATTCCGCAACTCTATCGGGTTTCATGTTTTGTAGTCCTTTTAAATATGGAATCCGCAAGTCTATCGGATTTCCATAGTTCCAGATTCTAAGTGTCAGAATCCGATAAGTATCGGATTTCAATGGAAATATCGGATTTCCTTCTATGTATCGGAATCTGCAAGTGTCAGATTTTGTGTGCATGGTTGGAATTCATAAGTGTTGGAATCCGAATGTTAAGTGTCGGATTTCATGAATCCAACAAAACCATCGGATTTCCCCAAATCCGACAGTTCTAGCGGATTTGTGTAATGTCCAAAGTTGAATGTTGTTTTGTGAAGTCTTGAATGCACATGTGAATGATTGATGTAAGTATAATATGCTAGGTGAACTGGTTAGAGGATTCAAGTCGAACACCTATGCCTAGTAACAGCTCAGGTGAGTGCCTACGTTCATGAGACTCAGTAAAGTAAGGCTTGCCTGTTAAGTGATTGTGTGAATGATCTGTAAATAACTTGCTTTTGCAGGTACGCTCGAAGAGGTAAGTGTATGACTTGTATGATGTTAGAGTATGTGTCAGGAGCATGCCAGTGGGTCCAGTTTGGAACCACTTAGTTAGTATATGTTGCTATGCATGAATAACTGCTTAATGATGTTATATGTAAGATGATGGATCCCCGTGGGATCGAATGTACGTATATGTGTATGTGACCTGTCTGCAGACTATCTGACGCATGGTTAAGGTCAGCCGGGTAGCTGGATCCTAACAGGACTTTGGTAATTTCTGGATTTAACGGTGATTCGGGGTGCATCCCGGATCGAGGTTCTACAGAACCACCGTGCCTTAACGTGAGTGGTGATCAGTTGATTGTAGCTAGATTACATGTAGATCCTCTAGCTCTGAGAACGATGCTTGGTGGACTGCCTTGTGCTCCCCCACCAGCGCGGATTGGTCGTGTCTGATCCCCCTGTCTGAGTTGTTGAGCGGGATCGATTACCCTGCAAGACACGACTCTTACCGATCTTGTCAGCACACCGATATGTGCTAAGCTAGCAATGATTGTTTATGATATGACGCATGACTTGCTAAATTGATGCTTATGATTTTATGTACTCACTAGCTAGTGTAGCTAATGATACTATGTTTCCCTTTTCAGGTAAAGACTAGATGGCCTGCGAGGCGGGTTGCTTTTGGGAATTATGTTGCCCCTTGTGGGTGGAACACTTGTAATTATATGTTGTAATGTAATATGATACTATGGTCGGTTCCTGTACTTGGTAACACCAATGATATTTTGAGAAGTTATTAATGTAAAAAACTATTTGGTTGTTTTAAAAAGAAAAATTTCCGCTGCTAAAATATGTTTGGACATTAAAGCAACTGAATTCAGAAGCGGTGGTACAATTAGGTATCAGAGCCTAAGTTTGAGTGAATTGAGTACTTGAAAGAGTATTCGATCTCAAGCTCGGGCCCGACCATAAAGAAGTGTTCCTAAGGGTGGTTTGAGAGAGAGATATATGTATGCTAGTATTATATGATGATTTGTAGGTTCAGTCAGTGAGATTGAGTATTAACTGCTCTTTCTCTGTTATATAGAAAGTTGATGTAAGATGTCTGCCGAACGTGGCAACACCGAGCAAGCATTGAAAGAAATGGAAGATGAGGCTTCTCATATGCCTCATCAGGCTGAGGATCAGAGATCTCAGCATAATGTTGGTGGTGGTAGACCTGAGCCAGATCAGGCTGCTATTATCAGGCGTTCGGAGGAGGAGCTTCGAGTAACAAAGGAGCTCTTACTGTAAGCAACGTTGAACAAGCCTCGCAAGACTTGTTCATATAAGAAGTTCCTAACTTGCCATCCTCCGACATTCCAGGGGAGTGATAACCCCACAGTTACTATTCAATGGCTCCGGGAAATGGAGCAAGTTTTTGAATCTTGTGAATGTGAACCCGAGTACTGTGTCAAATATGCAGTACATATGTTGAAAGGCCGTGCCATCTTCTGGTGGGATACGGTGAAAGCCTCTGTTAATAAGGAGGTGTTGAATACTCTCACCTGGGAGCAATTTTCTGAGAAGGTGCTGAAGAAGTATTGCACCGATTATGATTTGGAAAGAATGGAGAGGGATTTCAATGATCTCCAGAAAGGGGATAAGCCGATCGAAGAGCACATAACCGTGTTTACTGACAAGATGCGGTTTGTTCCCCATTTGATTCCAGATGAGACCACCAAGATAAGGCGGTTTGTGGCAACTCTGCCACTGGAATTTCGCCCTCATGTTCGGGCAGCTGTTGAATTGGATCGGGCGTTTAATATAGCCCGACAACTGGAAGGTGACCGACTATACTACAAGGGCGAATCTGCCGGTGCAGGGTCAAAGAGGAAGTTCAATCCGTCTGAAAAATCGGGTCCTTCCAAAGGACAATCCTCAGCAGGCGTGAAGACAGATTCCTCTAAGAAGCCGAGGCCAAATTCTCCTTGGTGTAATCCATGCCGAACTTATCACTCTAGTGAGTGTTCTAACTCTACCAGACGTTGCTGGAGATGCGGGCAGAAAGGCCACGCTACGACAGAGTGTGGTTTCAAAGAGGATGTATGTTATCGGTGCCATAAGCCCGGGCACAAACTGACTGACTGCCCGGAAAGGCAGAATACTAGAGCTAAAGGGTCTTCTTCTTCTAGGGGACCGAAAAGAGATGACGCACCCCGCGTGAAAGGCAGGGCTTTTCAGATGACGGCGGATGAGGCCAAAGCAGCAGGAGATGTCGTCACGCGTACTTTTCTTATCAATTATATTCCTGCTAGTGTTTTATTTGACTCTAGAGCTATCTACTCCTTTGTATCTGTGGCCTGTCGTAGAAGATTGCAATTACCTATTGTCCCTTTGACTGAGCCGCTCAGAGTAGAGGTTGCTGACGGCAAAGTAGTCTCTATTATAGAGAAAGTCCCAGTAGCTGTGATTTATATTGATGGGAGTAATATCCTTGTTTCTTTCTTTGTTATGCCTATTGCGGGCTTTGATGTCATACTAGGGATGGATTGGCTCAGCAAACGTGATGCTGAGATTATCTGTTCCAAAAAGATGATTAAGATCTCTCTTTCTGATGGATCTTATGCTGTTGCACGTGGAGAACGATGGGATTCTGATATTCCTATTGTCTCCATGATAAAAGCTCAGAAGTCGATTGCCAAAGGTTGTGACTCTTATCTAGCATACGTTATTGATGCTACGATGGAGAAGCGACCAGTTCGTGATATTCGGGTGGTGTCTGACTACGCTGAGGTATTCCCTGAAGAACTTCTGGGTTTGCCTCCAATACGTGATGTAGAATTCAAGATAGAGCTTATTCCAAGAGCTACACCTATGGCTCGATCTCCGTATCGTCTTGCTCCTTCTAAAATAAGAGAGATGATGACTCAAATTCAGGAGTTGCTAGACAAAGGTTTTATTTGTTCGATTTCCTCACCGTGGGGAGCTCCTATATTGTTTATGAAGAAGAAGGACGGAAGAATGCGAATGTGCATAGATTACATGGAGCTGAACAAGCGAACTGTAAAGAATAAGTATCCGCTTCCTCGAATAGACGATCTTTTCGATCAGTTGCAGGGAGCTACATGCTTCTCTAAGATTGATCTCCGGTCGGGGTATCACCAAGTACGAGTTCGTGAAGAAGATGTTCCGAAAACCGCGTTTCGAACTCGTTATGGTCACTATGAATTTCTGGTTATGCCGTTCGGCTTAACCAATGCCCCTGCCGTCTTCATGGATCTAATGAATCGGGTTTGTCATCCGTTTCTTGACAGATCTGTGATTGTGTTTATTGATGATATTCTTGTGTACTCGAAGACGGAAGCTGATCACGAGCTTCATCTTCGTCAGGTTCTCAAGACTCTAGAGCGAGAACAGTTGTATGCTAAACTATCCAAGTGTGAATTCTGGCTTATGGAAGTTCATTTCCTTGGCCATGTTATATGTCATGACGGTGTCAAAGTAGATCCAGCTAAGGTGGAGGCTGTGATGAATTGGGGAGTTCCTCGGACTCCTTCCGAAATTAAAAGATTCCTTGGTTTGGTTGGCTACTATCGATGGTTTATCCGCAATTTCTCGAAGCTTGCGGGTCCGTTGACCAAACTCACTCGCAAGGATGTTGCTTTTGTCTGGTCGGAAGCTCAAGAAGAAGCTTTTCAGACCTTGAAATGGTTATTATGTGAAGCTCAAATCCTTACTCTGACTGAGGGTTCGGAGGACTTCACGGTGTATTGTGATGCGTCTTACGCGGGTTTGGGTTGCGTCTTGATGCAACGTGATAAGGTGATTGCCTACGCTTCTAGGCAGTTAAAATCACTCGAGCGGAACTACCCAACCCATGATCTGGAACTTGCTGCCGTTGTCTTTGCACTGAAATTATGGAGACATTATCTTTATGGCACAAAGTGTGTGATTTGCACAGATCACAAGAGTCTTCAATACATTTTTACTCAGAAAGAACTCAACATGCGGCAACGCCATTGGTTGGAGTTAATAAAAGACTATGACTGTGAGATTCGTTATCATCCTGGCAAGGCCAACGCTATAGCGGACGCTTTAAGCCGTAAAGGACCGACAGCAGAAGCTAAGTTTCTGAGGATTACTATTGTCTCAGATTTGATTTCTAGACTGAAGGACGCTCAGCAGACTACATTGCAAGAAGAAAATATGAAGGCTGAGACAATGAAGAAATTAAAAGATCAGCTTGCTGAACATAATCATGGGTTGAAGACTTTTCAATTTAGGATTTGGGTAACTTCTGCGGGAGGTAACCGTGAGTTGATTCTGCAAGAAGCCCATAAGTCCAAACTATCTGTCCATCCGGGAATCACAAAGATGTACCACGACTTGAAGATGTTATACTGGTGGCCGACTCTAAAGAAAGACATCGCTTTATTCGTGGAGAGATTTCAGATCTGCGCGCAAATGAAGACGGAGCACCAGAGACCTTATGGCAATCTGCAGCAACTGGATATTCTGGAGTGGAAATGGGATAATATCACGATGGATTTCGTGACGAAGCTACCGGAACGTCCAGAGGGCACGACATGATTTGGGTTATCATTGATCGACTGACGAAAAGCGCTCATTTCTTAGTAACGAACGAGTCTGCTTCGCTGACCCGTTTAGCCCAGTTGTATATCGATGAGATTGTGTCACGTCACGGTCTTCCATGTTCTATTGTATCTGACCGTGACTCTCGGTTTGTCTCGAATTTTTGGCAGAGTCTGCAACGCGAACTTGGCACTCGTGTTCATCTGAGCACTGCCTATCATCCGCAGACTGATGGCCAATCTAAACGTACGATACAAACATTAGAAGATATGCTTCGTGCCTGTGTACTCGAATTTGGTGGATCATGGGATTCTCATCTCCTATTGATTGAATTTGCTTACAAAAATTCATATCATTCCAGCATTGGAATGCCACCATATGAGATGCTTTACGGAAGACGATGTCGCACTCCGACCTGTTGGTTGGAGCCTGGCGAGAAGCAGTTCGTTGGACCTGAGATCGTCCAGATTACTTTTGACAAAGTGAATGTGGCTCTTGAAAAGCTAAAAAGCAGCCCGGGATCGACAGAAGATGTATGCGGATCCAAAGCGTCGTCCCGCTACATTTGAAGTCGGTGACCGTGTGTTCTTGAAAGTTTCTCCTTGGAAGGGCGTCATTCGTTTTGGTCGCAAGGGGAAGCTAAGTCCACGTTTCATTGGCCCATTCAAAGTTGTACGCAAGGTGAACGATCAGATGGTAACTCTAGAGCTGCCACCTGAACTATCTGGAATACATGACACCTGTTGAGATTCTTGACACTAAAGTCAAGAAGCTACGTAAGAAGATGATCAAACTAGTCCTTGTGAAGTGGAAGCACAACCTAGGTCCAAACCTGACGTGGGAAGTTGAGGAGGAGATGAAGACAAGATACCCTCACCTGTTTATCACTGTGTAGATTCCAAGGACGGAATCTTCGTAAGGGGGGTAGATTTGTAACATCCTCAACTTGGCCCTAGTTGTAATTAGTACATATGTATGTATAGTTATTGTAATAGGAAGTATTATGTAAGTCTTTGTTGAATTAAATGAATATGTGTTTATGTATGTACGTATGCATGCATGTTAAATGTATGTGTATGTCAAGTATAGATTAATTAAAAGAGGAAACCCTCATGTGAAGAAATGAGGCAACCGCCTCTGCTGAATGTAAAAAAATATATGTATGTTTAAGTTGACCAAGTCAAACGTAGTAAGACAAACACACAAGAAAACCGCAAGCACACTTTTTCTCGTCTCTCTACTCTCTCACTTTCTCGGATTTCTAGAAGAGAAGAAAGAAGAAAAAGGATTCTCGATTGTTTAATCTACAAAAGATTAGGAACTTAGAATCATTGATGTTAGAAGATTAGGAGCATGTATAACATGTTAAGAACCATGAATCTATGCATGAACATCTTGAAGAACATGGAAAGCTCACTTTCTAAGTGAGTTTTGCATGAATGATGTTCTTGTTGGGATTTCATGCGTATATGATGATTAGATGATGATATTATAATGTTCTGGGCTTGAAGCAGGCCAAAATGAAGTTGTTTAGATGACCAAATGATGTGATCGGAATTTCAGTTGATGAAGTTATCGGATTCCGCAACTATAAAGTTGTCGGACTCCGCAAGTATTGGAAACCGAAGGAATTGTCGGAATCCGATAAAAGTGTCGGATTCTGCAACTCTGTCAGGTTTCATGTTTTGTAGTCCTTTTAAATATGGAATCCGCAAGTCTATCGGATTTCCATAGTATCGGATTCTAAGTGTCGGAATCCGATAAGTATCGGATTTCAATAGAAATATCGGATTTCCTTCTATGTATCGGAATCCGCAAGTTTCGGATTTTGTGTGCATGGTTTGAATTCATAAGTGTTGGAATCCGAATGTTAAGTGTCGGATTTCATTTATCCGACAGAACCATCGGATTTCCCCAAATCCGACATATCTAGCGGATTTGTGTAATGTCCAAAGTTGAATGTTGTTTTGTGAAGTCTTGAATGCACATGTGAATGATTGATGTAAGTATAATATGCTAGGTGAACTGGTTAGAGGATTCAAGTCGAACACCTGTGCCTAGTAACAGCTTAGGTGAGTTCCTACGTTCATGAGACTCAGTAGAGTAAGGCTTGCCTGTTAAGTGATTGTGTGAATGAACTGTAAATAACTTGCTTTTGCAGGTATGCTCGAAGATGTAAGTGTATGACTTGTATGATGTTAGAGTATGTGTCAGGAGCATGCCAGTGGGTCCAGTTTGGAACCACTTAGTTAGTATATGTTGTTATGCATGAATAACTTCTTAATGATGTTATATGTAAGATGATGGATCCCCGTGGGATCGAATGTACGTATATGTGTATGTGACCTGTCTGCAGACTATCTGACGCATGGTTAAGGTCAGCCGGGTAGCTGGATCCTAACAGGACTTCGGTCATTTCTGGATTTAACGGTGATTCGGGGTGCATCCCGGATCGAGGTTCTATAGAACCACCGTGCCTTAACGTGAGTGGTGATCAGTTGATTGTAGCTGGATTACCTGTAGATCCTCTAGCTCTGAGAACGATGCTTGGTGGACTGCCTTATGCTCCCCCACCAGCGCGGATTGGTCGTGTCTGATCCCCCGGTTTGAGTTGTTGAGCGGGATTGATTACCCTGCAAGACATGACTCTTACCGATCTTGTCTGCACACCGATATGTGCTAAGCTAGCAATGATTGTTTATGATATGACGCATGACTTGCTATATTGATGCTTATAATTGTATGTACTCACTAGCTAGTGTAGCTAATGATACTATGTTTCCCTTTTCAGGTAAAGACTAGATGGCCTGCGAGGCGGGTTGCTTTTGGGAATTATGTTGCCCCTTGTGGGTGGAACACTTGTAATTATATGTTGTAATGTAATATGATACTATGGTCGGTTCCTGTACTTGGTAAAACCAATGATATTTTGAGAAGTTATTAATGTAAAAAACTGTTTGGTTGTTTTAAAAAGAAAAATTTCCGCTGCTAAAATATGTTTGGACATTAAAGCAACTGAATTCAGAAGCGGTGTTACAACTTCGGTGTTAGGTATGAGACCAACACTTCGGTGTCGGGTATGTTAGACCATCGTGACGACAACGGGTGAGATGAGACCGTCTAACAGACGGGTATGTTGATACCACTTACTACGGTAGTGGGTATGAGATATGTGTTATTTGATGAGACCGTCTAACAGAGGGGTATGTTGAGATAACTTACTATAGTAGTGGGTGAGAAGAATGTGTTTGATGAACTGTTTGGTTTGTAAGTAAAGTACTCGCTAAGCTTTGTGCTTACGGTTGTTGTTAAACCATCCTTTCAGGTGATGACCATGGCGGGGCTCCGGTATGTGTTTGATAGCTGATCCCCAGCAAGCTTCCGCAATGTTTTCACTTTCTTGAATTTTCTAATGTAATCCAAAATAATTGTACTCGAACGTAAGATTTTTATGGGTTTTCACCCGGGATGTAATTGATTATACAGTGTTTCAATTATCGTAGATTTTTAATCATGTGCTTTAGTATTGGCAAAAAAATTGGGACGTTACAATTTAGACTTTCATCTAATATCATAAACACATGTAAATGGGTACAATGAAGTCATACACTCATCAAAACTCAAACCACACATGGGATTCAAGATTAAGCCACATGCATTTCTAAATGTATAAAGATTGGCTAAAAACAAAAATATACTGGCTTGAATGGGTTTCCTAGTGCCTCTATCATTTAAATGCAACAGTTTAGTTCATGGTCTTGACATGCATATTCGTGAGCAAGTTTTGTAGTCAAAGCAGAAATCAACATATATATGGGCAGTTCCATGCGCTAATCATATAAGAAATGAAATCTTGTGGCTCAAATGCTCAGGAATGCTGGTGTCAGGTGTGGATTGTGCAATTGAAGTCAAACAATTGGCAAAACTCATGTAATTGTGCCAGATAAACTTCATGACAGCTAACATCCTACTAATGTTGCTTGCTTGAAAAGGTCTAAACATGTCCAAAAACGAAAAATTTAGGTCAAAATTCATTCTTAAGGTTTTATTGCAAATAAGAGTTTTCAACAGGACAAGAAAAAGCAGACATATAGTAATAATCCCCACCCCACATTTAAAATTGTACATTATCCTCAATGTACAGACAATAAGCATAATAAATGCGAGAAAAGAGATGTAAGAACTCCCTGATTTGGCAAACATGTCCATGGTGGCAAAAAGTAGAAGGCAAGGCATCCTCCCCACACTTAAATTGAGCAATGATTTCAAAACAACAAACTTAACCACAAGTGATATATTGGGAGGGACAAAAGTAAGGACAAAATTTTTGGGAAGCAACAGAAGCTGAAAGCAGGAAATATATAAACCAGAAATATATACAACTGTTTTGATGTCATGACAAAATGCAAGAGTGGCAAACATGAACATCAAAACAACAAATACATAAGGAAAGGCATGTACCACTATCCAACAAAATTGTACAGCCAAACTAAACTAGAATACATAAATAAAACTACTAGACTATCCCCAAAAAGATAAAACTACGGCGGTGGCGGCTGATTTGGTGCATTTGAAGGTCCGGCCTCGTTGTGGAAATCTTGGAGCCTCTGAGGAGGTACTGGTGGCTCTAGAACAGTTGCTAAAGATAGAGAATCTGCCACAGTATCTACATCATGCTAGAAATGTACTGACGGTGAGCCTCGGCATGTGCGAACTCCAACTTTTGCGCCTCGCGCAACTCAGCAAACTCTGACCTCCGTGTCTCGCGCAGCTCAGCAATATATTTCTCGATAACACCAAACATGGCCCTGTAATCTCTCGTGTAAACAATGGGGCCCTGCTGTTGCTACTCTGGCTGCTGTCTCGGTGGGGAGGCACAACGCTCCTCATGATGTAACTTAAAATGCGCTAGTGCTCCTCTTAACCACATCCTGCTGCTGCTCCCTCTTCCTCACCCGCTGCTCTAGGTGGGACCCATGGTCGACCCTCGTGGTCCAGAAAATGCATGCGGCAACCAAAAAGCCCTACAACTCGCATCCAACAAAGCACATCTATATTGATTGGGATAGCCAGAGCTGTGTAAGTGAGACTATCAACAACTACTCCAAGGACAAGATCCATGGCTATAATCAGATGAGTCGCGTACCCTCCTCCATAAATGCCCTGAGTAACTCGGGAGGTACAGATGGAGAACAGGAACTTGGCCAGGTAAAGCGTGAGCTGGCACGAGACACTTTGAACCATGCAGTAGAGGTAAAAGAGGCCCGAATGAGTGATGGACCCAAGCGACTCACCACGTGCAGTCAGACTATGCACAATGGTCTGTTGCAAAACTCAGTGAAGTGGATCCCGGAGCTTCATGCTCTTCGGGACCGTGGGTGATGTATTCTCTCCTGTGCCAATCTTTAGCTAGAAGCTAATGGGGGTAACACCCTCTGGCCAGTCCGTAATAGCCTTAGAAAAAGTTGGTGTATCCAGCTCAGCGTGCTCATATAGACCCATATGAATGGCGAACTACCATAGTGATAATCTCCTCTCTGCCCCGCCAATTTGAACGTGAGGGCGTCCTCCCAATCATAATCACCGAGAAGAGTAATCAGATGAAAAGTAGAGAAAAACTCTAGTGCCAGCTCCTAGGCAACTAATCTCTTTATGCTGAACAACCTCCGCCACTACGGACCACAGGCGGTCTTGGCCCTGCTCTGGAGTGCAATAGTAGCTAGGGACTCCTAGACGATGTAACGGAGGGGATGGAAACCGTGGCACTCGGCCTTGCAGTGCAAATACTCCAGGTCAGTACGGTCCTCCTCCCTATCAAATTTGAGGAAGGGGTGGAGCTCACCATCCTCAAGACGGACGGGTGGTGGCTGAATGGGCTAGGCAGGATCGGCATCAGGGCTACCACCTGTGGAAAGTAGCGTGGATCAATCTGGCGATCCGGAGATTGCTGACGTCTACGACGCATGGATGAAAAGGACATATATGTAAGTTAGACGAGGCAACTCAAGATCAAAACAGATGATCGATCGAAAGATGGTTCGCAAAGGTGCACTGATATTCCCTAATGTTGTTTTGTAACAAATTGTGCACAAAAGGGGAAATCAGCGTGTAACACCCGCAAACCTGGGCTAGTAGATTAGCGGGTTATGCGTATGTATGTATATGGATAAATATGTATACGTGTATGTGTGTATGTGAAACAAGAAGTGGACTAGCCACGTCCTGCTTAATTTGTAAAAAATGCATGTGTACGTGTACATGTATAAGCAATTGAGGTGTATTCCTGCTCATTTTATCAAAAAGAAAGTGAAGGTGCAGTGTGTGTTTTTGTATGTAACCTCTCTAAGAAGAAAGCTCATGTTTGAAAACAAGTAATCGGATTTAAGGAAAATGCACTTATTGAATCAAAGTAAAGGTTAGACTATGCTTATATCATGTTGTTGATTTATCTAGATATGATTTCTATTGAGTTTGTATGCTAAGAACACCATGAATGAAGTTTGAAGTTTATTTGGTTAAATGGGTTTTACATGTTTTAATGATTCATGTGATTAGAAAGTGTTTGTGATACATGAATACATGTTTGTATATGTTTAAACATGTTTTTGGTAAGTTTCGATGAGTTTCAGAAGTTCTTTGTTTTAAATGATGATGATGATGAAGTTGGCAGTTTTTGGAAGAAGAAGATGAAATCTTGTATTTGACAAACCGAGACTTTGTAAAACCGACACCTTTAAATCCGATTGTGGTGAATCCGGAAACCCAAGAATCCGACACAATGAAAACCGATAACATGAATCCGCTAATTCCCAAAAAACCGTTAACCCCAAAACCGATGGTCATGAAATTCGGAACATTGTAAAATCCAATGGAAGTCAAAATCCGATAACCTTTAATCCTATACTTGAAATCCGAGAGAACCCGGAATTCGACAGACTTGAAATCTGGCGGATTCTCTAGAATCCGATGAAGTGAAATCTGTTATTGGTGAATCCGACAACCTCAAATCCGATAGTCCCTAAATCCGACATTTGGGATCTGATTTTAAGTTGTTTGTTGTTTGTTGTTTGTTCTATTTTATGAGGATATAGTTTTGTATTTATGAATGATTGAGTTATAAGTATATGTGGACAGATATATTTATGAATTTGAGACTGATTTGGTTGTTACTGTATTTTCAGGCAATCCAAAGACTCAGTGATATTAGACATCTGAGTTCGTGTTGAATACGAGGTGAGTGGACGTTAACCGCGGATGGTAAAGATTATGGTTGATGTTATTGATGTGATGCATGTGATTGAGATTGATTGATTGTTGATTGTGATTGTTGATGATATCTGTTGTATGACTATTTGGCCGATACTCGCTCTTTAGATGATATTGAGTTGCGTTTGAGAAGTCAGCTACACGTGGAATTGAGCTGGGCTCATCTACTGGTTGGTTGAACAATGGTAGCCTTACAGATGCATGCGTTGTATCAGAGTGGGATATCACTGTGCCAATCCAGTAGAGGGCTATTAGTAAACCTTTGCTTTGGCCGGCATTGGTTGTAGGTTCTGCGCCGAACCGCCGGTCTTCTTGGATATGTTATTACATGCTTTGATATTAATTGTTGATGTTTGCGTTTGTGCTTAGCCTCTACTCACTTAGCTTTGTACTAATTCCCCTCAGTTGTTGTCTTTGCAGGTTTGCTTGTGAGCGTTTGTAGAAGGAGAATAATATGTTTTAAAAGAATCGAGCCTGATGTTTTTGTAACACTATGACTGATGATTCTGTTGTTTGTGAACAAATAGTTGTAATGCTTATATTAAGCCTTACACCCAAGCCTTGAACCTTGAGTGAGTGTGTGTGTGTGTGTATATATAGGGGAGGGTTCATACGAAAAGCTTCTTAATTGTGAAAAAAGTACAATAGGAAACAAAAATTTTCTCTCTCCAATCTATTTGTTTCTCTTGTTTTCCTCTCTCCTTCAATTTTTAAACAAAATAAATTAGATATAATTTAATAAAAAAATATTTTTACGATGTTCAACGATGAATTTATATTGTTTCCATCATTTAATCTTTACGTTTTTTTATTTTTTTTCTGTATCATTTTTATTCCCAAGTATCATACGTGATTGTTCATTATTGAATAACATACTATACGTAAAAAATAACTTTTCTTTTTTGTATCTGAAATATTCATTACTGAACATCTAGCCGTTCTTTATCTTCATTTATCTCCATTGACTTTGTTGTTCATTGGTTAACAACCAAAAAACAAACCAAAATTTTTTATTCTAATAAAGATCAACAAATCATACACAACAAAAAGACATCCATGTTTATTATTGAAGAAAAATAAATGTTTAATGATAAACAAACCATACACTTAAAAAAAACTTTAGAATGCACTGTTGAACACAATTTATATTTTCTCCCATACACAATGTAATCTAAAAACAATCTATAACACAAATACTATGTTGGATTACAACAATTATACAAAAATAAAATTGTACTTAATTAGTAAATTGTGAAAACAGAAAAAGGAAAAAAAACTAAAAAACATAAATTCAAGGAAATTTCAGAACAAACCACGTACGATGGAGATCGGACGTCGGAGATGGTGGTGAGAGGATGAAGAGTTAGGGTTTTGAAATTTTCTTTGTCGCCGGATGAAGGTGGACGTCGCTGAGGTGGTGCGGCAGCTGCGCTGTTGAAGGAGGTGCTGTTGAAGGAAGTGGTGTGGTGGAGGCACTGTTGAAGGCGGTGGCCGTATCTATCGAGAACCCATGGAGAAAACACTAAACTCACCGCACCAGATCTCTATTGGAAGCCATTGCCGGCGGTTCTAGGTTTGATGGTGACGGTTACCGGTTGCAACCAAGCTTGACGTTTAAGAGGTATAGGCATCGATAGAGAGATATTGATGGACGTGGAGGCATAGGCGGAGGCGGGGCGATGGGGATCAGACGTGAAGGTAGCGGAGCCACAGTGACAAGCGGCGGTATCAGATCTGTGGTGTGTTTAGGGTTTTGAGCGACGGTGGCAAGCGCCTCCGCATCCTCTGGCGATGGGGATCGGACATGAGGGATATTCATGTTTAGGGTTTTGAGTAAACGTGGGTTTAAATGGACACGTGAATGGAGAGAGGAGAGAGGCAACATCTTTTGTTTTAAAAAAAGTCCATTTTACATTCTTACCCTCCTTTTATTGATATAAATACCATTTTAGTTTATTTAAATTACAAATATGCCATAAATATTCATAACCATTGATCAAATAATCTAAGGGCTCAAATTGCTTCTCGTACTTTTCGTAAATAAAGAGCTTTTCGCATGAACCTCTCTCTCTCTCTATATATATATATACACACACACAGGGGAGGGTTCATTTGAGAACTATTCTTATTGCGAGTACACCGAGAACCAATCTTGAACCTTGAAAATTTAAATCAATGGCCAATATAAAAGATGGCTCATTAATTAGTCATTAATGAATCATAAATAACGCATTAATTGCTCATTAGTGATGCGCAAAGGAGGGTTATTTTGAGAAAATCAAGACTCGCTCTTTAATGACGGTTCATTTGGATGAAATTCAAGGTTGAGAAAATATATAAAATACCAAAATACCCCTACTAATGAGCATTAATGGTGGTTACAAATAGTACTTGTAGGTACTCGCAATAAGAACGGTTCTCAAATGAGGGTTCAAACAAGAATTGTTTTTCGTATAAGAACTGCGAGAACCAATTTTGGTCATTCAAGTAGTAAGTGGAATTCATGGATGAAGAGCGTGAGGGGATTGAGTATCGCAAGGTGCATGTAAGAAATTCATCGGTAAGCAATCTAATTAAAGGAGGGGGAATTGGACGGCTAAGATTGGTTTTCGCAGTTCTCTTATGAAAAAAGTTCTCGTTTAAACTTTAGCATATATATATATATATATACATATATATATATACACACACTGAAAAGTTTATTTGAGAACCGTTTTTATTGCGAGAACCAATCTTAGCCATCCAATTCCCCCTTCTTCAATTGGATTGTCTACCCATAAATTTCTTACATGCACCATACCACACTCAATACCCCACGCTGTTTATCAATGAATTCCATTATCCAAAATGAACGGCTAAGATTGGTTTTTGCGGTTCTTACAATAAAAACGGTTCTCAAATGAACCCTCCCCTATATATATATATATATATATATATATATACGGAGAGAGAGTTAGGATCAAATGAGAACACTTTTAAAATGAGAACAGAGAGAACACTTTTATTCCTTTGATTTTATTGATCGAATGGTTTAAAAAATATCACGTTTTTGTTGGGCTTTTGATTTCATTGATCGGATAGTTTAAAAACTGTCACGTTTTTTTATTTATACACCTGATGCATCAATGCATACAAAAGTGTTTGTCTATATGCATCAATGCATAAAAATCTTTAAATTGTTAATAATATTGAAATACTTTTGATTTTAAGATTTAGGATGTAAACTTGACTTTTTGGTAGTTATAGGTGAACATGAACGTAAAGGAGAAATGCTAAATTACA
This sequence comes from Dittrichia graveolens, assembly GCA_038502395.1. Taxonomy (NCBI): domain Eukaryota; kingdom Viridiplantae; phylum Streptophyta; class Magnoliopsida; order Asterales; family Asteraceae; genus Dittrichia; species Dittrichia graveolens. Next base: position 56,867,537 of record JARJIL010000009.1, on the reverse strand, counting down.
AGTTTACACAGAATCTCACTATCGTGCATTTTAAAAGGATTCTCTCTTGAACCTCACCCTATATATATATCTATATATATATATATAATAGTAAGAAAATAAAAAATTTCATCGAGATATGTTCACTATCACCATCCTTTTTGTATGTTGAGGATGACGATTCAAGAAATTCGTTTAGGATAAAAAGAAATTTTCTATTACATTACAAATTATCATTCTACCTACTAAATGATTACATATATAATCTATTAATTAATTTTTTATAACTTATCTTATGTATTGATTTTGACCAAGGTTCTAAATAATATGAGGTGTGATGTAACGACCTGAAGCCTAAAGCCTTGTAAGCCATGACGAGTGGCGGACCCAGGATTTAAAATGAGTGATGACACTATTAAAATGAGTGGTAGCACCCTTTGAAAAAAATCGAAATTTACACTAAGTGAACAAAATTAGCTGATGTCCCGTGCCACCACTCGAAGGGGTGTAGATCCGTCGCAGGGGTGTAGATCCGCCCCTGGCCATGACGAGGCCAAGGCTTTTCATAAGGAAGACTTAAGACGATAATTTTGTATATAAATTATAATTATATACATACAATGATACAAATAAAAAAACACATAATTATATATTTATAACATAGTTTATCAAAAAAAATTGTTTTCAGTATATATAACTATCATTATAACTAAATAACTATGTATATTCGGGATATATGACTTAGTACATTTAACAAATTTCAAAAACACATGGTTTATAATGGTTAAGGTCTGTTAAACGGGGTCTTAGTGTACATTAAGCCTTACACTCAAGCCTTGAACCTTGTTGTGACGGTATAACCTACCATTCTCTTTCTAACTTAAAAGATAGTATAGTTTAGCTTAATCTTGTCTTTTTCCTTTTAATTTTATTAATAAATATATGAGAAAGAAAGATAGAAGAGAGAAGAGGGAGGAAAGGGATAGAGATAGAGATACAAGAGTGAACCGGGAAGAAAGGGATAGAAAGAAACAGAGAGACTAAGACTGCGTTTAGTAGGAGAAAAAATTTCTGTTTTTCTGTAAAAAATGGTGGAGTTTTCATTTCTGAAAAAAATAAAAAACGTGTTTAGATGAAGGGGTAGAGTTTTTCTTTTTGAGAAAAAAATAAAAAACATGTTTGTTTGAAGTGTTTTCTTAAAAAAGTTGTTTGGGAAAGTATAGAAGTTTGAAAAAATTGAGGAGTTTGAGATAATGTGAAAAAGTGAAGGAGTTTTCTAGTTTCTTGAAAAATATGCAAGTGAATATGTTTTCTAATTTTTTATTTTCTTAGAAACATTTTGTGAACAAATGAAGGATTTTTTGAAAATGAACGCAACCTAAAGATCATCTTCTTAGACTTGAAAAGCCAAACCGATTAGAGGATTTAGGGGTGGAGGCGATACGGGTATTTAGCGTGAACCCAATCAATCCAAGACTACACCAAAAACCTCCGGATTAGGTGCTACGGAAGGCCTTAAAAATTAATTCGACAAGAATCTATTGAACGACTAAACAAAATTATTTGATAATAAAGATAATTTACCTTGTAAAACCGTACAAGGTCTGGCTCGTGCAGTGATTGAAAGGGTAGGGCTTTAGCAGCTTTTTTAAAACCCAAACTCTTCTTCCCAAACATTGATCAAAGCATATATCACTGACAAACAAGATTATATTACGCAAAAATGAGTAAGATAATTGCCTCCTACTTTAATATAGCTATGCATCTAAAAATAACTCTAATAAACTACTTTAAACATTAATTAAAAAATATTGTAATAATCAGTATCATATAATTAGAGCTGTAATGTGTTTTTAGTGCTTAGCAAAGTAGTTTAATTGATTATGCTACTTCATATCGTAATAATAGTGTTTGGATTTGATTATATTACTTCATATCGCAATAATTAAACAGTTTTTTTAGTGCTTAGCAAAATAGTTTAATTGATTTTTAAAGGGTAAACTCGCAATAATTAAATAATTAGGTTGAAAAAGCAACTCAAAAGTAGGTTGTCAAGACTGCGTTTTGTAGTCTTTAAAACGCTAATAATTGATTTCTGAAAACGCAACCTCAAACACTTTAAGCTAATTATCTGCGATTTCAAATCAAAATAATGAAATAGTTAATGTTTAAACGCAATCCCAAACACCTTCTTAATTGATTCACCCAATTAAAAAAGAGGTTTAGTTAACTAAAATGTATATAATTTGTTACGTTTTGCTATTTGTATATCGGATTTTAAGTTTTCTATTATACGTATGAAACATTTAATTTTTCTCTATTACGTGTATTAAACTTTTTATTTTATGTAGGAAGCTTATATTTTTTTTCCTTTATTATGTAACCAAAATACATACAATAGCAACAAACATATAGTAAAAACTTTTAAATTTTCATACACATAATAATAAAACATGTAAGTTAAATACATTTTTAGTAAATTAAACCATTAAAAAATACATACAAGATATATAAAAAGTTAAAAAACACAAGATAATTATAAATATATACAATAGCCACTATGACTATTTCACTATTGGGGTTTTCTAATCTTCACCCCATTTTCACTAGTCGGCCTTTTTTTTCTTTTTATTTTCAGGTGGGGCATACATTCAATGTTATAAAATCCGGGTTTTCATTTGATTTAGTCTTTTTACTTGATCACGGGTTAATCTGTTCAACCGGTTTGATTGGAGGGTCAATTTGGTTTATAGAATTTTATTTTTTTAATATATACGCATATGTGTGTTTGTGTGTATGTGTATATATATGTGTGTATGTATATAAACTTGAAAAGAATTACTAATCTGTCAAGAAATTACTATCAAGTATTTAAGAAGTTAACTAAATTGAAAATTCTGTCGAGAGGGTTTAACTTAAATGAAAAATCTATTGAGAGGCTTACGTGAACTCAACGGAGGTTTCTGCTCAAAGGATAGTCACATGTCGAAGATGAACTGTCATCTCACACCGGTCGGAGATGACATAGGACATGAGCTTTTGTCGACTGTCAAGAGGGGTTCACAACTCATTTTTAGGGCTTCTGTTGAGTGAGGGTTTCAAAGTGTCAACTGTCGATGTTACTAAATCGCCGAGCTATTATGTTTTAATAACAATATTAAAATAAAAAAACTAAAAAAAAGGTCATATCAACCCGGGTCAACCGGTTCAACCATAAACCTGGACGGGTCGATGCGGGGCATTGCGGGCTAGAAATGACCAAAAAACCGTGTGCATTAACCCGATCTCATCACCAGGTCACGGATCAACCGATCCGACCGGAAATTTAAACATTGCATACATCATATTTCCCTTCAATAAACACTCACCTCATGTAACTTCCAGTAATTTTTTTGACAAAATTATTAGATGTATTTATGATTTTCTTTATGATGTATTTATTTTTGTCTTTTATTATGTACAATTTTTTATTTAAAAATATTCGATAAATTATAACATTCTAATAATATTGTATTAATGTATATGTATCAACACAATATAAACACATACATGATAGATTTAAATCGACTTTTAATATATAACCATATATAATGTTTCTTTTTAAAGTTCACATAAAGTTATTTTTATTCGAATAAACTATAGGTTTTCTTGACATTTCATACGATGCGGAAAATGACTCATTATATTAATTAAAAGACCAATTTCCTTACTTATTTTTACATATCTTTTCAATTTAAAATGTTACATGTACATTAAAAACTTAATTCATGTTTGTTCCGTAAAATTCGAAATAATGGAAAATATTTAAATTCCATCCAACTCACATATGGAATTAACTTTTCATTATTTGAGGGAATATAAATATTCAAAAGAATGAGAATCCATTAAAAATCAAGTTTACCAAACGCAATACAACACAAAATTTGATTTCAATTCCATTCTCTTCATTCGAATTCTGCAAATCAAACGGGACCTTAGGGGGTGTTTGGTTCCCAAGAATTGGGAGGAATTGAAAATTCCTAAATCATAAAAAATGTTTGTTTCATGAAATTAATTGAATGAAATTGGGAATTCCTTTGCAAAATGAATGGAATTGGGAATTCCTTTCCCAAATGGATGGAATTCTTCAAATTTATAAATAATGTCAAAACATAATTGTTGTCTCCTACCCCATCCCCACCCCACACCACCCTGCCTACTCCCACCCCTACCCTGCCCACCCACCCCACCCTTACCCCAGTAACCCCTACCTCACCTACCCCACCCTGCCCCACCCCACCCCACCCTACCCTACCCTTAACCAAACCACCACCTCTACACCCACCCTACCCGTACCCTACCTGTACCCCTACCCTATCCCACCCACACCCTACCACCTCTACCCCAGCCACTCCTTACCCCACCTCACCCACCCTTACCCTACCCCCGTTCTCCTACCACACCCACCCCTACCTTACCATACCCCCACCCTCACCCTACCGTAGGTGGTGGTGGCCGGTAGTAGGGGGACCGGCGGCATGCGGCATCATGCGCACCGGTGAGTAGTGGTCGGCAGCGGTAGTGACGGTGGTGATGGCCGGTGGTGGGAGTGGTAACGGACGACGACAGTGGGGATGGCGGTGGCCTGTGGTGGGAGCGGTAACGGTCGGCGGCAGTAGTAGATGTTGTTGGTGGTCAGCGACCACGGTGACGGTGGCTGCAATGACGGTGGTGGTTGTGGTCGTGGAGATAGAGTAGGGTGAGTAAGCCAGAATAAGATGAGATGAATTAAAGTATGTTATCAAACCAAAAATAAATAAGGTTGTAATAACAAAACTTGAGAAACTAAATCAACTTTTAACCTAAAAACTTAAATTGCTTTTCAATATATATATTCAAATAATTACTAAAAATATATTTAGACAATTACTAAATTAAAAATATAATTATATATCATCTATATATATTATTAAAAGGCTTACCATCTTACCAAAAATAGTAATAAAAAAAATTCTCTCATAACCATCCACTTTAATATATACCATTTGTATCATATGACCTGTAAGTCTTCACTGCAATTTATGCCTCTCGATTTTTAAGTCTTCACTGCAATTTAAGTAGACATTGTTCAGAGTGAAATCAAGTTTTGGTGTTGTTGCTTTTTTAGGAAGCAAATGTTTAAGTGTTCGAATTCAATCCTCTGCTACTCTGATTTCAAATTTTTTATCTTTATTGTGAAGTGATTTAAAGTCAAGAGGTCAACACACACTTAAATTTGAAGCGAGTAATGGTTTTGCTTGATAAAGACGATGCTTGCGTTGCTTTGTAAGTTCGTTTCTTCTTTAGTTAATTGATCCCTTTTAACGTTAACTCAAAGTGATGGTATGCTTTTTGCTAATTCATTGTTCTTATTGCTCTTTAAGTTCTTTGCTTTCGATTCTAAATCAAAATGTTTGCGGGCGAGTGTATCTATATGGTTAATTGGCTAATTGCTTAACATACTAAATTTAACGGTCGTCTTTGAAGTTTGAACATTTAATTAGTGAAGAGACGATAATGATATATGGTATCTTTTATTTACTATGTTTGAACATCTATATTTGTTACTTTTGGTGCTCCAATTTTTCTATGTCAGTCTATTAATGCTATAATATATATAATCTCTCTTTTTTATTCACCTATTTCACTCATTTAGTGTTTGAGTAGATTTGAATTAATTGTTTTCATGGAGTTACCCATGTTGATTTATCAATTTTTAGGTTGAATTCTAATCGGAAGGTATGGTTGTAACTTCAGAAGGCCTTAAGTATATTCACAGGTAGTTTCTTTCTTTCATGTTTCTATCCATCTTTCTTTTATTTTTTTTATCAACTAATTATTCTCCTCTTCTTGTGATATAGCATGCGTATAATTCCTTAATAGGATGTGATATGCACTGAATTATACATATTTATTATAATGGATTTCCCGCATTTTGACACTTTTATTGGCAGTTTTACGCGATTTGATGCCTAATATCTTATAAATCTGTTTTGTAGGCTCAAGATGATGGAATGATGATAAATGAAGTATAAAAGACGAAGATCCATAAAAAGTATCGAGCCTAGCGAGAAATGGCAGCCAACACACCTTGCTACATGGCCATGTAGGCCTACACGGCCCGTGTAGGTAGCCGTGTACATCCCATTCTGCCTCCCCCATGTATATGCTACATGCCTATGGTCAACTTTGGTCAACACGGGCCGTGTTATCCACAATTTAGCAATTCAAGACAGAATCTCAGCCTCATAACAGAGTATTCTTCCTCAGTTCGTTTTTGTTCGTTTTTTCTCGGTTCCAGGAGCTTTGAAGCTCCTCCTTTCATTCCAAATGATTGGAGGGTGATTCTTGGTGCAATGGAAGGTTATTCAAGCTTAGAAGGGAGTATGTAGCTCATTGTACATCCCATTTTATCTCTATTTCGGGTTTGGTATAATCTCTCCTTTTGATAATGTTGAATCCGATTGTTTGTATGATTTGTGTTTGTTTTTAGGAACTATGAGTTGTGTACTTTGATTCATTTGGATTAGACATGTTCCAGTTGTTTGTATTATGTATTTATGATGGTTTGACTTTTGTTGACTTGGATGATATTGTGTTTTAATTCAATGAAAACTATGTTTGGTGGTATTGATGTTATTTCCAGCCCATGTGAGTGTTTTATGCATCTATGTTAGGTTGACTTTATGTGTGAAATGCTTATCTTCAAGTGTATGTATATTTAAACAAGTTTAACTTATGTTAAGATTGGCACTAGGTTGGTGGATCTTGGTGTAGTTAGACTTGGTATGTGCATTTGTGGCATTACATGAGGTTCGTGAATGATGGTTTGGGATTTCGGATATTAAACCAAGTATGTGTCCTTATGCTATGAGAAGTTATGCTCATTTGTGTTTGATGTGTTGTTTGAATCATCAAGAAGTTATGCTTATGATTTGGCTAATCACGGGTTGAGTCATGATATCTTATCTCCATATATGATCGGGTATTTAGTATTATTTTCCAGTTTAAAAGCCTTATACATCAAGAAGTTATGCTTATGTGTTTGGTGTAATTCGTTGTGTCTATAGATGTATTACTAATTGGAACGTGTATACTTCGTATCCTCTGTGCTTAATAAGTCAATATAGTCGTATCACATGATTATGTATTTTAATACATTTGACTAGAGTGTATCTAATCCGAATGAGTACCTTCCTGCTTTGAATTCCCTCCTATTGCATTGCTCCTGTGTTGCCTTTGTTTCCTTGCTTTTAGTTGCTTAGTTGTAGTCTTTCGTTTGTTTCGCTTCTTGCCTTGCTGTCGGCTAGATAATAGTGAAGGTTGATTATTAGGAGCCTCCGTTCCCTGAGTTTGATACTCGGTCTTACCAAAAGAGCTATACTATATACGGATAAGTGATACTTGCCTATGACACGTGTAGTCTACTTTTAAGGTGAGACCACTTTTAAAACACCGTGTGTACTCTATAATATTTGCACTTAAAATATACACCGGTACGCGCTTGTCAAGTTTTTGGCGCCGTTGCCGGGGAACGGTGATTCTAAGAAAGATCAAAGCTGTGAATTTAGTCATTTTGTGCTTATTTTTGTTTGTGTGTTTTAGTTTCTTGTTTTTTTTGTACTCTCTGTCTGCTGGTTGTTTGTTTGTGCTGTTTCTTTTGCAGGTTCATGGATCATCAAGAAAATCAGTTATTTTGTAGTTACAGCACAACATGTAGATGTCTAAGGTGTTTTGGTAGGTTTGACTACATAAAACCATACTCTTATTACCAACCTACGACCGAACCCCAGCTAACTCCCTCTGAAAAACCAAAGTCCATCCTAGAGGAGTTAATGCAACACTGCGCAGAGAAAGCTGACGCAGCCTTAGAACGGATGAAAAACAGTGCAGTTGTGCAGGTGGATCCTCAATTTGATCAGTACACATATGGTCCACCTAACCCTCCTGACTTAATTCCATGTTATGAACATGCCCAACCTGATCTTGAAGAATTGGTAATGAGGTCTCTTGGTGAAATAGAAGGGAAGATGGTAGCACAAGAGGAAACCCTAAATCAGCAGACCTATGCTTTGGAAAAGTTGGAAGCACAAGTAGGTCAAATTTTAAAGATGCTGTTAGAGGAATCTGGTGAGGCACATGACGGCTTAGGCCCAACAAGTACCATGCAACCCAGACCTCCTGTGCTCGAATATGAAGAGGTAAGTTCGCAAATCCAATATAATTACCCTGATGATGATGATTTTTTCTCAGATTTGCAAGAAGAAACCTCGTATATGGAAGAGTTAGTGGAAGGGGAAACAACACATGCTGATCCGCCCATACAAGTCCAAGTTGTATCTCCAATTGTAGAACAAGTATCAAATCATGCTTCTCTTGTACAACTGAAGGCCATGTCAGGTCCGGAGCTGTTGGAAAGTGAAGATGTGGAGAACTGCGCGGATGACATCTTCAACTACCCTGAAAATGTGCTAAAGTACTACTCAGAGCTAAAAGACGATCCTGTTGTCCATTCTGCATGAGGACCAACGATTGATGCAACCAGGTATTTCTGTCACTTTGTACCGCCTGCTCCGCCTTGCGTAGGTAATTCATTCATCTCAGGTGCGTATCACTATTTCCACCCTGATTTCCTTGCAAATGACGGGGTTTGCACTTCAAACACACTAAGGTATGTATCTTTCGCTCCTAATCACTCCTAGATCCGTTAATTTGTGTTCAATGTATTCAATTTTGAGTTTAAATTCGATCTTAGAGGGTTTATACATTTATGTTCGCCGAACGCCCTACACGGGACGTGTACCAAAATACACGGCCGTGTACTGCCCTAATAAGCTTTCTAGTCTAGGGTTCTACATGGGCCATGTTTGCGTACACGGGCCGTGTTTTATCCACCTTACATGCGTGTACTTGTACACTACCCGTGTTTAGCCCCTATTTGGCACATTTTCAACTGTTTTCACATTTTCATACTCGCGCTTCACCGCGCCCTCGATTGATCGTTTTTCTTCTCATCTTTGCGTTTCTAATCTTGTACTTCGCTGCTTTGTACAGAGATGGCTTCCAGTTCTCGCCAGGGCCCCGGTAGGGGCAAGTGTTTGCGCGGTGGCCCTCCGACTCCACCTCCATCTGATCCTGATTCTCCGGGCACTGACGAGGAGGTCCCGCTGATCCATGAGTGGTTGCGATTCGAGGATGAGGACCATATTTATAGATTAGCTATGCTCATGCAGCGTAAGTTCGAGGTTCCTCGGACTCTTTGTTGGGATACTTTACAGGCTCTGTAGCTGGCATACCGGGCTCGGGCCATGATTGGCCCTGTTTGGGAGCGGCTTTTCTCTATTCTCCGTGTGGTCTACAAGGAGCTCTGTTACGAGTTCCTCTCTACTTTTCATTTCCAGATGCCGGTCAGGAGCGTTACCCACCCACACACTCTTACATTTCGTCTGGGTGAGATAGCCAGGACATTATCATTGGCCGAGTTTGGGGTCCGCATGGGTTTATACACTCAGGAGTAGACTGCTACTGAGCTATTCACAGAGGCCATCATTGAGTTTCCCGAGGGGTTATCTTCGGCAGCATACTGGCTAGAGATCGGAGAGGGTCCTTACTATCTGACCAGGACCAAGAGCACAGCTTTCCGTGACCCTCTTCTTCGCATTCTACACAGAGCCCTTGCCTATTCCATTACGGGCAGGAGAGACAGTACAGGGGTGGTGACTATGACTGAGGTGTTCTTTTTATATTGCTTCGCTTCCCCCGCCACGTGCAACGTGGCCTACATGTTGGCTTCCTACCTCTCCAGCATGGCGACCAAAAGGGTCAACAATCCTATCTCCGGTGGATCTTTCATTACGCGCCTTGCCTCATCTTATGGCATCCTTTCTAGTCCACCAGTTTCTGTCATGGAGGAGTTCCCGGGCACCCGACTTATCGATTCGACTGTTTTACTTCATATGGAGGTTATCTGGGAGCGTCCGGAGGGCGGCTTCCAGTTGTTAGATGGCCGGAGGCAGCCTTGGCCTCCGGAGCAGCAGCAGGGGCAGCCTGCAGAAGGAGAGGTAGAGGGCGCTCCAGCGGGCGCGGCAGAGGGAGAGGCTGGGGGAGATGCTCCGGCTGGAGGAGCGGCAGAACGCAGGCAGCCGCAACAGCGTTTTCTATTTAGAGGGCCGCATGGAGGAGTTGCTGCGGCCAGATTTGAGAGGCTAGAGCGCCGGGTCGATGAGTTGCGCGGCTAGGTGCATTGGATGAGCCAGGTGTTTCTTGCCGTAGCTGGCCACTTGGGCCTAGTGGTCCCGCCTCCCCCAGCATTCGGTGACCCTGAGCAGCAGCAGCAGGACGACCCACCGCCACCACCACCACCTACATGAGGGGTCTAGTCTGATGGCCCTGTCTCACATATTATACATATTTTTGGACATGTATAGCTTAGCTGGAGGTTGTACCGATTTTGTTTTTGTATGCGTACAAGCCTCGTAGTAGTTTGTATTAGTTTAGCTTTAGGCTAACTCTCATGGTTGTATGGTTTTAGTAATTATATTTGTACGAACCATGTTATTATATTATTATTAGTTCGGGTATCTATGTGTTTCTGTTTGTTTGTTTTTGTTGTGTTGCTTCTTTTTGTGCTATCCGTTCTTTTTGTCCCTTGCTTGAGGAACCATTGGCGTTGGATTGTATTATAATACGCCGTTTTGTTGAGAAATTTTGAACGAAATATGGACCTCCTGTTCTATCAACTTCATAAAATAGGGGAGTTTCTCGATTCCCTTTCTCCTGCACTATTATGGTTATTGCTTATCTTTTTGGTACATTGAGGACAACGTACAACTTAAGTGTGGGGAGGGATTTATATTTTGCCATTTTCTTGCTGTGTTTGTCCTTTTGTATACTTTTGCACGCATAACAGCTTAGAAATGGATTTTAACCAAAATTTTTCGCAAAGTTGTATCTTTTTGGACAATTTTAGATCCTCTCGCATGACAGATTGTTAAGTAAAGTGACACTAGGAGGATTGCACCACAAATAATTTTCATGAAGCTTCCTTTTCACAAATCACTTGAGTTTTGTTGATTATCTGACTTCAATTGCACATCCACACCTACACTTGCATTTCTGAGCATTTGAGCCACAACACTTCGTTTCTTGATTCAGTTAGCTTACGGAATTGCTCATATACATGCTGATTGTTGCTTTGATGACAAAATTTCCTTATAACATGCATTTCAAGATCATGAACTGAATGTGTGCATTTACATGATAGAGGCACTAGGAAACCCCAAGTTAGCATTTTTGTTTTTGTTTTTAGCCACTTTTCATATCATTTTCCCCTTAGTTGCCAATTTGAGCCTTAGCCTTTCATTTCACCACCCTTGTAATCCATGTTTTTGTTTTATTTTTGTTTTTAAGTGTTGAGAACCAATTTGACCTGTTTGAGCTGCTTAGTTACGTTTAGTTGTATTCTACCCTTTAGTTGGTCATGCACCAATTAGCGAGACATGGAAAGTTCGTTTGCCCCTCGCTTTGTTCTGTTTATGTTGCGTGCGACTGAGTTTGAAAATCGAAAAAAAAATCAGAAAAAAAAATAATAATAGAAAATGAGAAAAATGAGAACTTCAGTTGCTTGGCATGCTTTTCCTTGGCTATTTTTGAAGCCTGTCATACATTGAGTTGCAGTTTTTTTTCAGTCTTATCTGAGTGTTAGCCATCATTTGGTTGAGTTTGATTTCACTTCTTCTCGGTGAACTGTGTTCTTTAGCAAAAATATTGTAGTGTTTCTGTTTAGTCAATAATAGTAGCTTAGATGGTTTTAAATTCGGTTTTTGGATTCTGTTTTAGCCACCTTTATATTCCCTCTATCCTACCCATAGCCACAGCCACGTTACAACCTAATCAAAGACCTCTTGATATTTGCATATGTTCATGTTATTTGGTGGAGATTTGATGTATGATCAAGCTTATGTTTATCTCTGCTTCGATTAAGCATCACCGCACTTATACACGTGCCATGATATACATACAGATTGAGTGCTTGAGAGACCACCTGGTGAGGTGTGAAGTCAGGTGCTTGTCGGAATTCTTGTGTGCGTGTTAGGCTTGCTTAGATATGAAAGTGTGTCCTCAGTCCCTTGCTCAGATATCTGTTATGTTTTTAGATCTTTAATTTGTCGGAAGGAAACCTTTTTGCACTAATTGAGGTTACTTGATGTTTTCCGGGCTGATTGTTACGTTAGAGTTTGCTTGAGGACAAGCAAAACTTAAGTGTGGGGATTTTGATATGCACTAAATTATACATATTTATTATAATGGATTTCCCGCATTTTCGCACTTTCATTGGCAGATTTACGCGATTTGATGCCTAATATCTTATAAATCTGTTTTGTAGGCTCAGGATGATGGATCGATGATAAATGAAGTATAAAAGACGAAAATCCGTAAAAAGTATCGAGCCTAGTGAGAAACGGTAGCCAACACACCTTGCTACATGGCCATGTAGGCCTACACGGCCCGTGTAGGTAGCCGTGTACATCTCATTCTGCCTCCCCCGTGTATATGCTACACGCCTATGGTCAACTTTGGTCAACACGGGCCGTGTTATCCACAATTTAGCAATTCAAGACAGAATCTCAGCCTCAGAACAGACATTCTTCCTCAGTTCGTTTTTGTTCGTTTTTTCTCGGTTCAAGGAGCTCTGAAGCTCCTCCTTTCATTCCAAATGATTGGAGGGTGATTCTTGGTGCAATGGAAGGTTATTCAAGCTTAGAAGGGAGTATGTAGCTCATTGTACATCCCATTTTGTCTCTATTTCGGGTTTGCTATAATCTCTCCTTTTTGATTATGTTGAAACCGATTGTTTGTATGATTTGGGTTTGTTTTTAGGAACTATGAGTTATGTACTTTGATTCATTTGGATTAGACATGTTCTAGTTGTTTGTATTATGTATTTATGATGGTTTGACTTTTGTTGATTTGGATGATATTGTGTTTTAATTCAATGACAACTATGTTTGGTGGTATTGATGTTATTTCCAGCCCATGTGAGTGTTTTATGCGTCTATGTTAGGTTGACTTTATGTGTGAAATGCTTATCTTCAAGTGTGTGTATATTTAAACAAGTTTAACTTATGTTAAGATTGACACTAGGTTGGTGGATCTTGGTGTAGTTAGACTTGGTATGTTCATTTGTGGCATTACATGAGGTTCGTGGATGATGGTTTGGGATTTCGGATATTAAACCAAGTATGTGTCCTTATGCTATGAGAAGTTATGCTCATTTGTGTTTGGTGTGTTGTTTGAATCATCAAGAAGTTATGCTTATGATTTGGCTACTCACGGGTTGAGTCATGATATCTTATCTCCATATATGATCGGGTATTTAGTATTATTTTTTAGTGTAAAAGCCTAATACATCAAGAAGTTATGCTTATGTGTTTGGTGTAATTCGTTGTGTCTATAGATGAATTACTAATTGGAACGTGTATACTTCGTATCCTCTGTGCTTAATAAGTCAATATAGTCGTATCACATGATTATGTATTTTAATACATTTGACTAGAGTGTATCTAATCCGAATGAGTACATTCCTGCTTTGAATTCCCTCATATTGCATTGCTCCTGTGTTGCCTTTGTTTCCTTGCTTTTAGTTGCTTAGTTGTAGTCTTTCTTTTGTTTCACTTCTTGCCTTGTTGTCGGCTAGATAATAGTGAAGGTTGATTATTAGGAGCCTCCGTTCCCTGAGTTCGATACTCGGTCTTACCAAAAGAGCTATACTATATACGGATAGGTGATACTTGCCTATGACGCGTGTAGTCTACTTTTAAGGTGAAACCACTTTTAAAACACCGTGTGTACTCTATAATATTTGCACTTAAAATATACACTGGTACGCGCGTGTCAGGATGATTGTGTTGAATCAATGTTGTGCTTCGATGGCAACATGTAAAGAAAAATCGTATTATGCTTACACTCCTAAATAGGTATTAATGGTGTTTTTTCTCTTTTATTTTGATGTAGTTGCTTTTAGTTTGGCATCGTAATTTAGAAGGTTTGAAGTATCTAACTTGCCTCGACTGACGAAGTCAATGCGTCTCTACTAAGTTCCAGTAAGTCTAATCGTAAGTCACAGTAAGTTGATAAATTAATGTGTTTTATGTATAATCTTTGTTTTTAGATTCTGAAACAAGGCATTATGCTTCATAGCCTCGGTATGGTTTCTTATGATAAATAGTATTGGCGTCTAGTCTACTGACAAGGAGTTAATTCCAGTATTTTCTGCAAATGAGTTTCTAAAAGCATAATACTTTTGTAAAAATAGTATGAACTTGATTATTGGATTTCCATTTTTGTAGACATGGTTTTTGAGCTGAAACCATATAAAAAAGACTTGGAACTGAAACCATATGTATTCTGGTTCTAAGGACACAAGCCTTCCTCATTCACATAAAAGTACAACATTGACGGCATGAATGTTGTAGCATGAATATTTTGTTGACAACTTTGAAGCATTTTTTGGTATGCTTTACATTTAATTTGGTATATCCCAACTAAACCTCTCTATTTTGAATTGTAATTTAATCAAGGCATACTATTTGCACAAAGTATTAAAAATACAAAGTTAATATGTAATACCCGAAATTTAAAAATGTGTAAACGTATCTCATTGGAATATTATAGTGATTTGTAGCCTTACAATGTTGTATAAGAAACTTATTAAAGGTTTTGGGCTTGTGTATATGTAATAATTCAATGAGAGTTTTAGTGGGATTTGGGCCTGAGGTCTTGAGATGGGCTTAAGCCCACAAATGGTTTTGCATAAGGGTATAGGAATTTAGGGCACAGCCTCGCACACTTACTATCAAGTCATTGTTCCATTCATTCGGGAGAGTGTGTGTGTGTATGTTGTGTGACATCTTCGAAGAAACAGAGGAGAAGGGGAGCTAAGTTTCTTTTGGAACTTTGAGATTTGGCAAGGAAATCATCAGGTAACATTTCTCAATTCTTTAGAATCATGTAGACACCAATTCTTGCTATATTAAGGTGATGATTGAATGCTTAGAATCTGGGTTTTGGGTTTTTGAACACTTGAGAAAAACCCAGAAGAAATAGTTAACCAAGAACATTTTATAGTTGATAAAATATGGATTTGTGTTAGAAGGAAAGTTTTAAATAAATGGAGAAATATTTTGCAACAAGAATGGGTTGAATTGATTGAGTTTTAAGAAAGCTTGATTTTGGCCATGGAGTCTGGGTTTTTCAAAATGTTGAACTGACAGGGAAGGTGTTAGTCCCAGATTGAGTACGCAACAACAAATGTTTGTAGAATTAAGGGGGGTTGAATACAAACTTTAGCTTTTGAAAATTAAAGACACACCATTATACTTTTATATAATTCTTACTGATTATGAATCAAGAATTACATGTACTAGAAGCGGAAATGCTAAGTATAATAAAAGGTGGCAATCGATTTGTCTAACACATAGACGAGCTAACTCTAAAACAACTAATGTTAAAGATTGTTCAACACATGAACAAGTTTGGTTCTACACATGAACAAGTATGGTTCTACACAATGCTTAAACTCTACAAATTTTTCTCAACTAATGAGATTGCTTTGTGTTGTGTAGAAGCTTCACACTTTTGCAAGTCCACCATTCATGAATATATATAGAAGTGTCACATCCCGCTAAAGCGGAAACACGAGATGTCACAGCACAAGGTTTCATCGCACAAGGTAGTAGATAATTACCAACCATAATAATATATGAAAGTTAAACCAAAACATAAGTAATATTGTTTACAACAACTTTCCCAAAATTAAATGAGTTTAAAACAACATATGACATGAGTAAAATGAAATTTGTGATGTTGACGCCACACAAGATGCACCAATGCCAAACTCTTACTTGTTATTACCTGGAAAACATAATTTAAGAACGAGTGTCAACTAAAAATAGTTGGTGAGATCAGAGGTTTTTATATGCAAGAAAATAAATTTTTAATGCAAAAATATTTCTTCTAAGGTGAAACATTGTCACAAAATGTGCAAGATATTTCAAGTTCTCCAATTTAAGCACAAAAGTTAAGTACTTTAGCAATATCCACCATGAGCCCCTACCAAACCATTCAGACAACGATGGCAAAAAATTTACGAATTCATTCCAAGTATTTTCTTCACTAATATACACCTAAGGTTTGTCAACCCTAATTGGGGGCATCCCTACCCCTATAGCGCTATCCACAAAACTATAGGCCCTCAATCGGGTTAATGGTAGTGTAACAATTAATTATCACAATCCGGGACTTACACTTTTAAACTCAGGCATTGCATATACAAGTACAAACAAGGGCTAAGTTATTTAAATCATATATTTTCATATAACAACCATATAAAAATTTATATTATGCTTTTCACCCAAAAAATAATAAGAAGTACGCTAAAAAGGGGCAATGATACTTACTCGGTATGGTAACGTGTTAGGTTTGTAAGTGGTTTTCTTGATTCTACCGAAGCTCCTTTCCTAATATAAGAAATATATAGCTCTATTAGATTTAATATTTTAGTTATTAGTTAGTGATTATTACCAATTATTAGTTATTAATTAATTTTTAAAGGTTTTCCCTCTATTTTCTTTATGTTATAAATGTTTACTGAAATTTATATACTCTTAAGTTAAACTTTACAAATTATATCTGTATTCTAGAAATTATATTAAGGCTCAATATTTTAACATAACCTCAATGCATATTTCTATAATACTCGGTACAAATATAGGAATTTTTAATTGTTGGGGAGATAATCACTTCACCCTAATAATCAACTCTGCCTATTCTAAAACATAGAATTTGATGATAACCAAACCCTACATTCAGTATGACTTAGAAAGAATTCAAACATGTGTTGTTTGAATCAGATTATGTAAAAATATGCTAAGTATGGAACCAGTAGCTGAGCATCAGATCCTACTCAATGTATCAGCCAAGGGATATCAGCCAAGGAGCATCAGATGAAGAAAACAAGTAAAGAAGACCATCAGCTGAGAAAAATAAACCATCAGCTGAGTGAAGAAAGTTGATCAGCTGAGTGCCTACACCATCAACTGAGCAAGGATGTTGCTCAGCTACTCCATCAGCTAAGTGAACAAATGGATCAGCTGAGGCCCAGAGCATCATCTAAGTAAGTCTTCCTTTACACAAGTCATCTCTCCTCATAAACTAATGTATTTGAATGATCAGCTGAGCATTCTTGATCAACTGATTAAACAAATACATGAGCTTATGTCCTCCTAAGCTTACTATTGATCAGCTGAGCATCTATATGATCAGCTGAGCAATATGTATCAACTGAGTCCTAGCAAAAAGTGATCAACTGATATGTTTTGTCAACTAAGTAGTAAATATCAGAGTTCCTAGTACAATCTGTTAGCCGAGTCATGCAAAATGTCAAATCTGCACTATCTTTTCAGATTATAAGTTATATGTAAAAGGCAGAACATGTGTTGTTCTATTATGCCTTAGATCTTTGTTTGTAAGAGTAAAAATGCACTAATTGGATCAAGTATGAGACAAAAAGTTTTGATCTTATCCTCTAGAAAAGGATAATGATACCTCAAACAGACGAAGATCTTGAAGATTTGTTTAAACAACTAAGTATGACTGGCAATCCAATACTTGGTAAAGTCAAATCAAACAGAAGCATGGTGTTGATTAAAGTACAAGCATGGAAAGGGAATGAAACTTCTACACGACAGTAGATGTGGGTTTTAATATTTTATATTGTGAATGGGTTGCACTTTTGCAGAAAAGTACAATTACTTTTATCAAACAGTTGATTAAAGTAACTTTACTTTTAACCCACTACCTTTACAATTAAAATATTATATTTCCACTTCCTCTTTGTCTCCTACCTTCATGCAACCGGATTCACCAGGATTTCTATATATACTCATGCATGGTGGACATGCAAAAACAACAAAGTGAAGTCTCTACTCCACAGAAAGAAAATCTTATCAGTTGAGAAATTCGTAGAGTTTAAGCATTGTGTAGAATCAAACTTGTTCATGTGTTGAACACTCTATATACATTAGTTGTTTTAGGGTTAGCTTGTCTATGTGTTAGACGAATAGATTTCCACCTTTTACTGTACTTAGAATTTCCTCTTCTAGTACATGTAATTCTTGATTCAATATCAATAAGAATTATATAAAAGTATATCGGTGTGTCTTTAAATTTTTAAAAGCTAAAGTTTGTATTCACCCCCCTTCTACAAACATTTGTTGTTGTGTACTCAATCTGGGACTAACAACTGGTATCAGAGCAGGTTAGATAATCAATATCTAGATCTGTTTTGCTTACTTTACAACTTCTTCTACCCCTCTCAAAATGGCCTCATCTACAAACAACATGAATATCTCAAACACTGGGTCCTTAACAAGATATCCCATGTTTGATGCAGAAAATTTCTCCATGTGGAAAAGTAGAGCACATCTTTTCTTATCCACCCTTGATATCCAAATGCTTAAAATAGTCACTGATGGTCCTTATGTTCCAACATCAATGTTATCCATATCATCAGAATCTGAAGGTCAAACCTCTACAATAGAAAGAATCATAACCAAGCCCATGCATCTGTGGACAGATGAAGATAAGAGGTTGGTTAGCCTAGATATTAAGGCTAGATCAGGTCTTGTCTCGGCACTACCTAATGAGATCTATCATCAAGTGCTTAATTGTACTTCTGCTAAAGAGATGTTAGATACACTCACAGTTGCATATGAAGGGACTTAAGAGGTGAAGGAGAACAAGAAGCTCCTCCTCAACAGAGAGTATGAATTCTTCTTTGCTCAGAAAGGTGAGAGTCTTACACAGACATACACCAGGTTCAACTGCCTAGTTAATGACTTGAAAAGGGCAGACATAACCAAGAGCAACTTTGTTTTGGTGAACAAGTTTCTAGACTCCCTCCTTGAAACATGGGATCACTTTGTCACTGTTCTAAGACATAGTGAGAAGATAAAGGGAATGTCTCTGGTTTCTCTCTATGGTAACTTATTAAACCATGAGCAATCAGTCAAACAAAGGAAGTTGTCATCCAAGGAGATGAAGGAGGTCGTGAACGCTGCACCAACTGCCCTTGTATCAAGAGATACAAAGATGAGAAGCTTTGCAGCTATTGATTCTGGTTCTGATGAAGAAGGAGATGAAGTGGAGAGTGCTGGAGAAAGTGATGAGGAGAATGGTTGTGAGGAGAGTAACTTGGAGGAGTTGGTTGAAGGTGTAGCAATGCTAGTTAAGAAGTTCAGACCCTTCAAGAAGGGAAAAGGGTGTCAAGAGGTTCAGCAAGAGGTCATCAAAGTTTATCAAGCCCAAATCTACATTTGATGCCTCTACAGCAGAGTGTTATAAGTGTGGCAAGATTGGCCACATAGCCAGTGACTGTAAGTCCAAATATAACACTGGTTCTTCATCTGTGCAAAAGCAGGAGGGAAAAATTGATTATGAAGCCAAGTATAAGAAACTCCTTGCTGCTGTCCTTGACAAGAAGAATAAGAAGAAAGCCCAGGGCCAAGTTCTTGTTGCTGAAGAAGAAGATTAGGCAGAATAAGATCTCTCCTCAGATGAAGATGAGGTGATCTTTGCTCAGTTTTGCATGATGGCCAACAACAATGATGGTAGTTCCTTTGATGAAGACATGAAAAAGGCTGCAAAAGCATGTTCAACTACCAACTAGGATCCTTCTTCTATGTATCAGGTTGGAAAATTTATTAACTATGATGATAATGAGAAGAATGTTATGTTTGATTACTTGTGTATTGATTTCCAGCCTGCTATTCAAAGAGATAAGAAGCTAAAACTAGAAGTAGAATCACTAAAGGAAAAATTAATTCTTAAGGATGAGGAACTTAAGCAGATAACTATCTTAAATGATGAGCTACCTAATACAAGATATTTAATGGGATCTTAATAAAAGAAACTAGTGAAGCAACCAAAAAGTTTAATGACCTCCAAAAAGTGGTAAAGTCTTGGTGTGTATCTACAGAAAAGACCACTCAGTGTGTTATGGAGCAGATACCCAAACAAGTTCAAGCTATTATTGGTGGAAATTACTCTAAGGCTGCTAACTATGTTGATTCTAATAAGAACCTTAATATCTTAGACAAAGTTGACATTTTGCCACAGACTTTTCACAAAACTATTAAAGGCAAAAGTGTGTTCACAAATAAGTTTGTTAGAAGCAAAAGTTCCCACTCAAAAGAATCAATTATTCCTTCTGTTGAATCATCCTCTAGTAAGATTTTAGAATGTAAAAATCCTAAGAATACAAAGTCAAAGAATGTGAGTAAAGGAAATGAATCATTGGTTGAAATCTCAGAGACATTATGTTGTCAAACCTTGAAAAAAGATGACTTAAATCTTAGTATTTCAAAAACTAAAGAATCATTAGCTAATACTACTCCATCAAATGATAGGTAGTAGATGATAAATGCTCAGCTGATAACCTGTCAGCTGATCATAGCTCATCTTCTAAACAATCAGTTGATCTAGAAGTAATCAACTTTCTTTCAATAGAAAAAACTATGAGTAAAAAGAATGATGTTCACATTGTTCCCACTTCTGCCACTCCAAAGATTGGTCAAAAACTTTCTAAAAACAAAGATCAATCTAAGGTGCCTATAAATAAAGACCTAAGAAATTTACAGGATAAGCTTCATAAGCTGAATGGTCAAGTTAGTCAAATGATGACTGATAAGAAAACTCATAGGCATTCAAACAATGTTGTTCAATGCTCCAAGGCCACAAAATCTCAAAAATATTATAAATGTTGAAGCAAAGAGCATAAGGCATTTGAATGTTCTTTAGAAGGGAATTCAAGACAGCGGACTTGTAATAATAATACAATCATTCCTCTCCTACATAAGAAACCTGAGATGAAGTGGAAAGCTAGGTGCATTCCACACGGATTCACTAAGTAGTGGATTCCTACTTATGTCACAAACTCTTCTTTCATTCAATCTATTCAGGGTGTTGGTTCTTGGTTTCTTGACAGTGGATGTTCAAGAACCATGACAGGTAAGAAGGCTTTGCTCAGTAACTACAAGAAAGAGAAAGGTCCAAGGGAAACGTTTGGTGACAACAACCATGGGCAAACAAAAGGCTATGGTGAATTTCATAATGGGAACCTCAAACTGTCCAAAGTTTCATATGTCAAAATGCTAAAATACAATCTCATAAGCATAAGTCAATTGTGTAATGGAGATAATGAAGTCCACTTCACAAAGACAAGAGACTCCATAATAAATAAAGAAGGTAATACAGTGTTTAGTGCCAAGAGAACCAAGGATGTGTATACACTTGACATGTCCTCTGGTGACCCTTCAAAGGAAACATGTTTGTACTCCAAGAATAATAAGGATACAAATTGATTGTGGCATAAGAGGATTTCCCACCTTAATTTCAAAAATATCAACAAGTTGAGCAAGGATGAACTAGTGTCAGGACTACCTTCTCTGACTTATCTTAAGCCTAAACCTTGCACTACTTGTGAGAAGGGAAAGCAGCACAAGACATCATTTCCATCCAAGCAGGCCTTCTCAATTACAGAACCTTTCTATATGTTGCACATGGATCTCTTTGGTCCTGTTGCAACTGCTAGTATTGGTGGAAGTAAGTATTCTCTTGTATTGGTTGATGAATTCTCAAGATATACTTGGGTTTTCTTTCTTAAAGCAAAGAGTGAGGCTGCTGAAGAAATTATTTGTTTTCTCAAGAAGATGGAAGTGTAGAATGGCAATCTGGTGAGGAGTCTTAGAAGTGATCATGGAATTGAATTCAGAAATCAAACTCTGGAATCTTTCTGTGACGAGAAAGGGATATCTCAAAACTTTTCTGCTCCAAGAACCCCACAACAAAATGGTGTAGCTGAAAGAAGAAATAGAACATTGATTGAAGCTGCCAGAACCATGTTGTGTGAAAGTGGGTTATCCTTTAATTTCTGGGCTGAGGCTATAAGTTGTGCATGTTTCACACAGAACAGGTCCCTTATTATCAAGAGGCACAACAAAGCTCCATATGAAGTGCTCAAGGGAAGGAAGCCAAGCATCAGCTTTCTGCATATTTTTGGTTGTCAGTGTTTCATACTCAATCAAAAGGATCAATTGCAGAAGTTTGCTCCTAAAGCCGATGAAGGAGTCTTTGTAGGTTACTCAGTGATTTCTAAAGCATATAGAGTATACAACCTCAGAACCAAAGTCATAGAAGAATCCATCAATGTAAGTTTTAATGAATATGACTTTGCTGCTTCCTGTTATTCTAATCATGTTTCAGGTGAAGAATTTAATGATCTCATTCAAACTGGAGAAGACACTCCAAAGCAAGTAGATCCCTCTCCACCAGCTGCTCATGATGTAGATGAACCTGTTCCTATCCAAATCTTTAACCATGTACAACCATCCTCATCCAATCCTATACCTCTACTGAATCATGTGGAAGATGACTCAACATCATTGGACTCTAATTCCACATCACACATTCCCTCTTCAGTAGAGATACCCATAGATTGCAACAATGAAGTTATATCAGCCACTCAAAATGAACTCATTTCTACTGCTGATAGCCAACATATAACTTCTTCTCCCCAAATCCAAATGAATCCCAATTCCTAAGCAATCCAAAAAGCCTTCAAAGACCTCAAGCACCATCCTCATAATTTGGTGATAGGCAACATAGATGATCCAGTTAGAACAAGATCTAAAGCTTGCAACATCTGTTTGTATTCTGGATTTGTCTCAATGATTGAACCAAAGAAGGTTGATGAAGCTCTCAATGATCCCCACTGGGTGTCTGCCATGCAAGAGGAACTGGCAAAATTCAAAAGAAATAATGTGTGGACTTTGGTACCCAAGCCAAAGGATAAATCCATCATTGGAACAAAGTGGGTGTTCAGAAATAAGCTAGATGAAAATGGGTAAATCATAAGAAACAAAGCAAGGCTAGTGGCACTAGGGTATTGTCAAGAAGAAGGTATTGATTTTGATGAAACCTTTGCCCCTGTTGCAAGATTGGAAGCTATCAGACTGTTCCTAGCCTATGCTGCCTTTAAAAACTTCAAGGTGTTCCAAATGGATGTGCAAAGTGCATTTCTGAATGGAGATCTGAAAGAAGAGGTGTATGTGAAACAACCTCCTGGTTTTGAGGAGTCAAGCTTACCTGATCATGTTTACTTTCTAAACAAAGCTTTATATGGTCTTAAGCAAGCTCCAAGAGCCTGGTATGATACCTTCTCTTCTTTTCTCATTAACAAAGGTTTTACAAGAGGATGCATTGATAGCACTTTATTTATAAGGAAGTACAAAGGTGATGTGATACTTGTGCAAATATATGTAGATGATATAATATTTGGGTCTACTAATTTGGAACTATGCAAAAAGTTTTCTAAACTCATGTCTGATAATTATCAGATGAGCATGATGGGTGAGTTAAACTATTTTCTTGGTTTGCAAATTAAACAAGAGGTTGATGGTATTTTCATTCATTAAACAAAGTATGTCAAAGATTTACTCAAGAAGTTTGATTTTGAAAACTGTTCTTCAATGAAAACAGCTATGTCTACATCTATCAAGTTAGGAAAGGACACTGATGGCAAATCAGTGAACATTACTACTTACAGAGGAATGATTAGTTCACTTTTATACCTCATTGCAAGTATACCAGATATAATGTTTTCAACATGTCTCTGTGCAAGATATCAAGCAGATCCTAAGGAATCACATCTTGCTGCTGTTAAGAGAATATTCAGATATCTCAAAGGAACTCCTAATCTTGGTCTTTGGTACCCCAAAGACTCAGATTTTGAGTTAGTTAGATATTCTGATTTTGATTTTGTAGGGTGTACATTAGACAGAAAAAGTACTTCAGGTAGTTGTCAACTTCTAGGAGGAAGATTGATTAGTTGGTCTAGTAAGAAACAGAATTCAGTGTCAACATCCACTGTAAAGGCAAAATACATTGCTGCAGGAAGCTGTTGTGCTCAAATTTTGTGGTTACAAAATCAACTACTTTACTATGATGTGAAGTTTGAAGACACCCCAATTCTATGTGACAATACAAGTGCAATCTCCATCTCAAATAATCTAGTCTTGCATTCAAAGACAAAGCATATTGAAATCAGACATCATTTTCTCAGAGATAATGTGCAGAAGAAGAAGGTAACTCTGCACTACATCAACACTGATTTGCAACTTGCAGATTTATTCACAAAGCCATTAGATAAAGCAAGGTTCAATTTCCTAATATCCAAACTAGGTATGCTTAATTTTTAGTTTAGAATAGTGGTAATTTAGTTTGTGTTAATTTATAAGTGTTGAAAATCATGAGTTACTTATCTAAGCATCTCTAAGTCTTACTTAATCTGTGAGAACTGTGTAACTATGCTCAGCTGATACCTATCAGCTGATCAAACTTACTCAGCTGATCACCCTAAGATAAGAAGGAAATGCTCAGCTAAGTACTTTCCTCAGCTGATACTCCAATGTTTTCATTATCAGCTGATAGTTTGTCATCAGCCGATACCCCTCAGCTGATACATTTCTATGATCAGCTGATGGCTCAACACTTAGTAAATTTTCACTTTTTACGTTCATTTAATGCTTTTTAACCCTAGTTATTTACTCCGTTTGTCAGATTTCATTTAATAGCTAATTAATTCGTTTTCTGTTAGAATTTTTGTCAGTATCTAACGATCTCTGTACATAACCTTCATAAATATCCCACTTTCTCTCTCATTCACCTTTACCCGTTCAAACTTTCTAAATTCCCTCTCCCCCTCTACAAAGAACTACCCTAACTTCTCTCTCGATACTCACTGTTCATCATCCCTACCAAATGGCCACCTATATTCCAGACCCTGCTGTCAACCCTGATGAGAATGTTGCACCCAACCAACCAATGAATAAAACTGCAAACAACATTCTACTCTGCACCACCATCCCTGCCTCGCGAGAAAATCAAGGTTAT
Source organism: Dittrichia graveolens (assembly GCA_038502395.1). Taxonomy (NCBI): domain Eukaryota; kingdom Viridiplantae; phylum Streptophyta; class Magnoliopsida; order Asterales; family Asteraceae; genus Dittrichia; species Dittrichia graveolens. The sequence continues at coordinate 56,842,532 of JARJIL010000009.1, read as the reverse complement.
GAGCCAATGGTTCAGTTTCTTCAGGCTCATCCTTTGTTCGATAGTCTCACCGCTGATCCACACTATATATACCCTACAATTATTGGTGAGCTATGGTACTCCGCAACCTACAACCTAAACGACAACACCATCCACTGCACCCTAGCCCAAGGAAACTACCATCTCCAAATCACCACAGAAACACTTCGCGAAGCCACTGGTATTCCTCACTTCCCACCTTACACAGCTTTTCCCTCCAGAGCAGAAGTTCAAACCGTTTTGCAAACCATCGGCTACAATGAACCTGTAGTGCATGGTCAAGTAAAAGTCTCTGCTCTTTCTCATCCGTGGAAGTATTTGACCTACGTGGTCATACGTTGTTTTGGTCCAAAATCTGGAAGCCACCATCTCATCAATCAAACTGAGTTTTTGGTGCTCTATGCCCTAGTCTTTGGGGTAAATATCAACTTTGCTCAAGTTATATTTTCTGATCTTATTGATAAAATCACTCAGAGCACAAAAAAGAAATCATGAAGGTCTCAGGTGCCCTACATTCGATTCTTAAGCCTGATAGCTATGAGGGAGATTGGAGAAAATGATTATGTGGGCTTAATTGAACATCAAGAGCACATTCCTGTCCCTGCCATGGGCGAAAAGATATTCCACTTTCTAAAGGCAAACAGAGGTCCTCCAATCACTGCCCAAATGCAAGAGCTGATTGATGCTGCAAACGATAATGATAATGCTGGTGATGATGATGAGAATTATGATGATAATGATGGTGATGATGCTGATGAAAGTCACACTGGCACTAATAATGAAGATGATGATGCTAGTGATGATGATGCTGGTGAATTTACTCATATCAGTCTAATGGTATTAAGTACTCCTGGTGGTGATGGTGATGCCCAAGAACAAGAAATTTCTGAGCAACTTCTGGAGCTCATTGACAGGAGCAGGCACATCATGTCGCAAGGTAAGAACAGTTCTGATTCCACCTCTGAGGATATTCAAATGGTAGTCCCAACCTTTGATATCCCATCCTCCTCTCCAGTCCATACACCAATCCAACAGCCAAGCTCTAGTGAACCTCATGTGGTCACTAGTTCTACTCCAATTCGTAGCCCCATATATACAAGGTCACCAGAAGTGACTCATTATGAGCACTTTAAGGGAGGGCAATCCACACCTCTAACCTCAACTCCAATTACCCTTCCTCATGTTAAGGGGAAGCAATTGGATGTTGCCACCTTTAAGCCAGTGGATGTATCCTCACAACAGGATATCTGTAAAAATGGGATCTAAACCGCAATCTGAGACAACCTCCTAACAGGTTGATCTCATTGAAAGACAGACCTCAACCCAAGGTCATACTGTGTCTATCCCACTATTGAGTCAGCCTATACCATTCACATTCTCACAATAGAATGTGGATCCAATAAGGGATTCCCTATTATTGAGTGCATCCCACACTTAATCCACTTATCTTGCACCTCTTATCAATTCAATTCTTACACAAGCACAGCCTGCCAATGCTAGTGGTACAAACCAACCACTTGTACAGGGCTCAACAATCCTTCCCAATGAGTTTGAGCTTATACACCAAAGCTCAAATGAGGGAACACAAACCCTACCCAATTTCTTTGAACCTATCTCCACCCCTTACTATTCTCAATCATCTACCTCTACCCAAACACCAAACCTTACCCTTATCCAAACCATAAACCAAAACCTTGATAACCTAACCTAAACCTTCCAAACCCAAACCTCTACTCAACTGTCTAGACTTGCAAAAGACATTGAGTCCCTCAAAACCCCACCCCAACCCTCCCCTGCACCTACTGCCTCTTCCACTGATCTTACCCCCATCCTAACCAAAATAGACCATCTCTCTACCCTTCTCCCATCTCAATCACACATTTCCATCCTTCCTCAATCCACTATCTCTTCCCTTAACCAAACCATCTCAAACCTACTATCTCAACCCCAAACCCTACGCCCAATAAACCCAAACATTTCTGTCCCTATCCCAGAACAACTCTTACCCATGCCTTCCTACCTTAAAGGCATCCTTGATGATATTGAAGCCCTTACTGAACAATCCAGAATGAGTCATCTCTCCCTTCAACTCTCTAAACTTACCTCTACCCCATCCTATACCCCTTCCTCAACTCATACACCTACCCGAAATCCAAGCACAGGTGACTCCCCTCCTCCTTTTGATGATGCCAAAAAGGGGGAGAAATTCTCAAGTTCTTCAAGGGAGGATGATCCTGACTCTGAGGAGATTGATGCTACCTACAATGAAATTGCCACCAAAATTCTGCAGAAGGAAGCACCCAAAGCAACAGCTCCTCCTACTCTTAAAAGAAAAGCACCTTCTGAGGGGGAGCAAAGGTTTCCAAAAAGATTAAAAAGAATGGCTAACAGGCCAAAGCCAAGAAGGAAAGTTGCTGAGGGCTGCTCTCCAACAATTGATATTGAGTCTGATTTTGATGATGAGGATGATACTCCACTCTCTGACATCCTAAGAAGAAGAAGACAGAGCCCAAAACCATCTTCTCCACCAGTCCAATCAACTCCATCAGTCCAAAAGGCTTCAACATCTGCTCCTAAAGACAAAGGCAAACAGAAAATGACATCTGAGCAAGTTGAAGCAGATGAGCAAATGCAAAGGGAGCTTGCACTTAAAGAGCAAGAAGAAAGGGAACATGCCCAAATGGCTCAAGCATTGGGTGTTCCAATAGAAGAGATCTACCAAGCCAAGGAGCTAGCATATTAGCAAGAACAAGAACAAGTTCAAAATCAATCTGCTGCTCAACACAAATTGGCAAGGGAGAAATCTCAGTCTGAACTGCTCAAAGCTAGATCTCATGCGGATGCCATCAAAACCCTCTTCAACTTTGATCTATCTGCTCCCTACAATCTAAGTCAACAAAGGCTTCAAAGCTTTAGAGAAAAGATCAAAATTTTAAGAAATAGAACAGAACCAACTCCAATTACAAGAGCCACTGTCCACAAAGGTGATGGTGAACCCTACCTCAAAGCTATAAGGCAGGACAACTTCAACAGCTGTGAAGTTGTATCCTATGAGAGGTGTCATATCTATGGGTTCACAGAGTTAGTTGAGATCTTGTACCTTCTCTTCAAATCCAAATCCAAGCTCAAAGTTCAATTCATTCAGAAAATTCAAAATTAGATAGCTCTGGCTGTGCACACAATTGATAATCTTCACAAGAAATGTTCCAAACCCTTTAAACCATTTAAGCTAAGAGAGGCACTTGAAGGTATTTTTTTGACATAATCGAGTAGCAACGGAAGCAAGATACAATACAACAAACTATAACTAGCCAAACAAACACACATGCCATGGACCAAAATCTAAACATGAAGTTTCAACTAGAACATAATAAACAAAGTAGAAGAAAGATTGTACCATCATCCAAGATCACCAAAAGCTTTCTTCTTTGCCAAAGTGTGTAGAATTCAAGGAAGAATTCCTCTAGAGTAGTCCACCCCAAGCACACTTGATTCCCCAATGCTAGTAGGTTGATGTAGCCACCAGAAAAACACAATACGAGAGCAAGAAACACCTTTGTGCATCAAGTCTAGATCACAAAGTGTATGTCAACTTCTCATGTGCATCAAAACTTGATCACCTTCAAGAAGAACAACCAGGAGAGAATATCAACTTCCAAGAACCTCTTGAACTCTCTCAAGTCTGTTCATGTCCAAAGAAAAATGTAGCTAGCATTAACCTCTACTTAATCCCATTAAAATGTAAGTTAAAAGATGTTAATTCTGCTGTTACAGGGACTGTACACGGCCCGTGTTGATCAACACGGCCGTGTAGGCCCAAGGTCCACGGCCTCAATTGGGCCAAGATAGCCCGTGTCTAACAGGCCCAACACGGTCCGTGTTCACCTACACGGCCGTGTAGGCCCAAAGCACACGGTCTCTACTTGGGCCAAAACGCCCCGTGCTAGTTGTGTTGAACACGGCCCGTGTACCATGCTGCCAAAACCCATTTTGGCCTTTTCTCTCTCTTTTGCTTGATCGTGTTGCCGGAATCAATACTTGGTGTGTGACCCAATAGGCCTATACTTCATCAGCAGTGTTATTAACTCGTTCGTGTCAGCGGGCATATTCCAACAGACTCCCACTTGCACGTGGCACGACTACGAAAAATAACACAAACATATAGCGGACTCTCGCAAGACATCTATGCTCCTAAGTCAGTATAGGGTATGCCACTCTTGACAAGATCCCAATCATGAAATGATTGTCCTAAAGACAAATGAACATGTACATCCCTTTGTTCGCGATATCCTATGTGAACACAAGGCATGGAATAAAGTCAATCTTCAGATCGTTCACGATTATGCTTCTCGATTCTAGATTAGTGGTGACCAACAAACCAAGTTAACATTGATCCATCATCAATATAACTTGAGCATGGCCATGCATATGAACGTCAGTAGTCAATCATCGAGGGACCCATGGATATGTTCTCTATACATAGAGGAACAAATTCCTTTCGACTACATAGTCCCGCCATATAGATAATACTCTACCCAATCATCTCCCTTATAACGACCAGTTATGGACCGCGTTAGAAAACGATCAAAGCAAAGCAGACCTATGCTTTGGAATCACATGTATCTCTAGTTTAAGGATGAAACGCCATCATCATCCCGAGTTACATATGACCAGAACCATGAAGCGAACTCGGGTGCGGGTCCTCCAATCACTTGAAACCCCTTTCAAGTATAGGCAAGAACCACGTTTAACAAAACCAATTATTTACCTCAATCTTAATTTATACTTCCTTCCCATAAAGTATAACCGATTGTGGAGATTTTAGAATGAAAAACATTCTCGGAAGTGTTTAAACATGCTAAGATGGAACACAATAAGGATTCATAAAATACCCGCCCTCGACGTATTATTAAATCTCCATTTAATAATCGATATAGTATGAATTGCAATACTGCTTAACGTCCCCAAAATATAAGTACTAATCAAACATAAACCAAAACATATTCAAGCCAACTTATATGCATTAGAAATGCTAATTGACCTAGTATGATAAACATCACTAGTCCATAACAACGACTTAACTAATGGATTTGAACCACAACATCCACAAGTACTTTTGTTATTCAATTATATCTATTTTGACAAGACTACTTCAAAAGTATGCATCAAAAAGATCTCAACTTTTCAAGAGGTTAAAGTAATCACACCCTCATTGTCTCAGAAGCCCACAATAAGATTAGCGATACTTTAAGAACCAACAAACAACACCACAAGTTAGGATCATCAACTTTGACCAAAGATCAACAGTTATCCTAGCAGAAACGCGCATTAGAGTAACTACTTACTCCCAGCCTATTCTAGTCGTCAAACATCAAGAACATATCTCTATATTTCTTGAACTAAATACTATCCACTTTTGTATCTCCTAAATGCCTTTATGAAGGAGTAATTCCTGAATCAGGTTTGTAGATAACCTAATATCGGGACATTATCTTCAATAGACATTTTTCACTAGGAATACAACAAAGCTCCCACTAGCCCTGACACATATAAAAGGTTTTATCTACGCTTCTAGAAAACTTGTCACTATGATTTTCTAATAGTAAGCAAACATATTTCCTTTAAGACGCAAGAATAAGTCCGAAGTGGTCTTATCCACTTTTGTAGACATAATTCGGATACTACGGATGTATATTAAGACCCTCGGAGAGTGTTATAAGCACTTCCTCATCATATTGTTCCATGACGGAACGCGGTCATTAATATCCACGAGTACCAAACATTCTTCAACATAGCCACTAGGACAAGTTTCTCCATAACCATCATGAAAACTTTACCACTAGTCGGTATTTGAAGTTGTCTACAATTCCATCCATGTTAATCCTATCACTACCACCTTGGTATACACCTAGGTATGGGATCAAGTCAAGTCAAGTACTGGGACATTTCAAATGGATTTCATCTCTTTATCATTTACTTCTTTTATTTTTAGCACTTCTGATAGGTGGTGAACTCAACATGACTCACCATCAAGTCATTGCCACTTAGATATGAGAAACCCATATCTCTTTGACTAAATATGTGTTTTTCCCGAAAGTGAATAAAACCAACTATGAACAAAATCAAAGTGCGGAAAAAGTTTTGAAGCAACGAACAGACGAAAGTTTTCAAATCAAGATTATATTAATAATCAAACTTCAAAGAGTGCACAAGAAGAAACTTGAGCACCGAGTACAAACTAAACAAGAACAAACTTGAATACAAATTAGCAAACAAACTCTTAACCTTTACTCGTTAACCGAGCAGGTATTTATAGGCTAAGTAAACTAATCCTGACCATCTAATTTATTTACACGTGTACCGTTCTACACCTAATTAGGAATAGAAAACAAGATTGCCATTTCGAGCTCCTTCAGAATGAGCAGATCGTGCACTTTACATAACAGGAAGATTCTGGTTATCAGATGCATCTTCAGTTCAGAATACCCTTTGATGACTGAAGACAAACTTCAGCTGACGTTCACTTCAGAACTAATCTTCAGATGAACTACGGGCTTCTTTCTTCAGATGTTGTCAGAACAGTTTACAAAAGAATGATATATTACACCTTCAGTAGCTTTCTTCGAAAGCTTCTTCAGGAATGAAATATATACAAATAAAAGGACTAACAATCTCCCCTATTTGTTTATAATCCATGACTATGTACAAAATGAATAAAGAATAAAAAGAATAAAGAATAAAGAATTACTATTCTACAAATCTGGTATGAATTTTTCAGGAGAGGATTCCTTTGGAGTTTTAAGCACCAATTGCTTTGAGTATTCCTCCAAAATGTCTTTGACATTCGGATCTTTATAGTCTATGAAATATCGAAGAGATCTCAGATGAAGCCAGTCAGCCTTGGCAAAATCTGAAACTCTCTGAAAGCGAATCTTGTCATAAGCATCGAGAAAATAAAATCCCCTCGGATTTGAAATAGCTTTACCCACTTCAGGAATGAGACCAGGAGGCAACGAGGTGTCGAAGCCTTTGCAGTTTGGAAACTCTCCAAGAGATATCAACTCCAAAATTTGTTTCTGAGATTTCTTGAGAGTAAGTCTCCTTCTTTGAAATTTTAATTTTTCTGCTCGAGTGGGTTTCTCTGTTTGATGCATGACAGTTGCGTCTAATCCTCTCTTCTTTACTTCCTCCTCATAATATTCAATGACTTTGGTTATTTCTCTCTGAATAAACTTGACCTCATCTGTTTGCTTACGCTTTGATAAACAATCAAGTATTTTATTCCATTCAGACACCGCATAGTTCAGCTGAACATCCTTGATAGATAGATGCTGAAGGTAGGAAGATTTTTATGCTGAATCGTCAGACGGGTTTCATTGTTGACCTTCTTCAGCTTGATTACAGTGATTTTATCTGGATGCCTTCTTTGGTGTCGAGAGCTTAACCACTTTTCAGCCTTTTGTTCCATTATCCTCTTCTTCTCCTCAACTAAAGCCTTTTCGACTTCAATTTTTGCATGAATCTGTTTTTGAAGATCGAACGGTTCTAGATCAATTTTGTTAGTAGGAATCTCTTTAATAGCGATTCTCTCTGCTGCTATTCTACCAAGTTCTTCAGCCACTTTCAAGTCTTTAATTCTTGGATTTTCGTCATCTGAGTCACTTAGATCATATGTTCCCTTACTCATCTGATCATCCGAAGAGACCATTTTTCCTTTACCTTTGTCAGTTTGGCTAGGCTAACCACTGGATGAAGGAGCAGCTGATGGAATAAGAGTCTGAGAGGATTTAGCTTCACTGATTATCTGCTGACATTCAGCTCCATCCAGTTCTGATTAGAACATATCATCTTTAGCTTTTCTTTGATCAAGGAGACTTTTGAGCTCCCCCTCAGCAAATGTCTTAGCTTCCTCAGCTTTGGCTAATTTGGCCTCGAACTCGATCAAGGCTTTATTCTTTTCTTTTTCAGTGGCTTTGAGGTGTGCCACTTCTTCTTCAAATCTTTGTAAGTATTAAACACGTGAATACTTTTTATCCCATTTAATTATTTTTCGATCAGAAATGGCCTTCCTTCTTATAATTTGACAGATTTTGGACTGTCTTCTTATTTTCTCCCCCTTAGAAGCTGCAGAGAGTCTTGAAGCTTCTACCGAGTGAGACAAGGCCGAAATCTCCATCGAAAGTCCAGAGAAGGAGGGAGCAAATAAATCTTGCAACTGATGAGTTGCAGTCTCAGAAAGATTGACAACATGGATGTTGTCAACTTTGGAGGAGAGGGAATTTACAGTGGAGGAGAGAGAAGAGAGTTGAGAGTTCAATTTGGAAAACTCAATAGTCACAGAGTCAACTATGGTTATGATAAGATGGTGAAAAGTTTTATATGACTCATGAACAATTAGTTTTTTGCGCTTAATGGTTTTGTTGAGTCTGATAAACTAAGTGTTGATGGATTCAACAAGACACTTTAGCTCAGATTCAAGCTTTGCTTGATTATTGGCTACACATTGACCTTGAAAGGTATTTGTAACATCCTCAAATATGGCATATCCGCGTGCTCCATTTGGTACGTGATATTATTTAAAATGAATTAAATATAAATATATTTAATGAGAATTAATAGAAATTAGCTATTGGTTAGATAATTGTGAAACTAAAAATAGTAATAAAAATAGAAAAGAATTATAAAATAATAACTGGTTTCAAACGAGGTTTCCAAAAATATCCTCGTTATTGAAACGGTTACTCGGGTGTCGTGTTGTATGTTGAAAAGGGGAACAAAATACCCTAAATGGATAATAGAGAACTCAAGGTCGGATCTCTTATTATCACCTTACAGGTAACACACACACACTTACGAAAACACACACACACACCTCACGATATTTGCTCTTGTTCTTGAAGAAGGCAACTCAAACAAGGATCATTTGGTGCTGGATTAAAGCTTAATTCTTGTTTTTCATGTGCCCATAAGCTTCAAATCATCATCATGTTGCTACTAGTAAGCTTTTTCTCCCTTTGTTCTTCATTTTAGGTTTAGGTCAAGAATTGGGTAAAACGAATTTAGTTAACCAAGCTTAGATTTCTTGATTTCAATATGTTCTAGGATCATTAGGGAGTTGATTGGAACTGATTTTCGGAATTAAAGTAGCTATTTTGATTGAATTTCTTGAAATTGACCAAATGGGTCAAATATGGTGATTTGAAGAATCATACAAAAATCTGATGTTAAAGCTTGATATTTTAATGTTTATAGACTCCCTTTGATGTCCCAAACTTAGTACATAACTTGGAATTAATTAAGAACATGTTAAAGTTGGGTTTGGAGTAGCTGAAATCTGGGCAAAACACAAATTCTCGTGGCCTGTATGAACGTCGCGGCGCGACCATGGCTGCAGCAAACAAAATGTTGTTTTCCAATGGATTAAGTATATGTAATGCACTTGTATCACTTTTGACCAATTTTGGGGTATTTGGGTTAGTTTGAACATTTTTACAAACTTGGGCATAATTAGAGAACTTAACATTAGAACTAGCATATGTAAGTGATTTGTGGTATTCTAAATGGGCCTTTATGTAAACAATAGGTAATTAAGCATCAAGGAAGGCCGAATACATATTTGAGATATATTTGAGCACCAAGGTGAGTACCGACTTGTATGAATCCAATAAAGGAGGTTTTTGAATACTAATTGTTTAAATGAACACGGTATGCTATTTTTATGCAAATAGACTTGTATATTTATATATATAAGCTTAGAAACAAGTTATTGACATGAAGTATGATATATTTGGCATGTATTTAAATATATGCATATTTATTGAGATATCTGGATATATATGATTTCATATGTGAAAGCATGCATGCTATGATCTCTTTTATGAGATAATGATGAGCTATGTGAAAAGTCCGGACATATGTGCATGAAAGGTCAGCTTCGGCTGGGTCTCAGGGGCCTTCGGGCAATTGTTCGGGACTAATGGTACTCGAGTGCCATTCCTTTAACATTTGGGGTGATTGCCTTAACTGGCTGAGCCTAATGAGTCTTTGGCTCCGTAACGAGCAGGTGGAGTCACTTATGTGATGATACAAGCACGGTTGGCAGTGTTTGATTCCCCCGGTGGTTGTTATTGAGCCGGACTAGATATCTGGAAAGATATAGCACTGCTAGACATGTCAGCATTACCGCTAATTGTTAGGATAGCATTGTATGCTCATATTTGATTCATGACTTGTTATTATTGCACTTATACCTGTTTGTATTCACTAGCTATTTTATGTAGCTAATCCTGTTGTTGTTTCCCTTTTTCAGACAAAGTATAGGCAGGCTTGGTGAGACGGGAACCTTATGCATTTGTACGGGCTTGTTGTGGAACACTGCTTTTGGTATTTAATATATACAATGGTCGGTTTAGTTTAAAGTAACACCGGTAGTCGTGTTTGGCAAGTTTTGTTTTGTATATTTGTATATACAACTATAATAGTTTAATAGGCTTGGGTTTGTTTATTGTTTTTGAAAATTCCGCTGCTTTACTTTTGAAATTCGGTTAGGATAACTAACAGGTAAGCATTCAATTTACAAACGGACCCATGCAGTTTGAAAACTCGAATTAAGTGATTTTTAAGGTTTCAAAGGAGGTGTTACAAGTTAGGTATCTGAGCCTAAGTTTGAGGGAATTGGGTACTTGAAAGAGTATTCAATCTCAAACTCGGGCCCGACCATTATGAAGTGTTCCTAATTGGGTAAAGGGGTTTGAGTATGAGAGTTATATGATTAGTACTTGTATTTAGCTAGTCTATATGTTTATGTGTAAGTATAAGTGCTATAATGAATAATCCTTCTTTCATATAGCAAAAGTTGAATATGTCTACACAACCGGGTGCTACTGAACAAGCACTTAAGGAAATGGAGGACGAAGCCTCCCATATACCTCCTCAGCAGGCTGCAGATGAGCAGTCACAGCACCATTCTGAAGGTGCACCTGCTGATAACGTGCAACAGGCGTACATCAGATGCCTTGAGGAGGAGCTCCGTACTGCAAAGGAGCTTCTATTCAACTTGGCTTTGGGTAGACCAACCCGTAAGCCATGTTGAATTTTTTATCATGCCACCCACCTACCTTTGAGGGGAGTGATGACCCCGTAGTTACTATGAGGTGGATCAGAGAGATGGAGCAGGCCTTTGAGTCCTGCGAATGTGAGTCCGAATACCACGTCAGGTATGCTGTTCGGATGTTGAAAGGCCGTGCCATATACTGGTGGGACACGGTCAAAGCCTCTATCAGAAAGGAGGTACTTGATTCTTTACTTTGGGAGCAATTCGCAGAGAAAGTGTAGAAGAAGTAATGCACTGAATATGATATGGAATGCTTGGAGCGTGAGTTCAACAATCTCCAAAAAGGAGATAAGACTATGGAGCAACACATCAGTGCTTTTTCTGACAAAATGAGGTTTGTACCTCATTTATTAACTGATGAAAATTTGAAGATAAGAAAGTTTGTTGCTACATTACCCTTGGAGTTTCGAGCACATGTCAGAGCGGCAAGTGATCTGGATCGAGCTTTTGAAATAGGTCGACAAATGGAGGGTGATCGCATTCAGTGTAGGGGCGAATCTGTAGGAGGAAGCAATAAGAGGAAGTTCCAATCCTCTTCTAACCCAAGTCCTTTAAAAGGACAATCTTCTGCAGGTACCAAATCTGGTGATTACAAGAAGCCTAAATCTGAAGGCTTGTGGTGCAACCAATGCCGTTCCACCCATTCTGGTGATTGTTCTAGAGCTACCAGAAGGTGTGCTATATGTGGTATCAAAGGCCACCCAGTGGAGGATTGTAGGTTTAAGGAGGATGTCTGCTTCAGATGTCGTCAGCCTGGGCACAGAATCGCCAAATGCCCACAGAGTACTAATACACGAGCTGGAGGATCATCGTCTGAGCCGAAGAAAGACGGCGCCCCACGTGCTAAAGGGCGTGCGTTCCAGATGACGGTCGAGGAGGCCAAGACTGCATGGGATGTGATTACGGGTACTTTCTTTGTTAATTATACCCCAGCGTGTGTATTGTTTGATTCCGGGGCTACTTATTCTTTTGTCTTGGTATCTTTTTGTCATAAGATGCAATTGCCTACATCTGCATTAATTGATCCGATTACAGTAGAGACCGCTAATGGTAGAATAGTTTCTGTTGCTGATAAAGTTCCTATCGCGGTTATCTACATTGATGGAATTAGTTTTCCTATTTCATTCCTTATCATGCCTATTGCTGGGTTTGATATTGTGATTGGAATGGACTGGCTCAGTACTCGTAATGCTGAGATCCTGTGTTCTAAAAAGATTATTAAGTTTCCTATCAGACGGGTCTTATGCAATAGCAAGGGGGGAAGGACGGGAATCTGACATTCCTATCATCTCGGTTATCAAAGCTTCAAAATCATTGGCGAAAGGTTGTATATCCTACTTAGCATATGTAATTGATGCTAAGATGGAGAAGCAACCAGTTGAAGACATCAGGATAGTGCCAGAATATCCTGAGGTGTTTCCAAATGAATTACCCGGGCTACCGCCAGTCAGGGATATTGAATACAAGATCGATCTTATTCCAGGAGCTACTCCGGAGGCTAAAGCTCCATACCGTCTCGCTCCTTCAGAGATCCGCGAGATGATGAACCAAATACAAGAACTACTTGACAAGGGCTTCATTCACCCGAGCTCTTCTCCTTGGGGAGCTCCAGTTTTAATCGTCAAGAAGAAAGATGACACTATGCGAATGTGCATAGATTATAGGGAGCATAATAAGCGAACTGTAAAGAACAAATACCCACTCCCACGCATAGATGACTTGTTTGATCAACTGCAGGGAGCAACGTGCTTTTCCAAGATTGACCTTCGATCAGGGTATCATCAGGTACGGGTTCATACTGAAGACATACAGAAGACTGCCTTCCGTACACGTTACAACCATTATGAATTCTTGGTTATGCCATTTGGCTTAACCAATGCACCAGCTATCTTTATGGATCTCATGAACCGAGTTTATCGTCCATTTCTAGACAGGTTTGTGATAGTCTTTATTGATGACATCTTGATCTTTTCAAAAACTGAAGCTGAACATGAATCACACCTTCGTCAAGTTCTCGATACTCTCAAGCGAGAACAACTGTATGCCAAACTTTCTAAATGTGAGTTTTGGCTTCGGGAGGTGCATTTTCTTGGCCATGTTATCTGCAGGGATGGTGTTAAAGTAGACCCTGCAAAAGTAGAGGCAGTGATGAATTGGGAGGTCCCCAAAACTCCTACAGAGATCAAGAGTTTTCTTGGTCTAGCTGGCTATTATCGGCGGTTTATCCGTGATTTTTCTAAACTTGCTGGTCCTCTTACTAAACTAACACGGAAGGATGTTGCTTATGTGTGGTCTGATGCACAGGAGCAATCCTTTCAATCCTTGAAGCGGTTATTATGTGAAGCTCCGATTCTTACATTGCCTAACGGGTCGGAGGATTTTATCATCTATTGTGATGAATCTTATTTTGGATTAGGTTGTGTTCTAATGCAGTGCGACAATGTGATTACCTATGCTTCAAGGCAATTAAAACCACATGAAAAGAACTACCCAACACACGATCTTGAACTCGCAGCAGTTGTATTTGCATTGAAGCTGTGGAGACATTACTTATATGGCACAAAATGTATCGTATGCACGGATCATAAAAGCTTACAATATGTCTTTTCTCAAAAAGAACTCAATATGAGGCAACGACGCTAGATTGAGTTAATCAAAGACTATGATTGTGAGATCCGTTATCATCCAGGCAAAGCTAATGTAGTAGCTGATGCCTTGAGCAGAAAAGGGGTTTCAACTAAAGCCAAATTCATGAAGCTAACTGTGGTTTCCGATATTATTACAAAATTGAAAGAATCACAGCAATTGGCTCTACAGGAGGAAAATCTGAAAGCTGAGACTATGAGGAAGATAAAGGATCAGCTAGCTGAAGATAGTCGGGGTTTGAAGACTTTTCAATCCCGAATCTGGGTACCATTAATTGGAGGCAACCGTGAGTTGATACTAGAGGAAGCTCACAATTCCAGGTTGTCTGTTCATCCAGTTATTACAAAGATGTAATATGATCTTAAGAAGCTGTATTGGTGGCCTACTCTTAAAAGAGACATCGCTTCATTCGTGGAGAAGTGTCAAATATGTGCACATGTCAAAACCGAGCATCAAAGGCCTTATGGCAATCTGCAACAGCTTGACATTCTAGAATGGAAGTGGGATCATATTACAATGGATTTTGTCACCAAGCTACCTAAGATACTTAAGGGGCATAATATGATTTGGGTCATTGTTGACCGTTTGACCAAAAGTGCCCATTTTCTTGCTACAAACGAATCTGCATCATTGACACGCCTAGCTCAACTCTATATCAACGAGATAGTCACTCGTCACGGTTTACCTTGTTCTATTGTCTCTGACCGTGACTCTCGTTTCGTGTCTAACTTCTGCAAAGCTTGCAACGTGAGCTTGGCACACGGGTTCATCTGAGTACTGCTTATCATCCACAAACGGATGGTCAGTCTAAAAGAACAATTCAGACTCTTGAAGACATGCTTAGGGCATGTGTGCTTGAATATGGTGGTTCTTGGGATTCTCATCTCCCTTTGATAGAGTTTGCTTATAACAACTCTTATCATTCTAGTATTGGGATGCCACCATATGAGATGTTATACGGGAGGCGTTTTTGCACTCCCACTTGTTGGCTTGAACCGGGTGAGAAGCAGTATGCCGGACCTGAAATTGTGTAGATCACTTCTGATAAAGTCAAGATAGCTCTGGAGAAACTAAAAGCGGCTCATGATCGTCAAAAGGTATATGCAAACCCAAAGCGCCAACCTGTTGAATTCAGTGAAGGCGATAGGGTATTCTTGAAGGTATCCCCTTGGGAGGGTGTGATTCGGTTTGGTCGCAAAGGCAAGCTGAGTCCACGTTATATTGGTCCATTCAGGATTATCCGAAAGGTCAACGAGCAGACTGTATCTCTTGAATTACCTCCTGAGTTATCTGGTATTCACAACACTTTCAATGTATGCTATTTTGAGAAAGTGTAAAGTTGAGGAGAATCAAGTTCTACCTCTACAAGAATTGAAGGTTGATTCGGCTAAACGCCTTGTAGAGGAGCCAGTTGAAATTCTTAACGTGAAGACAAAGAAGCTGCGTAAGAAGATGATCAGACTGGTTCTAGTCAAGTGGAAGCACAGCCTAGGTCCCAATTTGACATGGGAAACCGAGGATGACATGAAGGCACGATACCCTCACTTATTCCCAGTTGAACAGATTCCGAGGACGGAATCTTCTTAAGGGGGGTAGAGTTGTAACATCCTCAAATATGGCCTATCCGTGTGCTCCATTTGGTACGTGAAATTATTTAAATGAATTAAATATAAATATATTTAATGAGAATTAATAGAAATTAGCTATTGGTCAGATAATTGTGAAATTAAAAATAGTAATAAAAATAGAAAAGAATTATAAAATAATAACTGGTTTCAAACGAGGTTTCCAAAAATATCCTCGTTAGTTGAAACGGTTACTCGGGTGTCGTGTTGTATGTTGAAAAGGGGAACAAAATACCCTAAATGGATAATAGAGAACTCAAGGTCGGATCTCTTATTATCACCTTACAGGTAACACACACACTTACGAAAACACACACACACACACACACCTCACGATATTTGCTCTTGTTCTTGAAGAAGGCAACTCAAACAAGGATCATTTGGAGCTGGATTAAAGCTTAATTCTTGTTTTCATGTGCCCATAAGCTTCAAATCATCATCATGTTGCTACTAGTAAGCTTTTTCTCCCTTTGTTCTTCATTTTAGGTTTAGGTCAAGAATTGGGTAAAACGAATTTAGTTAACCAAGCTTAGATTTCTTGATTTCAATATGTTCTAGGATCATTAGGGAGTTGATTGGAACTGATTTTCGGAATTAAAGTAGCTATTTTGATTGAATTTCTTTAAATTGACCAAATGGGTCAAATATGGTGATTTGAGGAATCATACAAAAATCTGATGTTAAAGCTTGATATTTTAATGTTTATAGACTCCCTTTGATGTCCCAAACTTAGTACATAACTTGGAATTAATTAAGAACATGTTAAAGTTGGGTTTGGAGTAGCTGAAATCTGGGCAAAACACAAATTCTCGTGGCCTGTATGAACGTCGCGGCGCGACCCTTAAGGGTGTCGCGGCGCGACCATGGCTGCAGCAAACAGAATGTTGTTTTCCAATGGATTAAGTATATGTAATGCACTTGTATCACTTTTGACCAATTTTGGGGTATTTGGGTTAGTTTGAACATTTTTACAAACTTGGGCATAATTAGAGAACTTAACATTAGAACTAGCATATGTAAGTGATTTGTGGTATTCTAAATGGGCCTTTATGTAAACAATAGGTAATTAAGCATCAAGGAAGGCCGAATACATATTTGAGATATATTTGAGCACCAAGGTGAGTACCGACTTGTATGAATCCAATAAAGGAGATTGTTGTGGAACACTGCTTTTGGTATTTAATATATACAATGGTCGGTTTAGTTTAAAGTAACACCGGTAGTCGTGTTTGGCAAGTTTTGTTTTGTATATTTGTATATACGCCAAACACGTGTTTAAACTGTAATAGTTTAATAGGCTTGGGTTTGTTTATTGTTTTTGAAAATTCCGCTGCTTTGCTTTTGAAATTCGGTTAGGATAACTAACAGGTAAACATTCAATTTACAAACGGACCCATGCAGTTTGAAAACTCGAATTTTAAGTGATTTTTAAGGTTTCAAAGGTGGTGTTACAGTATTGGACTTAACAGAAGTAGACACAGAAAGAACAAGCTCAGATAGACTTTCCAAAGAGGAAGCAATGTCTATGGGAGGTTCAGAGGTTTGAGAATGTATAGACTTGGGGGATTGAATAAAATCAAAAGCATCACTGTCATCAAAAGGATTGACAATTGTATTAGGAGAAGGAATATCAAACAGGGTATGTAGGAGATATGGGGAGGCCATAGCAGCAGAAGGAGTGAGTGATGCATCAGGGGCCTGAAGCTCATTTGCTTCAGTTACAGTCGGGTTTAAGACTGTGTCTTCATTAGCATTAGGAATCTATACTGAAGGAGGTTGAACTTCAGTTTCATTGATGAGGATAAGTGGGGCATCACTCTTAGTTTGGTTTGAAACTGATAAATCATTTGCCCTGGTAGAATCCATAGTGTCAATGAGGAGTGGTGACACATCAAGGGATTTGGTTGCAGTTTCATCTTCATGGTGAATTGAAGAATCATCAACTAGTTGGACCTCTGAAACTAGGGGTATTGTAGTTTCATCATTGGTGATAGGCTAAGCATCAGTGTCAGCCGGTTTGGGTACTGACTCATCATGTGCTTGGTCAATATCCATAGTCTCAGTTGGGTGTCCTGATACATTAAGGGATAGAGGGGGAAGATCAGCAGAGACAGGAATGGTAGTTCCCTGTTCTGGTGGTACCTGAGTTGCAGTAGGTTTGCTGGCAGACTCAATGGTGGTTAAAGAAGAAGTCTCGGCTGACTAGTGTTTATCAGTGTCTTGAACTTGTGAAGGTAGAGGAGGGACTTCAGGGACAACTTGGTTTTGAGCTGTCTCTTCATCAATCAGACTAGGTTTAGAGACTTTGATTAACGGAGAGCTTACCTGAGCAACGGCAGTTGATGTGGAGGAGTGAAGCTGAGTCTTGCGAAGAATCAGCGGAGTTTCATCAGGTGAATCCTTACTGGAAGCATAGTGAGATATGATGGGACTAGAAGGTATGGTGGGTTTTTGGTGTTTAGAGAGTGATCTTTGCTGGTGAGTGGTAGTAGGTTGTTTAGAGGTGGATTTGGGCATTGTTGAAGGGTTGGTTGATGACTTAGATGTGGTGGATAGGAATTTCCTTTTCTTTGTCTTTGATGGAGAAGACTGAGGTTGAGATTGAGGTTGAGGTTGAGGTTTGAAAGGGGCAGCTTCAGAAGATAGACCTGAATATGGTGGTGGAATAGCACGAGAAGGCTTCAGCGAGACGATTTCAAGCATCAAAGCAGTCAGCGCTGGGTTGAAGGCAGATGAGGAGCCGGTCCATACTGAACCCGGTAAGGAAGGAGATGAAAGTAGGATTGAAGCATAGTTGTATTCTTTAGGTGTTAACAGCGAGTAGATAACCAGTGAAACAAACCTTGGAAAAGGGATGTGTTGAGATGAGAAAGCCTTTTGTGCCTTAACCAGTTAACCTTTGAATTAGCTTCAGAAAAGAAGCAAGCATCCTTTTCAGAGATAGCAGAATTGAAATCAACAACATACATGTTGCCTTGCCTTTTTGCTTGTAAGACCTCTTTTCCTTTCTTGTTAAAGATTGAACCTTTGGTCTTCCTAAAATGTACTTCATAATCTGCATCACACAACTAACTGATGCTGATCAGATTGTGCTTAAGTGCAGTCACATGGGCAACATTCTTGATGTTGACTGAACCTTTGTTAAGATAGTCATAGCCATCAGTTTTGCCACATTTTCCTCCACCAAAAGTGACCTTAGGGCCATTAGCTTCTTGAACCCCATTCAGTAGGGACTTACATCCGGTCATGTGCCTTGAGCATCCACTGTCAAGGTACCAAGTGTTATCATGCTGACCGCCCTACACAGATGATCAAATAGTTTAGTTCATTTGAAGAGCCCAAACTTTACTGGGCTCCAAAATACACTTCTTAAAAGATCGATTCGAGGTCTTGTTTTCATTAGAACACGAGGTAGCTTCATGACCTCTTACTCCACATTTGTAACATTTACGAGTGGATTTTGAGTTCTTTGCCTTAATATTTTTATTTTTCTTCTCTTTTTCACCGATTAATTTTAAAACTCTGAAAAGAGAATCCTTAACTTCTTTGAGTTTGGATACGGGCAGATCAAAGATTTTCTCATCAGTTTTGACTTTGAAGGATTTTGAATTTTCAGCTTTGGATGGAAAGATTTCAACTGATGATTCTTCAGTTGATGAAACCATGGGAATAATAATGTCATAGAAAACACTAGCTTCAGGAAGAAAGCTTGAGTTGGATGACTCAGCTATTTTGATTTCAGAAGATATTTCATCAACTGAGTCAGTACAGGTTTCAGTCTTGATTATAGGTTGGGCTTCAGATGGGGTTACAGGTATAACTTCAGGATGGGTTTTGGTAGGGCTTGATGTACTAGGTATTTCAATGATTGGTTCAGTAGTTTCATTGGATTGTGTATCATACTCAATAGGAAGTTGAAGATTTCTAATTTCAGAATTTGTTCGTTCAGAAAAGCTTGGATTAATAACTTCAAATTTGGTAAATCTCTTTTTGAGCAGATTTTGATTTCCAATGTCATTAATACTTATGTCATTAAAAATCATTTCATCAATATTTTTACACTTTTTGCTGAAATCAGCAGCTTGTTTAATGTGTCCTATGCCCACTCTTTCTCTTTGAATAACCATCTGATGATTGATACTCTAAAATGCTAGTTTATTTGGACTCAACCAAAGATCAATAATCGACTGACGAACTTTCAATTTTTCGTTAGAGTCTTGCAAATCTATTTTCACATTTTTGAGTTCATTTGTTAAAAATTCAAGATGATTCTTTAAGGCATAAGACTCTTGAAGAAATTGCTCATTTTCTTTCTCGATGACATTTATATCAGAGGTAAGCTTGGTGATAGTTTGTTATGATTTCTTTTGATTGTTATGTGTGATTGTCAGATCAGAACACATAAGAAAACATATCATCTTTCTCATTAATTGAGTAATCTTTGAAATTTGATACCTTATACATCATCGTGGGGTTCCATCCTTCAGCTGAGCTGAGTTTTTCAGCTTCAGCCAGATCTTTGCTGAACTTGCTTTCAGTAGCCATCAAACACATTTTAGGATGTGCAGTTCCATAGATTTCTTCAGCCACCAGACATTTACCCCTAACTCCTTTTTCTTCTTCATCTGATGACGTCTCAGAATTAGTCCAGCCCAGGTCATCAGCTATCATGGCCTTTTCCTTCTTCCTTTCATTTGAGGCTTTGAGGGCTTTATATTTGGCTTTATACTTATCAGCCTTAGAAGGAAACCCTTTCTTAGGATTTGAAGAAGCCTCCTTTACATAGCACTCAGTTGCATAATGACCATGCTTCCCACACTTGAAGCACTCATTCTTAGACCCCTCAGATGAGCCCTTTTTCTCTGAAGAGAACTTCTTATCAAATCTTTTCTTCCCTTCAGACTTGAACTTCTGAAATTTTTCATGATGAAAGCTTTTTCGGTACCTTCATCGTCAGACCTTTCCTCCTCCTCAGCTTCATTAACCCGAGACTCATCATCAGAATCTGAGTCCTCAGTTTGTTTGTACTTAGCTCTTTGAGGATTTCCAGCAACCAGAGCCAGAGTCTTCTTGAAGGCCTTCTTCAGATCAGTTTTCTGAATGCGAGTCTGTTCATCATTCAGCAAGATTCCATATAACTTGTGAATGTTCATGTCCTTGAGCATATTATTGGTTCTCAGGATCATGCACATGGTGTCCCATTCAGATGGGAGGGAATCCAGAAATTTGTTGAGTATTTGGAATTTCTCTCTGACAACTCCAACTTCAGTCATGTTGTTCAGTAGACATGTGAACCTTGTGTAGACCTCAGTGAGAGACTCTGAGTCTTTAGTACAAAAACTTTCATACTTGCGTATGATGTTTGTCTTCTTGTTCTCACGAACTTCAATAGTTCCTTCGAACGACATGCATATGCTTTCCCACATATCTTTTGCTGTTTTTAGATTACAAACAGTATGAAATATTTCATTAGGTAAAGCGATGACAATATTGTTTCGTATTTTAGCATCCAAACCCACAAGTTTCTTATCCTCCTCTGTCCATTGAGATCTAGGTTTTGAACAAGAGGGAATGGAGGTTTCAGCAGAGCCAGTCTCCATGGAGATGGTTTAAGGAACATAAGGACCTTCCTCCAAAACAACAAGTGAGTTGCAGTCAAGATTTTCTGAATATAAAAGCATTCTATTTTTCCAACTGAAAAAATGTTCAATTGAAAACTTTGGTGGTTTGGCAGAGGAACCATTGTCGATGTAATCAAACTTCGACATGTTGAATAGATCACTAATTTATAGATAAAATTAGAACCTGCTCTGATACCAATTGTTTTTTCCGAAAGTGAATAAAACTAACTATGAACAAAATCAAAGTGCGGAAATAGTTTTAAAGCAACGAACACACGAAAGTTTTCAAAGCAAGATTATATTAATAATCAAACTTCAAAGAGTGCACAAGAACAAACTTGAGCACCGAGTACAAACTAAACAAGAACAAACTTGAACACAAATTAGCGAACAAACGCTTAACCTTTACTCGTTAACCAAGCAGGTATTTATAGGCTAAGTAAACTAATCATGACAATCTAATTTATTTACACGTGTACCGTTCTACACCTATTTAGGAACATAAAACAAGATTGCCATTTCGAGCTCCTTCAGAATGCGCAGATCGTGCACTTTATATAACAGGAAGATTCTGGTTATCAGATGCATCTTCAGTTCAGAATACCCTTTGATGACTGAAGACAAACTTCAGCTGACGTTCACTTCAGAACTAATCTTCAGATGAACTACGGGCTTCTTTCTTCATATGTTGTCAGAACAGTTTACAAAAGAATGATATATTACACCTTCAGTAGTTTTCTTCGAAAGCTTCTTCAGGAATGGAATATATACAAATAAAAGGACTAACAATATGACTCTTATCAGAATTAAACGAAGTAATGACTCTTAGTCAGGCATACCAGCATATCCATGTTGATCATCTACCAAAGATATCAGATTATATGCTAGTATCAAGTCTTTCATTTAAGTTCAACGTTCTTTCACTGGAATGCCTTAGTTTTAGTTTCTCTCTTCTTCCCCTTTTAAGCAACAAACATTGTTCTCAAAAGGTTAAATAACTAAAACTTAGAAGAACTCCTCAAATGTATTAGCACTTCTTGATTTCAATTTTATCCTTCTCCCACTGAATGTAGAATGGACGACTTCGAACTATAAGATAGACAAGCAAAGAACCTTTATAGTCGTATCTTAATAAATGCTAAATAGACCATCAATTGAATTTAGATTGGAGGACTTAGTCACAATGGTAAATGAATATCCTGACAAATCGGACACACATTCTTGACCCGTCATAAACCGGACCAATAGCACCCGGTTCCCTACTCCATGACACCATGTACCAATGCGTCTTAGTAGGATATGAATTGTGAAACAATTCCACAATTCACTATATGGTCATCCAGTATATAGATAATAGATACCTTAGCATATTAACTAGATCTAAGTACCTTGATCTATATGCCCTATTGATTCTTAAATTTGTCTTGGTTAATTCTGAACACCAACAAGGTTTCAGACATATACCCAAACTAGTAAATGTCTCGCACCTACTACCATCAAGGTAGTGACGAAGAAGTTTCTCTTTCGTTATTCTTTGTGATGTGCTTGAACGAATTATCCATAAAATGTGATCAATATCCAACATGCCTAAAATCCTCTCAAAAACTCCGGTGAAGGATCTCATATTCATCTTAGTCTAATAAACAAGATCAACATCAAAGCGTTTAGCCCGAGGCTAAACTATTCCAAGATCCCAACCACATGGATCTAGGTGATATATTACTTGTTTATGTGGTAAAGTTGATTATCACACAAAGACGGCTTATCCAAACTACTTTGGATTAAGAATCAATTATTCATGAATATTCTATTACTTGTAACAAAAACCTTGTGTATGCCATGACATGGAAAAATTTTGAACAAAATATCTCACAACAAATTTCTATAATAAATTTCGTATTTTAAGAATAAACTCATTGTCACCACATGTAAAGTTGTGTGCCACGCAGGGCAAAACAACACATGAGCTATGACATAAAAACCTTGAATAAATAACGCTTAAAAAGGTTTTACATCAATTCTTAAAACTTCAAAATTATGTCCACCGTAATTGAAAACGAGCATATAAAGAGATGTTACTTGCCACGCAGGGCAAACAAAATAAAGTAATAAATAAACCGGCGACAAAAGTGAGATCAAGTCTCCTTATCTTCTCTTAGAGGACAATCATCATGGTTTCCTCGCCCGAGATCCGATTCTTCATGCTTTTCTTTCACCAAAGGACATACAGTTTGTAACAAACAAATTTGTGACTAACGTGAGTCAATCAGCTCGGGTCAATAACCCAGCTTATAGAAGAATAGCAATGAATCATGAATGTACCTGAACATGGAAAGTTAACTCTCTCTTTCCTGAGAAGTTTTATATCCTCTCGGCACGTAGGGCAGGCGTGACGGCCCCAATTTCCAAATCTTCCACAGAAGTAGCAAACCACCTTTTCTTGAGTCTCTTCTTGAGGCACTTCCTCTATGTCCTTCGACTCAATATCAAGGATAGGCTTGGAAACTCCAACCTTTCCTTTTAGGGTCGGTTTCTTCTTCCTTTTCCTTTGTTTCTTTAAACCCAAGACGGGAGTGGTTGAGGTGGAACTATGCTTGGCCATGTCAGACTCCGCAGACTTCAACATGGCATGCAATTCACTTAAGGATTTCTCCATTCCTTGCATATGATAGTTTGTGACAAACTGATCATATGATGCGGGCAGAGACTGGAGTACAATATCCACATCGAGCTCTCTCCCAATAGGAAATCCTAACCTCTCTATTTGGTCCACGTTCGCCTTCATCTTAAGGACGTGAAGACCAACATTCCCGCCTTCCTGCAACCTACAACCGACTAAGCTTTTAACACACTCATAGTGTTCCTGCCTAACTTGTTGTTGGAACATGTCCTTGAGCTTGTTTAACATATTGTACACACTCATGTGCTCGAGCTGTTTTCGCAATTCCGAGCTCATAGTTGACAACATGAGGCAGGCAACATCGTGCGTGTCCTTAACATGTTTTTCATACCTGTATTGGACGGCCCAAGTCGCGTTGGTAGCAGGTGGCTCCGGAAGGGGTTCCTCAAGGATGTGCAACTTTGACTCATGGCGAAAGACAATCCTCAATTGCCTAAGCCATGCAATAAAGTTCACCCCCGTGAGTTTCTCCCTTTGTAGGAACACACGAAGTGATATGTTTGACGTTGTGTTGTTTTGGTTTGACATCTATAAATAACAATAATACGAGTTTTGGTTAGTTTAGATAAACCTTGTTAAAAAATTATTACCCCATAGTTTTAGATAAAAACAATTATTCGTAACAAGGGCTAAGAACCTCATTTCACCTCGCACGGTGACGGGTTTGTCGCGGATCACGTGGCGAAGCTATTTAGGCCATCAACCATTTTACCAATTGTAATCTCTATTACAACTCTTAGACACTTGCGGGATCCGTTGACATCCATTATGTCGGTTGGCATGTTCGACCCCTTCCTTACACCAATCTTAATATATATTTTTTGTTTAGCTAACTATATACTAAAATTGTAAACCGTCCGACAAGACACACGGGTGGCACTCTCGACCATCAATTGGCTCGTGCTTGGCTCGACAACCAACCATACGAGTTACCCCACTCACCTTCCACACAACTACACAAGGAATGACTCGTGCTTAGCTCGGCAATCATCCTAGTTTCGTTAGATTCGGGTGGTGTCGTCTTACGGATAATGCGTGATTTACATTTTGAAAAACGGGATTTTGTTTCCGGTTTCTAAAAAAAACCTTTTTGTCAATTAACAAAGTAAGTGTCAAAAGGAAATTAAGCACTTTTAAATATAATACGAAGTTTATATTTTCTTTGTCAATTCTATTCGCGCGAGATTGTGAACCATTTTAACAAACGTTGTGTTTTATTTAATTTTATAGAAAAATTGTCAAGCATGCGAATCCTAATCCATGCATAGAAAAATAAAACACAACCACGCAAAATATATATATAATTCGGTAACATGCCCAAAAAATCCTATGCATTTTGCCCGTGAGCCACAACGGGGAAAATGAGGCCAAAACCTAAGGACAAGGTAAAGTCTCGTTGGGTGAGCTCCCATTGAATCCAACACCTTCGATAGCGTGTTGATTCCTTCTCGCCAAGATGTCATCACCATGACTCCCGTTGATTTCTCCGGTTCTAATTGTATACTATTTACAAATACATAGAATATATATATATATATATATATAAACGACACGCAGGTCGTATTCCTACACTATTTATACAAATACACGGAATAAAAGAAAACAGCGTGCAAGCCGCACCAATAAATAAATATTTACAACAATACGGCACGCAGGCCACCAAAAACCAAATCAATCAACCACCACAAGACATAGGCCTAAAGGCATATCATGTTACCGAATTAACCAAACGCAACATAAATGAAACATGGTGTGCCACACAAAACCATGATAAAATATATATCTATATTTTAGTTAAGATTGTCAACAACATCAAAGGCACCAAAATAACAATCTTTGTACATATGCATTAGTGTACCAAACCATTTTTGTGACACATATTCATATATACATTTATAGTATATATTTATGTACACTTCATGCCAAGTTACAACAAATATATAAATATAAAAACTAAAATATTAACAAGGCTACAAATATAACAATTCTAGCACAACAAGAATCTCAATGAAAAACCAATTTTAAGAAAACAATTTTCTTATATAAAAGTATTTATATGGCTTTTCTAGACTCGATGTAAAACTAACATATTAGGTAGGCTACAAATATATCAATTTTAGCCTAGCAACCATCCATACGAAAATCATTTCAAGAAAACAATTTTCTTATATGAAACATTTATATGGTTTTTCTAGACTCGTTAGTGCAAAGCCATGTTAGATATGGCTCCGACACCACTGAAGGTATTTGTTTGGCATAATCGAGTAGCAACAGAAGCAAGATACAATACAACAAACTATAACTAGCCAAACAAACACACATGCCATGGACCAAAATCTAAACATGAAGTTGAAACTAGAACATAATAAACAAAGTAGAAGAAAGATGGTACCATCATGCAAGATCACCAAAAGCTTTCTTTTTTTGCCAAAGTGTGTAGAATTCAAGGAAGAATTCCTCTAGAGTAGTCCACCCCAAGCACACTTGATTCCTCAATGCTAGTAGGTTGATGTAGCCACCAAAACAACACAATACAAGAGCAAGAAACACCTTTGTACAACAAGTCTAGATCACAAAGTGTATGTCAACTTCTCATGTGCATCAAAACTTGATCACTTTCAAGAATAACAACCAAGAGAGAATATCAACTTCCAAGAACCTCTTGAACTCTCTCAAGTCTGTTCATGTCTAGAGAAACATGTAGCTAGCATTAACCTCTACCTAATCCCATTAAAATGTGAGTTAAAAGATGTTAATTCTACTGTTACAGGGACTGTACACGGTCCGTGTTGGTCAACACGGCCGTGTAGGCTCAAGGTCCACGGCCTCAATTGGGCCAAGATAGCCTGTGTCTAACAGGCCCAACACGGCCCGTGTTCACCTACACGGCCGTGTAGGCCCAAAGCACACAGTCTCTACTTGGGCCAAAACGCCCCATGCTAGTTGGGCTGAACACGGCCCGTGTTCAAGAACACGGCCCGTGTACCATGCTGTCAAAACCCATTTTGGCCTTTTCTCTCTCTTTTGCTTTATCGTGTTGCCGGAA
This sequence comes from Dittrichia graveolens, assembly GCA_038502395.1. NCBI lineage: Eukaryota > Viridiplantae > Streptophyta > Magnoliopsida > Asterales > Asteraceae > Dittrichia > Dittrichia graveolens. The sequence continues at coordinate 56,815,783 of JARJIL010000009.1, read as the reverse complement.
TCAATACTTGGTGTGTGACCCAATAGGCCTATACTTCATCAGCAGTGTTATTAACTCGTTCGTGTCAGCGGGCATATTCCAACAGTACTACCCCAGCATGAATTCTTATCTGATTTTGAGGGTCTCAACACAACTCTGCCATTGAACATCACCCCTTTGCCATACAAGTTTATAGTTACGCCTGTTGAAGGTATATTCTTTCTGGACAGAGTTGGCACTTGGAGGTTCTTTAGACAGTCTGAAATCCACAAAGCTAGCAAGAAGTTTCTCTTTGGGCTAAGGATATCTACAAGAGGCAGAAAATTCAGGCATGTATCACAAAGGTCCTTCACTCCACATGATTATTACAGGTATGTGCACACAGTTGATAATCTTCATAAGAAAGGCTCCAAGCCCTTCAAACCATTTGAGCTAAGAGAGGTACTACCCCAGCATGAATTCTTATCAGATTTTGAGGGTCTCAACACTTCTCTTCCACTGAACATCACTCTCGAGCTGTACAAGTTTATAATTATGCCTGTTGAAGGTATATTCTTTTTGGACAGAGCTGGCACATGGAGGTTCTTTAGACAGTTTGAAATCCTTAAAGCTAGCAAGAAGTTTCTATTTGGGCTAAGGATATCTACAAGAGGCAGAACTGGAAATGAAAATTTTGAAGCCCTTGTACAAGCCCAATGTGAAGTCTTAGCTGAAGCAGATCCCCATGCCAAAGACTTTGAAGTAAAAGAAGAACCATGGTGGGATGATTGAAGACTGATCTAACTCTGAAGATTTGTTGATATCTAGTTGATTGTATATTATAGACTAGTTAGTTAGTAGTTAATCTCTGTAAATACTTCTGTACATTTCTTTATTCTGTTATTTCAAGTGATGTTTATGTATATCAGAAAATCAAAAACATATAAAAATGAAAAAATGAAAAGATTCCACAAAAACAGAACAAAATGGAACACTAGAAAAGAAACCAAAAACAGAACAAGGTTGAAAATAAAAAGAGCTACCAAAAAACAGAGAGCTAGGTAGCCAAATGTACTTAAAAGTTCAAATCTTTTGTATTCGAAGTCAAACTGATTCTTCAAAAAGAAAAAGGTTTTGTCATCATTAAATAGGGGGAGATTGGTGGGGAGATAATCACTTCACCCTAATAATCAACTCTACCTATTCTAAAACATACAATTTGATGATAACCAAACCCTACATTCAGTATGCCTTAGAAAGAATTCAAACATGTGTTATTTGAATCAGATTATGTAAAAATATGCTAAGAATGGAACCATCAGCTGAGCATCAGATCCTACTCAATGTATCAGCCAAGGGATACCAGCCAAGGAGCATCAGATGAAGAAAACAAGTAACAAAGACCATCAGCTGAGTGAAGAAAGTTGATAAGCTGAGTGCCTACACCATCAGCTGAGCAAGGACTTTGCTCAGCTACTCCATCAACTGAGTGAACAAATGGATCAGCTTAGGCCCAGAGCATCAGCTAAGTAAGTCTTCCTGTACACAAGTCATCTCTCCTCATAAACTAATGTAATTGAATGATCAGCTGAGCATTCTTGATCAACTGATTAAACAAATACATGAGCTTATGTTCTCCTAAGCTTACTATTGATCAGCTGAGCATCTATATGATCAGCTGAGCATCTATATGATCATCTGAGCAATTGTAACACCGCGATTTCAAGAACCAAATTTAAAATACTAATTTATCATTTTCATTCAAAATACGCAGCGGAATATAAAACAAGTGGCTAATATTTTACATTTAAAAATTGCCACATACTAGGTATGGTGTTACAGTTACTGAACCGGCCGACCATTGTCTGCTACAAGGTAAACTTAATATCAGAGCTAAACAAAATACAGTGTTCCTCCTAAAACATGCAACTACCCGCAGGCACCCGAGCTCACAGCCTAACAATTATTATTTTTTCAATGTGTATCATAATATTATTACAACTCATTATCATAAATTCATTATTAAGAATTTAAGTAAGTTTTAAATTCTGCTATAAACTCTCAATATCTACGGTATTTAAATTAGAGTATCTGAACCTAATTTAAACTATCTATTAGTTAAATAGAAATCTCAAACGGAATTAGTTAGATATGTTCTAATTAAGGAGTTTGTTACGGTTTTAAAGAAAAGATAAGTTCTATCTTTAAACTGCGATTTAGTCGTAGATACATCAAGTATAAGTATAAACCTTTTATGGGTTTACATGGGGGATGTGATACATAGAGCAAGAACAACATAAGTTGCGAAGCCTGTGTTCATACTTGATACGCGTGTGTTGCGATAAATTTGTGAGTTCAAAGTTAAAGAGAGTTTTCCAGAATTCTTGTTAATCAGTTTTAACAAGAAGTTCGATCATCAATTAGTTTGTGATCCAAGAGTGTTTAGAGAGAAGTTGAGTTTATAATTAGTGTAATATCAAATCATCCTGTTGATTTGATTAGAAAGTAAAAATTGTAATCAGTTCATTTGATTAGTCAATATACATTTGATTAAATTTGATTGGTTGTTTAAAGTGTATTCAACCCCCCCTTCTACACTGTATCGGTTGCTTGTTTACCCTCTTTGGGACCAACAACTGGTATCAGAGCAAGTGGCCCAGCAACAACTAAAAGAAGAAAGTGGAACAGAAGAAAGTGGCCCAGCAACAACTAAATCATCAACAGATCATGGAACAGAAGAAAGTGGCCCAGCAACAACTAAAAGAATCTATCAAAAATGCTGGATCTGCATTAGTTGCAGAAAAGAAGAAGAAAGGATCTAAAAAGTCTCAAGCTGAGACTGACTCTGAATCTGAATCTGAAGAAGTAAGTCTTAACTCAGATTCAGATGATGAAGAGATGGAGGCTCTTACTGAACAAATGGCAATGTTAGCAAGGAATTTTAGAAAATTCAGAAGAGGAAGGGGTCAATCTGACAGAAGCAAAGGTGGTAAGTTTACTTTTGATCCTAAGAAAGCTAAGTGCTACAACTGTCAGAAGATAGGACACATAGCTGCTGAGTTCAGAGTTAAGAAGGGAGAATCAGCTTCAGTGGCTAACAAGAATGCCTACAGAGCTGATAAATATAAAAAGAAATATCAAAGACTCAAATCCAAGCCAGATGAAAACACTAAAGGTCTTCTTGCTGAGACTTGGGATATTGAATCATCTACCTCAGATGATGATGAGCCAAATAGGTGTTTGATGGCCATTGAACTTAAACACTCTGAAACTCTCATAAATGCTGGAAAAAAGACTCAAAGTGATTATGAGTGTCAGCTTCATATTAACAAACTTCTAAGCGATGAATTACAAGATTCAAAAGAACAAGCTGACAATCTAAGAAATATTTGTGAATCTTGGTATAAGTCATCAAGGGAAGCAGAAAAATGTATTAACCAGCATATACCTAATCAAGTAAAACCAGTGCTTGGGGGAGATTATAGTGCTGCAGCTGATGAGATCATCAAAGAACAAGTCAGTCTTGAAGACAAAAATGTGAAATCGGATGAAATACTTCCAAAGACATTTTTAAGGAACTAGGATGGAAAACAGGTCAAAACCAATAAGTTTGTGAGATCAATCCAAAGCCCCCAGGTTATTCATACAAACCATCAAGATGAATGTTCTAGATCCAACAAAAACTGTAAGTCAGTTTTCAAAAGATTGGATTACAATCCTGTTAGAACAACTGTCTTTGACAGAATAACTCCAAATAAGTCAAAGAGAAATAACTCTCTGGTCAGTTTTGAAAGAAGTTATTAAAACAGGAAGTTGTTTGTAAGTCAGACTTCACCAAATAAGGGTAACCATAAAGCTGACAAAGGTAAGTCCAAGGTCAAAGAAAATCAAGTAGACAATCTGTCTAGAAGGATTTAAAGGTTATCCACATCCTATGACCCTAAAACTAAATCAAAATTTAATGTTGGAAAACTTAAAGAAATCACCCAAACACCTATATTTAGAAGAAAATGCTATAAGTGTGGTGACAGAGGTCATGAAGCCAAAGATTGTGTAAGTACCAATCTTAGGCCTGAAAAAGTAAAGGATGATCAGTCTAAAACAAACACAGAATCTGTTCAAGCTGATCAGTCAGCTTCCAATGGATTAGCTAAGTGCTCATCCTCAGAACCCACCAAACAGTGGGTTCCTAAAAGTAACTAATATGTTTAGTTGATCATGTGCAGGGCTCCTATAAGTGGTACCTAGACAATGGATGCTCAAGGCACATGACAGGAAGCAAGGAGATTCTAAGTGAATTCCAAAATAATGAAGGACCCAAGGTGACATTTGGGGATACTTCTCAAGGAAGGACTAAAGGTTATGGAAAGATAACTGCTGGAACAGTTACTTTCAAAAAGGTAGCATACGTTGAAGGCCTTAAACACAATCTGATAAGTATCAGTCAACTGTGTGATGAGGATTATGATGTCACCTTCAGAAAGCATGCATGAACAATTTATGATAAGAACGGAAAGCCAATACTAATGGCAGAAAGAGAGAGAGATATCTATTTGTTAGATATCAGCTCTGCAGATCCTTCAACTGAAACCTGTTTGTATTCTCACTCAACCCCCAAGCTGAGTTGGTTGTGGCACAAAAGACTGTCACACCTAAATTTCAAATATATTAACAAATTGTCTAACAAAGAATTAGTTTCTGGTCTACCAAAGATCACATTTGCTAAGGACAAACTTTGTTCAGCTTGTGAGATGGGAAAACATCATAAGGGATCTTTCAAGTCCAAGCAGAATTTTTCAATTACAGAACCATTGCATATGTTGCATTTAGACTTATTTGGACCTATAAGCACCCCAAGCCTGAGTGGAAAAAACTATACCCTAGTGATTGTTGATGAGTTTACAAGATTTACTTGGGTAATCTTCTTAAAAGCCAAAAGTGAAGCTGCATATGAGTTAATTAGCTTCATAAGACAAGAAGAGTTGCAGAACGGTAAGTCTCTTAAGCAACTCAGGACTGATCATGGAACTGAGTTTAGAAACTCAGTTCTGGAAGGCTTTTGTGAAGAGAAGGGAATCATCCAGAATTTCTCAGCTGTAAGAACTCCACAACAAAATGGAGTTGCTGAAAAGAGGAATAGAACTTTAATTGAAGCTGCCAGAACTATGTTATGTGGAGCAAAGCTTAAGCTGAGCTTCTGGGCAGAAGCTGCAAGTACAGCCTGTTATACCTAGAATAGATCTATAATAGTTAAAAGACGTGGTAAAACATCCTATGAGATGTATCATGGTAGAAAACCTAATATTGGATATTTCCATATTTTTGGTTCAACATGCTATGTGCAAAACCAAAGAGATCAGCTCCATAAGTTGGAACCCAAAGCTGATCAAGGCATATTTGTTGGATATTCTTCAATCTCCAAAGCTTACAGAGTCTATAATTTTAAAAGAAAGGTTATTGAAGAGTCAGTACATGTTACGTTTGATGAGACAAGTATTGATCGATCTGATAAAGCTAAAGCTGACCGAGTTAGTCTGAGTGAGTTTGAAAGAAGCAAAGAAGATCTCACATCAAATCCCATGTATGTTATGGATGATTCTGATGATGAGGATGGTGGCAAATCTGAAAAGGTAATATCAACTAAAGAAGCCACAAATATTGAAGATGATCACATCAATAATTCTGTTGAAACTGATCATCAGCTTGAGAATCTAGGTGAATCATCAGGTATAAGTCAGATTGAAAATCTAAGTGATCTCTCAATCCCTACTCAGACTGAAGAAGTAAGTCTTGTTCAGCCTGAGAGACACTGCTCAGATTCAGACCCAGAACCACAGTCTCCTAATATAACTTTCAAAGTATTAAAAGATCATCCACTTGATGACATTATCGGTAACATTGAAGATGGTGTGTTAACTAGATCTTAGGCAAATGCAAACTATGTTGCCTACTCTAGTTTTCTATCTCAAATGGAACTAAAGAAGACTGAAGAAGCTCTAAAAGATGAAGATTGGATTGAGTCTATGCAAGAGGAGCTGACAGAATTTCAAAGAAATAAGGTCTGGACCCTTGTCCCTGCCCCCAAAGGAAAGACAATTACAGGCACTAAGTGGGTCTATAGAAACAAAATGGACAAGGATGGAGTAGTGATCAGAAATATGGCAAGGCTAGTAGCTCAGGGGTATAGACAAGAAGAAGGTACCGACTATGATGAGACCTTTGCCCCTGTTGAAGCCATAAGATTGTTTCTAGCCTATGCAGCCTTCAGAAATTTTAAAGTGTATCAAATGGATGTTAACAGTGCTTTTCTAAATGGAGCATTACAGGAGGAAGTCTATGTGAAACAACCTCCTGGGTTTGTTGATCCTAAACATCCAGATTATGTCTATAAGTTAGACAAGGCTCTGTATGGACTCAAACAAGCTCCAAGAGCATGGTATGATACACTGTCCACCTATCTACTTTCAAATGATTTTATTAGAGGAAGCATTGATAAAACTTTATTTATAAGAAAAAGCAAAGGACATGTCATTCTGGTTCAAATCTATGTGGATGACATTATCTTTGGTTCAACAAACCAAGGTCTATGTGATTGGTTTTCAAAGATAATGTCTAATCAATACGGAATGAGCATGATGGGTGAGATGACTTATTTTTTAGGACTTCAAATTAACCAGAAAGAAGATGGTATATTCATTAATCAGAGCAAGTATGTTTTTGATCTGATTAAGAAATATGGATTAGACTCAAGCCATCCTGCAAAGTCTCCAATGTTACATAATGTCAAGTTGCACAAGGACATTGATGGGAAATCTGTATGTCAGACAACTTATAGAGGAATGATAGGTTCATTACTCTACATGACAGCAAGCAGACCTGATATAATGTTTGCTACATGTGTTTGTGCATGATATCAGGTTGATCCAAAGAAAGATGATGATACAGTTGAGGGGGAGAATACTGATGAAGTGCAAATAGAAGAAGAAACTCATGATCAGTTCATGAGTACCGTAGATCAACCCTCTCAACAGTATTCAACTCAACCAGACATTCCACTTATTGTGATCCCTCAAGCTGAACCCTTTCAAGCTGATAAGTTCAGTCTAAGTAAATGTATGTTCAAATACTTAGAATACAAGTCTTAGAGTAGATTTGTAACCTAAAGTCTTGTAAGTTCAAGAAATGATGAAAAGGTATAGATCAGTTCAATACTTATTTCAAGAACTAACTTTGGTCTGTTCCAGAGTTGTTCAACATAATTCTTTAACCTATACTTACTTTGATTCAATATTTTGTCATCATCAAATAGGGGGAGATTGTTAGTCCTATGTTCAGAAAAGTTAGATTTGATGATACAAACCATAGATATGTAAAGATGATAGGTTAAATATTAGGAATTATGTAAGTCTGTTGTAGACTGACTAGTCAGCTTAGGCTGAGTAGTCAGCGTACAAACAGATATAGAGTTTTCTATGTAAGTACTAGATAACTCAGTGACTTCTAAGCTGAGATTGGTTTCAAGAGTGAAGACTTAAAGAATTGAAGACTTGAAGATTCAGATCAGCGTCAGAAGTTAGTTTAAAGAATTTAAGTAAGTTTTAAATTCTGCTATAAACTCTCAATATCTACGGTATTTAAATTAGAGTATCTGAACCTAATTTAAACTATCTATTAGTTGGATAGAAATCTCAAACGGAATTAGTTAGATATGTTCTAATTAAGGAATTTGTTACGGTTTTAAAGAAAAGGTAAGTTCTACCTTTAAACTGCGATTTAGTCGTAGATACATCAAGTATAAGTATAAACCTTTTATGGGTTTACACGGGGGATGTGATACACAGAGCAAGAAAAACATAAGTTGCGAAGCTTGTTCATACTTGATACGCGTGTGTTGCGATAACTTTGTGAGTTCAAAGTTAAAGAGAGTTTTCCAGAATTCTTGTTAATCAGTTTTAACAAGAAGATCGATCATCAATTAGTTTGTGATCCAAGAGTGTTTAGAGAGAAGTTGAGTTTATAATCAGTGTAATATCAAATCATCCTGTTGATTTGATTAGAAAGTAAAAATTGTAATCAATTCATTTGATTAGTCAATATACATTTGATTAAATTTGATTGGTTGTTTAAAGTGTATTCGACCCCCCCCCCTTCTACACTGTATCGGTTGCTTGTTTACCCTCTTTGGGACCAACAACTGGTATCAGAGCAAGTTTCTTTGTGAGTTGAAGATCAAGATCCGCTGACAAGAAGTTAAGATGTCGACTAACAAGCAATCAAGTCATATTCCAACAATGGCGGCATAAGGGTGTCTTATTTTTTATGGCACTAACTATCCTATGTGGAAGTTCAGAGCTATGCTATATCTGAAGTCCGTGGATCACAAGATGAGTATCGTGATTCAAGATGGCCCAATAATACCCAAGATCCATATTACTGCCCCTGACAAATCTGTTCCCTCTGGAGAAACTCCCAAGCCTGAAGCATCTTGGACTGAAGAAGATCGTAAACTATTCAACCTTGATGACAAGGCACAAAGCATTATAGCAAATGCTTTGACAACCCCTCTTCTGCATACTGTGGCTGGGTGCCAAACTGCAAAAGAGATGTGGGATCCTCTCAGTGTTACGTATGAAGGCACTGACTTGGTCAAGCAACATAAGAAGACAAATCTGAGTCGTTCTTATGAGACTTTCTTTGCCAAAAGGAATGAAACTCTGGCTGATCTGTTTACCAGATTTCAATGCTTGATTAATGATCTGCTCTTGGTAGGTGTCAAGAAAGATGAGAGTGAGTTGGTACTCAAGTTCTTGGATGTGTTACCAGAACAATTCAATGAGATCACCATCGCACTTCATGCTGGAGGAACCTTAGGAAAATATGATCTCAGATCTATCTATGGTTTCCTTCTAAATCATCAACAGATCATGGAACAGAAGAAAGTGGCCCAGAAACAACTAAAAGAATCTATAAATAATGCTGGATCTGCATTAGTTGCAGAAAAGAAGAAGAAAGGATCTAAAAAGTCTCAAGCTGAGACTGACTCTGAATCTGAATCTGAAGAAGTAAGTCCTAACTCAGATTCAGATGATGAAGAGATGGATGCTCTTACTGAACAAATGGCAATGTTAGCAAAGATTTTTAGAAAACTCAGAATAGGAAGGGGTCAATCTGACAGAAGCAAAGGTGGTAAGTCTACTTTTGATCATAAGAAAGCTAAGTGCTACAACTGTTAGAAGATAGGACACATAGCTGCTGAGTGCAGAGTTAAGAAGGGAGAATCAGCTTCAGTGGCTGACAAGAATGCCTACAGAGCTGATAAATATTAAAAGAAATATCAATGACTCAAAGTCAAGCCAGATGAAAACACTAAAGGTCTTCTTGCTGAGACTTGGGATACTGAATCATCTACCTCAGATGATGATGAGGCAAATAGGTGTTTGATGGCCATTGAGGATGAAGAGGAACAAGTTGACCATGAGTTAGAAGATAGCTCCTTTGATGAGGATCTAGCAGAAGTGGCTATGCTGAGTAAGCAAACCAACAACTAGGATCCTGCCTCAATGTATAAGGTAAATAACTTCAGCACTTATACTGATGAACAAAAATGTTTAATGTTCAATTATTTGTTGAATGATTTCAAAACCTCTCTCAATGTTCAATATGATTTAAAAATTTAAATATCAAAATTAAAAGATGAACTTAAACACTCTGAAACTCTCATAAATGCTGGTAAAAAGACTCAAAGTGATTATGAGTGTCAGCTTCATATTAACAAACTTCTAAGTGAAGAATTACAAGAATCAAAAGAACAAGCTCACAATCTAAGAAAGATCTGTGAATCTTAGTGTAAGTCATCAAGGGAAGCAGAAAAATGTATCAACCAGCAGATACCTAATCAAGTAAAAGTAGTGCTTGGGGGAGATTATAGTGCTGCAGCGGATGAGATCATCAAAGAACAGGTCAGTCTTGAAGACAAAAATGTGAAATCGGATGAAATACTTCTGAAGACATTTTTAAGGAACAAGGATGGAAAACAGGTCAAAACCAATAAGTTTGTGAGACCAATCCAAAGCCCCCAGGTTATTCATACAAACCATCAAGATGAATGTTCTAGATCCAACAAAAACTGTAAGTCAGTTTTCAAAAGATTGGATTACAATCCTGTTAGAACAACTGTCTTTGATAGAATAACTCCAAATAAGTCAAAGAGAAATAACTCTCTGGTCAGTTTTGAAAGAAGTTATTAAAACAGGAAGTTGTTTGTAAGTCAGACTTCACCAAATAAGGGTAACCATAAAGCTGACAAAGGTAAGTCCAAGGTCAGAGAAAATCAAGTAGACAATCTGTCTAGAAGGATTGAAAGGTTATCCACATCCTATGACCCTAAAACTGAATCCAAATTTAATGTTGGAAAACATAAAGAAATCACACAAACACCTATATTTAGAAGAAAATGCTATAAGTGTGGTGACAGAGGTCATGAAGCCAAAGATTGTGTAAGTACCAATCTTAGGCCTGAAAAAGTAAAGGATGATTAGTCTAAAACAGACTTAGAATCTGTTTAAGCTGATCAGTCAGCTTCCACTGGATTAGCTAAGTGCTCATCCTCAGAACCCACCAAACAGTGGGTTCCTAAAAGTAACTAATATGTTTAGTTGATCATGTGCAGGGCTCCTATAAGTGGTACCTAGATAGTGGATGCTCAAGGCACATGACAGGAAGCAAGGAGATTCTAAGTGAATTCCAAAATAAAGAAGGACCCAAGGTGACATTTGGGGATAATTCTCAAGGAAGGACTAAAGGTTATGGAAAGATAACTGCAGGAACAGTTACTTTCAAAAAGGTAGCATACGTTGAAGGCCTTAAACACAATCTGATAAGTATCAGTCAACTGTGTGATGAGGATTATGATGTCACCTTCAGAAAGCATGCAGGAACAATTTATGATAAGAAAGGAAAGCCAATACTAATGGAACAAAGAGAGAGAGAGAGATATCTATTTGTTAGATATCAGCTCTGCAAATCCTTCAACTGAAACCTGTTTGTATTCTGACTCAACCCCCAAGCTGAGTTCGTTGTGGCACAAAAGACTGTCACACCTAAATTTCAAATATATTAACAAATTGTCTAGCAAAGAATTAGTTTCTTGTCTACCAAAGATCACATTTGCTAAGGACAAACTTTGTTCAGCTTGTGAGATGGGAAAACATCATAAGGGATCTTTCAAGTCCAAGCAGAATTTTTCAATTACAGAACCATTGCATATGTTGCATTTAGACTTATTTGGACCTATAAGCACCCCAAGCCCGAGTGGAAAAAAGTATACCCTAGTGATTGTTGATGATTTTACAAGATTTACTTGGGTAATCTTCTTAAAAGCCAAAAGTGAAGCTGCGTATGAGTTAATTAGCTTCATAAGACAAGAAGAGTTGCAGAAGGGTAAGTCTCTTAAGCAGCTCAGGACTGATCATGGAACTGAGTTTAGAAACTCAGTTCTGGAAGGCTTTTGTGAAGAGAAGGGAATCATCCAGAATTTCTCAGCTGTAAGAACTCCACAACAAAATGGAGTTGCTGAAAGGAGGAATAGAACTTTAATTGAAGCTGCCAGAACTATGTTATGTGGAGCAAAGCTTAAGCTGAGCTTCTGGGCAGAAGCTGCAAGTACAGCCTGTTATACCCAGAATAGATCTATAATAGTTAAAAGATGTGGTAAAACATCCTATGAGATGTATCATGGCAGAAAACCTAATATTGGATATTTCCATATTTTTGGTTCAACATGCTATGTGCAAAACCAAAGAGATCAGCTCCATAAGTTGGAACGCAAAGCTGATCAAGGCATATTTGTTGGATATTCTTCAAACTCCAAAGCTTACAGAGTCTATAATTTTAAAAGAAAGGTCATTGAAGAGTCAGTACATGTTACGTTTGATGAGACAAGTATTGATCGATCTGACAAAGCTCAAGCTGACCGAGTTAGTCTGAGTGAGCTTGAAAGAAGCAAAGAAGATCTCACATCAAATCCCATGTATGTTATGGTTGATTCTGATGATGAGGATGGTGGCAAATCTGAAAAGCTAATATCAACTAAAGAAGCCACAAATATTGAAGATGATCACTTCAATAATTCTGTTGAAACTGATCATTAGCCTGAGAATCTAGGTGAATCATCAGGTATAAGTCAGATTGAAAATCTAAGTGATCTCTCAATCCCTACACAGACTGAAGAAGTAAGTCTTGTTTAGCCTGAGAGACACTGCTCAGATTCAGACCCAGAACCACAGTCTTCTAATATAACTTTCAAAGTATTAAAAGATCATCCACTTGATGACATTATCGGTAACATTGAAGATGGTGTGTTAACTAGATCTAAGGCAAATGCAAACTATGTTGCCTACTCTAGTTTTCTATCTCAAATGGAACCAAAGAAGACTGAAGAAGCTCTAAAAGATGAAGATTGGATTGAGGCTATGCAAGAGGAGCTGACAGAATTTCAAAGAAATAAGGTCTGGACCCTTGTCCCTGCCCCCAAAGGAAAGACAATTACAGGCACTAAGTGGGTCTATAGAAACAAAATGGACAAGGATGGAGTAGTGATCAGAAATATGGCAAGGCTAGTAGCTCAGGGGTATAGACAAGAAGAAGTTATCGACTATGATGAGACCTTTGCCCCTGTTGAAGCCATAAGATTGTTTCTAGCCTATGCAGCCTTTAAAAATTTTAAAGTGTATCAAATGGATGTTAACAGTGCTTTTCTAAATGGAGCATTACAGGAGGAAGTCTATGTGAAACAACCTCCTGGGTTTGTTGATCCTAAACATCCAGATTATGTCTATAAGTTAGACAAGGCTCTGTATGGACTCAAACAAGCTCCAAGAGCATGGTATGATACACTGTCCACCTATCTACTTTCAAATGATTTTATTAGAGGAAGCATTGATAAAACTTTATTTATAAGAAAAAGCAAAGGACATGTCATTCTGGTTCAAATCTATGTGGATGACATTATCTTTGGTTCAACAAACCAAGGTCTATGTGATTGGTTTTCAAAGATAATGTCTAATCAATACGGAATGAGCATGATGGGTGAGATGACTTATTTTTTAGGACTTCAAATTAACCAGAAAGAAGATGGTATATTCATTAATCAGAGCAAGTATGTTTTTGATCTGATTAAGAAATATGGATTAGACTCAAGCCATCCTGCAAAGTCTCCAATGTTACATAATGTCAAGTTGCACAAGGACATTGATGGGAAATCTGTATGTCAGACTACTTATAGAGGAATGATAGGTTCATTACTCTACTTGACAGCAAGCAGACCTGATATAATGTTTGCTACATGTGTTTGTGCACGATATCAGGCTGATCCAAAGGAATCACACTTGCTAGCTGTTGAACGAATTCTCAAATATCTGAAGGGAACACCTAATTTAGGTTTGTGGTATCCCAAAGGATCAGGATTTGAGTTGATAGGGTACTCGGATTCAGACTTTGCAGTTTGTGGTCTAGACATAAAGAGTACTACTGGAGGATGTCAACTGTTGGGTGGTAAGTTAGTCAGCTGGACAAGTAAGAAACAAAACTCAGTGGCAATCTCCACAGCTGAAGCTGAGTATGTTGTAGCAGGGAGCTGTTGTGCTCAAATACTGTGGATGCAACATCTGCTAAGGGATTTTGATTTGCCTTATTCAAAGACTCCCATATTCTGTGATAATCAAAGTGCTATTGCCATTACATACAATCCAGTTTTCCACTCAAGAACAAAGCACATCGAGATAAGACATCACTTCATCAGAGACATAGTTGAAAAGGGAAAGATAGAGTTAGTCTTCATTGAGACTGAAGATCAGCTTGCAGATATCTTCACTAAACCAATTGAAGGCACAAGATTCACAACTCTACTTGGCAAGCTTGGCATGCTCAACCCTTAATTTGGTATGTTCCATTAATACTCTAACTCTGTTTAATATATGCTAAGTGCTAACCTTGACTAAGTGTCATAGTTTGAGCTGAGTGCTCATTCTGAGCCGAATGCTTATTCCGAGCTGAGTGCTCATTCCGAGCTGAGTGCTCAATCTAGGTTGAGCAATCAGTTCAAAAGTGTGGTCAGTTCCACATGTCTAGGTTAGTCCTAACAAATGGTCAGTCCAACCCTATGGTAAGTCCAAAATATTAACGGTATGTCCTATTTTAAAATAAGCGTAAGTCGTTTATAATTTTTTAAAGATTTGTTCATCAAAGTAATTCCACTGATCTTGATAAAATTCGGATTAATATAACAGTGTAAGTTTGGGTAACTTACATTGAATATAGCCGTTATAACAAACTGCTTAGCCGGGTGTTACAGTAACGGTCATATTTATTACCGTCTGACAACGGTAACTTTTCTCTCACATTGAAAACGTATAAATCAGAGAGTCTTCTCATCTTATTTCGTTTACTCTTCCAAATTTTCCATCTCCTTCTCTATTCTCTAAAACCCTAATCGCGCTTATTGCAACATCATTGCTCTGTGCTTACCCCTACTACTACTAAGTGCAATCAAATACGATCAGTTCGAAATCAATGGAGGGCTACACTCTAAATCTGACAAATCAGATGATCCGAGGAGGGACAAAATTTTGCTAAGGACAAACTTTGTTCACATTTGCTAAGGACAAACTTTGTTCACATTTGCTAAGGACAAACTTTGTTAACAAATTGTCTAACAAAGAATTAGTTTCTGGTCTACCAAAGATCACATTTGCTAAGGACAAACTTTGTTCAGCTTGTGAGATGGGAAAACATCATAAGGGATCTTTCAAGTCGAAGCAGAAATTTTCAATTACAGAACCATTGCATATGTTGCATTTAGACTTATTTGGACCTATTAGCACCCCAAGCCTGAGTGGAAAAAAGTATACCCTAGTGATTGTTGATGAGTTTAAAAGATTTACTTGGTTAATCTTCTAAAAAGCCAAAAGTGAAGCTGCGTATGAGTTAATTAGCTTCATAAGACAAGAAGAGTTGCAGAAGGGTAAGTCTCTTAAGCAGCTCAGGAGTGATCATGGAACTGAGTTTAGAAAATCAGTTCTGGAAGGCTTTTGTGAAGAGAAGGGAATCATCCAGAATTTCTCAGCTGTAAGAACTCCACAACAAAATGGAGTTGCTGAAAGGAGGAATAGAACTTTAATTGAAGCTGCCAGAACTATGTTATTTGGAGCAAAGCTTAAGCTGAGCTTCTGGGCAGAAGCTGCAAGTACAGCCTGTTATACCCAGAATAGATCTATAATAGTTAAAAGACATGGTAAAACATCCTATGAGATGTATAATGGCAGAAAACCTAATATTGGATATTTCCATATTTTTGGTTCAACATGCTATGTGCAAAACCAAAGAGATCAGCTCCATAAGTTGGAACCCAAAGCTGATCAAGGCATATTTGTTGGATATTCTTCAATCTCTAAAGCTTACAGAGTCTATAATTTTAAAAGAAAGGTCATTGAAGAGTCAGTACATGTTACGTTTGATGAGACAAGTATTGATCGATCTGACAAAGCTCAAGCTGACCGAGTTAGTTTGAGTGAGCTTGAAAGTAGCAAAGAAGATCTCACATCAAATCCCATGTATGTTATGGATGATTCTGATGATGAGGATGGTGGCAAATCTGAAAAGGTAATATCAACTAAAGAAGCCACAAATATTGAAGATGATCACATCAATAATTCTGTTGAAACTGATCATCAGCCTGAGAATCTAGGTGAACCATCAGGTATAAGTCAGATTGAAAATCTAAGTGATCTCTCAATCCCTACTCAGACTGAAGAAGTAAGTCTTGTTCAGCCTGAGAGACATTGCTCAGATTCAGACCTAGAACCACAGTCTCCTAATATAACTTTCAAAGTATTAAAAGATCATCCACTTGATGACATTATCGGTAACATTGAAGATGGTGTGTTAACTAGATCTAAGGCAAATGCAAACTATGTTGCCTACTCTAGCAAGAGAGTATGTTCCCTAGCTCAGAGTCCCCGCTAATTGGTGCAGGTATAACTTCTCTTCCCTCCTCTCCTTCTTTCTCTCATATTTCTCCATCACCTAAACAAGGAGATGAGACTGAGTTAAGCCCAACTCGGTCTAACCCCTATCCTCCACCACAAACTTATCCATCTATCTTACACTCTAAAGCCCACCTTGGTCAACCCACTACTACTAAGGTTATATCTCACACATATACCAGAAAAACTGCCAAAGATGGTCCTTCACCTCAAAAGGACCTTGGAGCTAATGTCCCATTGACACCTCTACCGGCAGGAGCTGAGGGGGAGACACCTTCTCTTAAGGTGCCAACCTCGAAGCTCAGTTCAACCAGTCAGCCTAAGCCGGGTATGGTGTCTACTCAGCCCATATCTATCATAGCTATGGGAGAACCCGCTACTGTGCCTTCACAGACCCATGAAGGTTACATTGAACAATTGATCTCTCCCCAGGATCAACTAACTCCCTCCTCACCACTCAGACTAGCCCAACCTATCACCCATACACACGACATTGGTCCTTCTACTTCATTTCTCTTCTCACACCCTATTGCATGACCTGTCAATGAATCTTTCATACACCAGGAAGGTTTACAGGGTCCCCAGTCTAGCCCCCTTGATTCCTTAGGTCAGCACCAACCTATGGATATAGGGCCCACATTCTCACCTATTGAGGAACACTCAACAACCACTCCTACAGTGGAACTACATTCCTCCACTGGACAGGAGGACTTTGAGGTTACAAAGAAACCGGTGGAGCCCATAGTTGCTGAACACACTAATGTTAACTCCATCATGGTGTATCTACAAGCTCAATTTGAGGTTTTGCACAAGAAGAGGAAAAGTGATAAAGCGAAGTTGATGCGCAAGCTGACTGATCTATCAAACTCTGTAGCCAACTTGGAGAACTTTGTGCTCAAACTAAGACCCTCCCCTATTGATGATGTCAAAAAGGGGAGGAAGAATCAAAGAAAGATGATGATACAGTTGAGGGGGAGAATACTGATGAAGTGCAAATAGAAGAAGAAACTCATGATCAGTTCATGAGTACCGTAGATCAACCCTCTCAACAGTATTCAACTCAACCAGACATTCCACTTATTGTGATCCCTCAAGCTGAACCCTTTCAAGCTGATAAGTTCAGTCTAAGTAAATGTATGTTCAAATACTTAGAATACAAGTCTTAGAGTAGATTTGTAACCTAAAGTCTTGTAAGTTCAAGAAATGATGAAAAGGTATAGATCAGTTCAATACTTATTTCAAGAACTAACTTTGGTCTGTTCCAGAGTTGTTCAACATAATTCTTTAACCTATACTTACTTTGATTCAATATTTTGTCATCATCAAATAGGGGGAGATTGTTAGTCCTATGTTCAGAAAAGTTAGATTTGATGATACAAACCATAGATATGTAAAGATGATAGGTTATATATTACGAATTATGTAAGTCTGTTGTAGAGTGACTAGTCAGCTTAGGCTGAGTAGTCAGCGTACAAACAGATATAGAGTTTTCTATGTAAGTACTAGATAACTCAGTGACTTCTAAGCTGAGATAGGTTTCAAGAGTGAAGACTTGAAGAATTAAAGACTTGAAGATTCAAGAACCAAGGATTCAAGAACTCAGCTTGACAATGTAAAGCTGAGTAAGTCAGATCAGCGTCAGAAGTTAGTTTAAAGAATTTAAGTAAGTTTTAAATTCTGCTATAAACTCTCAATATCTACGGTATTTAAATTAGAGTATCTGAACCTAATTTAAACTATCTATTAGTTGGATAGAAATCTCAAACGGAATTAGTTAGATATGTTCTAATTAAGGAGTTATTACGGTTTTAAAGAAAAGATAAGTTCTATCTTTAAACTGCGATTTAGTCGTAGATACATCAAGTATAAGTATAAACCTTTTATGGGTTTACACGGGGGATGTGCTACACAGAGCAAGAACAACATAAGTTGCGAAGCCTGTGTTCATACTTGATACGCGTGTGTTGCGATAACTTTGTGAGTTCAAAGTTAAAGAGAGTTTTCCAGAATTCTTGTTAATCAGTTTTAACAAGAAGTTCGATCATGTTGGGGAGATAATCACTTCATCCTAATAATCAACTCTGCCTATCCTAAAACATAGGATTTGATGATAACCAAACCCTATATTCAGTATGACTTAGAATGAATTCAAACATGTGTTGTTTGAATCAGTTTATGTAAAAATATGCCAAGTACGGAACCATCAGCTGAGGAAAATAAGCCATCAGCTGAGCATCAGATCCTACTCAAAGCATCAGCCAAAGGATATCAGCCAAGGAGCATCAGATGAAGAAAACAAATAAAGAAGACCATCAACTGAGGAAAACAGTCTATCAGCTGAGCAAAATTGTTGATCAGCTGATGAAAATATTCCATCAGCTGAGTAAACAGTTTGATCAACTGAGTGAAGAAAGTGATCAGCTGAGTGAAGAATTTGATCAGCTGAGTGCCTACTCTATCAGCTGAGTGAACAATTGGATCAGCTGAGGCCCACAGCATCAGCTAAGTAAGTCTTTCTTTACACAAGTCATCTCCCCTTATAAACTGATGTATTTGATTGATCAGCTGAGCATTCTTGATCAACTGATCATACAAATACATGAGCATTATGTCCTCCTAAGCTTACTATTGATCAGCTGAGCATCTATATGATCAGCTGAGCAATATGTTTCAACTGAGTCCTAGCAAAAAGTGATCAACTGATATATTTTGTCAACTGAGTAGTGAATATCAGAGTTCCTTGTACAATCTGTTAGCTGAGTCGTGAAAAATGTCAAATCTACTCTATCTTTTCAGATTGTAAGTCATATGTAAAAGGCAGAACATGTGTTGTTCTATTATGCCTTAGATCTTTGTTTGTAAAAGTAAAATTCACTTTTTGGATCAAGTATGAGAGAAAAAGGTTTCATCTTATCCTCTGGAAAGGGATAATGATACCTCAAACAGACGAAGATCTTGAAGATTTGTTCAAACAACTAAGTATGGCTGGCAATCCCATACTTGGTAAAGTCAAATCAATCAGAAGCATGTTGTTGATTAAAGTACAATCATGAAAAGGGAAAGATACTTCTACACGATAGTAGATGTGGACATTAATATTTTATATTGTGAATGGGTTGCACTTTTGCAGAGAAATACAATTACTTTTATCATACATTTGATTAAAGTAACTTTACTTTTGACCCACTACCTTTACAATTAAAATATTATATTTCCACATCCTCTTGGTCTCTTACCTTCAGGCAACCGGATCCACCAAGACTTCTATATATACTCCTGCATGGTGGACATGCAAATAGAGAATACTACTTAACACGAAAAAGTATATAAGTGTGTCTTTAATTTTTAAAAGCTAAAGTTTGTATTCAACCCCCCCTTCTACAAACATTTGTTGTTTCATACTCAATCTGGGACTAACAACTGGTATCAGAGTAGGTTAGATAATCAATACCTAGATCTGTTTTGCTTACTCTACAACTGCTTCTACCCCTCTCAATATGGCCTCATCCGCAAACAATATGAATATCTCAAACACTGGGTCCTTAACAAGATGTCCCATGTTTGACTCTGAAAATTTCTCCATGTGGAAAAGTAGAGCACATCTTTTCCTATCAACCCTTGATATCCAAATGCTTGAAATAGTCACTGATGGTCCTTATGTTCCAACATTAGTGTTATCTATCCCATCAGAATCTGAAGGTCAAACCTCTACAACTGAAAGAATCATAACCAAACCTATGCATCTGTGGACAGATAAGGATAAGAGGTTGGTTAGCCTAGATGTTAAGGCTAGATCAGCTCTTGTCTCTGCACTACCCAATGAAATCTATCATCAAGTGCTTAACTGTTCTTCTGCAAAAGAGATGTTAGATACACTCACAGTTGCATATGAAGGGACTGAAGAGGTGAAGGAGAACAAGAAGCTCCTCCTCAACAGAGAGTATGAATTCTTCTTTGCTCAGAAAGGTGAGAGTCTTACATAGACATACACCAGGTTCAACTGCCTAGTTAATGACTTGAAAAGGGCAGACATAACCAAGAGCAACTTTGTCTTGGTGCACAAGTTTCTAGACTCCCTCCCTGAAACATGGGATCACTTTGTCGCTGTTCTAAGACATAGTGAAAAGATTAAGGGAATGTCTCCGGTTGCTCTCTATGGTAACTTAGTCAACCATGAGCAATCAGTCAAGCAAAGGAAATTGTCATCCAAGGAGATGAAGGAGGTAGTGAAAGTTGCACCAACTGCCCTTGTATCAAGAGATACAAAGATGAGAAGCTTTGCAGCTATTGATTCTGGTTCTGATGAAGAAGGAGATGGAGAGGAGAGTGCTGGAGAAAGTGATGAGAAGAAGGATTGCGAGGAAAGTAATCTAGAGGAGTTGGTAGAAGGTGTAGCTATGCTGGTTAAGAAGTTCAGACCTTTCAAGAAGGGAAAGGGTGTCAAGAGGTTCAGCAAGAGCTCATCAAAGTTTGTCAAGCCCAAATCCACTTTTGATGCCTCCATAGCAGAGTGTTATAAGTGTGGCAAGATTGGCCACATAGCCAGTGACTATAAGTCCAAATATAACACTGGTTCTTCATCTGTGCAAAAGCAGGAGGGCAAGATTGATTATGAAGCCAAGTATAAGAAACTCCTTGCTGCTGTCCTTGACAAGGAGAAGAAGAAAGCCCAGGGCCAAGTTCTTGTTGCTGAAGAAGAAGATTAGGCAGAAGAAGATCTCTCCTCAGATGAAGATGAGGTGATCTTTGCTCAGTTCTGCATGATGGCCAACAACAATGATGGTAGTTCATTTGATGAAGACATGAAAAAGGCTGTTAAAGCTTGTTCAACTACCAACTAGGATTCTTCTTCTATGTATCAGGTTGGAAAATTTATTAACTATGATGATAATGAGAAGAATGCTATGTTTGATTACTTGTGTATTGACTTCCAGTCTGCTATTCAAAGAGAGAAGAAGCTAAAACTAGAAGTAGAATCACTAAAGGAAAAGTTAATTCTTAAGGATGAGGAACTTAAGAAGATAACAATCTTAAATGATGAACTAGCTAATCAAAAGATACTTAATGAGATCTTAGTAAAAGAAACTAGTGAAGCAACCAAAAAGTTTAATGACCTCTAAAAAGTAGTAAAGTCTTGGTGTGTATCTGCAGAAAAGACCACTCAGTGTGTCAAGGAGCAGATACCCAAACAAGTTCAAGCTATTATTGGTGGAAATTACTCTAAGGCTGCTAACTATGTTGATTCTAGTAAGAACCTTAATATCTTAGACAAAGCTGACATTTTGCCACAGACTTTTAACAAAACTGTTAAAGGCAAAAGTGTGTTCACAAATAAGTTTGTTAGAAGCAAGAGTTCCCACTCAAAAGAATCAATTATTCCTTATGTTGAATTATCCTCTAGTAAGATTTCAGAATGTAAAAATACTAATAACACAAAGTCAAAGGATGTGAGTAAAGGAAAGGAATCATTAGTTGAGACCTCAGAGACATTATGTTGTCAAACCTTGAAAACAGATAACTTAAATTCTTAGCATTTCACAAACTGAAGAATCATTAGCTAATACTACTCCATTAGCTGATAGGTTAGTAGATGATAAATGCTCAGCTGATAACCTGTCAGCTGATCATAACTCATCTTCTAAACAATCAGTTGATCTAGAAGTAATCAACTCTCTTTTAATAGAAGAAACTATGAGTAAAAAGAATGATGTTCACATTGTGCCCATTTCTGCCACTCCAAAGATTGGTCAAAAACTTTCCAAAAACAAAGATCAATCTAAGGTGCCTGTAAATAAAGACCTAAGAAATTTACAGGATAAGCTTCATAAGCTGAATGGACAAATTAGTCAAATGATGACTGATAAGAAATCTCATAGGCATTCAAACCATGTTGTTCAATGCTCCAAGGCCACAAAATCTCAAAAATGTTATAAATGTGGAAGCAAAGAGCATAAGGCATTTGAATGTTCTTTAGAAGGGAATTCAAGACAGCGGACTTGTGATGATAACATAGTCACTCCTCTCATACATAAGAAACCTGAGATGAAATGGAAAGCTTGGTGCATTCCACAGGGATCCACTGAGTAGTGGATTCCTACGTGTGTCACTAACTCTTCTTACATTCAAATCTCTGCAGGGTGTTGGTTCTTGGTTTCTTGACAGTCGATGTTCAAGAACCATGACAGGTAACAAGGCTTTGCTCAGTAACTACAAGAAAGAGAAAGGTCCAAGGGTGACTTTTGGTGACAACAACCATGGGCAAACTAAAGGCTATGGTGAGCTTCATAATGGGAACCTCAAGCTGTCAAAAGTTTCATATGTCAAAGGGCTGAAATATAATCTCATAAGCATAAGTCAATTGTGTGATGGAGATAATGAAGTCCACTTCACAAAGACAGGAGGCTCCATCATAAATAAAGAAGGTAATACAGTGTTCAGTGCCAAGAGAACCAAGGATGTGTATACACTTGACATGTCCTCTGGTGACCCTTCAAAGGAAACATGTTTGTACTCCAAGAATAATGAGGATACAAACTAGCTGTGGCACAAGAGGCTTTCCCACCTTAATTTTAAAAACATCAATAAGTTGAGCAAGGGTGAACTAGTGTCAGGACTACCTTCACTGACTTATCTTAAGCCTAAACCTTGCACTGCTTGTGATAAGGGAAAGCAGCATAAGACATCATTTCCATCCAAGCAGGCCTTCTCGATTACAGAACCATTCTATATGTTGCACATGGATCTCTTTGGTCTTGTTGCAACTGCTAGTATTGGTGGAAGTAAGTATGCTCTTGTATTGGTTGATGAATTCTCAAGATATACATGGGTTTTCTTTCTTAAAGCAAAGAGTGAGGCTGCTAAAGAAATTATCTGTTTTATCAAGAAGATGGAAGTGTTGAATGGCAATCTGGTGAGGTGTCTTAGAAGTGATCATGGAACTAAATTCAGAAACCAAACTCTGGAATCTTTCTGTGATGAGAAAGGGATATCTCAAAACATTTCTGCTCCAAGAACCCCACAACAAAATGGTGTAGCTGAAAGAAGAAATAGAACATTGATTGAAGCTTCCAGAACCATGTTGTGTGAAAGTGGGTTACCATTTATTTTCTGGGCTGAGGCTGTAAGTTGTGCATGTTTCACACAGAACAGGTCCCTTATTATCAAGAGGCACAACAAAACTCCATATGAAGTGCTCAAGGGATGGAAGCCAAGCATTAACTTTCTTCATATCTTTGGTTGTCAGTGATTTCTAAAGCATACAGAGTATACAACCCCAGAACAAAAGTAGATCCCTCTCCACCAGCTGCTTATGATATTATGACATCCTTAAAAGTAGATCCCTCTCCTAAAGCTGATGGAAGCCAAGCATTAACTTTAATAAAAATGACTTTGTTGCTTCTTGTTCTTCTAATCATGTTTCGGGTGAAGAATTTAATAATCTTATGCAAACTGGAGAAGTTCCTTCAGAGCAAGTAGATCCCTCTCCACCAGCTGCTTATGATATAGATGAACCTGTTTTTATCCAAGTTTTTAACCATGTACAACCATCCTCATCCAATCCTATACCTCTACCGAATCATGTGGAAAATGACTCAACATCATTGGATTCCAATTCCATATCACTCATTCCCTCTTCAGTAGATATACCCTCAGATTGCAATAATGAAGTTTTATCAGCCACTCAAAATGAACTCATTTCTACTGCTGATAGCCAACATATAACTTCTTCTCCCCAAATCCAAATGAATCCCAATTCCCAAGAAATCCAAAAAGCCTTCAAAGACCTAAAGCACCATCCTCATTATTTGGTGATAGGCAACATAGATGATCCAGTTAAAACAATATCAAAAGCTTGCAACATCTGTTTGTATTCTAGATTTGTCTCAATGATTGAACCAAAGAAGGTTGATGAAGCTCTCAATGATCCCCACTGGGTGTCTGCCATGCAAGAGGAACTGGCAGAATTCAAAAGAAATAATGTATGGACTTTGGTACCCAAACCAAAGGATAAATCCATCATTTGAACAAAGTGGGTGTTCAGAAATAAGCTAGATGAAAATGGGCAAATCATAAGAAACAAAGCAAGGCTAGTGGCACAGGGGTACTGTCAAGAAGAAGGTTGATGAAACCTTTGCCCCTGTTGCAAGATTAGAAGCCATCAGACTATTCCTAGCCTATGCTGCCTTCAAAAGCTTCAAAGTGTTCCAAATGGATGTGAAGAGTGCATTTCTGAATGGAGATTTGAAAGAAGAGGTGTATGTCAAACAACCTCCTGGTTTTGAGGAGTCAAGCTTACCTGATCATGTTTACTTTCTAAACAAAGCTTTATATGGTCTTAAGCAAGCTCCAATAGCCTGGTATGATACCCTCTCTTATTTTCTCATTAATAAAGGTTTTACAAGAGGATGATAGATAGCACTTTATTTATTAGGAAGTACAAAGGTGATGTGATACTTGTGCAGATATATGTAGATGATATAATATTTCGGTCTACTAATTTAAACAAGAGGTTGATGGTATTTTCATTCATCAAACAAAGTATGTCAAAGATTTACTCAAGAAGTTTGATTTTGAAAACTGTTCTTCAATGAAAACACCTATGTCTACTTCTATTAAGTTAGGAAAGGACACTGACGGCAAATCAGTGAACATTACTACCTATAGAGGAATGATTGGGTCACTTTTATACCTCACTGCAAGTAGACCAGATATAATGTTTTCAACATGTCTCTGTGCAAGATATCAAGCAGATCCTAAAGAATCACATCTTGCTGCTGTTAAGAGAATATTCAGACATCTCAAAGAAACTCCTAATCTTGGTCTTTGGTATCCCAAAGACTCAGATTTTGAGTTAGTTGGATATTCTGATTCTGATTTTGCAGGATGCACATTAGACAGAAAAAGTACTTCAGGTGGTTGTCAACTTCTAGGAGGAAGATTGATTAGTTGGTCTAGTAAGAAACAAAATTCAGTGTCAACATCTACTGCAGAGGCATAATACATTGCTGCAGGAAGCTGTTGTGCTCAAATTTTGTGGTTACAAAATCAAGTACTTGATTATGATATGAAGTTTGAAGACACCCCAATTATTTGTGACAATACAAGTGCAATCTCCATCTCAAATAATCCAGTCATGCATTAAAAAACAAAGCATATTGAAATCATACATCATTTTCTCAGAGATAATGTGCAAAAGAAGAAGGTAACTTTGCACTACATTAACACTGATTTACAACTTGCAGATTTATTCACAAAGCCATTAGATGAAGCAAGGTTCAACTTCCTAATATCCAAACTAGGTATGCTAAATTTTTAATTTAGAATAATGGTAATTTAGTTTGTGTCAATTTATAAGTGTTG
Organism: Dittrichia graveolens; assembly: GCA_038502395.1. Lineage (NCBI taxonomy): Eukaryota > Viridiplantae > Streptophyta > Magnoliopsida > Asterales > Asteraceae > Dittrichia > Dittrichia graveolens. The sequence continues at coordinate 56,790,425 of JARJIL010000009.1, read as the reverse complement.
AAAATTATTAGATACTTATCTAAGCATATCTAAGTCTTACTTGATTTGTGTAAACTGAGTAACTATGCTCAGCTGATGCCTATCAGCCGATCAAATTTACTCAGCTGATCACTTTATGATAAGGAAGACATGCTCAACTAAGTACTTTACTCAGCTGATACCCAAATTCTCACTATGAGCTGATAGTTTTCCATCAGCTGATACCCCTCAGCTGATAGTTTTCCATCAGCTGATACCCTTCAACTAATAGTTTTTCATCAGCTGATACTCTCCTTGATCAGCTGATGATTCTACACTTAGTAAATTTTCACTTTTTACTCTCATTTAATGTTTTTTAACCCTAGTTATTTACTCCGTTTGTCAGTTTTCATTTAATAGCTATTTAATTTATTTTCCGTTAGAACTTTTGGCAGTATCTAACGATCTCTGTTAACTAATCTTCATAAATATCCCAATTTCTCTCTCATTCACCTTTACCTGTTCAAACTTTCCAAATTCCCTCTCTCTCTCTACAAAGAACTACCCTACCTTCTCTCTCGATACTCACTGTTCATCATCCCTACCAAATGGCCACCTATATTCCAGACCCGGATGTTAACCCTGGTGAGAATGTTACACCCAATCAACCAATGAATATAACTCCCAACAACATTCTACTCTGCACCACCATCCCTGCCTCGCGAGAAAACCAAGGTTATGAACCAATGGTTCAGTTCCTTCAAGCCCATCCCCTGTTTGAAAGTCTCACCGCTGATCCACACTACATTTACCCTACCATTATCGGTGAACTATGGTACACCGCAACCTATAACCTAAACACCAACACCATCCACTGCACCCTAGCCCAAAGAAACTATCATCTCAAGATCACCACCGAAACCCTTCGTGAAGCCTCTGCCATTCCTAACTTCCCACCGTACACCGCTTTTCCCTCCAGAGCAGAAGTTCAAACCATTTTAGACACCATTGGCTACAATGAACATGTAGTTCATGGTCAAGTCAAGGTCTCTGCTCTCGCTCATCCATGGAAGTATTTGGCCAACGTGGTCATACGTTGCTTCGGTCCTAAATCTGGAAGTCATCATCTCATCAACCAAACCGAGCTTCTGGTGCTCTATGCCCTAGTCTTCGGGGTAAATATCGACTTTGCTCAAGTGATATTTTCGGACCTTATTGATAAAATCACCCAGAGCACCAACAAGAAATCATCAAGGTCGCAGGTACCCTACATTAGACTATTGAGCCTGATAGCTATGTGGGAGATTGGAGAGGATGATTATGTGGGCTTAACAGAACATCTTGAGCATATAGCTGTCCCTGCCATGAGTGAAAAGATATTCCATTTCTTAAAGGCAAACAGAGGTCCTCCAATCACTGCCCAAATGCAAGAGCTGATAGATGCTGCAAACGACAATGCAGGTGATAATGATGGTGATGAAAATGATGATGATAATGATGGTGATGATGATGCTGATGAAAGCCACACTGGCTCTAAGGATGATGATGATGATGCTGGTGATTTTTCTCCTCCCAGTCCAATGGAACTAAGTCCTCTTGGTGATGATGGTGATGCACAAGAACAAGAGATCTCAGAGCAACTTCTGGAGCTCATTGACAGAAGTAGGCACATCTTGTCCCAAGGTATGGATAGTACTGATTCCACCTTTGAGGATATTCAAATGGTCGTCCCAACCTTTGATAGCCCATCCTCATCTCCAGTCCAAACACCACTCCAACAGCTAAGCTCTAGTGAACCTCCTGTGGTCACTAGTTCTACTCCTATCCGTAGCCCCATATATACAAGGTCACCAGAAGTGACTCATTATGAGCACTTTGAGGGAGTGCAATCCACACCTCTAACCTCAACTCCAATTACCCTTCCTCATGTTGAGGGGGAGCAATTGGATGTTGCAACCTTTTCAGCCAGTGGATGTATCCTCACAACAGGATACATCTGTAAAAATGGGACTTAAACCGTTAGCTGAGACAACCTCCCAAAAGGTTGATCTCATTGAAAGACAGACCTCAACCCAAGGTCACACCGTGTCTATCCCACAATTGAGTCAGCCTATACCATCTACATTCTCCCAACAGAATGTGGATCCAATAAGGGATTCCCTGTTATTGAGTGCATCCCATACTCAGTCCAATTACCTTGCACCTATTATTAATTCAATTCTTACACTTGCACAGCCTGCCAATGCTAGTGGTACAAACCAACCACTTGCACAGGGCTAAACTCTCTTTTCCAATAAATTTGAGCTTATACACCAAGGCTCAAATGAGGGGACACAAACTTTACCCAAGTTCTTTGAACCTCTATCTACTCCTTTCATCTCTACCCCATCCATATCTACCCAAACCACAAACCTTACCCTTATCCAAACCATAAACCAGAACATTGATCACCTAACCCAAACCTTCCAAACCCAAACCTCTACTCAACTGTCTAAACTTGCAAAAGACATTGAGCTCCTCAAGACCCCACCCCAACCCTCCCCTGCACCCATTGATCTTACACCCCTCCTAACCAAATTAGACCATCTTTCCACCCTTCTTCCCTCTCAACCACAAATTCCCAGCCTAACTCAATCTACCATATCTACCCTAAACCAAACCATATCCAACCTCCTATCCAAACTCCAAACCCTACGCCCAATCAACCCAAACATTTCTGTACCTATTCCTGAACAACTCCTTCCCATGCCTTCCTTTCTCAAAGGCATCCTTGATGACATAGAAACCTTAACAGAACAATCCAGAATGAGTCATCTCTCATTGTGGAAAGCTATCAAAGATCTCAAGGATGACCTCTCCCTTCAGCTTTCGAAAATTACCTCTACTCCTTCCTCCACCCATACCCCTACCCCTGCCCCTACACCATCCCATAAGCCTGCAGCAGGTGACTCCCATCCTCCTTTTGATGATGCCAAAAAAGGGGGAGAAATTCTCAAGTTCTTCAAGGGAGGATGATCCTGACTCAGAGGAAATTGATGCTGCATATTCTGAAACTGCCACAAAAATCTTGCAGCAGGAAGCACCCACAGCAACAGCTCCTCCTTCTCTCAAAAGAAAAGAACCTTCTGAGGGGGAGCAAAGGTTTCCCAAAAGGCTGAAAAGGATGGCAAACAGGCCAAAGCCTAAAAGAAAAGTTGTTGAAGGTTGCTTTCCACAAATCAATATAGAGTCTGATTCTGATGATGAGGATGATACTCCACTTTCTGACATCCTCAGAAGAAGAAGAAGACAGAGCCCTAAGCCATCTTCTCCACCAGTCCAATCAACCCTATCAGTCCAAAAGGCTTCAACCTCTGCTCCTAAGGATAAAGGCAAACAAAAGATGACAGATGAGCAAGTTGAAGTAGATGCTCAAATGAAAAGGGAGCTTGCTCTTAAAGAACAGGAAGAAAGGGAAAATGCTCAAATGGCTCAAGCATTGGGTGTTTCAGTTGAGGAAATCTACCAAGCTAAAGAGCTAGCATATCAGCAAGAGCAAGAACAAAGTCAAAATCAAGCTGCTGCTCAACACACATTGGCAAGGGAAAAATCTCAGGCTGAACTACTCAAAGCTAGATCCCATGCTATTGCCATCAAAACCCTCTTCAACCTTGATTTATCTGCTCCCATCAACCTAAGTCAACAAAGACTTCAAAGCTTCAGAGAAGGAATTAATATTCTGAGAAACAGAACAGAACCAACTCCAATAACAAGAGCCACTGTCCATAAAGGTGATGGTGAACCCTACCTCAAAGCAATAAGACAGAAAACTTCAATAGCTGTGAAGTTGTATCCTATGAGAGGTGTCACATATATGGGTTCACAGAGTTAGTTGAGATCATGTACCTTCTCTTCAAATCCAAGTCAAAGCTCAAAGTTCAATTCATTCAGAAAATTTAGAATTGGATAGCTCTAGCTATGTCACAAAGGGCCTTCACTCCAGATGACTATTACAGGCATGTGCACACAGTTGATAATCTTCATAAGAAAGGCTCCAAGCCCTTCAAACCATTTGAGCTAAGAGAGGTACTACCCCAGCATGAATTCCTATCAGATTTTAAGGGTCTCAACACATCTCTTCCACTGAACATCACTCCTGAGTTGTACAAGTTTATAATTATGCCTATTAAAGGTATATTCTTTTTGGACAGAGCTGGCACATGGAGGTTCTTTAGATAGTCTGAAATCCTTAAAGCTAGCAAGAATTTTCTGTTTGGGCTGAGGATATCTACAAGAGGCAGAACTGGAAATGAAAACTTTGAAGCCCTTGTTCAAGCCCAATGTGAAGTCTTAGCTGAAGCTGATCCCCATGCCAAAGATTTTGAAGTTAAAAAAGAACCATGGTGGGATGATTGAAGACTGATTCTAACTCTGAAGATTTTGTTGTTATTTAGTTGATTATACAATATAGAATAGTTAGTTAATAGTTAATCTATGTAATCATTTATGTACATTTCTTTATTCTGTTATTTCAAGTGATGTTTATGTATATCAGAAAATCAAAAGCATATAAAAATGGAAAAATGAAAAGATACCACAAAAACAGACAAAATGGTACAACAAAGAAAAAGATTGCACAAAGACAGAACAAAATGGAACATTAGAAAAGAAACGAAAAACAGAACAAGGTTCAAATAAAAAGAGCTACCAAAAATAGATATCTAGGTAGCCATATGTACTTAAAAGTTTAAATCTTTTGTAATTCGAAGTCAAACTGATTCTTCAAAAAGAAAAAGGTTTTGTCATCATCAAATAGAGGGAGATTGTTGGGGAGATAATCACTTCACCCTAATAATCAACTCTGCCTATCCTAAAACATAGGATTTGATGATAACCAAACCCTACATTCAGTATGACTTAGAAAGAATTCAAACATGTGTTGTTTGAATCAGTTTATGTAAAAATATGCCAAGTATGGAACCATCAGCTGAGGAAAATAAGTCATCAGCTGAGCATCAGATCCTACTGAAAGTATCAGCCAAAGGATATCAGCCAAGGAGCATCAGATGAAGAAAACAAGTAAAGAAGACCATCAGCTGAGGAAAACAGTCTATCAGCTGAGCAAAATTGTTGATCAGCTAATGAAAATATTCCATCAGCTGAGTAAACAGTTTGATCAGCTGAGTGAGGAAATTGATCAGCTGAGTGAAGAATTTGATCAGCTGAGTGCCTACTCTATCAGCTGAGTGAACAATTGGATCAGCTGAGGCCCAGAGCATCGGCTAAGTAAGTCTTTCTTTACACAAGTCATCTCCCCTTATAAACTTATGTATTTGATTGATCAGCTGAGCATTCTTGATCAACTGATCATACAAATACATGAGCATTATGTCTTCCTAAGCTTACTATTGATCAACTGAGCATCTATATGATCAGCTGAGCAATATGTGTCAACTGAGTCCTAGCAAAAAGTGATGAATTGATATATTTTGTCAACTAAGTAGTGAATATCAGAGTTCCTTGTACAATCTGTTAGCTGAGTCGTGAAAAATGTCAAATCTACTCTATCTTTTCAGATTGTAAGTCATATGTAAAAGGCAGAACATGTGTTGTTCTATTATGCCTTAGATCTTTTTTTGTAAAAGTAAAATGCACTTTTTGGATCAAGTATGAGACAAAAAGGTTTGATCTTATCCTCTAGAAAGGGATAATGATACCTCAAACAGACGAAGATCTTGAAGATTTGTTCAAACAACTAAGTATGGCTGGCAATCCCATACTTGGTAAAGTCAAATCAATCAGAAGCATGGTGTTGATTAAAGTACAATCATGAAAAGGGAAAGATACTTCTACACGACAGTAGATGTGGACTTTAATATTTTATATTGTGAATGTGTTGCACTTTTGTAGAAAAGTACAATTACTTTTATCATACATTTGATTAAAGTAACTTTACTTTTCACCCACTACCTTTACAATTAAAATATTATATTTCCACATCCTCTTGCTCTCTTACCTTCATGCAACCGGATCCACCAAGACTTCTATATATACTCATGCATGGTGGACATGCAAATAGAGAATACTATACAACACAAAAAAAGTGAATTCTCTACTAAACTAAAAGAAAATCTCATCAGTTGAGAAATTTCGTAGAGTATAAGCATTGTGTAGAATCAAACTTGTTCATGTGTTGAACACTCTAAATACATTAGTTGTTTTAGAGACAGCTTGTCTATGTGTTAACAAATTGATTGCCACCTTTTATTGTACTTAGAATTTCCGCTTCTAGTACATGTAATTCTTGATTCATATCAATAAGAATTATATAAAAGTATATAAGTGTGTCTTTAATTTTTAAAAGCTAAAGTTTGTATTCAACCCCCCCCCCCTTCTACAAACATTTGTTGTTGCATACTCAATCTGGGACTAACAGATCATCAATTAGTTTGTGATCCAAGAGTGTTTAGAGAGAAGTTGAGTTTATAATCAGTTTAATATCAAATCATCCTATTGATTTGATTAGAAAGTAAAAATTGTAATTAGTTCATTTGTTTAGTCAATATACATTTGATTAAATTTGATTGGTTGTTTAAAGTGTATTCAACCCCCCCCCCCTTCTACACTGTATCGGTTCCTTGTTTACCCTCTTTGGGACCAACATAGTCCACACCAAGTGAGTGAGATTCCGCCTTGCTAACGACCCGAGACACGAACCACACGTTGTCTTCGTGAATCTGGAGCAGCCACTAGCACTAAAAGAACTTGCCTTCACAAGATTACACACTCATCCTTGTTACTAGAAGCTCAAGAACCATATAGGAGTGTTATGTGTATCAAGAAGCAAGAGTTATTTCATTAGAGAGTCAAGAGCCTTTTATAAACTCTGGACACAGCCTTGGAGTCACTAGGGTCGGCCAACTCGGCACACCCTCATTGGACCAACACAAAGGTCCAATAAACATAAAGTGACACTTTGACTTCTGCCTTCACGGGTTCTCACGGGTCATGAAGCACTCGTAAAGGCCTCATAGGCCGGGTTCCACCGCACACTCTCATTGGGCCATCAAGTGGTCCAATAAAAGCATGGCGCCTGCCTTCACGGGCTCTCACGGGTCATGAAGCACTCGTGAAGGCACTGCTCCCATGACTACTTTGTCCGGGTGGTGAAGGCTCATGGAGGGTTTCTCTTCACGACCTCTTCACGGCCCATGAAGGCCCGTGAAGGTTGCCAGAAACCCTAATTTCATATTCTCTCATGTTTGCGTTGTGCTGCCGGAATCTACCCTTGGCGTGTGACCCAATAGGCCCGTACCTCATCAGCAGTGATGCTAGTACACGTGTATTAATGGGCATATTCCAACAAGAACGTGTTATTCTTGTCAAATCCTGGGGTTGAAACTCCGCAATTTTGAGTTGTGTGACGGTTGTCGCGATATTAAACCACAAATCTTACATTGTTAACTATGCAAGAAGTGTAAGAATATGCATCTTGTGGTCCGTGTGCTAAAGCAGACAATTCAAGACTACAATCGGATGATGCGGTTTCTAGCAAACAGTGAACCTATAAAATAGTAAATAAATTCTCTAAGTTTGAATAATAATTTTTGACTTATTAAGCAATATATACAATAGGTTACCTTATTTTTAAACCAATATGCAAAGTCCACTTGTAAATTTCTTCGGGGCATCTCGGAAGTAAATTCACTATAAATTAGTCTCAAAGGTTAATTAATATAATCAACAAAAAATAATTTTATACAAATAGATCATGGTGCGAACACTTACTTCTTGTACTTGTCACATTCGTGGCTGTTCTTGAGTATAAACCATTGTAATTGGTTTCGGAGTTTGTTATCGAACACCTCGAAGATACATCGAACAAAATGTTAAAGCTTCGTCTGCGATTTAGCCTTCTAATATGGAACCTTCGGGTCTAGATTTTTTTTTAACATAAATTTTCAACTTTTTCATGTACCTTTCAAATGGATACATCCACCTCATGTATACAGACCCTCCTTCAATAGCCTCTTCCGGTAAATGGATCACCAGATGAATCATTATGTCAAAAAAAAGCAGGGGGGAAAATTTGCTCGAAGTTTCACAACACCTTAATCAACTAGTCTTTAGCTTTCAACATATCTGTCTCTAACAAATTGCGGGCACAAATATGCTTAAAGAATGAACACAATTCAATGATAGGGGTTGAGATATTCGGATGCAGGTACCGCCGAACTCCTACCGGAAGCAATCATTGCATCATTATGTGATAGTCATGAGACTTCAACCCCATGATGTTGCTATCATTATCGGTCACTCTTTGTTTGAAGTTCGATCCAAAGCCGTCGGGCAATTTGACACCTTTAATGAATTGAAAAAAACTCCGCCTATCATTAGGTGTGAACGAGTACATTGCCTACGGCTTTAAAAACTTTCCGTTTCCCTTAGTTTGGAGCCACAACTCTTTACGAATGTTTAAACGTTCTATGTCTTGTCTTTCATTCATCAATAACCTACCCAACAAACTATCACAGATATTTTTCTCGACATGCATGACATCCAAATTATGTTTCAAACAAAGTGAAGACCAGTATGGAAGCTCAAAGAAAATAGACCGTTTCGACCCGCTCAACTCATATGCATCATGCTTTCTTTTGAGACCCCCAAAACTCGGATGCTTTCTGGGAATCCGTACCAGCAATTGAGCCAATTGTTGTAATATTGCATCATTACTGAATAAAGTTCGAGGAACTCTCTTCTCCAATGTATTATCGAACTTTGACTTGTTCTTCCTCCAATGTTGGTCTAAAGGTAGGAATCTTCTATGACCAACATAGGCTGTTTTCCCGATTACCCGACATGAAGGGGTGTCCTCGTTATAGGTAGGGCATGCTTTATACCCTTGGCCACTGCAACCTAACAAGCTACTACGAGCAGGAAAATCATTGATGGTCCATAAAAGCATTGCACGCATGGTAAAGACGGTGCTTGTTGCGGCATCCATTGTACGAACTCCGTCAGTCCATAACACTTTTAGTTCTTCAGTCAGAGGCCTCAAGAAAACATCTATGTCCTTTCCAGGCGATTTAGGGCTAGGAATTAACAACGTCAACATAAAACAAGATTCCTTCATACATAACCAAGGAGGTGTATTGTATGTTGTCAATATGACCGGCCACATACTATAAGACAGACTCATGTTTCGATATGGATTGAAACCATCAGCGGCTAACCCTAATCGAACATTTCTTGTTTCTGTAGCAAAATCTAGATACTTGGTATCAAAATCTTTCCATGACTTACCATCAACCGAGTGTTACATCGACTCACCTTCTCTCGACCATCCCGTAGCATGCCATCTCATAGACTTCGCTATGTGCCTAGAGCTATATAAACGCTTTAACCTGGGTGTCAAAGGAAAGTAACGCAACACCTTTTGAGAAACTTTCTTTCCCTTCGTGTGTTTGTCTTTCTATCTACTCTCGCCACAAATTGGGCAACTTTGCATTTCTATATTCTCCTTCCAAAATAGACAGCAATCATTTTTACAAGCATGAATCGTTCATATCCCAAGCCTATTTTCTCATTTTCTTCTTAGCTTCGTACTGCGACAACGGGATTTTGTTGTCTTTTGTGAATGCAAATCATAAAAGGTCTAACAGTTGATCAAATGAACTATCTGTCCATTTATTTATGACCTTCATGTGTAGCAATTTTGCTAGAAAATCCAACGAAGAACACCAAGTACAACCAGGGTATAACTCGGTCTCGACCTCGTTAAGCAATTCAGCATAAGGATCTGTTGCTGTACTAGGGCCTGCATTTGAAGTTCTAGTATTTGTGTGTTCTTCGGTAGTAATATTCTCTCAACGGACATCATTCACCACATCAGCCATCTCATCTGTTGTTGGAGTTACATGATGTGCTATGACTGTTGGGTCCCGAGTTTCACCATGATAGATCTACGTATCATACTACTTACTAAACCCTATTAAATGTATGTGCTTCTTCACATCATCTAACGAATAATAGTTTCTGTTTTCACAATTTCTACAAGGACATCGGACTAAACCACAAGGTGTCAACAACCCCTTACACCTCTCTATGAATGCTTTAAGACCTTCTCGAAACTCATTAGAGTTACAGTTACGAGATTTAGTCCAACTCTTATCGGTTGTCATAGCTGCGTTTGAGACAAATAATTTCATTACTATCACATATTTGGATCAATTTGATTACCCTTATAACCTATGATCACTAATGTAGCGCTAAATTCATGCACACACTCCTTCAAAATTCAAATTAGAGCTACATTTAAAAAAACAAGAAGAAATATGAGGACCAAGTATTGTTTCACAACACTAAAACTATAGGTGCATGTGCCCTGTTTTCTATTAGAGAACTCTAATAATTATATTCACTTGGTCATGTGGCGTTCATTTTATATAATGGCTTATATGGTTCAGAAAATTGATAATTAACAATCAGTGGGAAGATTTTTAAGAAGGAACAGAGGCATATATAAATATAAATAAAGAAATTGGCTTATATGTTGTTAGTAGAAATTATAATTGTTGAATATTAATACTAGTTGTTGAAAGTAATACAGTTCTAGAAAGTTAATACTGCTAAGCCAAATATTAATATTGTTAGTTCAAAGTTGATGTTGTTCAATGAATTTTAAAGACCGGTCGAAACAAGTAAAGAATCCTACAAGCAAGGAAAGATTCTGAAGATTAGGATGTTTGAATTACAAAAGGATAAAGATTCGGTAAAGATAACGTTAGTTTTTTATGTTTATCTTGTATTTCTCTCTCTCTCTCTCTACATATATATATATATATATACATATATACACTACTAGCAAGGTACCCGCGCAATGCTACGATGGCAAATAATTTCTATTTTATATCATGTTGCTTTAAAAATGTAATAATATGTTATTCGCGCAATTCAATGTCACAAAAAAGTAACATACAATGTCAGTTTTTTATTTTTTTTATTTGTATCAACTATTTTATTAATTTTAAAAATAAATTTTAAAAGATATTAAAATAAGAAAAAGATTTATATTTATGAAATGAGGAGGGAGAAGTTAATAAGATTTTGAAAATTATGTTCATGTAAGTGGATAATTGTGTTTGTGTGATAGAGTGTTTTAGTGTTAGAGATATATTTTAAATAGCTAAAAAGTTAAAGTAAATTAGGAGAGAGAATGAAATGATTAAAAGGGGTATTTTAAAAGTTAAAGTAAATTAGGAAAGAGAATGAAATGGTTAAGAAGAGGTATTTTAGTATATTAAGTTACTTAAAATTAAGAGTTCTTAAGGTTGTAAATGTATTATAAAGGAGTAAGAGATAGAACCCATGACAGAAAAAAAATAGAGTCTGTAATTTCTGCATTCTTTCAGTTTAGTCTCAAGGTCGTTTTCATCCTTACTCTAGAGAAGTTTAGTACGTCTGTTATAAAGACAGATTGGGGTTTTGTTTATAAGAGTTTGGTTGTAATCATTTGATTATTATGATTAATACAAGTTGTGCTTGATACTAAATTCTTGTATTTTCAAGTATTAAGATTCAATTATGCGGCTTCCTCAATATATATTGGTTCAAATATTATGCGGCTTCCTAAATTCTGACAACAAGATGATCATCTAAACTTTCCATGATATACCTTTATCATGTGGACCATTTGTGATCGACCTTAATCATCTAAACTATCTGTCACACCCCGCCAAGGTGGAATCGCGAAGTGTGACGGAGAGGATCGTCATAACACATTCATATCAAATAGAGAAAATTCACTAAATGCAAATATTCCAACGTGTCACGAAGTTTTTCCCCAACACAAGAGGAGTCTTGTGCCGTGTTAAGTCGATTCCACGGTGATATCACGCTAAATATATATATAAATATTATGTGATATCGGGTTGGTTTTAGCCGGAAATTGTGCATTTAATTGTAAAAAGGTATGTTTACCGTTTATTTTATGTTTTGCAGGCTAAAAAGGCGAAATATCCAAATAATCGAAAAAAATAAATAAAGCCCGAGAAAACCGAGAAAATCAATGAAAGCCCAAGAAAAATAAGTGGGCCAAAGGAAGGAAAGAAAAGAGCAAAGAAGGCCCAAAGTAGAAAAAAGGAAAAAAGAAAAAGAAAGAAAAAAAGAAAGAGCCCAACTGGCCCAAGCCCAAGAAAAGAGAAAGATTCGGCCGCCAAAAGAGGCGTCGCGGCGCGACCACCTAGTGCGTCGCGGCGCTACAAAGTGTCCGGATGAGGCCCAACTTCTTGACACGTGGTGTCGCGGCGCGACCCAGTTGTCCGTCGCGGCACAACGCGTTTAGATGACGACAGATTTGGATTTTAAAAGAGTTGGGATCGGGATAAAACACTTTGTCACGGCGCGACACTTGGCCATCGCGGCGCGATACCCCTGTTTTCAGATATCTATTTAATCGAACTTCCAGATCTGAAAAGGGGTTAACCACCCGATTTCTTCCACCATTCCTCTGCTAAATACATCCCTTAACACATCCCAGAAGGCTTGAGCTCGGATTTGGAGGATTAAAGCTACAATTGATTAAAGGCTTGGAATTCTTGCTTTTTACGGTTTTTCTACTTCTCTTCTGTTTTTAATGTTTAATCTTGATTTCCAGAAGTTGATTATGCTTGTAATAGGCTAGATTTTCTGTTTTCCTCCCTAGAGGAGATGAAACTCTATCAAGTTGGTTAATTTTATATCTTTTTGACTTTAATGACATTATATTTATCTTTCAAGTCTAATCAATGATCCTAGCATGCTTTAATTCTGTTTTTGATTTGTTTAGAATCTGAGTTGATGTAAATTGGAGGACCAATCCATTTATATGACTTTAATCAATGCTAATTAGGACCAATAATTAGGATTGACTAGTGTTTGATCAAAACCTAGGGTTAAACAATCAAGATAGGAACTTTAATATGTTAGAATTGATATATGATGATCTTCATGTGTTAATTGAATGATTTGGTAACTTAATCAATCATTAAAGATTAGATCTTGATAGATACGAACTTAAATATGCTTAATTGTGTAGTTAATTGATTTAATGACCAATTGATTAGTTAATTGCATGATTAGATAAGTTGGATACTCGGATCAAGAGTCTAACAATATAGGAATCGGTATAGTGTTCATTAATTGTCCAATGCATTGATTTTGATTTATAAAACCAACTTAAAAAGGGTGGAAATGAATCTAGGGAGGGAAAGCTTTTATTTGATAGTTTAATCCGTAAAGATTCTTGTTTTTTGCTTATTTTGGTTGTTTTAGGTAATTTAGTAGAGTTAGCAATCGCTTAGAATAATAAAGTTTGAAACTTGATTCCAAATTCCCCTTAATTTAGTTTAATTGCTTTAATTTAGGTTAATTGCATTTATTTTATATTTATTTGGTTTATTTGGTTTAATTAGTTTGTTTTAGTTAATTCTTTATTAATTTGATAAAATCAGTTTAGCTCCCGTTCCCCAAGAGTTCGACACCCGACTTACTAACTATAATACGAAACGATTAGGTACACTTGCCTATTCGTGCAGTTTTTTGTAATTAAATCGGTTAAAATATAAATTTAAAACTAGTACGTAAAACGCACATCAAGTTTTTGGCGTCGTTGCTGGGGAGTAGTCTTAAACTGTTTTTATTAAGATAATTTAGAGTTAATCGTTGTTTCCCGCGAGTTTTGGCTTAAAACGAGCAAGTTTTTGATTTCTGTCCACTGATCACACTGCGTCGTTAAACCTTTTAATTAGTAGTTAATTCATTCCGGGCCTTATTTAGGATCAGTTTTTAATTAGTAATCTCTTTTAGGGTTTTTAGGATAGTGTATGTCCTTAGACCCCACTTCTGACTTCGTTCAGCCTTTTGACGAACCGGAACGCGAATTTCATCGACGCCTATGAGTTAAACGTGAGAGAGAGCGAGCACGCATAATGGCAGAGAATATCGACGAATTGTCACTCGAGGAGTACGCGAGCCGTGTGCGCGAGGGCACCGGAGTGGGTATTCACCGACCTGAAATACCCGAGGAGAGAACCTTCGAAATCAAAGGCCAATTCCTTCACCTTTTGCGCGAGACTCCTTTCACCAGAAAGGATAACGAGGATGCCAACCAGCATGTCGAGGCCGTTCTCGAGATTGCTGACTACTTCCACATGCCAGGAGTTAGTCGTGACGCTGTTATGCTGCGAGTGTTTCTGATAACACTCCAGGATGCAGCCAAACGTTGGCTACGATCCGAGCCCACCATCCGCACATGGGATGCACTCAAAACTCATTTTATTAAACAATTCAGTCCTCCATCAAAGATTGCCAAGATGAAGATGCAGATCCAAAACTTCATGCAATCTGAGGACGAAACCCTCTATGACGCCTGGGACAGATATAAGGAGATGCTCTAAAATTGTCCACAGCATGATCTCAATGCTCACCAGGTTGTCCAAACGTTCTATAATGGTATAAATGTCTGCACTAGACAAATGGTCGATTCTCAGGGACCAATACCAAAGAAAACACCCGCCGCTGGGTACGCCCTGATTGAGGAGATGGCTCAGCACTCCCATGAGTGGCATTCATCTAGAGATTACCGGAGGAAGACTGATGCTACAGCTGACTCATCTGATAGCATAGCGGCCCTTAGTGCCAAGCTTGATGCACTAGGGCGTGACATGAAGAAGGTGAATAAAAAATTCATGCTATGCAGGTCGGTTGTGACAACTGCAGTAGACTTCATCTTGCGAGAGATTGCCCATATGACGAGAATGGGGATCTCAAAGAATCTGCGTGTTATTCAGCTTGAGATAAATATGATTACCCAGAGGACAAGGCTTTCTTCCGTAATAAGAAGCCAAATTGGAAACCATATCCTGAATACCGCAAGGAGATGGAGGGGCGATTCAGGCAGTCTGGCCCAGGATTCTATCAGAGAGACCAGCCAAAGGGGCCACTGCCAGAGAAGAAGCCCAATTTCGAGGATATGCTCACGCGCTTCGCAGCAGCATCAGATCAGAGGCATAAAGAGACTGAGGAGTTAGTGAAAAAGATAGGCGTTTCTACTGAGGCCGCACTAAGGAATCAGCAGGCGTCTATCCACAACATAGAGACCCAGATTGGGCAGATCTCTAGGGTTCTCCAGGACCGTTTTCCTGGCACTCTTCCCAGTAACACTGAACCGAACCTAAAGGCCGAAATTAAAGCTGTGACCACCAGTAGTGGAAAAGAAGCGGCAGGCCCACCACCTTCCAGCTCCCATCCTGATCCTATCGAGCGACTATCCACTCAGCCGGATAAAGGGAAGGGGAAGGAGAAGGAGGTCACTCCTGCTCCAGAACCTATCCCACCTACTCCATCCGTTCCATCTATTCCACCTCCAGTTAAACCTTACCGTCCTCTGATACCTTATCCGTAGCGTCTTCGGCAAGACAAACAGGATGAGCAGTACCGGAAATTTCTGGAGCACCTGAAATCCCTTCACATCAACATCCCGTTTGTTAAGGCTATGGCACAAATGCCAAAATATTCTAAATTCATGAAAGACCTTACCAACCGCAAGAAAATGGAAGAAGTGTCGAGTGTCACTCTGAACGATCAGTGCTCAGCAGCCATGCTCAATAAGATCCCAAATAAGATGACTGATCCTGGGAGTCTTACTTTTCCATGCCAATTTGGCAATCTACCCGTGAGTTATGCACTTGCTGACTCGGGAGCGAGCGTGAACCTTATGCCATATTCTTTCTTCTCCAAACTAGATTTTCCCGAGCCTAAACCCGTTCGCATGGCTATACATCTGGCAAACAAGTCCGTCACTTATCCACGCGAGATAGTGGAGGACTTGCTATTTAAAGTAGACAAATTCATCTTTCCTGCGGACTTTATCGTTATTGATATGGAGGAGGATGATACAGTTCCCATCATCTTGGGCAGACCCTTCCTGAGTACAGCTCGTGCATTATTCGATATTCATGAGTCACAGCTGACACTCAGGTTAGGCACCCAACTCTAGGTCGTCCGTGGTATAAATTTTCACGTGAATCTTTAGTTTTCTTGAGGTATAAGCACCTACTTTGCTCCACTGCATCAATATGGATCCTAAACCCTGGTTCGATGCGTCACAATACACTACGAAGTCATCTGGTCCTTTTGGCAGAGTCGGTATTGGAGTGTTGAACAACTTGTCCTTTAGCGTCTAAAAAGCTTATTCTTGTTCTTTGTCCTAATAAAATCTCTTATCCTTTTGGGTTAGTAAGGTGAGAGGCTTGGCGGTCTTTGAAAAATTCTCGATGAATCGTCGGTAATAGCCTGCCAATCCTATGAATGAGCAGATCTCTGAGGGTGTCGTAGGGTTTCTCCATTTCTTTATGGCCTCAATCTTATTAGGGTCCACATGAATTCCATTGTCATTAACCACGTGACCGAGAAAATGTACTTCCTGCAACCAAAATTCGCATTTTAAAAATTTGGCGTATAGCTTCTCCTTCCCAAGTAACTCCAGGATTAATCTCAAATGCACTTCGTGTCCTTCCTTAAACTTGGAATAGATCAAGATGTCATCGATAAAGACAATGGCAAACTTATCCAAAAATGTTTTGCATACGCGGTTCATCAACTCCATGAACTCAAAGTGTGCATAGCGAGTCCTAAATGTGGCCTTTGGAATGTCAACCTCACGTACTCTCAATTGATGGTGGCCGGAAGAAAGGTCTATATTGGAGAAATTTTGTGAGCCTTGTAGTTGATCGAATAGGTCATCATTCCTTTGTTTCTTGATGGTTATTTTGTTTAGCTCACGGTAGTCGATGCACATGCGGAAACGAGCCATCCTTCTTTTTGATGATTAAGACAGGTGCTCTCCAAGGCGAATGACTGGATCGGATGAATCCCTTATCTTGAAGTTCCTGGAGGTGATTAGTCAATTCCTGCATTTCTGACGGCGCTATCCGGTAAGGGGACCTTGCTACAGGAATCGCTCTTGGTATTAAGTCAATGCCCAATTCCATTTGTCGGATAGGGGGTATTCCAGATAGGTCTTTAGGAAATACTTCTGGAAAGTCTCGGACCACGGGATGCCTTCGAGTTTCTTCTCCCCCGTTTTCGTACTCATAAAGTTCTTCAAATCTCCTTTGGGTCGATCTTAGGCACATTGCCGTAAGGTAGGGAAATTCGGACTATCTTCTCATGGCAAATGATTTCGGCCTTGTATTTTGGCAACCATTCCATCCCCACAATCACATTAAAACTCCCATGTCCAAAAGGTATCAAATCTATGCTAAATGAAACACCTTCCAATTCCAAGTTACACCCACTAATAACCTTACTGGTTTCAACCCCCCTTTTTTTACCATTAGCTATCTCTATCAAATAACTAGTGTCTGGGTTACTAGGTTTCATATCCACTAAAGTCACGATTTTAGTGGAACCTAAGCTATAATCAGCACCAGAATCAAAAAACTAGTAGCATAGTAGTTGTTTAAAGAGAATGTACCCATCACAATGTTTGGGTCTTGGCGGGATTCGTTTGCACCCAATACAAATGCTCTCCCACGAGCTTGATTTCCATTGTAATCTTGATTGCGATTTCCTTCTATGGCCAACGGTTGATTTGGACGATTTCCTCCTTGAGTAGGTGCTCTATTTAGCTTGGGGTATGTGTTTATGTAATGGTCCGTACTTCCACATTCAAAACAATCTCCTCGATTACTTGCTGGGTTCACCGTATTCACTGGCGCTATCATTTTGCCCCGGTTCTACAGTCCTTAGCATAGTGCCCTAAGCGGTTACGACATGGCACATTCTGAAAATAGTGATAATTGCATTTTTGCACACTTTGTTGGGAAATAAGCTAAGTAAGTTGATACTGTTGAACATGCAAAAGCAAAATTGTTGGAGAAAGTTTTGAGAAAACAGTTTTGAAACTGTTAGTACAAAAGATCCAGAACTGTTAGTTATATCATAACAACTGTTGGAAGATAATGAAGAGAAGACTGTTAGAAGAAACTCATAACTGTTTATTCAACAAACAGTTTCTGTTGAGATATTTATGAAAACTACTATCCTTGTGGATTTAAAAGATATCTTATCACGATGTGAAGATTATCAAGATTATCTCGCAAGATAGAAGATTAACAAACTTCAACAAATCAAGGAAGACCAAGAGGGTTATAAATACTCTGTTTAGAATAGTTTGTTAGTATTGTTTTTTTATTATACTTATTCGTATTGTTTATTGTTTTCAGAAAGTGCATTAGCCTCCAAGTTTCTCTGAAACCTAAGAACAGATTGTGTTCTTCGTCTAACAAAAGAGTTAGATTGGAGGTGTAGGTGAATATTGTAATCATCTTTGGTTATTAATAAACATCTTGCGTTTTGAAGTTATTCGTTGAGTTGATTAAATTGTTCTTGTGATTAAAACCTTTATTAATTAATTAAGTGTGATTCTGCAACTTCTTAGTTGATTGTAATTAAATTCTTGTTATTTATTTTGATTCTATACGATCCTAACAAGTGGTATCAGAGCCTTAACATTAAGGTTCTTTTGATCACTAGTTAAATGTTTTTCACAATCCACTGTATTTTATTGATTTAAAGTCTTTCTATTGTTTTATTGAAAATTCTCAATCACTGTATTGCAATGGAGTCTGGTGGATCTTCTGATAACACTGGATCTGGGTCAAACATTCGTGTTCCCATGCTCAAACCAACTGATTTTGAGATGTGGAAACTGAGAATCAAGCAGCATGTTCAATTGATGGACTATGCTGTTTGGGAAATCATTGAGAATGAGCCCACAACTCTTGTTGATTTAAATGAAACTGGAAAACCTAGGAAGAAACCATCACAAAAAATAGATGCCGAAAGAAAAGAGAGGATGCTAGAGATGAAAGCTCTAAGCATTCTTCAGATTGCTATTCCAAATGAATATCAACATCAGATTAAAAAGTTTGAGAGTGCACATGAATTGTGGAATGCATTAGAGAAAAGATTTGCAGGGAATGCAAGTTCCAAAAGAAATCAAATGGATCTTCTCAAACAAGCTTATGAGAACTTTTCTAGTGGGAAGAATGAGAGTATCACTCAGATCTTTGATAGGTTCTATAAGCTGGTGAGTCAACTTGAGAGTGCAAAGGTTAGAATAGAGCAGGATGAGATCAATAGAAAGTTTCTTAGGTCCTTAGGTGATGAATGGACAGTATATGCTGCACAATGGAGAATTAAGGATTCTTTGGAAGATATAGAATTAGATGATCTCTACAACAGTTTGATTGTGTTTGAAGGGGAAATTAAAGGAAAAAGGAAGTCTATGACCCCTAGTCACAATGCTGCACTTCTCTCATCCTCAGGTATGGACTCAAATCTTTCTTTAACTAACTCTGTTGATGGTTGTGTAGGTGCTGTTACCGGAGTAGATATGAATACTTCTGATGCAGTGATTGAAGCATTCTTAGCAAGTCATGCACATTCAACCCTTACAAATGAGGATCTTCAGCAAGTGCATCCAGATGATCTTGAGGAGATGGATCTCAAATGGCAGATGGCTATGCTAACTGTAAGAGCAAAGAGATTCATCAAAAGAACAGGAAGACAAAACATGAACTTCAGGGCTGGTGGTCAGACTGGATTTGACAAATCCAAAGTAAGATGTTTCAAATGTCAACAACATGGTCACTTTGCTAGAGAATGCTGATCTGGTGGACAAAGCCAGAATCAAGGTCAAAATTCAACTCCCACCTCATCAGCATTGGTCTCTCAAGAAGGTTATGAGTTTGATTGGAGTGATCAGACTGAGCAAATCACTCATAACAAAGCATTGATGGCATTGACTGACTCCTCCATCAACATGGATTCATCAGAGACAGAAGACATTCAGAGCATTCATAGGGCCAATCAAGGAGCTATATGGCATGTGGATAGTGGATGCTCAAGGCACATGACTGGAAATCCACACTGCTTGAAGGATTTTAAAAGAATCAATGGAGGATTTGTAGCATTTGTAGGAAATCCAAAGGGAGGAAGAATCACAGGTAAGGGAGCTGTAGATGCAGGTAATCTTACTTTTAATGATGTCTACTTTGTCGAACAACTCAAATACAATCTGTTGAGTGTGTCTCAAATCTATGACATTCGAAACAAAGTAGTGTTTACAGATACTAAATGCATTATCCTTTCAAAAGATTTTAAGTTAACTGAAAAGGATATTCTTTTAAGAACACCAAGAAAGGATAATGTTTACTGTTTGGATATGCAAAAAGTTGCTCAGCAGAATGTTTTAAGTTGTTTACTCTCCAAGGCATCTCATGATGAGTCTACTGTTTAGCATAGAAAGATGTGTCACATGAACTTTAAAACCATGAATTTGTTAGCTAAAAAGAGTTTGGTAAGAGGTTTACCTCAAAAGGAATTCTCATGTGATGATCATTGTATTGCTTGTCTCAAAGGCAAGCAACACAAAGCTTCTTTTAAGACCAAAGAAGTTTCTTCCATCTTTGCACCTTTACAGTTATTGCACATGGATCTTTTTTGTCCTACATCTGTGGTTAGTATAGGGAAGAAAGCTTATTGTTTAGTCATAGTTGATGATTTCACTAGATTTACTTGGGTTCAATTTCTTAGATCTAAGGATGAAACTGCAGAGTTAGTAAAATATCTTATTCTTAGAATTGAAAATCAGTCTGATTTAAAGGTGAAAGTCATTAGGTCTGACAATGGGTCTGAATTCAAGAACTATGAGCTAAATAGTTTCTGTGAGGAGAAAGGGATTGAAAGACATTTTAGTGCTCCTAGGACTCCACAACAGAATGGAGTGGCTGAGAGAAAGAATAGGACTTTGATAGAGGCTGCTAGATCAATGCTAGCTGATTCTAGGCTCCCAATGACATTTTGGGCAGAAGCTGTGAACACTGCTTACTATGTTCAGAATAGAGTACATGTAGTCAATTCCAAAGGGAAAACTCCCTATGAGTTGTTTCTTCACAGAAAGCTATTGATCAACTTCTTGAAACCATTTGGATGTCCCTGCACTATCCTCAATACCAAGTCCCAATTAGGAAAGTTTGAAAGCAAGGCTGAACAAGGATTCTTTGTAGGCTACTCCACTCCACTCAAAGCAAAGCATATAGAGTGTTCAACAATGTGTCTAGAATCATAGAAGAGAGTATGCATGTATATTTCAATGAGAATAAGATCAATGCTGCAGGTAATGCCCCTGAGTGGTTATTTGATATTGATGCACTAACCAAATCCTTGTCTTTTGAGTTTTCTACAGAAACAGTTGCAGATATTCCAACAACTGTTGGTACAAACCAACAAACTGTTTCCAACAGTGTCAATAGTCTTGAGACTGTTTGTTTGAATCCAACAACTGTTGATGAAAACACATTGCCTAAAGACTTTGTTGTGCTTCCTCTCATTGAAAATAATCCTTCAAATGCTGATGGTCAAATAAATGATGATGCTGAGATGGAATCTCATGTTCCTACCCATCCCCATGCATCTGGACATCAAACAGTTGCTGACCAAGTATGTATACCTACTGGGAATGCAAGAAACTCTGAGGTTGATATGTCAAATTTGGAAAATGTATTGCCTGAAGAGAACATCCCTACATCAAGAGTTCACAAGAATCATCCTACAATACAGATTATAGGTGATCCTACCACATCCATTCAAACAAGGGCTATGCTGCAAAATGAAAACAGTGGTGTAACTCTTGAACAGTTTGATGTGAATGTCTGCTTTCTGTCTCAAATAGAACCAAAGAAAGCAATAGAGGCATTGAGAGACCCTTCATGGGTAGAAGCTATGCAAGAGGAACTTTTACTATTCCAAATTCAGCAAGTGTGGAAGCTGGTAGAACTCTCAAGAGGCAAAAGAGCAATTGGCACCAAGTGGGTGTTCAGAAATAAGAAGGATGAAAGAGGTATAGTCATCAAGAATAAGGCTAGAATTGTTGCACAGGGTTATACTCAGGAAGAGGGTATAGATTATGATAATGTGTTTGCACCAGTTGCCAGAATAGAAGCTATCAGATTGTTCCTTGCCTATTCAAGTTTCAAAGGATTTAAGGTCTATCAAATGGATGTCAAATCAGCTTTCCTCTATGGAACTATTGATGAGGAGGTATATGTGTGTCAACCACCTGGTTTTGAAGACTCAAAGTATCCTGATAGGGTATATAGGTTGGATAAAGCCTTGTATGGGTTGCATTGGGCTCCTAAAGCTTGGTATGAGACACTATCATCTCATTTGATTGAGAATGGTTTTAAAAGAGGCACAATTGATAAAACATTGTTTACAAATATTGTTGAAACAGAGTTCTTACTTGTACAGATCTATGTTGATGATATAATCCAATCTTTGCAAAGAATTTGAAGCCATCATGCATAAGAGATTCCAAATGAGCTCCATGGGGGAACTTACATTCTTCTTGGGGTTAAAGGTTAAGCAAAAGCCATCGGGTATCTTTCTCAGTCAGTCAAAGTATGTCAAAGACATTTTGGACAAGTTTGGCTATCAAGATGCAAAGCTGGCAAGCACTCCCATGGAAACACACAAACAGTTAAGAGCAGATCCTAAGGGGGAGGATGTAGACATACACTTGTATAGGTCTATGATAGGTTCATTAATGTACTTAACTACTTCTAGACCAGATATAATGTTAGCTGTGTGTGTTTGTGCCAGGTTTCAATGTAGTCCCAAGGTGTCACACCTCTGTGCTGTAAAAAGGATCTTTAGGTACCTTAAAGGCCAACAAAAATTAGGTATGTGGTATCCTAAGGATTCACCTTTTGAATTAGTGGCATATTCTGATAATGACTATGGTGGAGCAAATGTGGATAGAAAATCAACTTTTGGAGGATGTCAATTCTTTGGCTCAAGACTGGTATCATGGCAATGCAAGAAACAAACAACAATGTCCACTTTAACAGCTGAGGCTGAATATATTGTTGCATAAATTTGCTGTTCACAAGTATTATGGATTCAAAATCAGCTTCTAGATTATGGTATGACTCTTTTGAATACTCCTATCTATGTTGATAACACAAGTGCTATCAGCATTTTAAACAATCCAGTGAAGCATTCAAAAACAAAACACATAGAGATCAGGTTTCACTTCATCAGAGACTGCAATGAGAAAAAGTTAATCCAAGTTTTAAAAGTACATACTGATGATCAGTTAGCTGATCTGTTTACCAAAGCATTTGATGTGAGCAGATTTAACTTTCTAATCTCAAATATTGGCATGATTAACTTAGAATAATTATTTGTTACCTATTCTTTCTATGATTTTTGTGTTTTCACACTAACAGTTTGAAACTGTTAGTCGTCAATCTAACAACTGTTTATGAAAGTGTTCGGGGATTTACAGTGCAAATTGTAACTAATGGTTTTCAACTGTTAGTATTTTGGTGGTACAACTGTTAGGCAAGCTGCCTAATCAGCTAAGGGGGAGTGTTACAGTTGAAGTTCATTAACCAAACAGTTTTCAACTGTTAGCTCTACATCTTCCGTCAACTATTAGTCAAGGGTATTTAAGTCTTTGAAGATATTCTGAGGGATTTTGAATTGCATTTAATATGCATTACATATATAAGTCATTCCCTCCTCGCAGTTTTTCTTACGCTTACTAACCTTCAATCGAACGCTAAAACTCTAGACGCTCTCTGCGCAATCGCCATGACTCCCCTTCCGTTTGTCAAAGAACACAACATGCTTGCCTTCCTCTCCAAACCAACTGAGTTGCATGTCTTTCATGACATGATAGACTATCTTACCCTGTCAAATCTCAACACTGCTGTCACCATAAATCCAACTATTTACACTTCTCATCTCGATCAGTTCTGGAAAAATGCTACGCTCACTGAAATAGATGGAGTGCAATGGATCACTTCAAATGTAGATAGCCATGATGTTTCATTCGCTGAGAATAGCATTCGTGAACACCTTCACCTTAATGATCTTGAGGGTGAGTATTCTGATTCAGTCTCCTTGGAATTCTTGCATGAGGATTTGGTTAAACTGGGGTATGAGGGCCCTAGGGGAAAGGGTACCTTTTACAAAGGACAATTTTGTGCTCACTGAAATATTTAATACATACCTTACAACAATGTCTAAGCCCCAAACGAACTGGCTGGAATGAGTTTGGAAGCAACATTGCTTTGGCCTTAATCTGTTTGGCCAACAATCGTTGCTTCAACTTTTCTAAATTAATTTTTAATGGCATGGTAAAGCATCTCGGGACCAAATATGGTCTCTTTTTTATGTACCCCAGATTTGTGTAAACATGTTTAAACTCTTTATTGCCAAATCTTCAAACTCACAAGAGGGTTCTGATTCCCTCTGCTCATGTGGCCTCCACATTGAGCAAACTGTTGATAAATGGGAAGAATTTCTCTGGTAACATCGCTCCACCACTCACTGTAATGGTGGAGTTTCTTTCAAGAAACAGAGCTGCCAGAGTTGAGCATGAAGCCCAAACTATTGCTACACCACCAACTCTGGAACCCACAGCTCACGATACTCAATATCTCCTACTACTACCTCTTCTCGAGCTACAACACAAGCCCCCTCACTTATAACATTCTGAAAGAGGAAGAGAACTGTTGGTGCTCCTTCCACCACAGTCCCACCATCCCAAACTGTAAGCCCTGCACAGGTGCATTCACCTGTGCAGAGTATCCAAAAGGAACCCATTGTGCTGTCTCCCAAGCATACTGGGGAGGTGATCACTCCAATGGAGGGTGATCATGTGGTTCTTGAGGCTGACACTATTGTTTCATCCGCAAGGGGTGAACAGGGTAGTGTCAACATACGTAAGACCTCACCCACGGCAACAAAGACTGGTCAAACATCTTTTGGAAATCCCCAGTACCAAGAACAAAGGGGTACTGGTGAGGGAACTTCTAGGAGTGACCCACCAGTTTTATCTGCCGATGATATGTTTGAAGTGGCAACACTTGCTGACATTGAGGCTAGTTTGAAACATAAGGCATTGACGAATCCTGATCTAGTACCATTTCTTGCTGCCTTTCTTTACCTCAAAAAGAGTAGTACCTTACAAGACAAGCTTCTTGCCAAGCATAATGAGCTTATTATTAAGCAAAACAATCAAATCAAGGCTTTGTCAACCTCTCTATTGCAAGCTACGGATGTTCTTAGAATCCATGATCAAATGTTCAAACAGATTCTTGCCACTCCCTCTCAAACAGTTCCAATAAAAAAGGGGGAGAAGGAAATCATAAAGGAGCAAGAGAAGGATGTGCAAGGTACACAAACAGCTGCACCAGAACTACCAACAATTGCAACTCCACAAACAACAGTTGCTCAAACAGTTGAAAGGGCTCAATCACAAGAAGATAAATTGTCTGCGGTTGATAGAGTGTTGATCAATAGGATGATCATGTCTGGGGACTATCCGACAACAGAGGTATTCAAATCATGGTCTAAAGCTAAACAAATTAATTTGATTGACGTTGGTGCTCAAACACTGAATATTAGCACATTCAAAATGGCTCAAAAGATTGATGATGGGTGGCTGGATGGAAAAGTATCTAAACTAGAGCCGATTGCACCTAAGCCAGGGTTCAAAGGCATTGCTATTCAAGAATCAAAGAAAGATGAAAAGATGCCTCCTGTGCTAAGAAATGGAAAGGAAGTTGTTGTTGATATTCCAAAGCTAAAACTTTCAAAAGAACAACAAGAGGAGTATGATCATGAGCTTGCTCAAAGGCTAAATGCTGAGATGGAGCAACAAGAGCAAACAGATTTTAAATTAGCTCAAGAGATGGCTGCTGAGATCACAAAGGAAATTGAAAAGGAAGAAAAGGCAAAGAAGGCAGATAAGGGGGTAAAAAGAAAGAAAATTGAAAGAAAGAAAACAGTTCCAACTACAAAGCAAACAACTGCAAAGAAAAGACAAATATCTCAACCTAAACAGCTTCAACAATCCCAAATAGTTCAAACATCTAAAGCAAAGGCTGGTATGGTTCAAACCATTTTGCAAGACAGGCTCAGAATGGAGGTTGAACAGAAGTTAGACAAGCTTGTGGAAGCTCAACTTGAACAAAAAATCCCACATAACTGAGTGGAGATTTGAATTGTTAAGAATTGAAACTGGGAAACAAGGAGTAACCATTGTGAGTGAGATTGAACCGATCGAAAGCTATGAAAGCTTCTTGTAGTTGATGGATAGTGTGACCCGAAGAGATGTACAAGAATTATATGAATATGGTCTAAGACACTATGGAGAAGCTGCTTGTATTGAAGTCAGAGTGATGATGAGACATTTGGCAAGTATATGTGATCCTCTAAGGGTAATGCCGATGTTAATAGCTAAGGAAGCATTTTCAATAAGTACTGTCAAGGTATATGCTAAGTCAAAGACTTACAACATTGTAATGGGAAATGCATTGACTCAGTGGTTTGATCTTAAATTCATAGAGCATAACAAAACAAAGCTCTCATATTTGATAAAAGCAAAGTTCTTTGGCCCTGCTAAAGTTAAAGAAAATCTTCTTCAGAGGCTCAAAGAAAGGTTGGAATCCCTACAGTCCAAGAAAGGTTAATCTTCCTGTTTTGATTGAAACTGTTTTGCATACTTTATTTTCTTATGTTAATTTTTCTGTGGTCGAACCTTATAGAAACTTAAGTATATTGTTAAATATCTTAAGTTAGGGGGAGATTGTTGGGAAATAGGCTAAGTAAGTTAAGAATGTTGAACATGCAAAAGCAAAATTGTTGGAGAAAGTTTTGAGAAAACAGTTTTGAAATTGTTAGTACAAAAGATTCAGAACTGTTAGTTATATCATAACAACTGTTGGAAGACAATGAAGAGAAGACTGTTAGAAGAAACTCAGAACTGTTTATTCAACAAACAGTTTCTGTTGAGATATTTATGAAAACTACTATCCTTGTGGATTTAAAAGATATCTTATCACGATTTGAAGATTATCAAGATTATCTCGCAAGATAGAAGATTAACAAACTTCAAAAAATCAAGGAAGACCAAGAGGGTTATAAATACTCTGTTTAGAATAGTTTGTTAGTATTGTTTTTTGATTACACTTATTCATATTGTTTATTGTTTTCAGAAAGTGTATTAGCCTCCAAGTTTCTCTGAAACCTAAGAACAGATTGTGTTCTTCGTCTAACAAAAGAGTTAGATTGGAGGTGTAGGTGAATATTGTAATCATCTTTGGTTATTAATAAACATCTTGCGTTTTGAAGTTATTCGTTGAGTTGATTAAATTGTTCTTGTGATTAAAACCTTTATTAATCAATTAAGTGTGATTCCGCAACTTCTTAGTTGATTGTGATTAAATTCTTGTTATTTATTTTGATTCTATATGATCCTGACACACTTCGGTGCCGGGCCCGCATACTCCTTCTTGGCAGGGTTAGCCGCCACGAATCATGTTGCTACTCTAGCTTTCTTATTGTCATTTTGGACGTTCTCCGTTTTGTTAACTTCATCACCACTAACGTTCGTGTTATCATCATCACCACCGTTGTTATGTTGATTACCTTGGTTGTTGCTGATCTGGGTGACGAGGTTAGGAATTAGGGCTTGCAGTTGCTAGGCTACAAGCTCAACAATGTTAGCCTTATCGTTGTTATCATTTGTAGCATCACCACTACCGGCACCATGACCTATGTTGCGGTTAGATCTTCTTAGAGGTATGTTATATATGAAGGTAAGTACATAATTTAAACGGAAGACAAATCATGGGTATCGTTACTCTTAGTATTTTATATGTCATGTGTCATAGCACTTGGCTACTTTCTACCATATAGTTATAGATATCGGTCTCTCGCGCACTATCTTAAACCGAAATCGTAGTCTGTTTCACAGGATGCTTTACCATGCTTTAAGTGTCCTCGTGCTAGGTATGTGTGCATAGCGGTGATCAGACGCAATGCATCCATACTTATCACAACTCTCCTTAAGGCACTACTAATCATCCCGATTCACTACCATAGGTCGATACTCTACTTCCTATACGACTAGGTAGTTATGAACACTCGGCCATGTATGACACTAGATCACATAGTCATTCAAATTATTGGCCCTACTCTAAAGCAACATCAAACGAGAACATGTAGTAAAGCTAGGTCAAGAATTCTAAGTCTATATGATTTGAATCATACATTATTAGAAGTGCTCACACAACCCTTCCCTTTATTTTCTAACAACATATAATAATAAACAAATACTTGCACATAGTCATTCGAAGAGGCTTTGCATGTATGCTTGGGTTGCATGGAAATTTGTAACTAAACAATGCGTGTTAGACGTAAACAAGATAATAAATGATTAAATAACTCGCCTATTTATTTATACTTAATCTTAGTGGTTCGAAAACCGTACAAAGCTTATGAAAGATAAATAAAATATTGTTAATAGGCATAATAATATATAAGATAGGCATTCGCTATTCGTTGGTAGGATTCCCGGAATCCACTTCGGGGTCTTCCTCTGGGTCTTCTTTAGGGTCTTCTTCGGAATCTCCTTCCGCTCCCCTTAGTAATTCTATTAGTTCCATTTGTGCATTGAGCCTTTCTTCTAGCTCTAGGATCCTTTGACATTGTTGCATTTGTTCCCTTGATTGGTGATCCACCCTCTCTTTTAGTATATTCACTTGATTTTGAAGTTGATGGTCGGTACGATTCTCCCCCAGCACTCTCAATCTTTCTTATGGATCCTTGTACCTTGCCGGTACGGGCTCTTGGTGACCGAGAGGGGCGTATTGAAGACGAATTATCGCCTCATGTTCGGTCACGTGGTGTTGCCCGTCCATTGTTTGAATCATCCTGACCAATTGCATAATTATTTTGAGTCAACGTATTTCATTCTCTTGTTCCTGGATTTGTTCATCTCTTTCATCGAGTTTCCTTTTTAATGAAGCGATCGTCAACTCAGAGCGGGTAGGGGTTCGAATTGTGCGTACCATCGTTTCCTAGATATAATAATTAACAGAGATTACAATTTTGAAGAATGTTGTCCGCGGTTAGTGTTAGCCAATTTGGGTAAAGCGTGAGAATTCGCGAAATGAAATAGCATGTACATATAGTTCCTATTATGCAACTACATGAGGTGCTTAGGTTACAGTCTAGGTCAATCCACCTAATTCTCTATAACCAATGGCTCTGATACCAATGTGTCACACTCCGCCAAGGGGGAATCGCGAAGTGTGACGGAGAGGATCGTCATAACACATTGATATCAAATAGAGAAAATTCACTAAATGCAAATATTCCAATGTGTCACGACGTTTTTCCCCGACACAAGAGGAGTCTTGTGCCGTGTTAAGTTGATTCCACGGCAACATAGACAACCAACGAAAATAAAAGAACGTGCGAAAGTAAACCCCACAACCCGGTTCAGGTATACGGGCAACAAGCCCAAAACCAAATAAGGTTTTGTAGTATACAAACATCCACATCACAAAATTTAGATAAATAACTACGATTCACGCTATTAAACTTGCTAAGGCCCGACTAGAGTCTTCTAAGCACCTTAAGCGTTAGCGTTAGGATTACTTGAAAATGAACCCTCTAAAACGTTAGCACAAGGCTGGTGAGCTCGCAGGTTTAAATAAAATAGCGCATTTGCCGTGTGTACAATAGCATGACAATAGATATAATGTAACACATTCTCGCAAGTAGGAATAATGATAACCGGACCACATAGTCCAAGAGGAATTTGTCATCCAACAAGGCCTACCAGCTGGAGCACTAAGTTGGCTAAATAGAAATATTGGAATTCAATTGGCATAACCCATCATCGGGTTCACACAAGCATGTTGCACATAATACAAGTTGTCAAAAGAATTTCATTTCACGGCATAAGAAATAATACAAATTATTGAGTGTCATTTCCCCCGAGAAAAACATGCAAAAGGGACCACGAGTACTCACCTTGAGTGTTGGTAGTAGCTAGTGAGATGTATTTCGCTCAAAAATCTACAATAGGTTTCATAAAATTAGTTCTTATGGTGTGAAACTCTTAGGTAGTAACCT
Source organism: Dittrichia graveolens (assembly GCA_038502395.1). Taxonomy (NCBI): domain Eukaryota; kingdom Viridiplantae; phylum Streptophyta; class Magnoliopsida; order Asterales; family Asteraceae; genus Dittrichia; species Dittrichia graveolens. Next base: position 56,760,443 of record JARJIL010000009.1, on the reverse strand, counting down.
AAATTTGATTGATTGTTCTTGTATCGTATCAATTAATTCGAATAACGTCTTTCTTATGTTAGGTGTATTTGTATTATCACTTATTTTTGTTGTAAGTTCCATTATTTTATTTTAATGCTTTAAAATTCTTTTTAGGGTTCAAGTAGTTTTCTAGTAGAATTTGTAGTCATATTTTGTATTTTTAAATCCCTCTAAATGACCTAGTTAAGTTCCTAAACTTTTATGAAATGTACTTACATGTCTCTAGATGAAACCCTAATTTTTCTAGAATTTATTCCTTTACTTTTATATTAAAAATAAATCATGATAATCGACTAAACCGAAAATAGCCCTGCTTTACGCGAAAGAAAATTTATTATTATTTAAAATAGTAAACGAATGAATTAATTTCTAAAAATTTTACAGAACTCTATATAAACTTAAAGCTTTGTCTTATATGAATCCCACGGTTTTATTCATTAAAATAAGTGATTAATAGTATAGATAACTTACCTATGCTTCTGTCCAAAAAATCCAGATCTGCGCACCAAAATGTTTTAATTTGTTTGGATGATCAAACGATATCATTTTGAGATGAAACCAATTGGAGTAGAAAGTACAGTCAAAGTACTTCTGTTTAGACATAAAATACAAAGTAAAACTCCACAATTTGACCAAGTTATGACCCCTTAAACACGACCCAAATTTTCTGTCAGATTCTAGGTTTTATGTTTCTCATCTTTTAGTAACAAGTTTTAGCCTTTTGATGTCAGAGGGGGAAGATGGAGGTCGATTTTAGTGATAGGAAGAAGGAGGTGATGGCTTGTGAAGAAAGATAGAAGGCTTATTTAGGAATGGATGCAAGATTAATGAGTGATTAAGTTTCCATTTGCACATGTATCTTTCAAATTTGAATGGGAAGAAAAGGCTCCTCTTTTCCCTCTTTTTTCTTCTCTTTGCCGATTTATGTACTACATATTTAGGTATATATATATATATATATATATTAAAACTAGTCATGACAAGGATAAAAGAAAAGGAGTGCAAGTGGTGCACCTAACCTTGCCATGTGTTATAATTCATGTTAGTAGTTCAGGTTATTAAATTTTAGGAGTTGTTTTAGAGCTAGCTTTATTATTTTGGTTTGTAGTGCCAACTTATTTGTTGTGTTATTATTATTATTATTACTTTAATTTTGGTGTTATACGGTTGCTAGTTAGTGCATTATTCTTTCTTAAAATTATTCGAGTCTTAATAGAGTTTATGTACTTATAACAAATGTTCCAAGAATTACACTTTTATTCTCATGCGCTCTATTTAGTACTTGAGCTTGTGACACCCTTGATGTGCATTCAAGGTGCATGTAACGAATCTGTTTCACGCTTTAGGCATGTAACTATAGGATTATCTAAGTGTCATGGTCTGAATAGTACGTAAAGAGAGTAAACCTTCTAATATTTATCACTCATTTGGATTTTGAGGGTTTCGAGAGAAATCAAACGCATGAAACATAATAACAAGTTCAGAGTCTAAACTGGCTAACCTGCTCTGGTGACGGATGTCACACTATCCATGATCGATCTTTATCATCTGAACTTTGTTTTATAATGTAATTTCTTTTAGTCAAAGGCTGAACTTATGTTGTTCTATTATGCCTTAGATCTTCTATATATAAAAGTATTTACAGTGTTTGTACCTCCAAAGGACAAAGAGAATAGGACTTTACTCCTAAATGATTTAAAGTTAGTTTCGAAGAGAAGATCTTGAAGATTTGCTCATTTACTCAAGTATGACTGGAAACTAAATATTTGGTAAGGTCAAATTAGAATAAGCATGGCTGTTAATTGTAGAACTAACATGAAAAGAGAAGTTTAGGGTTACAAGGCACAGAGGTATCAAAGACAATATTACTATATTAGCAAATGAGTGATCTTTCACATGAAAAGTAAAAGTTATTTTATTTTAAAAATAAAGTAATTTTATTTTTCACTGTAATACCCATAATCTTAAAATGTATAAGAATATTTTATGGACATTATGGGGATTTTACATATATAATATATGGTTTGAGATTATTCAAGAAATGGGAGTTATGTTGTTTATATATGTATATATTCTATGGATGGTGATTCACTAAGAAAGATTGGGCTTATATATGTTGTATCCATTAAGAAATTATGGTTGTAATTGAACTTGGAGGCTTGAGTTGGGCTTAGGCCCACAAGAGGTTGGCAAGTGAGTATAAATAGGGGTTTAGGGCACAACCTCTCACATAAACCCTCAAATCACTGTTGCATTCATTCAAGGTTTTGTGTGTGTGTGTGTGCTGGTGCCATTGAAGGGACGAGAAGGAGAAGAAGAAGGTTGCTTCCAATTGTGGAAACTTAAGATTTGAGCAAGGAAAATCACCCGGTAATGTTTCTTTATTCTTTAGAATCATGTAGACATCATTCTTGCTACATTAAAGTGATGATTGAATGTTTCAGAATATGGGTTTTTGGGTTTTGAGAGTTTAAGAAAAACCCAGGAGAAAATCTAACCAAGAACACCTTGAAAGTTGATATAATATGGTTTTAAGTTTAAAGGAAATGTTTTATATGAGGGTTCATGCGACAATCGCATGGGTACATATATGTGCCATGCGACAGTCGCATGGAGACATTTATGTGCCATGCGACAGTCGCATGGAGACATTTATGTGCCATGCGACAGTCGCATGGAGACATTTATGTGCCATGCGACAGTCGCATGTACACATTTATGTGCCATGCGACTTTCAGTTGGCCTGTGTGTATGTGTCATGCGACTTTTAGACCTAGTTTGTATCTTCATTCGACTTTGGCACTTTGTATGTTGTTCCATGCGACTTTGGTATAGTGAATAGTAGTCCATGCGACTTATAATGTTAGTCCATGCGACTTTCCGCTCTTGATATTGTGCCATGCGACTTTTAGTGCTATGCCATGCGACATTCAGCTCTTGTTACATGCCATGCGACTTTCAGTTCCAGTACATGTGCCATGCGACTTTCATAGTAGTCCATGCGACTTTCATGTGCCAATGCCAGTTCATGCGACTTTCATGTAGTAGATATCATCTCATGCGACTTTCATGTAGTAGGTGAGAGTTCATGTGACCTTCAGTAAGTAGCAGTTAAACCCAGTACTAACCAATGTGTAGACTTGGTCAGGTAGTAGTCAGTTACAGAGCTAAGCAAGCTAAATCCTTCAGTAGGAACTGAATAGCTAAGACAGCTAACAGGTGAGTATTCTCACTTATAACTTGAATAGATTCTAGATGTTATGTATACATGTGAGTACCAGATATTTATGAATATACGAGTTATAGATGATTGTACTTAGACCGTTTACTTCGGTAACGGGTATGTTTAGACCGTTCACTCTGTGACGGGTATGTTAGACCATTCAGTCCGGTGACGGGTATGTTAGACCGTACACTTCGGTGTCGGGTATGTTAGACCGTACACTTCGGTATCGGGTATGTTAGACCGTACACTTCGGTGTAGGGTATGAGACCAGCACTTCAGTGCCGGGTAGGTTAGACCGTTGTGACGACAACGGGTGAGACGAGACTGTCCTAGTGATGGGTATGATGATGAGACCACTTACTACGGTAGTGGGCATGAGTTGAGTAGTATGTGAACTATTTGGTTGTAAGTAGTATACTCGCTAAGCCTTGGGCTTACAGTTGTTGTTTCATATCTTTTCAGGTAACGACCATGGCGGGGCTCCAGCGCAGTGATGATAGCTCTAATCCCAAGCTTCCGCAATCTTCTAACGTAGTTTTCAACAGTAATAGTTTTAATTACAAACAATGAGGATGATTGTAACTTAATGAATTATGGGTGTTTATTCAACGAACAAAATGTCGTGTGATTACGTTATCATTGATTATGAATATCTTTTATGAATGAATTATGTTTAGAGAAAAAAAATTTGGGACGTTACAACTTGGTATCAGAGCCTAGGTTTGAGGGATCTAGATGCGTTTCGGCGTGTTTAGACTTAAACCTTGGTTCTTAAAGAATTTTCGAACAAAGTACACACCTTGCAAATGATAAAATTTTTTAATGAGCTATCAACTGGAGCTAGTCCGAGTAGTCGCGCGCGAGGGACAAGGTACTTACAGTATTATGTTGTATGCTAGTTTGCATATGATTTCTCATAGTAGGCTACTTTAGAAGGGTAGCAGGGGGTTAGTGAGACCTTTACATGATTACTATACGTGAGAACCAGATGCTGTAGTAAGTGATGATACATGGCCCAAGCCAGTGAATCGGGATTTTCAAGGGTAATGCTAGGATCCAGTACGTATAGTGTGTTGGTAATAATAGGGGCCATATTATTAGTTGCACACGATACTTACAGGAACCTACCAGCATCCAAGGGAATCTTGTGAATCCGGTGAGGGGTACTTGTAGAGATAAGATGCCTGTAACTAGGGTGGGTTGCCTGCTAGCTAGGTCTTGACATGCGATACTTGATATATGCTTTGATATTAGCGAGGACTGTATGGCAATGCCGCCTATTGATTAGTGCACTGTCTATACATCCAGTATGGTGAACACGAGAAACTGAAGAGTTATTCCAGCAGAAAGAGTTTGTAAAAACACGCCAGACGGGGAAAACGCCAGTGTAACCGGGGAAAGTGACCCCCGTATGCAACCAGTTGTTAATAAGCCACTTCCTGAGAACGTGGCTCCTGAGAATGCAGTAGCCAATGATCTTGGAAGCGAAGAGTTCGGGGAAGCAGATATGACAGAGTTGGTAACCACAGCGATGACCAATACCTTGAAGGAACTTCTGCCTAAGGTACTAGAGCACCTAAAGCAGGATATGAGCACCATGATAGATCAAAAGCTAGGTGCCCTGTGGGCCGCGAAAGAAGTAAGTTTGACAGCGGCAAACACCCCGCTAGTGACACCAGCTGCTAATCAGGTAACTCTAGGAGGTACCTTTCTAGACTTCTCGGCATGTCAGCTACCGACTTTTGAGGGTCTGCCGGACCCAGTGCTAAGTACCAGATGGATCGCAGCAGTTGAGGGAGCGTTCTTCACTTGCAAGTGTGCTGAAGATGCGAAGGTTTGGTTCGCATCCAATTTCTTGAGGGGAGCCGCCAAAGACCGGTGGAACTTGCTGCGAAAAATGAATGGCGAGTCAATCGCCAGGATGAAATGGGAAGAGTTTACAGACTTGTTCTATGCTGAGTATGCACCAAAGGTTGAAGTAGAAAGGGTCATGGATGAGTTAATGAAGCTAGAGCAGACCACAGTGACGGTCAACCAGATTACTGCGGTGTTCAAGGAGAAGTTGTTGTACTGCCCGGCCTATGCTGGTGACGAGGGATTGCAGATGCACCACTACACCCAGATGTTGAGAGAGGATATTCGGGAGTTCGTAGCTAATGGTCAGTATTCCACCCTTGACCAGCTGATTGAGGGGGCCCGAAAGAGAGAATTGTATCTGATGGAGAGAAACAAGAAACGTACTGCAGAGCGGGCCACTCTCGGCAACCACCAGGGGAAACAGCCAGTTAAGAAACCGAATGTAGGGTCCAAGTGTGGGCGATGCGGTAAAACGCATGTTGGGAATTGTCGTTAGGGGATAGACAGGTGTTATAGATGTGGAAGGGGTGGGCACCATGGGAAGGATTGTAAGGCCCACCTCAATGTGTGCTTTAAATGCAATAAGCCGGGACACCGGATGGCAGAGTGCCCCGAAGCGACTGGGGGCAGTGGGAAGACAACTTGGCAACCGCCGCTCAGAATCACCGATGGGGAGAAGGGGAAGAGGCCCGAAGCACTTAAGCCACGGAGTCATGCCTTCCAGATGACAATAGAGGAAGCTAAGAAGGAACTGGATGTGATTGCAGGTACTTTCATCGTTAACTCCTTACCTGCACTTGTACTTTTTGATTCCGGGGCTATCAAGTCCTTTGTATCCTTGTCGTTTTGTAAAAGTTTTGTCGTAGAGCCAGTAAAACTATAAATGCCACTAGAGATAGAAATTGCCGATGATAAGGCTTTGAGTGTATCTACCATCTATAGAAACAATGTAATAGTAATAGACGATGTAAAGTTTCCTATTGACTTACTGCCGACTCCGATGCGTGAATTCCAAGTGATTGTGGGAATGGACTGGTTGGGGCGTCACCAGGCCAGTATCTTGTGCAAGCAAGGCATCATATAGATCCAGAATCCGAGTGGGGGGAGATCTCCATCTATGGCCAGAAACAGAAAGGAACGACACTATGCTGCACCGTAACCAAAGACACAAGGTATTTACAGAAGGGGTGCGCTGCGTTTATCGCACACGTCATAGACTCGAGGAAGGAAAAGAAAAAGTTGGAGGTGTCTGACGTACCCGTGGTGTGTGAATACCCCGACGTATTCCCAGAGGATCTGCCAGGGATACCGCCGGACCGACAAGTAGAATTCCGTATAGATTTGGTACAAGGAGCAGCACCTATCGCCAAAGCACCATACCGTTTAGCACCGCCAGAAATGCAGGAACTAATAACGTAACTGCATAAATTGCTTGGCAAGGGTTTCATCCGACCTAGTAGCTCACCTTGGGGAGCCCCGATTTTGTTTGTAAAGAAAAAGGACGGAACGTTCAGAATGTACATCGACTACCGAGAGCTCAACAAGGTAACAATAAAGAATAGGTTTCCGTTACCTCGAATAGACGACCTGTTTGATCAGTTACAAGGTGCGTCCTATTTTTCAAAGATAGACTTGCGGTCGGGTTATCATCAGCTCAAAGTCCGAGAAGAGGATGCAGCAAAGACAGCATTGCAAACAAGATACGGGCACTTCGAGTTCGTGGTAATGCCTTTCGGACTCACAAACGCACCCACAACTTTCATGGACCTAATGAATCGGGTTTGCCGACCGATGCTATATAAGTCAGTGATTGTGTTCATCGATGACATCTTAGTCTACTCCAAGACCGAGGCGGAGCATGAGAACCACCTTTGAGAGGTGCTAGAAACGTTAAAAAGGGAAAAGTTGTACGCGAAGTTTTCAAAATGCGAATTTTGGTTAAGAGAGGTACAATTTCTCGGGCATTTGGTAAACTGCGAAGGGATCAAGGTGGACCCCGTAAAGATAGAGGCCGTGATGAGATGGGAGACACCAAAGAGTCCGACAGAGATCCGAAGCTTCTTGGGCTTAGCCGGTTACTACAGGCGATTCATCAAGGATTTCTCAAAACTGGCAATGCCACTGACAAAACTGACGAAGAAGAATACCCCTTTTGGTTGGGGAGCCAATTAACAGAAAGCATTCGAAACTCTCTGAGAAAAACTTTGCGAAGCTCCGATACTAACCTTACCCGAAGGAATGGAAGACTTAGTGGTGTATTGTGATGCCTCTCATGTGGGGCTTGGGTGTGTTCTTATGCAGAGAGGGAAAGTTATCGCTTATGCTTCAAGACAGCTGAAACCTCACGAGTGTAATTATCCAACTCACGATCTGGACTTGGTCGCCGTTGTGTTCGCGCTCAAGATTTGGCGACACTACCTATACGGAGTTAAATGCACCATCTACACAAATCGCAAGAGTTTGAAGTATTTCGCCGATCAGAAGAATTTGAACATGCGACAGCGGAGGTGGCTAGACCTCGTCAAGGATTATGACTGTGAAATCTTGTATCACCCAGGAAAGGCCAACGTGGTGGCAGATGCGTTAAGTCGAAAGGCGAGTCAGTTGCAGTTGAACGTGAAATGTCTAAGGATGACGGTTACAACCTCACTCTTCGAGATGATTTTGACGGCCCAAGTTGAGGCAGCCAAGGAGGAAAACTAGAAAGCAGAAGGGATTAAGGGTCAATTGGCCTGTATGACCAAGGACAGTCGGGGATTGTGGACCCGTTATGGGAGGATTTAGGTGCCAAAAGCCACAGAGATTCGGAGTGTTATCCTAGATGAAGCCCACAAGTCAAAATTTTCTATACACCCGGGGGCTACTAAGATGTATAGAGACTTAAAGATGGATTATTGGTGGCCAGGGATGAAGAGAGATGTAGCAAGTTACGTAGAAAAGTGTCTAACGTGTCTGCTGGTAAAAGCCGAGCACCAGAGACCACACGGTAAGTTGCAACCATTGGAAATACCGGTGTGGAAATGGGAACACGTAACCATGGATTTGATAACAAAGCTGCCTAAGACACCAAGAAATTTTGATGCCATTTGGGTTGTGGTGGATAGATTGACCAAGAGCGCGCATTTCATACCCATCCGAGAAGCTAGCTCGGCAGAGAGATTGGCAGATATTTACGTGAAGGAGATAATCTCAAGGCACGGGGTGCCAGTTACAATCATTTCGGACTGGGATGTGCGGTTCACATCCAGGTTTTGGAACAAGTTTCACGAGGATTTAGGCACGCGAATAAATCTCAGCACAACATACCACCCGCAAACCGATGGGCAGAGAGAGAGAACAATACAGACTCTTGAAGATATGTTAAGAGCTTGCGTGATCGACTTCGGGGGAAGTTGGGATATGTACTTACCTCTAACAGAATTTTCCTACAACAACAGTTATCACGCCAGGAACGGGATGCCGCCTTATGAGATGTTGTATGGGAGAAAGTGTAGAACCCCGATCTGTTGGGGGGAAGTGGGACAGAAAGAGGTTGGTAACACCGAGATAGTTCAGAAAACGTCGGAGTACGTGCAACAATGGTTGAAAGCGGCTCAGAGCCGGCAGAAAATCTATGCGGATAAGCGGAGATCGTTATTAGAATTTCAAGTGGGCGACCATGTGTTACTCAAGGTATCCCCGTGGAAGGGGGTGATTCGTTTCAGAAAGCGCGGGAAGTTGAACCCTAGGTTCATAGGACCGTTTAAAGTCATTACGAGAGTCGGCAAGATGGCCTATCATTTAGAGCTACCAGAGGAGTTATCGAAAATACATAACAGTTTCCATGTTTCACACTTGACGAAATGCTTACCCGATGAGTCGGCATTTGTGCCTTTGGAAGACATCACCGTGGATGAAAAGTTGATTTATGTGGAGAAACTAGTAGCGATCATTGAAAGAAGTATCAAACAGCTACGCAACAAATAAGTAGGGATGGTTAAGGTGCAGTGGGAGCACCGAAAGGGATCGGAGTGGACCTGGGAGTCCGAAGATGAGATGAAGAAGAACTACCCGACGTTGTTCGAATAAGGATTTCGAGGACGAAATCGTGTTTAAGTGGGGGAGAGTTGTAATACCCGTAATCTTAAAATGTATAAGAATATTTTATGGACATTATGGGGATTTTACATATATAATATATGGTTTGAGATTATTCAAGAAATGGGAGTTATGTTGTTTATATATGTATATATTCTCTGGATGGTGATTCACTAAGAAAGATTGGGCTTATATATGTTGTATCCATTAAGAAATTATGTTTGTAATTGAACTTGGAGGCCTGAGTTGGGCTTAGGCCCACAAGAGGTTGGCAAGTGAGTATAAATAGGGGTTTAGGGCACAACCTCCCACACAAACCCTCAAATCACTGTTGCATTCATTCAAGGTTTTGTGTGTGTGTGCTCGTGCCATTGAAGGGACGAGAAGGAGAAGAAGAAGGTTGCTTCCAATTGTAGAAACTTGAGATTTGAGCAAGGAAAATCACCAGGCAATGTTTCTCTATTCTTTAGAATCATGTAGACATCATTCTTGCTACATTAAAGTGATGATTGAATGTTTCAGAATATGGGTTTTTGGGTTTTGAGAGTTTAAGAAAAACCCTGGAGAAAATCTAACCAAGAACACCTTGAAAGTTGATATAATATGGTTTTAAGTTTAAAGGAAAGTTTTATATGAATGGAGAAATGTTTTGCAACAAGTTTGAGTCGAATTGGTTGAGTTTAAAGAAAGTTTGATTATGGCTATGCAGTCTGGGTTTTTCAAAAAGTTGAACTTACAGGGAAGATGAGGGTTCATGCGACAATCACATGGGCACATTTATGTGCCATGCGACAGTCGCATGGACACATTTATGTGCCATGCGACAGTCGCATGGACACATTTATGTGCCATGCGACTTTCAGTTTGCCTGTGTGTATGTGCCATGCGACTTTCAGACCTAGTTTGTATGTTCATGCGACTTTGGCACTTTGTATGTTGTTCCATGCGACTTTGGTATAGTGAATAGTAGTCCATGCGACTTATAGTGTTAGTCCATGCGACTTTCAACTCTTGATGTTGTGCCATGCGACTTTTAGTGCTATTCCATGCGACTTTCTGCTCTTGTTACATGCCATGCGACTTTCAGTGTTATTTCATACGACTTTCAGTTCCAGTACATGTGCCATGCGACTTTCATGTAAGGAATAGTAGTCCATGCGACTTTCATAGTAGTCCATGCGACTTTCATGTGCAAATGTCAGTTCATGGGACTTTCATGTAGTAGATATCATCTCATGCGACTTTCATGTAGTAGGTGAGAGTTCATACGACCTTGTGATGGTTCATGCGACTTTCATATGTCCAGTATGAGTCCATGCGACTTTTGGCATGTAGAGTTAGTTCATGCGACCTTCAGTAAGTAGCAGTTTAACCCAGTACTAACCAATGTGTAGACTTGGTCAGGTAGCTGTCAGTTACAGAGCTAAGCAAGCTAAGCCCTTTAGTAGGAACTGAATAGCTAAGACAGCCAACAGGTGAGTATTATAACTTATAACTTGAATAGATTCCAGATGTTATGTATGCATGTGAGTACCAGATATTTATGAATATACGAGTTATATGTGATTGTACTTAGACCGTTTACTTCGGTAACGGGTATGTTTAGACCGTTCACTCCGGTGACGGGTATGTTAGACCGTTCACTCCGGTGACGGGTATGTTAGACCGTACACTTCGGTGTCGGGTATGAGACCAACACTTCAGTGCCGGGTATGTTAGACCGTTGTGATGAAAACGGGTGAGACGAGACCGTCCTAGTGACGGGTATGATGATCAGACCACTTACTACAGTAGTGGGTATGAGTTGAGTAGTATGTGAACTATTTCGTTCTACGTAGTATACTCGCTATGCTTTAGGCTTACAGTTGTTGTTTCATATCTTTTCAGGTAACGACCATGGTGGGGCTCCAGCGTAGTGATGATAGCTCTAATCCCAAGCTTCCGCGATCTTCTAACGTAGTTTTCAACAGTAATAGTTTTAATTACAAACAATGAGGATGATTGTAACTTAATGAATTATGGGTGTTTATTCAACGAACAATATGTCGTGTGATTACGTTATCATTGATTATGAATATCTTTTATGAATGAATTATGTTTAGAGAAAAAAAATTTGGGACGTGACATTCACCAACTTGCTCTTATAATTCATATTCATTAAAACACCGCTTAGTTCCCCAATCTCTAACTTGTTGCTAAGACTTTTATAAATAGATATATATTCTCAACATGCATACTACACAACCAGAACTACACACATTGAAAAATCTCTATCGAAGAACAAGCTTCAAGCTTTTATGCAAGAGCAAGGTTTTTAGAGTTAGCGAAAAGTGTAGAAAAATATGTTCATGTGTTGGACCTCTTAAACATTAGTTATTTTAAAGAAGCTTGTCTATGTGTTAGACATTTTAGTTGCCAACTTTTATTGTATTTAGAATTTCCGCTTCCTTATACATGTAATTCTTGATTCATATCAATATGAATTATATTAAAAGTATTAGCGCGTGCATTTAATTTTAAAAAAAAGCTTAAGTTTGTATTCAAACCCCCTTCTACAAACATTTGTTGTTGCGTACTCAATCTTGCACTAATCTAAAGGGATTGTGGATAGTTTTAACTTACATGAATTGACGGTACAAATTGCAAACCAACAGGAGATGGGGAAAGAGCAACATAAACAGATTGATTCTTTGAGAAATGTGGTTCAAAAGTAACAACTTCATATTGAAAAGCTAAAAGAATTGGTTCTTAAGTTGGTGAATGACAGAAAGAGAAAGAGATTTCAATTAAGAAGGATATCTAGAATCGGTGAAGCCCAAAAGGGTGGTCACTCCCACTGAATCTCATCATGATTCTACATAAAAAGGGGAGAGACCAAAGTATATAGAGATTGGATTTGAGGTTGAGAGGGAGAAAACAAATTTAAAGACAACACCAACAACAACAGAAATAAGTCCAACAGTACAAACCAAACAACCAATAACATAAACTGTCTTAACTGATAAAGAGAGAAAAGCAATGGAAGCTTTGGCACAGGTGAGGTTGTCTATTACACCTCCAAGCAGAAAGATACAATCCACCATTCCTGTAACAAAAGGTGTGTTTATATGAGAGGTGAAAAAGGAAAAAAGAAAGAATTGTAGATCTAATGACAGATAAGCAGAAGGAAAAAGAGAAAGTTGTTGAAAAGCCAAAGATCAAACCTCATACAAAAGTATAGATTAATTTGATGTTGATTTGGCTAGAAGGTTGCAAAGGGAAGCGAAAGAGGAAGCTAAGGAAATTGAAAAAGCCAACAGAGATGTACAGATGATGAAGAAGGTGATTGCTGAGAAAAAGAAGAAGCCAACCATGGCTAAATCTATAAGGGATGAAAGGAGGAATATTACAATATTTTTGAAAAATTATGGTCACAAGGTGCATCTGTCAAATAGGATGATCTGGAAAACCTTAACAGAGCTATATAATAAAGAAAACGCTATGTTGGAAAGGGATATAGAAAAAAGAGATGAATTTGAAAGAAGGTTAAAAGCTTCTCATGATCAACCACAGCTTAAGAAACCGTTTGAGGAAGAAAGTGAAGAGGAAGAAGAAGAGATTGAGATTAAAAGTGGTTTGAAAATTGAAGTAAAAAGAGTTATGAAAGCCAGGATAGCAAATCCTGAGAAAAAGGAAGATGAAAGAAATGAAGTGTAGAGGTTAATGAATGTAATATCTTCGATTTGGGCCTAGTTGTAATGAATAAAGGTGTTTAATGAAATGTATGTGTATATATATAATTGTGTGGTAATATATGTATTAAAAGTGAAAATGTAGTTAATAAGAAAAGAAAAGAAAAGAAAATCCAGAGGTGGTTGCCTCTGGATAAGGATATATATATATATATATATATATATATGTATATGTATATGTGTTAAGTTGACAATATTAGTCAAAGTTAAGAAACAAAACACACACTTACACACACTAGTTCTCTCGTGAGATCTTTGAAAGAAAGAAGTAAAGAAGCTTTGAAGATTTGGAGTTGTTTGAATCCAAAGAAGGTTAATAGATGTTTGTTTTGAAGTCTAAGCATGATTGGTGATAGTTGTGTGTGTGTGTGTTTTGTTGCTGGAAATCCATGTTGGAGTGAAGAACTCCATTGATAAGCATACAAAGCTTACTTGACAAGTGAGTTTCTTATGTTTGATGGTTTTAATTGAATTTGATGAGTTTATGAAGTTTGTATAGGTGTTTTATGAAGTTCTAAAGTGTTTTAAAAGTGAAACTAACGAGTTTAAGAATCTGGAAAATGAAAAGTTTAAGAAATAAGTCGGATGGTTGATGAACAAGAAGAAGATAAAGTAAAGGTCTTTACGCGACGCGACTCCTCAAACAAGGGACCGCGACGCGTTCCCGAATTGTCGTGCGACCTTCATGATTCATACGAATTTTGTTCATCCGACTTTTAGGCCCATCCGAACTTTCGTGATCCGACCATTTGGTCCGACTTTCAAACCAACCTTCGGCCCAACCTTCGGATCAATTGTTGATCCGACTTTTTTGTGGTCCGACCTTTGTTGGTCCGACTGTCGCATAAAGAACGCATCGGGTAAAAAAATCAGAAATAATCATATTGTTGCTAAGTGTTTTTGAATGCACATGTTGTGCAGATTCATGTAAGGTTGTTCTAAGTGGTCTATGAACACTAGAAGGGTCTTGTAAGGGTTCTAGTAATAGAATCCCATATGTGCAAACGCTTAACGCGAATGATGATGAATTTAGGTAAACTTGCCGAGTTAGCTGAACGGGAGTTAAAGTACTCAGTATTATAAGCTACTCAGGTGAGTACCGACTTTCATAAGTGTAACACCGGAAAACTCAAGCCAATGTTTTTTTAAATGCACCACGGAAGCTTAATTAAAAAAAGTCATTTACGTACAAATCCACATTTACAAAATTACAACAACTGTTTTGGTGTTACTATACAAAACTGGCTCGTTTCACTTTTAATACAAAAAATTAGAGTCAGGTCAACTTCTCCTTCAGCTAACACCACCAACACGAACCTGCAAAACATCAACTGAGGGGAATTAACAGAAAGCTAAGTGAGTAGAGGCTAAACACAAAAGCAAACATCAACAATCATTATCAAAGCATGTAATCACATATCCAAGAAGACCAGCGGTTCGGCGCAGAACCTTCAACCAATGCCGGTCAAAGCAAAGGTTTACCGATAGTCCTCTACTAAATTGACACAGTGAAATCCCACTCTGATGCAAGGCATGCATCAGTAAGGCTACCACTGTTCAATCAACCAGTAGACAAGCCCAACCCAATTCCACGCATAGCTGACTTCTCAAACGTAACTCAATATTATCCAAAGAGCGCGTATCGACCAAATAGTCATGCAACAGATATCATCAATCAACAATCACAATCAACAATTCAATCAATTAATCTTCCAATCACAATCATGCATAACATCAATAACATTAACCATAATCTTTACCATCCGCGATTAACATCCACTCACCTCAAAATCAGCACGAACTCAGATATCTAATATCACTAAGTCTTTGGATTGTCTGAAACATGATAACAACCAAATCAGTATAGAATATACAAATATATCTGTCCACATATATTTATAATTCATTTATTCTTAAAATAGAACAAACAAAAAACAATTACAAGTCCAATCACAAAAGGTCGGATTTCCAAACTATCGGATTTGAGAATCTGTCGGATTTGAAGTCTATCGGATTTGGCACTTTTATCGGATTTAAAGGAATATCGGATTTCATCTTTTTATCGGATTCTTGGTTGTATCGGATTCAAGGTTCTCGGATTCAATCAATCAGATTTGGCTTCCATCGGATTTGGGTTTCGGTTTTCAAAGTCTCGGATTTAGGAGTTCCGGATTTCAGGGAATACCAGTTTTATAAGTGTCGGTTTTCATCATCTTCTTCCTTAATCACAATCCGCCAACTTCATCATCATCATGAATTAATTTCCAGAATTCTCAAGTTCATCAAAACTACCAGGAACATGTTTAAACATATTCAAACACATATTCATGCATCACAACCTATCACAAAGTTCATATACCGCAAGAACAAACAAAACCCACGAAATCAAATTTCTTCAAAGTTTATCCATGGTGTTCTTAAAGTTAAACCATAAAATCCTGTAAAACATAACATGTTATAAAACAATAAACAAGATTCATAAACCAACCTCTTCTTTCAATTTGAAAACACAAATTCTTCAAAATCCGATTGTTTCTTGTTCTTTTCTTCGGCCGAGAGCAAACACACAAAACACACACTACACTTTTCTTTCACTTTGAATTTTCAAATGTTAATACCATTCAATTATGTTTACACGTATACATACTACACAAATTGAAGCAGGAGGTGGCTAACCGACCTCTTGTTTCACAAACACACATACACGTACACAATTTTATATACATGCATACATACATACAATAAGATACATGCATAAATTATCACATACTTTAATTAATTAATTAACCATTTAATCACATTAAAACAGATAAATACATACCACAAACCCGCTAATCTCCTAGACCAGGTTTGCGGGTGTTACAATAAGTCTCAGTAGAGGGACACTTGCTTGCTAATTGAATTATATGTGGTAAAAAGATGTTTATTGTAGCTTTTGTTGCATGTATGTTTCAAAATAAAGACGTCAGTATTGCCATGTTACTATTCCATGTTGGATACTTGTTGATCATATGTTGAGTGCATGCTAGCGGAATCCAAAATTGGAGCTGCCTAGTTAAGCTAAATGATATGTATGATTTTTATCTTGATGGGATCAACTATGTTGGAAATTGATGATATGCATGCTATGGATCCAGATTGGATCCGCCTAGTTGAAATGTACGAATATGTATGCTTAATGAATGATCCTGTTTGGATCAGCTATGTGTATGTGAAATGTTCGCGGACAACTTGAAGCATGGTTAAGGTTAGCCGGATAGCTGGATCCTAGGAGACTTCGGTCAGGTAATTCGGGATTTAACGGTGATTCGAGGTAACATTCCGGATTGTAGGTTATGCAGGACCGATGTGCCTTAAACATGACTGGTAATCATCAAGACTGTAGCTGGATTACCTAGGGAGTCTATGGTTTTGTAACAATGCTTGGTAGACTGCTTTACGCTCCACCACCAGCGCGGATGGTTGTGTCTGATCCCCAGTTTAATGTTGTTTAGCAGGACTAGCTATCCTGCAAGATATGACTCATACCGATCTTGTCAGCACACTGCAATGTGATAGGATAGCACTGATTACTTATTCATGTGATATATGACTTGCTTTATTGATGCTTATGATAAGTTAGTACTCACTAGCTATATTGTATAGCTAATGGTGCTACGTTGACCCTTTTTCAGGTAAAGACTAAAAGGCCTAGTGAGGCGGGTTACTTATGAATGTATATGTACCTTTTGGGATGGAACACTTTTGTACGATGTAATTATATGTTGCTATGGTCGGTCGTTGTGTTAGAGTAACACCAAACAGTTAATACAAAATTTTGGTTGTAAATATTGATGTATAACCTTTCGGTTAAAATTTCGGCTAGGTAGATTAATGATAATTAATCGTGAATAAGTTCACGTTTATGAAAAACGCAAATTTTTGCTAATTCATTGTTTTCCAAAGGCGGTGTTACAAATAGGTATTAGAGCCTAAGTTTGAGGGAATTGGCTACTTGTAAGAGTATTCAATCTCAAACTTGGGCCCGACCATAGTTAAGTGTTCCTTACGGGGGTTAAGCATGAGAGTTGCATGAATGTTACTTGTTATAATATAGCTTGTCAAGTATGATAAGTAAGTATATATAGGATATCTAGTTAGAGATCCAGTGTTTGGCATATTTGAAGCATTGGATGATGAGGCTATTTTGAGAGGGGTAAAAGCAGTTGTAGAGTAAACAAAATCCAGATATTAATTATCTAACCTGCTCTGATACCAGTTGTTAGTCTCAGATTGAGTACTCAACAACGAATATTTGTAGAAGGGGGGGTTGAATACTAACTCTATCTTTTTAAAATTAATTACACACATTTATACTTTTATACAATTCTTATTGAAATGAATCAAGAATTACATGTACTTGAAGTAGAAATTCTAAGAACAATAAAAGGTGAGAACAATTTGTCTAACACATAGACAAGCTACTTCTAAACAACTAATGTTTAAGAAATTTCAACAGATTAATGTGTTTGATTATACACAAGTATGCTAACTCTAAACACTTGTTCTTTCATAAAAGCTTGAACTTGCTTCTAAAGTCTTCTCTCAAAGCACTATGTATATCTTAACTTATGAGATTTTTTTTATATTTGCATGTCTAACATGCATGGTTATTTATAGATGATCTCAGAGATAGAGGTAAATAATAATATTATAAAGATAGTGGATAAAAAGTAATGTTACTTTAACACAAGTTGGTTGCACAAAGTACAATTACTTTTCTGACAGGGAGAATCCATTAGCAATAAATAATATTATCAACCTTATCATTTGCCATTTAGCTTTGACTTTCCTTTTGGTAGTCGTATTTTAATCATTTAAGCTTATGTTGACTTGACGAGAGTAGAGATGTAGTTTCCTGACGCTGACATACTTCTGCTTTTGACAGATCTTCTAGAACCTTTCTTCAAAAATATCTTCATCCTTTTCTAGAGGATAAAGATCTAACCTTTTTGTCTCGAACTTGATACCAAAACGTGCTTTAACTTTTACAAAGAAATATGTAATGGAATAATAGAACAACACATGTTCTGCATTTGACATAAGAATAAAAACAAAGTAAACAGTGACCTAATGTTACATTTTGTACGGCCCAGTTGATCAAACTCAAGGACTCAACTGATAACAGATACTCATCATATCATTGCGATGCTAACTGTTAGACTTGGGAGAAGTGTAAGCTAATCAACCTAGATGATCAATTGATCAAATATGCTCAGCTGATCATTTAGAGTGATAAGCTTATCAAAAAACAGAATCTTCTGTAAGCGTTACTTAACTGATATGAGCTATCCTCAGCTAATCAAATTGATTCCCTCAACTGATGGATAGTTTTCCTCGGCTGATCAAAGTTATTTGACTAGCAGCATTAACTTTGGTTAGCAGTATCTACTTTGGCTAACAGCATAAATCTTGGTAAACAACATCAAATCCGGTAAGCAGCATTAACTTTGATGAACTACATCAATTCTGTTGAGTAGTATTAACTTTGATGGATAGTATCAACTCTGACAAGTAGTATTGACTTTGTACTTATAAAATTTTTCATGTCTGTTTCAAACAACACATGTTCGAAAATATTCTAAAGTCATACTGAATGTATGGTTTGGTTATCATTAAGTCCTATATATTTCAATAGTTAGATTTGATTATTGGGGTGAAGTGATTATCTCCCCAACAATTTTATTAATAATTTAGATAAAGATGTGTGTACATAGGCATTCATCTTGGTGTCAGAAACTTTTTTCCATGAACCTTTGTCTACAGGGATGTCCCATATATATACTAGCTAACCTCACGAATGAAAAGGTCATATATTTCCCCAACGACCATGGCGGTAGTCTTATCAAACTCTAGAGGCATAGATCGTTTTCCGTTGTGCTTCCATTTTCGTGCGAAGTTAAAGTTTTTACCCATACATCTTCTACATGTCAGTGGTACAAGTGTAATTATAATTAAATAATATTAGTTATGATAAATCAGAATAAATGAATGGGTATAATTAATAAATAAACCGTAATAAGACATAATTACCATCCTCATCATGTTGATCACGTGGCCGGCCACCTGGAAGTGGTGGATCCTCGCTACCATCATGGTCGTGGGCCCGAGCCATAAAATCGGCCATCAATTACATCAGAAGTATCCAATAAAGCCATAAATAAATAGCCTAAAAACTTAAAACATATATAATAGGCAAAATGAGATAGAACAAATTTAGGTATAACATAGAAGCAAATATTATAATGTTTTCTATTACAAGTCAAATATTATTACATATAAATTGTTTTAATCATCTTGGTCCTCTTAATCCTATTATTCATGTTGTTCTTTCTTACAACCAAACAATATTAACATTAAATTTTTTTTATCCAACCTTTCAAACCTACTATTATTATATAACATCTATTAATACATAAACAAAAGATTAATAGTCATTGCAATTTTCATATCTACACTCCAAAACCAATTTTCATTGCAATATCTACTATTAATATGTAACCTATTGAACTAACATTATCAAGGCTGTAAGAAACAAAAAAACAAGTACCAACAATATTAACATGAGATTAATAATCAGTAGATTAAAAATCTGGAAGAAACATATCAAGAGTAACATCAATAATCAATGTTTAGTAACAAACTAAAATTCACAATATTAGAAAGATCAGAAATATTCCTCAAAGAGATGATTTTTACCTTCTAATCTAACAATTAAAACAATATTTTAATTTAGAGCATACCTTAGAAGAGTGGGGATGGAGCCGGTAAGGGACGGTGTCAATAGTGGCAGGGGCGGAGTCAACGACAGTAGGGGCCACCAAGGGTGGCGAAAAGACGACCAGCAAGGAGAGCAGCAGCAAGAGGTGGAGGGATGCAAGAAGGTTGACGAACGGCGACTGACGGAGGAGCTCGAGTGTGGGTCTCGAGTGGAGGAGCCAATCGGATGCAGCATGGAGGAGCTTTAGTGTGCAAAGGATAAAGAGAAGGAGCACAAAACCATTATTTTATTTGAGGAGCAATAGCGGTAATGCTATTAGTAGCGACAACCACCAATAGCAGTGACGGGTGAAAATTTGGGTGGGCAAAATACGCGCTCAATTTTTTACTCTAAATAGCTGCAACATTATTAGCAATTACAATGATAATAGCGGCGAAATTCAACGCGTGCTACCAAGTGTTGCCACTATTTCCTTTGTGACTGCTATTGCCTCTATTTCTTGTAGTGGAACCCATATCCCGCGACTTCACCGCATTTATAAATATTGATATACCCATGGGAACCCCAAATTCCACTTTTTAATATTTTATAATTTAACCATATTATTTTATATCTCTTTATAGAAGTTTATAAAAATGGACCAATGTATTTGCAAGATTTTGATCCTTGATTGCAGTATTCAAATAAAACTTAAGAGTTAGCATTTTCGAGCCATTTATTTATGAATTTGTCAATGTGGGTTATGTATTATCTTATACGGATCATATAAAATAATCTAACAACAACTAAAGGATTTAGGTCAGATGGATCCGACATGTTAAACAAGTTGAACTAGTCCAAATTTACTTATTTATTTGTGGAAATGGATATAATCTTTAAATTGGCCGAAAGTGAATTGAAAATTTGGCATGTGTGAGCTGATCTTGCCTAACAGTATAAACGGATCTTAGTTGATGGTCCACACACTAACTATATTGTGTTGCCACTATTTCTTATGTTTATAAGGTAAATTAAAACTAAAAGTTAGTTGAAAGTAATTAAATGGCTCTAAAAAGGAGTCATGTTCAGTTTTATATAGCTTCACTGATGACGATCATCTTAATGTTTATAAGGTTCTATAACCTCTTACAATATCTTCACACCCATTCTGCTACTTACTAAATTAAAACAGTGTGAAAATCAAGCAGTCTCTTAGTGGGATTTTAATATGTCATTATATTATGGGTAGAAAGATGAAGTAGACAAAAATAATACTTGAAATTGACTTTTAAACATTCGAAATTGGCTAAATTTATGTCAAGCTCGAGCTACTTAAGTAGTTTGTAATGTCAATCTTAAGTAGTCAAATACCTGGCTTGTAACACTAACGAACCTTATCAAGCTTTTGCAAGATTACATTTTTCACTCTTTTGTATATGTGTATTTTCATAATTTCCATAAATTTTATGCGACTTAAGCCAAGCTGAACTCAAAAATATCAAGCTTGTCTCGAAAGTATCAAGTTGGTTGATACTATATTGATTATTATTACCATCTAATATACAAATTTTAGCAATCGATTATAGTCATGCCAGTCACAATAGTATTGGTAATTGCTCATCAAGCTCAAGCTTGAAAATGAAGGCTCGATGAGCTAGAATCGAGTTTCAAACTTTAGTCTCCTAATCAAGGTAAGTGTGAGTTTGATATTGTGTCGACTCGACTCGGCTTGATTACACTTCTCTAATACGATTGGTGTCGTAGAAAGTTTAACATGGCTTATGAAAAGTGTTTAGTGATAACATACAAACCTAACACACATCTCACGAGAACATTATTAAATGATTAAAGTGTCTTTGTTCTGTTTTTCCCTATCAAAATCCTTTTTATTTTTCTTTTAACAACAACTATAAAAATATTTGTTAGTTGTATTCTTATTATTTTCTTTCATATTAGATTAATTTTTTAATATTACATAGAAATATCAGTTGTCAAATATATTTAACTACTTTCTAAATTAAGAATTGGTTTTCACTTATTTTTTCAAAAAATTTTTTACTAAGTAATTAATGAAATGCTTATATTATTATTAAAATTTTATTCTCCAAAGTCGAAACAGTCACTATAGCGACAATATTATTGACAAATTTCCAACAAAAAAAAACTATAAACAATTAAAATTTTTAAATAAAGTTTATTAATTATTGTATTTTTTATATTATTTTTTATAATTATATTCATCAAAGCATCGCTATTGTGTTCCGCCAAAATCTTGAAAAAAACTTAACTTATAGACTACCAACTTGTTCATACATTTTTCTAAATAATATTCCGTTTGTAATTACCGACGATTTTCCTACAAAGTTCTATAGTAATATAGTTTACTAAGAATTGAATTGTATTTATTTCTTTTAAAAATTAAATCTCAAACCGTCGCTATAGCGTTGGTATTACCGACTATTTTCTAACAAAAATCATAAAAGAGCCCAATTGATCAATTTTTATATATTGTTTAGTAATTATTCAATTGTTTATATTATTTTAAAACATATATTGAATAAACAGTCGCTATATCGTCGGTATTACCGAATATTTTCCGGCAAAAATCATAAAAGAGCCTAATTGATCAAATTTTATATATTGTTTACTAATTATTCAATTGTTTAAATTGTTTTAAAACTATGTTGAATAACATTCGCTATATGGTCGGTATTTCCAACTATATCCCGATAAAAATCATAAAAGAGCCCAATTTATCAATTTTTATATGTTGTTACTAATTATTCAATTGTTTATATTGTTTTAAAAACTATATTGAATAAATAGTCGCTATATCGTCAGTATTACCGACTATTTTACGACGAAAATTATAAAAGAGCCCAATTGATCAATTTTATATATGGTTTACTAATTATTCAATTGTTTATAATATTGAATAAACAGTCGCTATATCATCGGTATTACCAACCAATTTCTGACCAAAATATTAAAAACCCTATTTTATTGATTATTAAATTACTTATATTCATTTAGAACTAAACCCTTTAAAATGTAACTATAGCGTCGATCGGTCTTAGTGATGTTTACCTATGAAAATCTTAAAAATACAAAATTTATTGATTTTTATATACGGTTTGCTTATTATTTATTGCTTATATAATTTTTTAAATTATATTCTCCAAACCGTGACTATAGCGTTGATATTACTGACCATTTTCTCATCAAATATATGATAAATAATTTTTTAATATTTAGTTTTAAATATAGTTTACTAATTATATAATTGTTTAAATGATTTTTAAAAATATATTCTTCAAACCGTCGTTGTTGTGTCCGTATTATTGACCACTTTCTAACCAAATATATAATTTATTATTAAAATATCCATTCTAATGTTTTAGACGGTAGTGCGTTAATAAATTGTCGCTAATTAACAAACCTATTATTGTCATAAAACGATTGCCAAAGCAATGGTAATTTGTGGCTAATGGTATTGTAGGTTTTAGGGGATTTTGGTCGTAAGAGTGTCGTAAATTAGTCGAAAATTAGTGACGATTTTTGTGTCGTAATTATGGTTGGAAATTAATAACTTTCTTGTAGTGTAAATATAATTACATACATCCTAATCTATTTTACTTTTACACTTAATCATTTGGTGACTACGTCACTATCCTAACTTTTTCTATTTTTTATGCATTTTCTATTATCTATAGATGGATTAAGCTTAATTGGATGAGTTATTATAGGGTGTTAGTAAGTTAGGGATTAAAAAAAAACACACCATAGCAAATTTGCAACGCGTAGTAGCTTAACTGCTTAAGTACAAGTATCTTTTGATTAACCGTCATTTAGTGAGATATCATTTCTTTTGATCGATTTAGAGTTATAAAAGAGCTCGTAGTGATAGACTTCAACGACTAAATGAACTCATGACACTCATGACACCTGTAATTACGACACATAAATAAGAGGGGCATTCTATCTTTTTTAACAGTAGAACATATACGCACTAATGTACTTCTAAATCTACACATTTTGTTTACAACAGGACTTGAACTCCTAACCATAAGACATTTAAAACATCTTCCAACACCTTGATATAACAAACCCTTTAGGGGCATTTCATTAGTTTGTTGTTTATTAAGCCATTTTTTTAGTTTGGTAAACTACCAACAACCCAATCCATCTTCAACTTTACCAACATGTATCCCATTTCTGAATTTTGTTTTGATTCTTCATCAAAACTATCTACATGATGTCCTTTTTGGCACATGAATTAATAATGCATCTTGATGATACCCATGCTCAAAAAAATCATTGTTTCACATCGTATACAATGAGGCCATCCAGTTTACGTTTAATAACAAGGATCTTATTTCTATCTTCGTATCTTTGGTTCATCCGCCAATTTTGTTTTCATTTTCTCTATTTATACTTCTTTATCTTCAAGAGTAAGATCATCTTCTTTTTCACCATTGATAAAAGCTTCGTTAAGTTAAAAGATTGAAAATGGCCAATTACAAGTCCTCCCTTGTTTTCAGCTTCGTTCTTTTGCTTTCGTTTGCTCTGATCATTTCCATGGGTGAAAGTAAAATGACCTTTACCAAAAGTAAGTTTCATGTCTCTCTTTTAAATAGTAATGACTTATTACAGCTTTTTGTTATGTTTAGTAATATCAATGATATCGCATTAGTGTGTCAATCATTTTTTAGCTGGATGTTTATCCATTATTTTGTTTTGGGTAACCCGCCCTAGGGTCGTGTCTCCCGTCTATCCTACGGTCTAAATGGAGGCTATAAATCATTTTATCCACGAATATAGGGCATGTGGCAGGGTTTCATAACTTTCTACTTTGGACCTCTACAATAGATTCTATATCACAAACTTCTAGGCTACTATAACGGGATCCATTATTTGATCATCATTACGTGTTTGGTCTTTTGTTTTGAATCTATAGGGATGCCAAGGCAACCTCAATTAATGTGTACCAAGATCTATGGGACACAAGCTGGGGATACATGCTTCAGTATCATACAGGCCTTCCAACTCTCAGCTACTGCCTTCAGTGCTTTTAATCCCAACTTGAACTGTGACAAGGTCTTTGTTGGAGAATGGTTGTGTGTTGATGGTGTCACAGTTTGAATATTGTTAACTTATTATGTTAAACATGGCTCTTAATTACCAATGGTTAAGTTTGGCCGTGTATGTTACACGTTTTCATCAAATAATCAAGAATAAACTTTTGTTTTACATTCCATATTAGTGTATTTGTCATTCTATGAAAAGCAATTGTTCATCTTCTGGTTTAACTGTTACTTAAAAATTAGGGTTTGCGAATTATGAAGTTTTATTAGACGATGAAATACATAAACATTCTCATGCACACATACATCATATATGTTTTTAGTTTCTTTTGTGGACATAATATATAATTCTATACTTATATGACATGTTAAGATTCTAAGGTCCAGTTTGTTTCACACAATTTAAAGGAATGGAATTAAAATCAAATTCTGTGCTATATTGCGTTTGGTAAACTTGTTTTTAAATGAAATCTCATTTGTTGGAATGTTTATATTCCATCAAGTAACGGAAAGTTCATTCCATATGGAATGAATTGAATTAAAATCAATTTTATTCCTTTGAATTGTACGAAACAAAGTAGACCTTAGTTATATAGTCATGTCCGGTGGTTTCATAATTTGTACTTGTGCGACTCAAACAAAGAATGTCATCAATGAGCTATATCAAGAATTTTTTTTCCCACCATTAGCATAGGAGAATAATAAAAAAATAAAATTATGAGAAATTGGTTAGAAATTACACTACAAAGAAAAAGTGTATTACGCGCGACAAATATCGCATCTAAAGCCCCAAAAAGTCGTCCCTACTACATATGTCGCCCCTATTGAGTCATCCCTATTGCTTGGTCATAGATGCCCCTATTATTCAATGTCGCTGCTAATAATGTCGTCTCTATTGGCTCTCACCCGTGTTACCTAAGTCGCTCCTATTATTGTCACCTCTATTCATTGTCACCCCTATAATATAAAGTCGCTGTTATTACCATCGGTACTACTACTTTTTTTAAAAAACCTTGTTCCACTAAAATGCACATAAACCATTTTTATAATATGCAATAATAATGCTGCTATATCTAGAAATACATAATTAATCTGCATATATTATATAAAAACCCACCAATTCCTAATACAAAATCCAAAACAAAATACTTGTTATAAGTAATTGTTTGTTACACAAAGCAAAGTCTAACATATCAAACATAAACTACGCTACATCATCGTTACCGTCATTCTCTTTTCCCGCATTCTCCGACCCGTTTCCACTTTATGGCGCTAACGGTCGGAATATCTCTACAATCTAGATGTAAACGGCGGGTTACTAAGAATAGCTTCAATTTTCAACTACAAAATAAATATAAATCATTAATTATTAAACAACTAAAATCGACTTGTATAAAGTCGTTCAAGAAAACACAACCCCTTACTAATAAACATGACTCATGCCTAACTATATTCATCCATTATGACCCATTACAAGTTAATATAACTCATATCTACCAATTACGACCCACTACAATATATATATATATGACCAACACATATCAATTATGACCCATTACATATAGATATGTCTCATAAAGACTTACTACGTGTCGTTCAAATAAATATGATCCATATTGTAACATTCTGAGATTGAGCCTAGTAGAAACGTAGGCTTTGGGTATGTTACAGATGGATTATTATTTGATTATGTTTATTTAATTACTAATTAAGTAATTTATTATTATTAATTATATATATATTGTTGGTTATATATATATATATATGTGTGTGTGTGTGTGTGTGTGTCTGTGTGTGTGTAGCGATTGTTTGTGTGTGTGCATGTGTTTAGTGAGTTTAAAACATGCCACCTCTTGCTTAGGGTTTTCAAATACGTGGGTTTCACTTTTAATTCTTCACTTTGAAGCAATTGCATGTGTGTGTGTGTCTTAGTGTGTAAAACTGAGAGCTAAGAAGAAGAACAATCGGAGTTCAAGTGTTTGAATTGTGAATTCAAGTTAGAAGGTTTGTATGTTTATTGTTTTCTTCTTGAAACATGGCTTTTGTTATGTAACATGATTTGGTTAGTATTAACATGCTACGGATATGAACATCATGTAAACATCATATATGAAGTTGTCGGATTTAGTGTTCTTGATGTTAAAAGATGTTCTTGATGCATGCTAGCATGATTAAACATATTTATATGTGTTTCTATAAACTTGTATATAAACTGTATGATGTGGAAAGATGATTTATACAAGTTTGAAGTTGTCGGATTGTTTAAGTTATGAATGTGGTGGATTCTGATGAAGATAATGGAAATCCGAGACTTGGGAAACCGATAGTGTGAAATCCGATACTCTTGAAATCCGATGGTTTGAATCCGATGATGGATTCCAATTATTAAAACCGATTGTGGGTGCCAAGTTAAGATACAAGTGTAGAAATCCGAATGAGTTACGGATTCATTCAAATCCGATGAATGTATCGGATTCTTTGAAATCCGATAGAAGTGGTGGATTCCGATGGTAGTGTCGGATTTCTTGTGAAATCCGACAGTTTTGATTTGTTGTTTGCATTGTTTAATGCTATGTGTTATATGTGCATGCATATATGAATCTTACATGTTTATGTTTGATTAAAAGGATATAAATATATGTTTGATATATATATTTATGAATTGAATACTAATGGTTGGTTGTTGTGTTCTCAGGAACAGACAACGCTCAGTAACATTAGATCACTGAGTGGAAATAGTTGAGAACCAGAGGTGAGTGGATGTTTGCTCACGGGTGATATTAGTTGTACTGGTTTGGTTGCTACTATTGTTGGATAGATTGTATATCTGTTGGTTAATTAACCGTGAATGTTAATTGTTGTATTATGTGATATGTATACATGTTGGAAGGGAAGTCAGTTTTCGACTGGGCTTATTGGGCTTATGGGTTGGGTTCATTTGCTATTGGCTAAGCAGTATTAGGACCTTCGGATGTATATGTTGCTACCAGAGGATGATACTATGTGAGGATAGCAAATGGACTATCGGTAAACCTTTGCATTGGCCGGCATTGGTTGTAGGTTCCTGCAGAACCGCCGGTCTTCCCAGGGTGCTTATCTGTGGTTGTTGATATCATGCGGTTCAGGCTGATATATCTGTTGTGTGTTACTCCATTCACTTAGCTTTGTGCTAATCCCCCACCTCTCACTGTTTTTACAGGTTTTGGTAAGTCAGCGGCTCGGCTGAGAGTGGTTAGCTTGGGGAGTAATCACCTTGGACTCTGATAGATTATTTGTGACGAGCCGTGTTTTGTAATACTGATATTTTGTAAATAGTGGTTTGTAATTAGTTATAATTACTTTGGTGTTTAAACGCTTCTGCAGTGTAATTAAAAATGAAAATTTTTGAGTTAAAAATACGGTGTTACAATTTTGGTATAAGAGCGTTGGTTTGGCAGTGTAGGCACAGTGGAAGTGTTACATTCCCAAATCTTGGCTCGTGGTCGATTACTCCTTAGGTGTGGGATTCGGGTGAATTGGAGTGTAGTGGAGTTAGTATGTTGTGTAATAACGGATTTATCTAATAAATCGTGAGGTGATGTGATTGTTACAGATAACAATGGCTGGATGAGATTTCTCAACCGGTACCCCTACTGTCCCATCTTCTACTGAGACCCCTACTGCAACAGTTGAAGTTCCTACTAACGCTGGTACATCTTGTACAGCGGTTGATGAGAGAGACGAGTACATTTTCCAACTAGAAGGTCAATTACAGGATCTGAGGAAAGGGTTAGAGCAGCAGAGACAGGTTCCTGCAGCACAACCACCAATTATTCCTGTAACATCAACTACTGTTGCGATACCACCTATTTTCCCAGCAATTACTACATTGGCAGAAGTTCCTCAAATGTCAATGCTGATACCACCATTTACACAACCGATGACTCAACCTTTCTACTATCCGTTATTTTCACAAGGACCCTATCCTCAAGGATCTATTCCACAGGGGTCCATGCCACAGGGATCGTATTCGTATCCTTATATGGGATTTCCATCTAACATGGGATACAAGCAGCCGTGTACTTACAGGCAGTTTTTGGATTGCAAACCGGATGAATACCACGGCAGTACGGATCCGAATGTTACTTTGAACTGCTTGAGGGATACTGCAAGGATCTTGGATGCTGGCAATTGCGAGGAGGAAATGCGAGTTTGCTTTGACACCAGGATGCTCAAAGGCAAGGCAATGGTTTGGTGGGATTCCATTACCACCCACTTATCAAAGGCAAAGATGGATTCTATCACGTGGAATCAATTTAGAGATAAACTGTGTGAGCAGTACTACAACGCCTTTGAATTGAATAAAATAAGGCAGGAGTTCATGGAACTAAAGATAACAAGGAAGATGACGGTGGATGAATTGATTGAACAATTTAATGCCAAATTGAGGTTTGTAATTCAGTGGGTACCTGACGAATCTTCCCAGGTTCAGCACTTTATCGGGGCATTATTGCCAGAATACCGGAGTACAACACGCCTGGCTGGATCGTTGTACCAGGCATTCACCTTGGCAAAATCTGGTGAGGGGGATATTCAGGCCAGGGATAGGCAGACTCGGGATGAGGCGGCTTTGTAGAAGCCGAGGTATGATCAGGCTGGGGGTAGCCAGCAGAAAAAGAAATAGTAGGGTAACCAGTCCTAGAGTAACCAGAGCAGGAAGGTATCTCTAGGAGATTCGGGGAGTAAATCTCAGTGGTGCACGAGGTGCAGGTCTTCTCACACTGGGTAGTGTACTGCCCAGACTATGCGATGTGTGAGATGCGGAACTCATGGGCATGAATAGAAAGATTGTCGGTACCCCTGAAACGTATGCTAGAATTGTCATCAGGAGGGGCATAGGGCAGGTGATTGCCCTACAGGGAGAAGACCAGTGACAAGGTCAGGGGCGGTTGGGGGTTCGTCAGCGGCAGGGGGGCAGAAAAGGAAGAATCCTCCGACTCCGGAGGGTAGGGCGTTCCGGATGACAGTAGATGATGCTACTGCCACTGATGATGTTATCACTAGTACGTTCTTTATAAACTCCATACCTGCTCGTGTATGATTTGATTTTGGAGCGAATCACTCCTTTATTTTTGTAGCATTCTGTGCTAAGTTAAATTTGTCTACTACTATTATCTCTGAGATGATTGAAATAGAAATAGCTGATGGTAAGATAGTACCTGTTACTACTTTGGTGACGGGTGCTGAGATAGATATTGATGGTAAGTGCTTTCCTGTATCATTACTATTGATGCCATTGGTGGGTTTTGACGTAGTTTTGGGGATGAATTGGGTGAGTAAGCACAGGGCGAATATTAAATGTCATAGGAAGCGAATTTCGTTTCTGTTATCTGTTGGGTCTCGTTTGGTGGCTCGAGGGGAAAGGAACAAGTCTGTGTTTCCTATCATTTCTATGTTGAAAGCCAAGAAATCCTTGAGTAAGGGATGCGAGTGTTTTCTAGCATATGCGATTGATGCTAGAAAAGAGAAACGGGCAGTTACTAATGTGCGAGTCGTATCATAATATCCTGAAGTATTTCCGGATGAGTTACCTGGGCTACCTCCCGTTCGAGAGTTAGAGTATAAGATTGATTTGATACCAGGTTTTAATCCAGTGGCTAAATCTCCTTACCGGTTGGCTCCTTCTGAAATAAGTGATGCAGATTCAAGATTTATTGGATCGGGGATTTAATCGTCCAACTTCTTCATCGTGGGGTGCACCAGTCTTGTTTGTGAAAAAGAAAGATGGTACTCTATGTATGTGTATTGATTACAGAGAATTGAATAAGCGGACAGTGAAGAATAAATACCCTCTGCCCAGAATTGATGATTTATTTGATCAGTTGCAGGGTGCTTCGTACTTCTCGAAGATTGATTTGAGATCGGGTTATCACCAGGTACGAGTTTCTGACGGAGATGTTGCTAAGACTGCTTTTCCGTACCAGGTATGGCCATTATGAGTTTTTAGTCATGCCGTTCGGTTTGACTAACGCACCTACAGTGTTTATGGATTTGATGAACCGGGTTTGTCGACCATTTCTGGATAAATCTGTGATAGTATTTATTGACGACATACTGGTTTATTTGAAATCTAAAGCTGATCACGAGGTACATTTGAGACAAGTTCTTGAAACGTTAAAACAAGAGCAATTGTATGCCAAGTATTCGAAGTGTGAATTCTGGATGCGAGAAGTTCACTTTCTGGGGCATGTCATTTGCAGTGATGGAGTCAAGGTTGATCTGGCAAAGATAGAAGCAGTGATGAACTGGGAGGCTCCGAAGTCACCTTCTGAGATTAAAAGCTTCTTGGGATTGGCTGGGTATTACAGAAGATTCATTAAAGATTTTTTCTAAGATTGCGAGTCCCATGACAAAATTGACTCGCAAGGATGTTCCATTTAAATGGAGTGATGAACAGGAGAGAGCTTTTCAGACGTTGAAACGACTCTTGTGCCAGGCTCCTATTCTTGTTTTACCGGATGGGTCAGATGACTTCATAGTCTACTGTGACGTGTCGTTGGCAGGGTTGGGTTGTGTGTTGATGCAACGGGATAAAGTGATTGCGTATGCTTCTCGTCAGTTGAAACCTAATGAGAAGAACTATCCAACCCATGATTTAGAACTGGCAGCTGTGGTTTTTGCATTAATATTGTGTAGACACTATCTTTATGGTACAAAGTGCGTCATTTGTACGGATCACAAAAACCTACAATATGTATTTTCGCAGAAAGAACTGAATATGCGACAGAGGCGATGGCTGGAACTTGTTAAAGATTATGATTGCGAGATTCGCTATCATGTAGGGAAAGCCAACGTGGTAGCTAATGCTTTGAGTCGCAAGGGAGTTAGTGAACATATCAAGTTTATGCGAATTGAAATAGTCTCCGACTTGATTGACAGATTAAAGGCAGCTCAGTTGGAAGCCTCGAGGGATGAAAATCTGAAGTCAGAGATTATGACTAAGAAAAAGAATGACTTGAATGATAATTATAGGGGATTGAAGGTTTATCAATCTCATGTCTGGGTACCTTTGCTTGGAGGACTCCGGAATTTGATTATGACCGAAGCTCACAAGTCTAGACTATCTGTTCATCCAGGTAGCATAAAAATGTATAACGATCTAAAGGTGCTGTATTGGTGGCCTACAATGAAGACAGATGTTGCACAATTTGTGGAGTCTTGTCATATTTGTGCACAGGTTAAGGCAGAGCACCAGAAACCTTACGGATCATTGAAACAGTTGCAGATTCAGAGTGGAAATGGGAGCATATAACGATGGATTTCGTAACTAAACTTTCACGTACGCAAAGGAATAATGATATGATTTGGGTTATGGTTAACAGATTAACCAAGAGTGCTCACTTCTTGGCTACGAGTGAGACGGCATCACTTAGTAAGTTGGCTCAGTTTTATATAGATGAAGTTGTTTCCTGACATGGTATACCGCTTTCGATCGTGTCAGATAGAGATTCCAGGTTTGTGTCAAACTTCTAGAACAGTTTATAGCGGGAGTTAGGTACACGTGTGAATTTAAGTACAGCTTACCATCCTCAGACAGACGGGCAATCTGAAGGAACTATTCAGACACTTGAGCATATGCTGCGGGCATGTGTGTTAGAATATGGAGGTTCTTGGGATTCCCATCTACCGCTAATTGAATTCGCGTACAACAACTCTTACCATTCGAGTATCGGTATGCCGCCTTATGAGATGTTATATGGTCGTCGCTACCGTACTCCTACGTGTTGGTTAGAGGCGGGTGAGAAACAGTACGCAGGGCCTGATATTGTGTAGATCACCACAGACAAAGTGGCTATTGGGCGAGAAAAGTTGAAAGCTACGAGGGATTGACAGAAGATGTGTGCTGATCTACATCGTAGGTCGGTTGTATTTGTTTAAGGTGAATTGGTTTATCTAAAGGTTTCTCCGTGGAAAGGGGTTATCCGTTTTTGGAAGCGGGGAAAGTTGGCTCCTCGTTATATTGGGCTGTTTCGTGTCCAACGGGTGGTTAATGATCAGACGGTTACTCTAGATCTTCCGACAGAATTGTCAGGTATTCACAATACCTTCAACGTTTGTTACTTGCGGAAATGTAGAATTGAGGATGAGAGTCAGATTCTACCTCTACACGATCTTAAAGTGGATTCCAGCAAGAAGTTGGTGGAAGAACCCATCAAACTATTAGATCGGAAAGTGACGAAACTGCAAAAGAAACAGATTCCGATGGTTCTGGTTAAGTGGAAACACAGTTTGGGTTCAGACTTGATGTGGGAAACCGAGGCCGACATGAAAGCTCGTTACCCGCAGTTGTTTGATGATGTATAGATTCCGAGGATGGAATCTAGTTTAAGGGGGGAAGAATTGTAACATCCTGAGATTGGGCCTAGTAGAAATGTAGGCTTTGGGTATGTTACAGATGAATTGTTATTTGATTATGTTTATTTAATTACTAATTAAGTAATTTATTATTATTAATTATATAT
This sequence comes from Dittrichia graveolens, assembly GCA_038502395.1. Taxonomy (NCBI): domain Eukaryota; kingdom Viridiplantae; phylum Streptophyta; class Magnoliopsida; order Asterales; family Asteraceae; genus Dittrichia; species Dittrichia graveolens. Next base: position 56,727,207 of record JARJIL010000009.1, on the reverse strand, counting down.
ATATTGTTGGTTATATATATATATATATATATATATGTGTGTGTGTGTATGTGTGTGCGCATGTGTTTAGTGAGTTTAAAACATGCCACCTCCTGCTTAGGGTTTTCAAATACGTGGGTTTCACTTTTAATTCTTCACTTTGAAGCATTTGCATGTGTGTGTGTATTAGTGTGTTTATTGTTTGAATTGTGAATTCAAGTTAGAAGGTTTGTATGTTTATTGTTTTCTTCTTGAAACATGGCTTTTGTTATGTAACATGATTTGGTTAGTATTAACATGCTACGGTTTGAGTGGGTTTGATATGAACATCATGTAAACATCATATATGAAGTTGTCGGATTTAGTGTTCTTGATGTTTAAAGATGTTCTTGATGCATGCTAGCATGATTAAACATATTTATATGTGTTTCTATAAACTTGTATATAAACTGTATGATGTCGAAAGATGATTTATACAAGTTTGAAGTTGTCGGATTGTTGAAGTTATGAATGTGGCGGATTCTGATGAAGATAATGGAAATCCGAGACTTGGGAAACCGATAGTGTGAAATCCGAAACTCTTGAAATCCGATGGTTTGAATCCGATGATGGATTCCAATTATAAAAACCGATTGTGGGTGCCAAATTAAGATACAAGTGTAGAAATCCGAATGAGTTGTGGATTCATTCAAATCCGATGAACGTATCGTATTCTTTGAAATCCGATAGAAGTGGCGGATTCCGATGGTAGTGTCGGATTTCTTGTGAAATCCGACAGTTTTGATTTGTTGTTTGCATTGTTTAATGCTATCTGTTATATGTGCATGCATGTGTGAATCTTACATGTTTATGTTTGATTAAAAGGATATAAATATATTTTTGATATATATATATTTATGAATTGAATACTCATGGTTGGTTGTTGTGTTCTCTGTAGGATTATGCCCACTGACACACACACGAGTTGGTATCATGGCTGATGAAGCAAGGGCCTATTGGGTCACACACGAAGTATCGATTCCGGCATCACGGATGGTCTAATAAGAGAGAAAACCAGAAACTGGTTCTGGTGGGCCAAGGCACGCCCGTACCTCTATGAGGTACGGCCGTGCCCTACGGGCAGGCACGATCTCAAGTCGGGCGTGGCCTGTGGCTAGGTACGCCCGTGCCTCTATGAGGCACGCCCGTGCCCTGTGCGCAATGGACAGGCACGAGCCCAAGTCGGGCGTGACTTGGGCGTGGCCTCTCGGGCTGGCATGCCCGTACCTTATGAGGCACGGCCGTGCCACATGCAATAACAACCTCTTAACTAGGCTTTCAAAGCTAATTAAATGGTGTTTATGTGTATTGATCATGTAACAGCCATGAGATTTATTGTTGCACGTTTTTTGAACTAAAGTTTGAGTTCTATATAAACCACACTAAGTCTAATGGTTTTAGTTGCTTGAAAGAAATACACTAAGTTGATATAGTTTGCACAAATTCTCTCAAACACACAAAGTAGTTCCAAGGCTTTGGTTCTATTGTGTAGACATCTTTGTGGTGTTTAGGTTGGCGTACCTAACACTCTAGCAAGTGGGAAAAGATCAAGACTTGGTGTGGACTTCAATAGAGGTGTACACGTTAGTACACGAAGCTTCCAAACTCCAAACTCGCGAATACAAAGAAGAAAGCATCAAGGGTATAACTCTATCTCTTTGTATGTTTATTTTGTTGCTTAGTCATGTCTAGAGGTTTGGTCCATTTGGTGGGCGTATTCGTGGTCAACTTTTTGAAATTATTTTCTACTCGTTTTGCTTCCGTTGCGATTTTAGACCACGAAAACCCAACAGTGGTATCAGAGCCATCTCTAACATGGCTTTGCACTTTTGGAGTTAAACCGGATTTTCTGAGTTTTCTATCAAAAAATGGTTTTCCGATAACCGGGCACGGTCGTACCTCTAGGGGTACGGGCCGTGCCGGCAACCGGGGTACGGGCCGTGCCGGCGACCGGGGCACGGGCGTACCAGTGGGGGTACGGGCCGTGCCGGCAGAATTCGTAAACTGTTTAAAATTGTTTAAACTGTACACTGACAAAATGGCAGGCACGCCCGTACCCTCTGGGGTACGCCCGTGCCTAATGGTTTTTTGGTCAGAATTAGTTTTTGAAACAATATGTTTAAATATATTAAAATCCGGGTTTTAGACTAGTCTTGATTCTGTTGATCCCCACTATATTTTGATTCCTAATTTTATATGTTTTGTGTGACTTGGCATGAAGTTCACAAAACATATATCTTTAGGTGTATATATGAATATGCAATTTTAAAGGTGTATTAAAATTGTTAATGCATATGTACAAGGGTTGCTTGTTGTGCCTTGAGTGTTTTTGCAATCTTGATCAAAATATATATATCTTTGTTGGACATGGTTTTGTGGCACACCATTGCTTTCGTTTGGTTGTGTTTGTTATGGTAGCCCGGTAACTTGATTTGCCCATAGCCGTTTGTGTTGTTTGTGGTTGGTTTTGGTTTTGGCCTGCGTGCCGTAAAGTTGTAATATTTATATTTGGCGCGACTTGCATGTCGTTTATTTAAATCTTTGTACTCGTAATAGATTATTAGGATCGCGACTTGCATGTCCTTTTGTTATTATTATGTAATCGTACTTAGATTATTTCAAATATGTAATATTGCATCAAAACCGACCGGGGGACACGGTGTTAGCGTTTTGACGAACCAAGTCCGGGAGATTCGCCGGAGTGGAGATCGTGATGGAGCGTCCATTGGTATTGTCCCTAGATTGACTATGTTTTCCCCGTTTTGGCTCATGGGGGAAAACACTTAGGATTTGGGCATGTTACCGGGTCTTTATTTATCTATATTTATGCGTGGTTGTCTTATATTTGAATTCTTTAGGATTTGCATGCTAGAGAATTTTTGAAAATATATAAAACAAAAGAGATTTATAAATGATTTTATATTTCTACGCGCATAAGAATTGGCAAATATTAATATAAAAGTGTTTATATTAAATGGTGAATAAAAAGGAGTTTTTGTCACTTAAATTGCTAATTCGTCAAAAGTCGTTAAAATATTATTTTAACCGGAAAAACAAAACCCGTTTTTCAAAAAGTAAGTCACGCGCCACCCGTAAGACGACACCACCCAAATCTAACGAAACTTGGATGATTGTCGAGCATTAGCAGGAGTCATGCCTTGTGGAGTTGTGTGGAAGGTGAGTGTGGCAACCCGCAATATTGGTAGTCGAGCTTAAGCACGAACCAATGATTGGGCTAGGGTACCAACGTGTGTCTTGACGGGCGACTTACAAGTTCTTTTATGTTTCTTAAATGATTTCGATCTCTAGCCGAGTCATTTAAGAAATAATAAAAGGATTGGTGTATGAAGGGATCAAACATGCCTTAGACATTTGATGTCGAAAGGATCCCGCAAGGATCTAAGAGTTGCAATGGTTGCAATTTGTAATTTGTCTACCGGTCTAAATAACTTATTTCATGATCCGCGGTAAACCCGTCATGAGATAGAGTGAAATGTGGTTCTTAGCCTTTTTCAAATAATTAAGTTTTATAACTATTGGGTAATTATTTCTACAAGGATTTACAACTAAAATTGGTACTCTAAATTTTGTAGATGGCATCCAACAACGCTTCTACATCTTCATCGAACTCTATTTCCCTAAAGTTGTTCCTTGAAAAGGCCAAACTCGATGGCCAAAACTTCATGGATTGGTTCATGCAACTAAGGATAGCCCTTAGGTATGAACAAAAGATGTGGGCCATCGAGGAGCCTTTGCCGGAGGCACCTGCGGCTAATGCGACTAGGGCGGTCCGAGACGCGTATGACAAGCGTGTCAAGGAAACGAACGAGCTGGCTTGCATTATGCTCTCGTCAATGATTCCTGAGCTTCAAAAGCAAATGGAACATTTAGGAGCATATGATATGCTTAACCAGCTGAAGGAAATGTTCCAACAGAAGGCTAAGCTAGAGCGCTTCGAGTGCCTAAAGTCCCTTTTTGATTGCCATATGTAGGAGGGCGGAAATGTGAGCGTTCACGTGCTTAAGATGAAAGCATTGGTTGATCGCTTGGTGAGGTTGGGATTCCCGTTAGGGAGGGAGTTGGCGGTGGATGTGATCCTCCGTTCTCTTCCTAGTTCCTTTTCACAATTTGTGTGGAACTATCATGTCCATGGCATGGACAAGTCCCTAATGGAACTTCACGGAATGTTAAAGACCGTCGAGTCTGACATGGCCAAGAAGCTCTCCTCGTCCAAACCCGTCCTAGCCATCCAGGGAGGCGGAACGAAAAGAAAAGGCGCTCCCCCCTCTAAGGGAAAGGGTAAGGGGAAGGTTGTAGAACCTAACCCGAGTCCAGCCCCGAAGGGAAAGGGGAAAGCCGTGATGGTTCCACCGGCTGAGGACCCTGCGGAAGCCAAGTGCTTCCACTGCAAGGAAAAGGGGCATTGGCGGCGTTCTTGCCCAAAGTACCTTGAGGAGCTCAAGCGGGTAAAACCGAAGGGAGCGGGTAACTCAGGTACGTTTATGATTGAAGTCCACAATACCGCTACTTCTAATGGCTGGATACTTGATACCAGTTGTGGCACTCATATTTGTAATAATGTGCAGGTGCTAAAAAGAAGTAGGGCGCTGGGTGCTGGAGAGTTTGACCTGATCATGGGAAACAAGGATGTGGTTCCTGTGGAACGGATTGGGAGTGTTGATCTCGCCTTTCCTTCAGGGCTTGCTATTACCTTATTGAATGTTTGTTTTTCGCCCTGCGTGGCACGAAACATTATTTCCTTTCACGCTTTGTATGACGATGGATATGACTTTGGTTTTAATAATGGAATTATCTCTTGTTTGAGAAATGATGTTCATTACTTTAAAGCTTATCCATGTCGTGGGATTTATGAAACAAGTGTGTGTTTGGATGGTAATAAATCAATCATGAATATTGATTCTAAGTCCAAAGGTGTATTGGACAAGTTGTCTTTGTGGCATAGTCGTCTTGGCCATATAAGCAAGAAACGTATCACCAAACTCCAAGTGGATGGGATTTTGGAATCGTCTGACCACGGGTCAAGCGAAGTATGCGATTCTTGTTTATTAGACAAAATGACTAAAGCGCCCTTCACCGGCGTTAGTGAAAGGGGCAAAGACTTGTTAGACATTATTCACACGGATGTGTGTGGTCCGTTCAGGTTTGCTACAAGAAACAACTGTAGGTACTTCATTACTTTTACTGATGATTTCAGTAGGTATGGTTATGTTTATTTGATTAAGCATAAGTCTAAAACCTTTGAGGTGTTTAAGACATACCAAAACGAAGTGCAGAATCAATTGGGCAAGCGGATTAAGATTCTCAGATCTAATAGGGGTGGTGAGTATCTTAGTACCGAGTTTCTTGATCATCTTAGGGGTTGTGGAATTATTTCACAACTTACTCCACCCAGGACACCACAATTAAATGGGATCGCTGAAAGGAGGAACCGAACTTTATTGGATATGGTTCGGCCCATGATGAGTCGTACAAAGTTACCCGCAAGTTTTTGGGGTTATGCTTTGGAAACCACTGCTAGGACCTTAAACCTTGTACCAACAAAGAAGGTTGCAAGTACACAATTCGAGATGTGGCATGGAAGGGTTCCTTCGCTAGCCTATCTCAAGGTCTGGGGTTGTGAGGCTTACGTGAGACGTGAAGCTCAAGACAAACTTGAACCCAGAGCCGAGAAGTGTATTTTCATTGGCTACCCAGCTGGTTCTATGGGATATTTGTGTTACAAACCTTCGGAGAACAAGGTGTTTGTTGCTCGAAGGGCGGTCTTCCTTGAAAGGGAGCTGATATCTGCAGAAGCCAGTGGGAGACAAGTCGATCTAGAAGAAATTCTAGATAACACCAATGATCAACCTGATGTTGGCATAGTACCGCTTCTGAGGTCGGCGCATCGGAAGAAGTGGAACCTCAACCAACGGTGGATGAGGTGCCTGATACACAACCATTAGAGCTCCGTAGATCTGGTAGAGTTCGTAATGAGCCGGAAAGATATGGGTTTCTCATATCCGAGGGCGACGAACTATTGGTGGATCATAGTGAACCGACCAACTACCGGGAAGCCGTAGTGGGCCCTGAGTCTGCTAGGTGGAAGGAGGCAATGGACAGTGAGATGCAATCCATGGCGGATAATCAAGTCTGGGACTTGCTTGATCCGGTACCCGGCCACAAGCCTGTAGGGTGCAAGTGGGTCTTCAGGAAGACGACTAACATGGATGGAAAAGTAGACACCTTCAAAGCCCGACTAGTAGCAAAGGGTTTCACTCAAACTCATGGTGTAGACTATGATGAAACCTTTTCTCTGGTGGCTATGTTGAAATTTATTAGGATACTAATGGCTATCGCTACATATTACGATTACGAAATATGGCAGATGGATGTCAAGACTGCCTTCCTTAATGGGAAGTTGGCAGAGGAGGTTTACATGGCACAACCTAACGGTTACGTAAACCCTAAATATCCTAATAGAGTCTGCAAGCTTAAGAGGTCCATTTATGGACTTAAGCAAGCGTCTCGGAGTTGGAACATTTGCTTTGATGAAAAGGTCAAAGAGTTTGGCTTTTCTAAAAGCAAGGATGAACCTTGTGTGTATGTCAGGGCTAGTGGGAGTGCTGTAGTTTTTCTAGTCTTGTATGTAGATGACATACTACTCATAGGAAGTGACGTGACTACTTTGCAGTAAGTAAAAACCTATCTTGGGAGTTGCTTCTCTATGAAAGACATGGGAGAAGCAGCATATATTTTGGGGATAAAGATCTATAGAGATAGATCTAAGAGACTCATTGGTTTGAGCCAGAGTACATACATAGATAAAGTCTTGAAGAGGTTCAAGATGCAAGATTCCAAGAAAGGGAATTTGCCTATGTTGCATGGTATGGCGTTGAGCAAGTCTCAATGTCCTAGTTCTCAAAAGGAACTGGAGGAAATGAGTCGAGTCCCGTATGCTTCGACAGTGGGATCGATCATGTATGCTATGCTATGTACTCGGCCTGATGTGTTGTATGCCTTGAGCTTGACGAGCCGATATCAGGCTAACCCTGGTCAAAGTCATTGGGTTGCGGTTAAAACATCCTTAAATATCTTCGGAGAACTAAGGAAATGTTTTTAGTGTTCGGTGGATCGGAGGAGCTCAAAGTTACTGGATATTCTGATGCTAGCTTCCAAACGGACAAGGATGATTTCCGGTCTCAATCGGGATTTGTATTTTTGTTAAATGGTGGAGCAATAAGTTGGAGAAGTTCCAAGCAAGATACCGTGGCCGACTCAACCACGGAGTCAGAGTATATTGCTGCAAGCGAGGCTGCTAAGGAAGCCGTCTGGATGAAGAAATTCATTCAAGACCTTGGAGTTGTTCCTTGCATCGCTAACCCTATTGAGATCTTCTGTGACAATGAGGGTGCAGTAGCTCTAACTAAGGAACCAAGAGCGCATCGACGTACGAGACACATGGCTCGAAAGTATCATTTTATTTGTGATATCATCGAGAATGGTGACATTGTGGTTAGTAGAGTACCAACTGAGGGGAACCTGGCAAATCCACTCACCAAACTTTTGTCACAAGTTAAGCATGATTCTCATGCTAAATCTATTGGTATTAGATTTTCTAGTGACTTGGTTTAGTTGTTTTGGTTGTATTTGTAATTGAGAACATTAAAGCAATAATGTATTTCTTATTGTAATGACGATTAAATGGGGATTTAATATACGCATGGTGCGATTACTTTATGAAACATTATTGTGTTCTATCTTTGCATGTTTAATACTTCCATGAATAAACTTGTTTATTTTAAATACTCCACGATCGGTCGTTCTTCATTGGGAGGAAGAAGTGAATCAAGATCGAGGCGAGTGGTTGGTAAAGTTTTCATCTTGGATTGAATACTTGTTTACACAAGACTAGCCTGTACTTAATGGTGATTAAGTAATTGGAGGACCCGTACCTGAGTTTACTTCATGGATATTATCATGAGTAAATCAGGATGATAATATTATTTATCCTTCTACTGGAGATGCACACATTGCTTGATTATTAACTTGGACTTGTTTAGATTGCTTTCTAACGCAGTTCGTAACTGGCTGTTATAAGGGAAGTTTCAGGCAAGAACTTGTTATTATGATAGGACGGTGTAGTCAAAGGTATTCGTTCCTCTTTTGAGAGATATCCTTGGGCCCCTCGTTGACTAAGATGATGACAAACCAACATGCATGCCCGTGCTCAAGTTGAATTGATGGTGGATCAATTATGCAACTTGTTTTGTTAGTCATAGTTAGTCTATATCGAGAAACATAATCATGAATGATTTGGGGTTGATCATGTTCCATGACCTGCATTTACAATGGATATTGTGAACGAAGGGGTATATAATCACTTATCTATAGGACCTTTCCTTTTGGTTAGGTATTTGTTATGGGAAGACAAACCCTGTGCTGACTTGGGGGCATAGATGCCTTGCTAGAGGCCGCTCTATGTCGGTGACGCCTTTCGTGAGTTTGTCATGTGCAAGTGGGAGTCTGTTGGATTATGCCCACTAACACACACACGAGTTGGTATCATGGCTGATGACGCAAGGGCCTATTGGGTCACACGCCAAGTATCGATTCCGGCATCACGGATGGTCTAATAAGAGAGAAAACCAGAAATTGGTTCTAGTGGGCCAAGGCACGCCCGTACCTCTATGAGGTACGGCCGTGCCCTACGGGCATGCACGAGCTCAAGTCGGGCGTGACTTGGGCGTGGCTTGTGGCTAGGTACGCCCGTGCCTCTATGAGGCATGCCCGTGCCCTGTGCCCAATGGACAGGCACGAGCACAAGTCGGGCGTGACTTGGGCATGGCCTCTCGGGCTGGCACGCCCGTACCTTATGAGGCACGGCCGTGCCTCATGCAGTAACAACCTCTTAACTAGGCTTTCAAAGCTAGTTAAATGGTGTTTATGTGTATTGATCATGTAACAACCATGAGATTTATTGTTGCACGTTTTTTGAACTAAAGTTTGAGTTCTATATAAACCACACTAAGTCTAATGGTTTTGGTTGCTTGAAAGAAATACACTAAGTTGATATAGTTTGCACAAATTCTCTCAAACACACAAAGTAGTTCCAAGGCTTTGGTTCTATTGTGTAGACATCTTTGTGGTGTTTAGGTTGGCGTACCTAACACTCTAGCAAGTGGGAAAAGATCAAGACTTGGTGTGGACTTCAATAGAGGTGTACACGTTAGTACACGAAGCTTCCAAACTCCAAACTCGTGAATACAAAGAAGAAAGCATCAAGAGTATAACTCTATCTCTTTGAATGTTTATTTTGTTGCTTAGTCATTTCTAGAGTTTTGGTCCATTTGGTGGGCGTATTCGTGGTCAACTTTTTGAAATTATTTTCTACTCGTTTTGCTTCCGTTGCGATTTTAGACCACGAAAACCCAACATTCTCAGGAACAGACAAGGCTCGGTAACATTAGATCACTGAGTGGAAATAGCTGAGAACCAGAGGTGAGTGGATGTTTGCTCACGGGTGATATTATTTGTACTTGTTTGGTTGCAACTATTGTTGGATAGATTGTATATATGTTGGTTAATTAACTATGAATGTTAATTGTTGTATTCTGTAATATGTATACATGTTGGAAGGGAAGTCAGTTTTCAACTGGGCTTATGGGCTGGGTTCATTTGCTATTGGCTATGCAGTATTAGGACCTTGGGATGCATATGTTGCTACCAGAGGATGATACTGTGTGAGGATAGCAAATGGACTATCGGTAAACCTTTGCTTTGGCCGGCATTGGTTGTAGGTTCCTGCAGAACCGCCGGTCTTCCCGGGGTGCTTATCTGTGGTTGTTGATATCATGCGGTTCAGGCTGATATATCTGTTTTGTGTTACTCCATTCACTTATCTTTGTGCTAATCCCCCACCTCTCACTGTTTTTTACAGGTTTTGGTAAGTCAGCGGCTCGGCTGAGAGTGGTTAGCTTGGGGAGTAATCACCTAGGATTCAGATAGATTATTTGTGACGAGCCGTGTTTTGTAATACTGATATTTTGTAAACAGTGGTTTGTAATTAGTTATAATTACTTTGGTGTTTAAACGCTTTCGCAATGTAATTAAAAGTGAAAATTTTTGGGTTAAAAATACGGTGTTACACATATAGACCCTCATGATTCACTACAAGTAAAAGTAATTTATATCGTCCCATTATGACTTGTTACAAGTGAATATAACTCATATCTAACAATTACGACCCATTACAAGTACATATGACCCATACGTATCAATTATGACATGTTACAAGTAAATATGTCCCATAAAGACTTACTATGGGTCATTTAAGCAAATATGATCTATATAGACCCATCATTATTCACTACAAGTAACAATAACTTATACCAACCCATTATGACCTGTTACAAGGAGTTATATCTCATATCTAACAATTACGACCAATTACAAGTATATATGACCCATACACATCAATTATGACCGGTTACAAGTAGATACATACCATGAAGACTTACTTCGGGTTGTTCAAGTAAATATTACTCATTACTAACCATTATGACCCGATACAAGTAAATATAACCCATACCTGTGCATGTCTATGCGGTAATGTCTCTGACTATCCCTCCGAGTAGGAACTAGTAGTCATCCTTGTAGAAGGTTTATGCCCGATGCCTTTAATAAGTCCACAGTGAGGACCTAGAACCTTTTCATAAACAGCTGGTTCGTCCATGATTAGCGTGAATCAGATCAGGTTGTATATTTATAAATTGGAATCACCAAAAATACTAACTACAACACAAATAGGCAAGTGTACTTAATTGTATCGCAGTATAGTTCTGGTAAGACCGAGTGTCGAACACTTGGGGAACGAGTATGATTTCAGATTTAAAAGATTTAATTATTAATTAGTATAAAGAAAGCAATAAAATGGGGAAATTAAGAATAACTCTAAGAAGTGATAAACAATACTAATTAGACAAAAGAGATAACAACTCAAAAGTAAGATAAAGTTAAGAGTTTGGAATGGGAATGATCAAGAAAAAAGGTGTTCTTACTTAGATTCGATTACCCCTTATTTATAGTTGATTTCTAGATAGTGCAATAAATAATATTCATCATATACCAATTCCTAGATTGGTTAGATATCATGGCCAGAAACTCTAACTCTATAATCATGAAAAATACTAATCCTATGGTCATGGGCTCAAGTACTATGACAATTAGTCAATTAATTTTGAATCACACAAGACTTAATCAATATTGATTGTTATTATTCATTCAATCAATCAATTACACATAATGATCATCACATGCAATTGTTCATACACATTAAAGTTAACTACTTTGTCACTTAACCTTAGGATTAGGTCAATCACTAGTCACAATCACCTAATGAAATAGATTATCATGACAAAAGCATACATAGATAGATTGGTCCGTAAACCTATCTAAACTCAGTCAATAAATAACAAAGATTGTAACTTGAACACATATGGGTCTTAGATCAAGCAATACATGACAAATATACAAATACTAAATCATACAATTCATTAAAATCAAACCATAAAACAAAGGTAGTCTCATCTAAGTATAAACCATGGTATTTAGGCCATAATTAGAAGAAAAGAACACCTGAAAGTCATAGATAGTATGCTAAACATAGACAATAAAGCAAACAGAATGAAAGCCGATGATTCATTAATCCTGTTTCTTCATTCTTGAGCTCCCAATCCTCCCGCAGGCTTCAAAAATCACTTCTAGAGGCTCTCTATCGTCATATTGAAGCCCCTAGTGTAACATCCTCGAAACGGGCCTAGTCGTGTGTAATAAGTGCAAGTGTGTAACTTAAACAAAATAATGAAATATGTATATTCTAGTTGTTAAATGAAATTATAAAGTTTGTAGTATTGTAAATGAAAAAAAATAGTAAACGGTTTTGAATAAGGATTACGAAAATATCCCAGTTGGTTGAAACGGGTAAACGAGGTTCAAGTTGTAAGTTGAAAAGGGGAACAAAATATCCCTTGTGGATATGTTTGAACCACAAAGGAGGTTCTCCCTTGTTAATACCCACAGACAAGTTCAAACACATTCACACACTTTGTATGCTCACTTTCTTGTGTTCTTGGAAATTTGAGAAGAGAATAAGAAGAGATTGTGAAGAAACCATTTAAGTGTTGAATCCAAGAGTCTATAGCAGCTTCTAATACCATCTTCATCTTCTTCGATTTCTTGTGTATTGAGGTCAAATTTGGGTTAAGCATGAATTAACTTAAAGAAATGAAATCATCCATCCTAATATGTTCCTACAACTCTTATGGATAGATTGGAACCCAAAACAAAGCTTGAAATGGTGATTTTGATTGAATTCATTGAAATTGGTCAAATGACTAAATTGATCCTAAAATCTTGTGTGATTTGTTAGAAGTGATGAAGTAAATGTTTTTAGACTCATATGGATGCCCCCTATGATGTATAAACATTGGAAATTGATTAGAAACCCATTTGAACTGGTTTGGAGTGAAAACAGTCAAAACAGGGGACTATTGTCCGACCTGTTCTGAAAGAGGTTTGCTTGCGGGCGCAAGGGATTGTCCTTGCGGACGTAAGGGTGGCTTCGAATTGGTGATTCGAAGGATGCTTGTAGGTGCAAGGAGTGTTCCTTAGGACCACAAGTGTTGGTCCAACTTATGCTTACGGGCGCAAGTAACGACACTTACCCGCGTAAGCATAAAGGCTTGCGGCCGCAAGGGGGTGTTTTACAGCAACAACAAATAGTTGTTCGACTTATGTGTTTTAACGTTTGGTGACCAATTTGGACTTGTAACTGGACTTAAAGTGTCATTAAGAGATTCCTATTCGTATTCTAGTAGTAACACTTCGTTTGTGTAAGTGCCTAATGTAAGTAACGATGTTTTAGGTGAATCTGTAACATCCTGATTTTGGGTCTAGAAGTTGTATAGACTCCATTATGTTTTATACGTGTTTAATATTTGATTATTTGTTTATTTGACATTTAATTAAATGAATTAAGTTAATGGAATTAATTTAATGTTAGTAAATTGATTAGGAAAAGTATATGTATCTGGAATTATGTATATACTGGAAAGTATGTGTGTATGCAAGCATGTGTGTATGTGAGTATAGCATGTAAATAGATGTATACATGAACCACCTCATGCTTGGTTTGGAGTGCAAGTTGTGTACGTGTGTATGTATGGTGGATATGGAGCTGCATCTGCTCATTATTCAGACTGGAAAAGCGTGTGTGTGTTATAGTAAACCTCTCGTTGAAGAAAGTCAAGAAAGTTGTATACTTGAAATTGTGAAAATGAAGATAGTTGATTGTTAAATCAAAATACAGGTTAGTTGAGGTTTATAGCATGTTTAACTATGATTTGGTATGCTTTTCTGATGACATAAATGTATATATAGTGAAACACCATGAATGGAGCTTGAAGCTCCATTCTTGACAAATGGGTTTTGTGTGTTTTGGTGTTTTAAATGGTTATGATGTGTTGTTGATGTTAGATACATGTCATAAGATGTTTATACATGTTTTAGAAGTGTTCATATTGGATTTCAAGTGTGTAAATTGGATTTGGAAAGTTGTAAGTCGGCTGGATGTTGAAGAAGATGATGCAGGGTCTGACACGACGCGACGCGTTCTTGTATATTGTCGGATTCTTGTGGAAATCCGATTGGAAGTCCGAGAGTGTAATCCGAGACTAGCAATCCTACAAGGTAAATCCGTCAATAGGAATCCGATGGTGAAGTCCGGGACTTGAAATACAACACGTGAGTATCGGATTTGTGAAATCTGACACTAGGCATCGCGGCAACGCGTCGGCTGCTTGGACGCGACGCGTCCGCGGTTTTAAGGGTTTTCTTGGTTGTTTACTTTGTTTAATGCTATGTGTTATATGTTCTTACATATGTGAATCTTACATGTGGTGTTTGATTTAAAAAGATATAAATATATGTGTTTGGTATATATTTATGAATCGGTTACTGATTTCAGTTTATTCTGATCTCAGGAAAGGACAAGGCTCAGTAATATTAGACCACTGAATGGGATTTCGAGAACTCGAGGTGAGTGGATGTTTACTCACGGGTGATATTAGTTGTAACTGGTTTGGTTGCAACTGTATGTGAATTGATGCATGGATAGGCTGTTTGTCTGCTAATTGATTAACTGGTGATTTGTTAATTGATTGTTGCGCCTGTGTTGTGAAGTCAGTCTTGACTGGGTATATGGGCTGGGTTTGTTTGCTATCGGCTAATCAGTATTGTGATATTTTGATGCATTTGTTGCAACTTAAGATAATACCGTGTCAGAATAGCAAATGAACTATCGGTAAACCTTTGCTTTGGCCGGCATTGGTTGTAGGTTCCTGCAGAACCGCCGGTCTTCTCATGAGGCAATTATGTGTTTACTGTTGTTGATATCATGCGGTTACTGATTGATGTATCTGTGGTGGTTTACTTCCATTCACTTAGCTTTGTGCTAATCCCCCACCTCTCACTACTTTTACAGGTGGCTGGTAAGTTCTGCAGTTCAGTGTGAGAGGGTGTAGCCTAGGGAATAATTGGCAGGCACTCTGATTGGAATTGTAACGAGTCGTAATTTTTGTAATACTGTATTTCAAACTGGTTGGTTTTGTTAAACAGTGGTTTATCTTCTGTTGTAAATACTTTTATGTTTTATGAACGCTTCCGTAGTGTTAGTTAAAATGAAAATTTTATGGGTGAAAATACGGTGTTACAAGTTTGGTATCAGAGCCTTGGTTTGGCGATGTAGGCACAGTGGAAGTGTTGCATTCCCAAATCTTGGCTCGAGTTGGGGTCAGTTATTCCTTGAGTGTGGGATTAGGGTGAATGAGAGTATTGCTTTGGAGGTTAGTACGTGTTATACTAACGGTTTTAAACTAATCAGTTGGTGAGATGTTGTGATTGTACAGATATGGCTGACAGAGATACCCTTGCTAATACTCCTGTGACCCAAGAAGTGGCTGGAACTTCAACAGTCAAGGCTTTGGATATAACAAATCAAACTGGTACTTAAGGGTGTGAACTAAAAGATGAAAAGAGTAAGTATATTAATAAATTGGAATGTGATATGCAAGATCTTAAAGATACTGTTCGACGTTTGGAACAAGAGAGGATTACCCAAAACGTTCAGACGTAGACTTATCCAGTGATTTCAACTTTTTCTACCATATCTGAGATACTACCGACTATTCCGGCTAGTATTATACCCACAGAGATGCTTCCTGTGACGATACCGCTTCCACAGATGTCTAGACCGATGTCTCAACAATTTTCTACCCAGTGTTTCCTCGGGGATCATCTTCATATCCTTAAATGGGATATAGAAAACCGTTCTTTTATCCTGTTAAGCTTCAGGGAACTATACTCCCGACGTATCAAGATACTACCAGATGGGATAGTGGTTCCTCCCAAGTCTTTATCTTAACTGAGTTAGATAGGAGGAATGTGGAAGCTAATGATATAATGACTCGAGATTGGATTTCTTAACAGAAATCCAGGTTTGAACAAAATAATACCCAAATTCAAATAGAGCAAGGTGGTTTGAGACAAGGAAATCTAAATTATAGACCTACATTTGGTGGATTGAATCAGCAAGTGTCAATGTGTGAAAAATGTAAGTCTCACCATACAGGATTTTGTACAGCCCAGACTATGCAATGTTTTAAATGTCGCCAGTTTGGTCATCAAATGAAAGTCTGTGGCTTCCCTCGGAAGTTTTGCTGGAATTGTTTTAGGGAAGATCACAGATCAATGGATTATGGGGTTAAAGGAAAACACAAGTTTGGATCAGGAGTATGGACGATTGGAGATCCTTCGTCAGTGAAAATTCAGAAAGGAAAGAAACAACACTCTAAGTTAGTGTTGGATGAATCTAACCGAAATTTCCAGTGGTGTTGTCAATGAAAATCTTCACATTTGGGGCCTTGCACACTTGAGACCTTGCGTTGTATTCGATGTGGATTGTTTGGTCATAAGAGTAATGACTGTGTTTTTCCACGACATGTTTGTTGGAATTGCCAGAAACAGGGTCATAAAGTAGGCGAATGTTGTGAAGAAAAGGGATCTGGGTCTGGGTCAGGAGTAGAGGCAAGTGGGGGATCCTCGTCAGTAAGAAGACAAAAGATAAAGAACCCTACTGTGCGAGAGGGTGGGGTATACAATATGATGGATAATGATAACGCCACCGCCGATAAAGATGAAACGGGTATGTTTTGATAAAACTTTATACCTGTATGTAAGCGTTAATTAACTTTAAAGTTAATTGTGGATATTTTATGCATAGTATGTGCTAAAATATTTGAGTTTATTTCAGATGAGATTGATTCTCTAGAAATAGAACTAAATGATAATAGATGATTCTCTATTATGAGTTATGTGTTATATATATCAAGATATGGTATGATGATAAGTATGTGATACTTGATTTAAATGTTTGATTAATTGAATTGCATGATATAATGTGTATCATAAGATTTATATACATTATGTGTTTATGTGAATTCAATTGTGTAAAGAAAGAAGAAAGAGATGGATTGCTGCATATTGGGCAAGTTTTGGATATGTAGTATTGTTCAGGTAAGGATGTAATTGAGAGAATAAGTGGATATTTAATTTACTGAGTATAGTTGATCAAAGAGGGCGAATGATGGTTTTAAATGAATTTTGTGGTATGATGGGAAATCGCATTTGTTGGTTTGCAATGTGATGCTATGCTTTGAGATGGGATGTATAGTGGATATCTTGTGTTAATTGAGATACCACGAGACAAAATTTTGCCATGACTAGGAAGTTGCAGTTGATATAAGTGCAGTGATGTTATATTAACTATAATAGAAGACATGTGTGATTGACTTGGTCAATGAGAAATATATTAGATGACTAATTAGAAGAGGTTATCTGGAAGATTGAGACGGTGATCAGAGAAAGTGATAGTGGAACTTGATGTTACCTTGGGAAGACGACATGATGACAGATGTGTTGATCTGTGAAAGAGCTAGTGATGATAACATCTTGTATATGCGAGTTGGGAGTATCTCTAACTTAGTGGATGAAACAAGATTTATGTTGCAAGAAAGTCTTGAAGAATGAAAAGGTTGAAACCTTTGAGAATGAGAGAGGGATAAGAGGATTGTAATGACCTGAACCTATGGACTGAAAACTTGTGGATCTTGAGCAGGGAGATGCCTATGCTTGAAGATTGCCTTTGCTTGGAGATGCCTATGGTTGGAGGTACCTTTGCTAGGAAGTGCCTTTGCTAAAACACTGGAGTTGAACTTTACAGGGATTTATAAATTTAATTGCCAATGCTATATTGTGGAGTAATGAGCTGAGGGTTGAGTACGGATGGTGTACTATGAGAACAGAGATATTATGTGATTTGAGATTTGACATATGAAGTGCAAGTTGAAGTGGTATACCAGAAACTTATGTAACCTTGAGATATTGGAGATATCTGAGAGGTGATGATGACAAAACACGATGGAAATTGTGTTTAAATTACTTGTATTAAGAGAAACTTGGATATGCTATGAGGAGTTATTGACTGTTCAGTAATTTTATTACCAGTGAGACGACATTTGTTGGACAGATGAACTTGATTGAATATTTTAAAAGAGATAATCTGAAGATATGATGATTCATATTGGATGGCTTGTGATGAAAGTGGAGATATGTTTAAACTTACGAAGAGTTTATAAACGAAGATTGAAACGAGAGTTGGACGATGTGACATGATTTTCCTGATGGATAGTCAAATGAGTGATTGAAACATGATGACTTGTGGAACTCTTACCTATTTTGATTGAGTGGGTGAACTAATTTCTGATAGTGGGACATCAGAATACTTTGTGTAAAGTTGTGAAATTGTGGTGATAATACTTCAACCTGTTGACTTGAAGTAAGTGATAAAATATATGTGAATGTTTTGGCATGACAGATAATAAATGATTGGAAGATATTGGGATTTATGACTGAGTTAGACATAAATTCAGGAGATGCTTGAAGACAGGATCTATGAACTAATTGTTGGTATTAAATGAGTTCAGAAAGATAAGTTGTAAGGCTTGTGTGGTTATTGATTGACAATTGAAAGTGTGATGGAGTTTATCTAGTTAAACTATCGGAAGAAGACATGAGGATTTGACATCTTGGTTAATGTGTGTACAGTGAGATTCCGAGGACGGAATCCTTTTAAGGAGAGAGGATTTGTATCATCTTGATTTTGGGCCTAGAAGTTCTATAGGCTCCAGTACGTTTTATACGTGTTTAATATTTGATTATTTGTTTATTTGACATTTAATTAAATGAATTAAGTTAATGGAATTAATTTAATGTTAATAAATTAATTAGGAAAAGTATATGTATGTGGAATTATGAATATACTGGAAAGTATGTGTGTATGCAAGCATGTGTGTATGTGTGTAAGCATGTAAATAGATGTATACATGAACCACCTCATGCTTGGTTTGGAGTGCAAGTTGTGTACATGTGTATGTATGGTGGATATGGAGATGCATCTGCTCATTATTCAGATTGGAAAAGTGTGTGTGTGTTATAGTAAACCTCTCGTTGAAGAAAGTCAAGAAAGTTGTATACTTGAAATTGTGAAAGTGAAGATAGTTGATTGTTAAATAAAAATACAGGTTAGTTGAGGTTTATAGCATGTTTAACTATGATTTGATATGCTTTTCTGATGACATACATGTATATATCGTGAAACACCATGAATGGAGCTTGAAGCTCCATTCTTGACAAATGGGTTTTGGGTGTTTTGGTGTTTTAAATGGTTCTGATGTGTTCTTGATGTTAGATACATGTCATAAGATGTTTATACATGTTTTATAAGTGTTCATATTGGATTTCGAGTGTGTAAATTGGATTTGGAAAGTTGTAAGTCGGCTAGATGTTGAAGAAGATGATGCAGGGTCTGACACGACGCGACGCGTTCTTGTATATTGTCGGATTCTTGTGGAAATCCGATTGGAAGTCCGAGAGTGTAATCCGAGACTAGCAATCCTACAAGGTAAATCCGTCAATAGGAATCCGATGGTGAAGTCCGGGACTTGAAATACAACACGTGAGTATCGGATTTGTGAAATCCGACACTAGGCAACGCGTGGGCTGCTTGGACGCGACGCTTCCGCGGTTTTAAGGGTTTTCTTGGTTGTTTACTTTGTTTAAAGCTATGTGTTATGTGTTGTTACCTATGTGAATCTTACATGTGGTATTTGATTTAAAAAGATATAAATATGTGTTTGGTATATATTTATGAATCGGTTACTGATTTCAGTTTATTCTGTACTCAGGAAAGGACAAGGCTCAGTAATATTAGACCATTTAGTGGGAGTTCGAGAACTTGAGGTGAGTGGATGTTTACTCACGGGTGATATTAGTTGTAACTGGTTTGGTTGCAATTGTATGTGAATTGATGCATTGATAGACTGTTTGTCTGCTAATTGATTAACTGGTGATTTGTTAATTGATTTTTGCGCCTGTGTTGTAAAGTCAGTTTGGACTGGGTATACGGGCTGGGTTTGTTTGCTATCGGCTAATCATTATTGTGATCTTTTGATGAATTTGTTGCAACTTAAGATAATACTGTGTGAGAATAGAAAATGAACTATCGGTAAACCTTTGCTTTGGCCGGCATTGGTTGTAGGTTCCTACAGAACCGCCGGTCTTCTCGTAAGGCAATTATGTGTTTACTGTTGTTGGTATCATGCGATTACTGATTGATGTATCTGTGGTGGTTTACTTCCATTAACTTAGCTTTGTGCTAATCCCCCACCTCTCACTACTTTTACAGGTGGCTGGTAAGTTCTACGGTTCAGTGTGAGAGGGTGTAGCCTGGGAATAATTGACAGGCACTCTTATTGGAATTGTAACGAGCCGTAGTTTTTGTAGTACCGTATTTCAAACTGGTTTGTTTTGTTAAACAGTGGTTTATGTTCCGTTGTAAATACTTTTACGTTTTTATGAACGCTTCCGTAGTGTTAGTTAAAATGAAAATTTTATGGGTGAAAATACGGTGTTACAAAATCTAACAAATTAGAAGAGCCGGAGCATTATATTTGTTTGTTGTAATCTCTACAGGTGAGTACCGGCTTTCATAAGTCTTAGTAAAGGGGGAATGGAGTGCCTATTTGTGACACTATAAATTCTCAAGCCATTTTTTTAATCGTTGCGGAAGCGTTTATTGATTTCATTTGAACAACACCCACAAAGTACGAAGTATTCTTCACAAAACACTACATCAAGTTGTGTTACAAAATATTTATAAAACATGGCTCGTCTCTTTTCAAAACATAATATCAGAGCGTTCATCAAATTGCCCTTTCCCACAAACACAGCTAAACAGCCAAACCTGCAAAAAGCAATCAACCGTGGGAAATTAGCACAAAGCTAAGTGAATGGAAGCTACAAACAAGAAACCACCAACAACAAGCACAAGCAATCCTCAATCGATTAAGCATACAGATCTCACAAACCAAACCAATCTCTAGAGGAACGGCAGTTCTACAGAACCTGCAACTGATAGGCTAAAGCAAAGGTTTACCGATAGCTATTTGCTACTTGGTACAGTTAAACCCCTTCTATTGCAACGAAATGCATAGAAGATCAAGAATTGTGCAATCAATAGCAGATAGCCCAGCCCAATAACACCCTATAGCTGACCCCCATAACCATGTATTTATACCATTAACCATACGTACAGGTCTCACCACGTGCACATACCATTAACCATCTACACCGGTTACACAACAAACCAAGAGACCTCAAACAACAAACATCAGTCAATAACAATGAATATCAGACAAGGCAATCTATCAAGACATATCAGGCTAAACCGTCTATCATGACAAATTAGAGTAAACAGTCTATCAAATCATATCAATATCTCAAAATCATGCAATCCATAATAGTTACTGCCAACACCACTCGTGAGTAAACTTCCACTCCCCTCTACCCTCAATCACACTTGCTCAGTTGTCTAATGTCACTGAGTCTTTGAAATTCCTGAGAACACAATAAATCGAAATCAGTCTTTGGTTCATAAATATATATTCACATATATTTATATCTCAAATGCTCATAAATAGCATATAAATAATTAACATATAATCCCGAGCAACCACACATCAAAACAACCAATAACCAAAAAGCTTCATTCTGAAAATCATAGGTCGCGCCGCGACCAACCAATGTGTCGCGCCGCGACACACCTTCGAGCAACCCATACTTCTCTTCGAGAGCCCCTTACGAACGGGAACTTCGAATTCGAAATCAACGCGTTGTGTCACGTCGCGACAAGCCTTCGAGCGGTCCCCTTCGCATGCGAAGTCTTCTGCTTCAAAAAAAACTTCTTCGAATGTGAAATGCAAGATCGCGCTGCGACCTATGCTAGCGTTGCGCTGCGAACTTTTAAATTCCAGTTTTCGAGATCTTCTTCTTCTACAACAGACTCCAATCGCCATGGATCTTTTCCCAGAACTTACCAAACTCAATAGAACTTACTAAAACATGTTTAAACCTCATGTATCACATATGCAAACATTAAGAACTCATCAATTCCATATATAACATCAAAACAATCAAACCTATTTCATCAAATTTCTTCATAAACCCATTAATGGTGTTTCTCATATAAACTCATGAAACACTACAAGAAACATATCAAAAGAATCAATAACATGTCATAAACATATTCTAACCTTGTTTTTGAATTAACAATCAACAAATCTTCACTTTAAAATTTCAAGTTGGTAACCTTCTTGAGAGTTTCTTCAATAGGAGATTTTCTTTAAAATACACACACTACACCTTCCACTTTAGAAGATATGAACAAATCACTTTCTTCAATTTCCATATAAACATTCACGTACACATATGACTTCATATTTTAAAAAAGGAGGTGTAACTTTCCTACCTATTTACAATCCACATGCATACATACATATTAACATACATACATACATGACATACTAATCTTTCTATTTCCTTCTTCCAGTAACAAGAATATTTTATTATTATTTTACAAGATACTCTTATCCTTTCTAGATATATCCAAATAATTAATTTTTTTTCAACTAGTTAATTTAGCACACAATGAGGTATTTTCTACAACACTTGTATTAGATCCAACTTGTGTGATCATAAAAACATGCGAAATCAAATATCCATTTAATCACATAATTAAATACCATCACGAATAAACAAACACAAACCACCCACCTCCAGCCCGCTCATGACAAGGTAGAGTTTTAAGATGTTACACTATTGACTAACCCGATTAATTGAATACTATAATGAGATATATGTTGTTTTGATATGATATATGTGTACTCATATGCATGTGTACAAGATATGATATGCCATGTTTAATACTTGTTGATTATAAGATGCATGCATGCTATAGGATCTAGATTGGATCCTCCTTGTTGAACTTGATGATATGCTTGTGTATTGATTGATCCTGATTGGATCAGCTGTGTGTGTGTGAATTGGCCACGGACCTCAAGTTGCTAAAGTAGGTTAAGGGTAGTCGATGGCTGGGTTCTGGGGGGCTGAGTGCCATAATCTGGGATCAATGGTGACTCGAGGTGGTATTCCGGGTCGTAGGTTCTACAGGACCGCCGTTCCTTAACAAAGTGGGGGGTATTCGGCTAATAGTTGAGCCCAAAGGAGCCTGTGGCTTCATAACGATGCCTAGTGGATTGCTATATGCTCCCCCACCAGCGCGGATGGTTGTGTCTGATCCCCCGGTTTGGGTTATTGAGTTGCACTGGCTATCCTGCAAGATATGACTCTTACCAATCTTGTCAGCACTTCACTATGTGATAGGATAGCATTGAATGCTTATTCCTGTATTATGTGGCTCGCTTTGTTGATTGTGATAAGTTTGTACTCACTAGCTATTTATAGCTACTGTTGATTCGTTGATCCTTTTTATAGGTAAAGATTAGGTGGCCTGGTGAGATGGGTTGCCTGCTGTGGGTGTACATACTTTTTGGAGGAATACTTCTGGAATGCTATGATGATATGTTATGGTCGGTTGTGGGTTAGAGTAACACCAAACAAGTTGTTTCAGAATTTTGAGTTGTAAATATCTGATGTCAAACTTTGGTTTAATTTTCCGCTGCTTATTCTAGTAGTATCTTATTTTCAAATGGACCCACACGTATTAAAAACTTGAATTTTTATTAAATTCTCTATTTACAAAAGCGGTGTTACACCTAGAACCACATATACGTTTCATAGAACAAAAATAGGGCTGAATTTATAGATTTCACGTTTCTGACGAGTTGCGTCGCGACCGGGTTTATGTTGCATCGTGACCATTAGATAAATCAGGGCTTTTTTGGATCAAGACACTGGTCGCGTCGTAACAAATCCTCCGTCGCGTCCCGACCATGCGTTTTCAAGCATTGACCTTGAAATTTTATTAATCTACCCGAAGATGCTGGAACATGGCATTCTTCTCGGCAGGAGAAACCTTTTTCCATGAGTCGCCATCTAACAAGATGTCCCGCTAGATATACACACCAACCTCATGAATGAAGAGGTCATGTGTCTCGCCAACAGTAGTGGAAGTACCATCGTCAAACTCAAGAAGGATATGCCACTTCCCTTTATTCTCCCATTTCATTAAGAGGGCAAGGATTTTAGCCTTACCCCTTCGACGCGGTTGTACAACTACAATTACAATTGAAAACTGCTATTCATGATAAATTATAAATAAATGAATAAATCATAATAAGACTTAATTACTGTCCATCTCGTGTTGACCAAGGCCTTAACCACCTCAAGGTGGTGGATCCTCACGACCATCTCCTTCATGGCCTTGGGCCATAACATTGACTATCAAATAAAATACAAGTATACCAATAAACGCTGTATATAGCCTGAAAATTAAGTTAAAAGCTATAGAATAGAGAAATACAATGAAATTCAATTCCAAAATATAAACAACCATAATAATTCTTTCTATTAATATAACACAAGTCAGATATAATTACATATAAAGAGTTTTCAACATTCTCGCCCTCAGACAATTCAGTGTCGCCCTCAAACATTTTAGTATCCTAATTAGCGTCACTTTCCTCATTATAGCTCACCACCGAGCACTTCATTAACGATACTTATTGGTGGACTAACTTCAATTTCACTTGTCGATTGCAGACTTTCAAGATACTGCCTGATGTCGATTACAAGACTACAATTAGAAGAACAATTACTATACTATGAATTTGAAGGTATTTGTTTGGCATAATCGAGTAGCAATGGAAACAAGATAAAATACAAAATTCTAAGCTAGCCAAACAAACACACATACCATGGACCAAAATTTAAACATGAAGTTGCAACTAGAATGTAATAAACAAGATAGAAGAAAGATCATACCATAAAACAAGATCACAAGAGCTTTCTTCCTTGTCAAAGTGTGTAGAATTCAACAAGAGTATTCCTCTAAAGAAGTCCACCCCAACCACACTTGATTCCCCAATGCTAGTAGGTTGGTGTAGCCACCAAAACAACAAGGTTCAACAACATATAACACCTTTGTGCATCAAAGCTAGATCACAAAGTGTATCACACCTTTTTCTTGTGCATCTAACTTGACCACAAAGAAGAAGAACAATTAGAGAGAGTTTTTCCATGAACAAGAACACTTGAACTACCAAGAGACTGCTCCTTGTCCCAGAAAACCGTAGCTTACTTAACACTACACTTAATCACATTAAAAAGTGTGTTTAAGAATGTTAATTCTGTTGTTACAGTGATCGTACACGGCCCGTATTGGTCAACACGGCCATGTAGGCCCAAAGCCCACGGCCTCAGTTGGGCCAAGATAGCCCGTGTCTAATAGGCTCAAGACGGCCCGTGTTCACCTACACGGCCGTGTAGGCCCAAAGCACACGGCCTCTACTTGGGCCAAAACGCCCCGTGCTAGTTGGGCTGGACACGGCCCGTGTTCAAGAACATGGCCCGTGTACCATGCTACCAAAACCCATTTTGGACTTTTTCTCTCTTTTGCTTGATCGTGTTGTCGGAATAAATACTTGGTGTGTGACCCAATAGGCCTATACTTCATCAGCAGTGCTATTAACTCGTTCGTGTCAGCGGGCATATTCCAATAGACTCCCACTTGCACGTTGTTTTTCCCGAATATGAATAAAACTAACTATGAATAAAATCAAAGTGCGGAAATATTTTTAAAGCAACGAACACATGAAAGTTTTCAAAGTAGGATTATATTAATAACCAAACTTCAAAAGAGTGCACAAGAACAAACTTGAGCATCAAGTACAAACTAAATCAAGAACAAACTTGAATGCAAATTAGCGAACAAACGCTTAACCTTTTCTCATTAATCGAGCAGGTATTTATAGGCTAAGTAAACTAATTCTGGTTGTCAGATGTATCTTCAGTTCAGAAGACCCTTTGATGACTGAAGACAATCTTCAGGTGACGTTCACTTCAGAACTAATTTTCAGATGAACTACGGGCTTTTTCTTCAGATGACGCGTCAAAATAGTTTACAAAAGAATGATATATTACACCTTCAGTTGCTTTCTTCGAAAGCTTCTTCAGGAATGGAATATATAAAAATAAAAGGACTAACAATCTCCCCCTATTTGTTTATAATCCATGACTATTTACAAAAGAATAAAGAATCAAAAGAATAAAGAATAAAGAATTACTATTCTAAATATCTGGTTTGAACTCTTCGGGAGAAGATTCCTTTAGAGCTTTGAGCTTTATCTGCTTCAAGTATTCAACCAGAATGTATTTGACTTCTGGATTTTTACTAGATATCGAAGAGATCTCAGATGAAGCCAGTCAGCCTTGGCGAAGTCTGAAACTCTCTGAAAACGAATCTTGTCATATGCATCAAGAAAATAAAATCCCCTCGGATTTGAGAGAACTTTACCCACTTCAGGAATGAAACCAGGAGGCAACGTGGTGTCGAATCCTTTGAAATTTGGAAGCTCTCCAATAGATATCAGCTCCAAGATTTGTTGCTGAGATTTCTTGAGAGTGAGCCTCCTTCTCTGAAATTTTAACTTTTTAGCTCGAGTGGGTTTCTCTTTCTGTGGCATGACGATTGTATCAGATCCCCTCTTCTTTACTTCCTCCTCATAATATTCAATTACTTTGGTGATCTCTCGTTGAATGAACTTAACATCATCAGTTTGCTTGTGTTTTGATAAACAAGCAAGAATTTCATTCCATTCAGACACAACATAATTGATTTGAACATTCTTGACAGATTGTATGCTGAAGAGAGGAAGATTTTTGTGCTGAACATTCAGAAGGATTTCATTATTTACCTTCTTTAGCTTTATTGTCGTGATTTTATCAGGATGCCTTCTTTGATGTCAAGAGCTTAGCCACTTTTCTTGATTTTCTTCCATGATCCTTTTCTTCTCCTCAATTAAGGCTTTTTCAGCTTCAATATTCTCCATAATCTATTTTTGATGATCGAATGGAGATAGTTCAAATTTGTTTGCAGCAAGTTCTTCAAGTGCCATTTTCTCTGCTGCTATTCTGCCAAGTTCATCAGCCACCTTCAACTCTTTTACTCTTGGATTTTCATCATCTGAGTCACTTAGTTCATATATACCCTTACTCATCTGATCATCCGGAGAGACTATCACCACTTTCCCTTTACCTTTGTCAGATTGGCTTGGCTGACCACTAGATGAAGGAGCAGCTGATTGAATGGGAATCTGAGAGGCTTTGGCTTCAGTTATGATTTGCTGACATTCAGCTCCATCTAGCTCTGAACTGAAAAGTTCAGCTTCAGCCTTTCTTTGATCAAGGAGACTCTTGAGCTCCCCCTCAGCAAGTGCCTTAGCTTCTTCGGCTTTGGCTAACCTGGACTCGAAATCAATCAAGGCATTATTCTTGTTTTCTTCAGCGGCTTTGAGGTGAGCCACTTCCTATTCTAATCTTTGTAAGTATTCAGCACGTGAATACTTTCTATCCCATTTGATTATCTTCTGATCAACGGTAGCCTTCCTTCTTATAATCTGACAGATTTTGGATTGTCTTCGAACTTTCTCCCCCTTAGAAGCTGCAGAGATTCCTGAAGCTTCTATCGACTGAGACAAGGCCGAAATCTCTCTTGAAAGGCTAGAGAAGGAGGGAGCAAACAATTCTTGCAACTGCCGATTTGTAGTTTCAGAAAGATTGACAGCATGGATGTTGTCAACCTTGGAGGAAAGAGAATTCACAGCCATGGATAGAGTAGAGAGTTGAGTGTTTAGTTTAGAAAACTCAAGAGTGGCAGAATCAGCTATTGTTTTCACAGGATGGTGAAGAGTTTTGTACATCCCATGAAGTATCAGATTTTTACAATCAATGATTTGGATGAGGGTAGTGAACTGAGTTTTGCCAGACTCAACAAGAGATTTGAGCTCAGTTACAAGCTTGACTTGATTATTGGAGATACACTGACCCTGAAAGGTGCTTGTCTTAATCGAATTAGAGACAAAAAGTACGATTTCAGATAGTCTTTCCAATGAGGAAGCAATGTCTAATGAGGGCTCAGAAGTTTGAGAATGCACAGACTTGGGGGATTGAAGAAAATCAAAAGCATCACTGTCATCAAAAGGATTGACAGTCGTATCAGGAGAAGGGATGTCAAACAAGATGTTTAGGAGTGATGGGGAGGCCGTAGCATCAGTAGGAGTGACTGATGCATCAAGGGCCTGAGGCTTATTTGCTTCAGTTACAGTCTGGTGTAAGACTGTGTCTTCATTAGCAGTAGGAATCTCGACTGAATGAGGTTGAACTTCAGTGTCATTGATAAGGGAAGCTTGGGCATCACTCTCAGTTTGGTGTGAAACTGATAAATCATTTGCCCTAGTAGAATCCATAGTGTCAATGGGGTTTTGTGACACATCAAGGGATTTGGGTGCAGGTTCATCTTCAGGGTGAACTGAAGAATCATTAACTGGTTGGACCTCCGAAACTAAGGGAATTGTAGTTTCATCATTAGTAATGGGCTGAGCATCAGTGTTAGCTGTTTTGGGTGCCGACTCATCATGTGCTAGGATGATATCCATAGGATCAGTTGGGTTTACTGATACATTAACGGATAAAGGAGGAATTTCAGCAGAAGCAGTAATGGGTGTTCCCTGGTGGTGCCTGAGTTGCAGTGGGTGTGCTGGAAAACTCAATGGTGGGGATAGAGGAAGTGTCGGCTGACTAGTGTTTGTCAGTATCCTGAACTTGTGGCAGTAGAAGTGGGACTTCAGGGACAGCTTGGGTTTGAGCTGTCTCTTCATCAGTCAGACTAGGTTTAGAGAATTTAAGTAGAGGAGATCGTACCTGAATGGCTTCTGAGGATTTTGATGAGTGAAGCTGAGTTTTGCGAAGAATCAACGGGGTATCATCAGGAGAATCCTCACTTGAAGCATAGTGAGAGACGATGGGACTGGAGGGAATGTTGGGTTTGTGGCGTTTGGAGAGTGATCTTAGCGGGTGAGCGGTGGTTGGTTGTTTAGTGGTGGATTTAGGTACGGCTGAAGGTTTGGTGGATGGCTTAGTTGAAGTGGATATCAGCTTCCTTTTCTTTATTTTCGATGGAGAGGACTGAAGCATTTAGGGTTGAGGTTTACAAGGTGCTGCTTCAGATGATAAACCTGAATATGGTGGTGGAATGGCAGGAGAAAGCTTCAGCGAGACTAGTGCAAGCATTGGTGCAGTCAGAGCTCGGTTGAAGGCAGACGAGGAACCTGTCCATACTGAAGCCGGTAGGGAGGGAGATGGAAGTAGAACAGAAGCTGAATTGTATGCTTCTAGTGGTAACAGGGAGTAGATAACCAATGACACAAACCTAGGAAAAGGAATGTGTTGAGACCTTGTACGGGCCGTCAGTGAGACCACAAGACTTTCCATGATAAGTTCAGCGTAGTCAATGTTATGACCATGGATAATAGCATAGGCTAGTTTCAGAACAGTTTCATTGACTTGGTCAAGACCACCAGTTTTGCTCGTCATACAGAAGTTCAGATGAGCAATCAGACAGTTGAAAAAGTTAGTTCATTTGAATAGCCCAAACTTTACTGGGCTCCAAGACATACTACTTAGAAGAGCAACTCGAGACTTTGCCTTCATTAGAACAAAAGGTAGCTTCATGACCTCTTACTCCACATTTATAGCACTTTCGAGTGGATTTAGAATTCTTTGCCTTAACTCTTTTATTTTTCTTCTCTTTTTCACCAATTAATTTTAAAACTTTGAAAAGAGAATCCTTAACTTCTTTGAGTTTGGATATGGGCAGAGCAAAGGTTTTATCACTATTTTTGGTTTTGGAGGGTTTTGAATTTTCAGCTTTGGATAGTAAGGTTTCAACTAATGATTCTTCATTTGATGAAATCATGGGAATGATAATGTCGTAGAAGACACTAGCTTCAGGAAGAAAGCTTGAGTTGGATGACTCAGTTATTTTGATTTCAGAAGATATTTCCCCAACTGATTCAGATGAAGACTGGTTGAGGGTTGCAGTACAGGTTTCAGGTGCGACTATAGGTTGGGTTTCAGTTAGAGTTATAGACATAACTTCAGGTTGGGTTTCAGTAGGACTTGGTGTAATGGGTATTTCGGTGATAGGTTCAGTAGTTTCGTTGACAAGAGTATCATACTCGGTAGGAAGTTGAAGATTTCTAATTTTAGAATTTGTTCTTTCAGAAAAGCTTGGATTTACAACTTCAGACTTGGTGAATCTCTTTTTAAGGAGATTTTGATTTCCAGCATCATTAATACTTATGTCATTAAAAATCATTTCATCGACATTTTTACACTTTTTGCTGAATCAGCGGCTTGTTTAATGTGTCCTATGCATACTCTTTCTCTTTGAATTATCATCTAATGATTTATACTCTCAAAAGCTAGTTTATTTGGACTCAACCAAAGATCAATAATTGACTGACGATCTTACACTTTTTCGTTAGAGTCTTGCAAATCTATTTTCACATTTTTGAGTTCATTTGTTAAAAATTTGAGATGATTCTTTAAGGCATAAGACTCTTGAAGAAATTTCTCATTTTCTTTTTCAATGACATTTATTTATAATGTGAGCTTGGTGATAGTTTGTTTAGATTTGTTTTGATTGTTATGTGCAATTGTCAGATCAGAACACAAATGAGCAAGCATATCATCCTTTTCATTCATTGAATAATTTTTGAAATTTGATACCTTATACATCATGGTGGGATTCCATCCTTCTGCTGAGCTTAGTTTTTCAGCCTCAGCCATATCTTTGTTGAACTTGCTTTCAGTGGCCATTAAGCACATTTCAGGATGTGCAGTTCCAAGGATTTCTTCGGCCACCAGAAATTTACCTCTGACTTCATTTTCTTCTTCTTCATCTGAAGATGTTTCAGAATCAGTCCAGTCAAGGTCATCAGCTATCATGGCCTTTTTCTTCTTCCTTTCATTTGAAGCATTGAGGGCCTTATATTTAGCCTTGTATTTATCAGCCTTAGAAGGAAACCCTTTCTTAGGATTTGAGGAGGTATCCTTCACATAACAGTCGGTTGCATAATGACCAGGCTTCCCACATTTGAAGCACTCATTCTTGGACCCTTCAGATGAGCCCTTTTTCTCTGAAACGAACTTCTTATCAAATCTTCTCTTTCCATCAGACTTAAACTTCTGAAACTTTTTATAATTTTTCATGATGAAGGCTTTTTCGGTACCTTCATCATCAGACCTTTCTTCCTCCTCAGCTTCATTTATCTGAGGCTCATCATCAGAATCAGAGTCTTCAGATTGCTTGTATTTGACTCTTTGAGGATTTTCAGCAACAAGGGCCAGAGTATTCTTGAAGACCTTCTTCAAATCAGTTTTTTGAAAGCGAGTTTGTTCATCATTCAGCGGGATTCCGTATAGCTTACGCATGTTCATGTCCCTGAGCATGTTGTTGGTTCTCAGGATCATGCACATGGTATCCCATTCAGATGGGAGGGAATCCAAAAATCTGTTAAGTATTTGGAATTGCTCTCTGATAACTCCAACTTCAGTCATGTTGTTCAGTAGACATTTAAATCTTGTATAGACCTTAGTAAGAGACTCTGAGTCTTTTGCACAGAAGCTTTCATACTTGCATATGATGTTGGTCTTCTTGTTCTCGTGAACTTCAACAGTTCCTTCGAACGATATGTAGATGCTCTCCCACATATCCTTAGCTGTTTTCAGATTACAAACAGTATGAAATATTTCATTTGGTAAAGCAATGACAATACTGTTTCGTATCTTAGCATCAAGACCCACTAGCTTCTTCTCCTCCTCTATCCATTGAGATCTTGGTTTCGGATGAGAGGGAATGGAGGTTTCATGGAGATGGTTTGAGGAATATAAGGACCTTCCTCCAAAACAACAAGAGAGTTGCATTCAAGATTTTCTAAATACAAGAGCATTCTGTTTTTCCAGCTAGACAAATTTTCGATAGAAAAACTTTGGTGGTTTTGCAGAGGAGCCATTATCGATGTAATCAAACTTCGACATGTTGAACAGATCACTAATTTATAGATAAAATTAGAACCTGCTCTGATACCAATTGTTTTTCCTGAATATGAATAAAACTAACTATGAATAAAATCAAAGTGCGGAAATAGTTTTAAAGCAACGAACACACGAAAGTTTTCAAAGTAGGATTATATTAATAACCAAACTTCAAAGAGTGCACAAGAACAAACTTGAGCACCGAGTACAAACTAAATCAAGTACAAACTTGAATGCAAATTAGCAAACACACGATTAACCTTTTCTCGTTAATCGAGCAGGTATTTATAGGCTAAGTAAACTAATCCTAACCATCTAATTATTACACGTGTACTGCTCTACACTTAATTAGGAACAAAAAACAAGATTGCCGTTTCGAGCTCCTTCAGAATGCGCAGATCGTGCACTTTACATAACTGGAAGATTTTGGTAGTCATATGTATCTTCAGTTCAGAAGACCCTTTGATGACTGAAGACAAACTTCAGCTGACGTTCACTTCATAACTAATCTTCAGATGAACTACGGGCTTCTTTCTTCGGATGACGCGTCAGAACAGTTTACAAAAGAATGATATATTACACCTTCAATTGCTTTCTTCGAAAGCTTCTTCAGGAATGGAATATATACAAATAAAAGGACTAACACACGTGACACGACTACGAAAAATAACATAAACGTAGAGCGGCCTCTAGCAAGACATCTATGCTCCCAAGTCAGTATAGGGTATGCCACTCTTGACAAGATCCCAATCATAGAATGATTGTCCTAAAGATAAATGAACATGTACATCCCTTTGTTCGCGATATCGTATGTGAACACTAGACATGGAATATAGTCAACCTTCAGATCGTTCATTATTATGTTTCTCGATTCTAGATTAGTGGTGACCATCAAACCAAGTTAACATTGATCCATCATCAATATAACTTGAGCACGGCCATGCATATGAACGTCAGCACTCAATCACCGAGGGGCCCATGGATATCTTCTCTATACATAGAGGAACTAATTTCTTTCGACTACATTGTCCCGGCACATAGATAATACTCAACGTAATCATCTCCCTTATAACGACCAGTTACGGACCGCGTTAGAAGATGATCAAAGCAAAGCAGACGTATGCTTTGGAATTACATGTATCTCTAGTTCAAGGATGAAATGCCATCATTATCCTGAGTTACTTATGACCAGAACCATGAAGTAAACTCAGGTGCGGGTCCTCCAATCACTTGAAACCCCTTTCAAGTATAGGCAAGAATCACGTTTAACAAAACCGATTCTTTACCTCAATCTTAATTTATAGTTCCTTCCCATAAAGTAGAACCGATTGTGGAGATTTAGAATGAAAAACATTTTCGGAAGCATTTAAACATGCTAAGACGAAACAAAATAAGGATTCATAAAATACCCGCCCTCGGCGTATTATTAAATCTCCATTTAATAATCGATATAGTATGAATTACAATACTGCTTAATGTCCCCAAAATATAAGTACAAATCAAACATAAACGAAAACAATATTAAAGCCAAGTCATTTGCATTAGAAATGCTAATTGACCTAGTATGATAAACATCACTAGTCCATAACAATGGCTTAACTAGTGGATTTATACCACAATATCCACAAGTACTTTTGTTATTCAATTATATCTCTTTTGACAAGACTACTTCAAAAGTATGCATCAAAGAGATCTTACTTTTTAAAAGGTTAAAGTAATCACACCCTCATTGTCTCAAAAGCCCACAATAGGGTTAGTGATACTCTAAGAGTCAACAAACTACACCACAAGTTAGGATCATCAACTTCGATCAAGACCAACAGTTATCCTAGCAGTAACACGCATTAGAGTGACTACTTACTCCTGACCATTCTAGTCGTCAAACATCAAGAACATATCTCTATATTTCTTGAACTAAATATTATCCAGTTTTGTATTTCCTAAATGCTCTTATGAAGCAGTAATTCCTGAATTAGGTTCGCAGATAACCTAATATCGGGACATTATCTTCAATAGACATATAACATTTAGGAATACAACAAAGCTCCCACTATCCCTAATATATATATAAAAGATTTATGTATGCTTCTAGAAAACTCATCACTTTGATTTTCTAATAGTAAGCAAAGATCTTTCCTTTAAGATGCTAGCATAAGTCCGAAGTAGACTAATTCACTTTTGTAGACATAACTCGGATACTACGGATGTATATTAAGACCCTCGGAGAGTGTTATAAGCACTTCCTCATCATATTGTTCCATGACGGAACGTGTTCATTTATATCCACGAGTATCAAACATTCTTTAACATAGCCACTAGGAAAAGTTTCTCCATAACCATCGTGAAAACTTTACCACTAGTCGGTATTTGAAGCTGTCTACAATTCCATACATGTCAATCCCATTACTACCGTCTTGGTTTACACCTCGGCATGGGATTAAGCCAAGTCAAGTACTTGGATATTTCCAATGGATTGCATCTATTTATCATTTACTTCTTTTATTTTAGTGAGTTCCGGATCCACTACGTCTTGCGATAGGTGGTGAACTCAACGTGACTCACCATCAGGTTATTGCCACTTAGATATGAGAAACCCATACCTCTTTGGCTCTGTACGACTCTTATCAGAATTAAAAGAAGCAATGACTCTTAGTCAAGCATACCAACATATCCATGCTGATCATCTATCAAAGATATCAGATTATATGCTAGTATCAACATCTAGTCTTCATTTAAGTTCTACGTTCTTCCACTGGAATGCTTTAGTTGTAGTTTCTCTCTTCTTCCCTTTTAAGCAACAAACATTGTTCTCAAAAGATTAAATAGCTAAAACTTAGAAGAACTCCTCAAATATATTAGCACTTCTTGATTTCAAGTTCATCCATCTCCCACTGAATGTAGATTGAATAACTTCAAACTATAAGATAGACATGCAAAGAACTTTTCTAGTCATATCTTAATAAGCACTAAATAGACCATCAATTGAATTTAGATTTGAGGACTTAGTCACAATGTTAAATGTATATCCCAACAAATTGGACACACATTCTTGACCCGTCATAAACCGGATCGATAACACCTGGTTCCCTACTCCATGACACCATGTACCAATGCGTCTTATTTGGATATGAACTATGAAAAAATTTCACAATACACTATATGGTCATCCAATACATAGATAGTAGGTATCTTAGCATCTTAACTAGATCTAAGTATCTTGATCTATATGCCCTATTGATTCTGAAAGTCGGTTTCGCTAATTCTGAACAAAAACAAGGTTTCAGATATATACCTAAACTAGTAAACGTCTCACAACTACTACCATCAAGGTAGCGATGAAGAAGTTTCTCTTTCGTTATTCTTTGTGATGTGCTTGAATGGATTATCCCGAAAAATGTGCTCAATATCCAACAAGCCTGTAATCCTCTCACAAACTCCGGTGAAGGATCTCATAATCACCTTAGCCTAATAAACAAGATCAACACCAAAACGTTTAGCCTGAGGCTAAACTATCCCGAGATCCCACCCACACGGATCTAGGTGATATATCTCTTGTTTATGTGGTAAAGTTGATTATCACACAAAGATAGTTTATCCAAACTATTTTGAATTCATAATCATTTATTTATGAATATTCTATTACTTGTAACAAAATCTTGTGTATGCCATGACATGGAAAATTTTGAATATAAAAAAATATCTCACAATAAATTTTTCATAACAAATCTCATATTTTAAGAATAAACTCATTGTCACCACATGTAAAGTTGCGTGCCACGCAGGGCAATAAAACAAAGTAATAGATAAATCGGCGACAAAAGCAAGATCAAGTCTCCTTGTCTTCTCTTGGAGGAAAATCACCATGGTTTCCTCGTTCGAGATCCGGTTCTTCATGCTTTTCTCTCACCAAAGGACTTACACTTTGTAACAAAATAAATTTGTGACAAACGTGAGTCAATCAGCTCGGGTGAACAACCCAGCTTATAGAAGAATAACAATGAATCATGAATGTACCTGAAGATGGAAAGTTAACTCTCTCTTTCCTGAGAAGTTTTATATCCTCTCGGCAAGTAGGGCAGGCGTGACGGCCCCAATTTCCAAATCTTCCACATAAGTAGCAAACCACCTTTTCTTGAATCTCTTCTTGAGGCACATTCTCTATGTCCTTCGACTCAATATCAAGGATAGGCTTGGAAACTCCAACCTTTCCTTTTAGGGTCACTTTCTTCTTCCTTTTCTTTTGTTTCTTTAAACCCAAGACGGGAGTGGTTGAGGTGGAATTATGCTTGGCCATGTCAGACTCCGCAAGCTTCAACATGGCATGCAATTCGCTTAAGGATTTCTCCATTCCTTGCATGTGATAGTTTGTGTCAAACTGATCATATGATGCGGGCAGAGACTAGAGTACAATATCCACAGCGAGCTCTCTCCCAATAGGAAATCCTAACCTCTCCATTTTCTCCACTTTCGCCTTCATCGTAAGGACGTGAAGACCAATATTCCCGCCTTCCTGCAGCCTACAACCGACTAGGCTTTTAACACACTCATAGTGTTCTTGTATAACTTGCTGTTGGAACATGTCCTTGAGATGTTTGATGTGGTGTTGTTATGGTTTGACATCTATAAATATCAATAAGCAAGAATCTTGATATATAAAAATTAAAGTTTTAAATTTTAGTAATCAAGATTTCATAAAAAGTTTAAAACTTTATACATTTTGGTTACTCTTTGACAACGTACAAGAAACCTACAAGTTTTCTATTGAGAATAGAAGTTGTTTCGATGCCACTATTGGGTTTTGATAGAACTCAAAATTTCCTAGATTGCTAACGGGATTACACCGCTACTGCACCACCTCAAACCGTGCTAGTAGACCACACACGAAATCACTTTAAATTTATGTACGTATGTGTGTGTATTCACAAACCTTAAAACCGAATGGTTTTGTAGTTTTCGGCCGTGGATTTGAAAGAGAGAGGGGAAGAGTGTTTAGGTTTTTATTGTAGTTATGATTCAACCTAGATTTGTTTTCTATTTATAAAAAAATGCAAGCCCAAGCCTAAGACCATTAAGATTAAGCTCATCTTAATTGACTTGTAATAAATACAAAACCAATCCCTCAGATTTGAATAATTTAATAATAATCATAAACCGTTTAATTAATTAATAGACTTATTAATTAATCAACCATTAAATATTTAACGGATTAACTTATAAATAATAAATAAACTATTTATTATTTATTCCTCTCTTTAATTAATTAAACTAATTAATTTGTTTAACGCTATCATTCGTAATTTACAAAGATGATACTAATTCGGTGTGTAGCAATGTGACACTTTAGTGTCTTATAACATTGGACATGGAGACACATGTTATCTATTTGGTGCACACACTTATGGAGGGATTCAAAAGACCACGGGATATATTCAACAAGCTTGTGAAAGGTTAAAGGCAGCTCGGAGTAGACAGGCAAAGTATGTTGTTAAGCAGAGGTCACCGCTTGAATTTCAAGTTGGGGATTTTGTGTTACTAAAAGTCTCTTCGTGGAAAGGCGTCATACCATTCCAAAAGAGAGGAAAGCTAAATCCAAGATACATCGGACCCTTCAAAGTCATTATAACAGTTGGGAAGTGTAACACCCTGTAGTTCAAAGCCATGGGCTAGCCCAATAACTTTGGAATCAACTTCGCCTCCACCATCATGTCTCGATCGGTTATCCACTTCACCTCCACCATGGTGTGGTTCGCCGGTGATGGTTTGGATAGTAGGAAGGTACCGACCAAAGAGAGAGGTGGAATGGTAGAGGGAAATTAGAAGGCATAGGAGATAGATAAGAAGGATCGTGAGTTTTGGGAAGAAGGGGGTTTAACTTTCCAATTCCTATAATACCCTTGCCTATATAGTTATATCTTATATCTTATAGTTATCTTATTTATATATATATATATATAGAGAGAGAGAGTTAGGATCAAATGAGAACACTTTTAAAATGCACGATAGTGAGAACACTTTTGAGCCTTTGATTTTATTGATCGGATGGTTTAAAAATTGTACATTTCTTTTGGACCTTTGATTTCATTGATCGGATGTTTAAAAATCGTCACATTTTTTGATCATTTGTTTGACTATATACCTGATGCATCAATGCATACAAAAGTGTTGTGATTTGTATGCATCAATGCATACAAATCTTTAAGTTGTTAAGATTATAGAAATAATTTTGATTTTATGATTTAGGATGTAAACTTGACTTTTGGGTAGTTATGGGTGAACATAAACGTAAAGGAGAAATGCTAAATTACAAATTTATGCAGGTTCTCACTGTCGTGCATTTTAAAAGAGTTCTCCCTTGAACCTCACCCTATATATATAACCAAGTTAATTGAGCCCAAAATGTACAGACAAATAGGTAGGAAAAAAGTCCCAATTTCTTAGGCTCAACATCTAAAACGCAAACTTAGAAATTAAAACAGCAATCGGTTTGGAAATCATGAACTCGTAGCAACCTCATTGGTAAAAAAAAGCGAAATCATGTCGGGGCAAACTATAGGCTATGGATCAGAAGTTGTTCGTGTTCTTTCCTCCTTTTGTTCTTTGCAAACGATGAAATGCAAAAACAAACCACAATTATAAATCATCCAATACAGAATTCTTTGGTCTTTTCTAAACACAAGAGGCAATTTCTTATTAAATGATCCGATCATCAATTTAACACCGGCTTTGCATATATTAGTTTTTTTAGCAAAAATTTGCGTTTTTAAACAAACGTGAACTTAATCACGATCATATATCATTAAGCAGCGGAATATTTACAATAAACTTTATTTCTGTATCTGGTGTTACACTACAAAATAACCGACCATAATGTAGTTATTACAACATCAAGTGTTCCCGCAAAATATCCAGAGGCAGGGGACCCGGCTCACCAGGCAATCTATCTTTGATCTGCAAAAGCAGTTAACATGGAACCGTTAGCTACACTTAGCTAGTGAGCACAAACTTGGCATAAACTTCATTAGAGTAAGAACATGCATTTCAAAAATAAGCATACAATGTTATCCTATCACATTGTGGTGTGCTGACACGATCGGTATAAGTTGTTTCTTGCTGGATAGCTAGTCCCGTTCAACACCAATACACCGGGGGATCAGACACAACCCTCCGCGCTGGTTGGGGAGCATAAAGCAGTCCACCAAGCGTCGTTAACGGAACCAGAGTCTCCTTAGGTAACCCAACCATTTCTGACTGATTAACCCTCATGATATAAGGCACGGCGGTTCTGCAGAGCCTACGATCCGGAATGTTACCTCGAATCACCGTTAAATCCCGAATCTCCTGATCAAGGGTCCCTGGGATCCAGCTAACCGGCTGACCTTAACCATGCTTGTTGATGTTCGCGAACACATACACATATCTTGTTCATTTACTTAGCATGCATATTCATTTACTTCTTTTAGCATGCAATTACATTCAGTTACTTCTTTATGGATCCAATCTGGATCCCTAGCATACATATCTAGCATCTTTACTTAACTGATTCATTTAGAATCAGTATCATGCATAGCTTTTACTTAACTAAGCGGTTCCAGTACTGGATCCTGCTGGGATACACTTAACTCACTTACATCAAGTATTTAACATGGCATTGCACTTTAAATAACATGGCAATTCTTACCTATCACCTTATGAGCACAATCGTACTCAAATCACTTAACACATAATTCCTGCTCTACTGGGGCTTATGGAAGTCGGTACTCACCGAGTAACTTAACAGGTAGTTATTTAACTTCTTGCCTTGTCTAGGGTTTCAAGTTCACCTAGAACATTAGGATTTACATTAATATCTTAACATACTTAAAATAGCTACAAAGCCAACACAAGAAATCCCCCAAATCTGGATTCCACGCAAATCCGACAGACTGTCGGATTCCATGAAATCTGACACTTCAAAGGGAAATCCAATACTTTATGAAATCCGACACTTATCGTATTTCAATACTTATGAACTTGAAAACTTGGTCACAAAGTTGGAAATCCGATTCTTTTATCAGAATCCGACACTTTTGTCGGAATCCGACACTTACATAGAAATCCGATTCTTTCAGATTTTAACTTGTAACTTACATGGACATTGGGAAATCCGATACTTTCGGATTTAGACCCATAACACAGATTTAAACATGCGGATTCCGACACCCTAAAGTCTCGGAATCTGACACTTAATCGGATTGTCAACATGTGGATTCCGACACCTTCATGTCTCGGAATCCGATTGTTCTAACATGGAAACCGCCATCTTCAATGGCTTATTTCCAGAGCTTATTTCTTGTTTGTTTTGACATTTATACATTCTGAAAACACTTATTTTCGTTGGTATGACTTTGAAAACACATCAAACCCACACAATAGCACCAAACAAACAAAACCCACTTGCAAAGTAAGCTTTGCATGTTCTAAGTGATGTTTTGCAAGGATTTGAGTTTCAATCATGCTTTTAATCATAAAACAGTTTCATATGTATTGATTCTTAACAACAAACAAGTATTTACCTTTGAGTGGAATCAAAACCACCAAATCCTTGTTGCTTCAAGAAATGAGAGAAAACCGAGAGAGTAGAGAGGAAAAGAGAATCAGAGAGTTTTGTGTGTTGGCTCTATTTTGTAAACTTTGACTTCTTTGACTTTTTCTTGTATTTATATATATCACAATCCAGAGGCACCGCCTCTGGATTCTTTTAATTCTTTTTCTTCTTTTGAACTTTGCTTATATATATTTACATATACATTAAACAATTTACACATAAACACACATATACACATTTAATTAACTTTTCATTTACATAATTAACTCATTTAACTTACAAGCTTACTAGCTTAAACATACATTTAACAGTTAGGCCCAAATCGAGGATGTTACAATCAACATTTCACATCTTGTAATTTTAGAGTTTGTGATTTTAGTAGGTCATAGGAGTTTTTGTATTTTGCATTTTAGTCAGTGACTTGCAATTGCATACTGTTTTCGTTTTTTAGTAAGAATATTTCTTTAACTCTTTTAGTAGAGTACAAAAAATAGAGTTTTGGTATATGTTACTCATGATTCTAAAAAGCTCGTCTTGGCTTCGCCATGGCTCTTCCAAGCCTTGGGGCTTGACTATGCCGTCACGCCAAGGTCCAAAGCTAGGACTTAAGGCTTGACGTATGTCAAGACCCAACTTGCCGCGCATTTACCCCTTATAAGCCATGTTTTCTAAGGCATGGTAAAATTATTGAGTCATATAAGCCAAATATGTATAGTTATTCAGTTATGAGGATGGTTGAATATACTAAAACGAATAAAAAGATGGATAAACTATGTTATAAATCTATAATTAGGTGCTTTTTTGGTATAATTGTATGCTTATAATTAAAACTATAAACAAAATTGTTGCATTAAGTCACGTTTTTAGAAACGCCGTGGCCTTGCCATGTCTTCCATGGCTTGAGGCTTGACCATGGCACCCCCCCACGCCTCACGTTACTTAGAACATTTAAGTTACTTGAAATCAGTGTACCACATATAAGATCAGATTTTATCATTTAAGTGAGGCTCGATAGTTTTAGTAATTAATTTGCATTTTATTGTTGCTTGTTTTGGTAATCTATTTGTATTTGAATAGTTGATTTCTTGTAAGGTTGCAGAATAGGAAAGACATAGTGAGTGTCCTTCACTATTTTTAGAATCAAGGATTTAAAGTTTAAATCTTCAAACTCTAATAAAACAAGGATAAAGATTCTTTTATCTTTGATTTCTTGTTTGGGTGATTGATTGTTAGTTAATTAATTTGTTTTAGTTACTTGAAATCACCTACTTACTGCAGTTAGTTGTTAATTGGTTACTTTAATACTTACTTGAAATTTAATCACTTGATAGCAACTTAAATCACTTGATATCAATTATTAAGTTTGTTGGTGTCACTTATTTGAAATCTTGAAAAACTTGAAAATTAGCTGAATACTATTGATAATCTGTATATTAGTTTAGTAGTTGTTTAGTTTATTAGATAAACTAGTTAATTGAATCACTATATATCAAGATAATTGGTGTGTTTTCTTGCATAGTTAATTAACATAATATCAAGTTAATTGTTAAAACTCACAATGTAAGAAAATAGAAACTGATTCTACTCAAGAAAGACAAAAAAAATTAATAGAAAAGTATCTAAGAACCATGAAGCAGGGCTTTAAACTTCACAGAGAGTTGTTTTCTTTCTTTGTCACGATGAGAGAGAAAGTGAGTTTCTTGACTTCTTAAAGAAATCCTTTAAAAATCAACTGCTTGACAATTTAACACTCAATTTTATTCAGCCCCTCATCTTGTTTAAACTTCTCACAACCATCCTTGAAAGTTCCATCTTCATCACTTTTAGCCCCTGCACTTCTGCACTTCCACAACTTATCCAATCCTAACTTTTGATTCTATCAACTTAACCTACACACCAACACTTTAAATTAAAAGCTTAAGTAATCATACTAAAATTGAAGAACAAAGAACAATTTTACCACTTTAACACCCCCCCCCCTCAATTTTAGTCTTGAACAAATCAAACAGTTTTAGCTTATCACAAAACGGTTTATGCTTACTTTTACAAAGACTTTTGGTAAAAATATCAGCAACATTTTTGACAGAATCAACTTTAATTGTTTTAATAACACCAGTACTCACCTTTTCTCTAACAAAATGCAAATCAATTTCTAAGTGCTTAGTTCGTTCATGGAAAACAGGATTTCCTGCTATTTGAATAGCTAAATTATTATCACAATAAACATCAATAGGAGTTAAAAATCACATAAGCTCACACGTTACCAAAGCCATTGCACGATATTCCGATTCAGCAGAAGACCGTGAAATAGTTGACTATTTCTTACTTTTCCATGACACAAGAGAGTTACCAAGAAAAACGCAAAAACCACTTACAGATTTTCTAGAAGATAAACACTTACCCCAATCAGCATCAACATAAGCAGAAAGCATAGGAAACTGACCTCTTTCTATGTGAACACCCTTACCAAGGGCGCTTTTCAAGTACCTCAAAACTCTGAAAGCAAGCTTCAAGTACTCTTGAGTTGGAGCTTGCATATACTGACTCAAAGCATGTACATAGTGTAACACCATATTTTCAACTCAAAATTTTCATTTTTAAAACACTGCATGTACATAGTGTAACACCGTATTTTCAACTCAAAATTTTCATTTTTAAAACACTGCGGAAGCGACAGAAGATACAACTAATATTTACAACTGAATGTATACAAACAATTTTCCAAGTCAACCAAAGTTTAAAATATCAGTATTACAAAAACTACAACTCTTCACAAATTTATTATTAGAGGTCATGCAATTACTCCCCAAACTAACCACTCTCAGTC
The DNA here is from genome assembly GCA_038502395.1 of Dittrichia graveolens. Classification (NCBI taxonomy): domain Eukaryota; kingdom Viridiplantae; phylum Streptophyta; class Magnoliopsida; order Asterales; family Asteraceae; genus Dittrichia; species Dittrichia graveolens. The sequence goes on along the minus strand of JARJIL010000009.1, from coordinate 56,684,212 downwards.
GAGCCGCTAACTTACCAAAACCTGTAAAAAGAGTGAGAGGTGGGGCATTAGCACAATGCTGAGTGAATGGAAATAAACCACAGCAGAAATATCAGCGACAACCGCATGATATCAAAATAACAAATAATCGTGCCCCGGGAAGACCGGCGGTTCTGTAGGAACCTACAACCAATGCTGGCTAAAGAAAAGGTTTACTGATAGTTCATTTGCTATTCTCACACAATATTACCCTTATGTTGCAACAAATGCATCAAAAGATCCAAATACTAAGTAGCAAATACCAAACAAACCTAGCCCATGTACCTAGCCGAAACTAACTTCCCAACAATCATGTATACATATCACTGACGCAACAATCAATTAACATACAACCAGTTAATCAATTATCAGACATAAAGTCTATCAATGTGTCAATCCACAAACAGTTGCAACCAAAACCAGTTACAACTAATATCATCTGTTAGTAAACATTCACTCACCTCCTATTCTCAGTTCTCCACTCAGTGATCTAATATTGTTGAGCCTTGTCTGTTCCTGAGAACACAATAAACCGTAATTAGTATCAAGTTCATAAATATATATCAAACCTATATTTATATCTTCTTTAGTCGTATACAACAAACTAAAGTCACATATGCATGTACAACTAGCATATATCATCAAAGAATCAACAAACAGCAAAACTATCGACTTTCAAGGAAATCCGCCTCAAAATGTCGGATTTGAGGAAATCCGATACAAATTGTCGGGTTTCCACACTGCCGGATGTTGGGGAGATAATCACTTCACCCTAATAATTAGCTCTGCCTATCCTAAAACATAGAATTTGATGATAACCAAACCCTACATTCAGTATGACTTAGAACGAATACAAACATGTGTTGTTTGGATCAGATTCTGGAAAATGTACTAAGTATGGAACCATCAGATGAGTATCAGCTCCTACTCAATGTATCAGCCAATGGATATCAGCTAAAGGGGTATCAGATGAAGAAAACAAGTAAAGAAGACCATCAACAGAGGAAAGTAAACTATCAGCTGAGTGAAGAAATTTGATCAGTTGAGTGCCAACACCATCAGCTGAGCAAGGACTTTACTCAGCTACTCTATCAGCTTAGTGAACATTGGATAAGCTGAGGCCCAGAGCATAAGCTAAGTAAGTCTTTTCTAACACAAGTCATCTTTTTACATAAACTAATGTATTTAAATAATCAGATGAGCATTCTTGATCAACTGATCATATAAATACATGAGCTTATGTCCTCCTAAAATAACTATTGATCAACTGAGCACCCATATGATCAGCTGAGCAATATGTATCAACTGAGTCCTATAAAAAATTAATCAACTGATATATCTTATCAACTGAGTAGTGAAATTTAAAGTTCCTAGTACTTTTTGTTAGCTGAGTCGAGCAAAATGTCAAATCCGCTCTATCTTTCAGATTTTAAAAGTCATATGTAAAAGGCAGAACATGTGTTGTTCTTTTATGCCTTAGATCTTTGTTTGTAAAAGTAAAAAGCACTTTTTGGATCAAGTATGAGACAAAAAGGTTTGATCTTATCCTCTGGAAAAGGAGAAAGATACCTCAAACAAATGAAGATCTTGAAGATTTGTTTCAACAACTAAGTGTGGCTGGCAATCCCATACTTGGTAAAGTCAAATCAAACACAAGCATGGCTGTTATTTAAAGTGCAAACATGGAAACGGAAAGAAAGTTCTACACGACAGAAGATGTCGGTTTTAATATTTTATATTGTGAGTGGGTTGCACTTTTTCATAAAAGTACAATTACTTTTATCAAACACTTGATTAAAGTAACTTTACTTTTCACCCACTACCTTTATAATTAAAATATTATATTTCCACATACTCTTTGTCTCCTTCCCTCATACAATCGGATGCCCAAGCTTCTATAAATATACATGCATGGAGGACATGCAAAAGAGTGAAGCTTCTACATAACACAAAGCAATCTCATTAGTTGAGATAAATCCGTACAGTTCAAGCATTGTGTTGAACCAAACTTGTTCATGTGCTGACTCATTAAAAATTAGTTGTTTTGGAGTTAGCTTGTCTATGTGTTAGACAAATTGATTGCCACCTTTTATTGTACTTAGAATTTCCGCTTCTAGTACATGTAATTCTTCATTCATAATCAATAAGAATTATATAAAAGTATAATGGTGTGTCTTTAATTTTTTTAAAAGCTAAAGTTTGTATTCAACCCCCCCTCTACAAACATTTGTTGTTGCGTACTCAATCTGGGACTAACATCGGATTCCACCTCATCGGATTTCCACCATCGGATTCCTCTCTATCGGATTCAAGGTAAACGGATTTCAAGGTACCCGGATTTCATTATGTCGGATTTCAACATTGTCGGATTTCATCATCATCTTCACTAATTCACAATCCGCCAACTTGAACCATTTATGAATCAAATATCCAGCAACATGAACTTACTAAAAATCACACCAAATCATGTTTGAACTATATACAACATGCTTAACATCAACAAGAACACCATAAAACTCAAGAACATATCAAAATCAACTAAACCCATTTGTCAAGTTTCTTTACGAGCTCATCAATGGTGATTCTATAAACCCAGCAAGTTATTAACATCACATATACATGTTAAACATGATTCATGGATTAAAAATATAAAGGAATCATACAAACCTTAGCTTGAATCCAACAACTTCAAGAAACCAATTCCGATTCTTAGTTCTTCTTTCTCTCTCAAAACACGCACACACACACAATTCAGCAGATTTCAAATGAGAAGGTGACTATCGAGAGTTAAGACTTATCTCTTTGAACACATAAACACACTTAGTCAACCCAAGCACGAGGTGTCATGCTGACAAAACCTCAATTTAAATACATGCATACGTACACACATATATATTTGATCATATATATCCATAATCACATGCATGCGTACATATACATAAACTAAACATTAAATTAAAGTTTATCAAATAATTATTTTAACACAAAGCCAAACAATTATCAAGTGTTAACTTACCAATGCCTATGCAACTACTAGCTCAAACTCAGGATGTTACACACAATAACTAATATTAGGTCTAGTTAACGTCAATAAATCAATTTCCCTATTAGCGTTAGGTAAGCAGTTATGTTTGATAATATTTTTGAATTTGAACAACTGACAAATTTATTTCCAATGGAGTATTTACTAGTTTACACGCAAGAAAACAAAAATCATTCAAAAGTTCCAAACAATACTTTCGTTGAGACGTGCAAACACCATTAGATGTTTTAAGAACTTCAATTCCTTAAAAATATTTTAATTCACCAAGATCTTTGATCAAAAACTTTGAGCTTGAAAACTCTTTTACTTTTTTTATTTCATCAACATCATTCCCAGTAGCCACAATATCATTAACATATACAAGTAAAACAATAAAAAAACTTGTCTTTTTTCTTAGTAAACAAAGAATAGTCAGACAAGCTTTGAATAAACCCATTTTCAACCAAACAATCTGTCAGTTTTTCATTCCATTGTCAAGTAGCTTGTTTAAGCCCATATAACGACTTCACTAGTTAACAAACTTTATTACTAGCTTTATCAAAATAACCTTCAGGCAGAGACATATACACTTCTTCTTTTAAATCTCCATATAAAAAAGCATTATTTATGTCCAACTGATATAAAGGCCAACTATTATTTACTACCAACTTTATCAAACATCTCACTGTAACCATTTTCACAACAGGTGAAACGTTTCTTCAAAGTCAATACCCTCTCTTTAAGCATAACCTTTAGCTACTAGTCTTGCTTTATACCTCTCTATTTCCCTTGTAGACTTATATTTTATCTTATATACCCATTTACACCCAATAGCTTTCTACGAGGTGGTAAATCAGTAATTTCCCATGTTTTATTCCTATGTAATGCTTCCATTTCTAAATTCATAGCATGTATCCAATTTTGATCTTTAGAAGCCTCATGAAAGGTTTTTGGTTTTACACTTTTATTCAAATTTGTTGTAAAGAAACACAATTCGGGACTAAGATTACAATAGTTTACAACTCTCTTCAATGGATATTTAACCTTCCCTTCAATCACAAAATCTTCTAACCTTTTTGGCAAAGTAGCATCCTAGACCTCCTAAAATCACTTGTCTCGTTTGAACTACCGGAACATGTATCTTGGCCACCACTGTACAACTTGACCTTAATTTCAAAAGTACGCTCAGGAGAAAGCATCTCAGGAGAAACCATCTCAGGAGAAACCATCTCAGGAGAAACCATCTCAGGTGAGTTTTCACCATTAGATGCTTTAGTTGACCCGTTTGAACTAGTAGAATTATCCAAATTGCCAAGTTCAAATTGATTACTGACATCACCCTGAGAATTCCCTTCCCCTTCATCATGGGGCAAATTATTCTTATTAGCTTCAATATCAAGATATGGTGTATCAAAAAAGTTCAAATAATTTATGTTAATAAATTCTGACTCTACAGACTCGAATCTGGAACTCATAAGTAAAGGGAAAATATTTTCATAAAATTTCACATCTCTAGAATTAAAAATTGTTTTTGAATCAAGGCTATACAATTTGTAACCTTTCTTACAGTTTGAATATCCAATGAACACACATTTTTCAGCTCTAGACCCAAATTTATCAGAATTATTCAAATTAGTTGCAAAACAAAGACATCCAAAATTTCTTAAGTGATTCAAAGAAGGCTCAAAACCAAACACCATATGATAAGGAGTTTTCCCATTCAAAACAGAGGAAGGAGTTCTATTAATCAGATAACAAGCAGTCAAGATACATTTAGTCCACATGCTTAACAGAATTCCCCCTAAAACAAAAGAGACCTAGCAACATTTAGCAAATGTCTATGTTTCCTTTCAACCACTCCATTTTGTTAAGGAGTATAAGCACAACTCGTTTGATGAACTATTCCTTCATTAGTAAGAAACAGACTCATTTTATTATTCACAAACTCAGTACCATTATCACTTCTGAAAATTTTAACTGTTTTTTCAAACCAAATTTTAACCAAGCTTACAAAAGAACAAACATGACCAAAAGCCTTGTCTTTGGTTTTCATAAGATAAACCCAAACAGCTTTTGTAAAATCATCCACAATGGTTAGAAAATATTTATAACCTTGTCTGTTGGTTATTTTATAAGTACCCCAAATATCTAAATGAACAACATCACCTAGACTTTTGGTTTTTCTATCACTAAGAGGGAACGGCTCTCGAGTTTGCTTTGCCTTGTGACAAACATCACAAGGTATCAACGACTCTTTTCCTAAATGAAGTTTATCTTATAAAATAATTAAAGCTTGATCTACTAGATGTCCTAACCTAGTATGCCAGAGATGTTTAGTCTGTAAACAGGCATCAACTTTATTGCACTTAAAACCTTTATAGTTATCCCTATAGTCAAAAAAAAAAAAAAATACAAGCCACCTTGTTCACTACCAGTCCCCAGAGTTATCTTTTGAGATGAGTCCTGTATGTAGCAGTTAAATTCATCAAACCCTACAAAGTACTTGCTATCTATAGCAAGGTTATGTATAGACAATAGATTCACACGATATTCTGGTACAACTAGCACATCAAACAAAGTAACATTGCTTGATAGTTTCAAATCTCCTATTTTTATAACTTTAGTATTAGTCCCATTTGAATGACCAACTCTTAAATTTAGATCAGACACATCAACTACATTACTCAACCCTTTTTCTAGAAAATGTCATGTGCTGATTTGCACCAGAATCAAGTATCCAAGCCAAACCAGAACCTTCATTGTACAAAAAACTTTTAAAATTAAACCAACTCTTAAAGCAACATGAATTATCTCTTGGTTCTATGTGCACAAGACACAAATTAATACGATTTTACTGATAATAAATAAACCCATAGGGTCACACATTTACAGTCAATGGACACTAATTACATATTTGAATACGATTTAAATATGTTTCCAACTCATTATATATATAAGTCTATATGCATTGTTGTATATTATTATTTATGTGAAAGAATAATATTACTCTTATATATTGATATAAGATAATGCATATCAAATATATAAATATAAACATATGATTTTATATATATATATATGTATGTATATAAATATGTATAAATATATATTTGTTACAAGTAAATTGTTATTAGTAACACTTATATAAATGTATGTATATCCTTGTTACAAGTAAAGAGTTACTAGTAACAATCAAATATGTATATAAAATACATGTAGATGTATTTTATACATGTTAAGACACATCTAGTATTTTCTTTTAAGTATTTAAAAGAAAAACTAGAAAATTCTACATAATTCACAAATGGGGGCCATTTTGTGGTTTCTTCAAGTAAACTCCACCAAGACATGCATGTATGGAACAAGTAAAGAAGCAAGAGGTAAGAGGGGACCCTCCCCCTTCTATTTTCGTCCAAGAAGTCCAAGAGAGGGGCCTCCCTCTCTTGCTTTTGCTTGTTGGCTCTATAGTTACATGCATGGTCCATTTTGTGACATACTTGCATGCTACCACCTTTGCCTTACTAGTTTTAGTGTTCTTGAACTTTTGAAAGCATCTTTACTCCCTAGTATTGGTGTTCTTCAAGTTAGCAAAGGTGATACATATACACATACTCAAAATACATACATCTAGTTCAAGAAGAAGAACAAAGGTTGTTGTTTGCATTCTTGAATTTCAAGAGTTGGAGAACCTAGCATTTCAATGTGTTGGATTCATTGGCTAGTGGATACCTTGGAGGAAGTCTCTACTTGGCTTCTCATAGATCAACCACTTCACCAACAGTTTACTCACGCTACAAAGGTTGTAGTTCTAAACACCATATGGTTGTTTTGTTTTCTTAAGGCTTGCATATGGATCATTGGTGGGGAGTTTTAATAAGTTTAAAATTGTTGTTCAAGCTTCCGTTTCTAAAATATATTTTGAAAAACCGAACAAACCCCAACAGTGGTATCAGAGCCACTTATGCATAAGAAACTTTATTTTTGAGTATGTATTGTTTAAGAAAACGGACAACTTTTCTTTTGTTAGAAAAGTTGTGGATTTCTTGTTGGCAACTTGTATATGTTTATATATTTATTTTTGGCTACAACCAAACCACATGCATATTTGGTTGTAAAAGTTGCTTAAATATCAAGTGTTGATATATATATATATATATGTATGTATATATATATATATATGTTTATTTGAGTGTATGTTGTGCATAACAAGCCATACACCTTTTGTGATGTGTTGGAAATTCGATTTGGTTGTAAAATTATTCTTTCATTTGATACGTAATAATAATTTTAGTTTTGTTTCATCTTGTTGTATTTTGTAAGTAGTAGAATAGTTTAGACTAGTTTACTTTTATAAAAATGTAACAAGATGGAGAAATGAGCAAGTTGGAGTTTTCAAGTATGCTGGAGTCAACCATGAAGGCTTGGAGTCATTTGCACTATAAGGAGTTAGTTTGCCAAGTGGGAGCTTCAAGTTCATCACAAAAGGAATTTTTGGTCCTTAGTTATGACTTGGTATTTTGTATGGCTCACAAAAATACCACTTAGGATAAATGGCTTGGTTATGCACTTATACATGTTTTTGTGTGTGTTTATGTTTATATTATTATGCATGGTTGAAAATAGGATTTTTGCATGCTAGATAATATTTTTGACATAATATAAATAACACAATTGGAGTTTGGTATTTTAAATTGACATAACATAAGATATAAAATGAATTTTATATAAAAGGGGTTTTATAAAGATTAAAATTCATTATGTCAAAATATATATATATATATATATATATATATATATATATGAGTTTTATAAAATAGAGATTTTAAAAACTCAACCAAACTCCATTCAAGCATAATAATAAAATTGTTTTATTATAATCTAGAATTGGTCGTATTCGCGCGCTCGAAACTACACACGTTAATATAGGATATTAATACTAGTTTAAAATTGAACGCGTCGAGAGTTCGTAAAATATGGATTTTAAGAATACTCAAGACCAATATATATAAAATATTATTTTATTAAAACGTGGACTTATTATTGTATGCATGCAATATTTGTCACACGATTCGTTTTGTTTTATTTAATAAATATACAAAGCGGTCAACGCCCTTTTAAAACGTAAGTCTATACCATCCCATTTTAAGACACTCGTTTGTTGCAATGACACTCACGTGGAGATAGCACTACCCAAACGCGTGGATTGTTTTTGTAACAACCGAGGTGTTTTTCCGCGAATTCCATGAACGTCTTGGGCCAGAAATTCACCGTCTTGAAATATGACGACTTAATCGAAATCTTATTACGGAGAGAGCACTAGCCAAACGTAAGGAAGCCCGAGGCATAGATGGGATCAAACATGCCAAAATTGGCAATCGTTGTCTAGCATCCCATAAAGATCTAGGAATTACATACGAGATGTAATTGGTAAACGTTACGTACCTTGTTGTTTTAACTTGATGGAGAGAGCATTAGCCAAACATTCAAGGTTAAGTTCAACTTGGATCCTAGCCTTTAACAATTAAAGAGTTTTATATAATTCTAAAGGGTATTAAATATTAAAGGATTAAATATCAAAAATACTAAATTGAACTTTGTTAATTTTGTAGATGGCTTCTAACTCAATAACGCCCGTTAACAACTTATCTTTTCGTTCAATCTTAGAGAAAGAAAAACTCAATGGCACAAATTTCATAGACTGGTATCGTAACTTGAGAATCGTTCTTAAGCACGAAAATAAATAGTACGTACTTGAGGATCCCGTTCCTGAGGAACCTCCATTGACTGCGGCCAAAGCCGTTAGGGATGCTTGGGTGAAGCATTCCGACGACTCGATCGAAGTTGCATGCCTCATGCTTGTTACCATGTCTCCGGATCTTCAAAAGAACCTCGAGGAGCATGGAGCATATGAGATGCTTCGCCAACTTAAGGAAATGTTCCAAAAGCAAGCGAAACAAGAGCGCTTTGAGGTCACTTGAGCCTTCCATGCATGCAAGATGGAGGAAGGTCAATCCGTTAGCGACTATGTGCTAAAGATGAAAGGATACATTGACCAGCTTGCTAGGCTTGGTTCTCCCATAACCAACGAGTTTGCACAGCATATGATCCTTAACACGTTGACCAAAGCTTATGATCAATTCGTCATGAATTACAACATGAACAATTGGGAGAAATCTGTCTTAGAGTTGCATGGGATGCTTAAAACTGCTGAGAGCAAGATTCCAAGCAAAACACCTCAAGTCTTGATGATTCAGGAAGGGAAAACCAAGAAGAAAAGGAAGAACAACTCAAAGGGAAAGGGCAAAGGGAAAGCGAAGGGAAAGGACAAAGGCAAACAGGTTGCCAAAGCTCCTACACCCAAGACGGAGGGAAAGGTTCACTAATGCGACCCGTGCTTTGAATGCGGGGTGGTAGGACATTGGAGGCGCAATTGTCCAACCTACCTCGCGGAGTTGAAAAAGAAGAAGGCTAGCGAGGCCAACACTTCAGGTATATATATGATTGAAATGTATACTTTTTCTATAAATTCCTGGGAATTTGATACCGGTTGTGGAACTCACATTTGTAATAATGTGCAGGGGTTGAGAAGAAGTAAGCTACTGAAGCTAGGCGATTTGGACCTGTTGGGTTTTCGTGGTCCAAAAACACAACGGAAGCAAAACGAGTAGAAAATATGTTTCAAAATTTGACCACGAATATTCCCACCACATGGACCAAAACTCTAAACATGATTAAGCAACGAATAAAAGACAAAAGGAATAGGCTCATACCCTTGAAGCTATCTTTCTTGTGTAATTGGATTTGGAGCTTGGAAGTTGCGTGTACTAACTTGTACACCTCTATCGAAGTCCACAACAAGATGTAATAGTCTTCCGCTTGCTAGAGTGTTAGGTATGCCAACCTAAACACCACAAAATAGTCTAACACACAAAGCACCAAAGCCTTGACTACCTTTTGTGTTTGAGAGAGAGATATATGCAATATATGTTTGTATGTCTTTCAAGAACTAGCAACCTCACAATGGAATTATGTACCACCTTATATAGACCCCACAAGAGAGTATAAAAACGTGCATACATTGATTCTACAGCAGTTACCAAAGTAAACACCATTATCTTCTTCATAAACAACCTTGAAAGCTGTTTAAGAAGATTGTTACTGCATAGGGCACGGCCGTGCCTCACGAGGCATGGGCGTGCCAGCCCAAAAGGCCATGCCTAAGTCACGCCTGACTTGGGCTCGTGCCTGTCCATTGGGCACAGGGCACAGGCGTGCCTCCAATAGGCACGGGTGTACCTAGCCACAGGCCACGCCCAAGTCACGCCCGACTTGGGCTCGTGCCTGCCCGTAGGGCACGGCCGTACCTCATAGAGGCACGGGCGTGCCTTGGCCCACCAGAACCATTTTATGGTTTTCTCTCTCATTCAACCATCCGTGATGCCGGAATCAATACTTGGCATGTGACCATATAGGCCCTTGTTTCATCAGCCATGATACCAACTCGTGTGTGTGTCAGTGGGCGTAATCCAACAGACTCCCACTTGCACATGACAAACTCACGAATGGCGTCACCGACATAGAGCGGCCTCTAGCAAGGCATCTATGCTCCCAAGTCAGTGTAGGGTTTGTCTTCCCAAAATAAATACCTCACCAAAAGGAAAGGTCCTACAAATAAGTGATTACTTATCTTTTCGTTCACGATATCCGTTGTGAATGCAGGTCATGGAACATTCTCAGCCCCAAATCATTCACGATTATGTTTCTCGATATAGACTAACTATGCTAACAATACAAGTTGCATAATTGATCCATTATCAATTCGACTTGAGCACGGCCATGCATTTTGATTTGTCATCAGCTTAGTCAACGAGGGGCCCAAGGATATCTCTCAAAAGAGGAACAAATACCTTTGACTACATCGCCCTACCATAATAACAAGTTCTTGCCTGAAAACTTCCCTTATAACAGCCAGTTACGAACTGCGTTAGAAAGCAATCTAAACAAGTCCATGTTAATAGTCAAGCAACGCATGCATCTCTAGTAAAAGGATAAATAATATTATCATCCTGATCTACTCGTGATTATATCCATGAAGTAAACTCAGGTACGGGTCCTCCAATTACTTAATCACCATTAAGTACAGACTAGTGTTGCGTAAACAAGTATTCAATCCAAGATGAATACTTTACCAACCACTCGCCTCGATCTTAATTCAATTCTTCCTTCCAATGAAGAACGACTGATGGTGGAGTATTTAGAATAAACAAGTTTATTCAAGGAAGTATTAAACATGCAAATATAGAACACAATAATGTTTCATAAAGCAATCGCATCACGCGTATATTAAATCCCCATTTAATAGTCATTACAATAAGAAATACATTATTGCTTTAATGTTCTCAATAACAAATACAACTAAAATAATTAAACCAAGTCACTAGAAAATCTAATACCAATAGACTTAGCATGAGAATCATGCTTAACTTGTGACAAAGGTCTGGTGAGTAGATCTGCCAAGTTCCCCTAAGTTGGTACTCTACTAACCACAATGTCTCCATTCTCGATGATATCACGGATAAAATGATATTTCCGAGCAATGTGTCTCGTATGTCAATGCGCTCTTGGTTCCTTAGCTAGAGCTTCTGCACCCTCATTATCACAGAAGATCTCAATAGGGTTAGCAATGCTAGGAACAACTCCAAGGTCTTGAATGAATTTCTTCATCCAGACGGCTTCCTTAGCTGCCTCGCTTGCAGCAATATACTCAGACTCCGTGGTTGAATCGGCCACGGTAACTTGCTTGGAACTTCTCCAACTTATTGCTCCACCATTTAACAAGAATACAAATCCCGATTGAGACCGGCAATCATCCTTGTCCGTTTGGAAGCTAGCATCAGAATATCCAGTAACTCTGAGCTCCTCCGATCCACCGAACACTAAAAACATTTCCTTAGTTCTCTGAAGATATTTAAGGATGTTTTTAACCGCAACTCAATGACTTTGACCAGGGTTAGCCTGATAACGGCTTGTGATGCTCAAGGCATACGACACATCAGGCCGAGTACATAACATAGCATACATGATCGATCCCACTACCGAAGCATACAGGACTCGACTCATTTCTTCTAGTTCCTTTTGAGAACTAGGACACTGAGACTTGCTCAATGCCATACCATGCGACATAGGCAAATTCCCTTTCTTGGAATCTTGCATCTTGAACCCCTTCAAGACTTTATCTATGTACGTACTCTGGCTCAAACCAATGAGTCTCTTAGATCTATCTATATGGATCTTTATCCCCAAAATATATGTTGCTTCTCCCATCTCTTTCATAGAGAAGCAACTCCCAAGCCAGGTTTTCACTTCCTGCAAGGTAGTCACGTCACTTCCTATGAGTAGTATGTCATCTACATACAACTCTAGGAAAACTACAGCACTCCCACTAGCCCTGACATATACACATGGTTCATCCTTGCTTTTAGAAAAGCCAAACTCTTTGACCTTTTCATCAAAGCAAATGTTCCAACTCCGAGATGCTTGCTTAAGTCCGTAAATGGACCTCTTAAGCTTGCATACTTTATTAGGATATTTGGGGTTTACGTAACCATCAGGTTGTGCCATGTAAACCACCTTTGCCAACTTCCCGTTAAGGAAGGCAGTATTGACATTCATCTGCCATAGTTCGTAATCGTAATATGCAGCGATAGCCATTAATATCCTAATAGACTTCAACATAGCCACCGGAGAAAAGGTTTCATCATAGTCTACACTATGAGTTTGATTGAAACTTTTTGCTACCAGTCGGGCTTTGAAAGTGTCTACTTTTCCATCCATGTTAGTCTTCTTCCTGAAGACCCACTTGCACCCTATTGGCTTATGGCCAGTTTACCCAGTGAAGCTGTTTCACAGGTGGCTAGAAAATGTGCGCTCTTTGTCAAACGATCCACTATAACCCATATCATATCATGATTCCTCTAAGTTCGTGGTAATTTTGTTACAAAATCCATTGTGATATGCTCCAATTTCCACTCAGGAATCTTTAACTGCTTCAATGACCCATAAGGCTTTTGATGTTCTGCCTTCACTTGTGCACAAATATGGCACAATTCCACAAAATATGCCACATCTGCTTTCATTGTAGGCCACCAGTAAAGTACTTTCAAATCGTTATACATTTTAGTGCTTCCTGTTGGAATATGCCCATGAACGAGTTAATAGCACTGTTGATGAAGTATAGGACTATTGGGTCACACACCAAGTATTGATTCCGGCAACACGATCAAGCAAAAGAGAGGAAAAAGGCCAAAATGGGTTTTGGCAGCATGGTATACGGGCCGTGTTCTTGAACACGGGCCGTGTCCAGTCCAACATACACGAGGCATATTAGCCCAATTCAAGGTCGTGTAGTATGGGCCTACACGGGCCGTGTAGATGAACACGGGCCGTGTAGTGCCTGTTAGACACGGGCCGTCTTAGCCCAATTGGGGCCATGGACTTTGGGCCTACACGGCCGTGTTGGCCAACACGGGCCGTCTATGATCACTGTAACAACATAATTAACATTCTTAAACACACCTTTTAATGAGATTAAGTGTGAAGTTAAGTGAGCTACATTTTTCTGTGCCAAGGAACAAACTCTTGGGTGTTTTAGAGTTCTTGTTCATGAGAAGTCTCTCTCTAATTGCTTTTCTTCTTTGTGATCAAGTTTGATCCACAAGAGAGTGTGGTACACACAGTTTGGTTATTGTTTTGGTGTCTAACACCAACCTACTAGCATTGGGGAATCAAGTGTGCTTGGGGTGGACTACTCTAGAGGAATTATTCCTTGAATTCTACACACTCTGACAAAGAAGAATCTTTGGTGATCTTGCATTATGGTATAACCTTTCTTCTTTCTTCTTTATTATGTTTTAGTTGCAATTCCATATTTAGATGTTTGTCCATGGCATGTGTGTTTGTTTGGCTAGTTTAGTTTTTGTATTATATCTTGATTCCGTTGCTACTCGTATATGCCAAAAAATACCTTCAGTGGTATCAGAGCCATATCTAACATGGCTTTGCACTATTAAGTCTAGAAAAACCATATGAATATTTTATACAAGAAAATTGTTTTCTTGAAAGTTTTTCGTGTAGATCTTTGTTAGGCTAAAATTGATATATTTGTAGCCTATATAATATTCATATAAATATTTTTATATTAGGAAAATTATTTTCTAGAAATGGTTTTTCATGTAGATTCATGTTAGGCTAAAATTGGTATATTTGTAGCCTACTTAATATATTTTGTTTTTACATCGAGTTGAGAAAAACCATATAAATACTTTTATATAAGAAAAGTTGTTTTCTTAAAATTGGTTTTTCATTGAGACTCTTGTTGTGCTAGAATTGTTATATTTGTAGCCTTGTGAATATTTTAGTTTTTATATTTATATATTTGTTGTAACTTGGCATGAAGTGTACACAAATATATACTTATAAATGTATATATGAATATGTGTCGAAATGGTTTGGTACACTAATGCATATGTACAAGGATTGTCATTATGGTGCCTTTGATGTTGTTGACAATCTTGACTAAAATATAGATATATATTTATATCAAGGTTTTGTGTGGCACACCATGTTTCACTTATGTTGCATTTGGTTAATTCGGTAACACGATATGCCCTTAGACCTATGTGTTGTGGTGGTTGATTGATTCGGTTTTTTGGTGGCCTCCGTGCCGTATTGATGTAAATACTTATTTATATATATTTGTTGGAGCGGCTTGCACGCCATTTATTTTATTCCGTGTATTTGTATAAATAGTGTAGGAATGCGACCTGCGTGTTGTTTATATATATATATATATATATTCTATGTATTTGTAAATAGTATAGAATTAGAACCGGAGAAGTCAACGGGAGTCATGGTGATGACGTCTTAGCGAGAAGGAATCAACACGCTATGGAGGTGTTGGATTCGGCGGGAGCTCACCCAACGAGACTTAGCCTTGTCCTTAGGTTTTGGCCTCGTTTTCCCCGTTGTGGCTCACGGGGAAAACGCATAGGATTTTTGGGCATGTTACCGAATTATACATATATATATATATATATATATATTTGCGTGGTTGTGTTTTATTTTTCTATGCATGGATTAGGATTCCCATGCTAGACAATTTTTCTATAAAATTAAATAAAATACATCGTTTGTTAAAATGGTTAACAATCTCGCGCGAATAGAATTGACAAAGAAAATATAAACTTGGTATTATATTAAAAGTGATTAAAATCGGTTTGAAACTTACTTTGTTAATTCACAAAAGGTCTTTTTAGAAAACGGAAACAAAATCCGGTTTTTAAAATGTAAATCACGCACCATCCGTAAGATGACACCACCCGAATCTCACGAAACAAGGATGATTGTCGAGCTAAGCACGAGCCATTCCTTGCGTAGTTGTGTGGAAGGTGAGTGGGGTAACTCGCATGATTGGTTGTCGAGCTAAGCACGAGCCGATGGTCGGGAGTGCCACCCGTGTGTCTTGTCGGACGGTTTACAATTTTAGTATACAATTCTTGATTAGTTGTCAAGCTAAGCACGAGCTAAACAAAAATTATATATTAAGATTGGTGTAAGGAAGGGATCAAACATGCCAACCGACATGATGGATGTCAACGGATCCCGCAAGTGTCTAAGAGTTGTAATAGAGATTACAATTGGTAAAATGGTTGCCGGCCTAAATAGCTTCGCCACGTGATCCGCGGCAAACCCGTCACGGTGCGAAGTGAAATAAGGTTCTTAACCCTTGTTACGAATAATTGTTTTATCTAAAACTATGGGGTAATTATTTTTAACAAGGTTTATCCAAACTAACCAAAACTCGTACTATTGTTATTTATAGATGTCAAACCAAAACAACACAACATCAAACATCTCACTTCGTGTGTTCCTAGAAAGGGAGAAACTCACGGGGGTGAGTTTTATTGCATGGCTTAGGCAATTGAGAATTGTCCTACGCCATGAATCAAAGTTGCACATCCTTGAGGAACCCCTTCCGAAGCCACCTGCTACCAACGCGACTTGGGCCGTCCAATACGGGTATGAAAAACGTGTTGAGGACACGCACGATGTTACCTGCCTTATGTTGTCAACTATGAGCTCGGAGTTGTGAAAGCAGCTCGAGCACATGAGTGTGTACAATATGTTAAACAAGCTCAAGGACATGTTCCGACAGCAAGTTAGGCAGGAACACTATGAGTGTGTTAAAAGCCTAGTCGGTTGTAGGCTGCAGGAAGGCGGGAATGTTGGTCTTCATGTCCTTAAGATAAAGGCAAACGTGGACCAAATGGAGAGGTTAGGATTTCCTATTGGGAGAGAGCTCACTGTGGATATTGTACTCCAGTCTCTGCCCGCATCATATGAACAGTTTGTCACAAACTATCATATGCAAGGAATGGAGAAGTCCTTAAGCGAATTGCATGACATGTTGAAGTCTGCGGAATCTGACATGGCCAAGCATAATTTCACCTCAGCCACTCCCGTCTTGGGCTTAAAGAAACGAAATAAAAGGAAGAAGAAACCGATCCTAAAAGGAAAGGTTGGAGTTCCCAAGCCTATCCTTAATATTGAGTCGAAGGACATAGAGAGTGTGCCTCAAGAAAAGGTGGTTTGCTACTTCTGTGGAAGATTTGGAAATTGGGGCCGTCACGCCTGCCCTACGTGCCGAGAGGATATAAAACTTCTCAGGAAAGAGAGAGTTAACTTTCCATCTTCAGGTATGTTCATGATTCATTGCTATTCTTCTATGAGCTGGGTTGTTGACCCGAGCTGATTGACTCACGTTTGTCACAAATTTTTTTGTTACAAAGTGTAGGTCCTTTGGTGAAAGAAAAGCATGAAGAACCGGATCTCGAACGAGGAAACCATGGTGATTGTCCTCCAAGAGAAGATAAGGAGACTTGATCTCGCTTTTGTCACCGGTTTATTTATTACTTTGTTTTATTGCCCTGCGTGGCAAGTAACATCTCTTTGTATGCTCATTTTCAATTACGATGGACATAATTTTGTAGTTTAAGAATTGATGTAAAACCTTTTTAAGCGTTGTTTATTCAAGGTTCTTTATGTCATAGCTCATGTGTTGTTTTGCCCTGCGTGGCACACAACTACACATGTGGTGACAATGAGTTTATTCTTAAAGTATGTGATTTATTATGAAAATTTGTTGTGAGATATTTTGTTCAAAATTTTCCATGTAATGGCATACACAAGGATTAGTTACAAGTAATAGAATATTCATGAATAATTGATTCTGAATCCAAAATAGTTTGGATGAGTTATCTTTGTGTGATAATCAACTTAACCACATAAACAAGAAATATATCGCCTAGATCCATGTGGTTAGGATCTCGGAATAGTTTAGTCTCGGGCTAAATGCTTTGATGTTGATCTTGTTTATTAAGCTAAGATGAATATGAGATCCTTCACCGGAGTTTGTGAGAGGATTATAAGCTTGTTGGATATTGATCACACTTTGCGGATAATCCGTTCAAGTATACCACAAAGAATAACGAAAGAGAAACCTCTTCATCACTACCTTGATGGTAGTAATTGCGAGACGTTTGTTAGTTTAGGCATATCTCTGAAACCTTGTTGGTGTTCAGAATTAGCCAAAACAACTTTAAGAATCAATAGGGCATATAGATCAAGGTACTTAGATCTAGTTAAGATGCTAAGGTATCTATTATCTATATATTGGATGACCATATAGTGAATTGTGGAATTGTTTCACAATTCATATCCTACTAAGACGCATTGGTACATGGTGTCATGGAGTAAGGAAGCGGGTGTTGTTGATCCGGTTTATGACGGGTCAAGAATGTGTGTCCGATTTGTTGGGATATTCATTTGCCATTGTGACTAAGTTCTCAAATCCAAATTCAATTGATAGTCTATTTAGCATTTATTGAGATACGACTAGAAAGGTTCTATGCTTGTATATCTTATAATTCGAAGTTATCCATTCTACATTCAGTGGGAGATGGATAAACTTGAAATCGAGAAGTGCTAATACATTTGAGGAGCTCTTCTAAGTTTTAGTTATTTAACCTTTTGAGAACAATGTTTGTTGCTTAAAAGGGGAAGAAGAGAGAAACTAAAACTAAGGCATTCCAGTGGAAGAACGTTGAACTTAAATGAAAGACTTGACGATGATACTAGCATATAATCTGATATCTTTGATAGATGATAAACATGGTTATGCTAGTATGCCTGACTAAGAATCATTACTTCTTTTAATTCTGATAAGGGTCATATGGAGCCAAAGAGATATGGGTTTCTCATATCTAAGTGGCAATTACTTGATGGTGAGTCATGGAGAGTTCACCACCTATCGGAAGACGTAGTGGATCCAAAATTCGCTAAAAATAAAAGAAGTAAATGATAAAGAGATGCAATCCATTTGAAATGTCCAAGTACTTGACTTGATTTGATCCCATACCTAGGTGCAAACCAAGGTGGTAGTGTTGGGATTAACATGGATGGAAGTGTAGACAACTTCAAATACCGACTAGTGGTAAAGTTTTCATGACGGTTATGGAGAAACTTGTCCTAGTGGCTATGTTGAAGAATGTTTGGTACTCGTGGATATTAATGACCATGTTCTATCATGGAACAATATGATGAGGATGTGCTTATAACACTCTCCGAGGGTCTTAATATATGTCCGTAGTGTCCGAATAATGTCTACAAAAGTGGATAAGACCACTTCGGGCTTATTCTTGCGTCTTGAAGGAAAGATATCTTTGCTTGCTATTAGAATATCATAGTGATGAGTTTTCTAAAAGCATAGATAAAACCTTTTACGTATGTCAGGGCTAATGGGAGCTTTGTTGTATTCCTAGTGTTAAATGTGTATGGAAGATAATGTCCCGATATTAGGTTATCTGCAAACCTAATTCAGGAATTAATGCTTCATAGGGGCATTTAAGAGATACAAAATTGGATAGTATTTAGTTCAAGAAATATAGAGATATGTTCTTGATGTTTGACGACTTGAATAGGCTTGGAGTAAGTAGTTACTATAATGCGTGTTTCTGCTAGGATAACGGTTGATCTTTGATCAAAGTTGATGATCCTAACTTGTGGTGTTGATTGTTG
The DNA here is from genome assembly GCA_038502395.1 of Dittrichia graveolens. Classification (NCBI taxonomy): domain Eukaryota; kingdom Viridiplantae; phylum Streptophyta; class Magnoliopsida; order Asterales; family Asteraceae; genus Dittrichia; species Dittrichia graveolens. Next base: position 56,665,038 of record JARJIL010000009.1, on the reverse strand, counting down.
GTTCTTAAGTATCACTAACCCTATTGTGGGCTTTTGAGACAATGAGGGAGTGATTACTTTGCTTTAACCTTTTTGAAAACTAAGATCTCTTTGATGCATACTTTTGAAGTAGTCTTGTCAAAAGAGATATAATTGAATAACAAAAGAACTTGTGGATGTTGTGGGACAAATCCACTAGTTAAGCCGTTGTTATGGACTAGTAGTGTTTGTCATACTAGGTCCATTAGCATGTCTAATGCGTATAACTTGGCTTGAATATGTTTTGGTTTATGTTTGATTTGTACTTATATTTTGGGGACATTAAGCAATATTGCAATTCATACCATATTGATTATTAAATGGAGATTTAATAATACGCCGAGGGTGGGTATTTTATGAATCCTTATTGTGTTCCATCTTAGCATGTTTAAACACTTCCGAGAATGTTTATCATTCTAAAATCTCCACAATCGGTTATACTTTATGGGAAGGAAGTATAAATTAAGTTTGAGGTAAAGAATCGGTTTTGTTAAACGTGATTCTTGCTTATACTTTAAAGGGGTTTCAAGTGATTGGAGGACCCGCACCCGAGTTCGCTTCATGGTTCAAGTCATAAGAAACTCGGGATGATGATAACGTTTCATCCTTAAACTAGAGATACATGTGATTCCAAAGCATAGGTCTGCCTTGCTTTGATCGTTTTCTAACGCGGTCCGTAACTGGTCGTTATAAGGGAGATGATTGGGTAGAGTATTATCTATGTGGAGGGACTATGTAGTTGAAAGGAATTTGTTCCTCTATGTATAGAGAAGATATCCATGGGCCCCTCGATGATTGAGTGCTGACGTTCATATGCATGGCCGTGCTCAAGTTATATTGATGATGGATCAATGTTAACTTGGTTTGTTGGTCACCACTAATCTAGAATCGAGAAACATAATCGTGAACGATCTGAAGGTTGACTTTATTCCATGCCATGTGTTCACATAGGATGTCGCGAACAAAGGGATGTATATGTTCATTTATCTTTAGGACAATCATTTTATGATTGGGATCTTGTCAAGAGTGGCATACCCTATACTGACTTAGGAGCATAGATGTCTTGCTAGAGGCCGCTCTATGTTTGTGTTATTTTTCGTAGTCGTGCCACGTGCAAGTGGGAGTCTGTTGGAATATGTCCGCAGACACGAACGAGTTAATAGCACTGCTGATGAAGTATAGGCCTATTGGGTCACACACCAAGTATTGATTCCGGCAACGCGATCAAGCAAAAGAGAGGAAAAAGGCCAAAATGGGTTTTGGCAGCATGGTACACGGGCCATGTTCTTGAACACGGGCCGTGTCCAGTCCAACATACACGAGGCGTATTAGCCCAATTCAAGATCGTGTAGTATGGGCCTACACGGGCAGTGTAGATGAACACGGGCCGTGTAGTGCCTGTTAGACACGGGCCATCTTAGCCCAATTGGGGCCGTGGACTTTGGGCCTACACGGCCGTGTTGGCCAACACGGGCCGTGTATGATCACTGTAACAGCAAAATTAACATTCTTAAACACTCCTTTTAATGAGATTAACTGTGAAGTTAAGTGAGCTATGTTTTTCTGTGCCAAGGAACAGACTCTTGGGTGTTGTAGAGTTCTTGTTCATGAGAAGTCTCTCTCTAATTTCTTTTCTTCTTTGTGATCAAGTTTGATGCACAAGAGAGTGTGGTACACACAATTTGGTTGTTGTTTTGGTGTCTAACACCAACCTACTAGCATTGGGGAATCAAGTGTGCTTGGGGTGGACTACTCTAGAGGAATTCTTCCTTGAATTCTACACACTCTGACAAAGAAGAATCTTTGGTGATCTTGCATTATGGTATAACCTTTCTTCTTTCTTCTTTATTATGTTTTAGTTGCAATTCCATGTTTAGATGTTGGTCCATGGCATGTGTGTTTGTTTGGCTAGTTTAGTTTTTGTATTATATCTTGCTTCTGTTGCTACTCGTATGTGCCAAACAAATACCTTCACTTCCTGGGTGTACAGATAGTCTCGACTTGTGTGCTTCTGTCAAAATTAATTGTCTCAATTCTCCAAGCTTAGGCACCCACACACGAGCTTTGAATATTTTTAATCCACGAGAATCGTCATTCAATTCATCTTTTCTCTTTTTCATTAACTCAGTCTTTAAATTTTCTTCTTTTATAGCTTCTAACTGAGCAGACTTCAGTCTATCTATCATATCAGATACTATCTCAATTCGCATAAACTGAATAGAGCTTCCATTTCCTTTTCGACTCAGGGCATCTCCCACAACATTTGCCTTTCCTGGGTGATATATCATGTCACAGTCATAATCTTTTATCAAATCTACCCAGCGTCTCTGTCTCATATTCAATTCTTTTTTAGTAAACACATACTGCAGGCTCTTATGATCTGTACAAATTATGCATTTGGTGCCGTACAAGTAATGTCTCCAAAATTTGAGCGCAAATACTACTACTGCTAGCTCCAAGTCGTGAGTCGGGTAGTTCTTTTCATGTGGTTTCAACTGTCTGGAAGCATAAGCAATTACCCGATCTCTTTGCATTAAAACACACCCTAAACCAGCCAATGATGCATCATAATATACTGTAAAATCTTCAGATCCACTTGGAAAAGCAAGGATTGTAGCTTGATACAATAGTTCTTTTAATATCTCGAAGGCCTTGTCTTGTTCGTTACCCCACATAAACTTCACCTCTTTCCGAGTTAACTTGGTTAATGGACCCGCAATCTTAGAAAAATCCGTGATAAATCTGCGGTAGTATCCAGCCAATCCTAGAAAACTCTTTATCTCTGATGGTGTTCTTGGAGCATTCTAGCTCATTACTGCCTCTACCTTCTAAGGATCCACTTTTACCCCTTCTTTACAAATTATATACCCCAAAAACCGAACTTCTCTTAACCAGAACTCACATTTCGAGAACTTTGCATACAACCGTTCTTTCCTCAGAGTTTCCAAGATCTGTCTCAAATGTTGTTCATGCTCTATCTCATTCTTCGAATAAATCAAAATGTCATCAATGAAGACAATCACAAACTTATCAAGAAATGGTCGGCAGACTCTGTTCATGAGATCCATAAATATTGCTGGTGTGTTGGTTAGACCGAATGGCATAACCAAAAACTCATAATGACCATATCGCGTACGGAAAGATGTCTTTGATACATCCTCCTTTGACACCCGTACTTGATGATAACCCGATCTTAAATCAATCTTAGAGAAGAAAGAAGCTCCTTGTAGTTGGTCGAACAAGTCATCAATTCTGGGTAGCGGGTACTTATTCTTTATCGTTCTCTTGTTCAATTCCCGGTAATCAATGCACATACGCAATGTACCATCTTTCTTCTTTACAAATAACACTCGCGCACCCCACGGTGATGAACTTGGACGGATAAACCCTTTATCTAACAAGTCTTGAATTTGTGTCATCATTTCTCGAATTTCTAAAGGTGCTAGTCTATACGGTGCTTTAGCCACTGGTCGGGAACCCAGAATCAAATCTATCTTGAATTCTACCTCTCGAACTGGAGGTAGCCCCGGTAATTCTTCTGGAAACACCTCCGGGTATTCCGTTACCACCCGGATGTCTGTCATAACTTGCTTTTCTTTCTTTCCATCAATCACATACGCTATAAACGATCACAACCTTTATTCAATGCTTTCTTTGCCTTTAAACATGAAATTATTGAAATTGAAGACCCGACTTTCTCACCCCTTGCTATTACTCTTGTACCATCCGCTAATGGGAACGAGATCAAATTCTTGTGGCATTTTATACTTGCTTGATTCAGACTTAACCAATCCAGACCCAATACAACATCAAAACCAGACAGAGGCATAACAAGGAAATACACAGGAAAACATACACCATCAATATCAATTTTAGCTCCAGCCACAGCAGTCGTGACTGGAACCATCATGCCATCTACTACTATTTCTAGGGTACTAGCAAGTTTAATAACAGGTATATTTAATCTACCACAAAACTCCACAGACACAAACGAGCGATTAGCTCCAGAATCAAATAACACTCTTACAGGGATAGAGTTAATCAGGAACATACCGGTTATGACATAGTCAGTAGTGGTGGTATCCTCCACTGTCATCTTAAAGGCTCTACCCTCAGTAGTAGGTGGATTCTTCCTCTTTTGACCAGCTGAAGATGATCCCCCAGCTATCCCCGCCCCTGCTCCAGATCCCACTCTCTTTCCCACCGGGCACTCTCCCACTTTGTGCCCTTCCTTTTGGCAGTTCCAACAAACACTGCGCGGGAATCTATAATCTTTCAGATCATGGCCAAACTGACCACACTTAACACACCTTCTAGTTTGGGGCGTACACTACCCATTGTGGTATGACTTGCACCGACTACACCACGGTGCCCCCTGTGTTGACCCACTTACATTTGACCTCCTACTCTGGTCTCCCTGTTTATATCCACTGCCTTGCCCACCCTGCCTCAGTTGGGAATTATAATGATCGATCTTTGATTTTTGTTGGGCAATCTTTTCCCCACTCCACTTGTTCCTGGCAATTAAATCCCCTTCTGCTATCTTTCCCAAGTTAAATGCTTGTGATAAGGTAGTAGCCCACCTAGTGGCGCTACGGAGATCAGGGTGTAGTGCTCCAACAAAGTGAGCAATCTTAGATTCCTCGTCTGGTACCCAGTGCTTCACAAATCTCATTTTCTGATTAAATTGCTTAATCAGATCATCTACTGTCATATTTCCGGTCATTTGTAGATCCATAAATTCCTTTTTGATCTTAGCAACCTCGAATGTGCCATAGTACTGTTCACAAAGTTTCTCTTGGAAATGACTCCAAGTAATGCTTTCCTTTTGTTCAGTAAAATGGCTTGTGATTGAATCCCACCAAACCATCGCATCACCTTTCAGCATTCTTGATGCATATTTCACCTTCAATTCGTTTTCACAGTTACAGGCATCTAGTGCCTTTACCATTTCCCTCAGCCAGTTCAAGGTTATGTTAGGGTCAGAACTTCCACTATATTCAGATGGCTTACAGTCCAGAAATTGTTTATATGTGCAAGGCTGCTTAAACCTAGGAAATGCAAAAGGGTAAGCTCCGTGTTGTGGATACGGATAGTAGAACGGTTGTTGTATCATCTGTGTCAATGGTGGTAGGGGCATTGATACCGGTGGTATGGTTGCGTGAGTAAAGATCGCAGTTGATACTGGATTTTGTTCAGTTTGGGTTAATCTTTGTTCCAGGTTATTTATCTTAGCTCTAAGATCCATCAGTTCATTCTCCAGTTTAAATATGTATTCGCTCTGATCTTCTTCCTGATCCTGGCCATCACCGGTGCCTCTGCAGATGGTTGAGTAAACAAGGGAGGACGCGAGTCTCTCTTTCAGCCATATCTGTTACAATCACATCATCTCACAACTTTTTAACATAAACCGTTAGTACTCAAAATACTAACTACTACAAGCAACTCTATCTCACTCTAATTCCCCCTGAAGGAAAGCTTGACCTGTCACGAGCCAAGATTTGGGAATGCAACACTCTAGCCGTGCCTGCATCGCCAAACCAAGGCTCTGATACCAAACTGTAACACCGTAAAATCTAAGCCATTTTTTTTAAATTGCGCTGCGGAAGCTTTAATTAATTAAACATACTTTTCATTCACAAACATTTACAAACAAAATATCTGTTCTTAAAATCCAACAAACATAATTCTGTGTTAGAAAATAAACTGGCTCGTTTCATGTAAAAAGCAACAACTATGGGGAATTAGCACAAAGCTAAGTGAGTAGAGGCTAAACCCAAAAGTAAAGATCAAGCCAATACTAATCATGTAATCACAACTCTAAGAAGACCGGCGGTTCGGCGCAGAACCTACAACCAATGCCGGCCAAAGCGAAAGTTTACCCATAGCCCTCTACTGAATTGGCATAGTGAAATCCCACTCTGAAGCAACATATGCAACAGTAAGGCTACCACTGTTCAACCAACTAGTAAACGAGCCCAGCCCAATTCTACGTATAGCTGACTTCTTAAACGCAACTCAAAATCATACTAAGAGTGCATATCGAACAAATAGTCATGCAACAGTCAATATACATAATAATCACAGCCAACAGTTCAGTATCAAACCATCAAATACAATCATGCCTCACATCAGTAATATTAAACATAATCTTTACCATTCGCATCCAACATCCACTCACCTTTCAAGTTCAGAGGAAGCACTCAGAATTCTAATGTTACTGAGCCTTTGGATTTCCTGAAAACATAATAACAACCATTCAGTCCAAATCTCCTAAATATATATATATATATATATATATCTCATCATATATTTATAATTCATACATAACATCAACAATCAATAAGCAAATGCAAATAAAACTCAAAAATGTCGGATTCTTGAAACTATCGGATTTACATTCGGATTCTTGAAAATCCGCAACTCAAGTGTCGGATTTCACCAGTGTCGGATTTAGGAATCCGCTAGATCTCAAAACTGTCAGATTTGTCTTACTCGGATTTCAACTTTCCAAAATCAAAAGTATCGGATTTCACTAAGTCCCGGATTTCAAGTTCCGGATTAGAGTATCGGATTTCAAGTGTTTCGGATTCAATCACTTGGATTTTAATGTCTCGGTTTTCATGTTCCTCTTTATATATATCAATCAGATTTGGAGTTCCCATAATTCAAGTATTGGATTTAGTCAAGGATTTCAATTGTAAGACCATAGTATCAGTTTATAAACTTCCAGTTTTAAAGATTCGGATTTCTATCTTCGGATTCCATAAGAATCGGATTTACTCACAATCGGTTTTCTTATCTTCTTCTCCAACAGTCCGAGAACATCGTAGTTTCACCAAGAACTCATAAATCCCAGATTTCATAATAATCATCAATTCATATCATATCATAATTTTAACATTTTAAAACACATTTTCATGCAAAGGATCATCATATAACATATATATAATATGAACACACAAAATCATCAAATCACATTCTATCAAAAACTGATTATAATGTTCTTAACATGCAATCTTCAAACACAAATCATTTCCTTAAATAACAGACTACTAATCAAGAAGGATCATAACATGTTAATTTATAAACACCAACCTTATAATCTTTGATCACACACAATGAAAAATGGAATTCTGATTCCTTTTCTTCTTCTTTTCTTTCTTTCGGTTTTCTTGACAAGAGATAGCACACACATACACACTTTTCTTGTTTGTAAAAATAATGGCATATGAGTCAAGCATACAAACACAAAATACATGCAAATTAGGTGTCACCATATTCTTAACTCACACCCCACGTGTAACCTACCAAATAAGCATACACATTCACGGTCACACACATACATACACACATACATCCCATTTCATAATTTTAAAATAATTAATTAATAAGCTAAATCATTAATTTATCACATAACTAAATTAAAGTAATTAAAACACCAATAAACACATACCATAAACTCGCTAATCTACTAGCCCAGGTTTGCGGGTGTTACATATTCTTTGCCAAGGATAGACGATTTGTTTTATCAGTTGCAAGGGGAACCGTGGTTTTCAAAAATCGATTTAAGGTCGGGTTATCACCAACTTAAAATCAAAACAGACGATATTCCAATAACCGCTTTCAGAACTCGATACGAGCATTTTGAGTTTGTTGTAATGCATTTTGGTCTCACTAATGCACTAGCAGCATTTATGGATCTGATGAATAGGGTTTGTAGACCAATGTTGGATAAATCAGTGATTGTGTTTATAGATGATATCCTTATTTATTCCAAGAATACAGCTGAGCATGAAAAACATCTTAGAGAAGTTCTAGAAATTTTAAGAAGAGAACAGTTCTACGCTAAATTTTCAAAATGTGAATTTTGGATCCAAGAAGTGCAATTCCTAGGTCATTTGATTAACAAAGACGGAATCAAAGTAGACCCAATGAAAGTGGAGGCAGTAATGAAATAGGATTCTCCAAAGAACCCAATAGAGATCAGAAGTTTCCTAGGGTTGGCAGGTTATTACCGAAGGTTTATTCAGGATTTTTCAAAGATTGCTACTCCTCTAACCCAGTTGACAAAGAAGAATGTTGAATTCAAGTGGGGAAGTGATAATCAAGTCGCTTTCTCGACCCTTAAAAAGAAGTTATGTGAAGCTCCAGTTCTTGCACTTCCTGATGGGATTGAAAAAATGATTGTATTCTTTGATGCCTCATACAGTGGATTGGGATGTGTTTTGATGCAGAAGGGTAGGGTTATTGCTTATGCTTCCAGACAATTGAAACCACATGAAAGTAATTACCCGACTCATGATTTAGAACTGGTAGCAGTGGTATTTGCACTTAAAATATAGAGACACTATTTGTACGGTGTAAGGTTTACGATTTATACTGATCACCAAAGTTTGAAATATTTTATGGATCAGAAGAATCTCAATATGAGCCAGAGACGATGGCTGGAACTGTTAAAAGATTATGATTGTGAAATATTATATCATCCTGGCAAGGCTAATGTGGTAGCCGATGCCTTGAGCAGAAAGTCAAGAACAATACTTATAAAGAATCAATCCTTAAATATGACAGTTACAACGCCTTTGATTGATGTCATAAGAACAACTCAGATAGAAGCAGTTAAAAGTGAAAATCATAACAAAGAACGTATCAAAGGCCAAGTAATTAATCATTTTAAAGATAGTCATGATATTGTGACTAGGTATGGTCGTATATGGGTGCCAAGTTATGGGGAGACACGGCAGACACTCTTGAGTGAAGCACATAAATCAAGATTTTCTATTCATCCGGGTGCTACCAAGATGTATAAAGATTTGAAAATGGATTATTGGTGGCCGGGTATGAAACGTGATGTAGCTCGATATGTGGAGAAATGCCTTACATGCTTGCAAGTAAAAGCTGAACATCAGAAACCCCATGGTAAGTTACAACCATTGGAAATACCACTTTGGAAGTTGGAAAATATAATGATGGACCTGATTACCAAATTACCCAAGACCCCACGAAGTTATGATGCTATTTGGGTAATTGTAGACAGGTTGACAAAAAGTGCACATTTTATTCCTATTAAAGAAAATTATTCCTCAGAACGATTAGCAAATATTTATCTGAAAGAGATTGTGTCTCGTCATGGCGTGCCAATCTCTATTGTATCAGACAGGGATACCGGATTCACTTCCAGGTTTTGGAATAAGTTTCATGAATAATTGGGAACTAAGCTTCATCTTAGTACAGCTTACCACCCTCAGACCGATGGCTAGAGTGAAGGAACTATTCAGACGCTAGAAGATATGCTTCGTGCATGTGTTATTGATTTTGGAGGAAGCTGGGATTTGTATCTTCCCTTGGCAGAGTTCTCATACAACAATAGTTATCATTCCAGTATCGGGATGCCACCGTATGAAATGTTGTATGGAAAAAAATTCCGAACTCCAATCTGTTGGGGTGAGGTAGGTGAAAAAGAACTGGGTAGTACAGAGGTAGTACAACAAACAACATAAAAGATTCAGCAGATAATAGATAGATTGCTAACTGCCCAGAGTAGACAGAAAAGCTATGCAGATAAACGCAGATCACCACTCGAGTTCCAGGTGGGGGATTATGTATTGTTAAAGGTGTCACCATGGAAGGGCGTGATTAGATTCAGGAAGAGAGGAAAACTTGGTCCAAGATTTATTGGACCATTCAAAATCATCTCACGTGTGGGAAAGGTTGCTTATCGATTAGAATTACCAGAAGAGTTATCCCAGATTCATAACACCTTCCATGTGTCTCATCTCAGAAAATGTCTGGCAGATGAATCTGCATTTTTACCACTGGAAGATGCCAGTATTGATGAAAAACTTAACTATGTTGAACAGCCTATGGCAATATTAGAAAGAAAAGTTAAGACTTTACGCAATAAACAGGTTGGACTAGTTAAAGTTCAATGGAAGCACAGGAAAGGATCAGACTTCACGTGGGAGCCTGAACAAGATATGAAGAAGAATTATCCAGAACTCTTCGACAAATGATTTCGAGGAAGAAATCTTTTCAAGTGGGGAAGAGTTGTAACACCTAGAAAATAAATGTATTAAAAGTAAGTGTACTTTTTGAAATATGGATGTAACTAGAAGGACTAATGTTGACAATATATGAAATATGTGTATATATATACATGAATTTGACTTTGGTAGTCAATTACCACATTTCAAGTTCACAGTGTTATACGTTTCTCTCAACCTCAAAAGTGAAAGTTGGTTTTCTTGAATTTTTTATCAAAAGGAGCAGAGATTAAGTCATCAAAATCATCTTCTTCAACCTCTTATTACTCAAGGTATGTTTGGTTGATAAAGTTTCAAGCTTTATATGGGTTTTATGAATCAAAAGGTTGAATAATGAATCAAAGTATGTTTTATATGAGTTTTAAGTGTTTAAAATGGTTAAGGATGTTAGAAACCATCCAAGATATGTTTATAAACTGTTTGAATGAGTTTTTGGGAGATTTGGCCGGAAAACAACGTCTGTGCAGAAGCTGAACTGTAAGTCGCATGAAGAGAACACGACCCGTGTATAAGTGTCGGATGAAAAGTATGGCGGTTATGGACCATGTTTGAAATACATGACCGTGTAGTATATGGAGTACACGGCCCGTGTAGTGTTGTTTGATCTGATTGTCGTGTCATCCGAAGGTCGGATGAGTAGATTATAAGGTACACGGCCCATGTAGGGTTACACGACCCGTGTAGCTATCAGTTTAGATCAGAAAGGTGTGATTTTGACATCATATTGTTATATTATATGTGTAGTATCATGAAGCCTTATCTTACGTTAATTACTTTTGTTATTATAAGGTGAGTCTTCTAGACTATGATTCATATGTTCATAATGATGTTATTACAAGGAATACTTATATGTATTCGTTTATATATTATAAAGCATGCTGCTTTGTGCAGTAGTGGCTCAGAATTAGCGCAGTACTGTGGCTCAGATTGCTACCCTGGGTCTAGAACCAGTGGTTGGCTATATTCAGAATGTGATTATATTCATGTGTATATATGACTTGCAGTCTAGTTTACTCACTAAGCTCTCACAGCTTATCAGATATTATTTTATGTATTTTGCATGACACAATCAAGGCAAGGGCAAAGCTCCGGTTTGACTGATTTGATATGGAAAAATGAACGCCTGGTTGTACAGAACAAGTTTTTGTGATAATCTCGTAGCACTATCACATATGTGTAATTTTGGATAAAAACTTTTGAAACAGTTACGCTTCCGCTTTATGTAAAACTTTCTGAATGTAAATTACTATGTGAACTTTTATCCACGAAGGTCGGTTTTATAATTTGGGGCGTTACAAAATATAAACTCATTTATAAATCTCTTTGTTTTATATATTTTTAGAAATTCTCTAGCATGCAAATCCTAAAGAATTTAAATATAAAACAACCACGCGTAAAAGATAAACAAAGACCTGGTAACATGCCCAAATCCTAAGTGTTATCCTCGTGAGCCAAAACGGGGAAAACATGGTCAATCTAGGGACAACAACAAAGAGTGCTCCGTCACGATCTCCACACCGGCAAATCTCCCGGATTTGGTTTGTCAAGATGCCAACACCGTGTCTCCTGATTGGTTTGATGCAATATTTACATATTTGAAATAATCAAAGTACGAGTACATAATAATAAGAAAACGGCATGCAAGTCACGATCCTAATAATCTATTACGAGTACAAAGATTTAAGTAAACGACATGCAAGTCGCACCAAATATAAATATTACAACAATACGGCACGGAAGCCAAAACCAAAACCAATCACAAACATCGCAAAGGCTATAGGCATATCAAGTTACCGGGCAACCACAACAAACACAACCAAACGAAAACAATGGTATGCCACAAAACCATGTCAAACAAAAAAATATATATTTTGATCAAGATTGCAAAACAACATTTAAGGCACAATAAGCAATCCTTGTACATTTGTATTAGCAATTTTAATACACCTTTAAAATTGCATATTCATGTATACACCTAAACATATATGTTTTTATGAAGTTCATGCCAAGCCATACAAAACATATAGAACCAGGAATCAAAATATAGTAGGGATAACCAGAATCAAGACTAGTTCAAAACCCGGATTTTAATATATTTAAACATATTGTTTCAAAAACTAATTCTGACCAAAAAACCAGAAGGCACGGGCGTACCCTAAACGGTACGGGCGTGCATGCCCTTTTGTCAGTGTATAGTTTAAACAATTTTAAACAATTTACGAATTCTGCCGGCACGGCCCGTACCCTTACTGCTACGCCCGTGCCCCGGCCGCCGGCACGGCCCGTACCATTAGAGGTACGACCGTGCCCAGTCCCCGGAAAAACCATTTTTGACAGAAATCTTAAAAATACGGTTTAACTCCAAAAGTGCAAAGCCATGTTAGAGATGGCTCTGATACCACTGTTGGGTTTTCGTGGTCCAAAACACAGTGGAAGCAAATCGAGTAGAAAATATGTTTCAAAATTTGACCACGAATATTCCCACCACATGGACCAAAACTCTAAACATGATTAAGCAACGAATAAAAGACAAAAGGAATAGGCTCATACCCTTGAAGCTATCTTCCTTGTGCAATTGGATTTGGAGCTCGGAAGTTGCGTGTACTAACTTGTACACCTCTATCAAAGTCCACACCAAGATGTAATCGTCTCTCACTTGCTAGAGTGTTAAGTATGTCAACCTAAACACCACAAAATAGTCTAACACACGAAGCACCAAAGCCTTGACTACCTTTTGTGTTTGAGACAGAGATATATGCAATATATGTTTGTATGTCTTTCAAGAGCTAGCAACCTCACAATGGAATCATGTACTACCTTATATAGACCCCACAAGAGAGTATAAAAACGTGCATACATTGATTCTACATCAGTTACCAAATTAAACACCATTATCTTCTTCATAAACAGCCTTGAAAGCTGTTTAAGAAGACTGATACTGCATAGGGCATGGCCGTGCCTCACGAGGCACGGGTGTGCCAGCTTAAAAGGCCACGCCCAACTCACACCTGACTTGGGCTCGTGCGTGTCTATTGGGCACAGGGCACGGGCATGCCTCTAATAGGTACAGGCGTACCTAGCCACAGGCCACGCCCGACATAGGCTCGTGCTTGCCCGTAGGGCACGGCCGTCCTTCATAGAGGCACGGGTATGCCTTGGCCCACTAGAACCAGTTTCTGGTTTTCTCTCTCATTCAACCATCAGTGATTCCGGAATCGATACTTGGCGTGTGACCCAATAGGCCCTTGCTTCATCAGCCATGATACCAACTCGTGTGTGTGTGTCAGTGGCCATAATCCAACAGGACCTAGACGTGGGCAATGGAGCAAATGTTGATGTTGAAGCCCTTTGAACTTTTGAATTATTATTACCAAATGGCCTGTACTTAATATTAAACAATTGTTGTTATGTACCTAGTTTAACTAGGAATATTATTTTAGTAGCCCGGTTGAGAGAATCGGGATTCACTTTTGGGTTCGTTGATGATGGCATTCGTGCCTTCAAAAACAACATTTTGTATTTTGAGACTCGCCCTCTTAATGGAATATATGAGTTTAATCTTAAAAGATCTCTTGATAATAATTCTATATATACCACTAGCACCAAACGACCTAAGCATGGCTTAAGTCAAACATACCTATGGCATTGTCGACTTGGTCATAAAAACAAGAAACGCACTGCAAAACTTCAAAAGGATGGAATCTTAAAATGAAACGATTCTAGCTAATTTGAAGTTTGAGAATCATGTTTGTATGGGAAGATGACTAAGGCTCCTTTCTCTGGTTCAAGTGAAAGAGCTAAAGATCTATTAGGAATCATACATACGGATGTATACGGTCCTTTTAGATCTATGTCTTGGGATGTTAATAAATACTTTGTCACATTCAACGATGATTATAGTAGATTTGGTTATGTTTATTTAATGAAACATAAGTACGAAACATTTGAAATGTTCAAGTTGTTTCAAAACGAAGTACAAAATCAACTCAACAAAACAATCAAGGCCCTTCGTTCCGATCAAGGTGGCGAGTACTTAAGCCAAGAATTTATGGATCATCTTAGTAATTGTGGGATTATCTCACAAATTACTCCTCCTAGAACACCACAACATAATGGTGTGTCTGAAAGGAGGAACCGAACCCTTCTAGATATGGTTCAGTCTATGATGAGCCAAAGTACTCTACCCTTGTCCTTTTGGAGTTATGCTTTATTAACTATTGCACGCATATTGAATATGGTTCCAACCAAGAAGGTAGATAAGACACCATATGAGAAACGGTATGGAATGGTTCTAAACTTATCTTACTTGAAAGTCTGGGGTTGTGAAGCTCATGTACGACAAGAGGCTTCAAGCAAACTCGATCCTAGATCTATCAAATGTAATTTTGTGGGATATCCTAAAGATTCATTAGGATATTATTTCTACAACCCAGCTGAGAAAAAAGTGTTTGTTTCTAGGCATGCCACTTTCTTAGAAAAGGAGTTTCTTTCGAAAGAGGCAAGTGGGAGCAATGTAGACTTTGAAGAAATTCAAGAACCACAAAATACAAGTCGGGTTGGCACTAGCACTCAGCAAACGGTTGTTGAACCTGAACAATTGGTTGTTCAAGAACCTACTGAAACACAAAGTGTTCGTAGATCTAGTAGACCTCGTCAAGAACCCGAGAGATATGGATTTCTCGTGTCCAATGATGAGATTTTCTTTGTAGACTCTTCTGAGCCTACCAACTACCAAGATGCTATATCGGATCCAGAATCCGATAAATGGCTTGATCCCTTGAACACTGAGATACAGTCCATGTATGAAAATCAAGTATGGGACTTGGTTGATCTTCCTCCCAATAGTAAGACTGTAGGGAGCAAGTGTGTCTGTTGGTCCCAAAGAGGGTAAACAAGCAACCGATATAGTGTAGAAGGGGGGGTTGAATACACTTAAAACAATTCAGTAAGAATATATTCAATAATCAATCAAGATATTACAATTATCACTTTCTAATCAAATCAACAGGATGATTTGGTGTTACACAGATTATAAACTCAACTCTCTCTAAACACTCTTGTATGACAAACTAATTGATGATCGAACTTCTTGTTAAAACTAATTAACATGAACTCTTGAAAAGTCTCTCGAACTTTGAACTCACAAAGTTATCGCAACACACGCGTATCAAGTATGACGAACACACGTACGTTTTGCAACTTATGCAGAACTCTCTGTTATTCTCTGTGTGTTATAAAACCTATAAGAAGGTTTATACTTATACTTCATATATCTACGAACAAATCACAGTTTAAAGATAGAACTTATCTTTTCTTTAAAACCATAACAAACTCCTTAATTAGAACATATCTAATTAATTTCGTTTGAGATCTCTATCTAACTAATAGATAGTTTAAATTAGGTTCAGATATCCTAATTTAAATGTCATAGATATCGAGAGTTTATAACAGAATTTAAAACTTACTTAAATTCTTGAACTGACTGCTGGCGCTAAGCTGACTTACTTAGTCTTGATGTTATCAAGCTGAGTTCTTGGATCTTCAAATATTCAAGTCCTCATTCTTGAAACCTATCTCAGCTTAGAAGTCACTGAGCTATCTAGTACTTACATAGAAAACTCTATATCTGTTTATATGCTGACTACTCATCCTAAGCTGACTAGTCAGTCTATAACAGACTTACATAATTCCTAACATTTAACCTATCATCTATACATAGCTATGGTTTGTCTCATCAAATCTAACTAATCCAAACATGGGACTAACAGGGTCTTCAAGAAGAAGACCGGCATGGATGGAAATTTACACACATTTAAGGCAAGGCTAGTGGCGAAAGGTTTCACTCAAACTCATGGTATTGACTATGATGAAACTTTCTCTCCGGTAGCTATGATTAAATCTATTAGAATACTTATTGCCATAGCAACATATTATGACTATGAGATATGGCAAATGGATGTCAAAACAACTTTTCTAAATGGACACTTAAGTGAAGATGTCTATATGGTTCAACCCGAAGGTTTTGTAGATCCTAAGTATCCTAACAAGGTGTTCAAGCTTAAAAGATCCATTTATGGACTAAAGCAATCATCTCGAAGTTGAAAACTTCGATTTGATGAGAAAATCAAAGAGTTTGGTTTTATCAAATCAGAAGATGAACCGTATGTTTAGAAGAAAACTAGTGGGAGCGCAGTAGCATTCCTTGTCTTGTATGTTGATGATATACTACTCATTGGAAATGACATCCCGACCTTGCAAGACATTAAGTCTTGGCTTGGGAAGTGTTTCTCAATGAAAGACATGGGAGAAGCCGCCTATATTCTTGGAATAAAGATCTATAGGGATAGATCTAGGCATCTTATTGGCCTAAGTCAAGAACATTTTAAAATACTTGAGAAGAACCAAAGACATGTTCTTGATATATGGGGGTTTAGAAGAAGATCTTTGTGTAAAGTGTTATATAGATGCTAGTTTCCAAACAGATCGAGATGATTCTTGATCGCAATCGGGCTATGTCTGCATTGTGAATGGAGGCGCCGTTCCTTGGAAAAGTTCTAAGCAAAGTGTAGTTGCACAATCCATTACAGAATCTGAATACATTGTTGCTTCTGAGTCTTGACAAGAAGCTGCATGGATGAAGAAGTTCATTGCTGACCTTGGGGTAGTAACAAGCATTCAAGACCCCATAGAGATATTTTGTGATAATGAAGGTGCTATTGCCCAGGCAAAAGAACCTATATCACATCACAGCACCAAACACATCCATAGGCGTTTCCACTACATACGAGATATAGTGGATAGAGGAGATGTGTGTATTCGCAAAGTTCATACAGATCAGAATCTTGCAGATCCTTTTACAAAACCTCTTGCCTCGACTAAGCATGAGTCTCATACTAGGGCAATAGGTCTTCGCTCTACAAGGGATTGTATTTGAATTGTAATTTACTATTTGGATATTTTGGAACATTATGACAATATCTATTTTATCTGAATGATATATTGGATATGATCACTTCATTAATATTTATTGTGTTCTTTATTAGCATGTTTAAATCCATGAATAATTCTTTATTCTAAAACGTCCATAATCGATTATAACTATGGGAATAGTTATGAATTAAGACTAATGTGAGTTGGTTGGTTGACTTTCATTCGTGATGAAAGTAGGCAAAAGGGTTTGCAGCCTAATTCACTAATGTTTGTTAGGGAACAAACATTGGACATGACCCGTTCTTAAGATCGCTTCATGGATCAGTGTCATAAGCGAATCTTGAGAAAAAGGTGGTATCTTTGTATCCTTAGACCTGAGACACATATTGGGACTCAAGTATGAGGAATATCATGCTTTAATGTAGTTAAACGCTATCTTTAACCGGGTAGTTATAAAGGCCATTATTAGGTATGATATGAGTCTTATAAGAGACATATGTGTTCAAGATTGGAATTTGTTTTTCTCATTTAATTGGGAGCATAATATCTCTAGGCCCTAAACAAGTTGAACACCATATGAGAATTGATGACGATCCATGTCTCATGTTCAACGAGATGTTAAAACAAAGGGATAATTGATAACTAACCTATAACAACGATTTGTAGCTAGTGAGTTAATTTTGTTGGTGAGAGTGTTGATCAACACACTTTATTTATTATTAAGGGCAATGGGATATTGCTAGACGTTCTTACAATTGTCTATTTCGGCTTAAGTTGTAACTTGTGCAAGTGGGAGATTGTTGGTTCTATGTGCACAAGACACAAATTAATACGATATTACTAATAATAAATATACCCATAGGGTCACACATTTACAGTCAATGGACACTAATTACATATTTGAATACGATTTAAATATGTTTCCAACTCATTATATATATAAGTCTATATGTATTGTTGTATATTATTATTTATATTAATAATAATATTACTCTTATATATTGATATAAGATAATGCATATCAAATATATATATATAAACATATGATTATATATATATATGTATGTATATATATGTATAAATATATATTTGTTACAAGTAAATTGTTACTAGTAACAATTATATAAATGTATGTATATCCTTGTTACAAGTAAAGAGTTACTAGTAACAATCAAGTATGTATATAAAATACATGTAGATATATTTTATACATGTTAAGACACATCTAGTATTTTCTTTTAAGTATTTAAATGAAAAACTAGAAAATTCTACATAATTCACAAATGGGGGCCTTTTGTAGTTTCTTCAAGTAAACTCCACCAAGACATGCATGTATGGAACGAGTAAAAAAGCAAGAGGCAAGAGGGGACCCTCCCCCCCCTACTAATTTCGTCCAAGAAGTCCAAGGGAGGGGCCTCCCTCTCTTGCTTTTTCTTCTTGGCTTTATAGTTACATGCATGGTCCATTTTGTGACATACTTGCATGCTACCACCTTTGCCTTACTAGTTTAAGTGTTCTTGAACTTTTGAAAGCATCTTTACTCCCTAGTATTGGTGTTCTTCAAGTTAGCAAAGGTGATACATAAACACATACTCAAAATACATACATCTAGTTCAAGAAGAAGAATAATGGTTGTTGCTTGCATTCTTGAATTTCAAGAGTTGGAGAAACTAGCATTTCAAGGTGTTGGATTCATTGGCTAGTGGGATACCTTGGAGGAAGTCTCTACTTGGCTTCTCATAGATCAACCACTTCACCAACGGTTTACTCACGCTACAAAGGTTGTAGTTCTAAACACCCTATGATTGTTTTGTTTTCTTAAGGCTTGCATATGGATCATTGGTAGGGAGTTTTAATAAGTTTAAAGTTGTTGTTCATGCTTCCGTTGCTAAAATATATTTTGAAAAACCGAACAAACCCTAACATTACCTATCATATTATCTTGGATAGTCTGAGGAGGACCTTTCCATTTATCAAACTCTTAAAACCAACATTTGTTCAGGAGTAAAAGGTAAAGAAGTAGGACCAGTTGAACCACTAGGCCCTACTTTAAAGTTTTTTGAAACACTATTATTAGAAAACTTTTTGTTGTAATTTTGATTATTTTCTTTTTTCTTGTAATTATCAGGGTATCCAATAATCTTGAAACAGTGCTCTATAGTATGACCCTTCATGTTACAATTGTCACAGAACAAAGCAGAGTTAGGATTGGAGTTCCTCCCACTCCTGAATCGGTTATCATTTACTTTAGCAACAAAAGCTGATGATTGACCTTTAACACTAGAACCAATTAAAGGTAGACCCCTATGAGATTCTTCTCTTGAGATGATAGCAAAAGCAAATTTCACACTAGGAAGAGGATCCCTAGTAAGAATATTGCTTCTGATAGGGAGATACACATCATCAAGTTCCATTAAAAAATACATTAATTTCGTGAGATGATTATGATCATTATATTCTTTAGCTGCATTGCAAGTGCACACCCGAAGTTTTATTAGAGCGTCGAATTGTTTCCAAAATGAGTTTAGTTTATGATAATAATCAGAAACAGAAGAACCATTTTGAGTTAATGAGTTAATCTTATAATGAAGATTAAACATTACCGAACCATCAATTTTATCATAGGTTTCCTTAAGTTCCTGCCACACACTTCCAGCGTCTTTTGGAAAAATCTGACCCACATATAGATCGTCTATGATTACTCCTAAAATCCAGGAGAACACAACTGAGTTGCATCTATCCCATTGTCTTTCCAAAACTACATCATCAATCGGTTTTATAATAGTGCGATTAATAAATCCCAGTTTATTTTTAGTTTCTAAAGCAAGTTTCATGGCACGACTCCAAACTTTATAGTTTTCAGTTCCAACAAATTTAAACGAGATTAAAGGACTTCCGGTAATATCACTAGCATGTAGATATAAGGCATCACCGAAATCAAGTTTACTAACTTGAGTTACCCATTCCTCAGAATCTTTAACGCTCATTTCAATGTTTTAAAATATGGTAATCACAAAGTTGATACAGAGACACAACAAGAATAGAATTGTAATATCACAAAAGATAACACCTCGTTTAGAACAGGACTCCAAAAAAACCTCAAGGATTCCAGTCAAGACTAAACAAGGAGTTTGTCAAGTTCTATACTATAAACGAAACCAAACAACCACAGGTCAAGTACCCACACAAATGATAACAGACAAAGGAAAAAAGTCACATAATCAAGGAAAAAATTTAGGCAAATTGCAACAAAACAAAACAGTGAGTTCTTGCTTATAGGCTAAGTATCACAACGGTGGGCAGTTTATCCCTGTCCGACACAGGAGCTCACTATCGGAGTAACTTGCTACCAGCTAAGATAGGTAAGAATTCCTTACTTAAAGGTCTTCGTAGACATATCAAATCCGTCTCATGAACTATGAATAACAGATAAGTTGGACCAGCGGAAGTAATAGTATTACGGATTATGTTCATGAAGATCACACACCAGACCCCGTAAAAGCCTTAGATTACGATCCTCACCGGTAATGAAGCGAGCAGATCTGACAAAATACCACTAAGAGTCGAAAAAACAAAATCCCCAACAATAACAGAGATCAAGCAAAGGATGCCCAAGATCTACCCGAACACAGTAACTTGACTAAATCTCGAACGATCGGAAGTATACACACTAGTCAGAGCCCCTAGGGCTCTGATACCATGATAGAAACTCACAATGTAAGAAAATAGAAATTGATTCTACTCAAGAAAGACAAAAGATTAACAGAAAAGTATCTAAGAACCATGAAGCAAGGCTTTGAGCTTCATAGAAATTTATTTTCTTTCTTTCTCACGATGAGAGAGAGTGTGAGTTTCTTGACTTCTTAAAGAAAGCCTTTAAACATCAACTGCTTGTCAATTTACCATTTAATTTTATTCAGCCCCTCATCTTGTTTAAACTTTTCACAACCATCCTTGTCAATTTAACATTCAATTTTATTCAGCCCCTCATCTTGTTTAAACTTTTCACAACCATCCTTGAAAGTTCCATGTTCATCACTATTAGCCCTGCACTTCTACACTTCTACAGCTTCTCCAATCCTAACTTTTTCTTCTATCAACTTAACGTACACACCAACACTTTAAATTAAAACCTTAAGTAATTAGACTAAAACTGAAGAACAAAGATGTAACATCCTCAACTTGGGCCTAGTTGTAAGTACTAGATATGTGTGTATAGTTAATGTAATACTAGAGTATTTTAATTGTATGTACTTGTTAAGTTAATTGAATATATATGAGTGTTTATATGTTGTAAGTATGTACGAATAAGTATCTGAATGATTGATATGAGTAATGACATTCTAGGTGAACTTGTCATGTTAGCAAAGTCAAAACAAGATATTTGTACGTTGTAAATCACTCAAGTGAGTGCCTGCTTTCATGAGACTCAGTAGAGTAAGGCCTGTATGCTTGATGACTATATGATTGTATTATGGTTATCTAACTTGTTTTTGCAACTATTCTCAAGGAGGTAAGTGTATGACTTAAATGATGTTAGAACATGTATTAGGTGCATGCCAGTGGGTCCAGACTGGAACCGCTTAGTTAATACATGATGATATGTACGGATGAATAACTGTATGATGTTGCATGTAAGATGATGGATCCTTGTGGGATCATATGTATGTGTATGTACGTGCACTGTCTGTAGACTATCTGAAGCATGGTTAAGGTCAGTCGGTTGTACCTGGATCCCATGAGTACCTCAGGATTTTACGGTGATTCGGGAGGCATCCTGGATCCTAGGTTCTACAGAACCGCCGTGCCTTAACGTAAGTGGTAATCATCCGGTTGTAGTTGGATTACCTATGAAGCCTCCGGCTCTGTGAACGATGTTTGGTGGACTGCTTTATGCTCCCCCACCAGCGCGGTTGGTCATGTCTGATCCCCCGGTATGAGTTGTTGAGCGGGATTGATTACCCTGCAAGACATGACTCTTACTGATCTTGTCAGCACACCGCTATGTGTTAAGCTAGGAATGATTGCTTATGTATGATATGTATGTTGCATGACTTACTGTATTGATGCTTATGATAAGTATGTACTCACTAGCTAAGTTGTTAGCTAATGGTGCTATGTTGCCCCTTTTCAGGTAAAGACTAGAAGGCCTGGTGAGGCGGGTGGCTTGTGATTGTAAATAACCCTGGTAGGTTGGAACACTTTATTTTGATATGTAATGTAATTTGATAATATGGTCGGTTCCTATTTTAGGTAACACCAATGAATGTTTTGGAAACAATGATGGTGTAAATAACAGTTTGTTTCTTTTAAAAGAAAATTTTCCGCTGCTAAATCTGAATTATCATTAAAATAGCTATTTTCGAAAGCGGTGTTACAAATAGGTATCAGAGCCTAAGTTTGAGTGAATTGGGTACTTGTAAGAGTATTCGATCTCAAACTCGGGCCCAACAATAAATAAGTGTTCCTAAAAGGGGGGAATTGAGTGAGAGTGTTATATGTATGCTATTATTGTAAGATGGATTATTAATAAGATAATTAAGTGAGATAGAGTATTAACTGCTCTTTCTCTGCCATATAGAAAGTTGATATAAGATGTCTGCCGGACGTGGCAATACGGAACAAGAGTTGAAGGAAATGGAAGATGAGGCTTCTCATATGCCTAATCAGGCTGAGGATGAACGTTCTCAGCACAATGTTGGATGTGGCAGACCTGAGCCAGATCAAGCTGCCTATATCAGGCATTTGGAGGAAGTGCTGCGAGTAGCTAAAGAGCTCTTATTGCAGGCTACATTGAACAAGCCCCGCTAGACTTGTTCTTATAAGAAGTTTCTGTCCTACAAACCTCCAACGTTTAAGGGGAGTGATAACCCCACAGTTACTATCCAGTGGCTCTGTGAATTGGAGCAAACATTTGAATCATGCGAGTGTGAACCGGAGTACTATGTGAAATATGCAGTACGTATGCTGAAAGGCTGTGCCATCTTCTGGTGGGATACGGTAAAAGCCTCTATCAGTAAGGAGGTGCTGAGTGCTCTCTCTTGGGAGCAGTTTTCTAAAAATTTATTAAATAAGTATTGTACGGAGTATGACATGGATCGGATGGAGAGGGAGCTTACTGATCTCCAAAAAGGGAATAAACCAATAGAAGAACACATCACCTCTTTCACTGATAAGATGAGGTTTGTTCCCCATCTGATTCCTGATGAGACTACCAAGATAAGGAGGTTTGTGGCAACTTTTCCATTGGAGTTTCGCCCTCATGTACGAGCACCTGTTACTCTGGATCGGGCTTTTGAAATAGCCCGACAATTGGAGGGAGACCGCATTTATTGTAAGGGAGAATCTGTAACACCCGTAAACCTGGGCTAGTAAATTAGTGGGTTTACGGTATGTGTTTAATTGTGTTTAAATTGCATTAATTTAATTATGTGATTAATTAAATGATTTAGTTTGAGGGTAATTAATTAATTAATTTAGAAGTATATATAGTACTGAAGAATTTTAAAGGGTATGTATGTATGTATGTATGTATGTATGTATGTATGTATGTATGTATGTATGAACGTAGGTATGTATGCATGCAAGTTGGTGGGATTGTACACGTGTGGGTGTGTTATGCAAGTTAAAAGAGAAGTTGACACCTATTTTGCATGTATTCAAATGTGAGTGCTAAAACCATCTGACCATAATTTGCAAAAGAAAGTGTGTGTGTGTGTGTGTGTGTGTGTTTTGTTCTCTGCCAAGAAAGCGAAGAAAAGAAGAAAAGGATCGGAACCTAAGATTGTGTTCTTTAAAATCAAGATTAAAGGTTGGTATGTGTAATTTTATCATGTTATTATACATCTTGATGAGTTATCTGATTTTAAATGCATGATTATATGTTAAGTTTTCATTAATGGAACTTGAACATTCAAAATATGATTGAAAGGATTTTTGCATGTTTAAATGATTCATATGAATATAAAGTGTTTAGGATTCATGAATATATGTTTAAACTTGTTTCTAGAAAGTTTGATGAATACATATAACTTCTGGGTTTTAAGTTATGATGATGATGAAGTTGTCGGATTGTTGGGGAAGAAGATAATAGGAAATCCGATTCATGCCAAAAACCGATAGATGATGAAATCCGGAAGTCTTGAAAACCGACACTTGTGAAATCCGGATACCTTAAAACCGAGACTTTGAAATCCAAATGACCATAAATCCGATACTTAGAATATGAGAACTTAGAATCCGTTTGTGTTAAAAACCGATACATGTGAAATCCGGAACTCCCAAATCTGGAAATGAAATCCGATTATACTTAAATCCGACACTTGACTAGCGGATTCTCAGAAATCCGATGGTTTGGAAATCCGACAGTTGGAATCCGATAATCCATAAATCCGACATTTTTATTGATTGGACTTGTAATTGTTTGTTGTTTGATTCTATTTTGTGAATGAATTTTAAATATATGTCGACAGATATATTTATAAATTCGAGACTGATTTGATTGTTATTGTGTTTTCAGGCAATCAAAAGACTCTGTAACATTAGACTTCTGAGTACTGCATCTGAGATAGAATGATGAGTGGATGTTGAACGTGGATGGTAAAGATTATGGTTAATGTTATTGATGTGATGCATGATTGTGATTGATGGATTGTTGATGGAACTGTTGATTGTGAATATTAATTATTGATATCTGCTACATGACTATTTGGTCGATACACACTCTTAGTATGACTTTGAGTTGCGTTTAAGAAGTCAGCTAAACGTGGAATTGGGCTAGGCTCGTTTACTAGTTGGTTGAACCGTGGTAGCCTTACTGATGCATGTGTTGCATCAGAGTGGGATTTCACTGTGCCAATTCAGTAGAGGGCTATCGGTAAACCTCTGCTTTGCCCGGCATTGGTTGTAGGTTCTGCGCCGAACCGCCGGTCTTCTTGGATTTGTGATTACTTGCTTTTGTATTGGCTAGTGATGTTTGCTTTTGGGTTTAGCCTCTAATCACTTAACTTTGTGGTAATTCCTCACAGTTGTTGCTTTTTGCAGATTTGTGTTTATGAGGGTTCGTAGAAGGAGAAGTTGACCTAACTCTGATGTCATGATTTAAAATGAAACAAGCCAATTTATTTTGTAACACAAAGTTTATGTTTCTTGGAATTAAGAACATATATTTTGATATGTAAATGGTTGTATGAATGAAATGTATATTTGATTAATTTTAGCTTCCACAACGCAATTTTAAAAAAAATGGCTTGGATTTTCTGGTGTTATAGTTTGGTATCAGAGCCTTGGTTTGGCGATGCATGCATGGCTAGAGTGTTGAATTCCCAAATCTTGGCTCGTGATGGGTCAAGCTTTCCTTCGGGGGAATTATGGTGAGTTAGAATTGTTTGTAGTAGTTAGTATTTTGGATACTAACGGTTTATGCTAATGAGCTATGAGGTTATGTGATTGTAACAGATATGGCTGATAATGAGACCCCTATCCTCCCTCCTGTGGCCCAATTATCAGCAGAGGCACTAGTGATAGAAGATTTGGATACCACGAACCGAGCAGGAACATGTGGACAGTATCAAGAAGAAGATCAAAGTGAATATATCATTAAGTTGGAGAATGAATTATTGGATCTTAGAAATAAGGTTCATAACTTGGAACAAAGACTAACTAAACCTGAACCAACTCCTGTACCAACTGTGATTTCCACTCATACAACTACCGTACCACTAACGACACCCCTACCACCAGTGACACGGATGATGCAACAACTGTTTTACTATCCATATCCACAACTAGGGGCTTATCCTTTTGCGTTTCCTGGGTACAAACAACCGTGCACCTATAAATAATTCTTGGATTGTAAGCCTTCAGAATATCGAGGGAGTTCTCATCCTAATATCACTTTGAATTGGTTGAGAGAAATGGTGAAGGCATTGGATGCTTGTAATGGCAAGAACGAGTTGAAGGTAAAATATGCAACAAGGATGTTAAAAGGAGATGCATTGGTCTGGTGGGACTCAATTATCGGCCATTTCACCAAGCAGTAGCACGAAAGCATCATCTGGAGTCAGTTCCAGGAGAAATTGTGCGAACAATATTTTAGTTCTTTTGAAATTGCTAAGATCAAGAAAGAGTTCATGGATTTACAGATGACAGGGAATATGATCGTGGATAACTTGATCAAACAATTTAACAAAAAAATGAGTTTTGTTAAACATTGGGTGCCAGATGAAGAGTCAAAGATCGCTCACTTTGTTGGAGCTCTGCATCCAGATCTTCGTAGCGCCACTAGGTGGGCTACCACCTTAGCCAAATCGGCTGAAGGGGATTTGATTGCTAGGAACAGGATGAGTGGGGAGAGGATTGCCCAGCAAAAATCCAGAATTGGTCATTACAATACCTAACAAAGGCAAGGTGGGCAAGGCAGTGGGAATAGACAGGGAGACAGAACAGGAGGTTTAATTTGAGTGGATCAACCCAAAGGGCACCGTGGTGTGGTAGGTGAAAGTCTTACTACAATGGGCAGTGTACGCCCCAAACCATGAGATACGTGAAATGTGGCCAGTTTGGTCATGATCTTAAGAACTGCAGGTTTCCACGGAATGTTTGTTGGAACTGCCAGAAAGAAGGGCACAGAGTTGGTGAGTGCCCAATAGGAAGGAAAGCAGGGTCAGGAACAGGGACGGGAGCGGCTGGGGATCATCTTCGGCTGGTCAGAAGAGGAAGAATCTACCCACTGTTGAGGGTAGGGTATTCAAAATGACGGTGGATGATTCCACCACTACTGATGATGTCATAACTGGTATGTTTTTTATAAACTCTATTCCTGCAAGAGTGCTATTTGATTCTGGAGCTAATCGCTCGTTTGTTTCTGTGGAGTTTTGTGGTAGATTAAATGTGCTTATTATTAAACTTGCTAGTACCTTAGAGATAGATGTAGGTGATGGCATGATGGTTTCAGTCACAACTGATGTGGCTGGAGCTAAAATTGATATTGATGGTGTATGTTTTCCTATTTATTTTCTTGTCATGCCTCTATCTGGTTTTGATGTAGTGCTCGGAATGGATTGGTTGAGTTTGAATCAAGCGAGTATAAAATGCCACAAGAAGTTGATCTCGTTTCCATTAGCGAATGGTACAAGGGTGGTAGCAAAGGCTGAGAAAGCCAGGTCTGTGATCCCAATAATTTCATGTTTAAAGGCTATGAAGCCGTTGAATAAAGGATGTGAATCTTACATGGCGTATGTGATTGACGGGAAGAAGGAAAAACAAGCTATGAAAGATATACGGGTGGTAACGGAATACCCGGATGTGTTTCCAGAAGAATTGCCAGGGTTGCCTCCAGTTCGTGAGGTAGAGTTCAAGATAGATTTGATTCCTAGTTCCCAACCAGTGGCAAAAGCTCCGTATTGATTGGCGCCTTCAGAAATCCGAGAGATGATGACATAGATTCAAGATCTGTTAGATAAAGGTTTTATTCATCCAAGCTCGTCTCCGTGGGGTGCACCAGTATTATTTGTGAAGAAGAAAGATGGTACATTGCGTATGTGTATCAATTACCTGGGAATTGAACAAGAGAACGATAAAGAATAAGTATCCGTTGCCCAGAATTGATGATTTGTTCGATCAACTGCAGGGAGATTCATTCTTCTCAAAGATTGATCTAAGATCGGGTTACCATCAAGTACGAGTGTCAAAGGAAGATGTGTCAAAGACAGCTTTTCGTACGTGATATGGTCACTATGAGTTTTTGGTTATGCCATTCGGTTTAACCAATGCACCTGCGATCTTTATGGATCTTCTGAACAGAGTCTGTCGACCATTTCTTGATAAGTTTGTGATTGTCTTCATTGATGATATTTTGATTTATTCAAAGACTGAATTAGAGCACAAACAGCATTTGAGACAGATCTTGGAAACTTTAAAGAAAGAACAATTGTATGCAAAGTTCTCAAAATGTGAACTTTGGTTAAGAGAAGTACAATTTTTAGGGCACGTAATTTGTAATGAACGAGTAAAAGTGGATCCTTCGAAGGTAGAGGCAGTGATGAACTGGAATGCTCCAAAAACACCGTCGGAGATAAAGAGTTTGCTGGGATTGGCAGGATATTACCGCAGATTTATCAAGGATTTCTCCAAGATTGCTGGTCTGTTGACTAAGTTGACTTAAAAAGACGTGAAATTTGTATGAGGTAATGAGCAAGATAAAGCTTTCCAGATGTTGAAACAGTTGTTGTGTCAGGCCCCCATTCTTGCATTGCCAAGTGGATCAGATGATTTTACTGTATATTATGATGCGTCGTTGGTTGGATTGGGGTGTGTATTAATGCAGAGGGATCGGCTGATTGCATATGCTTCCAGACAGTTGAAACCTCATGAAAAGAATTACCGGACTCATGACTTGGAGATAGCAGTTGTAGTATTTGCGCTTAAGTTGTGGAGACACTACTTGTATGGCACCAAATGCGTAATATGTACGGATCATAAGAGCCTACAGTATGTATTTACTCATACGGAATTGAATATGAGACAGAGACGATGGGTGGAGTTGATAAAAGATTATGACTGCGAGATTAGATATCACCCTGAAAAGGCAAATGTGGTGGCAGATGCCCTGAGTCGTAAAGGAGCTGGAAGTCCTATTCAGTTTATGCGTATTGAGATAGTATCTGACTTGGTGGATAGACTGAAGTCTGCTTAGTTGGAAGCCCTAAAAGAAGAAAATCTAAAGACTGAATTGATGAAAAGCGAAAAGATGAACTGAATGACGATTCTCGTGGATTGAAAATGTTTAAAACTCGTGTATGGGTGTCTATGCTTGGGGAGTTGAGAAAATTAACTTTAACTGAAGCACACAAGTCGAGACTGTCTATACACCCAGGAAGCACTAAAATGTGTAACAATTAGAAAGTGCTTTACTGGTGGCCTACGATGAAGGCAGATGTGGCACACTTTGTAGAATCGTGTCATATTTGTGCACAGGTGAAGGCAGAACATCAGAAGCCATACGGGTCTTTGAAACAGTTAGAGATTCCTGAGTGGAAGTGGGAACACATTACGATGGATTTTGTAACAAAACTTCCACGAACTCAGAAGAATCATGATATGATATGGGTGTTAATGGATCGACTGACAAAGAGTTCTCATTTTCTAGCCACCTGTGAAACAGCTTCTTTGAGTAAATTGGCACAACTATACATCGATGAAATCGTTTCGGGGCATGGTATACCGTTGTCAATTGTGTCTGACAGAGATTCAAGGTTTGTTTCTAATTTCTAGAGGAATTTACAGAGAGAGTTGGGGACAAGGATTAACTTGGGTATAGCTTATCATCCTCAGACTGACGGTCAGACTGAACGAACCTTACAGACACTCGAGGATATGTTGCGTGCCTATGTAATAGAGTATGGTGGATCTTGGGATTCACACCTGCCTTTGATAGAATTTGCGTATAACAACTCTCACCACTCTAGTATTGGAATGCCTCCGTATGAAATATTGTACGGTCATCGTTGCCGTACTCCGACTTGTTGGTTAGAGGCCGGTGAGAAACAGTTTGCAGGGCCCGAAATTGTACAGTTGACTGCTGACAAGGTTGCTATTGCCGGAGACAAACTAAAAGCTGCTAGAGATAGACAGAAAATGTATGCTGACCCGAGACGTCGTCCGGTAAAGTTTGAGGTGGGAGAGTTAGGGTATTTGAAGGTCTCTCCGTGGAAGGAAGTGATTCGCTTTGGCAAATGCGGGAAGTTGGCTCCCCGATACATTGGTCCTTTCCGTATTCGTTAGATAGTGAATGATCAGTCAGTTACACTGGATCTTCCCGCAAAGCTTGCAGGAATTCACGATACGTTCAATGTCTGTTATCTGAGAAAATGTAAGTTTGATGATGAAAATCAGATTCTCTTAGTGCATGAACTGAAAGTTGATTTAAAGAAGAGACTGATAGAAGAACCTGTTGAACTGTTAGATCGAAAAGTGACCAAGCTCCGAAAGAAGCCGATACCAATGGTGTTGGTCAAGTGGAAGCACAGTTTAGGTTCTGATTTGACTTGGTAGACTGAGGAAGAGATGAGATAAAGATATCCCCAGTTGTTTGAGCAAGAAGGGATTCAAAAGACGGAATCCTCTTAAGGAGGGGAGATTTGTAACACCCGCAAACCTGGGCTAGTAGATTAGCGGGTTTACGGTATGTGTTTAATTGTGTTTAAATTGCATTAATTTAATTATGTGATTAATTAAATGATTTAGTTTAAGGGTAATTAATTAATTAATTTAGAACTATATATAGTACTGAAGAATTTTAAAGGGTATGTATGTACGTATGTACGTATGTAGGTATGTAGGTATGTACGTATGTATGTATGTATGTAGGTATGTACGTACGTATGTATGTATGTATGTATGTATGTATGTATGTATGTATGTATGTATGTATGTATGTATGTATGTACGTACGTATGTACATAGGTATGTATGTACGTACGTAGGTATGTACGTACGTATGTACGTACGTATGTACGTACGTATGTACGTACGTACGTATGTAGGTATGTATGTACGTATGTAGGTATGTATGTTAGTCCCAGATTGAGTACGCAACAACAAATGTTTGTAGAAGGGGGGGTTGAATACAAACTTTAGCTTTTAAAAATTAAAGACACACTTATATACTTTTATATAATTTTTATTGATATGAATCAAAAATTACATGTACTAGAAGCGGAAATTCTAAGTACAATAAAAGGTGGCAATCAATTTGTCTAACACATAGACAAGCTAACTTTAAAACAACTAATGTATTTAGAGTGTTCAACACATGAACAAGTTTGATTCTACACAGTGCTTATACTCTACGAAATTTCTCAACTGATGAGATTTTCTTTTAGTGTAGTAGAGACTTCACTTTGTTGTGTTGTGTAGTATTCTCTGTTTGCATGTCCACCATGCATGAGTATATATTGAAGTCTTGGTGGATCCGGTTGCATGAAGGTAAGAGACCAAGAGGATGTGGAAATATAATATTTTAATAGTAAAGGTAGTGGGTGAAAAGTAAAGTTACTTTAATCAAATGTATGATAAAAGTAATTGTACTTTTCGGCAAAAGTGCAACCCAGTCACAATATAAAATATTAAAGTCCACATCTACTATCGTCTAGAAGTATCTTTCCCTTTCCATGATTGTACTTTAATCAACACCATGCTTCTGATTGATTTGACTTTACCAAGTATGGGATTGCCAGCCATACTTAGTTGTTTGAACAAATCTTCAAGATCTTCGTCTGTTTGAGATATCATTATCCTTTTCCAGAGGATAAGGTCAAACCTTTTTTGTCTCATACTTGATCCAAAAAGTGCATTTTACTTTTACAAACAAAGATCTAAGGCATAATAGAACAACACATGTTCTGCCTTTTACATATGACTTACAATCTGAAAAGATAGAGTAGATTTGACATTTTTCACGACTCGGCTAACAGATTGTACTAGGAACTCTGATATTCACTACTCAGTTGACAAAATATATCAGTTGATCACTTTTTGCTATGACTCAGTTGACACATATTGCTCAGCTGATCATATAGATGCTCAGCTGTTCAATAGTAAGCTTAGGAGAACATAAGCTCATGTATTTGTATGATCAGTTGATCAAGAATGCTCAGCTGATCAATCAAATACATCAGTTTATGAGGAGAGATGACTTGTGTAAAGGAAGACTTACTTAGCTGATGCTCCGGGCCTCAGCTGATCCATTTGTTCTCTCACCTGATAGAGTAGGCACTCAGCTGATTAAATTCTTCACTCAGCTGATCACTTTCTTCACTCAGCTGATCAATCTGTTTACCAGCTAATGGAATATTTTCATTAGCTGATCAACGATTTTGCTCAGCTGATAGACTGTTTTCCTCAGCTGATGGTCTTCTTTACTTGTTTTCTTCATCTGATGCTCCTTGGTTGTTATCCTTTGGCTGATACATTGAGTAGGATCTGATGCTCAGCTGATGTCTTATTTTCTTTAGCTAATGGTTCCATACTTAGCATATTTTTACATAAACTGATTCAAACAACACATGTTTGAATTCTTTCTAAGTCATACTGAATGTAGGGTTTGGTTATCATCAAAGCCTATGTTTTAGGATAGGCAGAGTTGATTATTAGGGTGAAGTGATTATCTCCCCAACAATCTCCCCCTATTTGATGATGACAAAACCTTTTTCTTTTTGAAGAATCAGTTTGACTTCGAATTACAAAAGATTTAAACTTTTAAGTACATATGGCTACCTAGCTTTCTGCTTTTGGTAGCTCTTTTTATTTGAACCTTGTTCTGTTTTTGGTTTCTTTTCTAATGTTCCATTTTGTTCTGTTTTTGTGGAATCTTTTCATTTTTCCATTTTTATATGTTTTTGATTTTCTGATATACATAAACATCACTTGAAATAACAGAATAAAGAAATGTACATAAGTAATTACATAGATTAACTACTAACTAACTATTCTATAATGTACAATCAACTAAATATCAACAAAATCTTCAGAGTTAGAATCAGTCTTCAATCATCCCACCAAGGTTCTTCTTTAACTTCAAAATCTTTGGCATGGGGATCAGCTTCAGCTAAGACTTCACATTGGGTTTGAACAGGGGCTTCAAAGTTTTCATTTCCAGTTCTGCCTTTTGTAGATATCCTCAGCCCAAATAGAAACTTCTTGCTAGCCTTAAGGATTTCAAACTGTCTAAAGAACCTCCATGTGCCAACTCTGTCCAGAAAGATTATACCTTCAATAGGCATAATTATAAACTTGTACAGCTCAGGAGTGATGTTCAGTGGAAGAGATGTGTTGAGACCCTCAAAATATGATAAGAATTCATGCTGGGGTAGTACCTCTCTTAGCTCAAATGGTTTGAAGGGCTTGGAACCTTTCTTATGAAGATTATCAACTGTCTACACATGCCTGTAATAGTCATCTGGAGTTAAGGCCCTTTGTGACACAGCTAGAGCTATCTAATTCTGAATTTTCTGAATGAATTGAACTTTGAGCTTTGACTTGGATTTGAAGAGAAGGTACAGGATCTCAACTAACTCTGTGAACCCATATATGTGACACCTCTCATAGGATATAACTTCACAGCTGTTGAAGTTATTCTGTCTTATTGCTTTGAGGTAGGGTTCACCATCACCTTTATGGACAGTGGCTCTTGTTATTGGAGTTGGTTCTGTTCTGTTTCCCAGAATATTAATTCTTTTTCTGAAGCTTTGAAGTCTTTGTTGACTTAGGTTGATGGGAGCAGATAAATCAAGGTTGAAGAGGGTTTTGATGGCATCAGCATGGGATCTGGCTTTGAGTAGTTCAGCCTGAGATTTTTCCCTTGCCAATTTCTGTTGAGCAGCAGCTTGATTTTGACTTTGTTCTTGCTCTTGCTGATATGCTAGCTCTTTGGCTTGGTAGATTTCTTCAACTGAAACACCCAATGCTTGAGCCATTTGAGCATTTTCCCTTTCTTCCTGTTCTTTAAGAGCAAGCTCCCTTTTCATTTGAGAATCTGCTTCAACTTGCTCACATGTCATCTTTTGTTTGCCTTTATCCTTAGGAGCAGAGGTTGAAGCCTTTTGGACTGATGGGGTAGATTGGACTGGTGGAGCAGATGGCTTAGGGCTTTGTCTTCTTCTTCTGAGGATGTCAGAAAGTGGAGTATCATCCTCATCATCAGAATCAGACTCTATGGTGATTGGTGGAGAGCAACCCTCAGCAACTTTTCTTTTAGGTTTTGGCCTGTTTGCCATCCTTTTCAACCTTTTAGGAAACCTTTGCTCCCCCTCAGATGATGCTTTTCTTTTAATGGGTGAGGGAGCTGTTGCTTTGGGTGCTTCCTACTGCATGATTTTGGTGGCTGTTTCAGCATAGGTAGCATCAATGTCCTCTGAGTCAGGATCATCCTCCCTGGAAGAACTTGAGAATTTCTCCCCCTTTTGGCATCCTCAAAAGGAGGAGGGGAGTCACCTGCTGCAGGCTTATGGGATGGGGTAGGGCTATGGGTTGAGGTAGGGGTAGAGGTAATTTTAGAGAGCTAAAGGGAGAGGTCATCCTTGAGATCTTTAATGGCTTTCCATAATGAGAGATGACTCATTCTGGATTGTTCTGTTAGGGTTTCTATGTCATCAAGGATGCCTTTGAGAAAAGAAGGCATAGGGAGTAGTTGTTCAGGAATGGGTACATAAATGTTGGGGTTTATTAGGCGTAGGGTTTGGAGTTGGGATAGGAGGTTGGATATGGTTTGGTTTAGGGTAGATATGGTAGATTGAGGTAGGCTGGGAATTTGTGGTTGAGAGGGAAGAAGGGTAGAAAGATGGTCTATTTTAGTAAGGATTGGGGTAAGATTAATGGGTGCAGGGGAGGGTTGGGGTGGGGTCTTGAGGAGCTCAATGTCTTTTGCAAGTCTAGACAATTGAGTAGAGGTTTGGGTTTGGAAGGCTTGGAAGGTTTAGGTTAATTGATCAAGGTTTTGGTGAATTGTCTGGATAAGGGTAAGGTTTGGGGTTTTTGTAGATATGGATGGTTTAGAGGTGGAAGGAGTAGATAGAGGTTCAAAGAAGTTGGGTAAGGTTTGTGTCCCCTCATTTGAGCCTTGGTGTATAAGCTCAAATTTATTGGGAAAGAGAGTTGAGCCCTGTACAAGTGGTTGGTTTGTACCACTAGCATTGGCAAGCTGTGCATGTGTAAGAATAGAATCAATGATGGGTGCAAGATAAGTGGACTGAGTGTGGGATGCACTCAATAATAGGGAATCCCTTATTGGATCCACGTTCTATTGTGAGAATGTGAATGGTATAGGCTGACTCAATTGTGGGATAGACACAGTGTGACCTTGGGTTGAGGTTTGTCTTTCAATGAGATCAACCTTTTGGGAGGTTGTCTCAGCTAACGGTTTAAGTCCCTTATTTACAGATGTATCCTGTTGTGAGGATACATCCACTGGTTCAAAGGTTGCAACATCCAATTGCTCCCCCTCAACATGAGGAAAGGTAATTGGAGTTGAGGTCAGAGGTGCTGATTGCACTCCCTCAAAGTGCTCATAGTGAGTCACTTCTAGTGACCTTGTATATATGGGGCTACGGATAGGAGTAGAACTAGTGACCACATGAGGTTCACTAGAGCTTGGCTGTTGAAGTGGTGTATGGACTGGAGAGGAGGATGGGCTATCAAAGATTAGGACTACCATTTGAATATCCTCAGACGTGGAATCAGTACTGTCCTTACCTTGGGACATGATGTGCCTACTTCTGTCAATGAGCTCCAGAAGTTGCTCAGAGATCTCTTGTTCTTGGGCATCACCATCATCACCAAGAGGACTTAACTCCATTGGACTGATAGGAGCAAAATTACCAGCAATACCATCACCAGCATCATCATCATCATGCTTAGAACCAGTGTGGCTTTCATCAGCATCATCATCACCATCATTATCATCATCATTTTCATCACCATCATCAGCATTTGCATTGTCGTTTGCAGCATCTATCAGCTCTTGCATTTGGGCAGTGATTGGAGGACCTCTGTTTGACTTTAAGAAATGGAAGATCTTTTCACCCATGGCAGGGACAGGAATATGCTCAAGATGTTCTGTTAAGCCCATATAATCATCCTCTCCAATCTCCCGCATAGCTATCAGGCTCAATAGTCTAATGTAGGGCACCTGCGACCTCGATGATTTCTTGTTGGTGCTCTGGGTGATTTTATCAATAAGGTCTGAAAATATCACTTGAGTAAAGTCGATATTTACCCCGAAGACTAGGGCATAAAGCACAAGGAGCTCGGTTTGATTGATGAGATGATGGCTTCCAGATTTAGGACCGAAGAAACGTATGACCACGTTGGCCAAATACTTCCATGGATGAGTGAGAGCAGAGACTTTGACTTGACCATGCACTACAGGTTCATTGTAGCCGATGGTGTCTAAAACAGTTTGAACTTCTGCTCTGGAGGGAAAAGCGGTGTACGGTGGGAAGTTAGGAATAGCAGAGGCTTCACGAAGGGTTTTAGTGGTGATCTGGAGATGATAGTTTCCTTGGGCTAGGGTGCAGTGGATGGTGTTGGTGTTTAGGTTATAGGTTGCGGAGTACCATAGTTCACTGATAATGGTAGGGTAAATGTAGTGAGGATCAGCGGTGAGACTATCAAACAGGGGATGGGCTTGAAGGAACTGAACCATTGGTTCATATCCTTGGTTTTCTCGCGAGGCAGGGATGGTGGTGCAGAGTAGAATGTTGTTGGGAGTTATATTCATCGGTTGATTGGGTGCAACATTCTCACCAGGGTTAACAGCTGGGTCTGGAATATAGGTGGCCATTTGGTAGGGATGATGAACAGTGAGTATTGAGAGAGAAGGTGGGGTAGTTCTTTGTAGAGAGAGAGAGGGAATTTGGAAAGTTTGAACAGGTAAAGGTGAATGAGAGAGAAATTGGGATATTTATGAAGATTAGTTAACAGAGATCGTTAGATACTAACAAAAGATCTAACGGAAAACAAATTAAATCGCTATTAAATGAAAACTGACAAACTGAGTAAATGACTAGGGTTAAAAAAGCATTAAATGAGAGTAAAAAGTGAAAATTTACTAAGTGTAGAAGCATCAGCTGATCAAGGAGAGTATCAGCTGATGGGTATCAGCTGATGGAAAACTATCAGCTGATAGTGAGAATTTGTGGTATCAGCTGAGTAGAGTACATAGTTGAGCATGTCTTCCTTATCTTAAAGTGATTAGCTGAGTAAATTTGATCAGCTGATAGGCATCAGCTAAGCATAGTTACTCAGTTTACACAAATTATGTAAGACTTAGCTATGCTTAGATAAGTATCTTATAATTTTCAACACTTATAAATTGACACAAACTAAATTACCACTATTCTAAACTAAAAATTTAGCATACCTAGTTTGAATATTAGGAAGTTGAACCTTGCTTCATCTAATGGCTTTGTGAATAAATCTGCAAGTTGTAAATCAGTGTTAATGTAGTGCAAAGTTACCTTCTTCTTTTGCACATTATCTCTGAGAAAATGTTGACTGATTTCAATATGCTTTGTTTTTGAATGCATGACTAGATTATTTGAGATGGAGATTGCACTTGTATTGTCACATAGAATTGGGGTGTCTTCAAACCTCATATCATAATCAAGTAGTTGATTTTGTAACCACAACATTTGAGCACAACAGCTTCCTGCAGCAATGTATTCTGCTTCTGCAGTAGATGTTGACACTGAATTCTGTTTCTTACTAGACCAACTAATCAATCTTCCTCCTATAAGTTGACAACCACCTGAAGTACTTTTTCTGTCTAATGTGCATCCTGCAAAATCAGAATCAGAATATCCAACTAACTCAAAATCTGAGTCTTTGGGGTACCAAACACCAAGATTAGGAGTTCCTTTGAGATATCTGAATATTCTCTTAACAGCAGCAAGATGTGATTCTTTAGGATCTACTTGATATCTTGCACAGAGACATGTTGAAAACATTATATCTGGTCTACTTGTAGTGAGGTATAAAAGTGACCCAATCATTCCTCTATAAGTAGTAATGTTCACTGATTTGCCATCAGTGTCCTTTCCTAACTTAATAGAAGTAGACATAGGTGTTTTCATTGAAGAACAGTTTTCAAAATCAAACTTCTTGAGTAAATTTTTAACATACTTTGTTTGATGAATGAAAATACCATCAACCTCTTGTTTAATTTGCAAACCAAGAAAATAGTTTAACTCAACCATCATGCTCATTTGATAATTATTAGACATGAGTTTAGAAAACTTTTTGCATAGTTCCAAATTAGTAGACCCAAATATTATATCATATACATATATCTACACAAGTATCACATCACCTTTGTACTTCCTAATAAATAAAGTGCTATCTATGCATCCTCTTGTAAAACCTTTATTAATGAGAAAAGAAGAGAGGGTATCATACCAGGCTCTTGGAGCTTGCTTAAGACCATATAAAGCTTTGTTTAGAAAGTAAACATGATCAGGTAAGCTTGAATCCTCAAAACCAGGAGGTTGTTTGACATACACCTCTTCTTTCAAATCTCCGTTTAGAAATGCACTCTTCACATCCATTTGAAACACTTTGAAGCTTTTGAAGGCAACATAGGCTAGGAATAATCTGATAGCTTCCAATCTTGCAACAGGGGAAAAGGTTTCATCAAAATCAATACCTTCTTCTTGACAATACCCCTGTGCCACTAGCCTTGCTTTGTTTCTGATGATTTGCCCATTTTCATCTATCTTATTTCTGAACACCCACTTTGTTCCAATGATAGATTTATCCTTTGGTTTGGGTAACAAAGTCCATACATTATTTCTATTAAATTCTACAAGTTCCTCTTGCATGGCAGACACCCAGGGGGGATCATTGAGAGCTTCATCAACCTTCTTTGGTTCAATCAATTAGACAAATCCAGAATACAAACAGATGTTGCAAGCTTTTGATCTTGTTCTAACTGGAACATCTATGTAGCCTATCACCAAATTATGAGGATGGTGCTTGAGGTCTTTGAAGGCTTTTTGGATTTCTTGGGAATTGGGATTCATTTGGATTTAGGGAGAAGAAGTTATATGTTGGCTATCAGCAGTAGAAATGAGTTCATTTTGAGTGGCAGATATAACTTCATTATTGCAATCTAAGGGTATATCTACTGAAGAGGGAATGAGTGATATGGAATTGGAATCCAATGATGTTGAGTCATTTTCCACATGATTCAGTAGAGGTATAGGATTGGATGAGGATGGTTGTACATGGTTAAAAACTTGGATAGGAACAGGTTCATCTATATCATGAGCAGCTGGTGGAGAGGGATCTACTTGCTCTGGAGGAACTTCTCCAGTTTGCATAAGATCATTAAATTCTTCACCTGAAACATGATTAGAAGAACAGGAAGCAACAAAGTCATTTTCATTAAAACTTACATTGATAGATTCTTCTATGACTTTGGTTCCGAGGTTGTATACTCTGTATGCTTTAGAAATCACAGAGTAACCTACAAACACTCCTTCATCAGCTTTAGGAGCAAACTTCTGTAATTGATCTTTTTGATTGAGTATGAAACATTGACAACCAAAGATATGCAGAAAGCTGATACTTGGCTTCCTTCCCTTGAGCACTACATATGGAGTTTTGTTGTGCCTCTTGATAATAAGGGACTTGTTCTGTGTGAAACATGCACAACTTACAGCCTCAGCCCAGAAATTAAAGGGTAACCCACTTTCACACAACATGGTTCTGGCAGCTTCAATCAATGTTCTATTTCTTCTTTCAACTACACCATTTTGTTATGGGGTTCTTGGAGCAGAAAAGTTTTGAGATATCCCTTTCTCATCGCAGAAAGATTCTAGAGTTTGATTTCTAAATTCAGTTCCATGATCACTTCTAGGACTCCTCACCAGATTGCCATTCAACACTTCCATGTTCTTGATAAAATAGATAATTTTTTCAGCAGCCTTACTCTTTGATTTAAGAAAGAAAACCCAAGTATATCTTGAGAATTCATCAACCAATACAAGAGCATACTTACTTCCACCAATACTAGCAGTTGCATTAGGACCAAAGAGATCCATGTGCAACATATAGGAAAGTTTTGTAATTGAGAAGGCCTGCTTGGATGGAAATGATGCCTTATGCTGCTTTCCCTTCTCACAAGCAGTTCAAGGTTTAGGCTTAAGATAAGTTAGTGAAGGTAGTCCTGACACTAGTTCACCCTTGCTCAACTTGTTGATGTTTTTAAAATTAAGGTGGGAAAGCCTCTTGTGCCACAGCCAGTTTGTATCCTCATTATTCTTGGAGTACAAACATGTTTCCTTTGAAGGGTCACTAGAGGACATGTCAAGTGTATACACATCCTTGGTTCTCTTGGCACTGAACACTGTATTACCTTCTTTATTTATGATGGAGCCTCCTGTCTTTGTGAAGTGGAGTTCATTATCTCCATCACACAATTGACTTATGCTTATGAGATTATATTTCAGCCCTTTGACATATGAAACTTTTGACAGCTTGAGGTTCCCATTATGAAGCTCACCATAGCCTTTAGTTTGCCCATAGTTGTCACCAAAAGTCACCCTTGGACCTTTCTCTTTCTTGTAGTTACTGTGCAAAGCCTTGTTACCTGTCATGGTTCTTGAACATCCACTGTCAAGAAACCAAGAACCAACACCCTGCACAGATTTGAAT
The DNA here is from genome assembly GCA_038502395.1 of Dittrichia graveolens. NCBI lineage: Eukaryota > Viridiplantae > Streptophyta > Magnoliopsida > Asterales > Asteraceae > Dittrichia > Dittrichia graveolens. Next base: position 56,624,833 of record JARJIL010000009.1, on the reverse strand, counting down.
GAAAGAAGAGTTAGTGACACACGTAGGAATCCACTACTCAGTGGATCCCTGTGGAATGCACCTAGCTTTCCACTTCATCTCAGGTTTCTTATGTATGAGAGGAGTGACTATGTTATCATCACAAGTCCGCTGTCTTGAATTCCCTTCTAAAGAACATTCAAATGCCTTATGCTCTTTGCTTCCACATTTATAGCATTTTTGAGAATTTGTGGTCTTGGGGCATTGAGCAACATGGTTTGAATGCCTATGAGATTTCTTATCAGTCATCATTTGACTAATTTGACCATTCAGCTTATGAAGCTTATCCTGTAAATTTCTTAGGTCTTTATTTACAGGCACCTTAGATTGATCTTTGTTTTTGGAAAGTTTTTGACCAATCTTTGGAGTGGCAGAAATGGAAACAATGTGAACATCATTCTTTTTACTCATAGTTTCTTCTATTGAAAGAGAGTTGATTACTTCTAGATCAACTAATTGTTTAAAAGATGAGCTATGATCAACTGACAGGTTATCAGCTGAGCATTTATCATCTACTAACCTATCAGTTGATGGAGTAGTATTAGCTAATGATTCTTCAGTTTGTGAAATGCTAAGAATTAAGTCATCTGTTTTCAAGGTTTGACAATATAATGTCTCTGAAGTCTCAACTAATGATTCCTTTCCTTTAATCACATCCTTTGACTTTGTGTTATTAGTATTTTTACATTCTGAAATCTTACTAGAGGATGATTCAACAGAAGGAATAATTGATTCTTTTAAGTGGGAACTTTTGCTTCTAACAAACTTATTTGTGAATACACTTTTGCCTTTAACAGTCTTGTGAAAGGTCTGTGGCAAAATGTCAGTTGTGTCTAAGATATTAAGATACTTACCATAGTTAGCAGCCTTAGAGTAATTTCCACCAATAATAGCTTGAACTTGTTTGGGTATCTGCTCCTTGACACACTGAGTGGTCTTTTCTGCAGATACACACCAAGACTTTACTATTGTTTGGAGGTTATTAAACTTTTTCGTTGCTTCACTAGTTTCTTTTACTAAGATCTCATTAAGTATCTTTTGATTAGCTAGTTCATCATTTAAGATTGTTATCTGCTTAAGTTCCTCATTCTTAAGAATTAACTTTTCCTTTAGTGTTTCTACTTCTAGTTTTAGCTTCTTCTCTCTTTGAATAGCAGACTGGAAATCAATACACAAGTAATCAAACATAGCATTCTTCTCATTATCATCATAGTTAATAAATTTTCCAACCTGATACATAGAAGAAGGATCCCAGTTGGTAGTTAAACAAGCTTTAGCAGCCTTTTTCATATCTTCATCAAAGGAACTACCATCATTGTTGTTGGGCATCATGCAGAACTGAGCAGAGATCACCTCATCTTCATCTGAGGAGAGATCTTTTTGTGCCGAATCTTCTTCTTCAGCAACAAGAACTTGGCCCTGGGCTTTCTTCTTCTTCTTGTCAAGGACAGCAGCAAGGAGTTTCTTATACTTGGCTTCATAATCAATCTTGCTCTCCTGCTTTTGCACAGATGAAGAACCAATGTTATATTTGGACTTACAGTCACTGGCTATGTGGCTAATCTTGCCACACTTATAACACTCTGCTGTGGAGGCATCAAAAGTGGATTTGGGCTTGACAAACTTTGATGACCTCTTGCTGAACCTCTTGACACCCTTTCTCTTCTTGAAAGGTCTGAACTTCTTAACCATCATAGCTACACCTTCAACCAACTCCTCCAGATTACTTTCCTCACAATCTTCCTCATCACTTTCTCCAGCACTCTCCTCTCCATCTCCTTCATCAGAACAAGAATCAATAGTTGCAAAGCTTCTCATCTTTGTATCTCTTGATACAAGGGCAGTTGGTGCATCTTTCACTACCTCCTTCATCTCCTTGGATGATAACTTCCTTTGCTTGACTGATTGCTCATGGTTGAGTAAGTTACCATAGAGAGCAACCAGAGACATTCCCTTAATCTTTTCACTATGTCTTAGAACTATGAGAAAGTGATCCCATGTTTCAGGAAGGGAGTCTAGAAACTTGTTCACAAAGATAAAGTTGCTCTTGGTTATGTCTGCCCTTTTCAAGTCATTAACTAGGCAGTTGAAGCTGGTGTATGTCTGAGTAAGACTCTCACCTTTCTGAGCAAAGAAGAATTCATACTCTCTGTTGAGGAGGAGCTTCTTGTTCTCCTTCACCTCTTCAGTCCCTTCATATGCAACTGTGAGTGTATCTAACATCTCTTTTGCAGAAGAACAGTTAAGCACTTGATGATAGATTTCATTAGGTGGTGCAGATACAAGAGCTGATTTAGCCTTAACATCTAGGCTAACCAACCTCTTATCCTCATCTGTCCACAGATGCATGGGTTTGGTTATGATTCTTTCAGTTGTAGAGGTTTGAACTTCAGATTCTGATGGGATAGATAACACTGATGTTGGAACATAAGGACCATCAGTGACTATTTCAAGCATTTGGATAACAAAGGTGGATATGAAAAGATGTGCTCTACTTTTCCACATGGAGAAATTTTCAGCATCAAACATGGGACATCTAGTTAAGGACCCAGTGTTTGAGATATTCATATTGTTTGCGGATGAGGCCATATTGAGAGGGGTAGAAGCAGTTGTAGAGTAAGCAAAACAGATCTAGATATTGATTATCTAACCTGCTCTGATACCAGTTGTTAGTCCCAGATTGAGTACGCAATAACAAATGTTTGTAGAAGGGGGGGTTGAATACAAACTTTAGCTTTTAAAAATTAAAGAACACTTATATACTTTTATATAATTCTTATTGATATGAATCAAGAATTACATGTACTAGAAGCGGAAATTCTAAGTACAATAAAAGGTGGCAATCAATTTGTCTAACACATAGACAAGCTAACTCTAAAACAACTAATGTATTTAGAGTGTTCAACACATGAACAAGTTTGATTCTACACAATGCTTATACTCTACGAAATTTCTCAACTGATGAGATTTTCTTTTAGTCTAGTAGAGACTTCACTTTGTTGTGTTGTGTAGTATTCTCTGTTTGCATGTCCACCATGCATGAGTATATATAGAAGTCTTGGTGGATCCGGTTGCATGAAGGTAAGAGACCAAGAGGATGTGGAAATATAATATTTTAATTGTAAAGGTAGTGGGTGAAAAGTAAAGTTACTTTAATCAAACGTATGATAAAAGTAATTATACTTTTCTGTAAAAGTGCAACCCAATCACAATATAAAATATTAAAGTCTACATCTACTGTCATGTAGAAGTATCTTTCCCTTTCAATGATTGTACTTTAATCAACACCATGCTTCTGATTGATTTGACTTTACCAAGTATGGGATTGCCAGCCATACTTAGTTGTTTGAACAAATCTTCAAGATCTTTGTCTGTTTGAGGTATCATTATCCTTTTCCAGAGGATAAGGTCAAACCTTTTTTGTCTCATACTTGATCCAAAAAGTGCATTTTACTTTTACAAACAAAGATCTAAGGCATAATAGAACAACACATGTTCTGCCTTTTACATATGACTTACAATCCGAAAAGATAGAATCGATTTGACATTTTTCACGACTCAGCTAACAGATTGTACTAGGAACTCTGATATTCACTACTCAGTTGACAAAATATATCAGTTGATCACTTTTTGCTAGGACTCGGTTGACACATATTGCTCAGCTGATCATATAGGTGCTCAGCTGTTCAATAGTAAGCTTAGGAGAACATAAGCTCATGTATTTGTATGATCAGTTGATCAAGAATGCTCAGCTGATCAATCAAATACATCAGTTTATGAGGAGAGATGACTTGTGTAAAGGAAGACTTACTTAGCTGATGCTCTGGGCCTCAGCTAATCCATTTGTTCACTCACCTGGTAGAGTAGGCACTCAGCTGGTCAAATTTTTCACTCAGCTGATCACTTTCTTCACTCAGCTGATCAATCTGTTTACTCAGCTGATGGAATATTTTCATCAGCTGATAGACTGTTTTCCTCAGCTGATGGTCTTCTTTACTTGTTTTCTTCATCTGATGCTCCTTGGTTGATATCCTTTAGCTGATACATTGAGTAGGATCTGATGCTCATCTGATGTCTTATTTTCCTCAGCTGATGGTTCCATACTTAGCATATTTTTACATAAACTGATTCAAACAATACATGTTTGAATTCTTTCAAAGTCATACTAAATGTAGGGTTTGGTTATCATCAAATCCTATGTTTTAGGATAGGCAGAGTTGATTATTAGGGTGAAGTGATTATCTCCCCAACAATGTATGTATGTATGTATGTATGTATGTATGTATGTATTAACGTAGGTATGTATGCATGCAAGTTGGTGGGATTGTACATGTGTGGGTGTGTTATGTAAGTTAAAAGAGAAGATGACACCTATTTTGCATGTATTCAAATATGAGTGCTAAAACCATCTGACCATAATTTGCAAAAGAAAGTGTGTGTGTGTGTGTGTGTGTGTGTGTGTGTTTTGTTCTCTACCAAGAAACCGAAGAAAAGAAGAAAAGGATCGGAACCTAAGATTGTGTTCTTTAAAATCAATATTAAAGGTTGGTATGTGTAATTTTATCATGTTATTATACATCTTGATGAGTTATCTGATTTTAAATGCATGATTATATGTTAAGTTTTCATTAATGGAACTTGAAGATTCAAAATTTGATTAAAAGGATTTTTGCATGTTTAAATGATTCATATGAATAGAAAGTGTTTAGGATTCATGAATATATGTTTATATATGTTTAAACTTCTTTCTAGAAAGTTTTGATGAATATATATAACTTCGGGGTTTTAAGTTATGATGACGATGAAGTTGTCAGATTGTTGGGGAAGAAGATAATAGGAAATCCGATTCATGCCAAAAACCGATAGATGATGAAATCTGGAAGTCTTGAAAACCGACACTTGTGAAATCCGGGATTGAAATCCGGATACCTTAAAACCGAGACTTTGAAATCCGAATGACCATAAATCCGATACTTAGAATATGAGAACTTAGAATCCGTTTGTGTTAAAAACCGATATTTTGAAATCCGAATGACCATAAATCCGACACTTGACTAGCGGATTCTCAGAAATCCGATGGGTTGGATATCCGACAGTTGGAATCCGATAATCCATAAATCCGACATTTTTATTGATTGGACTTGTAATTGTTTGTTGTTTGATGCTATTTTGTGAATGAATGAATTTTAAATATATGTGGACAGATATATTTATAAATTCGAGACTGATTTGGTTGCTATTGTGTTTTCAGGCAATCAAAAGACTCAGTAACATTAGACTTCTGAGTACTGCATCTGAGATAGAAAGGTGAGTGGATGTTGAACGTGGATGGTAAAGATTATGGTTAATGTTATTGATGTGATGCATGATTGTGATTGATGGATTGTTGATGGAATTGTTGATTGTGAATATTAATTATTGATATCTGTTGCATGACTATTTGGTCGATACGCACTCTTAGTATGATTTTGAGTTGCGTTTGAGAAGTCAGCTAAAGGTGGAATTGGGCTAGGCTCGTCTACTGGTTGGTTGAACAGTGGTAGCCTTACTGATGCATGTGTTACATCAGAGTGGGATTTCAATGTGCCAATTCAGCAGAGGGCTATCGGTATGACTTGACACACCTTCTAGATTGGGGCGTACACTGCCCATTGTGGTATGACTTGCACCGACTACACCACGGTGCTCTCTGTGTTGACCCACTGACATTCGACCTTCTATTCTGATCTCCCTGTTTATATCCACTTCCTTGCCCACCCTGCCTTTGTTGGGAATTATAATGATCAATCTTTGACTTTTGTTGGGCAATTTTCTCCCCATTCCACTTATTCCTGGCAATTAAATCCCCTTCCGCTATCTTTGCCAAGTTGAATGCTTGTGATAAGGTAGTAGCCCACCTAGTGGTGCTACGGAGATCAGGGTGCAGCGCTCCAACAAAGTGAGCAATTTTAGATTCTTCTTCCGGTACCCAGTGTTTCACAAATCTCATTTTCTGATTAAATTGCTTAATCAGATCATCCACTGTCATGTTCCCGGTCATTTGTAAGTCCATAAATTCTTTCTTGATTTCAGCAACCTCAAATGTGCCATAGTACTGTTCACAAAGTTTCTCTTGGAATTGACTCCAAGTAATGCTCTCCTGTTGTTGTTCCGTAAAATGGCCTGTGATTGAATCCCACCAAACCATAGCATCACCCTTCAGCATCCTTGATGCATATTTCACTTTCAGTTCGTTTTCACAGTTACAGGCATCTAGTGCCTTTACCATTTCCCTCAGCCAGTTCAGGGTTATATTAGGGTCAGAACTTCCACTATATTTCGAAGGCTTACAGTCAAGGAATTGTTTATACGTGCATGGCTGCTTAAACCCCGGAAACAAAAAAGGGTAAGCTCCCTGTTGTGGATACGGATAGTAGAATGGTTGTTGTACCATCTGTGTCACTGGTGGTAGGGGCATTGATACTGTTGGTACGGTTGCCTAAGTAAAGATAGCAGCTGATACTGGAGGTTGTTCAGTTTGGGTCAATCTTTGTTCCAGGTTATTTAGTTTAGCTCTAAGATCCATCAATTCATTCTCCAGTTTAAATATGTATTCACTCTGATCTTCTTCCTATTCCTGGCCGGATGTTCCTGCTCGGTTAGTAACATCCAATTCTTCTATCACTGGTGCCTCAGCAGATGATTGAGTGGCAGAAGGGAGGATGGGGTCTTGGGGGTCTCTCTTTCAGCCATATCTGTTACAATCACAACATCTCACAACTTATTAGCATAAACCGTTAGTACTCAAAATACTAACTAATACAAACAACTCTAACTCACTCTAATTCCCCCCTGAAGGAAAGCTTGACCTGTCACGAGCCAAGATTTGGGAATGCAACACTCTAGCCGTGCCTGCATTGCCAAACCTAGGCTCTGATACCAAACTGTAACACCTTAAAATCTAAGCCATTTTTTAAATTGCGTTGTGGAAGCTTTGATTAATTTTAAACATTCATTCCAAATAAAGTAATTACAAAGATATATAAACAAAATATCTGTCCTTGAAAATCCAACATGCATAAGTCTGTGTTACAAAAAATAACTGGCTTGTTTCATTTAAATCTTAGTCATCAGAGTCAAGTCAACTTTTCCTTCCACGAGCTCTCATAATCACAAACCTGCAAAAAGCAACAACTGTGGGGAATTAGCACAAAGCTAAGTGAGTAGAGGTTAAACCCAAAAGCAAACATTAAGTCAATACTAATCATGTAATCACAACCACTAAGAAGACCGGCGGTTCGGCGCAGAACCTACAACCAATGCCGGCCAAAGCAAAGGTTTACCGATTGCCCTCTACTGAATTGGCACAGTGAAATCCCACTCTGAAGCAACATATGCAACAGTAAGGCTACCACTGTTCAACCAACCAGTACACGAGCCCAGCCCAATTCCACGTATAGCTAACTTCTCAAACGCAACTCAAAATCATACTAAGAGTGCGTATCGAACAAATAATCATGCATCAGTCATAATACATAATATTCACAAACAGCAGATCCAATATCAAACCATCACATACAATCATGCCTCACATCAGTAATATTAAACACAATCTTTACCATTCGCATCCAACATCCACTCACCTTTCAATCTCAGGGAAAGCACTCAGAATTCTTATGTTACTGAGCCTTTGGATTTCCTGAAATACAATAATAATCAATCAGTCTCAAATCTTATAAATATATCTGACATATATTTATAATTTATTCATAACATCAACAATTAATAAACAATAACAAATACAATTCCAAACACAATTATCAGATTTTAAAACTATCGGATTTACATTCGGATTCATGAAAATCTGCAACTCAAAGTATCGGATTTGGGAATCCGATGGGCCTCAAAACTGTCGGATTTGTCTTAATCGGATTTTCAAGCACTTGGTTCAAAGTCTCGGATTCAAGAGTATCGGATTTCACTAAGTCCCGGATTTCATGTGTTTCGGATTCTATGTCTCGGTTTTCATGTTTATATATATATATATATATATATATATATATATATATATATATATATATATCAATCGGATTTGGAGTTGTCATAAACCAAGTATCGGTATTCAAAACTTCCGGATTTAAGAATTCGGATTTCCACCTTCGGATTTTATAAGAATCGGTTTTAGCACAATCAATTTTCCTATTTCCAACAATCCGATAACTTCATACTCATCAAATCCGCAAACATCAAAATAGCATAACTCAAACCCAGATTTCATAATAATCATAACTATCATTCCAGAAACATGCATTATACATTTCTAAATACATTCTCATGCAATTAACTATTTGAATCATATGAACATACTAAACTATCAAAATCCTATTCCTTCAAAAACCGATCATGATGTTATTAACATGCAATCTTTAAACTAAACATGAATCATGTTTTCAATCATATAGCATATCAAGAAGGATCATAACATATCAATTTACAAACACCAACCTTAAATCTTTGATTTAAATAATCTCAACTTGGAATCCCGATTCTTTTCTTCTTCTACTCTTTCGGTTTCTTGGCAGAGAGAAGACTCACGAACACACACAACACTTTCTAATTTTTTTTTTTTTGAGATAGTGGGAGTAGGTGACACACACACACATAAGTTTACATGCATATTCGGTGTCATGTTTTCTCTCCAAATTAACCACACAAACCCATGTGTAATTCCACTCACATACATGCATATAAACGTACGGCCATACATACATCTTATTTCAAAATTCAATTAATTAATTATAATCTACTAGCCCTGGTTTGCGGGTGTTACACGAACCGCCGATCTTCTTGGATTTGTGATTACATGCTTTAGTATTGGCTAGTGATGTTTGCTTTTGGGTTTAGCCTCTACTCACTTAGATTTATGGTAATTCCCCACAGTTGTTGCTTTTTGCAGGTTTGTGTTTATGAGGGTTCGTAGAAGGAGAAGTTGACCAAACTCTGATGTCGTGATTTAAAATGAAACGAGCCAGTTTATTTTGTAACACAAAGTTTATGTTTATTGGAATTAAGAACAGATATTTTGATATGTAAATGGTTGTATGAATGAAATGTATGTTTGATTAATTTTAGCTTCCGCAAGGAAATTTTAAAAAAAATGGCTTGGATTTTCTGGTGTTACAGAATCTGCCAGTGGGGTGTTGAAGAGAAAGTTTCAGCCGTCTCATAAATCAGGTCATTCTAAAGGACAATCCTCTGTAGGCGGGAAGACTAAGACTTCAAATAAGCCGAGACCTGACACTCCTTGGTGTTCTCAGTGTCGTACTTACCATGCGGGTGATTGTTCTAGTGCTACCAAACGATGCTGGAGGTGCGGGCAGAAGGGCCACACTAGTACCGAGTGTGGTTTCAAGGAAGATGTCTTTTACCGGTGCCACAAGCCTGGGCACAAGATGACCGACTGACCAAAGAGACAGGGTGCTGGAACCAAGGGGTCTTTTAGGGGCCAGAAGAGAGAAGATGCACCTCGCGCTAAGGGGAGGGCATTTCAGATGACAGCTGAAGAGGCTAAAGCAGCAGGGTATGTCATCACGGGTAATTTTCTTATTAATTATATCCCTTCTTGTGTTTTATTTGACTCTAGAGCTACCTACTCCTTTGTATATGTGGTGTGTCGTAGAAGATTGCAATTACCTGTCGTTCCGTTAACTGAGCCGCTCAGAGTATAGGTTGCTGACGGCAAAGTAGTCTCTGTTACATAGAAAGTTCCTATAGCTATGATTTATATTGATGGGAGTAGTATCCCAATTTCATTTTTCATTATGCCTATTGCGGGCTTCGATGTCGTAATCGGGATGGATTGGCTCAGCAAGCACGATGTTGAGATTCTTTGTTCCAAAAAGATGATCAATATCCCTCTTTCTGATGGATCTTATGTTGTTGCTTGTAGAGAACGACGGGATTCTGATATTCCCATTGTCTCCATGATTAAAGCTCAGAAGTCCATTTCCAAAGGTTGTGACTCTTATTTAGCATACGTTATTGATGCTACAATGGAGAAGCGACCAGTTCGTGATATAAGGGTAGTGTCTGATTACCCTGAGGTATTCCCTGAAGAACTCCCGGGTTTGCCTCTAATCAGAGATGTTGAATTCAAGATTGAACTTATTCCAGGAGCTACACCTGTGGCTCGATCTCCGTATCGTCTTGCACCTTCTGAAATAAGAGAGATGATGACTCAAATTCAGGAGTTGCTCGACAAAGGTTTCATTCATTCGAGTTCCTCGACGTGGGGAGCTCCTGTATTGTTTGTGAAGAAGAAGGATGGAGCAATACGCATGTGTATAGATTACAGGAAGCTTAACAAGCGAACTGTAAAGAATAAGTATCCACTTCCTCGAATCGATGATCTCTTTGATCAATTGCAGGGAGCTACATGCTTCCCTAAGATTGATCTCCGGTCGGGGTACCATCAAGTGCGGGTTCACAAAGAAGATATTCCGAAGACTGCTTTCAGAACTCGTTACGGTCATTATGAATTTCTAGTTATGCCATTCGGTTTAACCAATGCCCCTGCCGTCTTCATGGATATAATGAATAGGGTTTGTAGTACGTTTCTTGATAGATCTGTGATCGTATTCATTGACGATATTCTTGTTTACTCGAAGACGGAAGCTGATCACGAGCTTCATCTTCGTCAGGTTCTCGAAACTCTAAAACGAGAACAATTGTAAGCCAAATTGTCCAAGTGTGAATTCTGGCTTAGGGAAGTTCATTTCCTGGGCCATGTTATATGTCAAGATGGTGTCAAAGTAGATCCAGCTAAGGTGGAGGCTGTGATGAATTAGGGGCTTCCTCGAACTCCTTCCGAAATTAAAAGTTTCCTTCGCTTGGCAGGCTACTATCGGCGGTTTATCCGTGATTTCTCAAAGCTTGCGGGTTCATTGACCAAAGTAACTCGCAAGGATGTGGCGTTTGTCTGGTCGGAAGCTCAGGAGGAAGTTTTTCAGACTCTGAAGCGTTTGTTATGTAAAGCTCCGATCCTTACTCTACCTGAGGGTTCGGAGGACTTTAAAGTATACTGTGATGCCTTGTACGCGGGTTTGGGTTGCGTCCTGATGCAGCGTGATAGAGTGATTGCCTACGCTTCTAGGCAGTTGAAATCACACAAACGGAACTACCCAACCCATGATCTGGAGCTTGCTGCTGTTGTGTTTGCATTGAAGTTATGGAGGCATTACCTTTATGGCACGAAGTGTGTGATTTGCACTGATCACAAAAGTCTATAGTATGTCTTTTCTCAGAAAGAACTTAACATGCGGCAACGCCGTTGGTTGGAGTTAATAAAAGACTACGATTGTAAGATCCGTTACCATCCTGGTAAAGCCAATGTTGTAGCGGACGCTTTAAGCCGTAAAGGACCGACAGCAGAAGCAAAGTAGATGAAGATTACTGTGATTTCAGATTTGATTGCAAACCTAAAAGAAGTCCAGCAGTTAGCATTGCAGGAAGAAAATCTTAAAGCTAAGACGATGAAGAAGTTAAAGGATCAGCTAAATGAAGATAATCGTGGGTTGAAGACTTTTCAATCCAGGATTTGGATACCTCTTGTTGGAGGTAACTGTGAGTTGATTCTACAAGAATCCCATAAGTCCAAATTATCCGTCCATCCGGGAATTGCCAAGATGTACCACGACTTGAAGATGTTATACTGGTGGCCGACTTTCAAGAAGTACATCGCTTCATTTGTGGAGAGATGTCAGATATGCGCGCAAGTGAAGACGGAACACCAGAGACCTTACGGTAATCTGCAGCAACTAGATATTCCGGAGTGGAAATGGGATAATATCACAATGGATTTCATAACAAAGTTACTGAAGACGTCCAGAGGGCACGATATGATATGGGTCATTGTTGACTGATTGACGAAAAGTGCTCATTTCTTGGCTACAAACGAGTTTGCTTCGCTGACTCGTTTAGCTCAACTGTATATCGATGAGATTGTCTCACGTCACGGTCTTCCTTTTTCGATTGTTTCTGATCGTGACTCTCGGTTTGTCTCGAGTTTCTAGCAAAGTCTACAGCGTGAGCTTGGCACTCGTTTTCATCTGAGCACTGCCTATAATCCGCAGACTGATGGCCAATCTGAACGTACGATCCAGACATTGGAAGATATGCTTCGTGCGTGTGTACTCAAATTTGGTGGATCATGGGATTCTCATCTCCCATTGATTGAATTTGCTTATAGTAATTCATATCATTCCAGCATTGGAATGACACCATACGAGATGCTTTACGGAAGACAATGTCGCACTCCGACCTGTTGGTTGGAACCTGGTGAGAAGCAATTCGCTGGACCTGAAATTGTCCAGATAACCTCTGATAAAGTGAATGTGGCTCTTGAAAAGCTAAAATCAGCTATTTGCTGGACCTGAAATTGTCCAGATAACCTCTGATAAAGTGAATGTGGCTATTAAAAAGCTGAAAGCAGCACGGGACCGACAGAAGATGTATGTGGATCCAAAGCGTCATCCCGCTACATTTAAAGTTGATGATCGCGTGTTCTTGAAAGTTTCTCCTTGGAAGGGCATCATTCGTTTTGGGCGTAAGGGGAAGCTAAGTCCACGTTTCATTGGCCCATTCAAAATTGTACGTAAAGTTAATTATCAGACGGTAACTCTAGAGCTGCCGCCTGAGCTAGATGGTATTCACGACACCTTGAACGTGTGCTACTTACGCAAGTGCCACGTTGAAGAGGAGCAGATCATTCCACTGTAGGAGTTAAAGGTTGATTTTTCTAAACGACTAGTTGAAGAACCTGTTGAAATTCTTGACACGAAGGTTAAGAAACTACGTAAGAAGATGATCAAGCTAGTCCTTGTAAAGTGGAAGCACAACTTAGGTCCAAACCTGACTTGGGAAGTTGAGGATGAGATGAAGACAAGGTACCCTCACCTGTTTATCACTGAGCGGATTCCGAGGACGGAATCCTCTTAAGGGGGGTACATTTGTAACATCCTCAACTTGGGCCTAGTTGTAAGTACTAGATACGTGTGTATAGTTAATGTAATAGTAGAGTATTTTAATTGTATGTACTTGTTAAGTTAATTGAATATATATGAGTGTTTATATGTTGTAAGTATGTACGAATAAGTATCAGAATGATTGATATGAGTAATGACATTCTAGGTGAACTTGTCGTGTTAGCAAAGTCAAAACAAGATATCCGTACGTTGTAAATCACTCAGGTGAGTGCCTACTTTCATGAGACTCCGTAGAGTAAGGCCTGTATGCTTGATGACTATATGATTGTATTATGGTTATCTAACTTGTTTTTGCAGGTATGCTCAAGGAGGTAAGTGTATGACTTAAATGATGTTAGAACGTGTATTAGGTGCATGTCAGCAGGTCCAGACTGGAACCGCTTAGTTAATACATGATGATATGTACGGATGAATAAATGTATGATGTTGCATGTAAGATGATGGATCCATGTGGGATCATATGTATATGTATGTATGTGCACTGTCTGCGGACTATCTGAAGCATGGTTAAGGTCAGTCGGTTGTAACTGGATCTCATGAGTACCTCGGGATTTCACGGTGATTTGGGAGGCATCCTGGATCCTAAGTTCTGCAGAACCGCCGTGCCTTAACTTGAGTGATAATCAGCCGGTTGTAGCTGGATTACCTGTGGAGCCTCTGGCACTCTAAACGACGTTTGGTGGACTGCTTTATGCTCCCCCACCAGCGCGGTTGGTCGTGTCTGATCCCCTGGTCTGAGTTGTTGAGCGGGATTGATTACCCTGCAACACATGACTCTTATTGATCTTGTCAGCACACTGCTATGTGTTAAGCTAGCAATGATTGCTTATGTAGGATATGTATGTTGCATTACTTACTGTATTGATGCTTATGATAAGTATGTACTCACTAGCTAAGTTGTTAGCTAATGGTGATATGTTGCCCCTTTTCAGGTAAAGACTAGAAGGCCTGGTGAGGCGGGTGGCTTGTGATTGTAAATAACCCTTGTGGGTTGGAACACTTTATTTTGATATGTAATGTAATTTGATAATATGGTCAGTTCCTATTTTAGGTAACACTAATGAATGTTTTGGAAACAATGATGGTGTAAATAACAGTTTGTTACTTTTAAAAGAAAATTTCCCACTGCTAAATCTGAATTATCATTAAAGTAGCTATTTTCGAAAGCGGTGTTTCAAAAGAACAATGTTACCACTTTAACATTAATTGATTTGTTTACTTGAATACCTGAATCACTTTATAATTAATATAAATAAATTTTTTCAAATTGCATTTATCCTGAAGTCAAATAAGAAATAGAAGAGAGGAATTTGAAAACCTAAAATAATCTCAAAGAGAGTGAATGAATAAATTTATAAAGAATTTGAAAACCAAAACAATTAGTGGTGGCGGGTGGTAGTTGTTGATGACAGTGGTTGCAACAGATGATTCTGGTAATCGATAGAGTTGGCGACGAGAGGTGGAAGTGGCGGCTTCGGCGACAGCAGCAGCGGCAACGGTCTATGATGGTAGTAGAGTGTAGTGGTGGCGGTGTCGTTTATGATGGTGGTAGAGTGTAGTGGTGGCAGTGGTGATTGTGTGACGAGTTACGATGGGGTAGTGGTTGCAGCCAATGGTGGTAGCGACGGACGGTGGTGGCGCTAGAGAGTGGTGGTAGCGATATTGGTGGTGGTGGTGGTGATTGTGCGATGTGTTATGATGGTGTAGTGGTTGCGGTCGATGGTAGTGCTGGTGGTGGTGGCGGGAGCGACGGCGGCCGTTGGTGGTGGTAGCGATATTGGTGGTGGTCAGTAATGTGTTGATTAGTGGGGACACACACATACCTAAATCCATTACCCTGAATTCATTACCCGTAATTTACCGGGGAATGATTCATTACCCATTAATGGGGAATAATTGATTATATTTCACAAAAACAAACAATATTAATCATTGTCATTCTAATTTTTTACCCTCTAAAACTCTCAACCAAGTACCCCTTAGTACTAAAAAATTTGACTAACAACAACATTAAAAGATTCTAACATTTTTTACCTCTTAAGCTCAAGGTGGCCCGGACCTTCATTCTCACACAAAAAGATCCGCCCTTGACTATACACAAAAGGATCCGCCCTTGAATATATAGTTTCGACAATTTACCTTTTCCATATTAGTTGTAAGATCAACTGGTAAGAAGTCCCAAAAATGAGTAAACTTTAGATTTTTTTTTTATTTTTTTATAAAAAAAAGGTCGGGTCCAATTAACCCTTAAATCTAAGGCTGACAATTTAGGTCGGGTTTGGGTTATCGAGTTCGTGTTGTTCACGTTCGTGACAGCTTCGTGTCGACATATTTGTTTTCGTGTCGGGTTTGGGTCTTGTCACTTTAATCGCGTTGAGTTCAAGTCATGTATCGTGTCGACCCATTTCGTCAAAATGTATTCGGGACTTTTTTTCCATTTCGTATATGATTTTCATTTCCAAAATTTCTAATTATTTGTTTGCTTCAATAATTCGAATAGGATTTTCATTGAGATTTTAACTTTTGTATTCATTTCGATCGTATTTGAATTTTGGATACGGTGTTTATTTCAGTTTAATTCGAATTTTAACTTTATTTTTTATTTAACTTATATAAATGTATATAATAAACAATATAATCTACTACGCTTCTACCAAGTACAAATAAATAATATTATTAAACAACCAAAATAAAATTAAAATAATATATCATTAAATACAGTTATGAAGTCAATCTAAAATATTAAAGTACTTCATACAAAGTAAACAAATGTCAAAGTACCAAAACCATAGAGTCAAAATAACAAATACTAAAATGGTGTAATATTGTTTTAGCTTTAAATCTTTTATTCTTTATTTAAGTTTTTAACTTTTAAAGGTTTAGTACTTTTGTTTGTCGAGTTTTATTGCCTAAGATATCACTCCTTCATTTGAATTTACGATCTTCTTTTGGAAATTTAAATTTTAAGTATTACAGACTTTTTTTTATAATTTTATAGTTTTATCCTTAAACGGATCACTTTTAGGTTATCGGGTTGACCCTAACTTGACCAATTTATTTTCAAGTCGGCCTGCTTTTAACCCATTTCAAATGCGTGTCATTTTTTTAATAACGAGTTCTGGTCGTGTTTCGTATTAGGCTAAAAATTGTCAACCTTATTAAAATCATATTGGAGATGTATCCGAAAATTAATATGTGAATTACTAACATTGAGGAGTAATTAGAAAAATATACAACATTGAAAGAATATAATATGAGGTATTGGTGTTACCCTTTTAACTTTTTAGGTAAAGATAAATATTTAATTTTAAATAATAATAAATGAATGTTAATTTTTTATGAATATTAAAAGATAAAATATAATATTGTATAGAGTTAAAGTTGTTATACAAAAAAAAATGTTTCCCCAATGATCTAGTATGAAACATTAAGTATTATTTTATACATCTGCCTATTAATGTATACAAAAATCTGTCCTTGTGATCAATTTTTGTCACATACCGCTAAAGCGAAAACACGAGGCGTCACAGCAAGAGGTCTCATAGCACAAGGTAATAATAGGTAATTCCCAATCATAACTGATAAACTTGAAATTTAAAAGAAGGTACGAGAATCCAATACATATTACAGAAATATAATTTGTTTTTGAAATAAAACATTTCGATAGAAATTTTGTAAATGTCCACACGTGGCATGCTTCCTATGTGCTGTAAGACCTACCGACGATTTCCTGAAAGGCATGAGTAAAGAAAAGGTCAACTACGAGAGTTGGTGAGGACACAGGTTTTATATGCACAAAATAAAGCTTTAATGCAATGATATTTGTGATGGGGACTTTTGCCCATCGAAATTTATGAAGGAGGAAACTTCTGTCCAACCTACATTTTTGTAAAATTTATTGTGTGCGGAAGGTATTTAAATATACTATGATGTTTTTCTTTGCTTGAGTCATTACCAATCCTATGACACCTGTGCCCAATTTAAACCTAACGCCTCATTAGACGTTAGCGGATGGTAAAGTACACCTATAGTTCATCAACCATAAGTGGGGGGTGTCTACCCCAAATAACGCTACCTACAATTACCACAGGCTCCCTTGGTGGAGTTAATGGATAATGTCTAGTTTTTGCGGGACTTTCTTGGAAACTCAAGTACATCAAGCATACTACCATACGGTACAAAATTTTGTATAACATTTGTCATAACAATCAATATTTGTAAACAAATTTGTATTCATGCTTTCACCTCAAATATTTGAGTAAACATATTTAAAAATGGGGCTGTGAATACTCACATTGATTAGTAGCACGAAGAGTGAACAAGTCTTAGCGATCCTCTAGTTCCTTGACACGCTCTTAACCTATTACGTTCATGTCTACCGTAAGGTTCTTTTATTGTTTTTTTTTGAAGTTGTCATGATGGTGATTGTATTTTTATACATAGTTTTTAATAAAAATAATATCATGTTATATTATGCTTTACTATAAATGTGGACTCGCACTTATGTATTTTATTTATGTCATGAAAACTAGACACTCCTTTATGTGTATAAGTATAGTATTTAATATATATATATATATATACACGTTTGAATTGTTATTTTTTAATAAATAATTGTGTGTATATGATTGTTCAAAAATAAGTGGACATACATGCAATGTATTAAACTTATATATTCATTTTGAAGAAAATTATACATTCGCTCAACGCATAAATATATTTTATGTGAGAAAATAAGTTTTGTATACATATATGGTATTTAAATAAACAAACACGCTCGTGTGTAATATATAGTTTTTAAATAATTTTGCACACATATATAATATGAGATTTTTAAATAGAGTTTTTCAAATGATCATGAACCCATATGTGTGTGTATATGTATATATATATATATATTTATATATTAAAAATAGGTAAGTTTACATGCCTGTAGTATATATCTATAAATAAGGATGCATATTTGCATGCACTCATGATCATATATATTTACTTTTGGAAAATAATGAAAAGTAGAAGATTATTTTGTTTCACCATCATGATCTTGTATATAAATATATAATATATAAATATATAATATGTACTTTTAGTTTTTGTTGTTCTTGGAGTTCTTGTTTATCACCAACCACTTTCATCATTCTTTTTCACCATAATATTAGTTATAATATAGAGATAAGCACATCATGCATGTTTTTATTTTTGCCATACAACATTTGGTAGGATAAATCCATACATCAAATGGTAGGATAAAGTCCTTACTCCAATAATGGTAGGATCATAACATGCATGCGTTCATCTACTTATATTGTTGCATTTTCCATTGATCACCACTTTTTAGTGTGTGATTTACCCTTAGAATACTAAGGTTCTGAGATTTACATTTGTTAAAGAAAGGAAAAAGGATGAATGTGGTGGGTTTTGTTAAGAACAACAAGATTTCAAAGACTAGTGTTAGAGATTGGTGATTATACCTTCAAAAGGCACCAACAAGTATGTAAAAGAGATGGTTCCTTCTTGAACTCCTTTGATCTCTTGAAGATGGATTTTATAGAGTATGAGAGTGTAAGGAAATGAGAGAGTAAGTTGGTTGAATGTGGTGTGAAAAATGAAAGGAAAGTGTTGGTATTTATAGAAAAAAAAGAAGAAGAAGGTGAGAGGGGGGGGCGACTTCAAGGAGGAGGGGGGTGAGGTGGTGATAATGGTTGAGTGTGTAAGTAAGATAAATGATGGTGTTTGGGGTTGACTTCTTTTTTTTTTGTTTATTATATACAATATATATATATAATTATATACATGTTTTTATATATAAATGTATATAATTTTATTTATTAATTTATTTATTTATTATTATTATAATATATATATATATTTTTTATTATTTATTATTATCTTTTTATATATATAAATATATATATATATATACATTTGATTTTGGTGACGGTTGTCACACTACCTGGTGAGAGATAATCCTCACCAGTAAGAATCTCGGTAAATACCTGTAAATGTCCACACTTGACATACATGACCAAGAACTAAGGGAGACTATCATAATCTCTAGTTTGACACTGTTGTGAATATATAAAAAGACATAGGTAGCATGCCACGGTTGTCACAGTCTCCCCTAGTATTTATTATTATTACATACATGACCAAGCACTATTCACGATACGTTTCATGTGTCTATAACCCTGAAACTCGACTTAAAATCTAATGACACAAAACTTCTATCTGCTCCTGAGTCAAATAATATTGATGCATAGTGATCATTATGAAGAAAGGTACCTGCGACCACATCCGCATTTTGCCTAGCGTCATTTACTCCCACTTCAAATACTCAGCCACGGGCTTGGCCTCCCTGGTTTGGCTGGTTCCCTTGGCGATCTTGGTTGGCATTGGATCCTTGGTTGGGGCGTGGACAAACATGTGGATGATGTTCTAAACTTCCACATTTGTTGCAAGGCCTTGCCTTACAATCCTTGGCAAAGTGGCCTCCTCTCTTGCACCTAAGGCAGATAATGCACTTGCCCCTGTGACGGTTCCCGCACCTATCACACCTCTGGTTGGTCCTTCCTTCTCCTCCTGCCCCCTGCGCCTGAACCCCGTAGTTCCTGCTGACCTTCTGATTCTTCCAAGATCTCTCACCAGATTCTTTCTTTGAGGGTTCTTCCATCCTCCTCTTACCCTTACCTTTGGCATTAACAAATAGTCCAGATCGGACAGCATTGTTCGTAAGACTGGTGGCCAAGTTTACCGCGCTCTGAAGTGTAGTGGGGTTCACAGATGTGACATTAGCCCGTATTTCAGGAGCTAGCCCCCAGACATATCTGTCTATGCGATTTTCTTCGGGGGTTACCAGGTGTGGTACTAGCTTAGGTAGCTCGTGAAAGCGAGAATTATATGAGTTAATATCACTCCCCACCATCTCGTGGTTCCAGAGTTCAGCTTCCAACTTCTGTATCTCACTCTTTGAACAGAACTCATCCTTCAGTAGTATGATGAATTCTGTCCAAGTGAGTTGGTGAGCAGCATCCCTTCCTCGGGTTTGTACTTGGTGTTCCACCATGATAATGCCTTTCCTTGTAGTAAGCAGGCAGCAATTCCACCTTGTTAGCTTCAGTGCATTTGCTTATGCTTAGTACCGACTCCATGCTTTCGATCCATGCAAGTAGTCAGACGGCTCCTTCGGTTCCGTTAAACTCTTTAGGGTTACATGCCCTAAAGGATTTGTACGTACAACTGGTGTTCCCAGTCGCTTCAGGTCCTGTGTTCGTATTCAACCCTACTGTTACTTGTCGTACGATATTAGGAAGTTCCGCAATGAGTCGCTCCGTCACTTGTTGTGAGACGTCGGGGTTAAGTCTTGGTGGCATGATTTTAAGGCATAGGGATAAGGTAGTTTAAGGATGGTCGATTTGTAGTATAGCTAAGTGCGCAAACACTACATTTATATTTCATAATATAACTAAACATGCAAACACAATATTCATAATATCACAAAAATAGGCAACTTTTTGGTATATTATCATAACTATTTCATTACATAGCTTGAGTGGTCGGGTATACATGGAGTTTTAAAATTTCCCGATCCACTTATATTTATATGATTGGGTACTTGTAACAAAATTTCCCAATCGTGATTATATTCTAGAGGGGTCTATGTAGTAGTTCTAATATTTTACTAGTAAGATAAGCTAAAAAGTCCGAAATAGTCTTTATGCTAAATCAGAAGTGTTTTCCTATTATTACTCCCACTAAGATCGCAATCACTAGTGTTATCCCAGCTAGGATCCTTAGTTGCACAAGCAACCTCCTCATGCCCTCCTGGTCCCCAATTCGACCCTGGTCGTGTGTTGATACTGGCCTTCCGCCATCTCGGCGAGGGCGTCGATCGAGTGATGTTGGCAGTCCAAACATCCTCCCATGAAATCGACCTGTGTGGTCAGCTGTCTCAATTGTCGAGTCTGGGCTTCTAGCATTCCTGGAGGTATGACCGGTACTCCATGTACAGTTGTGGAGTACCCCGATGCCGCCATCCTGGGTCGAGACGGTCCGCCAGTGACCGGTGCCGATGGTCTAGCGCGTGGAGGCAATCCCGTTGTTTTATGGGCTGTTTGCCTAATACGCAGGCCGTGCAGGGGTGCTAGGAAGTTAGGTGGTAAGCTTGGTGGAGTCCTTTGACAGAATCCCGATGGTAAAAACGGTGAACTCCTCCTACTAGATATTTCGGTTTCTTCTCCCGACGAATCATCTTGTTGTTCCGTGGCCTGCCGGGATGCATTATCGGAGTTTTCGGTGGGTTCCGACTCGCTGTTGCATTCTGGTCCTGGGGTGTATTCGATTGACATGTTGATCTACGATAATGATCTACTTGGTTACTAGTGTACTATAGTGAGTGCTTAGTAGATGTTATGCATAGTGTTCACACACAATCATGATGCTTAAAAGAAATTTTTATTTAAGAATAGTTCTATTATAACTAACTTGAGTATCCCATCACACATACTTGAATTAAACATAGGTGATAAGACTTTGTTTAATTAAAGTAAGATAATGGAAATCTCAACTTAGCCACATTAGTGAGATGCTTTATTGTTTAAAGATTTATTTTTTTGAAAATTTTTATTTTAATATATATTTATTTTGAAAACCTTCGGTTATAGTTGGTGTTTTCCCCCATAAGGAAAAAGGCATTCTCTATAACCTTCGGCTCTCATACCAAATCTGTCACACCCCGATGAAGCGGAAACACGAGGCGTCACAGCAAGACGTCTCATAGCACAAGGTAATAGGTATTTCCCAATCATAACTGATAAACTTGAAATTTAAAAGAAGGTACGATAATCCAATACATATTAGAGAAATATAAATTGGATTCTCGTACCTTCTTTTAAATTTCAAGTTTATCAGTTATGATTGGGAATTACCTATTACCTTGTGCTATGAGACCTCTTGCTGTGACGCCTCGTGTTTCCACTTTAGCGGGGTGTGACAGCAAGAGGTCTCATAGCACAAGGTAATAGGTAACTCCCAATCATAACTGATAAACTTGAAATTTAAATGAAGGTACGAGAATTCAATACATATTACAGAAATATAAATTGTTTTTGAAATAAAACATTTCGATTGGAAATTTTGTAAATGTCCACACGTGGCATGCTTCCTATGTGCTGTAAGACCTACCGGCGATTTCCTGAAAGGCATGAGTAAAGAAAAGTTCAACTACGAGAGTTGGTGAGCAAACAGGTTTTATATGCACAAAATAAAGCTTTAATGCAATGATATTTGTGATGGGGACTTTTGCCCATCGAAATTTATGAAGGAGGAAACTTTTGTCCAACCTACATTTTTATAAAATTTATTGTGTGCGCAAGGTAGTTAAATATACTATGATGTTTTTCTTTGCTTGAGCCATTACCAATCCTACGAAACAATAAAGGAACACCTATAGTTCATCAACCATACGTGGGGGGTGTCTACCCCAAATAGCGCTACCTACAATTACCACAGGCTCCCTTGGTGGAGTTAATGGATAATGTCTAGTTTTTGCAGGACTTTCTTTGAAATTCAAGTACATCAAGCATGCTACCATACAGTATAATATTTTGTATAACATTTGTCATAACAATCAATATTGTAAACAAATTTGTATTCATGCTTTCACCCCAAATATTTGAGTAAACATATTCAAAAATGGGGCTGTGAATACTCACATTGATTAGTAGCACAAAGAGTGAGCAAGTCTTAGTGATCTTCTAGTTCCTTGACACTCTCTTAACCTATTACGTTCACGTCTACCGTAAGGTTCTTTTATTGTTTTCTTTGAAGTTGTCATGATGGTGATTGTATTTTTATATATAGTTTTTAATAAAAATAATATCATGTTATATTATGCTTTACTATAAATGTGGACTCGCACTTATGTATTTTATTTATGTCATGAAAAGTAGACACTCCTTTATGTGTATAAGTATAGTATTTAATATATATAAATATATACGTTTGTATTGTTATTTTTAAATAAATAGATGCGTGTATATGATTGTTCAAAAATAAGTGGACATACATGCAATGTATTATACTTATATATTCATTTTTAAGAAAATTATACATTCGCTCAACGCATATATATATTTTATGTGAGAAAATAAGTTTTGTAAGCATATATGGTAATTAAATAAACATACACACTCGTGTGTAATATATAGTTTTTAAATAATTTTGCACACATATATAATATGAGAATTTTAAATAGAGTTTTTCAAGTGATCATGAACCCATATGTGTTTGTATATGTATATATATATATATATATATATATATATATATATATATATATTTATATATGAAAATAGGTAAGTTTCCATGCATGTAGTATATATCTATAAATAAGGATGCATATTTGCATGCATTCATGATCATATATATTTACTTTTGAAAAATAATGAAAAGTATAAGATTATTTTGTTTCACCATCATGATCTTGTATATAAATATATAATATATAAATATATAATATATAAATATATAATATGTTCTTTTAGTTTTTGTTGTTCTTGGAGTTCTTGTTTATCACCAACCACTTTCATCATTCTTTTTTACCATAATATTAGTTATAATATAGAGATAAGCACATGCATGTTTTTATTTTTGTCATACAACATTTGGTAAGATAAATCCATACATCAAATGGTAGGATAAAGTCCTTACTCCAATAATGGTAGGATCATAACATGCATGCGTTCATCTACTTATATTGTTCCATTTTCCATTGATCACCACTTTTTAGTATGTGATTTACCCTTAGAATACTAAGGTTCTTAGATTTACGTTTGTTAAAGAAAGGAAAAAGGATGAATGTGGTGGGTTTTGTTAAGAACAACAAGATTTAAAAGACTAGTGTTAGAGATTGGTGATTATACCTTCAAAAGGCACCAACAAGTATGTAAAAGATATGGTTCCTTGTTGAACTCCTTTGATCTCTTGAAGATGGATTTTAGAGAGAGTATGAGAGTGTAAGGAAATGAGAGAGTAAGTTGGTTGAATGTGGTGTGAAAAATAAAAGGAAATGGTTGGTCTTTATAGAAAAAAAAAAGAAGAAGGTGAGAGGGGGGGGGGACGACTTCAAGGAAGGGGGGGTGGTGAGGTGGTGATAATGGTTGAATGTGTAAGTAAGATAAATGATGGTGTTTGGGGTTGACTTCTTTTTTTTTGTTTATTATATACAATATATATATATATATATAATTATATACATGTTTTTATATATAAATGTATATAATTTTATTTATTCATTTATTTATTATTATTATTATATATATTTTTTATTATTTATTATTATCTTTTTATATATATATACACATTTGCTTTTGGTGACCGTTGTCACAGTCTCCCCTAGTTAGAGAAATTTCGTCCCGAAATTTACTTTGTACTAACCTTATTAAAGAGGTGAGGATATTTATGTTTCATGTAGTCTTTGCGCTCACATGTGTATTCGGGTCCGTGTCTTGAATTCCATCGACCTTTTAAAATTGGAATTTCGCTTCTCCTAAGCTGTTTGACTTCTCGGTCTAAAATCTCTATCGGTTCCTCTGTGAAGCGTAACTGTTCACTGACTTGAACTTCTTCTAATGGTACTACCAATGAGTTGTCGGACAAACATTTCTCGAGGTTCGACACATGAAACATATCGTGAATAGCGCTCAATTCTGCAGGTAGATTGAGTTTATATGCTACTGGACCAATTCTTTTAGTAACCTCAAATGGACCAACATATCGAGGGCTTAACTTTCCTCTCTTTCCAAAACGAATGATGCCTTTCCATGGAGATACTTTCAGAAGTACCTTATCTCCAACTTGGAATTCTAAAAGCTTTCTCCTGTTGTCCGCATAGCTTTTCTGGCAATCCTGTGCCTCCTTGAGCCTTTCCTTGATGACAGAGATCTTATCGGTAGTCTCTTGGATGATATCAGGCTTGATCAATTGTTGATTGCCAACTTCTACCCAGCTTAGAGGAGATCGGCACTTACGTCCATATAGTGCTTCGTACGGGGCGCACTGTATGCTGGTGTGATAGCTGTTATTATATGAAAACTCAACCAAGGGTAGGTGAGTATCCCAACTTCCTCCAAAGTCTACCACACATGCTCGTAACATGTCCTCTAGGGTTTGTATGGTTCTTTCTGATTCTCCGTCGGTTTGTGGATGGTAAGACGTACTTAAATAAATCAAAGTACCTAACGCTTTTTGTAGTGATTGCCAAAATCGAGATGTAAATCCGCTATCTCTATCCGAAATTATAGAAATAGGCACGCCATGTCGTGTCACAATCTCGTTAATATATATCTGGGCAAGCCTTTCCATCTTATAATCTTCCCGGATTGGAAGAAAGTGTGCAGACTTAGTAAGTCTATCCACCACAACCCATATAGCATCGTGAGCTTTTGCCATCCTTGGCAGCTTGGTGATGAAATCCATTGTTATTTGTTCCCATTTCCATTGCGGTATTTTAGGCTGTTGTAGTAAACCAGACGGCTTCTGGTGTTCTGCCTTTACTTTTGCACATGTTAGGCATTTTCCTACATACATGGCGACGTCCTTTTTAATGCCCGGCCACCAATAATACTCCTTAAGATCCTTATACATCTTATCAGCTCCGGGGTGTATGGAGTACCTTGACTGATGAGCTTCATCCAAAATAGTAGCCCTTATATTGTTGTATTTCGGGATCCATACTCGGTTCTCGAAATAGCGTGCTCCATCAGTCTTGGTTACGAACCTTGACTCCAAGCGGTGAAGGACTTCGTCTTGCAAATTCTTCTCCTTTAATGCCTCCTCCTGACTTACAATAATTTGGCTCTTCAAACTAGTTTGAACTAACGCTCCCATTGCTCTAGTCCTAGTCGGCTTCACTCTTTCTTTCCTACTCAATGCGTCTGCTACTACATTTGCCTTGCCAGGGTGGTACTTGATTTTGCAGTCATAGTCGCTGAGTAGCTCAACCCATCTCCTTTGCCTCATGTTGAGCATTTTCTGATCGAAAATGTGTTGGAGACTCTTATGGTCCATGTAGATGGTACACTTAGTGCCATAGAGGTAATGTCTCCAGATTTTGAGTGCAAACACCACTGCTCCCAGTTCCAAGTCATGAGTAGTGTAGTTCTTCTAATGGACTTTTAGTTGTCTTGATGCATAAGCGACAACTTTATCTCTCTGCATCAATACACACCCTAGTCCTTGGTGCGAAGCGTCACAGAAAACAATAAAATCATCATTTCCTTCAGGTAGATTTAAGACAGGCGCGTTGCACAGTTTGAGCTTGAGTGTTTGAAATGCCTCTTCTTGTTTCTCTCCTCAGACAAATTTCCTATCTTTCTGAGTTAGAGCAGTTAGCGATTGTGCAATCTTTGAGAAGTTCGCTATGAATCGTCTGTAGTAACCTGCCAACCCAAGAAATTCGCGTACTTCGGTTGGTGTTTTTGGCGCTTCCCATTTCTTGATGGCCTCAATTTTTGCCGGGTCTACTTGAATCCCGTTTTTGTTCACCACATGACCAAGAAAGTGTATTTCGCGAATCCAGAATTCGCACTTAGAGAGTTTTGCGTACAGCTTCTGGTCCTTATGTAGTGTTAGTACCAATTCTAGATGTCGTTCGTGATCCTCCTTTCTTCTAGAATAAATGAGTATGTCGTCAATGAATACGATAACAAATTTATCCAAGTATGGTCTACAAACCCTATTCATCAAATCCATGAAAACGGCTGGAGCGTTGGTTAACCCAAAAGGCATGACCAAGAACTCGTAATGCCAGTAACAGGTCCTAAATGCCGTTTTAGGAATATCTTCTTCGCCTACTCGTAGTTGATGATATCCTGACCGGAGGTCGTTCTTTGAAAAGTAGGTAGCTCCTTGAAGTTGATCGAATAAATCATCAATCCTAGGAAGTGGATATCGATTTTTGACGGTTAACTTGTTAAGCTCTCTATAGTCAATGCACATTCGTAACGACCCGTCCTTCTTTTTGACGAAGAGTACTGGAGCTCCCCAAGGCAATGAGCTCGGTCTGATAAATCCCTTGTCAAGCAATTCTTGAAGTTGTGCTGACAATTCTTGCATTTCTGACGGTGCTAACCGATATGGCGCTTTAGCTACCGGCGCTGCTCCAGGTACTAAGTCGATGTGAAACTCGACTTGACGGTTCGGGGGTCAATCCTGGTAGTTCCTCGGGAAAGACCTCAGGAAAGTTTTGAACTATCGGGATATCCCGGAAGCACTTCTCCTTTGCTTCCTTATTAACGACGTGTGCTAACAGTGCTTCACATCCCTTCATCAAGTATTTTCGCATTTTCATGCAAGATACTATTCTCAATTTCTTTCCCGACTTTTCTCCATATATGACGAGTTTGTCACCTTTCGCCATTGGGATGCGTACGATCTTTTCGTAACAACATATCTCCGCTTGGTGTTAGGTAAGCCAGTCCATACCGATGATTACATCAAAACTTCCTAATTCTATTGGAATTAGATCTATGCTAAATACCTTGTCAGCTAAGTTCAAAGCGCAACCCATAATTATATGTTTAACCCTAGTTTCTTGACCGTTGTCAAACTCAATGGTATAGGCTTCTTTTATCTTTTCAGTTTTCAAGTTAAGCTTTGTTTTAAAATCTAATGACATAAAACTTCTATCTGCTCATGAGTCAAGTAATATTGATGCATAGTGATCATTATGAAGAAAGGTACCTGCGACCACATCCACATTTTGCCTAGCGTCATTTACTCCCACTTCAAATACTCGGCCACGGGCTTGGCCTCCCTGGTTTGGCTGGTTCCCTTGGCGATCTTGGTTGGCATTGGGTCCTTGGTTGGGGCGTGGACAAACTTGTGGATGATGTTCTAAACTTCCACATTTGTTTCATGGCCTTGCCTTACAATCCTGGGCAAAGTGGCCTCCTCTCTTGCACCTAAGGCAGATAATGCACTTGCCCTTGTGACGGTTCCCGCACCTATCACACGTCTGGTTGGTCCTTCCTTCTCCTCCTCGCCCTTGCACCTGAACCCCGTAGTTCCTGCTGACCTTCTCATTCTTCCAAGATCTCTCACCAGATTCTTTCTTTGACGGTTCTTCCATCCTCCTCTTACCCTTACCTTTGGCATTAACAAATAGTCCGGATCGGACAGCATTGTTGGTAAGACTGGTGGCCAAGTTTACCGCGCTCTGAAGTGTAGTGGGGTTCGCAGATGTGACATTAGCCCGTATTTCAGGAGCTAGCCCCCAGACATATCTATCTATGCGATTTTCTTCGGGGGTTACCAGGTGTGGTACTAGCTTAGGTAGCTCGTGAAAGCGAGAATTATATGAGTTAATATCACTCCCCACCATCTCGTGGTTCCAGAGTTCAGCTTCCAACTTCTGTATCTCACTCTTTGAACAGAACTCTTCCTTCAGTAGTTTGATGAAATCTGTCCAAGTGAGTTGGTGAGCAGCATCCCTTCCTTAGGTTTGTACTTGGTGTTCCACCATGATAATGCCCTTCCTTGTAGTAAGCAGGCAGCAAATTCCACCTTGTTAGCTTCAGTGCATTTGCTTATGCTTAGTACCGACTCCATGCTTTCGATCCATGCAAGTAGTCAGACGGCTCCTTCGGTTCCGTTAAACTCTTTAGGGTTACATGCCCTAAAGGATTTGTACGTACAACTGGTGTTCCCAGTCGCTTCAGGTCCTGTGTTCGTATTCAACCCTGCTGTTACTTGTCGTACGATATTAGGAAGTTCCGCAATGAGTCGCTCCGGCATGATTTTAAGGCATAGGGATAAGGTAGTTTAAGGATGGTCGATTTGTAGTATAGCTAAGTGCGCAAACACTACATTTATATTTCATAATATAACTAAACATGCAAACACAATATTCATAATATCACAAAAATAGGCAACTTTTTGGTATATTATCATAACTATTTCATTACATAGCTTGAGTGGTCGGGTATACATGGAGTTTTAAAATTTCCCGATCCACTTATATTTATATGATTGGGTACTTGTAACAAAATTTCCCAATCGTGATTATATTCTAGAGGGGTCTATGTAGTAGTTCTAATATTTTACTAGTAAGATAAGCTAAAAAGTCCGAAATAGTCTTTATGCTAAATCAGAAGTGTTTTCCTATTATTACTCCCACTAAGATCGCAATCACTAGTGTTATCCCAGCTAGGATCCTTAGTTGCACAAGCAACCTCCTCATGCCCTCCTGGTCCCCAATTCGACCCTGGTCGTCTGTTGATACTGGCCTTCCGCCATCTCGGCGAGGGCGTCGATCGAGTGATGTTGGCAGTCCAAACATCCTCCCATGAAATCGACCTGTGTGGTCAGCTGTCTCAATTGTCGAGTCTGGGCTTCTAGCATTCCTGGAGGTATGACCGGTACTCCATGTACAGTTGTGGAGTACCCCGATGCCGCCATCCTGGGTCGAGACGGTTCGCCAGTGACCGGTGCCGATGGTCTAGCGCGTGGAGGCAATCCCGTTGTTTTTTTGGGCTGTTTGCCTAATACGCAGGCCGTGTAGGGGTGCTAGGAAGTTAGGTGGTAAGCTTGGTGGAGTCCTTTGACAGAATCCCGATGGTAAAAACGGTGAACTCCTCCTACTAGATATTTCGGTTTCTTCTCCCGACGAATCATCTTGTTGTTCCGTGGCCTGCCGGGATGCATTATAGGAGTTTTCGGTGGGTTCCGACTCGCTGTTGCATTCTGGTCCTGGGGTGTATTCGATTGACATGTTGATCTACGATAATGATCTACTTGGTTACTAGTGTACTATAGTGAGTTCTTAGTAGATGTTATGCATAGTGTTCACACACAATCATGATGCTTAAAAGAAAATTTTATTTAAGCATAGTTCTATTATAACTAACTTGAGTATCCCATCACACATACTTGAATTAAACATAGGTGATAAGACTTTGTTTAATTAAAGTAAGATAATGGAAATCTCAACTTAGCCACATTAGTGAGATGCTTTATTGTTTAAAGATTTATTTTTTTGAAAATTTTTATTTTTATATATATATTTTTTTTGAAAACCTTCGGTTATAGTTGGTGTTTCCCCCTATAAGGAAAACGGCATTCTCTATAACCTTCGGCTCTGATACCAAATCTATCACACCCCGCTAAAGCGGAAACACGAGGCGTCACAGCAAGACGTCTCATAGCACAAGGTAATAGGTAATTCCCAATCATAACTGATAAACTTGAAATTTAAAAGAAGGTACGAGAATCCAATACATATTACAGAAATATAAATTGCATTCTCGTACCTTCTTTTAAATTTCAAGTTTATCAGTTATGATTGGGAATTACCTATTACCTTGTGCTATGAGACCTCTTCCTGTGACGCCTCGTGTTTCCGCTTTAGCGGGGTGTGACAGCAAGAGGTCTCATAGCACAAGGTAATAGGTAATTCCCAATCATAACTGATAAACTTGAAATTTAAAAGAAGGTACGAGAATCCAACACATATTACAGAAATATAAATTGTTTTTGAAATAAAACATTTTGATTGGAAATTTTGTAAATGTCCACACGTGGCATGCTTCCTATGTGCTGTAAGACCTGCCGACGATTTCCTGAAAGGCATGAGTAAAGAAAAGTTCAACTACGAGAGTTGGTGAGGACACAGGTTTTATATGCACAAAATAAAGCTTTAATGCAATGATATTTGTGATGGGGACTTTTGCCCATCGAAATTTATGAAGGAGGAAACTTTTGTCCAACCTACATTTTTGTAAAATTTATTGTGTGCGCAAGGTATTTAAATATACTATGATGTTTTTCTTTGCTTGAGCCATTACCAATCCTATGAAACCTGTGTCCAATTTAGACCTAACGCGTTGTTAGACGTTAGCGGATGGTAAAGTACACCTATAGTTCATCAACCATAAGTGGGGGGTGTCTACCCCAAATAGCGCTACCTACAATTACCACAGGCTCCCTTGGTGGAGTTAATGGATAATGTCTAGTTTTTGCAGGACTTTCTTTGAAATTCAAGTACATCAAGCATGCTACCATACAGTACAATATTTTGTATAACATTTGTCATAACAATCAATATTTGTAAACAAATTTGTATTCATGCTTTCACCCCAAATATTTGAGTAAACATATTCAAAAATGGGGCTGTGAATACTCACATTGATTAGTAGCACAAAGAGTGAGCAAGTCTTAGTGATCTTCTAGTTCCTTGACACGCTCTTAACCTATTACGTTCACGTCTACCGTAAGGTTCTTTTATTGTTTTCTTTGAAGTTGTCATGATGGTGATTGTATTTTTATACATAGTTTTTAATAAAAATAATATCATGTTATATTATGCTTTACTATAAATGTGGACTCGCACTTATGTATTTTATTTATGTCATGAAAAGTAGACACTCCTTTATGTGTATAAGTATAGTATTTAATATATATATAAATATATACGTTTGTATTGTTATTTTTAAATAAATAAATGCGTGTATATGATTGTTCAAAAATAAGTGGACATACATGCAATGTATTATACTTATATATTCATTTTTAAGAAAATTATACATTCGCTCAACGCATATATATATTTTATGTGAGAAAATAAGTTTTGTATGCATATATGGTATTTAAATAAACATACACACTCGTGTGTAATATATAGTTTTTAAATAATTTTGCACACATATATAATATGAGAATTTTAAATAGAGTTTTTCAAGTGATCATGAACCCATATGTGTGTGTATATGTATATATATATATATATTTATATATGAAAATAGGTAAGTTTACATGCATGTAGTATATATCTATAAATAAGGATGCATATTTGCATGCATTCATGATCATATATATTTACTTTTGGAAAATAATGAAAAGTATAAGATTGTTTTGTTTCACCATCATGATCTTGTATATAAATATATAATATATAAATATATAATATGTTCTTTTAGTTTTTGTTGTTCTTGGAGTTCTTGTTTATCACCAACCACTTTCATCATTCTTTTTTACCATAATATTAGTTATAATATAGAGATAAGCACATGCATGTTTTTATTTTTGTCATACAACATTTGGTAAGATAAATCCATACATCAAATGGTAGGATAAAGTCCTTACTCCAATAATGGTAGGATCATAACATGCATGCGTTCATCTACTTATATTGTTGCATTTTCCATTGATCACCACTTTTTAGTATGTGATTTACCCTTAGAATACTAAGGTTCTTAGATTTACATTTGTTAAAGAAAGGAAAAAGGATGAATGTGGTGGGTTTTGTTAAGAACAACAAGATTTCAAAGACTAGTGTTAGAGATTGGTGATTATACCTTCAAAAGGCACCAACAAGTATGTAAAAGAGATGGTTCCTTGTTGAACTCCTTTGATCTCTTGAAGATGGATTTTAGAGAGAGTATGAGAGTGTAAGGAAATGAGAGAGTAAGTTGGTTGAATGTGGTGTGAAAAATAAAAGGAAATGGTTGGTCTTTATAGAAAAAAAAAGAAGAAGGTGAGAGGGGGGGGGGGGGGACGACTTCAAGGAAGGGGGGGGGGTGGTGAGGTGGTGATAATGGTTGAATGTGTAAGTAAGATAAATGATGGTGTTTGGGGTTGACTTCTTTTTTTTTGTTTATTATATACAATATATATATATAATTATATACATGTTTTTATATATAAATGTATACAATTTTATTTATTCATTTATTTATTATTATTATTATATATATTTTTTATTATTTATTATTATCTTTTTATATATAAATATATATATATATATACACATTAGCGTTTGGTGACGGTTATCACAGTCTCCCCTAGTTAGAGAAATTTCGTCCCGAAATTTACTTTGTACTAACCTTATTAAAGAGGTGAGGATATTTATGTTTCATGTAGTCTTCATGTTCCCATGTGTATTCGGGTCCGTGTCTTGAATTCCATCTACCTTTTAAAATTGGAATTTCGCTTCTCCTAAGCTGTTTGACTTCGCGGTCTAAAATCTCTATCAGTTCCTCTGTGAAGCGTAACTGTTCACTGACTTGAACTTCTTCTAATGGTACTACAAATGAGTTGTTGGACAAACATTTCTTGAGGTTCGACACTTGAAACGTATCGTGAATAGCGCTCAATTCTGCAGGTAGATTGAGTTTATATGCTACTGGACCAATTCTTTTAGTAACCTCAAATGGACCAACATATCGAGGGCTTAACTTTCCTCTCTTTCCAAAACGAATGATGCCTTTCCATGGAGATACTTTCAGAAGTACCTTATCTCCAACTTGGAATTCTAAAAGCTTTTTCCTGTTGTCCGCATAGCTTTTGTGGCAATCCTGTGCCTCCTTGAGCCTTTCCTTGATGACAGAGATCTTATCAGTAGTCTCTTGGATGATATCAGGCTTGATCAATTGTTGATTGCCAACTTCTACCCAGCTTAGAGGAGATCGGCACTTACGTCCATATAGTGCTTCGTATGGGGCGCACTGTATGTTGGTGTGATAGCTGTTATTATATGAAAACTCAACCAAGGGTAGGTGAGTATCCTAAATTCCTCCAAAGTCTACCACACATGCTCGTAACATGTCCTCTAGGGTTTGTATGGTTCTTTCTGATTGTCCGTCGGTTTGTGGATGGTAAGACGTACTTAAATCAATCAGAGTACCTAACGCTTTTTGTAGTGATTGCCAAAATCGAGATGTAAATCCGCTATCTCTATCCGAAATTATAGAAATAGGCACGCCATGTCGTGTCACAATCTCGTTAATATATATCTGGGCAAGCCTTTCCATCTTATAATCTTCCCGGATTGGAAGAAAGTGTGCAGACTTAGTAAGTCTATCCACCACAACCCATATAGCATCGTGAGCTTTTGCCGTCCTTGGCAGCTTGGTGATGAAATCCATTGTTATTTGTTCCCATTTCCATTGCGGTATTTCAGGCTGTTGTAGTAAACCAGACGGCTTCTGGTGTTCTGCCTTTACTTTTGCACATGTTAGGCATTTTCCTACGTACATGGCGACATCCTTTTTAATGCCCGGCCACCAATAATACTCCTTAAGATCCTTATACATCTTATCAGCTCCGGGGTGTATGGAGTACCTTGACTGATGAGCTTCATCCAAAATAGTAGCCCTTATATTGTTGTATTTCGGGATCCATACTCGGTTCTCGAAATAGCGTGCTCCATCAGTCTTGGTTACGAACCTTGACTCCAAGCGGTGAAGGACTTCGTCTTGCAAATTCTTCTCCTTTAATGCCTCCTCCTGACTTACAATAATTTGGCTCTTCAAACTGGTTTGAACTAACGCTCCCATTGCTCTAGTCCTAGTCGGCTTCACTCTTTCTTTCCTACTCAATGCGTCTGCTACTACATTTGCCTTGCCAGGGTGGTACTTGATTTCGCAGTCATAGTCGCTGAGTAGCTCAACCCATCTCCTTTGTCTCATGTTGAGCATTTTCTGATCGAAAATGTGTTGGAGACTCTTATGGTCCGTGTAGATGGTACACTTAGTGCCATACAGGTAATGTCTCTAGATTTTGAGTGCAAACACCACTGCTCCCAGTTCCAAGTCATGAGTAGTGTAGTTCTTCTCATGGACTTTTAGTTGTCTTGATGCATAAGCGACAACTTTATCTCTCTGCTTTAATACATACCCTAGTCCTTGGTGCGACGCGTCACAGTAAACAATAAAATCATCATTTCCTTCGGGTAGAGTTAAGACAGGCGCGTTACACAGTTTGAGCTTGAGTGTTTGAAATGCCTCTTCTTGCTTCTCTCCCCAGACAAATTTCCTATCTTTCTGAGTTAGAGCAGTTAGCGATTGTGCAATCTTTGAGAAGTTCGCTATGAATCTTCTGTAGTAACCTGCCAACCCAAGAAATTGGCGTACTTCGGTTGGTGTTTTTGGCGCTTCCCATTTCTTGATGGCCTCAATTTTTGCCGGGTCTACCTGAACCCCATTTTTGTTCACCACATGACCAAGAAAGTGTACTTCGCGAATCCAGAATTCGCACTTAGAGAGTTTTGCGTACAGCTTCTGGTCCTTAAGTAGTGTTAGTACCAATTCTAGATGTCGTTCGTAATCCTCCTTGCTTCTAGAATAAATGAGTATGTCGTCAATGAATACTATAACAAATTTATCCAAGTATGGTCTACAGACCCTATTCATCAAATCCATGAAAACGGCTGGAGCGTAGGTTAACCCAAAAGGCATGACCAAGAACTCGTAATGCCCGTAACGGGTCCTAAATGCCATTTTAGGAATATCTTCTTCGCCTACTCGTAGTTGATGATATCCTGACCGGAGGTCGATCTTTGAAAAGTAGGTAGCTCCTTGAAGTTGATCGAATAAATCATCAATCCTAGGAAGTGGATATCGATTTTTGATGGTCAACTTGTTAAGCTCTCTATTGTCAATGCACATACGTAACGACCCGTCCTTCTTTTTGACGAAGAGTACTGGAGCTCCCCAAGGCGATGAGCTCGGTCTGATAAATCCCTTGTCAAGCAATTCTTGAAGTTGTGCTGACAATTCTTGCATTTCTGACTGTGCTAACCGATATGGCGCTTTAGCTACCGGCGCTGCTCCAGGTACAAAGTCGATGTGAAACTCGACTTGACGGTTTGGGGGTGATCCTGGTAGTTCCTGCTGACCTTCTGATTCTTCCAAGATCTCTCACCAGATTCTTTCTTTGTGGGTTATAGAGAATGTTCTGTATTACACAATATTATAATAACAATTTAGACCGACATTGCTTTTAGAATAGTATCTTGCATGAAAAGAGGTTATGACAGTCTCCCCTAATGACACATAGATCCTCTAGTTCCTTGACACGCTCTTAACCTATTACGTTCACGTCTACCGTAAGGTTTGTATGGTACGAGAATCCAATACATATTACAGAAATATAAATTGTTTTTGAAATAAAACATTTCGATTGAAAATTTTGTAAATGTCCACACGTGGCATGCTTCCTATGTGCTGTAAGACCTACCGACGATTTCCTAAAAGGCATGAGTAAAGAAAAGGTCAACTACGAGAGTTGGTGAGGTGGTGATAATGGTTGAGTGTGTAAGTAAGATAAATGATGGTGTTTGGGATTGACTTTTTTTTTTGTTTATTATATACAATATATATATATATATATATAATTATATACATGTTTTTATATATAAATGTATATAATTTTATTTATTTATTTATTTATTATTATTATTATTATATATATTTTTTTTTAGTATTGATTATTATCTTTTTATATATAAATATATATATATATATACATTTGCTTTTGGTGACGGTTGTCATAATTTTTCACATGGAACTTGTTCAAGAATAGAGCGGATTTGTTGCTCCATTCTTGATAAGTTTGCCTAATTTTTTGGCCAACCCTTGTAAGATAATGATTTTACCTTTCAAAGGACAACAAGTTTATGAATCTTTATCAAGTTTAGGCTAAGAAATTGCATATTAAAGTTGGGTATTTCCATAAACCAAACCATTAAATGCCCTCTTACTATTTTTTGATGATTCGACTCATTTAAGCTCGTTTTTTTCGTTCTTTTTGTATTAATTTATAAAAAACTCAACTACCTTTCGATAGACTGAAGAATCATAAATTTTCATGAAGTATTCATGATAAATTTCGGATTCAAAGTGTTACAAAACTTATTGTCATTTTTTGAAAAATAGGGCAGGAAAAAATGATTTTTGTTCTAAGTTTTTTATCATTTTGGCTAATCATTTATGCAAATCCTTGTAGATAATCTTTTTATGTTTCAAACGACACCAAGTTTATGAAATTTCATCAGATGTAGGTCAAGAAATTGCTAATTAAAGTTGGGTATATCCTAAACCGAACCTTCAAACACTCTCTTACTGTTTTTTGATAATTCAACTCATTTTAAGACCGTCCTTTGTTGTTCTTTTTGTCTTAGTTGATAGATGACTCAATTACATTTTCATAGACTCACGAATCCTTAATTGTTATCAAATATTTCTAGAGAATTTAAGTTCAAAGTCTATATTTAAGTAAGTGTTGGAGGTGAAAGAAATGATGGAAGAATATGACCTCCTATAGGAGGTCAAAATCAATAAAATTGACATTATAACACGTTTTTTATAGGTTAAATAGGGGAAGGGTTCAAATGAGAACTGTTTTTCGTACGAGAACCGCGAGAACCAATCTTAGCCGTTCAATTCCCCCTCCTTCAATTGGATTGTCCACCCATGAATTCCTTACATGCACCCTGCTACACTCAATCCCCCCACGCTCTTCATCCATGAACTCCATTATCCAAAATAAACGACCAAGATTGGTGCTCGCAGTTTTCGTACAAAAAATAGTTCTCGTTTTAACACTATCCGGTTAAATAGATAGATGTGTAAAAAAAATTAGTAAGTTATGTTTAAACATTAGAAATACGTTTTTTAACAGTAAATTTAACCCTATTTTTTATTTAGAAAAAGAAAAGTTGGAACTTGGAAAGTTGACGCACCTTTCATATGATACATAACGTCATCATACTTGAACTAAATTCACAGTTGATAACCTTTTTGCATTACCAATCAATTAAAACCTGAGAATGGCATATACTCTCTTATTTCAAT
The DNA here is from genome assembly GCA_038502395.1 of Dittrichia graveolens. Classification (NCBI taxonomy): domain Eukaryota; kingdom Viridiplantae; phylum Streptophyta; class Magnoliopsida; order Asterales; family Asteraceae; genus Dittrichia; species Dittrichia graveolens. Next base: position 56,587,167 of record JARJIL010000009.1, on the reverse strand, counting down.
GCTATATTTATCAGAGAATATAGATTAAGGTTTAATATAATATGCCTCAGCTCTATTATTTCAATGGCATCTACTCTCTTATTTCATATTACGGTTTCTATTGTATCTTTTTTACTTTATGAATAGTTGTCAATTTAATACAAAATACCTACGGGGTTTTCATTATTCTACATGGTATCAGAGCCTTAGGGTTCTGACCATATCTTCTCTTTCTCTTCAACCTCCGACGCCACTGCCACCTAACTACAGTTGGCCGCTGCCGCTTTCCTTCTCCCCGTCGTTCCCATTGAGTAACGACTTTCTTTCTTTTCTTTACCCTCTCGTCCTGCCCCGGTGACGCATTGTAAATAAAAATTTGTTAATTTTCTCTCCCTTGCCGCCGCTGCGTTTCTTGTTGCCACCGTAATTATAGCTCCTGTCGTTGCAGTCATAGCTCCTACTGTTGCCACCCGTAGCCGTTGCGCCTCTTGCCGCCGCCGCCATAGTTGTAGCTCCTGCTGCTGCAGTCGTAGTTCTACAACCGCTGCCGCCCTCTTTGGCCGCTAACCAATCTTCGCCTTGCTGCCACGGAGTATTCTTTTCTATATATATTTGTTCTTTTCTACATATCGTTTTTTTTCTTATGTATTTAATCTCTTTTATTGTATTTTTCGCTCTAGTGAGAGCGTCCGATCTTCTACCGCTCTCAGTACGGTGGAGTATTAGAGAATATAGATTAAGGTTTAGTATAGTTGAACTAGCCATATTATAAATGGACAAGAGCCCATTAGCATTTCATATTAGGGTCTCAATTGTACCATTTGTACTCTATCAACAGTTATTAATGTAATACAAAATACCTACGGGATTTTCATTATTCTACAACTATACTAAAGAAAAGGTATGGTCAGAACCCTAAGGCTATATACCATGTAGAATAATAAAAACCCCGTATGTATTTTGAATTACATTGACAATTATTTATAAAGTACAAAGGGTACGTACAATACAAAGGGCCCTAGCCTATCCATACAATAGGGCTGGGTCATCTTATACTAAACACTAATCTATATTCTCTAATAATATTAACGTCAGATCAATTTTTCTTTCCCTTCCTCTCTCTTATCACAAACCCAAATATAGCCTAACCCAATAACTCAATCTTTTTTACCCTTTCTCTCTCTTACAGTGCAAAAAAAAGAAGGAAATGTCTCGGATGAATCAGGTATAGAAAACTGACCGCCAAACCCGAAAAAGTAGGCTTAGGAGTGTTCCTTGGTTACAAGAAGCCCGACAAGCGACGGTTAACTTTAGGTGTACCGGTGCTTAATCATTGGAATCATCAACAATGGTTTGCCTTTAATATTACATTTTACCCATGAGCCTCGTTAAAAAAAGAATTTGAATTTAAATAATTATCTATTTATGTCTTATCGTATATTAAATTTAATTTGAATTATATCTTTATTTAGAGTTAAAATTAAGTTATAATTTTGATCCAGAGTTAAAATTGAATTTCAATTTTTACTTAGATGTATAGTTAGTATTTGATAACCATATTTTGTTTACTAAATCTATGGTTATAATTATCTAATAAATTTTATTTATATTAGTTTTTTATTTATATTAGATTAGAACATATCTATACTTGTTTCTTTTGATGAAAAAAATCTTATATTACAATAAAGTCCATTTAAAAAATATAGTACTAAAATTTTAATATTCAATCACATGTGATTCAGTATACAATCACATGTGATTTATAAAAGCATCATATGTAATTTGTAAAAGCATCACATGTAAATTACGAAAAATTACGCAAATGCCACTCCGTCCAAATTTTTAAAATGTAATTTGTACCATAGATGTCATTGATCCAAAGGCCAAAATTAGTCCCTTAGGACTATGAATTAATTATGGACTATATTGAACATTCTATAATCATGTGTGATTGTATACTAAATCACATATGATTGAATATTAAAATTTTAAAACTATGTTTTGTAGATGAACTTTATTGAACACAACTCATTACTTTGAAAATTTGTATGCTTATTCTACAATTGACCGACTAGTATTCGAGTTACATCACTCGGCTTAAGTTTGTTTTAAATCTATATTTACTTAGATGTAGGGGTGAGCATAGGTACCGAAAACACCGAACCGTACCGGAACCGGTACCGGTACCGAGTTAGAGTTTTTGGTCCGATACTCGGTACTTGAAATATTGCTAAATCAGTATTCGAGATTCGGTATTCGGGACTAGTACCGAAAAAACTAGGTAAAATAGGTACCGGTTGTAACACCCTCAAACCTGGGCTAGGAGATTAGCAAGTTTGTGGTATATGCTTATCTGTTTTTAATTGCGATTAATTGGTTAATTAGTTAATTTAATTAAAGAAGGTTAAATGTATGTATTTTATGTATGTATGTTACCGTATGTATGCATGTATATGTGTGTGCACATGTATGTGTGAAGAGGTGGGATTGCCACCTCCTACTTCATTTGAGGTAAATGTGGCTAGCTTAGGATAATTACTCATTATTTTCAAAACAAAGAAAAAGTGTTTGTGTGTGTGCCTTGTGTTTTCTCTCGGCCAAAGAAAGAAAAGAAGAAACCGAAGGAAGAACAATCGGATTTTCATAGTTTATGTGATTTAATTCCAAAGTCAAGTTCAAAGGTTAGATTTGTTTCTGTTTTTGTTCTCATGCTGAATCTAGAATGAATTCTAATTGAATAACATGAATTTATGAAGAAACACTAGGATCGGATTTGAAGAAATATGGGTTTTGGTGGTTTTTGTGTGTTCATATGATTTATGTGTTTAAAGGATGTTTTAATGCATGAATACATGTTTAAAGATGTTAAAACATGTTTTTGGAATATTTTGAAGAACTTGTTAAATTCTGGCTTTTTGGAGTTTTGATAAAGTTTTGAAGTTATGGTTGAAGATATGAAGTTCTCGGATTTGGTGGAAGAAGATGGTAAAACCGATACATATGAAATCCTAATGTAGGAAAACCGATAGGTTGGAAAATTGAGAGATTGAAATCCGGAACTCCAAATCCGATGGAAGCAAAACCGATATTCAAAATCCTATACTAGAAATCCGAGACTTGGAATCCGTAGCCCAAATCCGATTCATGATCAAAATCCGACACCTGGGGAACCCAATACTATTTCCAAACCGACTAAAGTCTAAAACCGAGGCCTAAATCCGATACTAAAAACCTATGCCCAAATCCGATTAAGTCAAGTCCGATACACTTGAATCCGGAACTTCTACATCCGGGAGTTTGAAATCCGATAGTCCTAAATCCGGGTGATGGGAATCGGATAAATCCAAATCCGGTGAAGAGAAATCTGATACTTGTGAATGGCGGATTCCTAAATCCGATAGTTTTGGAATTCCGATATTTTATGTTTTGGATTTTTGATTGTTTATTGTTGTTATTTATTTGATAAATGAATTATAAATATATGGATAGATATATTTATAGAGACTGATTTGGTTATTGCTGTGTTTTCAGGCAATCCAAAAGCTCAGTAATATTAGACATCTGAGTTCGTGCTAAAATAGAGGTGAGTGGACGTTAATCATGGATGGTAAAGATTACAGTTAATGTTATTGATGTGATGCATGATTGTGATTTTGATGGTTTGATTGAACTGTTGATTGTAATATTAATTGTTGATACCTGGTGTATGACTATTTGGTCGATACGCACTCTTAGGATGATTTTGAATTGCGTTGGGAAGTCAGCTATACGTGGACTTAGGTTGGGCTCGTCTACTGATTGGTTGAACAGTAGTAGCCCTTTTGTTGCATATGTTGCTTCAGAGGTGAAGTTTACTGTGCCAAATCAGTGGAGAGCTATCGGTAAAACTTTATTTTGGCCGGCATTAGTTGTAGGTTCTGCGCCGAACCACCGGTCTTCTCAGATATGTGATTACATGCTATGATTTTGATTGTGAATGTTTGCATTTGATGTTTAGCCTCTACTCACTCAGCTTTGTGCTAATTCCCCTCAGTTGATGTTTTTCAGGTTCGTGTTTGAGTTGTAGAAGGAAGAGTTGACCATTACTCACATATTGAGTTTTTAAAGAGACGAGCCCGTCATTTTGTAACACCAAAACAATTGTAGTTGATGTTGGTTTTAAACAAGTGATGTACATTTGTAATTATTGGATTATATGTAATTAAGTTGTTTTAAATTAGCTTCCACAGTGCAATTAAAAAAAATGGCTTGTGATTTTCCGGTGTTACAGTTTGGTTTTAGAGCTTAGGTTTGGCGATGCATGCACCGCTAAAGTGTTGCATTCCCAAATCTTGGGCCGTGACGAGTCAAGCTTTCCTTCGGGGGAATTAGGGTGAGTTAGAGTTGTGTGTAGTAGTTAGTATTTTGGATTCTAACGGTTTATGCTAATGAGTTATGAGGTGATCTGATTGTAACAGATTATGGCTGACAGAGAGACTCCCATCCTACCTCCTGTGACCCAAGCTACAGCAGAGGCACCAGTGATCAAGGATTTAGACAATGTAAACCAAGCTGGAACATCTGTTCAAGAACAAAAGGAAGATCAGAGTGAATACATCTTCAAATTAGAGAACGAGTTGATGGATCTCAGAAATAAAGTCCATAACATGGAACAGAGATTGAATCAACCTGAACCTACCCCTATACCAACTGCGATTCCCACACAGGCAACTATACCACCTGTGTCAGTACCCTTGCCACCCATGACTCAAATGATGCAATAGCCATTCTACTACCCATATCCATAACAAGGAGCATACCCATTTGCGTTTCCAGGGTACAAGCAGCCATGCACTTATAAACAGTTCCTTGACAGTAAACCTTCTGAGTACCGAGGGAGTTCTGACCCTAGCATCACCCTGAACTGGCTTAGGGAAATGGTGAAGGCACTAGATGCCTGTAATTGCGAAAATGAGTTAAAAGTAAAATATGCATCGAGGATGCTGAAGGGAGATGCCATGGTCTGGTGGGATTCTATTACCGGCCATTTCACGGAGCAGCAACAGCAGAGCATCACCTGGAGTCAATTCTAGGAGAAACTTTGTGAGCAATACTGTGGTACTTTTGAGATTGCTAAGATTAAGAAGGAATTTATAGATCTGCAGATGACTGGAAACATGACTGTGGATCAACTGATCAAGCAATTCAACGAGAAAATGCGATTTGTCAAACATTGGGTACCAGATGAAGAATCAAAGATTGCCCATTTTGTTGGGGCTCTATATCCTGACCTTCGTAGTGCCACCAAGTGGGCTACCACACTATCCCATGCTTTCACTTTAGCCAAATCGGCTGAAGGGGATATTGTAGCAAGGAATAGGTTGAGTGGGGAAAGAATTTCCCAACAGAAATCGAGGTTTGAACACTACAACACTCAACAGAGACAAGGAGGACAGGTATGTGGAAACCGACAAGGAAATCAGAGTAGAATGTCTACTACGGGTGGGTCTGCTCAGAGGGCACCTTGGTGTAACAGGTGCAAATCATATCATAACGGGCAGTGTACGCCCCAATCCATGAGATGTGTGAAATGTGGCCAGTTTGCCAAAAAGAGGGACACAAAGTGGGTGATTGCCCATTGAGCAAAAAGAAAGGGTAGGGGTCAGGAGAGGGAGGAGCTGGGGGATCATCTTCAGCTGGTCAGAAAAGGAAGAACCCACCCACTATTGAGGGTCGAGCATTTAAGATGACTGTGGATGATGCCACTACCACAGATGACGTTATAACCGGTATGTTTCTGATAAACTCTACTCCTGCTAGAGTATTATTTGACTCAGGAGCAATCGTTCCTTTGTATCTGTAGAATTCTGGGGTAGGTTAAACGTGCCTTTAACTGAACTTGCTACTGCTTTTGAGATAGAGGTAGCCGATGGTATCATGATTCCGGTCACGACTGACGTGGCTGGAGCCAAGATAGACATAGATGGTACATGATTTCCTGTTTATTTTCTTGTAATGCCTTTGTCTGGATTTGATGTGGTGCTCGGGATGGATTGGCTGAGTTTGAATCAAGCGAGTATCAAGTGTCACAAGAAGTTGATCTCATTTCCATTGGCGGATGGCACACGGGTAGTAGCAAGGGGTGAGAAGGCTGGGTCTGTAATTCCGATTATCTCGTGTTTAAAGGCTAAGAACGCGTTGGGTAAAGGTTGCGAATCATACCTAGCATATGTAATTGATGGAAAGAAAGAAAAGCAGACAATGAACGACATCCGGGTGGTAACGGAATACCCGGAGGTGTTTCAAGAGGAATTACCAGGATTGCCTCCAGTTTGAGAGGTAGAGTTCAAGATAGATCTAATTCCTGGTTCCCGACCAGTGGCAAAAGCTCCGTATAGGTTGGCACCTTCAAAAATCTGAGAGATGATGAATCAGATACAAGATCTGTTAGACAAGGGTTTCATCCATCCAAGTTCATCTTCGTGGGGAGCACCGGTTCTGTTTGTGAAAAAGAAAGACGGTACGTTGCGTATGCGTATCGACTACTGTGAGTTGAATAAAAGAACAATAAAGAACAAGTATCCGTTGCCAAGAATTGATGATCTGTTTGATCAACTACAAGGAGCTTCGTTCTTTTCAAAGATTGATTTGAGATCAGGTTATCATCAGGTGCGTGTTTCAGAGGAAGACGTGTCAAAAACAGCTTTTCGTACGCGCTACGGGCATTACGAGTTCTTGGTTATGCCATTTGGCTTAACCAATGCACCTGCGATTTTTATGGATTTAATGAACAGAGTCTGTTGACCATTCCTTGATGATTTTGTGATAGTCTTCATTGATGACATTCTGATCTATTCAAAGACTGAGATGGAACATGAACAGCATTTGAGACAGGTTCTAGAGACTCTGAAGAAAGAACATCTGTTTGCCAAGTTCTCAAAGTGCGAATTTTGGTTGAGAGAAGTACAATTTTTAGGGCATGTGATCTGTAACGAGGGAGTGAAAGTGGATCCTTCAAAAGTGGAAGCAATTATGAATTGGAATGCCCCAAAGACACCGTCCAAGATCAAGAGGTTTTAGGGATTAGCTGGATATGTTAGTCCCATGTTTAGAATAGTTAGATTTGATGAGACAAACTATAGCTATGTATAGATGATAGGTTAAGAATTATGTAAGTCTGTTATAGACTGACTAGTCAGCTTAGGCTGAGTAGTCAACGTATAAACAGATATAGAGTTTTCTATGTAAGTACTAGATAGCTCAGTGACTTCTAAGCTGAGATAGGTGTTAAGAGTGAAGACTTGAAGACTTGAAGATTCAAGAACTCAGCTTGACGATGTCAAGACTGAGCGAGTCAGCTCAGCGTCAGAAGTCAGTTCAGGAATTTAAGTAAGTTCTAAATTCTGTTATTAACTCTTCGTATCTACGACATTTAAATTAGGATATCTGAACCTAATTTAAACTATCTATTAGTTGGATAGAGATCTCAAACGGAATTAATTAGATATGTTCTAATTAAGGAGTTTGTTACGGTTTTAAAGAAAAAAGATAAGTTCTACTTTTAAACTGCGATTTGTTCGTAGATATATCAAGTATGAGTATAGACGTTCCTATGGGTTTTAATATATATAGAACACAATATACTGAATAGATACGACGACTGCATTAGTTGCAAAAACGTACGTGTGTTCGTTATACATGATACGCGTGTGTTGCGATAACTTTGTGAGTTCAAAGTTCAAGAGAGTTTTCAAGAGTTCTTGTTAATCAGTTTTAACAAGAAGTTTGATCATCAATTAGTTTGTGATACAAGAGTGTTTAGAGAGAGTTGAGTTTATAATCAGTGTAATATCAAATCATCCTGTTGATTTGATTAGAGAGTGAAAATAGTTACTGTTCTATTTGATTATTGAATATACATTTGATTAATTTGATTGATTATTTAAAGTGTATTCAACCCCCCCCCCCCCTTCTACACTGTATCGGTTGCTTGTTTACCCTCTTTGGGACCAACAACTGGTATCAGAGCAAGTTTCTTCATAAGTTGAAGATCAAGATCCGCTGTCAAGAGGTTAAGATGTCAACTAGCAAGCAATAAAGTCACATCCCAACAATGGCAACAAAAGGGTGTCCTATTTTTTATTGCACTGACTATCCTATGTGGAAGTTTAGAGCTATGCTATATCTGAAGTCCGTGGATCACAAGATGAGTACCGTGATTCAAGATGGCCCAATCATACCCATGATCCATATTACCGACACTGACAAAATTGTTCCCTCTGGAGAGACTCCAAGCCTGAAGCATCTTGGACTGAGGAAGATCGTAAACTATTCAACCTTGATGACAAGGCACAGAGCATTATAGCAAATGCTTTGACAAATCCTCTTCTGTATACTGTGGCTGGGTGCCAAACTACAAAAGAGATGTGGGATACTCTCAGTGTTATGTATGAAGGCACTGACTTGGTCAAGCAACATAAGAAGACAAATCTGAGTCGTTCTTATGAGACTTTCTTTGCCAAAAAGAATGAAACTCTGGCAGATCTGTTTACCAGATTTCAATGCTTGATTAATGATCTGCTCTTGGTAGGTGTCAAGAAGGATGAGAATTAGTTGGTGCTCAAGTTCTTGGATGTGTTACCAGAACAATTCAATGAGATCACCATTGCACTTCATGCTAGAGGAACCTTAGGAAAATATGATCTCAGATCTATCTATGGTTTCCTTCTAAATCATCAACAGATCATGGAACAGAAGAAAGTGGCCCAGCAACAACTAAAAGAATCTATAAATAATGTTGGATTTGCATTAATTGTAGAAAAGAAGAAGAAGGGATCTAAAAAGTCTCAAGCTGAGACTGACTATGAATCTGAATCTGAGGAAGCAAGTCCTAACTCAGGTTCAGATGATGAAGAAATGGATGCTCTTACTGAACAAATGGCAATGTTAGCAAGAAACTTTAGAAAGTTCAGAAGAGGAAGACGTCAACCTGACAGAAGCAAAAGTGGTAAGTCTACTTTTGATCCTAAGAAAGCTAAGTGCTATAACTGTCAAAGGATAGAACACATAGCTGCTGAGTCCAGAGTTAAGAAGGGAGAATCAGCTTCAGTGGCTGACAAGAATGCCTACAGAGCTGATAAATATAAAAAGAAATATCAAAGACTCAAAGCTAAGCCAGATGAAAACACCAAAGGTCTTCTTGCTGAGACTTGGGATACTGAATCATCTACTTCAGATGATGATGAGCCAATAGGTGTTTGATGGCCATTGAGGATGAAGAGGAACAAGTTGACTATGAGTTAGAAGAGAGTTCCTTTGATGAGGATCTAGCAGAAGCGGCTAAGTTGAGTAAGCAAACTAGCAACTGGGATCCTGCCTCAATGTATAAGGTAAATAACTTTAGCTCTTACACTGAGGAACAAAAATGTTTAATGTTCAACTATTTGTTGAATGATTTCAAAACCTCTCTCACAGTTCAATCTAGTTTGAAAACTGAAATTTCAAAATTAAAAGATGAACTTAAACACTCTGAAACTCTCATAAATGCTGGTAAAAAGACTCAAAGTGATTATGAATGTCAGCTTCACATAAACAAACTTCTAAGTGAAGAACTACAAGAATCAAAAGAACAAGCTGACAATCTAAGAAAGATTTGTGAATGTTGGTGTAAGTCATCAAGGGAAGCAGAAAAATGTATCAACCAGCAGATACCAAATCAAGTAAAAGCAGTGCTAGGAGGAGATTATAGTGCTGCTGCTGATGAAATCATCAAAGAACAAGTCAGTCTTGAAGACAAAACTATGAAATCAGATGATATACTCCCAAAAACATTTTTAAGGAACAAGGATGGAAAACAGGTCAAAACCAATAAGTTTGTGAGACCAACCCAAAGTCCCCAGGTTATTCATACAAACCATCAAGCTGAATGTTCCAGATCCAATGGAAACTGTAAGTCAGTTTTCAAAAGATTGGATTACAATCCTGTGAGAACAACTGTCTTTGACAGAATAACTCACATCAACTCAAAAAGACATAACTCTCATAAAAAATATGGAAGGATGTGTAAGAATAGGAAGTTGTATGTAAGTCAGACTTCACCAAATAAGGGTAACCATAAAGCTGACAAAGGTAAGTCCAAAGTCAGAGAAAATAAAGTAGACAAACTGTCTAAAAGGATTGAAAGGTTATCCACATCTTATGACCCGAAAACTGAATCCAAATTTAATGTTGGAAAAATCAAAGAAATCACCCAAACACCCATCTTTAGAAGAAAATGCTATAAGTGTGGTGATAGAGGTCATGAAGCCAAAGATTGTGTAAGTACCAATCTTAGGCCTGAAAAAGTAAAGGATGATCAGTCTAAAATAGACTCAGAATCTGTTCAAGCTGATCAGTCAGACCCTAAAGGATCAGCTAAGTGCTCATCCTTAGAACCCACCAAACAGTGGGTTCCAAAAAGAAACTAATGTGTTTAGTTGGTCATGTGCAGGGCTCCTACAAGTGGTATCTAGACAGTGGATGCTCAAGGCACATGACAGGAAGCAAAGGGATTCTAAGTGAATTCCAAAACAATGAAGGACCCAAGGTGACATTTGTGGATAATTCTCAAGGAAGGACCAAAGGTTATGGAAAGATAACTGCTGGAACAGTCACTTTCAAGAAGATAGCATATGTTGAAGGCCTTAAACACAATCTGATAAGTATTAGTCAATTGTGTGATGAGGATTATGAAGTCACCTTCAGAAAGCATGCAGGAACAATTTATGATAAGAAGGGAAAACCAATACTAATGGCAAAAAGAGAGTGAGATATCTATTTGTTAGATCTCAGTTCTGCAGATCCTTCAACTGAAACCTGTTTGTATTCTGACTCAACTCCCAAGCTGAGTTGGTTATGGCACAAGAGACTATCACATCTAAATTTCAAATATATTAACAAATTGTCTAGCAAAGAGTTAGTCTCTGGTTTGCCTAAGATCACATTTGCTAAAGACAAACTCTGCTCAGCTTGTGAAATGGGAAAATGTAACACCGCTTCTGAATTCAGTTGCTTTAATGACAAAACAAATTTAGCAACGGAATTTTTTTTCTTTTAATATTAACAAACGGTTAATCAAATCATCTTTGTTTCCAAAACATTCATTGGTGTTACCTAACATACAGGAACCGACCATAGTATCATATTACATTACATCATATAACTACAAGTGTTCCACCCACAAAGGCAATTCGTTTCCCAAAAGCAACCTGCCTCGCAGGCCATCTAATCTTTACCTGAAAAGGGAAACATAGTATCATTAGCTACACTAGCTAGTGAGTACTTACTTAGCATAAGCATCAATAAAGTAATTCATGCATCATACACATCATACATAAGCACACGTTGCTAGCTTAACACATAGCGGTATGCTGACAAGATCAGTAAGAGTCATGTCTTGCAGGAGAGCTAGTCCTGCTCAATAACCCAGACCGGGGGATCAGACACGACCAATCCGTGCTGGTGGGGGAACATAAGTCAGTCCACCAAGCATCGTTCACAGAGTCAATGACTCTACAGGTAATCCAACTACAATCGGCTGATCACCACTCACGTTAAGGCACGGTGGTTCTACAGAACCTCGATCCGGGATGCACCCCGAATCACCGTTAAATCTAGAAATGACCGAAGTCCTGTTAGGATCCAGCTAACCGGCTGACCTTAACCATGCATCAGATAGTCTATAGACAGTTCACATACACATATACGTACATTTGATCCCACAGGGATCCATCATCATCATATAGTCATATATCGTACATGGGATCCCACAGGGATCCGTCATTCAATCATTCATTCATACTTTCACATGAAATCATCATACAGTCCATCATTCATGCACATTATCAGTTATCAACTAAGCGGTTCCATTCTGGACCCGCTGGCATGCACCAACTACACATCTTACAAGCAATCATAATATCATTCAGAAACTTACACTCATCTTCTTAAGCGTACCTGCATAGACAGGTTAGTCATACATACATACACATTCACACATTCACATAGTCATCCTAGCATGCAAGACTTACTCTACTGAGTCTTATGAAAGTAGACACTCACCTGTTTCGCTTACAACGTTCGTTCACTCAATTCTGGTTCAGCTGACACGTTCACCTAAAATATCGGCAATCGCGTTAAGCGTTTGCATATATTAGATCCTACTATCAGGACCTTACAACATCTTTCTAACGTTCACAATTCGTTTATTAAACTTACTTAAAACACTACATAACCTAATCAACAAGAACATGTACAAAACAACACATCCGTGCTGAAAAGGCCCCGTCGCGCCGCGACCATATAAGGCGTCGTGCCGCAACGAGTGAAAAGTCGGATCAACATGAAAGGCTTATGCGAAAGTCGGACCATAAACCATTTGAACTATCCGACAGTCGGACCCAAAGGTCGAATGGTTCATCCGACTGTCGGACCAAAGGTCGGACGACTCGTACGAAATTCGGATCAAAATAAGTTGCATGGGCACTTTTAGACGGGGTCGCGCCGCTACGACAATCTGACGCGCCGTGATCATCAAATTTCCAGACTTTATCATCTTCTTCATCAACTTGCATGCGACATTCACTATACAACTCAAAAACCCAGATTTCGAAACATGTCTTTTTCACTCTTTAAACATTTCTAAGCTTCATATACCACCTATATGAACCTTATAAACATCTTAACACCTTCTAAAACATCAAAACATGAGAAACCCACTTAGAAAGTAAGTTCTCATGTTTAGCCATGGAGTTCTTCACTCCAACACCAACTTCCAACCTCTATACAACTCAGAACTATCTCGAATCATATTTAAACTTCATAAGAAACATCATTCTTACCTTTGCTTAACTCAAAGATAATAAATCTACCAACTTCTATCTTTCAAGAATCTCCCGAGAGAGAAAGTATATGTGTTTGTGTGTGTTTCTTGAGAAGATTTGCAATATTTGACTTTCTTAGTCAAATTTGCATACACACATATATATGTAATCTTATCCAGAGGCAACCGCCTCTGGACAATTATCTACTTTCTTTTCTTTATTCTTTTACTTTCTTTTAATCATTTAATTAGTACATAAATATATATATGCTTAACATATATATATACACACACACACACACAACTAACACACAACATATTTTCATTTAACTTCACAAGTACTTACAAATACGTACAACAATTACTCCTCTATTATACTAATTACGTAAACTCACGTACTAATTACAACTAGGCCCAAATCGAGGATGTTACAAATCTACCCCCCTTAAGAAGATTCCGTCCTCGGAATCTACTTAGTGATAAACAGGTGAGGGTACCTTGTCTTCATCACGTCCTCGATTTTCCACGTCGGGTTTGGACCTAAGCTGTGTTCTTACTTCACGAGAACTAGCTCGACTATCTTCTTATGCAGCTTCTTGACCTTCGTGTCAAGAATTTCCACAGATTCTTCTGCAACGTGGCACTTGCGTAAGTAACACACGTTAAAGATAACACATACACTGACTAGTTCCGGCGGCAGCTCGAGAGTTACCGTCTGATCACCGACTTTATGCACGATTTTAAATGGGTCTATAGAACATAGACTTAGCTTCTCCTTACATCTCAGATGAATAACGTCTCTTCAAGGAGAAACTTCCAAGAACTAGAAACAACGAAGAGTGGAAATTCAAACAATCAAGAAAGACCGTGACGTGTCATAGTCTCACTAACATAACTGAATCAAATGAGTCAACAAAACAGACTCATTTGTGGCTAAGAAATGAATATCAACTTTAGAACATCGAATCGTTGCAGACGATCATAAGATCTCTAGTATTCATCTCAACTTCCGGGCATATCTGACATCATCATAATCTTCATAAATTTAACTCCCGTCGGCGATCCTCTATGTCTTAAGGCATTTGTTACAGCACTGGCTTCACCAGGGTAGTAACGAATTTTACAACACACAGTAAAGTCTTCCAAACCATCAAGCAAGGTGGGGATCGGAGCTTCACATAACAATCGCTACAGGGTCTTCCTAAGCTTTCTATCGTACAACAGATACATCTTTACAAGTCCGTTTAGCCAACAGACCCGCAACTTCAAGAAATTACAGATAAACCGCCAATAGCAGCCAGCTAAGGCAAGGAAACTTTTAATTTCAAGAGGAGTTCTAAGAACTCGCTAACTCATCATAGCTTCTACCTTAGCTAGATCTTCTTGACACAATCCTTACAGATGACATGACTAAGGAAATACATTTCCCTTAGACAGGATTCACACTTAGACAACTTGAAACACAATTGTTCTCATTTAAGAACTTCGAGAACCTATCAAAGATGGAGCTTTAGCCACCACGGTAGCTCCCGGATTCAACTTAATCTCATAACTGACATCACTGACCGGAGGTAAAACCGGCAGTTTCTCAGAAAACACATCATGGTAATTAAATACTACTCTGATATGTTGGACTGGTCGTGTCTCTATCTTGGCATAAATAAATTTTCGAAGAAAGAGTCACAATACTTGAAGCAAACTTCTAAGTTATCAAAAATGGAGATAACAGGAATATCACACCCCTGTCGTTCTCCACAAGCTATAACACAAGATTCATCATAAAGAGGAATCTTAACCATCTTTTCTTTGGGTACGGAGAATCTCAGCATTACGACTGCTGAGCCAATCCATCCCAACACTAGCATCAAAGCCCGTAATAGGCATAACTAAGAACAAGATAGGGAAACTGCCTCCCTTGACATCAAGAATAGCTATTGAAACTTTCTCTGAAACAGAGACTACCTTACTAACAGCAATTTCCACATCAAGTGGATTGATCATCTTGAAACAAGTAATCTTAACTTCTAACAAAAAGACAAGAAACAAAGGAGTAATCAACTCCAGAGTCAAAATACATAAGCAAGGGAACAGTTGGTAAAGAATGTACCGGTATTGACATCTCCTGCATCTTTGGTCTCTTCCGCTATCATCTAAAATGCCCTCCCCTTCGCGCGAGGCGCATCTTCTTTCTCTTGGTCTCTAAAAGACCACTTAGATCCGGTACCCTATCTTTCCGGGCAATCTGTCAACTTGTGCCAAGGCTTATAACATCGGTAACAGACATTTTCTTTGAAACCACACTCAAAACTAGCATGGCCCTTCTGTCCGCACCTCCAGCACCGTTGGGTAGCACTAGAACACTCACCAGAATGGTAAGAACGACACTGAGAACACCAAGGAGAATCAGGCCTCGGCTTCTTAGAGGAATCAGTCTTCCCGCCTGCAGTGGATTGTCCTTTGGAAGGACCCGATTTATCAGACGGCTAAAACTTCCTCTTTGACTCTGTACCGGCAGATTCGCCCTTGCAGTACAGACGGTCACCTTCCAGTTGTCGAGCTATGTGAGGCAAAGCTCAAGCTGAGCTTCTGGGCAGAAGTTGTAAGTACAGCCTGTTATACCCAGAATAGATCTATAATAGTTAAAAGACATGGTAAAACACCTTATGAGATGTATCATGGCAGAAAACCTAACATTGGATACTTCCATATTTTTGGTTCAACATGCTATGTGTTAAACCAAAGAGATCAGCTCCCTAAGTTGGAACCCAAAGCTGATCAAGGTATATTTGTTGGATATTCTTCAATCTCCAAAGCTTACAGAGTTTTTAATCTTAAAAGAAAGGTAATTGAAGAGTCAGTACATGTTACGTTTGATGAGACAAGTTTTGACAAATCTGACAAAGCTCAAGCTGACCCAGTAAGTCTAAGTGAGCTTGAGAGGAGCAAAGAAGATCTCACATCAAATCCCATGTATGTTATGGATGATTCTGATGATGATGATGGTGGTAAATCTGACAAATGTGCAAGAAACTATCCATATTGAAGATAATTAGCCTGAGAGTCTCGGTGAATCATCAGGTACAAGTTAGATTGAAGATCTAAGTGATCTTTCAATCCCTACTCAGATTGAAGAAGTAAGTCCTATCCAGCCTGAGAGACACTGCTCAGATTCAGACTCAGAACCATAGTCTCCCACTACAACCTTCAAAGTATTAAAAGATCATCCTCTTGATGATATCATTGGGAACATTGAAGAGGGTGTGTTAACTAGATCTAAGACAAATGCAAACTATGTTGCCTACTCTAGTTTTCTATCTCAAATGGAACCAAAGAAGACTGAAGAGGCTCTAAAAGATGAAGACTGGATTGAGGCTATGCAAGAGGAGCTGGCAGAATTTCAAACAAATAAGGTCTGGACCCTTTTCCCTGCCCCCAAAGGAAAAACAATTATAGGCACTAAGTGGGTCTATAGAAACAAAATGGACAAGGATGGAGTAGTGGTCAGAAATAAAGCAAGGCTAGTAGCTCAGGGGTACCGACAAGAAGAAGGTATTGATTATGATGAGACATTTGCCCCTGTTGCAAGGATTGAAGCTATAAGGTTGTTTCTAGCCTATGCAGCCTTCAAAAACTTTAAAGTGTACCAAATGGATGTTAAAAGTGCATTCCTAAATGGAGCACTACAGAAGGAGGTCTATGTGAAACAACCCCCTGGTTTTATAGATTCTAAACATCCAGATTATGTCTATAAGTTAGACAAAGCTCTATATGGACTCAAGCAAGCTCCAAGAGCATGGTATGATACACTGTCCACCTATTTGCTCTCAAATGATTTCTTTAGAGGAAGTATTGGCAAAACTCTATTCATAAGAAAGAGCAGAGGACATGTCATTCTGGTTCAAATCTATGTGGATGACATTATCTTTGGTTTAACAAACCAAGGTCCGTGTGATTGGTTCTCTAAGATAATGTCCAATCAATACAGAATGAGCATGATGGGTGAGATGACTTACTTTTTAGGACTTCAAATCTATCAGAAAGAAGATGGTATATTTATTAATCAGAGCAAGTATGATTTTTATCTGATAAGAAATATGGATTAGACTCAATCCATCCAGCAAAGTCTCCAATGCTACACAATGTCAAGCTACTCAAGGACATTGATGGAAAATCTGTATGTCAGACTACATATAGAGGAATGATAGGTTCATTACTCTATTTGACAGCAAGCGGACCTGATATAATGTTTGCTACATGTGTTTGTGCATGATATCAGGCTGATCCAAAGGAATCACACTTGCTAGCTGTTAAAAGAATACTCAAATATCTAAATGGAACACCAAATTTAGGTTTGTGGTATCCCAAAGGATCAGGATTTGAGCTGATAGGGTACTCAGATTCCAGGATGTGGTCTAGATAGAAAGAGTACTACTGGAGGATGTCAACTTTTGGGTGGAAAATTAGTTAGCTAGACAAGCAAGAAACAAAACTTAGTGGCAATTTCCATAGCTGAAGCTGAGTATGTGGCTGCAGGGAGCTGCTGTGCTCAAATACTGTGGATGCAACATCAGCTTAAGGACTTTGATTTGTATTATTCAAAGACTCCCATATTTTGTGACAATCAAAGTGCTATTGTCATTACACACAACCCAGTGTTTCTCTCAAGAACCAAGCACATTGAAATAAGACATCACTTCATCAAAGATATTGTAGAAAAGGGAAAGATAGAGTTAGTCTTCATTGAGACTGAAGATCAGCTTGCAGATATCTTCACTAAACCAATTGAAGGCACAAGATTTACAACTCTACTTGGCAAGCTTGGCATGCTCAACCCTTAATTTGGTATGTTCCATCATTTCTTTATCTCTGTTCAATTTTTGCTAAGTGCTACATTTGACTAAGTGTCAAAATCTGCGCTGAGTGCTCAATCTGAGCTGAGTGCTCCATCTAAGCTGAGCACTCAGGATAAGCTGAGTACTCCGTTCTAAAGTGTGGTAAGTTCCACTTATCTAGGTTAGTCCTAACAAATGGCAAGTCCAACAATAAGAGAGACGCTCCATCATAGTTCGTTTACTCTTCCAAATCTTATCTATTCTTCTCTACTTTCTTAAACCCTAACCTTGCTGTGTGCAACGTTCATTACTCAGTGCTAAACCCTACTACTGCTACGTGCAATCCAATACGATAAGTTCGATCTCAATGGAAGGTTACACTCTTCATCTAACTGAACAGATGATCCGTGGTGGAAATTTCAAGAACAATGCGCTCCCCATCTACAAACAAAATAATGTCGTCGCCTGTATCGACATTCCAAAATCTAAAATTGGCAGGGGTTATGAGGACTGGGTCTCATACATTCGAAAGGGACCCCTGGCACATGCATTTCTTCGTGGTCCTGCTGTGCTCATTCCTCAACTTCTCACGGAGTTCTGGTATACGTGTAAACTGGATGCGACTCAATCGGTCATACGAGGTACAGTCCTAAGTGGACAAGTCGCGATAGAAGTCGATGCAAATTGTCTCCGCCGAATTCTTCATCTTCCAGTTCATAATCAGTATGAGGCGACGGTTTCGAGAGAAACATCGAGGAGCGTCTTGCCCTTAATGGGTCATCCTCAAGTTGTTGGAGTAATACAGAAATATGTTTTCCATACAGCATGGGGATTTATGGTATCCACTGTGGTTCGTTCCCTTGGATACAAGGTGGGTGGCCTGGATAATGTGAATGACTTTGAAATGCAACTGTTATACAACATCTTTTATGATCGATGCTTAGATTACGCTGAGTTAATCTTTGAGGCACTCAAGTCATTGGTGACCAAGAATATAAGGGATACCATTGTGCCCTTCATAAGATTTATATCCATGGTGATCGAGGATAGGTTGGGTAGAAGATATACTGCCTAATATGAGTCAACTCCTACTCCTGTTCTCAGCTCCAAAATGTTTACAAATGATATTTTCCCTTAGCACCCCACAATGAATGCTCAGATGAGGATATATGTACAGCTTCCGACTCCTGAGTCAAGTGAAGCTGAGATAGAGGAGGAAGCTGCGGAAGAAGTGGGTAACGATGTTGAGTCTGAGGCTGAGTCCTCTCAAGCTGAACAACCTAGGACTCAGCTCAGACCCCGTGCCCAAAAAATTTCCTCCACCACTTCAAGTTCTGAGCAAAGGAGTCTGTTTCCTAGCTCTGAGTCTCCACTGCTAGGTGCAGCAGGTATACCTTCGCATCCCCTATCTCCTTCTCTCTCTTTTACTTCTCCACCTCCAAAATTGGGAGATAAGACTGAGTCAAGCCCAACTCAGTCTAACCCCTCTCCCCTACCTCAAACATCTCCATCTATCTTACACTCTACAGCCAACCTTGGTCAGCCCACTGCTACCAAGGATATCTCCTACACCTATACAAGAAAAACTGCCAAAGGTGGTCCTTCACCTCAAAAGGACTCTGGAGTTGATATCACATTGATACCTCCACTGGAAGGAGCTGAGGGGGAGCACCTTCTCTTAAGGTGCCAACCTCTAGGCTCAGTTCAGCCTTTTAGCCTATACCGGGTATGGTGTCTACTCAGCCCATACCTACTAGTGCCATGGGAGAGCCTACTTCTGTGTCTTCACAGACCCATGAATGTAACATTGAAAAACTAACCTATCCCCAGGGTCAAATACCCCCCTCCTCGCCACTTAGCCTAGCTCACCCCACTACCATACCTCACGACATTGGTCAATCTTCTCTTCCATTCTTACACATTCTCGCACGGCCTGTCAATGAACCTTTCATACACCAGGAAGGTTTACAGGGTCTCCAATCTAGCCCCCTTTATTCCATAGGTCAGCACCAACCTTTGGATATGGGGCCCACATTCTCACCAATTGAGGAACACTCAACAGCCACTCCTACGGTGGAAATACACTCCTCCACTGGATAGGAGGACTTTGAGGTAAAGAGAAGACCTGAGGAGCTTAAGCTGATGGCCACTGATGCCCAAGACATTATGGATTACTTACAAATTCAGACCCTCCCCTATTGATGATGACAAAAAGGGGGAGGAAGAATCAAATAAAGACGATGATAAGGTTGAGGGGGAGCATACAGAGGAAGTACAAATCGAGGAAGAAGCTCATGATCAGTTTGTGAGCACTATAGATCAGCCTTCCCAACAACAGCCATAGGCTCCAACAGTCCAAATTATCACAACTTCACAAGTTCAACCAGAAACTGCACATGAAGAAACATCTCAAGCTGCTCACACCAACCTTCCTCAAGCTGAATTGCCAAAGTTTGTTGAAGTTGAGTCCGTTCCAACTTCACAAATAGATAAAGGGAAGAGTAAGGTGTTTGAGATGGTAAAAAGAAAGAAAATAAGTGCTATGCCTCTAGCAAAGAGAAGGAAAGTCATCATTGCTGAGCCTGAGCCAGAGCAACAAGGTCAGCATCAACTAGTTGTATATGAATCTGACTCAAGTGATGAAGCTGATGCAGCACAGAAATCCAGTGACATGCTTGCTGAGCAAATGTTACAAGAGATGGCTAAAGAACTAGGTATGACTGTGGAGGAGATGAACGAGCAGCAAAGACAAGCTAAGCTTCAAAGAGAAAAGGCTAAAGCTGAGGCTGCCAGAGCTAAAGCTGACTATTCTGGAACCAGAGCTGCCTCAATTCCCTACTCAGATGCTGATCTAAGGCATTGCTATAAAAGAACACAATTTAATCATAAGATTGAATCCATCACACTGAGTAAAAAAGGAGAATTGGTGATAATCAACTTTGTACTAGACAACAAACAAGAAATTGGTCTAGATATGAGATGTCTGTACATGTTGGGGTTCTCAGAGTTGAAAATCGTAGCAACAACTATCAAACGGATGAAAAAGAGTCAAATCAGACAAGAAATAGTTGATGTGCTCAAGACTCTCTTCTTAAGAATTGATAAATTAGGAGAGATTCCCGCTGATGAGATTGATACCTTCCTCAACAGAAATAAAGCTGCAAGAGTCAGAGCAGCAAGCCAGCGAGCCAAAAAAATGTAAGTATACAAGTTCTAGAGGAAGTTGAATTCAAAGAAAATACTTTTATCACTCAGCCTTTGGAAGGATTTCTGTACTTGGGTGTGGAAGGTAATCAGTGCTTCTTGAGAGTAGCAGATCTTCATTTGGCAAATCTGGAATTGATTCTGTACTTGAGAATTCTATGTGATGACTCAACTCAGAACTCAGTATTAAGATATCATCTCAACGAAGAAGTAAGATCAAGAAAAGCTGAAATGAGAGAGTTACCAGAAGGTGAAGAGATTATAAATAATGCAATCAAGGAAGCTGCCATCTGGGAACTGAAATGTTTAAATATGTGGTTGGAAGTTGGAGATCATGTTGATTAAATAGATCAGTTCTATAATTTTGTAATCACTAAGTGTGCCTAAGCTGATCATAATGATCAAGCTACAATGTAAATGATATGTTCATTAATACAAATTCGAGTTTGATATGTTCAACTATTTTATTATTTGATATGTTCAATATTATATTTGATATGTTCAAACAAACAGCTTTGTAAGTTAAAGCTGAGGATTGATATGTTCAATTATAAACTGATGAGTTCAGTAGTATAAGTTTTGTAAGTTCAGAACTTAAATTAATTCTGATAAGTTCAGTATCTAAGTAGTTGTATATCCAAATACTTAGAATGCAAGTCTTAGAACAGATTTGTAACCTAAAATCTTGTAAGTTCAAGAAATGATGAATAGGTATAGATCAGTTTAATACCTATTGCAAGAACTAACTTTGGTCAGTTCCAGAGTGGTTCAACATAATTTTGTTAGCCTATACGTACTTTGATTCAATATTTTGTCATCATCAAATAGGGGGAGATTGTTAGTCCCATGTTTAGAATAATTAGATTTGATGAGACAAACTATAGCTAGGTATAGATGATAGGTTAAGAATTATGTAAGTCTGTTATAGACTGACTAGTCAGCTTAGGCTGAGTAGTCAACGTATAAACAGATATAGAGTTTTCTATGTAAGTACTAGACAGCTCAGTGACTTCTAAGCTGAGATAGGTGTTAAGAGTGAAGACTTGAAGACTTGAAGATTCAAGAACTCAGCTTGACGATGTCAAGACTGAGCGAGTCAGCTCAGCGTCAGAAGTCAGTTCAAGAATTTAAGTAAGTTCTAAATTCTGTTATTAACTCTCCATATCTACGACATTTAAATTAGGATATCTGAACCTAATTTAAACTATCTATTAGTTGGATGGAGATCTCAAACGGAATTAATTAGATATGTTCTAATTAAGGAGTTTGTTACGGTTTTAACGAAAAGATAAGTTCTACTTTTAAACTGCGATTTGTTCGTAGATATATCAAGTATGAGTATAAACCTTCCTATGGGTGTTAATATATATAGAACACAATATACTGAATAGATACGACGACTGCATTAGTTGCAAAACGTACGTGTGTTCGTTATACTTGATACGCGTGTGTTGCGATAACTTTGTGAGTTCAAAGTTCAAGAGAGTTTTCAAGAGTTCTTGTTAATCAGTTTTAACAAGAAGTTTGATCATCAATTAGTTTGTGATACAAGGGTGTTTAGAGAGAGTTGTTGTAACATCCTCGATTTGGGCCTAGCTGTTAAACGTGTATTAAGTTAATGAACTTGTAAGTTAATAATATTAATGAAGAGTTAATTGTATATGTGTTTTGTGTGTTAATGTGTTAATGTGTATATATGTATATATATTAAATTAAGTTAAGTTGAATAAAAGAAAAAGAATAAAAAGGAATCCAGAGGCGGTGCATCTGGATTGTGAAAACATATATATGTATTAGAAAGTCAAAGTGGTCAAAAATTGCAAAAGTAAACACCACAAGAACTCTCGGTTTTCTCTCTACTTCCTTGCTCTCGGATTTTCTTGAAGTTCTAAAAGATTGTGGATTTGATTCCAACTGAGGTAAACATGTGTTTGTTATTAAGATTTAACATATGTGAAATGGTTTTTATGTTTAAAACATGATGAATACTCAAATCCTTGCAAAACACTATTTAGAACATTCAAGGCTTACTTTGCAAGTGGGTTTTGGTTGTTTGGTTTTCTTGTGTGGATTCAATGTGTTTTCAAAGTTATACTAACGAAAATGGATGTTTTTAGAATGTAAAAAATGTACAAACCATGAATGGAATTCTGGAAAATAAGCTATAGATTAAGATGGCAGTTTTTGGTTGGAACTGTCGGATTCCGGGGCTTGAAAGTGTCGGAATCCGCTAGTTGCCTAAATCCGATAAAGTGTCGGATTCCGAGACTAGGGTGTCGGAATCCGCGTATGTCTAAATCCGTGTTATTGGTCTAAATCCGATAAGTATAGGATTTCCTAAAGTTCATGAATGATTTGCAAGTCAAAATCTGAAAGTATCGGATTCTGTTGAAAGTGTCGGATTCCGACAAAAGTGTCGGATTCCAATAAAAGTATCGGATTCCGATTGAAGGTCGGATTTCCAATTGTATGTCAAGGTTTCCAAGTTCATAAGTGTTGAAATCCGAAGAGTGTCGGATTTCACAAAGTATCGGATTTCCCTTGAAGTGTCGGATTTCATGAAATCCGACAGTCTGTCGGATTTATGTGGAGTCCGGATTTGGGGATTTCCTATGTTGGCTTTGTAGCTATTCTAAGTATGTTAAGATAATTAATGTAAATCCTAATGTTCTAGGTGAACTTGATACCCTAGACAAGGAAGAAGTAAAATAGTTATCTGTTAAGCCACTCAGGTGAGTACCGACTTCCATAAGCCTCAGTAGAGGAAGAATTGTGTGCTAAGTGATTTGAGTGCACTTGTGCTCTTAAGTAAATGAATAAGAATTGCTATGTTATTTAAACTATAATTCCATGCTAAATACTTGTCTTATATAAAGTTAAGTGCATGCCAGCGGGATCCGGTACTGGAACCGCTTAGTTAAGTGAATAATATGCATGATACTGATTCTGAATGAATCAATTAAGTAAAGATATGATGATATGTATGATAGGGATCCAGATTGGATCCATAAAGAAGTAACTGAATGAAAATGCATGCTAAAAGAAGTAAATGAATATGTGTTAGTTCCAGATTGAGTACGCAACAACAAATGTTTGTAGAAGGGGGGGTTGAATACAAACTTTAGCTTTTAAAAATTAAAGACACACTTATATACTTTTATATAATTCTTATTGATATGAATCAAGAATTACATGTACTAGAAGCGGAAATTCTAAGTACAATAAAAGGTGGCAATCAATTTGTCTAACACATAGACAAGCTAACTCTAAAACAACTAATGTATTTAGAGTGTTCAACACATGAACAAGTTTGATTCTACATAATGCTTATACTCTACGAAATTTCTCAACTGATGAGATTTTCTTTTAGTGTAGTAGAGACTTCACTTTGTTGTGTTGTGTAGTATTCTCTTCTTTTGCATGTCCACCATGCATGAGTATATATAGAAGTCTTGGTGGATCCGGTTGCATGAAGGTAAGAGACCAAGAGGATGTGGAAATATAATATTTTAATTGTAAAGGTAGTGGGTGAAAAGTAAAGTTACTTTAATCAAATGTATGATAAAAGTAATTGTACTTTTCTGCAAAAGTGCAACCCATTCACAATATAAAATATTAAAGTCCACATCTACTGTCGTGTAGAAGTATCTTTCCCTTTCCATGATTGTACTTTAATCAACACCATGCTTCTGATTGATTTGACTTTACCAAGTATGGGATTGCCAGCCATACTTAGTTGCTTTAACAAATCTTCAAGATCTTCGTCTGTTTGAGGTATCATTATCCTTTTCCAGAGGATAAGATCAAACCTTTTTGTCTCATACTTGATCCAAAAAGTGCATTTTACTTTTACAAACAAAGATCTAAGGCATAATAGAACAACACATGTTCTGCCTTTTACATATGACTTACAATCTGAAAAGATAGAGTAGATTTGACATTTTTCACGACTCAGCTAACAGATTGTACAAGGAACTCTGATATTCACTACTCAGTTGACAAAATATATCAGTTGATCACTTTTTGCTAGGACTCAGTTGACACATATTGCTCAACTGATCATATAGATGCTCAGCTGATCAAGAGTAAGCTTAGGAGGACATAATGCTCATGTATTTGTATGATCACTTGATGAAGAATGCTCAGCTGATCAATCAAATACATCAGTTTATAAGGGGAGATGACTTGTGTAAAGAAAGACTTACTTAGCTGATGCTCTGGGCCTCAGCTGATCCAATTGTTCACTCAGCTGATAGAGTAGGCACTCAGCTGATCACTTTCTTCACTCAGCTGATCAAACTGTTTGCTCAGCTGATGGAATATTTTCATCAGCTGATCAACAATTTTGCTCAGCTGATAGACTGTTTTCCTCAGCTGATGGTCTTCTTTACTTGTTTTCTTCATCTGATGCTCCTTGGCTGATATCCTTTGGCTGATACTTTGAGTAGGATCTGATGCTCAGCTGATGGCTTATTTTCCTCAGCTGATGGTTCCATACTTAGCATATTTTTACATAAACTGATTCAAACAACACATGTTTGAATTCTTTCTAAGTCATACTGAATGTAGGGTTTGGTTATCATCAAATTCTATGTTTTAGGATAAGCAGAGTTGATTATTAGGGTGAAGTGATTATCTCCCCAACAATATGCATGCTAAGTAAATGAACAAGATATGTGTTTGTGTTCGCGAACATCAGCAAGCATGGTTAAGGTCAGCCGGTTAGCTGGATCCCAGGGACCTTTGATCAGGAGATTCAAGATTTAACGGTGATTCTAGGTAACATTCCAGATCGTAGGTTCTGCAGAACCGCCGTGCCTTATATCAGGAGGGTTAATCAGTCAAAAGTGGCTGAGTTACCTAAGGAACCTCTGGTTCCGTTAATGATGCTTGGTGGACTGCTTTATGCTCCCCCACCAGCGCGGAGGGTTGTGTCTGATCCCCCGGTGTATTGGTGTTGAGCGGGACTAGCTATCCTGCAAGAAACAACTTATACCGATCGTGTCAGCACACCACAATGTGATAGGATAGCATTGTATGCTTATTCCTGTAAATGCATGACTTACCCTAATGAAGCCTATGTTAAGTTTGTGCTCACTAGCTAAGTGTAGCTAACGGTGCCATGTTAACTGCTTTTGCAGATCGAAGTTAGATTGCCTGGTGAGCCGGGTCCCCTGCCTCTGGATATTTGCTGGAACACTTTTGTTGTAATAAGTACATTATGGTCGGTTGTGGTAGAGTAACACCAGATACTAAAACGATGCTTTATGTGAGTATTTCCGCTGCTTAATGATAATTAATCGTGATTAAGTTCACATTTGTCTAAAAACGTAAATTTTTGCTAAAATCTGGTATATGCAAAGCCGGTGTTACAGTTGCGTTTATAATCAGTGTAATGTCAAATCATCCTGTTGATTTGATTAGAGAGTGAAAATAGTTACTGTTCTATTTGATTATTGAATATACATTTGATTAATTTGATTGATTGTTTAAAGTGTATTCAACCCCCCCCCCCCTTCTACACTGTATCGGTTTGTTGTTTACCCTCTTTGGGACCAACAGGATACTACCGTAGGTTTATTAAAGATTTCTCCAAGATTGCGGGTCTGTTGACCAAGTTGACTCGAAAAGAAATGAAGTTTGTATGGGGTAGTGATCAAGATAAAGCCTTCCAGATGTTGAAACAGTTGTTATGTCAGGCCCCTATTCTTGCATATCCAAGTGGATCAGATGATTTCATAGTTTATTGTGATGCATCGTTTGATGGATTGGGCTGTGTACTTATGCAGAGGGATCGGGTGATTGCATATGCTTTAAGACAGTTGAAACCCCATGAGAAGAATTACCCGACACATGATTTGGAGCCGGCAGCAGTTGTTTTTGCCCTTAAGCTATGGAGACATTACTTGTATGGCACCAAGTGCGTGATTTGTACCGACCATAAGAGCCTACAGTAGTATTTACATAGAAAGAGTTGAATATGAGACAGAGACGATGTGTGGAATTGATTAAGGACTATGATTGCGAAATCAGATACCACCCTAGAAAAGCAAATGTGGTAGCAGATGCCTTAAGCCGTAAGGGAGCGGGCAGTTCTATCCAGTTTATGCGTATAGAGATAGTGTCTGATCTAGTGGATAGACTGAAGTCTGCACAGTTGGAAGCTCTAAAAGAAGAAAATTTGAAGAATGAACTGATGAAGAAACGTAAGGACGAACTTACTGATGATTCTCGTGGATTGAAAGTATACAAGACTCGTGTGTGGGGGCCTATGCTTGGAGAATTGAGAAAGTTGATCTTAACCGAAGCACACAAGTCTACACTATTTGTACACCCAGGAAGCACTAAAATGTACAACGACCTAAAACTTCTTTACTGGTGGCCCACTATGAAGGCAGATGTGGCACGTTTTGTGGAGTCATGCCATATTTGTGCACAAGTGAAGGTGGAACATCAGAAGCCTTACGGATCTTTGAAGCAGTTAAAGATTCCTGAGTGGAAGTGGGAGCATATAACGATCGATTTCGTGACTAAACTTTCGCGAACTCAGAATAATAATGACATGATTTGGGTGATTGTGGATCGGCTGACAAAGAGTGCTTACTTTCTGGCTACATGTGAGACGGCTTCTCTGAGTAAGATGGCTCAACTGTATGTTAACGAGATTGTTGCGAGGCATGGCATACCGTTGTCGATTATATCTGACAAGGACTCCAGGTTCGTTTCTAACTTCTGGAGGAGTTTACAGATAGAGTTGGGGACAAGAATCAATTTAGGTACTGCTTATCATCCCCAAACTGAAGTTCAGACTGAACGAACCATACAGACACTCGAAGATATGTTACGTGCCTGTGTACTTGAATATGGTGGATCTTGGGATTCGCTCATGCCTTTGATAGAGTTTGCGTACAATAATTCTTACCACTCCAGTATTGGGATGCCTCCGTACAAAATGTTATACGGCCGTCGCTGCCGTACTCCGACGTGTTGGTTAGAGGCGGGTGAGAAACAATTTGCAGGGCCCGAGATAGTTCTAGTTAACTGCTGACAAAGTTGCTATTGCCAGAGATACGTTGAAAGCTTCCAGAGATAGACAGAAAATGTACGTAGATCCACGTCGTCGTCCAGTTAAGTTTGATGTGGGGGAGTTAGTGTAATTGAAGGTTTCTCCGTGGAAGGGTGTGATTCTTTTTGGTAAACGCGGGAAGTTGGCTCCCCGTTACATTGGTCCCTTCCGCATACGTCAGATTTTGAATGATCAAACGGTTGCACTGGATGTAATACCCGAATTTTTGTAAATAAATAAAAAGAATATTTTATGGAGGAAATATAAGTTGGGTTGAATTGGGTGCATTTAGTTGTGAAACATATTGAGTACTTATTGGGCTTGAAGGAATAAAATGAATTATGGACTAAATATGTATGTGTTAGTGGAATATGGGAACAATGGGCTTATTTGGTAAATCTTGGGCTTAGGCCTTTGAGGGATAGTATATAAAGCCATTTAGGGCACAGCGCCCAACATTCTACTGTTCCATCCATTCAAACCAGGAGAATTTCTCTGTGTAAGTGTGTGTGTGTGTGTGTGTGTGCGCGCGCGCGCTTAAACCCACGAGAAGAGGAAGAAAGAGCCATCAAGAATTGTTGGAAACCCAAGGAATTTGCAAGGAAATCATCAGGTAATGATTCCTATCTCATTGTGGTAATGTAGTTATAAGTTTTATATTGTTTAAATGATGCTAGCTTGGGTTTTGATCTGGGTTTTTGAAGTTGTGGGTTTATGAAGAACTAGAGAGAGAATTTATGATATGATCTTTGTTACTTGATGAAATATAGTTAAATCTTGAAAGAAGTAACTAAATGAATGGAGAAATGTTTTGGAACAAAAATAAAGTGATTTGGTTAAGTTTTGAAAGAGTTGGATTTTGGCTATGGAGTCTGGGTTTTAGAAAATATCAAACTGATGAAGAATATGAGGTTCCATGCGACTTCCTGATGTTCCATGCGACCTTCTTGCTTTTCATGCGACTTTAGAACTTGTACTATGCGACTTTCGGATGTGTTTTCATGCGACTTTAGAACTTGTACTATGCGACTTTCGGATGTGTTTTCATGCGACTTTAGAACTTGTACTATGCGACTTTCGGATGTGTTTTCATGCGACTTTAGAACTTGTACTATGCGACTTTCGGATGTGTTTTCATGCGACTTTAGAAATTGTTCCATGCGACTTTCGTATTTTGTTCTCATGCGACTTTTGTATAACATTCCATGCGACTTTCACACTTCATGCGACTTACAGTTTTGTGCCATGCGACTTATGTGTTGCATCATGCGACTTTTATCATTTCATGAGACACTAGGCCCCAAATCCGATAGTTGGGTGCCCGGATTGTGAAATCCGATAGTTTGAGGCCCGGATTGTGGGAATCCGACACTTTATTGCGACGCGACGCGTCGGCTTGGTAAGTAACAGACTTTTCTATGTGAACTTGCACACCCAACCAGTGGACTTTGAGGCGTCGGATTGTGGACTTTGATGATTGCATTCTGTATTACTACGTGTCTATGTGAACTTGTGTTATGCCTATCAGACTTGTAGAAATTTTGTTAGTAAGTATGGGTCTTTGCCCGGTATTGATTTGTTAGACTTGCATCAGGTGACAGTTAACGTATAGAGTAACCAAGTTAAGTTCAATGAGAACCAGTGACAGCTGCCAGGTGAGTATTGTTACTTGCACACCCAACCAGTGGAGAATGTGAATGTGTTATGATCGTCTGCTTCGGCAGTGGGTAGTTATGACCGTCTGCTTCGGCAGCGGGTAGTTAGGACCGTGTGCTTGGGCAGCGGGTAGTTACGACCGTCTGCTTCGGCAGCGGGTAGTATGACCGTCTGCTTCGGCAGCGGGTAGTTATGACTGTCCGCTGCAGCGGCGGGTAGCATGACCGTATGCTTCGGCATCGGGTAGATATGACCGACCACCTTGGTGGCGGGTAGAAAATGCATGATTGTGATTATTGTGAATTGTCGTAGGTTACAGTAACTTACTCACTAAGCTTCGTGTTTACCGTTGTTAATCTTCCTATCTTTCAAGTCGGGACCATGGTAGAGCTCCAGGGCAGTGACGACAGCTTGCAGTCAAAAGAATTTCAACTTGTTTTAAAACTTATTCCTGTTGAACTAATGTAGAATTTAAATTTGGATATTGTAATTGAACTCGTAATGTCTTTGATACTTCCGCATTTACTCTGATATGAAATGACGTTATATTTATGTGTGTTTTGCAAAAAAAAAAAATTAGGACGTTACACTGGATCTTCCGGTAGAACTTGCAGGTATTCATGACACGTTTAATGTCTACTATTTGAGGAAATTCAAGGTAGAAGATGAAAACCAGATTCTCCCAGTACACGAATTGAAAGTTGATTCAAAGAAAAGATTGATAGAAGAACCTGTGGAACTGTTGGATCGAAAAGTGACCAAGCTTCGAAAGAAGCAAATACCGATGGTGTTGGTCAAGTGGAAGCATAGTCTAGGTTCTGATTTGACATGGGAGACTGAGACAAAGATGAAAGACATATATCCCCACTTATTTGAGCAAGAAAGGATTCCGAGGACGGAATCCTCTTAAGGGGGAGAGATTTGTAACACCCTCAAACCTAGGCTAGGAGATTAGCAGGTTTGTGGTATATGCTTATCTGTTATTAATTGCGATTAATTGATAATTAGTTAATTTAATTAAAGAAAGTTAAATGTATGTATTTTATGTATGTATGTTACCGTATGTATGCATGTATATGTGTGTGCACGTGTATGTGTGAAGAGGTGGGATTGCCACCTCCTACTTCATTTGAGGTAAATGTGGCTAGCTTAGGATAATTACTCATTATTTTTAAAACAAAGAAAAAGTGTTTGTGTGTGCCTTGTGTTTTCTCTCGGCCAAAGAAAGAAAAGAAGAAACCGAACGAAGAAAAATCGGATTTTCATAGTTTATGTGTTTTCTCCCCGTCGTTCCCATTGAATGACGACTTTCTTTCTTTTCTTTACCCTCTCGTCCTGCCCCGGTGACGCATTGTAAATAAAAATTTGTTAGTTTTCTCTCCCTTGCTGCCACTGCGTTTCTTGTCGCCACCGTAATTATAGCTCCTGTCGTTGCAGTCATAGCTCCTACCGTTGCCGCCCGTAGCCGTTGCGCCTCTTTCCGCCGCCGCCATAGTTGTAGCTCCTGCCGCTGCAGTCGTAGTTCTACCGCCGCTGCCGCCCTCTTTGGCCGCTAACCAATCGTCGCCTTGCTGCCACGGAGTATTCTTGTCTATATATATTTGTATTTAATCTCTTTTATTGTATTTTTCCTATTATAAATGAACTAGAGCCCATTAGCATTTCATATTAGGGTCTCAATTGTACCATTTGTACTCTATCAATAGTTATCAATGTAATACAAAATACCTACGGGATTTTCATTACTCTACAACTATACTAAAGAAAAGATATGGTCGGAACCCTAAGGCTATATACCATGTAGAATAATAAAAACCCCGTATGTATTTTGTATTACATTGACAATTATTTATAAAGTACAAAGGGTACGTACAATAGAAACCCTAATATGAAACCCTAATGGGCCCTAGCCTATCCATACAATAGGGCTGGGTCATCTTATACTAAACACTAATCTATATTCTCTAATAATATTAACGTCAGATCAATTTTTCTTTCCCTTCCTCTCTCTTATCACAAACCCAAATATAGCCTAACCCAATAACTCAATCTTTTTTTTACCCTTTCTCTCTCTTACACTGCAAAAAAAAGAAGGAAATGTCTCGGATGAATCGGGTATAGAAAACTGACCGCCAAACCCGAAAAAGGAGGCGTAGGAGTGTTCCTTGGTTACCCAAGAAGCCCGACAAGCGACCAGTTAACTTTAGGTGCACCGGTGCTTAATCATTGGAATCATCAACTATGGTTTGCCTTTAATATTACGTTTTACCCATGAGCCTCGTTAAATAAAGAATTTGAATTTAAATAATTATCGATTTATGTCTTATCTTATATTAAATTTAATTTGAATTATATCTTGATTTAGAGTTAAAATTAAGTTATAATTTTGATCCAGAGTTAAAATTGAATTTCAATTTTTACTTAGATGTA
This sequence comes from Dittrichia graveolens, assembly GCA_038502395.1. Taxonomy (NCBI): domain Eukaryota; kingdom Viridiplantae; phylum Streptophyta; class Magnoliopsida; order Asterales; family Asteraceae; genus Dittrichia; species Dittrichia graveolens. The sequence continues at coordinate 56,555,162 of JARJIL010000009.1, read as the reverse complement.
TAGTTAGTATTTGATAACCATATTTTGTTTACTAAATCTATGGTTATAATTATCTAATAAATTTTATTTATATTAGTTTTTTATTTATATTAGATTAGAACATATCTATACTTGTTTCTTTTGATGAAAAAAATCTTATATTACAATAAAGTCCATTTAAAAAACATAGTACTAAAATTTTAATATTCAATCACATGTGATTCAGTATACAATCACATGTGATTTGTAAAAGCATCACATGTAAATTACGAAAAATTACGCAAATGCCACACCGTCCAAATTTTTAAAATGCAATCTGTACCATAGATGTCATTGATGCAAAGGCCAAAATTAGTCCCTTAGGACTATGAATTAATTATGGACTATATTGAACATTCTATAATCATGTGTGATTGTATACTAAATCACATATGATTGAATATTTAAATTTTAAAACTGTGTTTTTTACATGAACTTTATTGAACACAACTCATTACTTTGAAATTTTGTATGCTTATTCTACAATTGACCGACTAGTATTCGAGTTCCATCACTCAGCTTAAGTTTGTTTTAAATCTATTTACTTAGATGTAGGGGTGAGCATATGTACCAAAAATACCGAACCGTACCGGAACAGGTACCGGTACCGAGTTAGAGTTTTTGGTCCGATACTCGGTACTTGAAATATTGCTAAATCGGTATTCGAGATTCGGTATTCGGGACTAGTACCGAAAAAACTAGATAAAATAGGTACCTGTTGTAACACCCTCAAACCTGGGCTAGGAGATTAGCAGGTTTGTGGTATATGCTTATCTGTTTTTAATTGCGATTAATTGGTTAATTAGTTAATTTAATTAAAGAAGGTTAAATGTATGTATTTTATGTATGTATGTTACCGTATGTATGCATGTATATGTGTGTGCACGTGTATGTGTGAAGAGGTGGGATTGCCACCTCCTACTTCATTTGAGGTAAATGTGGCTAGCTTAGGATAATTACTCATTATTTTCAAAACAAAGAAAAAGTGTTTGTGTGTGTGCCTTGTGTTTTCTCTCGACCAAAGAAAGAAAAGAAGAAACCGAAGGAAGAACAATCGGATTTTCATAGTTTATGTGATTTAATTCCAAAGTCAAGTTCAAAGGTTAGATTTGTTTCTGTTTTTGTTCTCATGCTGAATCTGGAATGAATTCTAATTGAATAACATGAATTTATGAAGAAACACTAGGATCTGATTTGAAGAAATATGGGTTTTGGTGGTTTTTGTGTGTTCATATGATTTATGTGTTTAAAGGATGTTTTAATGCATGAATACATGTTTAAAGATGTTAAAACACGTTTTTGGAATATTTTGAAGAACTTGTTAAATTCTGGCTTTTTAGAGTTTTGATAAAGTTTTGAAGTTATGGTTGAAGATATGAAGTTCTCGGATTTGGTGGAAGAAGATGGTAAAACCGATACATATAAAATCCTAATGTAGAAAAAGCGATAGGTTGGAAAACCGAGAGATTGAAATCCGGAACTCCAAATTCAGTATTCGGTAAAATCGGTACCGGTACCGGTTCTGATACCATGCTCATCCCTACTTAGATGTAAAGTTTTTGCAATAAAAGTTCTTTTTCTTTTCTTAAACATTTAAAGGCATCTAAGCTATTTTATAGATGTGGAAATTCTCGAATTTCGACAAGACATGAACTCGACATGAAAGTAAATGGGTTTAGGTTGACTCGTATAATAAACGGATAAGTTTGGGTTGACTTGTCTAACACGTATAATAATTGGGTCCGGTTATGATCATATATAAATTTCATGAGTCGACATGCTAACCCGTTTAATATTTGTATTGAATTTATCTTTTTCATATATAAACCAAGTTTTGATGTAATTATCATCCAGATTCCGATAATCTATATTTTTAATAGTTTTAGTTTATCAAAAATTAAACAAAAAAGATCTTGATGTTAAACATCATGATTTTTTGGTAATGACCATCCAACATGTTAAACTGTATACAAGCAATCAACCTTTTAGTAATCCACCAACTTACAAATAACCAGTGCAACATATTAAGTCGTATAATTAAATGGGTTACATGAATCTTACATATACGAGTTAATGTTTTTAATCCTAACACAAATAAATAAATAAGTCGAGTTACAATCAAATGATTCTAACAAGCCAACCTATATCAAGCCACCCTAACACGACAAATTGTCACACCTACTATTTTCTCGCTACCAAACTTTTTTCAATAACTTAAGTCAAATAAATAATTGCTTTTCATATTTCATAACCAAAGCATATATCTTTGAATTATCCATTACTAAGATATTACTTAAAAAACTTATGGATCAAGGTGAATTTTTTTAATATTCTTGTAGTACTAACAAATGGATAAATAAATAAAAATAAACTAGATTAAATACCTGTGTGATATGCGTGTTGGTTTGAAAAATAACAAATATTAAATATTAATAAAAATTACTAAATGATTATAAAACATGAAAGAAATGGGAGTCTAAAAAATGGTGACAGAGTGCGTCAACACCAAGACTAGCGGTGAAAACGTTAACAGTGGGGGGGGCAGACGCGATCACAGAAACGTGGTATTATGATATGAGATATAATGTATTTCTTATATAAGTCATCGATTGTTATTATTACAACTAGAAGCAATAAGGTCATGTATCTATTGATTATAATTAAAAAAATTTAAACTGATTAAAATATTTTAAAATGAAAAAACTAAGAATTTGGTTAATTATGATATTTTAAAGAGTTTAGTTTTCGAAAATATATCCAAGTAGTCACCTTTTGCTATTATGTGTACTCAACTTTCAAAGTCACCATTTAATGTATCAAACCTTCTAAAGTTACCATTAAATGGTAATTTGTGTAAACTTGATACATTAAATGGTATTTAAAAGTTGAGTACACACGATAACAAAAAGTGACAACTTAAATATATTTTCGGAAACTAAACCCTATTTTAAAATGTTATAAAGGGTAAATATTATATTTATAAACTAAAATGAGTAAATATGATATTTTATAGTTTAAGAAAGATATCTTAAATTACTGTAATAATTTTAACTCAAATTATAGAACTTTGATTCTTAAAAGTCAAAATCAAACTAAAATTTCAATTTAAATAAAAGTAAATGAGTTTAATTTTACCAAAATAAAAGAATAAAATTGTTTAATAAAAATAATCTAAGTCGTTATTTTATTTATATTTAGAGATTGCATTAGAAGTCTTACATTTTCCTAAACAAGTTTTAATAAAATGTAATAATTTTAAACTAAGTGAGGTTAATATGATCAAAACGGGTTAAAGAAATTAACGGAATGATCAAAATTACTTTCTATGGGAATAACGGGAAGCATGCAATTCTTAAATTTTAAATATCATATTTATCTATTTTAATTTAAAATTATTATATTTACCCTTTTTAATATTCTAAAAAATGTCATCTTTATTTCAATTGTTGGTTTTTGTCGGTTTTAAATATTTTATAATTATTTTAATTTTTAATTTATATACAATAAATATGTCCTTTTTAAATTTTAAATATTATATTTATCTATTGTAATTTAAAAATATTATATTTATTATTTTTAACATTTAAAAAATATCATCTTTATTCAAATTGTTGGTTTTGTCCGTTTTAAATATTTTATAATTATTTTAATTTTTAAATTATATACAAGAAAGACATGAATTCATTACCACTTATTGTAACAATAATAATCAATGACTTGTACAATAAATACAATAACGTCTTTTCATATCATAATACTAAAATTTTTATTTCATTTCTACCACTCTACCTTTCCAATCTTGTCAATATTTCCACTGCTAATCTGGGTTTGACGGCGTATTTTGCCATGTTTTTTAACTCTCCTTTTGTTTTGCAATTTATAATTTTTGGATATCTTTTCATTAATATTCAATATTTATCATTCTTTTAAACCAACTAATGTATTACGTACGACATTTAAATCTAGTTACTTTGTATGGGAATAACGGGAAGGACTAATATGTCAAGATCTTGAATATTATGGGTTGAAAATGAATAAAACTTAAAAATGTGAATCAATAAAAGCAGGTGTAATTAAGTAATTAACCCTTTAAATCACGTTGATTGGAGCGTCTGATTGCGGAGCGCATACACAAACGTCTAATTTTCTCCAACGGTCAAAAAAAATCAGCATCTAAAAACCTTCCTCTTCGTCACCAAACCCTAATCAAATCTCACACTTCCCTGATTTTCTGTCTCAATTTCATTTCTTGGAGTAAAGATGAGTGTTCTTGGCGAATACCCAGAAGCCAGCAAGAAAGATCTGCAGATATGGAACAATGCAGCCTTCGACAATGGCGGTGATTCACAGACCTTGAATTCCAACGATTTGATGAAATCGCCATCTTGGATGCCAAAGAAATCAGTTTCAGTTTCAAATCCATCTTTGGATTCTTTCGATTCTTCGTCTTCCTGTAAAGAAAACCAAAGCCCAATTGGGTTATTGAAATCCTCTGTTACTGTTCACCCACAATCGAAACCCTTGAAGAATCTTCCAATCAAGATTGGCTCGTTGAAAACCAGTGTTTTTGAGAATCACGAAGAGAAGACTGATGAGGAGATAGAAATCGAGAATGAAATCACAAGGTTGTTTGCAAAGTTGGAATCGATCAGACTCAAAAGAGCAGAAAAGAATGCAAGTTATCTTGAAAAACAGGGGAAATCAATGGCTGCTAAGTTCATGGAGCTTGACAAGAAGAAAGAATCTGGAGTCAAAAAGATCCAAGAATCAAGTTTTTCAAGAACCAAGTTTTCCAAAAGGGGATTTAGTCTGGGACCCAATGAGATCATGTCTGTAACAAATTCAAAATCAAAGCAGCTGAGTACAACTCCAATTCAATCCATTCAAAACAGAAGGAAATCATGTTTCTGGAAATTAGAAGATATCGATGAAGAGAGACTAGGGTTTTCTAGAGGCAAAAATCCAAGCCTTAGACAAGCTGTTACAACCGTTGGATCAAAAAAAGGGATGAAAAAAGACGACTTGATTCTTGCGAGTGTTCAACCAAAGAAACTATTTGGTGAACAATCAGTTCCTGCTAAGAAGCCATTAAAGCCTGGTAGAGTGATTGCAAGTCGTTACAACCAGGCTACCGTGAATTCACTGATGAAGAAGAAATCGTTGACTGAGAATGCTGACCAGAAATCGCGAGTGAAGAAGAAATGGGAAATCCCAAATGAGATTGTAGTTCCCAGAAGGATGAATCTTGATGATAACGAGCTCGAGAACGAAGATTTCGTGGTGGTGTCTGAAGTGTTACCAAGGATTCGAGCAGTTCGATGTATGGATGACCCGGGTCCGGATTCGGGTCCGGCGAAGAGGGTGGCTGAGTTAGTTGGGAAGAAGTCTTACTTTCAAGAAGACTCAGAGGAAACAGTTTGTCAAAAGTTGAGTTTTGAAGGAGAAAATTGATGTTTTAAATGATTGTGTAAGCAAATGTTTTGTTGCTATTTTGATTCATTTGTGAATTGTGTTTGGAGGAAAGCTTGACTTTTGCTTTCTTTAAAATGAATATGACAATAAGAATGATTCCAATCCATTTGAGAGGATAAAATTATTTGTTTTGAGTTGGTTAGTTTATATTTTCAAAATTCAAACATTCAAATTGGGTCATACCGGACTGAAACCCTCAACCTCTTAAGAAGGAACACCTTTTATCAACATCTAATATCATTAGGCTACAATCCCGAAAGTCAAAATTCCAATTGGTTAGAAGTTTAACAAATTGGGCCTAACTTTGTCTATTGTAGATTGCGAAAAGAAATCTAAGGGTGGTAGAAAAGTTTGTTCTAGTAAAGCAATTAGATTTTACATATATTTTAATTAAGTCAATTAAGCTTTTATAAAATGTCACTCAAAATGTAATATTATTTGGTTAAACCAACCCAACCCAAGGATGTCAAACACAAAAAAGTAGTGATTTTTTAAAACGTAAATTGCATTAAAACACAATGAACTGTCTTAGTTGTCATTATATATAATCAACTCTATTTTCTTAAAAATAATACAATCAATTTTATAATCCTCATATTGTATGCAACTTGTTGTATACTATGAAAGTTATGACAAAGTTTATTGTAAACAATGGTAACTAAACAACAGACACATAAAAAAGTTGTTTGCATACAATGAGAGAATTATTAAAGTTAATTGTATTATTTTTAAAATTTTAAGATTGGTTATATACAATGATAACTAAGATAAAATTAATTATATTTTCATACAATTTCCTCTTTTCTAAAGGATATATGTCATATCTTAAATTTAACAAAGATATCAAAAAGAGCAATAAAGCTTGATAAGTAAGTCTATGAGCAACTTGTCAAATTTTAATTAGTATAAACTACAATTCATTACAATCATATTAACTCTCACATATATTTTTGCTGCTGAATATATTATGTAGGGGAGAGTTCAAACGAGAACTGTTTTTCATACAAGAACTGTGAAAACCAATCTTCGCCGTTCATTTTGGATAATGGAATTCATGGATGAAGAGTGTAGGGGGATTGAGTGTGCCAGAGTGCATGTAAGGAATTCATGGATGGGCAATCCAATTGAAAGAGGGGATTGGACGGCTAAGATTGGTTCTTGCGATTCTTGTACGAAAAACAGTTCTCGTTTGAACTTTTGCCTATTAATATAATACTATATTTTGAGCTTTCTTAAGTGTTAAAAAATTATGTGCACATTATCTATATGTTATTACAACTAATATAATAGGATACTCAAGAGTCATACATGTGAGTGCTTTAATTCGGGCAATGTTAGCAATTAAAATAGGAGATTATTTTCAAATGAGTTATAATTATGTATTTTATATTGGATTAAATAAATAAATATATATAATTAAAAGATTTTTAAATTAGTTATTGGAAATTTCGGTTTTTATTTACTTTATTAAATAGCCGAAAATTTCAAGAGTTTAATTAATTATGAATTGTGTTTTAAATAATTAGGATAAAAAAATACTAACATGGTTATTATAAAGAAGAATGTTAAATATAATCCATACTTAATTCATAGTCCTAAAAAACTAATTTTAGTGTGATGCTTTTATACTGAATCACCTATGATTGAATATTAAAATTTTAGAACTATGTTTTTTTTACATGGACTTGATTAAACACAACTTTATTTATAAAGGTTATTTTTTTTTTGGTTTAATAAGTTTGGGTAAAAGGGAAACTCTATCTTTTGAAGGGTTAGAACATTATACAAATAATTTTTTTTAAACCTATAAATAAGGAGCTAAGGTTACGGTTTTTCAGGTAGATAATTTCCAGCTAAAAAGAAACATGTAAAACCTCTGCATCTCTCAAATTGGCGTCAACTTCAGGTATACAAAACCAAGATTCGTTGTTGATTTCGATCAAGAAGATTAAAGAACTCGAGTTCGTTTTTTTTAATTGAAATCGTATTTTGATTTTTCTTCTTTCAAAATTGGATTCAATTTGTGACTTTAATTTGAATCAAAATTGTTGGAGCACACAAGGGACAAGCACGCAACAGAACCAAATAATATAAACAAAACACAAGCAAAAACCAAGCCAAATTGTGCTCCAATGGTGGAATGCTTTGCAAAGTAAACATGCAACAAGAAAGAAGAACAAGGGAAGAAAGGTATACCCCTCTTTGATGCTCCAAAATCGGGTGTGACTAAGAAGGGACGAGTGATTGTAGCCAATAGGCCTTCAATCTCCTTTGTAAGTCCATACCAAGAAAGCAACAAACCCCTTGTACTAGCAAGTCAAAGAGATCTCACAACCACTTGTAGAAGCTCTTTGAAACAGCCCAAAAACACTAATGTAGCCCTTTGCCTTTAGCCTATTAACTCTCTTAGTTAGAGTACCTTTTTTATGTGTAACAATTGCACAAATGGACAGAGAGTAGCAATGAGGAAGAATGGACGCCTTTTATAGACACTAACATGCCCTAGAGCTCCCTTGGTCAGCCAAAGTGCCACACCTTATTGGACCAACAAGACTGACCAATAAAAAACAAGTGTCACATAACATTCTGCCTTCACGACCCCTCACGAGCGCCCTAAGTTATCATGGCTCGTGCCGCCTGAAAAGGATTCGTAAGGGCACTGGCCTTCACGACCTGTGGCGCATCCTTCATGGTCGTGAAGCCCGAGCCAAACCAATTTTGACCCTTTTGACATATTCCTCTTTCAGCAGGTTGTTGGGATTGTAACTTGGCGTATGACCTAATAGGCCCGCGCTTCATCGGCAATGATACCGATCTACGTGTGTTAGTGGGAAGACACCAACAGACTCCCACTTGCACATGACACACCGTACCCATAGGCACCACAGACAGAGAGCGGCCTCTAGTAAGACATCCATGCCCCCAAGTCAACACGGGGGCATGCCATCCGTGACAAGTACCAAATCACAACATAACAGATTTGATATGGTCCTATAGATAAGTGATCAATCATCCTATTGTCCGTGATATCCGGGTGAACACGAGACATGGTACAAAGTCATTCTTCGATCGTTCACGATTATGTTTCTAAATTAAGATTGGTGGTGACCAAAATATGCAAGTTGCAACTAATGAACTATCATTACAAACTTGAGCATGTCCATGCATTTTGGTGTCAACACCCAATTATCGAGACGCCCGGGATATCTCTCTAAGTATATAAACAAATTCATTCGACTACATAGCCCCATTACATTGGCAATACTTTGCCCAAAAGCTCCCTTTATAACAGTCAGTTACGGACTGCATTTGAAAACAATCAGAACAAGGTGACCAATGTCATGGAAACACATTTATCTCCGGTCTAAGGACAAAAAGATATTATCATCCTAATTTACTCTTAAGAAGTACCATGAAGTAAAATCAGGTGCGAGTCATCCAATCACTTGAAACTCTTTTCAAATATAGGCGAAATATTACGTCATTTGTATTCAATCTCTATTGAACACTTGACCAATCATTTCCCTCAGTTTTCATTCAAACTTTCTTCCGATAACGAATGACTGAGTGTGGACATTTAGAATACAAACACATTCAAGGAAGTAGTAAAACATGTAAAGTTGGAACACAGTATTGATATAATGAAAGTACCCGATACACGCATATTATTAAATCTCCATTCAATAATCGATACAATAATAAATACAATACCACTTAATGTTCCTAATACAAAGCAAATACATTAAATACGATAACCAATACATCAACCCAAACCAAGTCACTAGCAAGTCTAATCCCAATAGCACGTGTATGAGCATCGTGCTTGGCTTGCGACAACGGTTTAGTGAAAGGATCCGCCAAATTGTTATCCGTGTGTACTTTGCTGATAACAATATCTCCACTCTCGATCACGTCCCGGATAAAATGATATTTCCGCGGAATATGCCTGGTGCGTCGGTGAGACCTTGGTTCCTTAGCTAATGCCACCGCACCCTCGTTGTCACAGAAGATATCAACAGGGTGACTGATGCTTGAAACCACTCCAACATCAAGAATAAATTTTCTCATCTATACGGCCTCCTTAGCAACTTCAGTAGCCGCAATGTATTCCGACTCAGTAGTGGAATCAGCCACTTTGTCTTGCTTGGAGCTCCTCCGGGAGATAGCACCGCCATTTAATAAGAACACAAACCTCGATTGTGATCTGAAGTCATCCATATCGGTTTGGAAGCTAGCATTAGAGTAACCCTTTACTCTAAGCTCTTCCTTACCTCCATACACTAAGAACGTCTCCTTAGTCTTCCGAAGATACTTAAGAATTCTCTTCGCCACCGTCCAATGAGCTTCGCCAGGGTTGGCTTGATATCTACTAGCCATGCTCAAGTCACACGATACATCAGGCCAAGTATAAAGCATGGAGTACACGATCGAGCCCATATCCAAATCATATGGAACTCGCCTCTCTACTTCACGTTCCTCAGAGGAACTAGTGAACTGAGTGTCAATCCATGCAACATAGGGAGGAACCCCTTCTCGGAGTCCTCCATCCTAAACCGCTTTAGAACTTTGTCTATGTAGGTACTTTGGCTAAGCCCAATAAGCCTCTTGGATCTATCTCTATAGATCTTGATCCCCAAGAATACATGACGCATCCCCTAGATCCTTCATCGAAAAACAATTCCATAACCAGGTTTTTACATCTTGAAGGGTCGGGACATCATTTCCAATAAGGAGTATGTCATCGACATACAAGACTAAGAATACAACGATACTCGCACTAGCCTTGACATATACGAATGGCTCATCCTTGCTTTTCGAAAAGCCAAACTCTTTGACTTTCTTATCAAACCACAGGTTCCAGTTGCGCGATGCTTTCTTAAGTCCATAAATGGACTTCTTAAGCTTGCAGAACTTATCTGGATACTTTGAATGAACAAAACCATCAGGCTGTGTCATATACACTTCCTTAAAATTGTTCCATTAAGGAATGCGGTTTTGACATCCATTTACCAAATCTCATAATCATGAAAGCGGCATAAGAAAGTAGTTTATTCTTAATTAATTGTGACTCATCCCCATCTTTAAGGAATAGATTGGCGACCCCAAGTTCTTTTACCCCATTTAGAAAGTCTTTTCTGCCGGACGACTCGTAGGGGCGGAGAAGGGCCCCTTCTTAGCCTTCCTAGGCCACTAGTTGACTTCTTATCCTTAAGGGTAGAAATACTTTCTGTAATCCTTACTTGATGTGTAATCTAACATAGTAATTATATTTTTCAACTGGGAGAGATGGGTCAGGCGCCGATGAGCACATTGAACTATCCATGTGGCTAAGAGCCTAGTGCTACAAGATATTGTGCATTGGAACCTATGGTTATGGACCCGAATAGCCGAGTGTGAACTATTACCTTTTGATTTACTAGAAGCAGAAGAAGAAATGTCTCCTCATAGTCTACACCATGAGTTTGCGTGAAACGCTTAGCCACCAGTCGGGCTTTGAAGGTGTCTACATCTCCATTTATGCTGGTCTTTTTTCTTTAAGACCCATTTGCACCCTACGAGTCTACACCCGGGTACCGGATCTACCAAGTCCCATACTTGGTTATCCGACATAGATTGCATCTCAGATTCCATAGCCTTCTTCCACTTGGCAGACTCTGGGCCCACCACGGCATCCAAATAGGATGATGGTTCATCATGATCCACCACTAGATCACTGCCCTCAGACATGAGAAACCCATACCTCTCTGGCTCATTACGACTCTTTTAAGATCATTTAAGAGGTAACGGATCTGTGTCAAGTTCTCAAGCATCGCCGTGTTGAGAATCAACCATGTCACGTTGAGTACTAGTGCCAATATCAGGCTAATCACCGGAAGGTTCTTGAATTTCTTCAAGATCTACCTTTCTCCCACTTGCGCTCTTAGATATCAGCTCCCTCTCAAGAAAGACCACCCTTCGAGCAAAAAATACCTTCTTCTCGAAGGGTTTGTAAAGCAAAGATCCTATAGACTCAGTAATATACACAATAAATAAACATCTCTCTACTCTAGGCTCTAACTTATCCACTACCTCACGTCTCACATAGGTAGGACATTCCCAGACTTTGAGATATGAAAGCGATGGAACCTTCGCAAGCCACATCTCAAAAGGCGTTTTCTTAACCTTCTTTGTTGCTATAAGGTTAAGGATTCTAACGGCCGTTTCTAATGCATAGCACTAAAAACTAATGGGTACATTTGTCCGACTCATCATACTCCAGAACATATCCAACAATGTCCGGTTCCTCCTCTCGGCAACATCATTTAGTTATGGCATCCTAGGAGGGGCAATTGCAAGAAAATCCCACAATCTTTAAGATGGTCATAGAATTCAAAACTTAGATACTCACCACTACGATCCGATCTGAGTATCCTGATCCGTTTACCCAATTGGTTCTGCACCTCGTTTTGGAAAGTCTTAAATACCTCAATGGTATTCAACTTTTGTCTCACCAAGTAGAAATACCCATAACGACCAAAATCATCGTTAAAGGTTACATAGTATCTTGAGTTGTCTCTAGTGGCATGCTTGAATGAACCACACACATTTGTGTGAATGATATCTGATATCGTCAAATTTAGATATATATTTTAAGCGATATCTGTTTATTTTAGCCTGTTATTTTTTATAAATAAGTAAAAGACACTTAATTATCTTCATTTATTGAATTACTGGTTAAAAAGACGGAATATGAAAAGTTTTGAGCAAAAAACAAAAGAAACCAAAGAAATATGAAAAGTTGTCCGCGCTGACACACCTCCACTGTTTTGATCATATCTCACTCATACGAACTCGGATTGGAGTTATTCAAAAGGCCACGGAAACTAGACTCAGAGGGCTACAAAATCACTTTTATAGTCAAAGTCTAAAAAAGCGATGTCGCGGCGCGACCATTAAAGATGTCGCGGCGCGACGAGACGTGATAAGAAAATTTTCAACTTTTAAAAGAGTTTTGGATCGCGTCAAACTAACCCGTCGCGGCCCGACACTTACCCGTCGCGACGCGACGCCCCTGTTTTCAGTTTTTTATATAAACAAACATCCAGATCTGTTTTGAGGTGAACCACCCAACATATACTACCAAAATACTTCCAAAACACGTCCAAAAACTATTCCATGAGTTGTGGAGCTTAATTTGAAGGATTGGAGCTTAATTTGAAGATTAAAGTGGCTAGGAATCTTATCTTTTACGGTTTTATCATTCTTTCCTTGTTTCTAATGTTTATTTATTACTTTTAGAAGCTTGATATGACTGTTATTGACTAGTTTTCTTGTTTTCCTCCCTAGAGGAGATGAAAGATGTTTGATTTTCATTGATTAGAACATGTTTTCATCTCATAATTTGTCTTATAAACTCACCCATGATCCATATGTGTTAAAGATCTGTTTTTTGATTGTTTATATGCTGAGTTTATAAAAATTAGAGGACCAACCTATTTTTAAAGCGTTTATCATGATTAATTAGTATCAATAATTAATCTTGACTAGTGATTGATCATATCCTAGGCTTAGATAATCAAGAATGGAACTTTAATATGTATGCTTGGCATGTAATGATCTTTATTTGTCAATTTAACAATTTAATAACCAAAACAATTGTTAAATGTGGAGTCTTGTTTGACACGAAATTAAATAAGTCTAATTATGCACTTAAACGATTTCTTGACCATAGAATTGAATAAATGCATGATTATAGGGTTATAATTTGGACCAAGAGTTTATCCATTATAGAAATCGGTATGAGATGAAACAAATGTTCATTGCACGATTAATTGGAAATTAAATGTTTTGAAAAAGTAGAAATCGAATCTAGGGAGGGAAAGCTTTAATTTGATAAGTTTAATCCATAAAAATCTTTGCTTTTGTCGTTCTTGGTTTGCTTTTGAGTGTTTGCTAGTGTTAGGAGTGATTTTAGATAATAAAGTTTGAATCTTTATTGATAAGTTCTAAATTCCCTTTTTAGTTGTTTAATTTAGTTTAATATTTAATTAATCCAAGTTATATTCAAAATCATACCCGTTCCCCTAGTGTTCGACACCTGTACTTATTTACTATACTACGATACGATTAGGTTCTCTTGCCTATTTGTGTTGTAGTCGTGCTAAATAATTCGGATTTATAAATTTAAAACTGGTACGCTATACGCACATCAATATCTAACAAGTCTTTGCCCCTCTCACATACGTTGGTGAATGGTGCTTTGGTCATCTTGCCTAATAAACAAGACTCGCACACATCATCCGACCTATTTGGCCAAATGATTCCAAGATCCGATCGGCTTGGAGCTTGGCGATGCGCTTCTTGTTTATATAGCCTAACCAGTGCCATAAAGATAACTTGTCCAAACCATTTTTGGACTTAAAACCAACATTCATGATTGGTCTATCACTTTTCAAGCACACACTTTTTTCATATATGCCAAGACATAGATATGCTTTAAAATAGAATACAACATCTTTAAAGAAAGAAATAGTTCCATTAAGGAAATCAAACAAATATCCGTCGTCTTAAAATGCATATAAAGAAATAATGTTTCTTGCCTCGCAGGGCGAAAAAGATACATTATGTAAAGTAATAGACATGTCGGACGAAGAGACGAGATCCACACTCCCAATCATCTCAACCAGGACAACCACCTTGTTTCCCATGATGAGATCCGACTCCCCATCAACCAGGTCCCTACTTCTTTTTATTACATGCACATACATATGTGAGTACCACACCCGGTGTCCAAGACCCAAGCGTTAGAAGTAGAAGTGTTATGGAGTTCAATCATGTACATACAGGAGGCAACGGTTCCCTTAGCCCGAAGCTTCTTGAGCTACTCCGTGTACTTGGGGCAACTATGCAGGTATTGTCCTTTCTCCCCGTAGAAGAAGCAGGTGGCCTCCACCGGAGACGTGACTTGGTACGCCACTTCTTTCCCCTTTGGCTCCGAGGTTGGGTTAGGTTTAGGCTTAGGTGTTGCCACCTTCGCCTTCCCCTTTTCCCTTGGAGCCAGAAGCGGGTCGCTTCCTCTTAGTGCCACACTCCTTGATGGCTAGAACAGGAGTGGAGGTTGATGGTGTAACACCCGCAAACCTGGGCTAGGAGATTAACGGGTTAGCGGTATGTGATTAGTTTGTTTTAACTGATTATGTGTTTATTAAGAGTAATGAAATTAATTAATTTAAATCTAAATAAATATATGTTACTGATAAATAGTAAGTTAGAAAAGAAAAGAAAGAAAAGAAAGTACAAATATGTTAGTATGTATGTATGCATGGTAATTAAATAGTCAAAATTGCCACCACCTGCTTAGTTTAAATCAGATATGTATACGTGTATAGTAAACCTGATCATTATCATCAAAAGTGAGCAAAGGTGTAGTGTGTGTTCTTAGAAAGCAAAACCAAAGGTGAAGCAAAGTTATAAACTTGAAGATTCAAAGTATATATTTTGAAGTTGTTAATTCAAAGTAAATGTTAGTTTATGATCCTATCAAGTTATTATGCATCTTGGTATGTTTTCTTGTTGATTTCCATAGTCATATGAAAAACCACCATTAATGGAGTTTTGTAAGTAAACTTGAAAAGTGGGTATTGATATATGTTGGTGTTTAATTAGTTTGGATGTGTTTTTGACGATCATTGACATGTTATATGATGTTTGTAAATGTTTAAAAGTATTTTGGAAGTGTTATAAATGATTTTCAGAAATCAAAGTTGGTTTGAAGCTAGAAGAAGAACAGTGAAGAAGAAGATGAATTTTTGTGAGGTGCTGAAAGGGGTCCGACTTTTGGCCCCGGGCTTGTGAAAGTCGCCCGACTTTTGGCCCCGTGCTTGTGAAAGTCGCCCAACTTTTGGCCCCGTGTATGTGAATATATATTTGTAAATTCGAGACTGATTTGATTGTTACTGTGTTTTTAGGCAATCAAAAGACTCAGTAAAATTAGATTTCTGAGCTCGTGCTAGTTTTGAGGTGAGTTGGCGTTAATCACGGATGGTAAAGATTTCGATTAATTTTATTGGTGTGATGCATAATTGTGATTGAGATTGGATTGATTGAACTGTTGATTGTGATTATTGTTGATTGATATCTGCTGCATGACTATTTGGTTGATACGCACTCTTAGTATGAATTTGAGTTGCATTGGGAAGTCAGCTATACGTAGGATTGGGTTGGGCTCGTTCACTGATTAGTTGAACAGTGTTAGCCTTACTGGTGCATATGTTGCATCAGAGGGGGAGTGCCCTGTGCCAATTCAGTGGAGGGCTATCGGTAAACCTTTGCTTTGGCCGGCATTGGTTGTAGGTTCTGCGCCGAACCGCCGGTCTTCTCGGGATATGTGATTACATGCTTTGATATTGACTGTGGATGTTTGCTTTTGTTGTTTAGCCTCTACTCACTTAGCTTTGTGCTAATTCCCCTCAGTTGTTGCTTTTGCAGGTTCGTGTTTGTGGGGTTGGCTGAAGGAGAAGTTGACCTGACTCTGATATTAGTTTTTGAAAAGAAACGAGCCTATAGTTTTTGTAACACCAAAACAATACTGTTGTTTGTGAACAGTGATGTTTATTTGTTAATATTGTTTTATATGTAATTAAGTTTGTTTACTTAAAGCTTCCGCAGCGTATTTTAAAAAAATGGCTTGTGATTTTCCGGTGTTACAGTTTGGTATCAGAGCTTAGGTTTGGTGATGCATGCACGGCTAGAGTGTTGCATTCCCAAATCTTGCCTTGTGACGGGTCAAGCTTTCCTTCGGGGGAATTAGAGTGAGTTAGAGTTGTTTGTAGTAGTTAGTATTTTGAGTACTAACGGTTTATGCTAATAAATATGTGAGGTGATGTGATTGTACAGATATGGCAGACAAAGATACCCCTACTGACACTCCTGTGACCCAAGAAGTAGTTGGAACTTCAATAGTGAATGTGATGGATATGACATATTAAACTGGTACATTGAGATGTGAACAGAGGGATGAGCAGAGCAAGTGTATTGATAAACTGAAAGATGAAATACAAGAACTTCGAGATACTGTGCACCGAATGGAATGAGAAAGGATAACCCAAAATGTTCAAACTCAGACTTATCCAGCTGCTATTACACAGGCTACAACGTTTCTAGTTCCGGATCAATATTACCCTACGGCACAGGTAACACAACAACCCTACTTATATTCAGTCCCATTTCAAGGAGCTATGCTTCCGGATTACTCAAGCGGTACTAGGAGGGATAGTACTTCTTCCCAATCTTTTGGCTTAGCTGAATTGGAAAGGAGAAATGTGGAATCCAAAAACAACGTGACCCAAGAGCAAGTTTCTCAGCATAAATCCAGAACTGAACAATACTATTTACAAAAGCAAAAAGAGCAAGGTGGTCAGGGACAAGGGAACTTGAATCGTGGACCCATGCTTAGTGGAATTAATCAACAAGCACCACGATGTGGAAAATGTAAGTCACACCACACAGGACCTTGTACTTACCAAACTATGCGATGTCTTACCTGCGGACAGTTTGGTCATGAGATGAAAGATTGTTATTTCTCCCTGAAGGTATGTTGGATTTGTTTTGGAAAAGATCATAGGGCAAGGGATTGTAGAATTAAAAGAGAACTCGAATCTGGACCAAGTATTGGGGTACCCTCATCGGCAGTTGGTCAGAAGCAAGAAACTCAACATACTAGGCCTACATCAGAAAGATTTGACCGAAGTTCCCAGTGGTGTCGCCGGTGTAGGTCTGTTCATATGGGGATTTGCACACTCCAAACTTTGCGTTGTGTGCGATGCGGATTGTTTGGCCATGAGTTAAATGAGTGTGCTTTTCCTCGGAGTGTTTGTTGGAATTACCAAAGAGAGGGTCATATTGTGAGAGACTGTGACAAAGAAAAAGGAGTTCGGACAAGGCCAGGAGTTGAGGCAGCTGGGGGTCTTCGTCAACAAGTGGACAGAAGAGGAAGGACCCTACTACGTCTCATAGTAAGGCATTCGGTATAACGAGAGATGATGTTACCCGACCAAGAATGATATAACGGGTACGTTTTGAAAACCTTTATGTTTATACGTATGTTTATTAACTCAGAGTTGATTATAGATGTTTGATGGCTATGTGTGTTAAGTGTATGTGCTTACTTTTGAAAGAGAATGATTCTTTAGAAGTAGAGTTAGTTGTTATTTTGTTATCTAAATCGTGAAATTTCCTGGTGCTATTGTCAGAAAATGATATGATAATATGTATATGGTATTTGATAAGAAGTGAATTTGACATGAGATACTAGAGAAAGATATGTCTACATTAATCGAATTGCATGCTAAGCTATGTGTTATAAGATTTGCTTTGTAAACTGTGTTTGTATATGTGTATTTATATGTTATGATTGTGCAAAGAGGAAGGAAAGAAGAAGAAAGTGAACAAGTATAGGAATTAAATGATTTTGTGATATTCAGATATGTTTTGATAAAAGATATAATTGAGATTACGAGTTATTGTTAAACCTAATGAGTAAAGATAATATATGAGGATGATTGGTGAATCTAAAGAGATTTATGATACGTTGAGATATGATATTTGTTGAATTGATACATGATATTATGCTTTGAAATTGGAGGAATGATTCAGGCCCTATGATAGTTAAGGATTTCTGAGAGGAATGATCTAAACCATGACTTGGAAAATGTAATAGATGCGTTTATATTGACAAGGTGAAAAGATATCGATTGTAAAGGTATGTGTGATTGATTGAATTATCAAGAGAAATAGTGAATGTTTGTATACGGATAAGTTAAACAAGTGACACAGACAATGATTAGTATGAATAGAAGAATATGAATGAGAGACTCAAATATTACCTCGGACGGATAATTGATGTTAGACATGTGGATATACGAGGGAGTTTATGATGACAACCCTAGAATTATGCGAGTTAAAGTATAATGGACTTGATGGATCGAATTGAAATTACCTTTATTAGGAAACTGATGACTTAAATGATTTAAATTATTAAGTATAAGAAAGAGATGGATTGCTACAGATTGGACAAATTTGAGATGTACAGAATTGTTTGGGTAAAAGATATAATTGATGCATTTGATGCCTAATTACAAGGAGTTATATATATGGGAAAGAGCTAGTTATGATAACAGTTGAATCCTGAGAACTGAAGATATATATGAAGAATAACAGATTGAGTTCATTAGAAAATAAGGAAGAGAGAAGAAGAATGTAATGGCCTGAACATATGGAATGAAGACTTGTGGATTTTGTGCATGAACTTGCCTTTGCTAGGAAGTACCCTTGCTTGGAATTGGGAATTTAATTTGACAAAACTTACGAAACCAAATTGCCAGTGCACTTGGGAGGGCTAAATAGTATAATTCCATACAGAGTATTTAGTTGATAACTTACTAAAAGGAGTGAACATGATATATTTCGTGGAAACATGACATGATTGAGTTTGAGTCAAGGCAGAGTATTAGGGAATTATGAACGGTTGTGGTGACCAGAAATATCAGAATAGTAATAAAAACAAGTTATGATAGAATATGTATGAGAGGTATGATATGCAATGAAGTCCGGATATATTACGAGGGATTGTGATTGATCAATAAAAGTAATTGTATTCTACCACTATGAGATGAAAATGGTTAGTGAAATTGTATTTTGATGGAATAAATCGAATGTGTAATTGAAGGATTTAATTAAACTTTGGAACGATTTATAACTAACATAGAGAGGTGAGATGAACAGTGCGACTGAATCCTTATTGGATAATGAAGTAGTAGGAGTTGTGCAGATATATGAGAATGAACTTGCGTTTGAGTTGAATTTTGATGATTTGAGGAATTCCTGATTAAGCTGATTAGGCAAATGTGATGTGATTTATATTGGATAAAAGTGGTAAGTTGATTTATGAGTTAGAAAGGACTCAACAAATCAGAAATAAGTATGAAGAGTGCTCGTTTTCTGGCTACATACGAGACGATTTTTTTGAGTAAGTTAACTCAACTAAATGTTAATGAGATTGTTGCGAGGTAGGGTAGACCGTTATCGATAGTTTCTGACAGAGACTTCAGGTTTGTTTTGAACTTCTGGAAGAGTCTACAGAGAGAGTTGAGAACGAGATTTAGTCTGAGTACTGCTTATCATCCCCAGATTGACGGTCAGACAGAACGAACCATACAGACACTCGAGGATATGTTATGTGCTTGTGTAATTGAGTATGGTGGATCTTGAGATTCGCACCTGCTGTTGATAGAATTGCGTATAATAATTTTTACCACTCCAGTATTGGAATGCCTCTGTATAAGATGTTATACGGCCGTCGTTGCCGTACTTCAATGTGTTGGTTAGAGATTGGTAAGGAATAGTTTGCAGAGTCTGAGATTGTTCAATTTACTGCTGACAAGGTTGCTATAGCCAGAGAAAAGTTAAAAGCGGCCAGAGATAGACAGAAAATGTATGCGGATCCGCGTCGTCGTCCAGTAACGTTTGATGTGGGGGAGTTAGTGTATCTCAAGGTCTCTCCGTGGAAGAGCGTGATTCGATTTGGCAAACGCGGGAACTTAGCTCCCCGTTATATTGGTCCTTTCAGAATTTGTCAGATTGTAAATGACCAGACAGTTACATTGGATCTCCCAACAGAGCTTGCAGGTATTCACGATACGTTCAATGTCTGCTATTTGAGAAAATGCAAGGTTGAAGACGAGAGTCAGATTCTCCCAGTATACGAATTGAAAGTGGATTCAAAGAAGAGACTAATTGAGGAACCCGTAGAACTGTTAGATTGCAAAGTGACCAAGCTCCGAAAGAAGCAGATACCGATGGTGTTGGTCAAGTGGAAACACAGTTTAGGTTCCGATTTGACATGGGAGACTGAGGCGGAAATGAAAGATAGATACCCTCACTTGTTTGAGCAAGAAAGGATTCCGAGGACGGAATCCTCTTAAGGAGGGGGAGATTTGTAACACCCGCAAACCTGGGCTAGGAGATTAGCGGGTTAGCGGTGTGTGATTAGTTTGTTTTAATTGATTATGTGTTTATTAAGAGTAATGAAATTAATTAATTTAAATCTAAATAAATATATGTTACTGATAAATAGTAAGTTGGAAAAGAAAAGAAAGAAAAGAAAGTACAAATATGTTAGTATGTATGTATGCATGGTAATTAAATAGTCAAAATTGCCACCACCTGCTTAGTTTAAATCAAATATGTATACGTGTATAGTAAACCTGATCATTATCATCAAAAGTGAGCAAAGGTGTAGTGTGTGTTCTTAGAAAGCAAAACCAAAGGTGAAGCAAAGTCATAAACTTGAAGATTCAAAGTATAGATTTTGAAGTTGTTAATTGAAAGTAACTGTTAGTTTATGATCCTATCAAGTTATTATGCATCTTGGTATGTTTTCTTGTTGATTTCCATAGTCATATGAAAAACCATCATTAATGAAGTTTTGTAAGTAAACTTGAAAAGTGGGTATTGATATATGTTGGTGTTTAATTAGTTTGGATGTATTTTTGATGATCATTGACATGTTATATGATGTTTGTAAATGTTTAAAAGTATTTTGGAAGTGTTATAAATGATTTTCAGAAATCAAAGTTGGTTTGAAGCTAGAAGAAGAACAGGGAAGAAGAAGATGAATTTTTGTGAGGTGCTGAAAGGGGTCCGACTTTTGGCCCCGGGCTTGTGAAAGTTGCCCGTCTTTTGGCCCCGTGCTTGTGAAAGTCGCCCGACTTTAGGCCCCGGGTGGTCATCCGACTTTCTGCCCCGGCCCCGGTTCCATCCGACTTTCGGCCCCGGGTCATCCGACTTTTAGGCTCCGGGTCATCCAACTTTTAGGCCCCGGCCCCGGGTCATCCGACTTTTAGGCCCCGGGCAAGCTAAAAAGGGTCTGGGTTAGGCCCCGTGCGACTTGAACGGGCCCAACTTTTTATGTTTCTTTTCAAAAGTGAAATTTAGCATATTGGTTATGGTTTTATTGGATATAAATGTATGTGAATATATATTTATAAATTCGAGACTGATTTTATTGTTGCTGTGTTTTCAGGCAATCAAAAGACTCAGTAAAATTAGATTTCTGAGCTCGTGCTGGTTTTGAGGTGAGTGGGCGTTAATCACGGATGGTAAAGATTTCGGTTAATGTTATTGGTGTGATGCATAATTGTGATTGAGATTGGATTGATTGAACTGTTGATTGTGATTATTGTGGATTGATATCTGATGCATGACTATTTGGTCGATACGCACTCTTAGTATGAATTTGAGTTGCGTTGGGAAGTCAGCTATACGTAGGATTAGGCTGGGCTCGTTCAATGATTAGTTGAACAGTGTTAGCCTTACTGGTGCATATGTTGCATCAGAGGGGGAGTGCCCTGTGCCAATTCAGTGGAGGGCTATCGGTAAACCTTTGCTTTGGCCGGCATTGGTTGTAGGTTCTGCACTGAACCGCCGGTCTTCTCGGGATATGTGATTACATGCTTTGATATTGACTGTGGATGTTTGCTTTTGGTGTTTAGCCTCTACTCACTTAGCTTTGTGCTAATTCCCCTCAGTTGTTGCTTTTGTAGGTTCGTGTTTGTGGGGTTGGCTGAAGGAGAAGTTGATCTGACTCTGATATTAGTTTTTGAAAAGAAACGAGCCTATAGTTTTTGTAACACCAAAACGATACTGTTGTTTGTGAACAGTGATGTTTATTTGTTAATATTGTTTTATATGTAATTAAGTTTGTTTACTTAAAGCTTCCGCAGCGTATTTTAAAAAAAATGGCTTGTGATTTTCCGGTATTACAGATGGTTTTGCCTTGGCCATTCTGGGCTCGACGGTCTTCAACATGCCATGCGATTCCATCAAGGATTTGTCCATGTTATACATATGGTAGTTCACAATGAATGGACCATATGCGGCGGGCAAGGATTGGAGGATAATATCCGTAGCCAACTCCTTCCCCATGGAAAATTCTAACCTCTCGAGCTGGTCTACATATGTCTTCATACGAAGGACGTGGGTGCTCACATTCCCGCCCTCCAGCATCCGGAAACCAATGAAGATGTGACATCCATCACCAAATCAGGTTAGTTGGTTCAACTTGTAACCTGTTGCTAGCCATTTAACTTAAGCTTATGTGCTCACGTGATTTCTAAAACCTAGTAGATGTTAGATTCAAAGTGCTAGGTATGTCTAAATCCTCAAATAAAGTAGTAGTTCTAGCAAATGAGAGAAACCTAAGTCTTTACGACGGCGGAACATTCAACTCATTTCTAGTGTACGATTTTATAGAACAAATGTCTCCGATGCAAAGTAAGGATAAATTAAGACCTCGGAGAAATAAAACATGCTAATAGAATACACAATAATGGATAATACTAGTAACAAAAAGAAAATGTTTAAAAAGCACACAAAAGTTTAGTAAGTGGTTACAATACATTAGTGCTTACATGCACCAACAAAATATAATACATGTACATGCAAAATACTAGAATTTTTTTTTAATTAAGATAAAAAAGATGGGGGATAATCAAAACTCAAATTTAAATTCAAATTAATATCTAATCATTAAACAAACCTCCTGATCACCCAAACCCACCCCATCGATTTCTCCAGCCTTTCTTATCCTTTCTCTCGATTTTTGTATATCTCTAAACTTCTTTTTCTTGTTTTTTTAAGTGTAACTCTAGTTGATGGATCATTACAAGGATCAAAAACATCTAAATAACATATAAAGTAATGATATTTTGACGAGTTTGGTTGAATATCAAACCCTAAGGGTTGGTTTATTTGATAAAAAGGCATGCTTGTTATAGTTCTAAATCTGGGTAGAATCATGGGTATACTTTAAGAGGCCATATCTTGGCATATTTCTTATTAAAGCTTGAAAATAATTTTGGGGAATTTTTTATGAGTCTGTAACCCTTTGTAAAAATATTAGAATTCATTTAGTTGATTTTCTATTTTGTTTAGTTAAAAACATTTCAGTGTGCGAAACTGTCAATTCTAGGGTTTTATAAGGCAGAGTTTAGAGAAGCATAACTCATCCAAAATTTATATTTTATGACAAAAGTTGATATGGGTAAATTTTAAGGTGTTTATAAGTTTTTGTAAAAAGATTGGATTTTTTTAAGTTGATATCTATTTATTCGAATATAACACTTTGCGTTGCACAAATGGAAACAATTTTTGTCTAGTCTATTATAAGTGATTTATTAAAAATAGTAAAACAAAATTTAAAATTATGTAAGAATTACTATAAATACTTAAGGCAGGTGAGGTTCTATCATAAATTTTTAAGGACTTAATTAGTTTGTTTAAGGTGTGGAAAAATACATAAAGTAACCCCAAAATATCAAGAAGAAATCTAAAACTATAAAAGTTTAATAAAATGATAATACACAAGGCTAAAGGATATATATTCAAACCTTAAAATGTTTCAAGCCTATGTTACATAAGGAAAACACCTATTAGATGGGCTAGATACAGTTCTGTCTCATTCCATCAACTTTGAGTTACAATGGAGAGGTTTACACCTTATCCACATGTAACTTATGCGCATTAACTTGATTGTAGGTTACTTGTTTAGCTTTTGGAATTCTTGAATCACTTAAGTGTCAGGTGAGTAGTCGTGGCCCATTTTCTTATAAGTTTTTCTCGGGGGAAAATGACACTCAAACTATTTCTTATTTATTGTATGACGTGTTGACTTAATTACTTGCATGCTTGTATTGGACCAATTATGTGATGTGTACTCGTTTGTAAACCCGATGTGGGTTATGATTATGAATACCTATATGACTATTGTGCCAACTATTTAGCTCCAGCTGGTAGACGATAGATTGGAAAACTAAGTATTTGTCCTACTTAAAATTTGTTCACGGCAACTATGTTTTACTTCTAAACCTACGAGCTCACCAACATTATGTTGACCTTTTCGAGTGTTTCATTTTGACAATAACAATGCTAGAGGAGTCTAAAGTTTTCTGGTTTGGCCTAGCAAAACTTTATTACTTTGGGATTATTGCCTCATTTACTCATTCCAGGTTGTGGGAATGATACTTGTGGAATTGACTGGTGTATGGTCGTGGAAATGATTAACCACGACATAAGACTCCATTTGTGTTGAGGAGCGTCATGACATGTCGTGTGATTTCATTTCATTTAGTATTTCTCTATTATGTCTATCAATGTGTTATGATGATCCTCTCCGTCGCTCCTCGTGTTTCCGCCAAGGCGGGGTGTGATAGAA
The DNA here is from genome assembly GCA_038502395.1 of Dittrichia graveolens. NCBI lineage: Eukaryota > Viridiplantae > Streptophyta > Magnoliopsida > Asterales > Asteraceae > Dittrichia > Dittrichia graveolens. Next base: position 56,530,423 of record JARJIL010000009.1, on the reverse strand, counting down.
TGCCTTGACACACTCGTAGAATTCTTGCCTTGCTTGTTGTTCGAACATTTCCTTCAGCTGCGTGATCATATCGAACGCACCAACATTCTTGAATTGTTGTTACAACTGGGAACTCATGGTCGTCAATATGAGGCAAGTCACCTCATTAGTGTCCTTAAGGCGCTTTTCATAAGCGTTCTTAACGGCCTTTGTCACGTTGGTAGTAAGAGCTTCCGGAAGAATTTCCTCGAGGACGTACAACTTCATCTCAGGGCGGTGGACAATTCGCAATTTCCTATGTCAATTCATAAAGCTTACTTCGACGAGTTTCTCATTTTCCAGAAAACGGACAGAGTGACATGTGTGGTGCGGTATTGCTTGAAGATGCCATCTAAAAGAAGGCAAAGTACGAAATGGTTAGTTGACATATTTTAATCCCCGTTAAATAATTACCCCATAGTTTAACAAAACTAATTATCTTAACAAGGACTAAGAACCCTATTTCACTCCATTACATGACGAGTTTACCACAGATTACTTCATAGAGCTATTTAGGCCAGTAAACGCTTTACCGATTGCAATCCATTATTGCAACTCTTAGACACTTGTGGGATTCTTCGATACTCATAGCATTGGTTTGGCATGTTTGATCACTTCTGACACCGATTCCTTATTAAGCCTCTTTGGTAACTCGGTATAGGCACAACAATTACCAAGGCGTATTAAGTTGGAATTGTAAATCGCCAGTCAAGATACGTGGTGGTACTCTAGCCCAATGGTTGGCTCGATTTATACTCGACAACCAACCTTGCAAGCTTCCACACTCACCTTCCACGCAGTTACGCAAGAATTAGCTCAGCTAAATCTCGATAACCAATCCTAGTTTCACTAGATTCAGACGACGTCATCTTACAGATGGCGTGTGAGTTATTTTTGAGAAAAATGAGACTTTTGTTTTTCTGGTTTAAAAAACCTCTTTTCGTTTTGATTAACAAATAAGTGACAACAACTCATTTTTCACTTTGAGCATAAACCATTTTTATATTCTTTTGTTAATCGTGTAAGCGCGCGGAGTTTGTTAATCAGTTAAGGAAAACTCTTAGATTTATTATTTTGAAAAATTTTCTAGCATGTGAAGATTCTAGCAACCATGCTAGAAAACTACAAAACAAATAAACAACCACGCATATAAACAAATCCGGTAGCGAGCCCCTAAAACCCTATGTATTTTCCCCGTGAGCCAACGGAGAGAACGAAATCAACTAAGGACACAACCAAGGACTTCGCGGTGTGCTCCCACTTGATCCTTTGCCTCCAAATGGCCTCAAGATCCGTGATCGCCAAGACGTCTTCTACGACTCCTGATGGTTTCTTTCGGTCTTCTTTTCACAAATACATATATTTTGAAAAGAAATGACATGCAAGCCACAATTGCTATTTTAGGATAATTAAACAATTATAAAGATTAACAATGGTATGCAAGCCATAGTAAATTACAAATTTACATAACCGAATAAATTAATTATTACAAACTATCGTGGTACAAATCACCAACTGAATGAATAAAAAAAATACATCCAAACACCAACACAAAGGTCTAACGAGCTTGACTTACCGGGCTCACAAACAACAACAAACAAGCATGGTGTGTCACACCAAACCATGCAAATGTATCCCAATTAAAATTGTTCCCAAAACCTATCTAAACACTCAAGGCACAATGCAACAATTCTTGTACATATGCAATAGGATTTCCAACCATTTTGTAAATCCATATTCATATATACATAATGTAAGTGTATGCATGTGTACATTTTATGCCAAAACCACCCAATATATACACATACATGAATTAGGACACATATGGGGCTTTTCTAAGTCTAAAAGGACCAAAAAAAGGTTCTAGAAGAATCCACACAAGTGCCAACAACCAAAACCAAATTTTCTTTTTAAAAAATGGGACCAAAAAGGCTACTTATGACTACCTTCACGACCCACAGACCTTCACGGGCTTTCACGGCCGGTGAAGACCATGAGTCCCAGGACTCGTGAAGCAGTCAAAAAAACCTCCACGACCATCACCCCACGAGACTGGTTGTGTGGCCTTCACGACTGGTGCAGCAGAGCTACACGGCCCGTGAAGACCTACTCGACAGAAAACTCAGTTTCAAAATTTCGTATTTTCAAGCCACATAAGCGCGTGCAGCTTTGCAAATGTGGTTCTTACCAATGTTGGAGCAAACTAAGGGACAAGCATGCAACGGAAGCAAAGAATATAAACAAAACACATGCAAAGATAAGGACAAAATGTGCTCCAATTGTGGAATGTTTTGCCAAGTAAACATGCAACAAGAAAGAATAATAAGGGAAGAAAGGTATACCCCTCTTTGATGCTCCAAAATCATCTGTTTTTGACTAAGAAGGGATGAGTGATTGTAAACAATAGGCCTTCAAGTCCACACTAAGAAAGCAACAAACCCCTTGTACTAGCAAGTCAAAGAGATCTCACAATCACTTATAGAAGCTCTTTGAAATAGCCTAAAAACACTAGTGCAACCCTTTGCCTTTTGCCTCTCAACTCTCTTAGTTAGAGTACCTTTTTATGTGTAACAATTGCACAAATGGACAAAGAGTAGCAATAAGGAGGAATGGACTCCTTTTATAGACACTAACATGCCCTAGAGCTCCCTTGGTAGGCAAAAATGCCACACCTTATTGGACCAACAAGATTGACCATCAAAAAAACAAGTGTCACTTGACATTCTGCCTTCACGACCCCTCACGAGCATCTTACAGGTTGTGAAGCCCTAAGTTATCACGGCTCGTGTCCCCTGGAAAGGATTCGTGAGGGCACTGGCCTTCACGACTTGTGGCGCATCCTTCATGGCCATGAAGACCGAGCTAAACCAATTTTGACCTTTTTGACATATTCTTCTTTCGGCAGGCTGTCGGGATTGTAATTTGGCTTGTGACCCAATAGGCCCGCACTTCATCGGTAGTGATACTGGCCTACATGTGTCAGTGGGTAGATACCAACAAAAATTATTGGAGAAAATCTCATATATGTCATTTTTAAACTATAAAATATCGTATTGTCCACCCTAAATTAAAAATATCATATTTTCTCTTAATAATATTTCAAAATAGGGTTAAGACCGCTGAATAACATCTTACTTTTTAGAGTTAATTACAAAAATGGTCCCTGTAGTTGTCATGAAATTTCACTTTTAGTCCTTTAACTTCAAAAATTATAAAAATAGTCACTGTAGTTGTTATTTTGTTTCACTTTTGGTCCTTTAGGCTAACTGGTGTTAACTTTGACCGTTAGTCAAAGGGCATTTTGGTCTTTTCTCACTCTATCCCTATTACCAAACATCCTTCACCTATTTCCTTCTCTTTTATTTTTATTTAAGTTTTAATTAAATCCATGACTTGATTTTTTAATTTATTTAATTTCTATGTTCTTGTGTTCTAACCACAAACTTATAATAATTTTAAAGAAATCAAGCACACTAAATTTAATAACTCAACAAGATAAAATCAAACAATCAACACACATGAATATCAAATGAGATCTATAACACATTAAAAATCTAGAAATCTGTTCAAAAATTAGAAATCACCCACCACACAAACAGAGAGTACAAGAAAACCCCTAATCATATCTGAACCAAATCCAACTTATTCACCAAATAAGGAACTTATTTCAAAAAAGATAGAACTTATATGTAATCGGAAAGCACTTGTAAAGAAAAGCATGAACAAATCCTTGAACAAGAAAACGTATATGACAACCCTAAAATCGAACCTGCAATCGCATCTAAGTGAAATCAACAAGATGAATCGAGCCTGCAATCGTAAGGAAGAAACCCAGATCTATTTAAAAACCCTAAATCGATAATACAGTGGTGGTTTGTGAGCAACGGACCAACGGTGGTGGTTGGTGAACAACGGACCAACGGTGGTGGGTTGTTTAGATCCAGATGAAATAGCGATGATGGTGGTTCCGTTGTACCATTTGACGGTGGTCTGGCGGTGTCGTATGATGGTTGATGAGCAACTGAGCCATTGTATCGATCGAAACAGTGATGGCGGTGTCGTATGATGGTGGTCTGGCGGCGGCGGTGTCGTATGATGGAGGTCTAGAGCGGCGATGGTGGTCCGATGACGGTTTATGTGGTGGTGATGCAAGATCTAACACCAAATCTTAGAGAGAGATGGAGAGATTGGGAGAAGTAAGAACTTAGAAGATGAACTTAGAAGATGGATGTAAGAGAGAGAGAGATGGTGATAAAAAGGGGAGAGGAAAATGGTTGTTTGGTAATAAAGTTAACCTTTTAAAAAAATATGTTTGGAAACAATAATAATAGGTGAAAATTGTTTGGAAACATGGATAAGAAATGAAAAGACTAAAATGCACTTTGACTATTGGTCAAAGTTAACACCAGTTAGCCTAAAGGACCAAAAGTGAAACAAAATGACAACCACGGTGACTATTTTCGTAATTTTTGAAGTTAAAGGATTAAAAGTGAAATGTCATGACAACTACAGGGACCATTTTTGTAATTAACTCTACTTTTAAAAAAATGTTAATGTAGGTAATTTGTTTTTTTTATTGCCCAAATATGTAACCTGCTTTATAGTTTAAGATTAAAGTAGGTAATATCTAGAATTTTTCAATAAGAGTTTTGTTGTTACCGTTGGATCACTATCAAGCATTGATAACTTGACAAGAATCCCTTCCTAGTAGTGATGATGGAGTCTGAAGAGCATCATGTCGGTCGTCATCACCATCAAGGAGGAATTTCGGTCGGTCACTAAGGTTTGGTGGTGATCCAACAGTGAAAACAACTCTTATCGAAAAATTTAAGAAATTACTTACTTAACCATAAACCTAAAGTATGTTACCTATTTAGGTAATAAAAAAACAAATTACCTAAATCGTCACTTTTAAAAAAAACATGATGCACTTCTTAAACCTTAAAATATCGTATTTACCAACCTTAACTTATAAATATAATATTTACCTCTTATAACATTCCAATATATCATATTTAACCAAATTCTTAATTTTAGTATTTTATAATAATTTTAAATTATTTTCAATTATAAACAATAAATAATTAACCTTATTGTCCTCGAATATAACAATAATGATTGATGTCTGGTATAAGAAATATAATCACGTTTCTTGATATTTTGATTAATATTTTTGCCGTCTCTGTCCTTCCCCTCCATTCTACTGCTGGTCTGGTTATTAATTTTATCATTCACAATTTTTTAAATTCTCATTTATTTCGTATTTTATAATTATTTAATTTCTGTTTATTTATATTTAATATTTATTATTTTTTTAAAGTAAGATTGTATTTTATAATGATACTTATTTAGAAATGAACTTAACGGCCAACTCCGGAAGCAATTCATTTTGGTGCAAATGTAGCATGCTTCTTAAACCCTAGATAAACCCTAAAATTTGACAAAATACAATCGAATCAGATGCTATCTGCTCCCAATCGCCTGAAACAAGTAGTGGTTCTCCAATGGAAAACCCCCAAATTATTGTGCAATTCGTCCTTGTTATCTACTCCTCGTAGCTACCCCAGTTTCGATCGCGCAGGATCAAAATTCTTACGGAAGAAATCAATTTCTCATCTCCACAACACGGTATGTCGTTATATTTTGGAAACTTTAACATTCAGCATTTCAATCTAGGGTTTGTGTGTCTGGATATCAATACTGGGATTTCCCCAATTCTGATTATCATGTTGTGGTATTTAGCAGTTTGGGACTCTTCTCTGCTCTTTACAAAATCACACATTTGTACGAATTTTGCGTTTGATTGACAGACTTTTGGTTGTTACAATTATCAAGATTGCCTTCATCTAAAACAATTCCACATACAAGTTCAAATTTTTCTTTTTTTTCACTTAAGACCTGTGGTTATTATGCTAAAAGAAAATGATGAAGTTCATAAGACATTAGTATAGAAACAATCTGGAGATGGAAAAAAGTAAAAATTAAAAAAGGACTGTTTGGCTTCAGCTATTCTGAATACAAACCAACATACCTGCAAACTATAGGGGTTGTTTGGTTTATGAGCTTATTAGAATTTTGATAAGCTTATAAGCCGATTTTTTCAGGCTTTTGAGCTTATCAATTTAAGCTTATATCATTTATTCAAGTTCATAGCCCATAAATAGTTGGCTTACAAGCTTATTTAAGATTCTAACAAGCTCATAAGCCAGAAAACAAGCTAATCCAAACACCCCCATAGTTTGCCAGATTAGGTGATGTTGAATGAATATTAGATATTTAAATTAAATGAAAAGACAAGTAGAGAGGTTTTTAAATGTAAGTTTAAATCTATAATAACCAAAATGGGTTCTTTTTGATATAGGGATTGTTAATACACTATTACATATTTGGTTTAGCTTAAATAATATGGTGGACCATAATGTACCATAGCCTCAAACTAATCTTGACTTTATTTGGTACATAATTCAAATCATAATGACATAATCTCATTTTTACAAGAAATTTCTATAAATGCAGAAACTTATCAAATCAACCCCATGTAAACTTCCATGGATATATCCACTATATTCCATATTAAGTACCAGAAGTCGATCATTGGTAACAAAAGCATCCATCGAGGAAGAAGAGGCTGCATACCAAGTTTTTGATGAAATTGTCTCCAATATAAAGAAAAATCAACATCCCATAAAGGAATTGTGTACTAATCACATTAATGATCTCTGTAGAAGGAAAAAGCTACAAGCAGCTGCTAAGCTGCTGCAGTTGTTACGTGATAAACTTGCAATTAACAGCCTGCCAACTTATAATCTCGTTTTGGCTGCAGCCTGTGAAAACAATGCTACAGAGATTGTGTCCCGTATTTTTAAACAGATCTTAGTTAACCATCTCTCATTGAATTCAACTACCTATTCTTACGTTGCTAAAGCTATTTCCAAGAGCAACGATTTAACCTTGGTGCAGTCGTTTGTGAAGGAAATATCAGATCTGATTAATACAGAAAGTGTGACGGTTGTTAACAGGATTATCTATGCGTTCGCAGACTGTGGGCATGTTCATAATGCCATGCTCGTATTCGATTGTATGAAAAGTTTAAAATTTAAACCAGATTTGGTTACTTATAATACGGTGTTAGGGATATTAGGTAAACGTGGAAGAACAGGCGAAATGCTTGACATGTTTGCTTCTATGAAAAAAGCGGATATTTCCCCCGATATCTTTACTTATAATACCTTGTTACATAGTTTGAGGAAAGTCGGGAGATTTGATTTGTGCGTTTTGCTTATAGACGAAATGGGACAAATGGGATTGAAGCCTGATTTGGTAACTTATACTGCATTAATCGAGTGTTTTTTGAAATCAGGTAACATAGAAGAATCGTTGAGACTTTTGGAAGATATGAAACGTGGGGATGTTCGTCGTTCAATTTACGTTTATCGATCGTTAATTAGTAATTTGAAGAGACTGGGTAATTCAGAGTTAGCCTTAAAGTTTTGTGAAGAGATGAATGAATGTCTGGAGGAACTTGTTCATCCAAAAGATTTTAAAAAGAGCAGATAGAATTCGATTCTTTCATTTGGCAGAAATTTTGGGTTTTAGGTCTTTTAATGAATCTTTTGAAGTGTCAACTGTGAGCAGGTAGACGGTTTAATTGCACAAGATGCTGGATTCGAGCTCCACTAAGTTCAAGGTGCACGTTTTTTATACTTTTCTATTGTAACATGTATCTGGATCCAATTACTTTTTAGCATATACACGCACGCACACGCAATTTCGATCCATTTAAACAGCATTAGATTAATGGGATAAAAGGGCAAATGATGAAAATCTATGAAGTTTAATCAAATTGTCAATTTATCCGATCTAAAATCACAGTTTTCCCCTTTGATTATTTTAGTGTGTATGTGCGTATCTGGCTTTCAATGGGTTTGCAGTAGGGGCTACTGGTGGTGGTCGGTTGCAGGTTGGTATGTGTGTGTGTGTGTGTTTGGTGGTGATTGCAGTGTCTGTTATGATCGGATATGTGAGTTTGTGTTTTGGTAGTGGGATGGAAGGGTGTGGTGGTGGCGGTGAAATTCTCCGATGATGGTTTGTGTTTTGGTGGTGGTGGTAGTGGTAGTGGTAGGGAACTCCGGTGGTAATGCCAAGGGTGGGGGTGGGGAAGGGGGAGAATATTAGTTTTGGTTTTTAAATATAAGTAATAGTAATACACACACACACACACATATATATATATATAGTTTAGTAAATTTAATAGAATTATCATAAAAATAAGAGTTAATCGCAGAAATGGTCCCTTAACTAACCACAAGGTTGGTCCTTTTTTGAAAAAAGTTGCAAACTCTCGGTCCTTTGTCTACCCGTTTTTTTTTTGCATGAATGATCCTTTTTAATAGTTTCCATGAACCATCTTAGTTAACCATATCAAAATGGCATTTTTACCCTTCCAATTACAGTTAAAAAGACTAAAACACCCTTATAATATTAAAATATTTAAAAAACTTAAAAGGTAATCTTCTATATAAAAGCCCTAAATTACTTCATCTTTTCATACCCAATCAAGCCGGCCGACCTATGTGCCCTACCGGCGACCGACACCTCCCATCTTTGCCACCATCTTGCACCACCATAGGCCTTACACCAGCGTGCACCCCCTTTCACTCCCACCCTCACCTAAACACACAAATTTGTTAATCGAGTAGGTTACGATGAAGATGAGGATTGCAATGGTGGTGATGTGTGTTGATAGCCTAGATGAATATGAGGAATCAAAGGTAACATGTGAAGATGAGGATTATGATAGTGGTGATGGGTTTTGGTTCATCATTTTCCGTTACGAATCATTTTTCGTTATGATTTAGGGTTTTTCTCTTCATGTTCATCATCGATCTTTGCAAATCTCTTCATCTTCAAGTGTGATTTAGGGTTTTTCTCTTCATCTTCATTTGTGATTTAGGGCTTTTCTTTTCATCTTCATGTGTGATTGAGGGTTTTTCTCTTCATCTTCATGTTCAATTTGGGTGTATGGGTTTCATTTTTTCTTTATGTTCTTGGTGATTTTCGACTTTTTTTGTGTGTTGGTAGAGTGGTAGGTGGCGGTTGGTGGTTCTGCTTTTGGTTCTCTACTTCTGGAGGTAGATGGTCTTAGTGGTATAAAGTGGTGGTGTCAAGAGGTGGTGGTGATGAATGGTGGTTTTATGTGGTGGTTTTAGGGGTGGTCTACAGACGTCATCTTATTAAATTGTTGTTTTAATTCATTTTAAGTGTAAATATAATTTTTGATTTTTTTAATTCTTAAAAAGAATAAATATTATAGAAACATTAAAAATTAAAAAATAAGGGAAAAGATCTAAATACCCTCATATGTACTAGACTTGGCAATAGTATTAAACAGAAATCGTTAAAAAGAACTATTTATGCAAAAAAATGGTAGATAAAAGACTGACTTGGCAACTTTTATCAAAAAAGAACCAAATTTGCAATCGGTGGTTAGTTTTTTTAACGGAATTGGTGGTTAATTAAAGACCATTTTTGTGATTAACTCTAAATATAATCTGCTTGATGGGTCAAAATCAACAAAAGTCAACCACAAATATACCTCTTAACAAGACAAATAACCTTCAATTGGTTAAATGACAGAGAAAAAAAAGCCTTCAGTGGTTAAATTGTCAATTTGATAGGGTTTTTTTTCCAGCATTTGCGCCATATATTTAAATAAACTAGCATGGTACCGTGCAATGCTGCGGTGACAAATAGTTTCTACTCGATAACATGCCATTTTATAGAACATAAGGGTATTATATTTAGCGAATAGTTTCTACCCGGTAACATGTCGTTTCATTCTTTTCTCTTTTTTTCCACACTTTTCTTTATTTTTATAAAAGATTTTAAGAAACTACAAAACAATAGTTTTCTTTATTTTTTGTGGGTGGGGAAATATGTAGTTATAGAAGCGTGTGTTTATTGGTGAGTGTGTAAAGTATGAGAGAAAATAAAGTTATTTGAGAGGTATATTAGTTATTTCCGATTACTGAAATTTTAAGAGATTAAGTAAAGTAAGAGAGAAAGTGTTAAATATATTATAAAGGCCATTTTATTTATAAGTTGAAGACTTCATTTAAACTTACATACCGACAAAAACATTGCATGTTTTTTCTAACGCAGGGAGCATCTACTCCAGTATTTGCTATTTCATCGGAGGATATTTGTTAAAACCATGTTGCAAGTGAATCCATTGACAACTTGACGGTCTTAGGCATCTTCTTGACGATAAACATTGTAAACTTGTTCATGATGGAGCTCGCAAAAGTTGTGCCGAGAGATCAGGTAAAGAGGAGCGAAAGATCATGGTTCATGATAATGTTGTATGTAGATTCTCAAATGTATCTATTCTTTTCTTTGTTTCAATGTCTAATACCTTCTTATTTCATAAAATCACATCATGTATATAATAAGGTGTTTTATTAACACGGTGGTTGTAGGTTCAAATCACAGTATTCATTTGTTATAGTTTTATTGCCCAAGGCTTTCTTATTCACATCTAGGGTAAGCTTATAAGGTGTACTATTAAGCAAGTGGTTATAGATTTAAGTCATAGCATTCATCTATTGTCATTTAATGTTTTGTGCATATGAAATTGAGTGTGCCTTGTGTCACTAGGAACCAATCATTTTTTATTTTTTTTCATTACAAACAATAATCTAATAAAAAAAGGTATCTCCCCTTTGGATTAGCAACCACGTATCTTTGTTTTATGTTGCATGTCCCATAAGTTAAGTCATCATCACATGCTTACTAACTGGGAGATGATTCTTACACAACAAAAATGATCATACATAATAACCTCATGTATCATTAATTTGTATCATGTGCACAAACTGTTTGTACATTATTGTGTATAACTAAAAATTATTATGTACAAATTAGCTCTCTTAATAATTATATCACTAACAAAACCCTACCCAATGAGCAACATGTTTGATCTCTAGATCAATAAGAATTTTGGTGAAATAGATTATATCTAACCTTAAAAATCAAGAAGTGACATATAGCATGGTTTATTTAATTCATTTTATTTACAAATGACACATAGCATGGTTTATTCTTATAAATGAGAACTAGACTAAATATCAGTGTGATACACGGGTTGGTTTAAGCGATAATAAATATTAAAAATAAAAACGTATTAAATAATAATAAAACGCGAATTAAATGAGAATTTAAAAAATTACGACGTATGATATTAACACTCTAACCAGAAGTAGAAACATCGACGCGAGTGTGAATGCAGACTTGACGGCATAAACGTGATATCATGATATGAAGATATGTGATTGTATTAATGGTAATAAAGTTAAACGTTATTGGTTATAATTAAAAATAATTTGAAATGATTATTAAATATTTTAGAATAATAAAAACTAATGATTTGACTATTTATGATATTTTAAAATATTATAAAAGGTAAATATAATATTTTTAAATTAACATAGACAAATACAATTTTATATGATTTAATAAAAACCTACATGAAATTATCTCTAATAATTTTGACTAGTGATTGTAAAACCAAGTATAGATAGCATAGAAATTTTGGCATGAAGCATTCTAAGCTCATGAGAATAAAGGCTCCATACAAAATTGAAAATCAATGGTACTTGGATTCAAAAGGGTCCAAACACAACAAAAATAACATTAATCAAGATCCATAATGATAAAATATTGTAAAAACTGAACTCCAAAATTTTACAAAAAGAAAACACATCTAAGCTCCAATTTGTTGGGATTTGTTAAGGATGACACCCTCATATTTGACTTGAAACCATTTCATTGCATCCTCCTTAGTCACTCGGTGTTGAATCCCAACACGAGCCTTGCACCGGCGGCGACGCCCAACACGGTATCCAGGACGTTCTAAGACCACGAAGAAATCCATACCGTAAATGCCCGTAGATGGATCATACCTACCATCACATAAATTGTAACCAAAAGTTATGTTAGTTAAGCAAAACAAAAATATCTCATGATTTAGTTTAAAAAAAAGAGATGTTATATTAGTCACCCCTGCTGTGGATACTCCATCCCAGCCCGGGGTTAGCCACCGCCCACCGTGATAGGAGACGAATTACACGACTCAACTGCGCCAGAAGTCTTTCTGGGTTATTAGAAACAATCTCTCAACCTGCGGGTAGAGGTATGACTCTACATCTTACCTCCCGCATACCCCCACTCTTGAAAGATTGGGTATTGCTGTTGTTAACCCATAACATACTTGTGTTTACAACCAGAGAAATTGCTTCAGATCATTATGTTCTAACAATCTTTATAGTCATACATTAAATATTTGAAGGGAACATATTCAACATTTTCATGAAGGCCACCCATCACATAAAGTCATAAACCACAAAGTATTGCATCTTCTTTAACTTGTATTAATTTCAACAAAAAAAAAGTTGAATCACAAAAATGAACTCTTTAAGTTTTTCAAGAAGACTAACATCTCAGATGATGTGTCGACATATATGGACTAAAACTATTCTCCTATCTAAAAAAACAGAAAAAGGGCATTTCCATCATTTAGAATGTGTTTTGGTCAAAACTGGTATAAATAACACAAGATACATATACTTGGACAGCTTATATGGTAGTTTAATTCTTGGCCTTATTGGAAAAAGTTAAAAACTTCAGTGTCTCACTCTCACCATATCCCATCTTATAAACTTTTACATGCACAAGTTAAAACAATTGACTTACTTGATACCGAGATCAATGTGCTCCTGAATACCAAACCCAAAGCAACCAGTATCACTAAAATTGCGCCTCAATAACTCGTATTCCTTCACCTTCAAACCACTTTCCAAGAGCTGCATAGCTTTGTCTCCTCTGACAGTGACATAACATGCGATTTTCTCATTACGCCTGATCCCAAAAGACCTCACGGTGTACCTTGCTGTTTATATTAAAACAAATACCTCTTATATAATAGAGTAATAGAACAATTGGAAAAATCACTATAACCTTCATAGCATGAGTTAGTGTTGGACTACCATTAAATTTAAAAGGCACCATGTACTAAAATATAAACAGCAATTGTTTGTTAGATATTCTGTTATGTGCTCATCAGACAAGATGTTCATTTTGGGCAAATAGTACATGAGAAGTTGAGTTAATCATAAGTTGTGGTCAATTTGCTATTTAACTAAAAGCATCTCATATTCTCATGAATGGCGTTTTTTAACCAAAAGAAAAGTCATTCTTAATCAATCATAGAAAAAATTATTATTTTCTTACAATATCATCCATAACACAGTTATTATGGTCCAAAATTGTAAGAAATTAAGACCCGAATTTGGCCTTTTTAAATGGGTGGCTATGAGCAAGTGAGATGATAAAACACCCAAACCCTATTACCTTCTCTAAACTAAGAGAATGTAATCATTTTATGATCCAATATATGGGCATTGATCCAAGAAACAATTGATCAAACTTATCTCTGAGTTTCATTTAACAACATAGAGGGTGTCCATATAAGCTTCTTTTTCCAGGTTAAGAGATTGTTAAATTTTGATAAGCTTATTGAAAGTTTAACAATCTCCTAACCTGAAAAAAGAAGCTTATATGGACACCCTTTTACTGGAATAATAGGCTATAAGTTTCATTTAGCAACATAGAGGGTGTCCATAAAAGCATAGCTCCTATTGGCTAATAAGCTCGTAAGCTAGAACATCAGTTAATCCTAAGCCTAAACAAATCCAACTAAAGCAATAGAGATTAAGCAATGATGACTAATTAACGCTAAGTGGATCAAGAACAAAACTATTACCCTTTGAGAAGACAGGGGATTGACCGCTCAGTTGCTCCAAAACCTAAATCGTATAAACAAACATAACATCAAATCCGCAACTCAGATAGAATCTAAACATGAAATTAGGTTTGTATAGAACACATACCTTAGCAGCACGAGTAAGACGATCGCCACTTTCTCCGACTGAAATGTTCAACACGAGTTTCTGAACCTTGATTTCCCTCATTGGGTTCGCTTGCTTCCTCTCTGAAGCCTACATTTGAACACAAAACCATAATCAAATTACTAAACAGTATACAGAATACTTGCATCTGTCGTTGTAATCGTATGTAAGTGAAAAAGGAAAAGATTACCATTGTTGAATGAGCAGAGTGCAGAAACGGTGGGAAGAAGCGAAATGGCGTAAAGCTTTATTGTTAAAAGTGGCTAGGGTTTTCTTCAAGATAAAGCTGGAAAAAGGATGCCTGAAAATGGCCCATCCTTCAGTTTGGCCCGTTTAAATCCTTTGGGCCCAATAACTTGATTCTATTGATTGAATTATGTGAAGTTTAAATTACTAACTGTTTTTTATAAGAACTGAAAAAACTGTTAGTAAGTCTATTAATAACTTATTAATAGAGGTATTTTGGTCATTTGTATATGGGTAAAATGCATGAAAATATAATAAACTATGTCAATATTGTCATTGTATGCAATTAACTTTATTTTGTACCTAAAAATACAAACAACTTATAATTTTGATTCATTGTATGCAATCAGTGACCTGATTACCAGGTTACCGGTTGCTGATTGTATACAATGAACAAAATTTGAAAGTTGTTTGTATTTTCTGGTACCAAAGTTCTTTTACTTTTGGCTAGGTTATCGGTAAGTTACCTATTGTCATAGGTAACTTGCATACATTAACCAAATTTGTAAGTTGTGTATATTTTTAGGTATAAAATAAAGTCAGTTGCATATAATGACAATATTGACATAGTTTGTTATACTTTCATGCAATTTGCCCTTTGTATATTTATCTAATCGTGAATTGTGTCTGGTCTAGGTAGATAAGTCATTATTTAACAAGCTTCGGTTTTTCCAAAATAACCATCATTGATGGGTCATTAATGACTTGATAGTATTGATTGAATTATGTTGTTGTTAGCTTAATACCACATGTATAAATACAAATACGAAGATTGTTAATGTAAATTTATAAAATTTATGATGTGAAATCTTAAATATTTAATAAATCAAGAAACATTCAATCAATTTATATCGATATATCAATAATAAATCAATATATCCGTAATCAATCAATTTATAAAATTTATGGTGTGAAACCTTAGATATTTAATACATCCATATATCGATAATAAATCAAGAAACATTTACGAAAATTGTAAGATGAAAAAAGAAACATGATATACTCACATATTTGAGCCAGTAGTTATTAGTGAAATTAGGAATAAAAAGTTGACATG
Source organism: Dittrichia graveolens (assembly GCA_038502395.1). Lineage (NCBI taxonomy): Eukaryota > Viridiplantae > Streptophyta > Magnoliopsida > Asterales > Asteraceae > Dittrichia > Dittrichia graveolens. The sequence goes on along the minus strand of JARJIL010000009.1, from coordinate 56,515,138 downwards.
AGATCTAATATTTGCCGGTGAAAATTATACAACAGATTTGCGATAATAGTTAAATCAAGAATTATAGTTTCATTAAAAAAATGTGTTTGAATGACACGTGGTCCAATTAAGAAGACTGATAACTCATTTCTACTTAAAATTCGGGCCCAACTCAAACTTCTCGGCTTAAAGCTTTTGACGTAAGAAACTTTTCATACGTTCGCCATATTAGGAAATAAAGAGAGATGATTTGTGAGAACTTTTATAAAATGCAATGATGCCATTAATTTTTTTGTAAAATATTAATGATGCTTCTATCTAGTTGAAAGGGTCGTGTGAACATAGTCTTTTCTTGAATTCTTAAATTTTCAGTTAATCATTAAAATTCTTAAATTTTCTTGGGTTTTAAGTTGGATACGAGTTTATTGCTGCATCTTGAGATCCGATACGAGTTTGTTGCTGCGTCTTGAGATCCTAATTGCCATGGTTCCACTGCATCAAAGGGGGCAATTGTGGATGTTATTCTCGGTTTTAGTTTTGAGTTCACTATTATTTTGCAATTGAGAGTAAATATTTTAGATTATGTGTGTTTGATACAATTGCTCACAACATATATTATCATAGGTGTCATAAACTATTTCTAAAAAAAAAACAAAGTAAAATCTTTACAATTCCCAAAAACTGTAACACCCGCAAACCCGGGCTAGTAATTAACAGGTTACCGGTATGTGTTTAGTATGTGTTTAATTTAATTATATGGTTAATTGAATTAATTTATTCCTTGGTTAGTAAATCAATTAATTAAAAGGGGTTAATTGATTTAATTATATTATGGGAAAAGTTATTGGTGATATGTATGTATGCATGTATAAAGATAAGCATGCAAGGTATGTATGTATGTAAATTGGTATATGTATTCATGTTAGGTGATGACACCTAATTTTTTGTGAAGATTTATAAAGGTACACGTGTGTGTATATGTAGCTATTTTGAAACCACCTGCTCATTTTTGAAAGAAAGTGTGTGTGAGTATGTGCTTTTCTCTTGAAAAAGAAGAACAAGAAGAAGAGATAGAAAACTTGAAATTTCAAAGAGAAGATTTGTTGTTTGTTAAATCAAAACAAAGGTTAGTATGTGATCCCATCATGTTTTTGATGATCTTAGTATGTTTTATTGTTGAAATACATGATTAAATGTTAAACCACCATTGTTGGAGCTTAAAGCTCAAAGGTGATAAGTGGGTTTTGTATGATTTGGTGTTTTAATGAGTTTTAAAGTGTTTATGATGTTGTATACATGATTTGGAACGTTTATACATGTTTAGAAGTGTTTTGGAATGGAAAATATAGCTTGAAATGGATTTTGGGAATTTTGAGTCGGCTGGAAGATTGAAGAAGATGATGCAGGTTTGTCGAGAACGCGATGCGTTACTTATTTGGACGCGACGCGTCCGTCTATTTTAGCGGATTTCATGAAATCCGTTGAGGAAATCCGATAGTTGAATTCCGAGACCCAAAATCCGATTCTTGAATCCGACAAGTGAAATCCGACACTTAGAATCCGAGTTGAAATCCGGGACTTGAAATCCGATACTCTAAGGCGACGCGACGCATCGGGTTTTTGAACGCGACGCGTCCGGGCGGTTTTCAGAAATTGATGATTTTGTTGCTGGTTTGATTGTGTAATGTGTTATATGTTTATCTACTTGTGAATTAAACTTATTGAATATGGTTATGATTACAATAAATATATGTGGATATATATTTATGAATCGAGATTGATTTCAGTTTGTTGTGTTCTCAGGAACTACGAAGACTCAGTAATATTAGACAACTAAGCAGACCGGATTAAGGACTGAGGTGAGTGGAAGTTTACTCACGGGTGGTAATGTTATGAAATTGTTTCATTTGAGGAGTGTTTTGATATGCAATGATGGATTGTTGTTTCTCGTATGCGATTATAGACTGTTGAGTCTGGTATGCGAGGATAGATTGTTTTGTTTGGATATGCCATGATAGACTGTTAGTATACTAATTGTTGATCAAGAGTTATATGTTCGTATACGTGTTTTATGTGATAGAGTTTTGTTGCGATCATGTTTGGAAGTGTATCTGGATTGTTTGTGATCATGATCAGCCATTGTTATCTGTAACAATCACATCACCACACGATTTATTAGATAAATCCGTTAGTACATAACATACTAATTCCACCACACTCTACTTCACCCCAATCCCACACCCAAGGAGTAATCGACCTACCACGAGCCAAGATTTGGGAATGTAACACTTCCACTGTGCCTACACCGCCAAACCAAGGCTCTGATACCAAACTTGTAACACCGTATTTTTGACCCAAAAATTTTCATTTTGCTAATCACTACGGAAGAGAATTAAATAACCAAAGTATATACAACTATACAAAACAACTGTTTAAATATCAGTATTACAAACACAGCTTGTCACAAAATAACATATCAGAGTCCTGATGATTACTCCCCAAGCTAACCACTCTCAGCCGAGCCGCTGACTTACCAAAACCTGTAAAAATAGTGAGAGGTGGGGGATTAGCACAAAGCTAAGTGAATGGAGTAAAACCACAACAGATATATCAGCAAATAACCGCATGATATCAACAACACATAACAGATAATCGCGCCCCGGGAAGACCGGCGGTTCTGCAGGAACCTACAACCAATGCTGGCCAAAGCAAAGGTTTACCGATAGTTCATTTGCTATTCTCACACAGTATTACCTTAAGTTGCAACAAATGCATCAAAAGATCCCAATATTGATTAGCCGATAGCAAACAAACCCAGCCCATATACGTAGCCGAAGCTGACTTCCCAACCATCATGTATACATAGCACTGACGCAACAATTAATTAACAATCAACAGTTAATCAATTATCAGATGCACAATCTATCCATGCGTCAAACGGATAACAGTTGCAACCCAAGCCAGTTACAACTAATAACATCTGTGAGTAAACATCCACTCACCTCAAGCTTTTAGCTTCTCCACTCAGTGATCTTATATTACCGAGCCTTGTCTGTTCTTGAGAACACAACAAACCGAAATCAGTAACCGATTCATAAATATATATCAAACACATATATTTATATCCCTTTAATCAAACATGAACATGAAATATTCACATATGTATAAACATATATCACATATCCTCAAATAATACAAGCAACCAAGAAAACCCATAAGTCTGTGAACGCGTCGCGCCGCGACCAACAAATGCGTCGCGCCGCGACGCTCTTTCGAGCAGCCCCTTCGCACTAGAACACTTCGAACCAGCCACTTCGAATTCGAACCCAACGCGTCGCGCCGCGACCCTAAACCCGTTGCGCCACGACAAGCTTTCCAGCGGCTCTCCTTCGAATTCGAAGTCCTCTTTCTTCGAACAGAATCTTTCGAATTCGAAATCACTACGTCGCGCCGCGACAACCCTTTTCCAGAACGATTTTTGCTTCTTCTTCATCGAACCAGCTCCAAAACTCCATAATCAAATATGCAGTTTATTCATACAATTCTGGAAATCAATTCTAATGTTTCTAAACATATAAAAACATCATTTAACATGCTAGGAACCATCAAGAACATGTTTAAAGCATCAAAACCATTAAATCAAGAAGAACCCACTTATGAAGGTTTTCTTCATACTCATCAATGGTGATTTCATGAAACCCACATATGTTTAACATAAACACATAACAAAATGACTAGCATCCTATCATGAACATCATCATACCTTTGTTTTGAATAATCAACCAACAAATCTTAATCTTCAAATTTCAAGTAGCTAACTTTCTTGACTTTGCTCTCAAGAACACACACAAGCACATACACTAAAGGTTTCAAATGAGTTGCTTAATCTTGAAGTCACCTATTCAAAACCCACGTATGATTTTTCTTAGTTTGTGTAGCATGGGGTGTCCATGTATCAACAAATATCTCTCCCTTTGCACATGCTATATACTTATTAACACACACACATATATATATATATATATACATATCCGTACATGAATATATATATTTAACATATAATTCATATAATTTCTTAATTAATCAATTTAATTAAAATCCTTTAGCTTAATACTAATCAAGTAATTAATCAATTTAATAATTCACGTATTAACGTACCAAAGCCTATTCAATCACTAGGCCCAATTTCAGGATGTTATAAATCCTCCCCCCTTAAACAGGATTCCGTCCTCGGAATCTATTCATTTCCAAATAGATGAGGTTAACGAGCTTTTATATCTGCCTCGGTTTCCCACGTCAAATCTGAACCCAAACTATGCATCAATTTAACTAGAACCATCGGAATCTGTTTCTTACGCAGTTTCGTCACTTTCTGATCTAGTAGTTCAATGGGTTCCTCCACTAACTTCTTGCTGGAATCCAGTTTAAGATCATGTAGAGGTAGAATCTGACTCTCATCCTCAACTCTACATTTCCGCAAGTAAAAAACGTTGAAGGTATTGTGAATACCTGACAATTCTGCTGGAAGATCAAGAGTAACCGTTTGATCATTAACCACCCGTTGGACGCGAAACAGTCCAATATAACGCGGAGCTAGCTTTCCCCGCTTCCCGAAACGGATAACCCCCTTCCATGGTGAAACATTCAGATAAACCAACTCCCTCTCAACAAAAGTAACAGACCTACGACGTGGATTAGCATACATCTTTTGTCGATCCCTCGCAGCTTTCAACTTTTCTCGCGCAATAGCTACTTTATCTGCGGTGATCTGCACTGCATACTGTTTCTCACCTGCCTCTAACCAACACGTAGGAGTACGGTAGCGACGACCATATAACACCTCATAAGGCGGCATACTGATACTCGAGTGGTAAGAATTGTTGTACGCTAATTCAATCAACGGCAGATGGGAATCCCAAGAACCTTCGTATTCTAACACACATGCCCGCAGCATATCCTCGAGTGTCTAAATAGTTCTCTCAGATTTCCCGTCTGTCTGAGGGTGGTAAGCTGTACTCAAATTCACACGTGTACCCAACTCCTGCTGTAAACTGTTCCAGAAGTTTGACACAAACCTGGAATCTTTATCTGATACGATCGAAAGCGGTATACCATGTGGGGAAACAACCTCATCTATATACAATTGAGCCAACTTACTGAGTGATGCCGTCTCACTGGTAGCCAAGAAGTGAGCACTCTTGGTCAATCTATCAACGATCACCCAAATCATATCATGATTCCTCTGCGTACGTGGAAGTTTGGTTACGAAATCCATCTTTATGTGCTCCCACTTCCACTCTGGAATCTGCAACTGTTTTAGTGATCCATAGGGTTTCTGGTGCTCTTCCTTAACCTGTGCACAAATATGGCAAGACTCCACAAACTGTGCAACATCTGTCTTCATTGTAGGCCACCAATACAGCACCTTTAGATCGTTATACATTTTCGTGCTACCTGGATGAACAGATAGTCTCGATTTATGCGCCTCAGTCAAAATCAAACTCCGGAGACCTCCAAGCAAAGGCACGCAGACACGAGATTGATAAACCTTCAATCCCCTAGAATCATCAGTCAGATCATTCTTTTTCTTTACCATAATCTCAGACTTTAGATTTTCTTCCTTCAAGGCTTCTAACTGAGCTGCCTTCAATCTATCGATCAAGTCGGAGACTATTTCAATTCGCATGAATTTGACATGTTCACTAACTCCTTTGCGACTCAAAGCATCGGCTACCACGTTAGCTTTTCTTGGATGATAGCGAATCTCGCAATCATAATCTTTAACAAGTTCCAGCCATCGCCTCTGTCGCATATTGAGTTCCTTTTGCGAAAATACATACTGCAGGTTTTTGTGATCCGTACAAATAACGCACTTTGTACCATAAAGATAATGTCGCCATAACTTTAACGCAAAAACCACAGCTGCCAGTTCCAAATCATGGGTTGGATAGTTCTTCTCATTAGGTTTCAACTGACGAGAAGCATAAGCGATAACTCTATCCCATTGCATTAACACACAACCCAACCCTGCCAGAGAAGCATCACAATACACTATGAAGTCATCTGACCCATCCGGTAAAGCAAGAATCGGAGCCTAACATAAAAGTCGTTTCAGTGTATGAAAAACCCTCTCCTGTTCATCAGTCCACTTAAATGGAACCTCCTTGTGAGTTAACTTAATCACGGGATTCGCAATTTTAGAAAAATCTCGGATAAACCGTCTGTAATATCCTGCCAATCCCAAGAAGCTTTTAATTTCAGAAGGCGACTTCAGAGCCTCCCAATTCATCACTGCTTCTATCTTTGCCGGATCAACCTTGACTCCATCACTGCAAATGACATGCCCTAGAAAGTGAACTTCTCGCATCCAGAATTCACACTTTGAGTACTTGGCATACAATTGCTCCCGTTTCAAGGTTTCAAGAACTTGTCTCAAATGAATCTCGTGATCAGCTTCGGATTTAGAATAAACCAAAATGTCGTTGATAAATACTATCACAGATTTATCCAGAAACGGTCGACAAACCCGGTTCATTAAATCCATAAACACTGCAGGTGCATTAGTCAAACCGAACGGCATGACTAAAAATTCATAGTGACCATATCGGGTACGGAAAGCAGTCTTGGAAATATTTTTGTCAGAAACTCGTACCTGGTGATAACCTGATCTCAAATCGATCTTAGAGAAATACGAAGCACCCTGCAACTGATCAAATAAATTATCAATCCTGGGCAGAGGGTATTTATTCTTTACCGTCCTCTTATTCAGTTCCCTATAATCAATACACATCCGTAGCGTGCCATCTTTCTTTTTCACAAACAAAACCGGTGCACCCCACGGTGAAGAACTTGGACGAATAAAACCCCGATCCAATAAATCCTGAATCTGTGTCATTATCTCCCTAATCTCCGAAGGACCCAACCTGTAAGGAGATCTGGCCACTGGATTAGAACCTGGTATCAAGTCAATCTTATACTCCACCTCTCGAACGGGAGGTAGCACAGGTAACTCATCCGGAAACACTTTAGGAAAATCTGATACGACTCGCACATCAGTAACTGCCCGCTTCTCCTTTCTAGCATCAATAGCATATGCCAGAAAACACTCGCATCCCTTGGATTTCTTAGCCTTCAACATAGAAATAATAGGAAATGTAAACCTGTTCCTTTCCCCTCGAGCCACCACGTGCGACCCATCAGACAATGGAAAAGAAATCAATTTCTTATGACATTTAATGCGTGCCCTGTGCTTACTCAGCCAATCCATCCTCAAAACCACATCAAACCCCGCTATTGGCATCATTAGCACTTACCATCAATATCGATCTCGGCCCTAGTCACAGAGCTTGTAACAGGAACTATCTTAACATCTGCTACTTCTATCTCAATCGGTAAAGAAATAACAGTAATAGGCAATTTCAACTTGTCACAAAAAGCCACAAAAATAAAGGAGCGATTCGCTCCTGAATCAAATAACACACGCGCAGGTAGGGAGTTTAAAAGAAACGTACCGGTGATAACATCATCTGTGGCAGTAGCATCGTCTACTGTCATCCGGAACGCCCTACCCTCCGGTGTCGGAGGATTATTTCGTTTTTGCACCCCTGATGATGATCCCCTAACATCTCCTTCCCCCGTCCCCGTCCCGACTCTTCTCCCAGTAGGGCAATCACAAGTCCTGTGTCCCTCCTTCAAACAATTCCAGCAAACATTGCGGGGAAACCTGCAGTCTTTTGTCTTATGCCCATGGGTTCCACAACGCAAACAACGCATGGTCTGGGCAGTACACTGCCCAGTGTGTGTGGATTTACATCAGGTACACCATTGGGACTTTGCATTTATACCCCCCGTGGTCGACTTCCGACTCTGCCCTCCCTGAGAAGAATTGCCCTGCCATTTCTTCTTTTGTTGACCACCTGCCTGGTCATACTTCGGCTTCTATAAAGCCGCCTCGTCTTTATTTTGTTTGTCTCTGGCTTGAATGTCCCCCTCAGCAGACTTTGCCAAGGTGAAGGCCTGGGAAAGCGATCCAGCCAATCGCGTAGTACTCCTGTACTCCGGTAACAAAGCTCCGATGAAATGTTGAACCTGGGAAGATTCATCCGGTACCCACTGAGTTACAAACCTCAGTTTCGAGTTAAACTGTTCGATCAATTCATCAACTGACATCTTCCTGTTCATCTTCAATTCCATAAACTCATGCCTTATCTTATTCAATTCAAAGGCATTGCAGTACTGCTCGCACAGTTTATCTCGGAATTGATTTCATGTTATTGAATCCATCTGAGCTCTCGATAAGTGGGTGGTAATGGAATCCCACCAAACCATCGCCTTTCCTTTGAGCATCCGGGTGGCAAAGCAAACTCTCATCTCTTCCTCACAGTTACAGGCATCCAAAATCCTCGCGGTGTCTCTCAAACAAACCCAGCCCATATGCCCAGCCGAAGTTGACTTCCCAACCATCATGTATACATAGCATTGACGCAACAATTAATTAACAATCAACAGCTAATCAATTATCAGATGCACAATCTATCCATGCGTCAAACCGATAACAATTGCAACCCAAGCCAGTTACAACTAATAACATCTGTGAGTAAACATCCACTCACCTCAAGCTTTTAGCTTCTCCACTCAGTGATCTTATATTACCGAGCCTTGTCTGCTCCTGAGAACACAACAAATCGAAATCAGTAACCGATTCATAAATATATATCAAACACATATATTTATATCCCTTTAATCAAACATGAACATGAAATATTCACATATGTATAAACATATATCACATATCCTCAAATAATACAAGAAACCAAGAAAACCCATAAGTCTGTGAACGTGACGCTCCTTCGAGCAGCCCCTTCACACTAGAACACTTCGAACCGGCCACTTCGAATTCGAACCCAACACGTCGCGCCACGACCCTAAACCCGTCGCGCCGTGACAAGCCTTCGAGCGGCTCTCCTTCGAATTCGAAGTCCTTTTTCTTCGAACAGAATCTTTCGAATTCGAAATCACTACGTCGCGCCACGACAACCCTTTTCCAGAACGATTTTTGCTTCTTCTTCATCGAACCAGCTCCAAAACTCCATAATCAAATATGCAGTTTATTCATACAATTCTAGAAATCAATTCTAATGTTTCTAAACATATAAAAACATCATTTAACATGCTAGGAACCATCAAGAACATGTTTAAAGCATCAAAACCATTAAATCAAGCAAAACCCACTTATGAAGGTTTTCTTCATACTCATCAATGGTGATTTCATGAAACCCACATATGTTTAACATAAACACATAACAAAATGACTAGGATCTTATCATGAACATCATCATACCTTTGTTTTGAATAATCAACCAACAAATCTTAATCTTCAAATTTCAAGTAGCTAACTTTCTTGACTTTGCTCTCAAGAACACACACAAGCACATACACTAAAGGTTTCAGATGAGTTGCTTATTCTTGAAGTCACCTATTCAAAACCCACGTTTGATTTTTCTTAGTTTGTGTAGCATGAGGTGTCCATGTATCAACAAATATCTCTCCCTTTGCACATGCTATATACATATTAACACATATATATATACATATCCGTACATGAATATATATATTTAACATATAATTCATATAATTTCTTAATTAATCAATTTAATTAAAATCCTAATACTAATCAAGTAATTAATCAATTCAATAATTCACGTATTAACGTACCAAAGCCTATTCAATCACAAGGCCCAATTTCAGGATGTTACAATGGTGATTGTTTTTCAGAGGTTCATTTGTGAACTGTGATTGTTGTTAGCTTGTTTGTTGCTTCCATTCACTTAGCTTTGTGCTAATTCTCCACGGTTGATTGCTTTTTGCAGGTTTATGTGAGTTGCTGTTTAGCTTTGTTTGTGGGAAGGGAAATTTGACCAATACTCTGATATTGTGTTTTGAGAAGAGACGAGCCGTGTTTTATAAATCATTTGTAACACAAGTTGAAGTTGTATTTGGTAAAGAGTACTTTGTACTTTGTGAATGTTTAATTTAATGGAATTAAAAAATGCTTCCGCAGCGGTTTTAAAACAAAAAAAATGGCTTGAGATTTACGGTGTTACAAAAACCCAATGTTTTAAGACCCCGGTCGACCTAGTGACTAGACCAGGTCAATGTAGAGTGGGTTTTCGGTAATATATGGCCCGGTATGAGCCAGCCGGGTTAACGGTTGAACCGGTCTATGTTGACCCGATTTAGTATATATATTAAAAGTTTTTTTAACCTAAATCCCTAACTCACTTTCCAATGTCTCAAAATCTTTAATTTGGTTTGATTATAAACCTATGAGAATTGTTGTTTAATGTTTGAATTTCCTTTATTTTGTATTGTATGTTATCTTGAACTTGATTAATGTGTTTGTAACTTTGTATTGATGATATTATATGTTTATGTTTTTTTTTGTCATAGTAAACAATGTTTTCTCTACTTTTTATAGTTTTTTTTGTTATTGTAGACAATGTTTTCCTTACTTTTTTAGACCCTCAACTTCATTCCATGCCATCATCCTTATCACACGTTTCTCATCGTGCCCACTCAATGGGCAATTAAAGGTAAAACCTTCAAAGGAAATTTTGATGGGGAATACTTTTTCCTAGTTAGCTCTCTTGTGTAGTCTAGATCCTTATTTGTGACTTCAGATTTGTAAATTTCATTCAAGAGGCCTAACATTGTTTGACCCATTGGTTTCCCCGAGATAGAAGTATCATACCGTAAAATTAGCGGTCTTCCTTATGGGTGTGTTCGGCAATGAGCTTACGAAGGATTATAGAGGTCTGGGATTCAAGTTTTCATAATCCTCATCCCTATAGCCTCGTTCGGGTGTTAAAATCTTGAGGGAATTATTAAAAACATAATCCTTTACAATTCTCTAAAATAAAAGCGTTTCCAAATAGTTTATGGATGTGGCTTACTGGCTTGTGATTCTCAATTAATCAGCCCGAGCCCTAGCTCCAGCTCTAGCCCTAGCCCCAACTAGTTTCGCCAAACACACCCATAAATGTCCCTTCTCGTAGGTCATCCGGATGCACTTGAATCCATCATCAAAATCACCAAAAACAAAATACTGTATCTGTGAAAAATATGTTTACTTATTAGTCGATGTCTGAAAATAAAATCAAACCCTAAATTAATTTCAAATTTTCATTGACTAATTATATTACTTGAAATTAATGGTTTATTACAGTAAAAATCTTCACATACATGTCCATCCTATATTGGGATGGGATAAAAAACAAAAATTCAAATTCTCCATATTGATTTAACTACAAAAACCTAATTCAAGATTTCGTATGTTAAATGAAATTAAAGGGTTTACTAAGCAAAAATCTTCAGCATACGTTGTTCCATAGTTAAACATACCATTCTATTTCTAAAAATTATTTCGAGGTTTCCAACTTGCAAACACTTGCGGAAGAAAGCAGTGGCTCTAGGATGAAGAAGTTTCCATGGATGAGAGGGAAGCAATGCTAGTGAAATGCGTTGATACACGACTTCGTCTTCACCGGCTTGTAGAAAAGCCTTGCAAAGATCTTTGAGGGAAACACCGCAAGTGAAGTGCCTTGCAAAGTTTCCATGGATCATAGGGAAATATAACAATATTTCCCTCCTTTGTATACAATATTATGAACCTAACAATCTCACTTTGTATATAAATATAAGTTTATATTGTGGGTGAGGTTTGCATTAAAGTAAACTTTAGGGGTCATCTCAAAATATACTCTTAAGAGTATATATATAGAGATATGGCACTATGTGTCATAGAGAGATTGTCATTCTTATTAAAATGAACTATGTATTTTCTAAGGTGTATTGAGATTCTCTCTACATATTCATAGTTCTACATTGTAATTCACATGATCACTTGATTAATTGTGGGATAAACAAGTGATATTAGAGCCAGATCAAATGTATTTTGGCCGGAATCTTGAAGAATTTCGAGTTATTGTTCACTATTCTCCGGAAAGCGTAACTGTTCATATTTCTTGAGGTTTGAATTTTGAAATTTGAAGGTTCTTAATTCAATTTGTTGATCATCTAGCATTGGTATGGATTAGAAAAAGGGTTTTCGATTGTTTTTTTGGTTAAAAACATCAAATTCGACCTTCAATTTAGATTATTTTGTTTTGGGGTTCCGAAGCTATTCTTGAAGAAAAGTTCGATTTTGATCTTCAAAAAGTTGATGTTTATGCAAGATTTTGTGTGCACTTTGTTTAGAGATTGATTCCGAGTTGATTAGTATCAATTAATTTCAAAACTGATTGAGTTTTGGAACAATTTAAATCTAGATTCTTGAAGTTTTTTGCGGGTAATCCAAGAACACGAAGAACAGGGTGTTTGATCGTTGAGAAAAAGTTGAAAAAGTTGTTTGTGAAGTGTGAATATGTCTAAGATTGAATATTCGAGTTTAGCTGTTGGTATTTGAAGTGCTATTTGAGCTTGAAACACACTTGAATAAGCAGTATTCGAGTTTGAGGATTTTTGAATCTAGTGTTATTCGAGCGCCAAACACTTCAAGTAGTATTGATATTCGACTTCATAGAAGTTGAAATCTAGACATATTCGAGCGCCGAAACATTCGCGTTACTTGGCATTCGAGTTGGTTTGTTTGGTTATTTGAGTTCATTGATTCAAGTATTCATATTTAACTTTGGATATTTGAGCACCCATATTTTTGACATTCGATTTCACTGAGTTTTGTTGATATTCAAACTTGGATTAATTGATATTCTAGTGTCAAGAGCATGTTTGATATTCGAGTGTGATTTTCGAATTTTGTTTGACATTCGACATCGATCGTTTGACATTCGAGTTTGGACAACGTGAAGTTCTTTGATATTCGAACTTGAATACACTGTGATTGATATTCGAGTTTGAGAAAAATTTGATATTCGAGTTTGAAAAACTTGATATTTGACTTGGAATTCTTTCAAGAGTGATAGTCCAAATACAATTGAGATTCATTCAAATCAAGTGAAAGGAATTGATATTTGTAATACCCGCTTTTGAGACTCATTCAAACCAAGATAGGGCACAACCCCCAAAACACTGCTACTGTAGCAACCTGTTTTTGTGTATTGTACTAAAAAAGAGGATGCTGAGAAGGAGGTCGAAGAGTGAGGAACCATTTCTGCATCAATATTGACAAAATCAACTAGGAAACTCAAGGTATGTGACTCTCATGTTAAACAATTGATTTATATGCTGAAACCTTAGTGTAATCGATGGATTGTGCCCTGTACCACTGTGAAAGAGCCCAAGAGACAAATGCCCAACTGTGGGCTCAAATGCTATTAGAAATCGGATTTTAAAGCTAGGGCATGATTCAAATGTTACCTGTAGCATTACACAAGTGTTCTATCACCAAACAAGTAGAGTTTGAATAAATTGACTAACTCTCTGTACTTATTTTGCGTCGCCATAGCAGAGAACAAACATGGATCTAGAAACCTTAAACATGATGATTATCGAATTAAACGAGCAGGATGTGTTTAGGTGATATTAGAAATCTCTAGGAATTGGAATTCATAATTTGATGTGTGTTTGAGCGAAACGAGTCGTTCGATGTTTTTGTTCTTGCTTCGGAACTCCAGTCGAGAGAAGAATGAGCTTAGCAACCATAAATTCGATGTTAATCGAATTTAACCGATAGAAAGCGCTGTTAGGATGATAGAAATCCATTGCCATTGAAAATCTATGGTTTGGTTAAGGATTTCGTGATTTGGTTTTTTGATTTCAACCAGTAATGAACTTCGGTGCGTGTGTGTGTATGTGTTGACAGACTTGGCAATTGGGCCAAGGTTCACCTGTTGGGATAACCTTATCAGATCATAGTTTAGATCACTAATAAATAAGTTGCAAGATGGCCCATTTGATTTGGGAGTTGATCCGTGCACAACAATCTTTAGCCATACACAATAAGGTACAAAAACAGTTGATGCACATGATACAAGTTAATGATGCATAAAGTTGTTGTGTATGACCATTTTTGTTGTATAAGGATCACCTTCCATTTGATTTAAATCTCTAAATTGGATGATATACGTGCAATTGCGAATTGTACTTCAAAATGATTCACAAATTGGGTTTTTTATGTTGAATTGCAAATCAAGTGTTATTATTCGAATCACAAATCAAGTGTTATTACTCGAACCGCAAATCAAGTGTTATTATTCGAATCATAAATTAGGCCAATGAATATCAATCACAGACCAGTGTATGATTAACATAATGTATTAGTGTTAGAGTCATATTATTGGAGACTTGTACTAAGTATTAATTTAGTAAGACGTGTTGTAGGTTCTTGCTGTCAAATTCGTTAATTGTTCAACTTTGTGAATTAGTGTTACTATTGTACTGTGAATCAGGTGAGTTTCACTAACTTATATATTATGTTACGATACGTGTTCATGTGTATTACTGTGATGATTATTTAGAGCAGACGACTCATATTGGCAAACGGCCACCTTTGCATGTGTGACATTTAAAGCAGACGGCTCAGACAGCCACCCCCGCCTGTGTGGCATACGTAATGTGATGTGTATTACTTGTTGAATATGTATCTGATATAATGTACGAGTGATGTGTGCTCGCTAAGCCTTGTGCCGTGTTGTTGGTTATTTTTCAAGACCGTCACATACTAAAAAAGGGAAGGCTCCAGCATGACGGCATCATTTCCGCAATACTGTTTTGAAACTCTGATTTTACAAACTAACACGATTACATACGTTACTAATTTGATACCGTAAGTCCCATGTGTTGGGCCGGTTATTGATGATTATATGTAAACTATCAGGTTTCTCGTCTAAAGAATTTATATACTTTATAAAAAAAATTGGGGCATTACAACTTGGTATCAGAGCCTTGGTTTAAGACATTCAAGCGCACGAGTGGTTCGGTTGGACTTAAACCTTCAACTTTTCAAAATAAAATTTTCAAACTAGTTAAGTGTAGGGCTACAATTCAGATCCTGATACATGTTCTTGTTTGATTGTTGTGTCGGAATTTGACCGTGGTTTCATACCTAACTTGAATTTTACAAAATATTTTTAAACGCGCTGTCAGCTGGACCGAGGGACTTGGTGAGCACTTGTTGATGTGGATATGATTCCTGAATTGTGATTATTACTCAGAAATTGATGATACTCATGATATTGATGTCTTATGTATTGCGAATACTTTATGTCATGCATTAGACTGGACATATAGGTTTAGAATACTTGAGTTGGCCTTATTGCATGTTCTTGTTTTATTGTTGTGGTAGGGTAGATTCAAGCATCCGACTACCTATCTAACTAGGGTTATGCATAGTACCGCATAGACTAATGAAAGAAGTGACGCCTTATATGTGATGACTTACACGTGGTACCTTGTGTGGATTGTTAATGATACATGACCTAAACCGTGAATCAAGAAACTTAGTGGTGATGCTAAGATCTAGTATGTATAGTGTGTTGGTAATAATATGAAGGCCTATATTGTTACGAACACATGGTATACATTAGAATTCATCATAGGCACCAAAGAAGAAATATTCTGAACCATCAACTTTGAGAATAAAGAATTCATCATAGACACCAAAGAAGAAAAATATTCTGAACCAACCCCCCGGACATCAGAGTTCAGGGTAAAGAATGTTATCAATGACGAATTTTCATCAAATTTTGTTTATAAACAAGGAATCCTAAAACAACAACACAAATCTTTCTCATAACCAAACGCTAAATCTGATTTTGTGCTCAAAACCGATTTGAAATATCCATTTGTGGTATATTCAATCAAACACTTACTAAGGTTATCTAAAGAGAAGATTTACAAAACATCAAAGAAAAAACACGAATTTGTTGTTAAACAGGGAATTCCTTAGTGGCATTCGGGACCATTGAATAAAAAGGTCTATAAACCTAATATTGTTGGACCCAACTTCAAGTGGGTACTGAAGCGTGCTTAATCTGTTTTGCAGATTAGCGAGAGACATTTTGGGAACACAATGAAGATCAATCAGAGTGCATTGAAGATTTGTTGTGTTCAGTTTGCTATGAAATTTTATATTTTTCTCAAATTCGAATTTATTGATTTTATGCAAAATTTAAGGGGGAGTTTGTTTTTGTTCATAAAATCTTTGAAAATAAAATAAAAATTGGAAAATTAAAAAGTGTTTCAAAACAAATTTGAAAATTGTGAGAAAAATAAAAATAATTGATTTTGTTATGTTTAATTTTTTATGAAATAATTGAAATTTTGTTTTTTGAAAAACAAGGAGTTTTTGACTTTGAACATAAGGTTGTAAAAGGGTATTCGAGTTTGAATATAGATTCAAGTTTGAGTATGTATTCGACTTTGGATACAAGACCTCAAGGTTTAATCGAGTTTGAATATTAGGCCTTCAAGACATATTCAAGTTTGAATACTTATTCGAGTTTGAATATCATATTTTCAAGTAGTAAGAGTTGGTTACACGTCTTCTTAGACATATTTGAGTTCAAATATGAGATTTTAGACATTCGAGCGTCGACAGATTGAATCTTAGTACTATTCGAGTTCAAATGAAGTTCCTTTTAAGCATATTCGAGCTTGGATGAAGTGAATTTTAGACATATTCGAGTTTGAATAACACTTTTTCAAGGCATATTTGAGTTCGACTAGTATCTCTTCAAGGCATATTCTAGCGTGGTCAACATAAATGCTAGTAGTATTCGAGTTCGAATAGGAGGTTTCATTTTCGAGCATGAATATGTGTGGTTCAATCAAATATGCTTTCTTGTCAAAGAAGAATCTCCTTGTCATAAAAATCAACATTCATTTTGTGCAGCATTAGCCCGAGACTAATAATTTGTGTTGCTTATTTCACTCTTTATCATTGATTGATATTTCTTGTGTTCTAATGATTTCTATATTGCAGGAGGATCAAAATTTCCCCCTATTCCGATTGATGTAAAACGGGGTTTATGCATCAATTTGTGGGGACTTTTTTATGTTTGCGCTTTAAAATTTTAGTAAAAATTCAAAAGCAATAGAAAATTCAAAAATATAAAAAAAAGATGTTATTTTTCATGTTTTTTGTTACATACACAAGAAGGTATACACTCATAGATCCATTCGTCTGCCTTACTTTTTTCTTTGTTGATCTTTTGAAAGGTCTTCCTATATCTTTCTTATTCCATCTCATTTACCATTCTCATATCCTTCATTCATCATACTTTCTGGAAACGTTTGCTTGTGTGTCACTGTCATATTTTTCATAATACAATTGATCAAAAAGGCACTATGAGTGAGGGAGTGTAGGTATTTTATACTCCTATGGTCAATCTAAAACTAGAAGGACTTGCCCTAGGAGTTCACTTTATTTTAGAAAAGATTGTCAGGGTTTACTAAACAAAATGGGTGAGCAGAATTAGTTATCACGGGATACTGATTGGTGTGCGGAGGTAAAATGAAAAAGAGAAGGATGAAACAGGAGATGGGGGTGCTTATGATTAACATATTTAATTAGGCTTTCATGATAAATCATTTTGTTTTTAGAACTTCATAATTTTTTTGATTGATCAAATCTTTCTTGACAATCATTTTTCAGCAGATTCTTTCTTGAAAATCATACTTGTTGAAAATCACTATGATTGCTGATACCATCTAAAACAAGTTTCCAAATATAATTTTGGAAAGAGAGATCGAGGGAATAGTTGAAAACTAAACAAAGATACGTAGGTGAGATAGGATCAAAAGAAAACAAGATTCTTACCAAACCATATAAATCCGAGTAGCCAAATATGCTACTACTTCTCATTTGTTGAGATTCGATATTGAAGAATACAACATTAACCTAATGATTCAATGCACTAACCCCACCTAACTACTCATTTATCTCTTAAAAGATGATTTTTTTGAACTTCGCACAGAGAATTAACACATCTCTATTGACAACTCACTCAGAGATTGTTGATATTTGTAACATCCTGAGATTGGGCCTAATAGAAACGTAGGCTTAGGTATGTTACACGTGAATTATTAATTGATTATGTTTATTCAATTATTAGTTATAACTTTTAATTAAGTAATATTTATATGTGTTGGATTATATATGTATATATATATAATCGGATTTGTATGTGT
Organism: Dittrichia graveolens; assembly: GCA_038502395.1. Taxonomy (NCBI): domain Eukaryota; kingdom Viridiplantae; phylum Streptophyta; class Magnoliopsida; order Asterales; family Asteraceae; genus Dittrichia; species Dittrichia graveolens. The sequence continues at coordinate 56,497,012 of JARJIL010000009.1, read as the reverse complement.
GTGTTCATGTGATTAAGATGCTAATATCTTGCCACCTCCTGCTTGCATAATTAGACTCTTTTATACATGGGTTTTCAATTCTATTTCTTCACTTTGAAGAATTGTGAAGTGTGTGAACTGTGTGTGCAAACCGAGAGCAAGAAAGAAGAAGAACATACAATCGGATTTGGGTGTTATTAATTTGTGAATTCAAGTTAACAAGGTTTGTGTGCATCTTGTTTGATTCTTGTTAATATACTTTGGTTTATTATTAACATGCTACGGTTTTTTATTATGTTGGGTTTTGATCATGAACACCAAGTTTAAACATGATGAAAACCTTTGATGGTGGGTTTTGTATGTTCTAAGTGTTTATATGATTTTAAGATGTTTATGATGCATGATTTCATGTTTAAACATGTTTATATATGTTTTGTTTAGCTTGTGTATGAATTTTATAAACTGGATATGAGATTTATGCAAGTTTTGAAGCTGTCGGATTTCTTAAATGATGAAGTTGGCGGATTGTGGAGAAGATGAAAGAATCCGAGTGTGTGAAATCCGGAACTTAGAATCTGGAACATGTTGAAATCCGGTACTTTAAATCCGGAACTTATGAAATCCGATTGTTTGAATCCGATGGTGGATTCCAAGTATGAAATCCGATCATAAGTGTAATTAATTGGATATAAATATATGATTGATATATATTTATGAGTTGAATACTGATGGTTGGTTGTTGTGTTCTCAGGAACATACAAGGCTCAGTAAAATTAGATCACTGAGTGGAGAAGCTGAGATCTTGAGGTGAGTGGATGTTTACTCACGGGTGTTATTAGTTGTACTGGTTTGATTGCAACTAATGTTGGTTTGATGCATAGATTGTTGATCTGATAATTGATTAACTGTTGATTGTTAATTAATTGTGCGTTTGTGATATGTATACATGATGGATGGGAAGTCAGTTTTCGACTGGGCTTATGAGCTGGGTTCATTTGCTATTGGCTAAGCAGTATTAGGACCTTGGGATGCATTTGTTGCTACTAGAGGATAATACTGTGTGAGAATAGCAAATGAACTATTGGTAAACATTTGCTTTGGCCGGCATTGGTTGTAGGTTCCTGCAGAACTGCCGGTCTTCCCAGGGTGCTTATTTGTGGTTGTTGATATCATGCGGTTCAGGCTGTTATATTTTTTGTGATTGTACTCCGTTCACTTAGCTTTGTGCTAATCCCCCACCTCTCACTTTTTTTCAGGTTTTGGTAAGTCAGCGGCTTGGCTGAGAGTGGTTATCTTGGGGAGTAATCACCTAGGACTCTGATAGATTATTTGTGACAAACCGTATTTTGTAATATTGATATTTAAACAGTGATTTATGTTTGGTTGTAAATACTTTCATGTTTTATGAACGCTTCCGAAGTGGTAATTAAAATGAAAAATTTATGGGTGAAAATACGGTGTTACAATATTGAAACAAGGAGGACAGCTAATCCAGTCCCCGACTTCTTTCATACACTAATAAAGTCTAGAGCTAATTGCAATATTATATATTTAATTTCTTAGGACACATTGTGAAAATATCATTTGTATATAGTTTTCGTGACTACCAGAATATCTTGGAGTGATATCTTTGTGATACTCGAAATGATTTGATGGAAATAATACCAGAATCAACATCAAGGCAGTTCTGAAAGTAGGTCACACCGTTTACCTAGGGGAACTTTGAGACGGTGCCCTAAAGACTGTCTCAGATACTTTCTCATGTTCAAATCAAACTAAATGAAGATTATAAATGCATGATGGTCATAATGAATTCTAATCATCATGAGGGGGTGAGAAATTTTGAAATTTATTCAGCTGATTTCGAAGTAATCAAAGAAGATAAGATTCAAGACTCAGATATTGAGTTGATATTGATGATGATTTGTGGGGGAAAGAAAGTTTGAAGAAGTATGAAAAATTGCAACTAAAGACACGATTTATATTCATATGTCAAGGGGGAGCAAAGCTCAAGACAAAAATAAGAAAAAGTTCATTTTGAAAGAACATTCTATATCAAGTCAAGGGGGAGCAAAGCTCAAGTTCAAAAAATTCAAGACATTCTGATAAAGTGAGCAAGATCTAGAGCTACATTCCAGGGGAGAGTTCAACATATTCTTCCTAAAGCAATTTTCATTGTGTTTGAAAGCTCAAGATCAAAGAATGTTGAAAACCATTATATGCTAAACTGTTCAAACAACTAAAGGTAAAAATAACTGTAACACCCTGATTTCCAGTCCAAATTTAAACTTTTCCAAATCTTATTTTAAAACATAGTTTAGATAAAAACTCCTTAACTAATAGCGGAAGCATCAAAATCGATTACAACGTTTTGTACAAAATACATTACGATTTATGAAAGTATATTTCACCATCGAATACGATCCAAAAGCTTTTGATGTTACCATAGTCAATCTCATGACCATAGACACATAAATAGGAAATCCAGAATTACCGGAAACATAAACAAGCCAAGGCAATGCCCCAAAGCAACTACCCGTCTCACAAAGGCCACTAGACAACCTGCGGATACAAAAAATTTAATTCACCAAGTTAGCTATAAACATAGCTAGTGAGTACAACAAAAAACGTTAGTCTTTTCAAAACCAAGTCTTCATCTTTGAAAATACAAGTTTGGTATTAAACATACTATAATGATATTCACATAAGCACATAAGGATGCAGGTCTGTTCAATGAGCCACAGTATCTCCACGTGGTAGCTAGCCACGGTCAACACGTGCCCATATGGGGGAAAACCACATCTCCCCGTCAAGGTAGGGGAAGCACGAAGCAGTCCACCATACAACGGTTATCTAGAGTGAATGACCTGTTCCCCAAGTCCACTCGTGTTGCTTCGGTTCGGTGACTCGTCAGCCCATTGAACCACACGGTTATAACGGGTACTATCATCCCCCTCCACTCTTTGCACCAATTCCTCAACCACCCGTGCATCTAGGTTCCCAATTGCCGAAGCCACATGAACCGGTGCATGTCTCAATGGTTAGGAACCATCATGGTACAAAATTCTATATCTCAAACACTGGACCGGACCACGCATACCACAAGGGTCACATATATCACATGTCATAAAGGCCAAATAATCCAAGCGTATAAGCTTATCATAAAACAAGAAAGTGTCACATAAGTCATAACTCTTGAGCATAAATGCCCAACATATCATATCACATTTGGCATCATAATGCCCATAATACACCCTAGGTGTTAACATCATTTCATTAACTCAAAACCATATTTGTTTTTACAAGATCAAAGCTCACTCCTATATGGAGTATCATGTTTCAAGAATTTATCAAGTATAAACCCAACAATAACATTGACCCTCTACGAAGTGGAGCATGAGTCTCATTTGTTTCCAAAAACAAGTTTATTAATCATAGAAAGGTTACACAAGTTCCACATCCTCAAATCAATAGATTTCATAAAACAATTTTCCAAACATATAAAGCACATTTCACATTTGTGATGACTTGTAAGCTTTACAAAATTGGGTATCCGTAGGGTGTACTCACCTGAGGGTGTGACGAGGATCACAACCCTAACCAAAACCAAGCTAAAACAGTTGATCAATAGCCTATGATCACAAAACACAAGGTCAACTTACATAAGTTAACCAAAAAACAAGATTTCTTAAGAGTATAAACTCAATTCTAGTCTTAGACACTCTTTCGGGTCTTAAAAGACTCCATATAAACCTTCTATAACCATTGGAAACAAACCCCAAACATATACAAGGTCAAAAGGGGTCAAAAACATGATTTCAGTATGTTCAAGATGCCTCCCGCCGCGAAGCACCAATGCTTGTGTCGCGAGAAAATCTCTGGAAGAAGAACACAAGAATGCACACGATGCGTCGCGTCGCGACATCCCACCCGTCGCGTCGCGACCGGGTCTGCACAGAACACATCTTTCTTCTGTCCTTCTTGTTTGTTACCAATCAATCACTATAATACTACAGCTTACAATTCACTTAATAACACTTTAAAACTCACTTAAAACATCCTTTTAGCTACACATACATGAACTTGGGTAATCAAGCCCTCAATTGAATACTTTGACCCATTTGCCAAAACTTAATCTCATATATCAACAAATCAACACCAAATACACTATATGTATAACTAAAATCAAACATAGATGATGGCTAAAACTTACTTGATCATGAACCAATTCGTTCTTTCACTTTCTTGCTTAAAACCCAAACTAAGGTGATGGAAAACTCAAGAAATTTCACCATGAAAGCTTCTTCTACACAATCAACAAGCTCCTCCATGATTTTCCCTTCCTTCTCATGCAAAATCCTCCTCCAGCTCTCTCTCCCTCTTTCCCTCAATTTGGCTGGAACAATGGACTCAATTGAGTCTACTTCTAGACTCTTCTTATTTTATAACATAATTTTTCTTTCTTTTTTAGTCCTTTTAATTTTAAACTTAACTCTTTTACCCCTCTAACTTTCATCAAATATACACATAAAACCCTTAAATTATAACATCTATAATACCAATTATGTAAAGCTTTAATCAATTGCATTTTGTGCAGTACCATTAGTACTTCATGACCAAATGTTATTAAATAACGATTGTTACTCTTGTATATAATAATTTTCCAATTTATTCATAACATGTTATAATTTCTTTTACCAAAATGTAAATCATATTATTAAACAATATAGATGGCGTTCTAAAATTTGGAATATTACAATACCTTAGGTTACTGGTGCAAGATAAAGGAGAGATCATCCAATGTATACAAAAGGAAAGACTAAACGGAGAATAAAAGGGGAAAATGAATGTATGCAAAGGGGGGATCGATATTTACAAAGAGAGATATTAAAGATGTCACACTGTGCTAAGAAGATCAAATTGTCATCAACAGTTTGAAGAGTCGATACTTCAAGATGAGAAGACATTCGAAATTCATCAAGACAAAGACTGAAGATTCAAAAAGTGTTCTTCAAATCCTATTCCCACAAAGCTTCAAAAGAATGTAGACAGGAAAAAGTATTCCCATATTCCAAAAGGAGAATTTTTAGTGATTTCACAAATGCTAAAAAGTCACAACAACTTTTATTTCTATACAAAGGGGGAGATTGTTAGGTTCAAAATATAGTATAGAAATATAAGTTTACATTGTGGGTGAGGTTTGCATTAAAGCAAACTTTAGAGGCCATCCCAAAATATACTATTAGAAGTATATATAGAGATATTCTTATTGAAATAAACTATGCGTTTTCTAAATTGTATTGGGATTCTCTGTACATATTCATAGTTATACATTGCAATTCACATGATCACTTGATTAATTGAGGGACAAACTAGTACTAGCGAACTGCTAGTGAATACTAGATTTTTATAGGACTATTGTAACACCGTTTGACAAAATAGTGAATTTACTGAAAATTCAAGTCTTTGACATGCGTGGGTCCCTTTTAAAAATCATAAATCATCATATTATGCTGCAGAAATTTAATTCAAAAGTTAACTTCACATATTTACAACTCATCATTCTGAAACAACTTGTTTGGTGTTACCATAAACAACAACCGACCATAAACAAACATATTACAACATACAAAAGTATTCCTTCCCAAAAGTATGTACACCCTGCAATAGGCAAGCCACCTCACCAGGCCACCTAATCTTTACCTGTAAAAATAGCCAACGAAGCAACATTAGTTATATAAAATAGCTAGTGAGTACTAAATTATCACAAGCATCAATAAAGCGAGTCATACAACACTAAGGTAAGCATTCAATGCCATCCTATCATATTGCGGAGTGCTGACAAGATCAGTAAGAGTCATATCTTGCAGGATAGCCAGTCCTGCTCAACGACGCAAACCGGGGGATCAAACACAATCAACCGCTGGTGGGGAAGCGTACAACAGTCCACCAAACATCGTTTCAACATCATAAGCAACATTGGGCCCGAAAGCCCCATCTTTTGTCAAGGAACGGTGATTCTGCATAACCTAGACTCGGTATCCCCCCCGAGTCCCCGTTGATCCCAATTTCAACCCGAAGGTCTCATAGAATCTAGCTACAACCAGTTGACCTCAACCAACTAGTGGGATCCAGCTACAACCGGCTGATCACAATCTCACTAGTAGTAGTCCGCGGACAATTCACACACACATACATATGATCCAATCAGGATCCATCAATCAGCATGCAGTCATATATATTCATCAAGAAGGATCCAATCTGGATCCAATAACATACATATCATCAAGTTCAACTAGGCGGCTCCAATTTGAATCCGTTGGCATGCACTCAACACATGATCTACAAGTATTAAGCATGCATATCACATTAAAACAACATGGCAAAGCTTACACCTTCATTCTTAAGCATACCTGCAATAGAAACTTCAACATACATCATACTATTATACCAAATCAATCAGATTAGTCAAGTAGCAAGCAAGTACTCACCTAAGGAGTTTACAATAAACAGATATTCTGCTCCGGGTTCACCTAAAACACGTCGTTACTTATATTAAACGCACACACGAGGTTCTATCACTAGAATACGTACAAGAACCTTCTAATGTTCATAAACATCATACAATCACTTCATATGAACCAGTGCTACATATGCCTTAAAAAACTTAACAACAAAAATGGTCCATCCTAATGTTCACCGGACGCGTCGCGTCACGTTCTAAGCGAAAGTCGGACCACCATGCAATAGTCGGACCACACATGCGATAATCGGACCATCCATGCGACAGTCAGACCTCTAATGTGACAGTCGGACCAAAGGGTCGGATCAATGAAAGTCGGATGGGTTATAAAGTCGGATGAACAAAAGCCAGATGAACATGAAAGTCGAACGAATCATCGCGCGTTCCCTAGCTTGACGCGTCGCGTGCCGACCTGCGTATCATCTTCTCCTTGTTCATCTTTCAGCCGGCTTATTTCATAAAAATATTTCATTTCCAGATTCTGAAACTTGTTCAAATCACTTTAAAACACTTAGAAACTTCATATATCATCTAAAGAAACATCATAAACTCATTAACTCCAATTAAAACCATCAAACATACAAAACCCACTTATCAAGTAAGCTTTATATGTTCAACCATGGAGTTATTCATATCAACATGAATTTCTAGCAACAACTTAACACACAACTAACATCAATCATGCTTACAATTCACAAGGACATCATACTAACCTTCTTTTGATTCAATCATCACCAAATCTTCAAGACCTCTTTCCAAGAACTTGAGAGAGTATGTGTTTGTGTGTGTTTTTAGTTGACTAAGTTTTCCAACTTATGAGCATGTGTTTGTGTATATACTCATCCAAACAGCAGCACCGTCTTTGGATTCTTAAAAAAATCCACAAACACCTCATAATTACATCACTTTATTTACATTAATTCTAATTACATATATTCCATTTAACAACTAAGAAATATACATATATTTCATTACTTAATCATCTAAATCACACACATTACAACTAGAATATATGCATATTCTATTAATCCACTCAAATTACACACGCGTATCTATTATTTACAACTAGGCCTAATTCGAGGATGTTACAACTATACATGTAAAAAATAATGAAACAAACGAAAGTTTGGTGTTGAAAAGATCCGAGAACAATGATATTCCAACGCGCACTAAAATTTCAATCAATACTTTCTAGGGAAGATGAACTATGGACGCCAATTTTGTTCTTGAGGTCGAGGCTAGATATTTACTCATTTGGAATACAATATTGGGAAAGATACTGATTCATACACCCTATGCTAAAGATCTTGGACACCTTAATCTATACTTTTATCATTTTTGATTGGTTATGAGGTCCATTTTTTATTTTTCCTAAGTGATTTTGACATCATTAAATTATAAAAATTAGTGTTTAAAATCATAGACTATAGTACATGTCTAAACACCCTATGGGGAAGATGTTATGGGGTTTTTTGTAGAAGATGTTAGAATGGGGTTTCTATAGGGGAGTATAACTATGGAATAGGAAACAATCCTATGCCATGATTATTAGAGGTTGTGGTAACACGTATGGGAAAAGGGAGATGATTTGCAAAAGGTGGGAGAGTGAAAAAGACTAAAATCCTTCATTTTAGTAATTGTTAGTGACTTAATGTGATAAATAAAAGAGGGAAAATTAGTAATATTTATTATAATCATAGACAACGGATCAGATGACATCTTTGGTTCCTTATGAACTTCCACATGAACAAAGCAACTAATAACAAACACATCAAACTGAGTCCTCGAACTAATCTTTGGTTTTTCACATGCACATAAACGTAGAAACTCATACTCAACGTAGAAAGTCATATACATCATATATTTCTAAAATTAAACACAATAAAAGTTAGAACTTACTTGATCACCAACCTAACTTGTGTTAGCCTTTTTCTTGTCCAAAACTAAACTCCAAGAAAGTTAGAACAACTAAAACACCTCTACTAGACTTCAAAGTCAACACACTCTTACAATCTCTTGTAATAACATGAAAACCCTAAATTTTGTTTGCTTTCCCCTCTTTCTCTCTATGAGCACAGCCAAGGAGTGACTCAATTCAACTTTCCAGAGAATTCCCTTTTATAGCATATTTTTCATATTCAACCCCTCTAGTTTCTATAATTACATTTTGGCCAGAAGATTTAATTTGCAAAACACATAATAATAGTCGTAATAATAATTTATCACTTAAAACCCATATAAAATTATATTTTTATATTTTCAAAATTAAGGATATTACATACACCATGAGTTTGAGTTAAACTCTTAGCCACCAGTCAAGGTGTCTACCATCCATGTCAGTCTTTTTCTTGAAGACCCATTTGCACCCCTGATATCACGCTAAATATATATAAATATTATGCGATATCGGGTTGGTTTTAGCCGGAAATTGTGCATTTAATTGTAAAAAGATACGTTTACCGTTTCTTTTATGTTTTGCATGCTAAAAAGGCGAAATATCCAAATAATCGAGAAAAATAAAAGAAGCGCAAGAAAGTCGAAAAAGTAAAAGAAATCGAGAAATTAAATGGGCCGAAGAAAGAAAGAAAAGAGAAAAAGAAAGAAGCCCAAAAAGAATAAAAGAAAAGAAAAAGTTTAAAGTTGGCCCAACTGGCCCAGCCCAAAGAAAAAGGACCTCACCGGGCGTGAAATTAGTCATCGCGGCGTGACATCATCAGTTGTAGCGGCGCGACGAAGCTAACCGGATAAGGCTTATCCTCTCGCCAAGTGTCGTCGCGGCGCGACCAATTCACCTGTCGCGGCGCGACGCGTGAAGATTACGGCAGCTTTGAATTTGAAAGAAGTGGGATCGGGTTAAAACACTCCGTCGCGGCGCAACACTTCCTCGTCACGGTTCGACACCCCGGTTTTCAGAATTCTATTTAAACAAACTTACAGATCTGAAAAAGGGTTAACCACCCCTCATATTCCACCATAATACGACATTCTAAGTACAAAAACATCCTAGAAGCTGTGGAGCACGGATTTGGAGTATTTAAGCTTGAAGATTGAATATTGTGGCTTGTTTAGCTTTGATTCATACGGTTCTATCATTCTACTCTTTTCTAAATGTTATTTTATGATTTCCAGAATGTTAGTATGTTGATTTTAGGCTAGACTTCTCAGTGTTCCTCCCTAGAGGAGATGATTTCTTGGATGGTTGATTAATTTATGTTTAAAGGATCCAATTTACTATGTATTTGTCTTGCAAGTTTTATCAAAGATCTACATGTGTTCTAGTTTCTATTTTCTAATGCTTATAATCTGAGTTTTTACAAATTGGAAGACCAATCCATTTGTAGGCTTGAATCTTGATTAATTAGGACCATTAATTAATCTTGACTAGTGGTAGAACAAACCCTAGGCTTAGGCATAAAAAGATTGAAACTTTAATGTGTGTGATTGACACATGATGACCTTTGTGTGTTGATTTAATGGTAAATTGATCTAATTAATCATTAAAAGATAAAATCTTGTTTGATTCGAACTAAACATGTTAATTGTGCTTTTTGTTAATCTCTTGACCAAAGGATAAGTAATTGGCATAATTATAAAGATAAGAACTCGGACCAAGATTCTAATCACTATAGAAATTGGTACATGGTGAATTGGTATCCATTGCACTTATTTAATTAAAACAATCAACTTGACAAGAAAGAATCGAATTTAGGGGGGACACGTATTCATTTAATAGTTTTATCTCATCGATCTTAGCGCTTTGCAATTATATTGGTTTGTTTTGGTAATTTAGTAGTGTTAATAGTCATTTAGGTTAATAAAGTTTGAATCTTGCAACCAAATTCCCCTTAATATAGTTTAATTGCTTTAGTTTAGTATTTTATTGCACTTATTTAGTTTAATTGTCTTTATTGTCTTTAATTAGTTGTTTTAGTTAATTCTTTATTAATTTGATAAAAATCAGTTTAGCTCCCGTTCCCCAAGAGTTCGACACCAGACTTACTAACTATAATACGAAACGATTAGGTACACTTGCCTATTCGTGCAGTTTTTGGTAAATAAATCGGTCAAAATATAAATTTAAAACTAGTATGTAAAATGCACATCAACCCCACTGGCCTATATCCGGGTACAAGATCAACCAAGTCATAGACTTGATTATTGGTCATTGATTGCAACTCACTCTGCATTACCTCAACCTAGAAGACTCGGGGTCCGCTACACCTTCCCGGTAGTTGGTAGGGTTATTATGATTCACCAATAGCTCGTCTCCCTCAGAGTGAAAAACCCATACCTTTGCGGTTCGTGAGGAACTCTACCATAGGAGTCCTATGGAGCGACAATGGTTGCGTGTCAGGTACCTCCACATCTATTGTCTGAGGCTCCACGTTTTCCGGACCATCAACCTCCGAAGTGGTGCTAGTGCCAACATCAGGCCTATCATTGGTGCCATCTTGAATTTCTTCATTCTAGTATGTCTTGAACGCCTCAAAGGTTTCAGATTTAGGCCTAATTAAATAGACATAACCATACCTACTAAAATCATCAGTAAAGTTAACAAAGTGCTTACTGTTGTTTCTTATAGTAGACCTGAACGGACCACACACATTAGTGTGAACAATATCCAACAAATCCTTGTCCCTCTCACTAATGCTAGTGAAGGGTGCTTTAGTCATCTTGTCTAATAAAAAAGAATCATATACATCATTTGATTCATGATCAAATGATTCCAAAATCCCATCTGCTTGGAGTTTGGCGATATCTTTCTTGTTTATATAGCCAAGTGACTATGCAACAAAGATAACTTGTCCAAATCATTTTTGGACTTAGAATCAATATTCATGATTGGTCGATTACTATTCAAGCACATACTAGTTTTATAAATACCATTATATGGATAAGCCTTAAAGAAATGCACATCATTTTTTAAACAAGAAATAATACCATTACTAAATGAATAATTGTATCCAGCATCAAAAAGTGCATGTATAGAATTAATGTTTCGTGCCACGCAGGGTGAAAAACAAACGTTTTTTAATGTAATAGACATGCCAGACGGAAAGGCGACGTCCACATTCCTGATCCGCTCCACTAGGACAACATTCTTGTTTCCCATTATTAACTCTAGCTCTCCAGCACCCAGAACCCTACTTCTCTTTAGAACCTGCATAATATTACAAACATGAATGCCACAATTGGTGTCGAAAACCCAGCCGTTGAAAGTAGCGGTATCTAAAACACAGACTTAACTATTCTTTGTGAATATTATAATTTTGTAATACACTAGTTCTATACTATGTAAGCGCTAAATGTGCAAACTGATCTAAGTGGTCATATTTTGTTAGTCAAATGACCTCATCAGTTTAGATTTGATGAGACAAAATAAAGCTTGAAAGATAAGGTTTAAAAGATACAAATTGAATTATGTTAAGTCTATGTGAGACTAACTAGTCAGCTTAAGCCGAGTAGTCAGTTTCAAAACAGAAAAAAAGTTTCTAAGTATGTTTTAGAGAACTCGAATGACTTTCTAAGTTGAGTATGAGTGTCTACGTGTATTACACGTGGAAAACCAAAGATTGGTTCAAGTACTCAGCTTGATAAGTTTCAAGCCGAGTAACGTAGTGGTTACTGGTTATCTTTGTCTTGAGCTTTGCTCCCCCTTGACATATGAATATTAATCTTGTCTTTAGTTGCAATTTTCCATACTTTCTTCAAAACTTTCTCTCCCCCACAAATCGTCATCAATATCAACTCAATATCTGAGTCTTGAATCTTATCTTCTTTGATTACTTCGAACTCAGCTGAATAAATTTCAAAATTTCTCTCCCCCTCATGACGATCAAAATTCATTATGGCCATCATGCATTTATAATTTGCATTAAGTTTGATTTGAACATGAGAAAGTATCTGAGACAGTCCTTAGGGCACTGTCTCAAAGTTCCCATTGGTAAATTTAACACCGAGATCACATAGATTGCTCGTTCACACATCAGTTTAAAGAAACCATGTGACCTACTTTCAAAACTACGTTGATGTTGATTCAAGTAGGATTTTCATCTAATCATTGTGAGTATTACAAAGATATCACTCCAAGATATTCCGGTAGTCACGAAGACTATATACAAATGATATTTTCACAATGTGTCCTAAAAAATGAAATATATAACATTGCAATTAGCTCTAGACTCTATTAGTGTATGAAAGAAGTCGGGGACTGGAGTTCTTTGTTTTCGGTGTTCATAAGTTGAAATAGCAAAACAAGATCTAGCAATTACTTTGTGAGATTTAGAGAGTATTAAATTGTAATTAATGAGTTGAATTAAGATTTCATTAATTCCTTGTATTGAAACTTGATTAAATTAATAAAAGCATTCCGTTTGATTTTGATTTGTTCGTATTTCGTTAAGTTGTGTATTCGACCCCCCTCTACACTTCTATATCAATTTGTTGATTACCCTAGGGACCAACATTTATGCATGTTATATTTTGTTAAATTGTACATTAACTATGATTTTGAAATGAAAATGGTATTAAGTATTTTTGCATGTGTGGGTGCATTATGTTTTTAAATATACATATATGAAAACGATGAACTCACGAGAGTTATCTAACCTAAATGTATGTCGGATGATTATAACAGATTAGTATGACAATGAAAAAAGGATGACTGGTTCAAGCGAGAGGAAAATATTTTGACAGGTTTGACGATTCAAGGTTTTCAAAAATTTAGTAAATGTGTAGTAAAAGATTGATTAGAGATCCATGGCCGAATTATTAAGATTTCCAATGTTTAACTAAGGTTATTGATAGTATATTTAGTAGAGTTGTGTTCAACGAAGTGCATTTAAAAAACATAGTTCTAAAATTTTAATATTCAATCACAGGTGAATTACGAGTCAGTATACAATCACATGTGAATTACGAAAAGTTATTAAAATACTACTCCGTCCAAATTTTTAGAATGTAATCTGAATCATCGATTTCATTGAATTAAAGACTAAAATTAGTCCCTTAAAACTATGAATTAATTATGAACTATATTAAACATTTTTCATATTTAGTAATAACATCACCCTATAGGGTTTTGCATAACTAGTATAACATCTTGGACCAATGATTTTAACCTTTGTTTAACTTGCTACCAGTTTGGTTGGTTAAAAACTTGATTAACACACTAAAGTGTCATTTTTTTTTATCTTTCTTCCGATCATACCACCACCACCACCATGATTGACTTCCACCATCCAAACCACTGTCGCCATCGCCTCCCATCACTGTCACTCCTGCCAAAACTAAACCTCCGACCATCAATGTTAAACCTTCCTGTTCATTAGATTAACACATATCGTTAGCTTTTCCGACAACCATCTATGCCCCTTCCCCTCAAATCCATAACTAAACAAGAGTACCAAATCTCAAAAGATGTAATATCCATCCCATATCGGTTGGAGAAGAAAATGAAACATGTCATATAAGAGTGTGGATATCTCTCCTAACATGAGGCCTTTTGGGTGGACTGTTTCATGCCAGATTACCCATAGTCCTTAGAGAATGTTTCTCGAGAGATTTCCACAAATACGCATACTTGTAAAGATCATCACCATCCTTAACAAATACACAAGACTTCAAGCCCACCTGGTTTTGAAAGGGACCCTAACTCCCATTTGTTCAACAACAACAAACAAAAAGAAAAACAAAGAAAGAAAATGCTACAATTGATTTATATTTAAGTACTTGTATCAAGCATTATCTACTTGGATAACATTAGAAAGGCCAAAAAACCATCAAACCATCATATGTCCCATATACATTACACATGATTATGAACATCAAACACCTTTGCCCACAAACACACGAACAACCACGTCATTCTTACCGTGTTAAAGTCTCATCAAGATTCAAGTCCACGAGCCCTCTTCCAAATTCAGGTATATGAGAAACACGAGAAGTTTTCATGTACGGTTCTCCAATGTTTCAAGTTAGATATAAAAGAAGAAGAAAACCCGAGTTTTCCTTAATCTTTTGTAATCCACCTACGTCCGCGAATTTGATACCCACCATACATTTGTTCACTGCTGCTGCTTTCACCGCCGCTCTCTGCACTTGTATATCCTGACTTTTTACGATGTCTTTTTTTCTTAGTGGTTCCACTGTCGCTAAAGCTTCCGGTTAAAAGGGGATCATCAATTCCAAGTATTACTCGTTTTGTTGGTGAATCGTTAATGAAACTGTCGTCTTTGGTTCTCCTGTTTATGTTTTGAGAAATCTTATGTAGTTTTTGATTGATTTTTGTGAACCCCTTCTCTACAGGTTCTACAGCTTGGTTCACGGTGAATCTCAAGTCATTAACAATCTGTTTTCAAGATCCAGATATAATACAAACAGCTAAGCATCAAATGGAATATATATATATATATATATATAAAGGAAGAAAGAAAAATATATTACACAGATAATAAAGAAAATAGTTTTGATATAAATAAGAGTTAATTGCATGGGTAGTCCATAGTCCTTAAGATTTATGAAGTTTGCAGATTCAGTCTTTTAAGTATCGAAAGTGCATGGGCGGTCCTTTCACCAAAACGTTACAATGGTAGTCCTTTACCCTAACCGGAGTTAAAGTTGACCATTAGTCAAAGGACATTTTGGTCTTTTCTCTTGTTATCCTCGTTACCAAACACAAATTTTTCAAAATATTTATCGGTTTAAAAAATATAAAATATAAATATAGAACCGAAACACCCCTCTCATTTGAGACACTCAAACACCACCCTCGCCGGCACACACCAACTGTTCAAGAAAACCGAATTCAATATAAATATAGATTATAAGTGTTTGCACCAAATAGTTGGGGTTTTAAAGTATAAAAACATTAGCAAGAATTACTAATAAATGTTCAAAGCAGTTTTCCATCATAGCATTAATTTTAGAGTTAACTACACCTTTGGACCTTTAGGTATGCCTAAATTACAAGTTTAGTCCTTTTTAAAAGTTGCATAGATAATTCTATGACCATTTTGTTGCACCCATCGGTCCTTTAAGTACTCTACTTTGTCACACTATATATTAAGTATTGGGAAAAGGATATATGCAGCTAAAAGCACATATGATAGGTTCATAAAAACTTAAAATGAGTAAATGATGAAATGACTAACATACCCCCCATTTAAAGTGTTTGTGAGTGTAGAAGTACCTAAGATTGGTGCTCCCATAAGCATATTAACTATTAAGTATTATATTATTGGGAAAGTGACTCTACTAGTTAACTATTATATTTTTCCTAAAGTAAGTACTCTATTTTTTTACATTACATATTATGTATCGTACTACTTACAACTTTTTAATATCTTCCCTAAACTTTTATACTATTTATAATATAAAAAATATATGATTATAAACTTCTTAAATGATTACATGATTCAAATTGACTGACATTAGTCTCTAGATCTATTTTTTTCTCAACTTTTTCACAAATAATTTTTCTTTTAATCTTTTAAAAATCAGCGACCCAAGATCGTTACTAAACCGGATTTTATTGTTTTATGTTCAATAAACTAAAGGAAAGCCCAAAATCGAAGAAATCTTTATAATTCTTATTTCACATTTCAACCTTTTTTTTTAGAATTGTAGGAATTATGGTGTTTGAACTATAATCCAAATTACAACGGTTTATAGTTCAAATATCCTAATTTCTATGAATAAAAAACAAATATATTTCAAACGTCAAGAACAATTGTCACAACAATTTAGGGTTTTCTTAAGTTTATTGAACAAAAACAATAGAACCAGGTTTGGTAATGATTCCAGGTCATTGTTCAACTAGATCAAACCCATTCTTCAAACTGATTCATGCCTTTATCGACACTTTCTCTGAACCGGTTCCCATTACAACCGGCTGGATCAATTTGGTTTTTATGATATCATAAAAAACTTCAGCAAGTCGAAATGTGCAGGTCTGTAGTATTGAAGGAGGCAAACAAAGGATACTTGGAGACTACAAATCATGCAATTTGGGGCACGTAATTACTTATCAAGTTTCACGTTATCATAATTTTTTTTACTTTAGAAATATGATACCTAATACATAATGTAAAAAAGTAGAGTACTTACTTTGAGAACGTTATAAAAGTTGATAACTAGTGGAGTCACTTTATCAATAATATAATACTTTATCAATAACGAAAAAGTTTAGAACTAATAGTCATTTTTATTTTTGTTACGATTTTTACCTTTTCTGGTCCTGATTTGGTAATCTTGTGTTGATGTGATAAGTTTTAAGCACAAATGACTGATTACAAAACACAATACAGACTTTTACCGATGTCATGTCATTCATTTTAATACCAATCATTTTGTACTTGAAAATTTTTTTATAAGAAAATGTGTATTTGAATCAAGGTTGTAAAAATTGCTTGGCGCTATACAGTCAGTCTAGGCGGTGATTAATCGGTTTCTACTTTCAAGCGATTAATCGGCCTAGGCGGTGATTAATCGGTTTCTAGGCGGGGACCCTAAATTATAGAGAAATTTATCTTAAAAAATTAAATATTAGCAATACCCTAACAAAATAAGTCAATAACCATCAAAAAGTATAATAAACTTGAAAAACAAAAACCATAAGTTCATAATTAGTTTAAAAAACTCAAAAAAATAAAACCATAAGTCCCGTTCCTTTAAAACCCTAAGCTGAATTCACTTTTTAAAAAAATAAGTCAAACCCTTTCGTTGACCGCCTAGGACCACCCAGGACCGATTTTTGACCTGACCAATAAATTTGACCAATCAAGTGATTTGTAGGTCGGTAAACCGCCGAGTACCGCCTAGGCACCGATTAATCGGCCGCCTAGGCTGATTTTTACAACACTGGCTTGAATTACCAAATTACTAAATTAGCACATCGACACAAAATATCATATCAAAATGCTACAAAATAATGTATAATTACCAAAGCGGATCATAAAGAACATTGTTTTTTAAGACATATTTCCTTAATTTCAAGCCTTTTATCCAAACAACTAGAGCAGGGTAACATCTAGATGCTGTAATATCGACCTATTTACTTATGAATAAGTCCATTTTGGGTTTAATGTTCCATACCAAAGGGGTTTAAAGGGTCATGTCAAAGAATTTAGCTAAATACAAGACAGGTCAAACACGTTGAAAAGTAGCCAAAAATGTAGTTTTGATGCATACCATAGTTGTCAATTGCGAATAGCGGTAAATAGCGATAGGCTACCTATCTGTTATATAGCGAATAGCGACCGCTATTTCATATTTAGCGATAGGCTTCTAAAAGAGAAATTATATATTTATATACTAGTATATTACCTTAAAAGTCTTAAACTATTATATATATTAATATATTACCTTAAAAGTCTTGAACTATATACCAACTAAAAGAAAAAACCATGACTATTACCAAACTTTAAAAAGAACAGACCGCTATTTACCGCTATCAAATAGCGAGCTCGGGGCGCTACGCTATGGCTGCTATGCTATTCGCTATGGTGTCGCTATTTACCGTTATTGACAACAAGGATGCATACAAACCTAGATTGCTTAACACTTGGTTTATTATTGTAATAGGCATTGTTCACTACTTCTCTCAATCTCATTTGATGGTCAGATTTTCTGATTTTTTTCCTTTCTCACAAGTTGACTAAGAAGTATTTCACGGGTCAATGCAAAACAGTTTGTTTCGACCCACACTAGGGGGTGTTTGTTTGAGCCTATTAAGGGCTTATTATTGATAAGCTATGTTTTTCCGGCTTCTAACTTTTGAGCTTATTATGAGTTACAATAAGAAAATAAGCCAGAAAAAATGAGCTTGTGAAAAATAAGCCCGGAGAATAAACCCTTGATAAGCTAAAACAACACCCTCTAAGAAATTACTTTTTCTAACTCGTTACCATATATTTTTCCACCACTGATAACAATGAAGCCCAGATACTTTATGCATATGTAAATCATATGAAATTAATAGAAATAGTAGTGTCTATGCAATTCCATCAAGCAAAGCAGGCCATGGTTTAGTTTTGGGAAATCATGTGAAATTAATAAGAAAAACAATAAAAGTTAGAAAACTTACGTATTCGCCACCACCAACAAAAACATCACGAACACTTTCTTTAATGGCAGTTTTGTTACTCTTGACATCATTATCAGGTTGGGGAAGACGTAATTTTGTAGGGCGCTCACTATCCCTAATTTCATCAGGGTCAACAGGGCAGTCGGTAGATGCATAATCTCCTAGAACTGAAACATTTCCCCTAAAAAGATCTCCCATTAACTCATATGGTTTTGCAGGGAAAACGTATAGGTGAACCACAGAAGCAATGCCCATCTGTTCTGGATTTTAATGCAATTATATGTTAAGCTTGAAGCTTAATAGAAAGATTATGCTCATATAACAAATTCTGAAAAATATCTAACCACTACGTATATACATTCTTATAATAGTTCCCATTAATTCGTAAAGGGGATATACTTAAGTAAAGAGGATTAGTACTTGTTTATTGTACACACATATTCTTTGTTTTTTTGGCTCTTTGGTCTTTACATGCATTTAAGTACATATATGCCTACGTGATATTTTACTTTGTAGTGTATGAAATTACAGTAATAGTTCAAGTTGACTAACATGTATTACGAGCAATCTACATATAATATAATCGTCAAATTAGTTATTCACCTTACCAGTTACCCTCCTAGTCTCATCCTGAAGCATTTATGGTCTAATTTCTCTTTAACTACCATTGTAAGCTAATTGATCAAGAGTAGGCATTTCCATAGAACATATGAATCGGGAGAAGAGTGAGCGAAGAAGAACAAGCACATGTACAAAAGTAGATACAAAGCACTGCTGTAACATCCCTATTTTCAGCTAAATGTGTGTGTGTGTGTGTGTGTATATAATTTTTGTGTTTAAAGAAAACATCTGGGTAAACATCCAAATTTACTATAAAGCTAAAAATGCTTAATATACAAACTATAAGGGCTAAATCAAGATAGATAAAGCCTTTAGGTAAGAAATGTAAATAATGTAAGTAGACACTCAAGAAGCTTACAATGCTACTTACCAAAACACAAACATAGACCACAAAAACTCAATGATAAGGCAAAGCTAGAAGAATGACAATTCAAGACTAGGAGCATGAGGTGGTGAAGCAAGTACATGTGTCTTACCCTTATAAAGTCACAAGTTAAAGAGCTTAAAGAACAAGTACCCTAAAGCAAGACACTTACACTATAAATAGAGGCCAAAGGTAAATCATTCTCTTCATCCCTAAATTCTAAAACATCTCAAAAGAAAGATTAGTAGTAACTCAAGGGATTAAGAAGTTTAAGAAGTCACAAAGCAAGGTAAGTATGTTATGTGCTTTAATGAGATATGTAGGTGCTATATAAATGTTTTATGCATAAAGCAAGTTTTATTATGATATATTACTATGTTTTCTTTGCATAAAGTTATGCTTTGATTATGTAAGTTATGTGGCAAAGTATATGTTTTATTAACATAATGTTATCATGCATATAATACATAAAAAGTTTTTATACATATTAAGTATGGCCATTGAGATATCCAACATAAGGGATATGGAAAGAAGGTACGTCTAGCAAACAGACCTTATTGGGCAGCCCTTATGTGGACCCGAGGTTAAAGAATCTGTGAGAAGTTTGGCATACTTAACATGTAACCATGAGATCTCGAAAAAATGTTTTATAATTGAAAGTGGTTTAAAAAGAAGAAGATTGTTTTTAGCCTTTGATTTGGCTAAGTATTTGTGAAAAATATTTATCATGAAACCATAAGTGCTCACTAAGCTTAAAGCTTACATATTCATGTATGTATCTCAGGAGACAAGGAGTAAGGGACCATCGAAGTATTATTTTCCAATAAATTAGAACTTTTGTAATATTATCTTACGCATTTCCGCTGATGTAATAAGCTCTATATTAAGTTATGATGAATAAAAGTTTTAGTTTTCTCAATATTCACTTGCACTAAAGGCGCAAAGATAATGCCGACGAAATCGGGGTGTTACAACTGCCTGCTTTCGATGTGTAGTAACTAAAGTACTTCACAGATGCCCAAATGAGATCATGAGGATGCGTTACCATACATTTCCTATGTTTCAGTAACATTCTATACATGTATTCTACATAATTGGCGAATGTATATGTATATGTGAGTGTTTATACACATACAAATCATGTGTATCTATAGAGAGATAAAGAGAGTTAGGATAAATAACAAGGGGTTTTCTCTGAGAAGGTTCAAAAGCATTTCTGGCCACAGAAAACTGTCAATCAAAGTTACAAATCTAGTGAATCAATGCGTCCCACACCCCACTGAAATCCACTTCTCACTGAATGTGGATCCTATATATATACATAAATAAATATGTGGGTGTGTGTATGTACACACACATAAACATACAAGTATGTGTATATATAAACACACAGAGGTATACATATATATGTTTGTGTGTGTATAAAATATGGGAGATGATACTTCCACTTATGAAATTGATTCATCCACATAAGGTACAACACATTTAAAGCTATCTTACAAGTTAGTAAAACATATATGTTCCTTGGATGAATCAATTTTATAAGTGGAAGAATCATCTCCTATAAAATATAGACACATATACAGTAACACAGATACATGTGTAGCATGTTACTGAACTCACTTTCCAATTTTAGTATAATGATTCGTTTATTATAACATTCTGTTTTGGTCTTTGTTAGCAGCTAGCATAAACATATCCTTAAACTAACTACCCAAAATAAAACCCATGAAAGTGGTTTAAAGTTTCCCTAGAGTCTAGACCTAGACCATCGCAACAATTAAAGCATCACCATAGCATAAATAATGAAATAAAGACACAGAAACTAGATATGATGCATGAAAATCACCTCAATGCAAATAATAAAATCTTGGATACTTGATTTGAACTGCAACGTCTGAGCTATTGGGCTTCTGACTAATCCAAAGGAATAGAGAAGTGCAATAGCCACACCTTGCCACCAGGTTAAAAATACAATCGACTTGAATGTTAAAAATTTAGCCAGTGGGTGAATATGTGCCAGCTCATCTGCTGTAATTTCATAAAACATAACTAAGCAGTAGAGAGCCCATGATTGGCTGAAATTTAAAACAACAGCCACATAAGGGTACCTACACATTCAAAAACATTAAAAAGAACAAAAAAGTTACTAATTATTTTACGATTGAAAAAAGAAATGGCAAAGTTGAAGCAATATATATGTATATACACATTAAAATATAATATCTTACCCACACCCCCATTTGAAGTCTCCTTCACAATATACATCAAAAGCTTCAAGAATCACTGCTAGAACAGCAGTAACAGTCTTTATAATCATCTGTGGGAAGAATCAGTGTGCTTTTCATCAAAAAGGAATTAAAACTGGTGAAATCTCTAGTTAAGATCAACAGAGAAAATGAATTACATCTTGAGAGAGTAAAAAATTTCTTTTTCATAAAAACTTACATACTGTACAATTCCAATTTTGATGATTAGGTAAACCCTCTGACCCAATCGCCATGGTTTCAAGAACAGATTCATAGGAAATAGATGCTTAACAAATCCGTTTTCAGAACTTTGCTCGAGTAATGGGGTTTTCGGTCCCACACGCCCTTCCCTCTCTAGGAACTCAATTGTTCTGTTTTCACCTCCTTGTAGAATGAAATTTTAAAAAAAGAAATTACACCAATAGGAATATAAAATAAACCATCAGAAGAAAGGTGTTGCAGATCCAAAATGTGAATCATAATGCTCAAAGTTACTAGTTTCTTAAAGCAAGTTAGAAGAGACATACCTAAGCATGCAACAAGATATCTCCCAAAGCAATACATTGCAAAAGATTCATAGCAATCTCGCAGAATCCCGATATCAACACTAATTGATGGATTCAACAGCGACAGAAACTGCAAAAATAAGTTTTTATTAAATTATGTACAACATAACTACAACCTCAATATAATACAAAGCTAATTACACAAAATTGTGGAACCAATTAGATCCCATGTCCATAAAGAACGCAGTATTGATTTAGTACTTATAATCAACTAAAAAACGTAACCCAAATAAAGTAACTATCGTTTAAGAAAAACAGATAACTAGCAGACTGAAGTTGATTAACACACTGATTTCCTTTCTATTTGACAACATCCTGTTATTTTTTTATTATAGTTGTAGATTTTAGACAGTGACTATAAAACAACAAGCATGTCTAACACACTTTTCAACCCCTCTATTTATAGAGTAGAATAGTAGATAAATGAAAAATATCAAAACTTTCCTTTGCTAGCTAATTTAGTCCAACCAGATACCAAAAATTTGAACACTCGATGACCATTACAAGATAATAAATGCCATACAGACAAATTCAGAAACAATATCTCTAAACAGATGTTAGGCATCCAACTTGAAAGATAGACAGACACCCGGTCTTTAACACTAACAACCATACTAGAAACATAATTTTCATTGTATATGATTCAGTATTGCTTACTGATTCAACAGCATAACAAGGTGCCATGAGTATAATCCCAAACAAAAACTTCTGTTCCTGTTAACCAAATAACAACATTCAAACATCAGTTTAAAATCAATTACACAAAATATGCCCCATACAGCAGCTCAAAGTTAAAAATTTTCAATCTGAGCTCTCTATCTTACTTATTGTATAGAGCAAACGTCTATTTGAACATCTTAATAGCAAAAACGTTCATATGATCATTGTTTTTTCATCTAAGGCCGAAAAACTGAAAGATGAAAACTAACAAACTGATAAGGAATTAACCCTAGGAAACTAAAACACGATTAAATAGATATACCTCGGGGTTTTTGTAAGCAGAGAGGTGCTCGAACAACAAGTAAATTGAAAGGGTTACACTGATAAAAACAAAAACACCGGCAACTAAACTCGGCCATGTCGCTGAAGAAAACTTAAGAGAATCTAGCAAATTAACGAAATCTTCTGCTCCCAACTTGTTCATCAGCAGAGTGATAAATAAGGGTTTTGCTTCGATGAACTCACACGACAGTCGTGAGAAAGAAACAAGATCGATGGAAAGATTATGAGCCCTAAAAATCGAAAGCGTAACAGTAAACTCTGGTCAATTGCTTGGATTTGTAGTGTGGGGTAATGAATTCGGCGGGGATTCAGAGGATTTCGAGAACTGGTGGTAATGAAAGGTACGCAATTCCGGGAAGATCGTGATTGTTTGTCAAAGTTGTAATTTTGATTATTAACGAGTGGAATTCGATGACATGCTTGTCATTAAAAAAAATGAAAATACAAAAGTATTATTTAGTAATCAAAATAAAATTTTAAGTTTTTATCGAAGAATGTTAAATATAGTTCGTAACTAATTCATAGTTTTAATTAATTAATTTTAGTCTTTGAATTAATGTAATTAATGGTTCAGATAAAATTGTAAAAAATTGGACGGAGTGGTATTTTCGTAATTCACATGTGATTGTATACTGAATCATATGTGATTGAATATTAAAATTTTAGGACTATATTTTTAAATAGACTTTATTGAACACAATTCAGTTTTTATTATATCTAAATTAATCTTATCCACTTAATTTTAAATATTTAACCATTTGACTCTCTCTCTCCTAATTTATTATAACTTTTTATTCATTTAAAATATACTCTTATACACAAACATATTTTCTCATACAAACATAATTAACTTTTCTCTCCTTATTTCATAAATATAAATATTTTTTATTATTTTAATGTGTTTTAAAATTTATTTTTAAAATTAATAAAATAATTGATGCAAATAAAAAAAATTTAAAAACTAGACATGTTCAAGAAGAAAAGTTTTTTGTGATATTGAATCGCGCGAATAACATATCATTACATTCTTAAAAACAACATGTTGTAAAACAAAAACTATTCGCCGCCACAGCATTACGCTAATACGATACTAGCTTTCTTTAAAATGTGGCTTAAGTTAGGTAACTTTACATTCACATATTATATAAATTACTAAAACACTAAAATGTTATTAATATCTCTCATTTAAATTGTATGTGAGAAGTATGTATCATTTACCATTAGTATCATACCCGCGAATTGTTGTGGCGGCAGATAGTTTTGTTTTACAATACGTCGTTTTCAAGAATGTAATTATATGTTATTCGTGCGATTCAATGTCACGTAAAAGTTTTCTACAATATGTCTGTTTTTTTTTAATTTTTCTTTTATTTGCATCAACTATTTTATTAATTTTAAAAATAAATTTTAAAGACATTAAAATAAGAAAAAAAAATTTATATTTATTAAATAGGAGAGAAGTTAATAATATTTTGGAAATTATGTTGATGTGAGTGAATAATTGTGTTTGTGTGAAAGAGAGTGTGTGTTTATATAAAAGAGTATACTTTAAATGAATAAAAAGTTAAAGTAAATTAGGAGAGAGTGTAAAATGGTTAAAGATTGAGTGAATAAAATTAATTTTATATAAAATGAAAGGTCAAGATTTTATCTTGATTGCATTTTAAGAACTGTTAAAATTATGGAGATAAAATGTTAAATAATTTATATAATTATTTTATTTCATATTGTTACATCAACAACACATTTCTTCTTACGACCTTAGTTTTACTCTTTCTAATTTTATTCTCACTTGTTGTTTATTTTATAATTTATATTGAAGAGAGAATGAGGAAACAAGGAGATAGAGAGAGAAGGATAAGAGAGTGAAACTAAGATAGATAGGGAAGACATGAGAGAGAGAGAGAGAGAGAATGGTAAGACTCAGTAAGATAGTTTTTGGTGTTTCAAACCCTTGCCCACTAACGTAATGACGAGGCGGTAGAGCTATACTGTAACACCATGAATTTCAGTCCAAATTTAAACTTTTCAAATCAATTTTAAAAGATAATTTATGTAAATCATTCACTACAAAGCAGAAGCATTATAAACTTCTTTTAAAATATACTTTGCAAATTTGAACACTTAGTTCAATTATGAATTTAGTTAACATTTATCATTAAGACCCAAGCTTTACTTGGTGTTACAAAAGTCAATTTCACGACCATTAACAAATAATTAGGAAAATCCGAGATTACTTGATAGTTAAAGCAAACTATAACAATGCCCAAAACATCTACCCGTCTCACATAGCCCACTACTCTACCTACGGATACAAAATATTTAATACACTATGTTAGCTATGAACATAGCTAGTGAGTACAACCAAAAAAACATTTATCTTTCAAAACCAAGTCATCATCTTTTAAAACACAAGTTTGGCAATTAAACATATCATAATAAAATACACAAAAAGAGCACATAAGGATATGGGTCTGTCCATTGAGCCACACTATCGCCACATGGTAATTAGCCAAGGTCAACACGTGCCCACATGGGGATAACCATATCTCCCCGTCCAGGTGAGGGAGCATGAAGCATTCCACCATACAACGGTTGTCAGGATTAAATGACCTGTTCACTAAGTCCACTCGTGTATACACTGGTTCGGTTCACTCGTCAGCCTCTTGAACCACACGGTCTTAATGGGTACTATCATCCCCCTCCACTCTTTGCCCCAATTCCACCACCACTCGTGTATCTAGGTTCCCAATTGCCGAAGCCATATGAACCAATACACATCACCCAATGGTGAGGAACTAGCATGGTGCAAAGCACTTAATCTCAATCATGGGTCCGGACCAAAACTCATACCACAATGGTCACATATATTACATGTCATTAAGGCCAAATAACTCAAACACTTCTAAGCTGAACAATAAGCAATTGGATATCACAATAAGCAATTGGATATCACAATATCCATAATTCTTAAGCACAAAACTCAATAAACAATATTCATATGTGGCATCTCAATGCCCATATCACAATGTGTATAATACGCATTTCATCAAATCATGATCATTTGAGTTAGTACCATATTCATAATTAACTCCTACATGGAGTATCTTGTCTCAAATATCAAATATAAAACATATCAAGAACATAGACCTCTCATAAATGGAGCTTTGGCCTCACATTGATTTCATTTTTAATTTACATCATAAAAAATTCCACATCCTTAATTCATAGATTTCATAATTAAAATTGCCAAATATACATAAACACTATCATGACTATATTATCTTTTATAAAAACTAAGTATCTGCAGGGTGTACTCACCTGAAGGGTGTGATAAGGATTACCACCTAACCCAAAGACAACAAGCTTACAAGTAGCTCCAATTAACTCCCATTTCTAAACAAGAGCAAAATCAATCACCCATTTAATCATTACTCAAACAAATGACTTAATTTTCATCTATGGTTAATCAATGTCCAAACCTTATATAAGACTCATTTTCTAGTCGCTTGATAATTCAGAATGTGCAAGTCGAACAACACATATGAACAAAGTTCTAATTGTGATTAAGGACTCTTAATACACAATAAAAATGGTACAAATGAAATACAAGATGCTTAAGGGGAGTTTAGAGTTGAAACTTATTGGAACTCGAACTTGCTTGCATGAAAACATCCTTCGACAATTGACCCTTATGTATTGTACCAACATTTTACCCTTTAAAACATTTGATTTAGCCTCTAATGTCTGAAAGTAACTTTAATTAGACTCAAAGAGCTTTCCAACGATATATAATATGACTTCTAATGATTTTTCTTTGATTTTATATGATGTTTACAAAACTGGCCATACTTCACAACCAAGATCGCGGCGCGAAACATGATCCTTGCACCGTGAGGAAATCTCTGGAACCCTAAAACTCACCCAAACAATGTCCTCGCGCCGTGAGACATCTGAAGGTCAACTTTTGCTTCTTTTCAAGTCAAAAACTCATCTTTTGCAACCCAAATCAAACTCAAATAAGTTGGACATTAAAATGGTATCAAAAGAGACCCAAAGACACCATAAACAAGAATCTAACATAACTCATATGAATCAAACTCAACTTGATGAGTTTTGACCCATTTGACTAATAAAGTCAAATAAAACCACAATTAACCTCCAAATATCACTTTAAACACTAACATCAAACATGAATCGGACATGAAACTTACTTGAAACTAGATTCACTTCTGTCCACCCCTAGATCACTCTCAATTCAAAGCTTCAATAGTGAATTTATCATCAAAACACCTCCATTTTGACTTTAAAGTCAACAGAATTCAAGCAAATTTCATTGTTAGTCCCAGATTGAGTACGTAACAACAAATGTTTGTAGAAGGGGGGTTGAATACAAACTTTAACTTTTGAAAATTAAAGACACACGATTATACTTTTATATAATTCTTATTTATTTTGAATCAAGAATTACATGTACTAGAAGCGGAAATTCTAAGTACAATAAAATGTGGCAACAATATGTCTAACACATAGACAAGCTAATTATAAAATAACTAATATTTAAGAATGTTCAACACATGAACAAGTTTGTCTCTAGACAATTTGCTAACTCTAAAATATATGTCTCAACTAATGACATTGTTGTTGTGTAAAAGATTGTTTTGCATGTTCACCATGCATGAATATTTATAGAGGCTTTGGCATCCGGTTGATAAGGAGGAAGGAGACAAAGAGTAAAAAGGAAAATAATATTTTAATTATAAAGATAGTGGGTGAAAAGTAAAGTTACTTTAATTAGAGATTAATAACGGTAAATGTACTTTTTTGAAAAAATGCAACTTACTCACAATATAAAATATTATATCCCGTACCTTTTGTCTTGTAAGATTAACTTTCTCTTTCCATGCTTATACTTTAAACAACAGTCATGCTTCTTTCATATTTGACTTTACCAAGTATGGAGTTACCGGCCACACTTAGTTGTTGAAACAAATCTTCGAGATCTTCATCTTATAAAGTATCTTTCTTCTATTCCTAAGGATAAGATCAATCCTTTTTGTCTCGTACTTGATCCAAAAAGTGCTTTATGTAACGTCCCAATTTTTTTTAAACATAACAAGTAAATATATTCCAACCATCACCAAAATCAAGAGTTACAAATGTAGCATCATCAATGTTAATTATTTGTTATAACGGAAGCGAATATAATATGAAACTGTTTGACTGATATAGTTGATTTAAAACATAAACGCTGCGGTTGCCATCAACATGCTGGAGCCTTGCCCTTGTCCAACCTTGAGGATCCTGAGACAGAATAATAACGAGTAAACACAAAGCTTAGTGAATCACCACTACCCTTACCCTTCGCAGGAATCACATCCTGCCATCTATTAACACATAACTAGGGACTCGCCCTTTGCCGCATCTCGGGTCCCACCCTTTTGATGCCTAAACCGGTCCCCGCCCACTATGATCATCACAGGTCCCACCTTTAGATGAAGTCATCTGCCCCGACCGACCACGAAGGCACGGTTGGTTACTGACATCTTACAATGATAACACGTAATATCTTATCACATTTAAGCACATACTTGGCAAAGATACACATCATACGTATCACTTACACATTACGGGAAATAAAGTAAGTTAGGGTAACTCACCTGAATGACGACACAATAGAGTCAGAAATACTTCTCCACACTATTGCCTAGTGAATCCTGATAGTACAACCTACAACACATACCGCTGAGTCAAAACCGAGTATGGATTCCTAGGTGGTGTGGGAAACACCCACACAACAAGTTCTAAGTCGAACCTATCATCTGAAGGTCGGACCAACAGTTCATCCGAAGGTCGGACCAACCGTTCGAAGGTCGGACCAACACTTCATCCGAAGGTCGGACCAACAGTCATCTGAAGGTCAGACCAACCGTCCGAAGGTTGGACCCACACTTCATCCGAAGGTCGGACCAACCGTCCGAAGGTCGGACCAACACTTCACCTTTGTCGGATGAAAAAGCCATTTCACGTACAGTCATACTTAAATTCTGAAATCTTTTAAAACTCAACCAATTCATGCCATTTTTGTTCGAAAAGCTTCCCAATAGCAAATAAACAAGCCATTTTGAAGATAAACTATTACCATCTCGATTCCAAGTCCTAGAATCCCATTTTTGTTTCTCAAATGGTGTTTTCACCAAAAACCCAAGAACAGGGGGTAAATCCCACTAAAACCCTTCTTTAGACAACTAGAATTTGCTTAACTACTCACAAAAGATAGGATACAAGTTTTAGAACCATTACCTGATGATTCCTTGATGGTTTGGCTTCAATTCCTTGTCTTGCTTTCTTCCTCCTTCTTTTTGGTTGAACTCACGTACACACCCACACTTTCTCTCTCTCTCAAGGTTGAATGAAAAAGAAATGAATGAAATAGTAACCTCCCGTTGGAGGTTGTGCCCTAAACCCCATTATATACATATTCCATCCTGGGCCAAGCCCATTCTTTAAACCTTTTTGGGCCAACTTAGTTAAATCAAGAAAATGGGACTAACCCACTAATCCCAAGTATACTTACACATATATGAACTTCCCAACTCTATCTCTTGAAATTTGAAGCAACACAATAATACTAATAATAATAACTCGTGATATTCATATATATATATATATATTACGCCAATAATCGTAAATTGCGAATTGACATCATGATAATACAGGATTCCGAAAAATGGATATTACACTTTAAACTTTTCAAACAAAGATCAAAAGGCATAATAGAACAACACATGTTCTGCCTTTGACTCAAGAAAATTACAAAGTAAAACAGTGAGCTAATATAATATTTTGCTCGACTCGGCTAACAAAACATACTTAGTTCTTAAAATCTGATTGGTCAGCCTAAAGAGATGATCAGTTGATCATTTACAAGGACTTAGTTGATAACTGATGCTCAGTTGATCAAGGAGATGCTCAACTGATCAAACAGTTATACTAAAAAAGAATGTAAGCTCATCTATCTAGATGATCAGTTGATCAAGTATGCTCAGCTGATCATTCAAAGAGATAAGCTTATGTAATACAAAGACTTGTGTTTTGTAAAACTTAATTAGTTGATGCAGGGAGGCCTGAGATGATCAATTGCTTCACTAACTTGATGGTTGTAGGCGCTCAGATAATCAAAGTTGTTTGCTTAGCTGATGGTTGCAATTCCTAAGTTGATGGTCTTCTACACTTGGTCTTTTCTTCTTAGGTCTCCTCAGTTGATGTGCTTCGGCTGATACTTAGTAGAAAGGCTGATCCTCAGCTGATGCTCTACACTTAGTGAAATTCTTCAGTCTGATTCAAACACATGTTTGAATACTTTCTAAGTCATACTGAATGTATGATTTGGTTATCATCAAATCCTGTATATTTCAATAGTTAGAGGTAATTACTGAAGTGAAGTGATTATCTCCCCAACAATCATAATTTCTTCTTCGATTGCACTTATCTCTCTTTCCCTCTTGCCTCTCGATTGTTCCAGAAGAAAGGGAAGTAAAAGAAGACTCCCAATGAGTCAAACAAAGGTTGGAGCTATATTTATAACCTAATTTTCATCTCTAGCCCCTCAACTTTCAAACTTTGACACTCATAACCCCTAAAGTTTCACCAAACTTACTTATATAATAAAGAACTTATAAAATCTATATTACTAATATTTGAAGCTTAGTTAATTGTACTTTGTGAATTTTCAATTGTACTTTATGATCTAATGACATTAAGTAACTATAATTACCATTTTGATCATTAATTTTACAATTTATCTATGATCCATCATAGTTTCTTTACAAACTTGAAATAAAATTCTATTTGAGTGTTAAAACCATCTCATTAACTAATAATAATGATATCATAAAATTTGGATTATTACATATACTAATCTTCCAAGGGTTATGATTCCACTTTTTGTAAATAAATAATGTTGTATAATTAATCACCTAAAGTACACTTTTTTACTTGTAGTAACATATAAAAGATTCTCAATCATACTTCTATAGCTAGTCATGTTCACTGATTTACCATTAGAGTCATTTCCTAGATTGATAGGATTTTGATATATTTTGTTTGACTAATGAATGTATCATTTTTAGGGGTCTAGAAGTAGTTTAATTCACTCATCATTAGGGATGGCAAAAGAATCCGTACCCGATGGGGAAAACCGAAACCCGATTGTTTTGCGTCGGGTCGGGTATGCATTTTCGGGTACGGGGTCGGGTCGGGGATTTTTTCGGGTTTGGGCTCGGGGACAGGGCACCGTATCCCCGCCTCTCCCCGCTCCATTATATATATATATATATATATATCAATGTGCACATGTGTCAATGCCTCAATGGTCAATATGTACTGTATATTATATAAATATGTACCAAGTGGTCCACTACAGATATTTTAATATTTTATTTATATATATATATATTAAATCATCACCCTTCATTTATAGTAAATCAATCGTGACTCTTGATTTTTTGACCAATAAGATGATTGCACAAGGATTTAGCTGGAATATAAAACCCAAGAAACACAATGGCCTTTCATTTCAGCCACACTCACCCCACTCGCCTGTTACGTCTCCACCGCCTAAGTCGCCGACCACCACCAAGAAACACCGGTCTTCGTTTTGTCCACCACAAAATAACTCCATTGATGCAGATCTATTAGTGAAGCATCGAATAACTTTTTGATGTCGTTTAAAGTTCAATACGACGGCACCACTGGCTCGTTCTCGTTATTTTCCTCTCCACCATCGATGAACAAGAAACACGACACATTTATCATCGTTAGGTCTCCTTTATTTTTCTCTCCGTCTCTCTTTGATGTTGGTAAACCATCATTGCGAAACTATCACCAACGGTTCTACCTCTTTATTAATTTGGGTTGGAATTTGAATAGATTGTTTCGTTGATTAGGGGCTTAAACTGATAGTTAAAATGCTTGGTTTGTGATTAGTAAATCTTGTAAAATAGGTATTGATTGTTGTCGATGCATTTTACTTGAATTTTAAGTAGTTAAGATTGTTAGACCTTATTTAAATCAAATTTTATCACTAACAAAAGTTATTTATAAATTGTAAGTCGTAGTTTTCGTAATCTGCAGTATCAAATTTATGCTAGGTTTAATACTTTTGGTTTTGTAGTAATCATTTTCAGGGATTTTTCGGGTTCGCGTTCGGGGACGGGGATAGCAACTGCCCCGACAGAGCGCCCCGAAAAAATCCCCGACGGGGAACGGGGACGGATTTTTGTTTCGGTGTCGGGGACGGGGATCTCAAAACCCGCCCCGTTGCCATTTCTACTCATCATACTCATAGCATAATGTTTTGACATGAGTTTGGCAAACTGTTTACATAAATCCAAATTTATAGACTTAATAATCAAATTGTCAACATCAACTTTTACAAGAATCACATCACCCTTGCATTTTGTGATAAACAAAGTTGTATCAATGCTTCCTTTGTTAAAACCAATTTGTATTAGAAAAATGAGAGAGTGTCATACCAGGCTCTAAGAGCTTGATTGAGTCCATACAATTCTTTATCAAGTCTATAGACATGATCATGGCACTTAGAATCTTCAAAGACAGGTGGTTGCTTGACATCAATTCGGTAGACCCTAAAGCCCTTAAAAAGCAACATAAGCTAAGAACAGTTTTATGGCTTCAAGTCTTGCAACATGAGCAAAGGTTTCATGATAATCAATTCCTTTATCTTGATTATACCCCTATGTGTAACAGCCGTGGTTTTCAAAAATTGAGATTTACAAAAATTTTCTCATCAGTCATCGCAACGGAAGACTTTAAACATCATATATATTTAAAATAGACAAGCCGGTTTTAACCACACGTCTAAATAAAACCACTGTTACGTCAAAATATATCATTGTTTATAAACCTTGTTCATAACAACCATAAGTCGGTTTAAATAAACATCATAATATAAATAAACTACCCATAGGCACCCATCTCACGAGGCTACGCACTTAAGCAACCTACACACATTTCAAAGAAAAAAGTGTCAGCTTACGCTTCATGAGTCAGCTTAGTTATCACCACAAAATCATCATAGTTAAACATATTCGTAAAAAATGTTTAGGTTTAGGTCACAAATCCCAACCCGTAACTTGACCCACCCACATAGCATCGTAAATCCCCGCATGGTTAAGTATCATTGGAAACATCAATAAAACATCATATTCATCTTTTAACTTCGTTAACATTGTATGCATCATTTATACATCATTAATCATCGTTCTTATAGGGGTCTATAATTATACATCACTATCATCAACACCCTAAATACCACATGCGTGTCGGCAACCGCTAGTGTTCCAAGGTCTGTCCGTAATGGTACGTGTCTGGCAACTCCTAACTTCCAAGGTCCGTCCGCATTGGCATAGGTTCACTAAGTGTGTCCAACAAGCATGGTACAACGTGGGGCGAGACTCCCACTTGTACATCCACTCTCGTAATCCATCCGCTGTAGTTACTCTGAAATAAGTCGTTTAGGTGAAAGTATAAACGGTGCCCCAATCTCTAGGACCTCATTTTACCCACGTGACATTTTGCACATGACCCTATTTCTTGGCCAAGACATCACTCTAGTGTACGAGTACACCATGTGTTGTCGATGTTATCTAGAAACCCGACAACTAACCACCGCTTTGCTAGCATATCCTACAAGGCACACTTTTCCTACTAGGCATCATCTTTTTATCTCAGAGTATATCTACTCCCTCCCAAATCATCATATCATTCCATCATGATGATCGTTTTATACATCTAAACATATATGTGCATGCATCACAACATCGTGCAAATCAATGGTATGTCATCGACAAGTAAGTAGAATGCATTACAAACAATGGTTAGTCATTCATACACATTCATACATAGATATATCATCTTTAAAATCGCTAATACTTTCAAAATAGATTTTGTCTACATGCTCGGTTTTGTAAAACAACTAAACTGTAACGTTCCAATTTTTTTTGTTTAACAGATTCGAATCATAAAGCTGTCATATAATAACTCATAAGTACATTTAAATATTTAATTACATTCCAACAACTTCAGTAATCTAGTTTCTGTAAATCATGTTCATGCTAACAACTGAGAAATCAAAATACTAATTTAATAAATATTCAATGGAAGACTTTTAACGATGAGCCATCTCTAAGGTGCTAAAGCCCCGCCATGGTCACTTCTTGAAAGGAGTTAAAACAACCACAGTAAGCGCAAAGCTTAGCAAGTACATTACTTACATACTAAATCAGTTCAATAAGTATAACTACCATAACTCATTTTACATGTAACATTCCCATTACAGAAGTAAGCGGTCTAACATTCCCGTTACAGAAGTAAGCGGTCTAGCATTTCCGTTACCGAATTAAAAGGTCTAAACATTCCTGTTACCAAAGTAAACGGTCTAAACATTTTCTTTACCGAAGTAAACGGTCTAAACATCCCCGATACCGAAGTAAACAGTCTAAACGTCCCTATTACCGAAGTAAACTATCTAACACACAACCACAGAATATGGGTAATTTCATACATTTACTAGCAAGTCTCAATCTCAACTGATCCGAAGTTGGAATGTAAGTAAGAATACTCACCTGGACGCAGTTCAATCGCAAGTAAACTGGTAATCACGAAGTTGTTTAGCTAATGAGTCTAATAGCAAGAACCTACAACAAATCTTACTAAATTAATATAGAGTACAACTCTTAATCCAAGTCGGATGAACAAGTTGCACTTTCTCAAGTCGGACCTGAAACAGGTCGCACCACCTAAGGCCTAACCTTAGTCCAAGTCATACGCATTGTAATACCCGGATTTTTGGAAATTATAAAATTATATAAAAATGCAAGTCTAAGCAAGAATTGGAAATAAATATATGTGCTATTAACATTACTTAAAAATACATGTGGTGTTTTGGGTTATAAACTAAAATTGGTAATAAATTGTAAGGTGCATGAGACTTGAGGGACCAAGAGTGTAAATATATATATATATATATATATATATATATATATCTAGCCTCAATAATTGAGGCAAAAGAAAGGAAAAAAAAGAAGAGAAAGTTCCATGCTCCTGGAGAACCATCGAGAAGGGAGAGAGAGCAAGAGAAGATCTTCAAAGCTAGGAAGAAATCAAGGGAGAAACTTGGTGGCTTGTGGCATTATAAGTTCAAATTGTGTGTTTTAACACTTGATCTAACCTCTAGGCTTGAGTTGTGAAGCAAGAAGGAAGGGATCAAGTGGGTTTGATAACCAAGTAAGTTTTAAACTTGTGATCGTGTTCTATCTTAGATTTATGTGTTGTAATTGTTGGCTTCATGGTGAAATTTGTGAAAATGGAAGCAAATGGGTTCAATCTTTGGGGTTATGGTTAAATTACCCAAGTTATGATAATTGTAAGTCATATGATGATATGGAGGTTGTTATGTGGTATCTTGGGACTTATTTCATGTTATCTTGGAGTTTTGTTGGGAAGTTTTTGATATGGATCGGATTTACAGCAAGAAAAACAGGGTTGAGTTGCTGTTTGCAGGTCGTCGCGGCGCGACGCATGAATGTCGCGGCGCGACGCAGCCTTGTCTTCGCGATGAGTTTTTCCAGCGAAATCTTCGCGGTGCGAGCATGGGTGCTTCGTTGTGCGAGATGCCCTGAAGCCTCCTAAAATGTTATTTTGACCTGTTTTGACCTTATATATGCTTGGGGTTTGATTCCAATGGTTATAGGAGGTTTATTTGGATTCTTTTAAGACCCGAAAGGGTGACAAAGGCTAGAATTGAGTCTAGAAACCTTGTTTTTGGTTAACTTATGTTAGTTAACCTTTTGTTTTGGTGATCATAGGTTATGATCAAGTGTTTGAGCTTTGGTTTGGATGGGGTGGTGATCCTCATCACACCCTCAGGTGAGTACACCCTGAGGATACCCAAAATTGTTAAAGTTTTCAAGTCATCTATGTGTTTTGAAATGGAAACACCGCAACACCCGACACTCATAAACTTGAAATAACGAAGCCCCACCACTGGCACACACTTTCTAGGCTTAGAAATGCTCTAAAATTAGGCAGAGTAACGGTATGGAAGAGAGCAAACCGTGAGAAATGGCTGAAATGGCAAACATATATATATAGGCATCTGGGGACGCGACGGGTGACGCGTTACGTCGTGATCTCTGCCACACGCCATCTCCTCATCGACACAAGCAACTTCTTGACGCACGCAACTTCCTCCATTTCCCGAATTTTCATTTTTCTTCTTTTCTTTTCCTTTTTTAATAAACATTTCCATAAACAAATACTTCTATTAAAACGAACTTCATAAATATCATTCCTTCACTCGTTTAATAATATTACAAAATTTTCCATAAAAATTTGGGTCGTTACATTATGCCACCAATCTAGCCTTGTTTCTAATTATCAATCCTTGTTCATCCATTTTGTTTCTAAACACCTATTTGGTCCCAATGATTGTTTTGTCTTGAGGTTTTGGAACAAGAGTCGACACATTGTTTCTTGTGAACTCAGCAAGTTCTTCTTCACGGATTTAATCCAAATGGGATCATTTAAGGCTTCACACACTTTCTTTAGTTCATTTAAAGAGATAAATCCAGTTAATAGACATATATTTACTATTATGCGTCTTGTTCTAACAGGCTCATGTATATTTCCAATCACTTGATCATAAGGATGATCTTTTAGTTCCCTAAAGGCTTCTTGACCTTGATGGATTGAAATAAGTTGTTGATCGACTGAGTGAATTGTTGAATCAACTTCTATTTCAAGTTCTATGGGCCATCTAAAATGACGTAGAAATGTTTGGTATAGATTTTGAGTATCTGATATATCTTAATGAGCTATCTGTTAAAGTAAAAAGTAATTATACGTTATGAGGTAGTGCCCTCAACTAACATTATTTAAATAAATAGACCATACCCTTATCTTTTTTAGTAGTATGATCTTCTTATTAAATACATGAATCTTTGTATTTAATATTTCTTTCAACATCTTGATTAATTCAAGCATGGTGTTATCAGTCACACCTAAGATTAAATCAAGATCTTAAAGATCTTCTTTCTTCGCAACTTGATTTTTGTTCATTAGATTCAAGTTATATACAAGGCTTGAGGCTATAATGAACACATGTTTAGCCTTGACTCAATATTTAATACATTTTATAGAAAGAAACACAACACTTGACCGATAGTATATAAGTGCACAAGTATATAATGAATTACTCACATATGCTTGCTCAGCTAACCAGAAACGTTGCTCAGCTAAACGGGTAATGATTAGCTGAGGCTTGACTGTAACACCCAGAATTTTAGAACAAATTTAAACTTTTAAATTTCACTAAAGACATCATAGTTTTGACATTCATTTACATAATTGTGCAAAAGCTGTATCAAATTTACAAAAGATTGGTGTTACTTGTTGACTTGAATACACGACCATTAATTACAATAAACAAAAGAAGTATTAAGTCATGTATTTCCAAACATGCCACAAAAAGCTACGAGGCTTCCCAAAAGCTTCTACTGACCTCACCGGCACCAAGCTACTATTTATCTGCGGACACGAAAACATGTAACAACAGAGTTATTAGCATAAGCTAGTGAATGTACCAAAACAGTTTAGCCAAATAAAAAAGTCAGCAAGACATTTAAAACAACATGACATCACTAAGCTAATCAGACAAGATGTGGGGGACAAGTCCACTTGTGCTTGTATCTTCCATAGTGGCCAACGATGGCCAACAAGTCCACGTGGGGCTGTGTCTACATCTCTCGTTAAGGTGGGAGAGCACGAAGCATCCACCATACAACGGTTATCAGGAGTGAATGGCATGTTCCCCAAGTCCACTCATGTTTGCTTAGGTTCGGTGGTCGTCAGCCCATTGAACAACACTGTAACACCCTGATTTTAAGTCCAAATTTAATTTTTTTCAAAACTCAATTTAGTTCATACTTTATACAAAAGTCTTTAAACTTTTCGCGGAAGCATGGTAATATTCTTAAAATATTTCATCAAAATACAATAACATTTTAACAACAAACTTTATCTCATAAATATTTCCCAAAACCTTTTGGTGTTACTACAATTAATCTCATGACCATAAACAAAGAGTAGGAAATCCAAGATTACCTGAAAATTAACCAAAGCAAGACTTGCCCAAGGCAGTTACACACCACACCAAGGCATCTATACAACCTACGGATACAAAACATTTTCACACACTGGGTTAGCTATAAACATAGCTAGTGACTACAACCAAAACATTTGTTTTATCAAAACCAAGTCATCCTTTTTCACTTTTGAAAACATAAGTTTGGCAATCAATATCCTTTTAAAATCACACATAATAGCACATAAGGATGTGGGTCTGTCCATTGGGCCACAATGTATCCACGTGGTAGCTAGCCACGGTCAACACGTGCCCACATGGGGGATAACCACATCACCCCGTCAAGGCGGGGGATGCACGAAGCAGTCCACCATACAACGATTATCTGGAGCGCATGCCCTGTTTACCAAATCCACTCGTGTTGCCCCGGGTTCGGTGGCTCGTCAGCCCAGTGAACCCACACGGTCATGATGGCTACTAACATACCCCTCCACTCTCTACACCGATTCCTCAGCCACCCGTACCTCGCGGTTCCTCAATTGCCGAAGCCACATGAACCTCTATGTACGTATCAATGACTAGGAAGCCTATGGTACAAAGTTCATATCACACAGTGGTCCGGACCGAAGCACGTATACCCCGAAGGGTCACATAAGCACATACCCCGAAGGGTCACATAATCACATACCCCGAAGGGTCATAAAATCACTTACCCCGAAGGGTCACATAAACACATACCCCAAAGGGTCATATAATCACATGCCAACAAGGCCAAATATCTCAAGCATACAAGCTTGTCATAAAAAGAGCAAGTATCACAGTCCATATCCCTTGAGCATAAATGCTCAACAATCAAATCCTCATTTGGCATCTCAATGCCCAAAAACATCTTTAGTGAAAACATATCTTTTATTTCTCAAAACCATGGTTGTTATTTCAAAACCAATGTCCACTCCATCATGGAGTATCATGTTTCAAAGCCATTAATTAATCACAATTCAAACATAGACCATCTCCAACATGGAGCAATGGTCTTATTTTGAATACCACCATTTAAAACACATCTTAAATTGAATTCAAAATTTCCACATTCTTTGAAACCCAAGTGTTTCATAAAGCATTTGTAAGTTTATATAAACCATATGGTAAAACAATGCATGGTTTCTATATTCTTTAAGTTCCAAAAGCCTCATAAACATTTGCAAATCATATAACCCGCATTTATAAAACAAATGCATAGTTTCCACATTCAGAAGTTCAAAAGCTTCATAACCTTTTCTAATCATATAAATCATTTTATAAAACAATTTCATAATCCACATCCTTTAATTCATCAAGTTTCATCAAAATTGCCAAACAATCAAAACACATAGATGACTTGAAAACTTTAACAATTTTTGGGTATCCGAAGGGTGTACCCACCTGAGGGTGTAATGAGGATCACAACCCCATCCAAACAAAAGCTAAACCTTTTGATCATAAACCTATGCTCACAAAACACACGGTTAACTAACATAAGTTAACCAAAAACAAGGTCTCTAGACTCAATTCTAGACTTAGACACCTTTTCGGGTCTTAAAAGACTCCAAATAACCCCCTACAACCATGGGAACCAATCCCCAAGCATATATGAGGTCACAATGGGTCAAAATAGCATTTTAGGAAGATTCAAGGTAGCTCGCGCCGCGAAGCACCCATGCTCGCGCTGCGAAAAACTCGCTGGAAAAAATCATCACGTAGAAAAGCCCTTGTCACGCCGTGACCTTCAATCGTCACGCCGCGAGGCCCCTCCAACAACAACTATCAGTTGTTTTCTTGTTGTAAATCCGACTCAAACAAAAACCTTTCCAACTCAAACTTGTTTGTAGCATATCATACACTCAAGAACACTTCAAAATACCATAATAACAACACATAACATATCTTTAATCATCAAATACCCTTCTTCCTCAATTTTCCACATTTTGACCCATTAAACACATTAAACCCAAATTTAAACCAAGAATCACCAACCACAACATGTATTACTCAAATGAAACACAAATTTAAGTTTAGAACTTACTTGCTTTGCAAAACCCACTCAATCCCCAACTTCCTTGCTTCAACCAAGATCAAAGATGAAGAAGTTGAAGTCTAAACACTTCAAATCTTGAAACAAACCCAAGAACTAGCAATTTTCTCTTTGATTTCTTCTTCTTCCCAAGCTCTCTCTCTTCTCCTCTTGCTTCCCCACGTTCCCTCTCTTCTTCCAGAATTTTCTTCTTTCTTTTCTTTCTATTTGTCTTCAATTATTGAAGAAGTCAAATATATATATATATATATATATATACATATATACATATTTACATACTAGTCCTTATTCTTTCCCTCTCTTTACATATATATACCATTTTGGTTAATAAAGCACAAATACACCACTAATAACACATAAATACATAAATTTTACTAACCCTTCTATTTACCTTGCATTTTAAATGTATTTTATAGTTTACAAAATTTCGGGTATTACAATTCGTCCCTCCTTACCAGGATTCCGTCCTCGGAATCGAATCGATTCACAAGCTTAGGTATTTCCACATGTTTGCACTAAGATCCTAACTAGGATCATTTAGCTTAACTATTAGTATTAACTCTTAATCAACTTCTTTAACTAGACCTTTAAAATAGCCTAGTATCTCACCACTACGGGTTCATGAATATCTCCCAATTGGACTATCAGAGATCAACATCATTAACCCAAGCTTTACAGCTCTTAAGTCATATAGTCTTATGGCTAGCTATTGCTCATACTAGGTAGTGATCTACCAATCACTTCTCAAATTTTTAAACACTATGGCAATTGCGAGTCAATTTTGGGAAAACAACCCACTCTTGGACATAAGTGTTCCTTATCAGTATTTTCCCCACCAATTGGAGTACCACAAGAGTGGTTAATCATAACTACATGTCATGATCCCATATCCTCTCACCAATACAGTTCTAGATTAAAGTAAGTCTACTCACATGAATAGTGAAGTAACCTTACAAGTATCACAAATTAAGTCACTCTTTAGCATTGGTCCAACATTGACCTAAGTCATACCGTATTCTCTCAAGGTTCTTAACAACCTTGACACTTCACATAAATTATTTGTTTCAAAGATCACATCTTAATTTATTGGCTATACTTGCCATTATCAATCGATAACTAATGCACGATCTCAAATCGTTTACACAATATTATCACAATACCAAAGAAAAGTTCACTTGAACTAGTATGCATTAAAGACCAATAATGCCTAACTCACATCAAGCCTTAAAGTTCGAATCGGCTCAGCAGCCATGGTAGACATAATTTATCGTCCTTAAGACAATCACTAAGGTAAGCACAAACCCTACTCCAAGATCTTAATCCTGCAAGGCCTTTGTCGTGCACCCCTAAGTCGCCTTATAAAATTCAAAACATCTTTTGGTCTAAAAGACCCACAACAACACTATTAGTGCTATAACCTTGCGACTCCAAATTTAGGTCACAACTTATGCCATGCCCGGATAAAACAGATCTCAAGGTCAAACTCCCGACCAACTAGAGCTACCGGCCTCGCCGCATACTCCTAATGGTCATGTACTCAGTCAACTCTTGTGGTCTCAAGGCACCACACTATGCTTAACACATGTAAGTTAGCTACTTGTCACAAGGACATCTATTATCAAAATAGAAGGATCTTAACTCTAACTCATAGCCTGAGGACCTGACTCAATTCATACACAGGAGCTTCACTTTCGGGTTCAGCTCCACTAATTTCTAAATCTTCTTTTTGGTATCCAAAGGCATAAACAAAAAGGGAATCACCCTTAGGCATCAAACCACATGTTACTCTTTAGTAACACAAACAACTAATTGAACTCAAATAATCATATTTGATTATGGTTACAATAACCATTACGTTCTAGAGGTTCTCCTTCCCGGAGAAAAATCTATAAACCTGTCATTACAAGATCATCTATCAAACTTATGATCTTAATATATCTCACTTTCATAACTATCAGGGTCTTTGAGTAGATTATAACTAAATGTAGTCATCAAGAGACTCTTTTCAACATTACCTAAACTAGGCCACTTAGTCAACTTATCAAATTTCCAATCATTAGCACTTATCGCAGTTCTAATGAACTTATAATTAATCATTCCCACTATTAGGGATAAATTGACACATAAGGTCATATCAAGTTATAATCCAAATTTTCATACCACAAAATCTGACCCTATAATTTGTCTATCCTCCTAAGAGGTTCAATAGTCTACAATTATCTTTCTTTTACACCACTCTCTAAATCATCAGAGAAGAGATTTTTGGTTACAAATATTCTTAAGTGATCACATCACTATTCAATAAGACCACACTCTTAATTCAGAAGAGCCTCAATCACTAGAGAGTTAAAATCTCTAAAATTATTTAATAACTTAATCACAAGGTTACTCAATGTACAACCTTACTCAAACATTTCATTACATTATCTCAATCCTAAACTGCCATTGGGATTACTCAACTGACTCTATACTTCTTATCTCCTCTAAGCACTTATCAAGTGCTAGGAGTGGTTTATAGCTTTCAATCAAAACTTGAGAGCTTACGTGACTAAAGGTTTTCAATTCATCTTAGTCATTCTACATTACATCTCAACGTGAGACCTATTAGATCACAAGATCTATACAAGATTTCCATGAAAAGTCCAACTCAATTGGATTAGCCCGCACCACTTTGATGGTGACACAATATCTATTATTTTATCACAGTAGCTGCAATTCAACAGAAGATTCTTGTTTCTCTCGGAGAAACACTCAATCACTATTTCACTTACAACTTAACTCATCAGAGTAAGTCTGTCACACATGGATCAATAACTTTAGCTCTAATTTCGTCTCAGCTCATAATCTCTATAAGATTCATACGTACACAGAGACTCAATGCTCAAGCCTAAACACAATAGGGTAGCACCAATAGACCATTCTGTCCATAATCCATAAATGATCCGAACCCGCAACCGCAGTCGCATAAAGGGTTCATTCTATAGACTTGCTCACCTTATTAACTAAGGTATACTAAACAAAGCTTT
This sequence comes from Dittrichia graveolens, assembly GCA_038502395.1. Lineage (NCBI taxonomy): Eukaryota > Viridiplantae > Streptophyta > Magnoliopsida > Asterales > Asteraceae > Dittrichia > Dittrichia graveolens. The sequence goes on along the minus strand of JARJIL010000009.1, from coordinate 56,453,360 downwards.
TAATATCATAATCTCATGTTTCTATTGGCGAAACTAATCTTAATCAAGACTTAGTTTCTCATTCTAGTGCTCTAAGCGTCTCATATATCATCAAGGAAGTCTTTCCTTATAAACCAATCTATCCTTACAAAGGATTCATCAATAACTTATCCATAAAACAGGATTCAGTACACAAGCTAAAACAACTTTCTGTCACTATCCAAGGTTCTATGTGAACCAGGACCACTATCCTTAGTACTCAATAGTACAATTAACTTCCAAATTGCTACCTAAGGTAGGCTTTTTCATAAACATATCTCATCTCAGAAGTCAAACTTAGTAACATAGGGCTAGCAACACATTTGACTTACCTAACACTCGGGCAACTCTCATCCTAACCCAAGTTACCCCCTTCCCGCTCAAGTGGATTTCCTTTAATGGTCGGCCTGGTTTGAGACCAAACACTAACTCGAGTGCATGATTCACTCAAACCCAGGCTCTGATACCAACTTGTAACACCCTGATTTTCAGTCCAAATTTAATTTTTTCAAAACTCAATTTAGTTCATACTTTATACAAAACTCTTTAAACTTTTCACGGAAGCATCGTAATATTCTTAAAATATTTCATCAAAATACAATATCATTTTAACAACAAACTTTATCTCATAAATATTTCCCAAACCTTTTGGTGTTACTACAGTTAATCTCACCACCATAAACAGAGAGTAGGAAATCCAAGATTACCGGAAAATTAACCAAAGCAAGACTTGCCCAAGGCAGTTACCCACCTCACCAAGGCATCTATACAACCTGCGGATACAAAACATTTTCACACACTGGGTTAGCTATAAACATAGCTAGTGAGTACAACCAAAACATTTGTTTTATCAAAACTAAGTCATCCTTTTTCACGTTTGAAAACATAATTTTGGCAATCAATATCCTTTTAAAATCACACATAATAGCACATAAGGATGCGGGTCTGTCCATTGGGCCACAATGTATCCACGGGGTAGCTAGCCACGGTCAACACGTGCCCACATGGGGGATAACCACATCACCCCGTCAAGGCAAGGGATGCACAAAGCAGTCCACCATACAACGGTTATCTGGAGCGCATGCCCTGTTCACCAAATCCACTCGTGTTGCCCCGGGTTCGGTGGCTCGTCAGCCCACTGAACCCACACGGTCATGATGGCTACTGACATACCCCTCCACTCTCTACACCGATTCCTCAGCCACCCGCACCTCACGGTTCCTCAATTGCCGAAGCCACATGAACCTCTATGTACGTCTCAATGACTATGAACCCTATGGTACAGAGTTCATATCACACAGTGGTCCGGACCGAAGCTCGTATACCCCCAAGGGTCACATAAGCACATACCCCGAAGGGTCACATAATCACATACCCCGAAGGGTCATAAAATCACTTACCCCGAGGGGTCACATAAACACATACCCTGAAGGGTCATATAATAACATGCCAACAAGGCCAAATATCTCAAGCATACAAGCTTATCATAAAACGAGCAAGTATCACAGTCCATATCTCTTGAGCATAAATGCTCAAGAATTAAATCCTCATTTGGCATCTCAATGCCCAAAAACATCTTTAGTTAAAACATATCTTTTATTTCTCAAAACCATGGTTGTTATTTCAAAACCAAAGTCCACTCCATCATGGAGTATCATGTTTCAAAACCATTAATTAATCACAATTCAAACATAGACCATCTCCAACATGGAGCAATGGTCTTATTTTGAAAACCACCATTTAAAACACATCTTAAAGTTAATTCACATTTTCCACATTCTTTGAAACCCAAGAGTTTAATAAAGCATTTGTAAATTTATATAAACCATATGATAAAACAATGCATGGTTTCTATATTCTTTAAGTTCCAAAAGCCTCATAAACATTTGCAAATCATATAACCCACATTTATAAAACAAATGCATAGTTTCCACATTCAGAAGTTCAAAAGCTTCATAACATTTTCTAATCATAGAAATCATGATTAAAACAATTTCATAATCCACATCCTTTAATTCATCAAGTTTCATCAAAATTGCCAAACAATCAAAACACATAGATGACTTGAAAACTTTAACAACTTTTGGGTATCTGCAGGGTGTACTCACCTGAGAGTGTAATGAGGATCACAACCCCATCCAAACCAAAGCTAAACCTCTTGATCATAAACCTATGCTCACAAAACACAAGGTTAACTAAGATAAGTTAACCAAAAACAAGGTCTCTAGACTCAATTCTAGACTTAGACACCTTTTCGGGTCTTAAAAGACTCCAAATAACCCCCTACAACCATGGGAACCAATCCCCAAGCATATATGAGGTCACAATGGGTCAAAATAGCATTTTAGGAAGATTCAAGGTAGCTCGCGCCGCGAAGCACCCATGCTCGCGCTGCGAAAAACTCGCTGGAAAAACTCATCACGTAGAAAAGCCCTTGTCACGCCGTGACCTTCAATCGTCACGCCGCGAGGCCCCTCCAACAACAACTATCAGTTGTTTTCTTGTTGTAAATCCGACTCAAACAAAAACCTTTCCAACTCAAACTTGTTTGTAGCATATCATACACTCAAGAACACTTCAAAATACCATAATAACAACACATAACATATCTTTAATCATCAAATACCCTTCTTCCTCAATTTTCCACATTTTGACCCATTAAACACATTAAACCCAAATTTAAACCAAGAATCACCAACCACAACATGTATTACTCAAATGAAACACAAATTTAAGTTTAGAACTTACTTGCTTTGCAAAACCCACTCAATCCCCAACTTCCTTGCTTCAACCAAGATCAAAGATGAAGAAGTTGAAGTCTAAACACTTCAAATCTTGAAACAAATCCAAGAACTAGCAATTTTCTCTTTGATTTCTTCTTCTTCCCAAGCTCTCTCTCTTCTCCTCTTGCTTCCCCACGTTCCCTCTCTTATTCCAGAATTTTCTTTTTTCTTTTCTTTCTATTTGTCTTCAATTATTGAAGAAGTCAAATATATATATATACACACATATTTACATACTAGTCCTCATTCTTTCCCTCTCTTTACATATATATCATTTTGGTTAATAAAGCACAAATACACCACTAATAACACATAAATACATAAATTTTACTAACCCTTCTATTTACCTTGCATTTTATATGTATTTTATAGTTTACAAAATTCCGGGTATTACACACACGGTCATAATGGGTACTATCATCCCCCTCCACCCTTTGCACCCATTCTTCAACCACTCTTGCATCTAGGTTCCCAATTGACGAAGCCACATGAACCAATATACGTTACCCAATGGTTAGGAATCTATATGGTACAAAGTACTAAATCTCAAGCATAGGTCCGGACCACAAGGTTCAATCACAATGCAAGCAAGTTATACACATATGGTTACTAACTTGCAAGAAACAACACATAGCATAACATGCCTTCAAAACTTGTAAAACATATACTTAAGCATATCTAATTATCATAATCATGATAATAAACGATAACAAATCACATTGATTGCATATATGTATAAAACATAAAATACAAGAACATTTGATGACTTATAAGTTTATAAACCATTTGTGTATCCACAGGGTACAACTCACCTACTAGAAGTGATGAGGATTACTTCTTATCCAAATCAAAGCTATATCACTTGAATAGGAATCCTATGATCACAAACATATGATTAACTTAGTTAAGTTAACCAGAATTGAGTTTCTTTAAGAGTATAGACTCAAAACCAAGATTAAATACCTATTTCAGGTCTTTAAGACTCCATGTTAACTTCTTATAACCACTAGAATCAATCCCCAATTGAATGGTCAAAGGGGGTTAAAACAATGTTTTTGGAGGTTTCAGGGTGGCTCGCGCCGCGAAACATGGTAGCTCGCGCCGGGAGAAATTCCCTGGAAAATCACCCTGTGCACACCCAAGGCCTCGCGCCACAAGCCAGCATACCGTAACTCTGTGCTTGTTTTCCATGTCCAAATCGACCAAAACTCAAAATTTTCCAAAACAAACTCAATTGCGGCATATCAAATACTCAAATACACTTTATAACACCAAAACATCAACACTTAATATACCCTTGATCATCAAAACCCTAACTTCACCATTTCTTCCAATTTTGACCATTTAATACCGTTTTCATAAAATTTCAACTATAAACAATCAAACACAACATGCATAGCTAGAATCAGACTCAAATAGAAGTTAGAACTTACTTGATCAAAAATCCATTTGTTCTTGCTCTTCCTTGCTCAAAATCTCAAGCCTTGATGATAGATGAAGTGTTATAACATACAAGATGGACTAAGAACAACACAAGCCACCAAAATTTTCCTTTGATTTCTCCCTTACTTTTGAAATTTCCAACTTCTCTCTCTCTGCTACTCTCTCTCTATATTGTTCCACAGCCCAAAACAGGGCTTTTTGACTCTAATTTGGGGTAAATTGACACAACACACACAATTTACACTACTAGTCCCTCAAGCATTGTTAATCTTACATTTGCTTACCAATTTCTATAGTAATACACACATACACAATATGTAACATTTAAATAGTATCAATAACACATAATTTTACTAAATCTTCAATTAAACTTGTATTTTTATATATTTTATAATTTTACAAAATTACGGATATTACAGTGACACATTCTATGTGTTTAGCTCATTGCTAAACTAGACAACTCATAAACACATCAATTTCAATCTTAATAATACATGTTAAGATAATTTTTAGTGATAGTTTTTTATGATCATCAATTCTTATTTTTTTCAAATAAGATGGTTTGATTGTTGGGTTGAAATGACTATTTTCCAACAATAATTAAAAGACTAACTTTTATTAATTTATTTAGAAAATTCTAACATTTTACTTAGTTAAAATTAAATCCTAACCATTCATTTTGATTAAAACTAAAACTCAACTTTAACTTTAATTAGTCAAACTTTAAGTATTACTTAAATTCAATAAATAACTTTTGTTAATGTAAAATCAAAATTATTATAAGTAGGATTTAATTTTAATTTAACTCTCTTTCTTTTTTAAATATCAAATTAATTTATGAATGGAAGGTTTGAAGTTAACATGATATGGGAAGTATGGTAATGTGAAAACTTAAATTATAATAAAAGGTAATAATTAGTTTTTTAATATATTGTTAATGAATCTTATAAAAAAATACAAATTATTTAATCTTTCGATATAAATAAAAGACTAACTTTTATTAATTTAATTAGAGAATCATTATTTCCATTAGTCAAAATTATACCCAACCATTAATATTTTGTATTAAATATTAATCGGTACCCATATGATACATGAGACGCTTAGGTAGCAGTATCATATATGACCAACTTTTAATCAAAATTTAGCTACTACTTTATTTTAACACTAGTTTCGATATTTGAATCCAAAATAACACCAAAACATGCCTATAATAAAGGTTGCATTATATACAAAACATGTAAATATTTAACTATAGTGTTTGTGTTTCAAAGAGGATTATAAATTAATAGTGCTATTTATAATCCAAAATTCAATCTTTTAAGTTAAGGACAAACTAATATACCTATATACACATTGTACTACTTGATCATTCAATCATCCAAGCATAAAGAAAGAGGCATAATTGTATGTTTGCTGAACTACCGTACGACGAGTAATATTTTGACCCGACACTGCATTCACTATCTCCGCCAGCACTTTGGCTATCGTCTTCTTGATCACTATCCGACTCTTGTTGACCATTCTTGAATATAAACAACCCGTGATCCAAACCCGGGTGATCATGCGAGAAAAGCCAAGTGTGAACATCCCAAAAGACCTCTATTGGTTGTTTGTTAATGAACACAGTTTGGTTACCTCGAAACTTCCACTGCAAATTTTTTATGTGGATCAGCACTATTCCATGGGGGCTAATCCACATCTCAGGGTCTTTTGACCCAGAAAGCGAGCTCTCCACAACAATCTCACAATCTTTCCTATTTGGATCAAATTTTGCCCTTGTTGTAAAGCTTTTCTTTCCAAAAACATGATCCTTTTTGAAGAACATGGCGCCTTCCACTTCTGCTGGCCGTGTTTGTGTCTTCGTATACACCTTTTCTTTCAAGTCGCCAATCAACAACGCAACTTCTTCCTCATGAATCAATGCCACATAAAAGTCCGAGCTTGGCTCCGGTGACCCAAAAAACTTGGCTGATCTAAAATCCCATAAAAGTTCAATAAGATACCCATCAACCTCTATTGTTTTGCAGCCTTTTTTGGCCCAAAAACACCATGGGTTTAGGTCAATCTTGCAATTAGGATGCAACTCAGATGCCACACTATCTATGTAGACGTGAAGCGTATGAGTCGTGTTGTTCTTGGCCCAAACGGCCGTCACATGCCGCCAATAGCCACCAATTTGTGTCTGGTAAACACAAGTTACGGTGTTTTGTTGCGATTTTGTGGAAGTATAAGGGTGGTTGTCGGTGGTGGTGACATAAAAAGACATCCTAAATCATGGGATATTTTAAATAATTATTCTTTTATTCCTAAATTCGAAAAAGATTCTCAGAGAATTCATGTCACTTTATTTTGGTAATCTTGAAAATTTGGTCATACAATCCCTTTTAAATCTTCATATTGAAAGCTCCAAATTCAAGAACAGGTCATGAAGTCCACAACCACAAGGATTTTGATGTTGAATTAACGCTCCAATATGAAGATCATGTGTACGTAATTATGGTAAAACTGCATGCAAAATCTTGAAAACCTCTACGTATTCTGGAGGTTTTCATCAATGGCGGAAAAGAAAGATGGTAGATCAAAGAGGAAGAATGAGTCTCTTTAAAAATGGATGAACGCAGAAAATAATCTTGTAATATTGTGGTACAAAACAACTTGAGGGATTCTCGGGGGCTTAATTAATGAACAAATGTATTATTAGTTAAAATTAAAATTTGGCTACATGGAGTAAATGGGATAGAATATTTTTGGGTTAAATGCGCGAAAATACAAAAAACTTTACCAATACTGTCTTTGTATGCAATTAACTTTATTTTGTACCTAAAAATACATACAACTTACAAATTTTGTTCATTGTATACAATTGGTAACCTGGATACCAGGTTACCGGTTATACATTGTATATAATGAACAAAAATTAAAAGCTTTTTTGTATTTTTAGGTACCAAAGTTCTTTTATGATAACCGGGTAAGTTACCTATTATAATAGGTAACTTGTATACAATAAACCAAATTTGTAAGTTGTATATATTTTTAGGTACAAAATAAAGTTGGTTACATACAATGACAATATTGACATAGTTTGTTATATTTTCGTACAATTTCCCCGAATATTTTTCTGAAAGTACTAAAAGATGTAATCTATATCTTTATATATATTAATAGAAAATCAATGTTGGGAAAATTTCTCTAGATAAAATTTAAATTAACCAATAAAAGTCTTTCATTTTACTAATTTTGACCACTTCATTTAGAAGGATTCAATTTCTATGATTTGGTTGGATCTTTTAACTCATTTACATAACACGTGAATTTTTTTAACCCATATAAAATTTGGTCGTTCATTTAATATTTAAATTATTATTTATATCATTTATTCTTTTTGGTTTACTTTAACACGTACCATTATTATGATTATAATACGTTATGATTAATGCAACAAATTTGTTATGTTTTTAAAATATATATTATATTATAATACATTTAACTACGTAACATGAATATTTTTCATATTTATTATCATGTAAAAACACTTTAATAAAACATAGTTAATATATTTTGTTAGTCCCAGATTGAGTACATAATAACAAATGTTTTTAGAAGGGAGGGTTGAATACAACCTTTAGCTTTTAAGATTTAAAGACACACTGATATACTTTTATATAACTCTTATTGATATTGAATCAAGAATTACATGTACTAGAAGCGGATATTTTAAGTACAATAAAAGGTGGCAATCTATTTGTCTAACAGATAGACAAGCTAACTCTAAAACAACTAATGTATATAGAGTGTTCAACACATGAACAAGTTTGATTCTACACAATGCTTAAACTCTACTAATTTCTCAACTTATGAGATTTTCTTTCTGTGGAGTAGAGACTTCACTATGTTGTATTTTGCATGTCCACCATGTATGTATATATAGATCTTGGTGTATCCGATTGCATGAAGGTAGGAGACAAAGAGGATGTGGAAATATAATATTTTATTTTTTAAAGGTAGTGGGTGAAAAGTAAAGTTACTTTAATCAATAGTTTGGTAAAAGTAATTGTACTTTTCTGCAAAAGTGCAACCCACTCACAATATAAAATATTAAAACCCACATCTATTGTCGTGTAGAAGTTTCTTTCCCTTTCCATGCTTGTACTTTAATCAACACCATGCTTCTATTTGATTTGACCTTACCAAGTATGGGATTGCCAGCCATACTTAGTTGTTTGAACAAATCTTCAAGATCTTCGTCTGTTTGAGATATCATTATCCTTTTCCAGAGGATAAGATCAAACCTTTTTGTCTCATACTTGATTCAAAAAATGCATTTTACTTTTACAAACAAAGATCTAAGGCATAATAGAACAACACATGTTCTGCCTTTTACATATGACTTACAATCTGAAAAGATAGTGCAAATTTGCCCTTTTGCACGACCAAGCTAACAGATTGTACTAGGAACTCTGATTTTCACTACTCAGTTGACAAAACATATCAGTTGATCACTTTTTGCTAGGACTCAGTTGATACATATTGCTCAGCTGATCATATAAATGCTCAGTTGATCAATAGTAAGCATAGGAGGGCATAATCTCATGTATTTGTATGATCAGTTGATCAAGAATGCTCACCTGATCATTCAAATACATCAGTTTATGTGGAGAGATGAGTTGTGTAAAGGAAGACTTACTTAGCTGATGTTCTGGGCCTCAGCTGATCCATTTGTTCACTCAGCTGATGGAGTAGCTGAGCAAAGTCCTTGCTCAGCAGATGGTGAATGCACTCAGCTGATCAACTTTCTTCACTCAGCTGATGGTTTATTTTCCTCAGCTGATGGTCTTCTTTGCTTGTTTTCTTCATCTGATGCTCCTTGGCTGATATCCCTTGGCTGATACTTTGAGTAGGATCTGATGCTCAGCTGATGGTTCCATACTTAGCATATTTTCATAGAAACCGATTCAAACAACATGTTGGTCCCAAAGAGGGTGAACAAGCAACCGATACAGTGTAGAAGCGGGGGTTGAATACACTTTAAACAAATAATCAAATTAATCAAATGTATATTCAAAGATCAAATAGAACAATAACTATTATCACTCTCTAATCAAATCAACTGGGTGATTTGATATTACAATGATTATAACCTCAACTCTCTCTCTAAACACTCTTGAATCACAAACTAATTGATGATCGAACTTCTTATTAAACTATTTAACAAGAACTCTTGAAAACTCTCTCGAACTTTGAACTTACAAACTTATCGCAACACACGCGTATCAAGTATCACGAACACACGTACGATTTGCAACTTATGTAGTCGTCATTGTGTATCGCATCTGTATTCACACATACGTAAAACCCATAAGAAGGTTTATACTTATACTTGATATATCTACGAACAAATCGCAGTTTAAAGATAGAACTTATCTTTTCTTTAAAAACCGTAACAAACTTCTTAATTAGAACATATCTAATTAGTTCCGTTTGAGATTTCTATCCAACTAATAGATAGTTTAAATTAGGTTCAGATATCCTAATTTAAATGTCGTAGATATGGAGAGTTTATAACAGAATTTAGAACTTACTTAAATTCTTGAACTGACTTCTGACGCTGAGCTGACACACTCAGTCTTGACCTTGTCAAGCTGAGTTCTTGAATCTTGGGTTCTTGAATCTTCAGGTCTTCAAGTCTTCAAGTCTTCACTCTTAAAACCATTCTCAGCTTAGAAGTCACTGAGTAATCTAGTACTTACATAGAAAACTCTATATCTGTTTATACGCTGACTACTCAGCTTCAGCTGACTAGTCAGTCTATAACAGACTTACATAATTCCTAACTCTTAACCTATCATCTATACATATCTATAGTTTGTGTCATCAAATCTAATTATTCTAAACATGGTACTAACAATCTCCCCCTATTGGATGATGACAAAATATTGAATCAAAGTAGGTATAGGTTAACAGAATTATGTCGAACTACTCTGGAACTGACCAAAGTTAGTTCTTGAAATAAGTATTGAACTGATCCATACTTATTCATCATATCTTGAACTTACAAGATGTTTATATTACAAATCTATTATAAGACTTGTATTCTAAGTATTTGAATATACAACTACTTAGATTCTGAACTTATCAGAAGTAATTTAAGTTCTGAACTTACAAAACTTATACAACTGAACATATCAGTTTTTAATTGAACATATCAATCATCAGCTTAAACTTACAAAGCTGTTAGTTTGAACATATCAAACATAATTTTGAACATATCAAATAATAAAACAGTTGAACATATCAAACTTGAGTTTTTATTAATGAACATATCATTTACATTGTAGCGTAATCTTTATGATTAGCTTCTGCATACTTAGTGCTTAAAAAATCATAGAACTAATCTATTTACTCACTAGGATCTCCAACTTCTAACCACATATCATAACATTTAAGTTCCCAAATTGCAGCTTTCTTGATAGCATCATTCACAATCTCTTCACCTTCTGGCAGCTCTCTCATCTCAGTTTTTCTTGATCTGATTTCTTTGTGGAGATGATATCTAAATACTGAGTTCTGAGTTGAGTTATCACATAGAATTCTCAAGTACAAAATCAATTCCAGATTTGCCAAATGAAGATCTGCTACTCTCAAGAAACATTGATTACCTTCCACATCAAGATACAAGAATCCTTCCAAAGGTTGAGTGATATAAGTGTTTTCTCTAAATTTAACTCCCTTTGGAACTTGTAAACCGATGTCTCTTTTAGCTCGCTGGCTCTCTGCTCTAACTCTTGCAGCTTTGCCTCGATTCAGGAAAGTATCAATTTCATCAGCAGGAATCTCACCTAACTGATCATTTCTTATGAACAGTGTCTTAAGCACATCAACTATCTCTTGTTTGATTTGACTTCTATTCATCTGTTTGATAGTTGTAGCTACAATCTTCAACTCTGAGAACCCCAACTTGTACAGACATCTCATATCTAGACCAATTTCTTGTTTGTTGTCTAGTACAAAGTTGATAATTACCAATTCTCCTTTTCTACTCAGTGTAATCATTCAATCTTGTTATGAAAATGTGTTCTTTTATAACAATGCCTTAGATCCACATCTGAGTAGGGAATTGGGGCAGCTCAAGGACCAGAATAGTCAGCTTCAGCTTCAACTTTGGCAACCTCAGCTTTAGCCTTTTCTCTTTGAATTTCAGCTTGTCGTTGCTACTCTTTTATTTCCTCCACTGTTATGCCTAGTTCTTTAGCCATCTCTTGTAACATTTGCTCAGCAAGCATGTCACTGGCTTTCTGTGCTGCATCAGCTTCATCACTTGAGTCAGATTCATATGCAACTAGTTGATACTTACCTTGTTGCTCTGGCACAGGCTCAGCAATGATGACCTTTCTTCTCTTTGCTAGAGGCATAACACTTCTTTTCTTTCTTTTTACCATCTCAAACACCTTACTCTTCCTTTATCTATTTGTGAAGTTGGAACGGACTCAGTTTCAACAAATTTTGGCAAATTACTTTGAGGAAGGTTGGTGTGAGCAGCTTGAGATGTTTCTTCATGTGGAGTTTCTGGTTGAGCTTGTGAAGTTGTGGTAATTTGGACTATTGGAGCCTGTTGTTGTTGAGAAGGCTGATCTACAATACTCATAAACTGATCATGAGCTTGTTCTTCAAATTGTACTTCGTCTGTATGTTCCCCCTCTACCTTATCGTCACACTTCTTTGATTCTTCCTCCCCCTTTTTGTCATCATCAATAGGGGAGGGTCTGAATTTGAGCATAAAGCTTTCCAAGTTGGCCACTGAAGTTGACAAATCATTAAGTTTGCGCATTAACTTGGCTTTGTCATCTTTCCTCTTCCTGTGTAGGAGCTCAAACTGAGTTTGTAGATAGTCAATAATGACTTGAGCATCGGTGGTCATCAGCTTGGACTCCTCAGGTCTTCTTCTTATCTCAAAGTCCTCCTGTCCAGTGGAAGAGTGTATTTCCACCGTAGGAGTTGCTGTTGAGTGTTCCTCAATAGGTAAGTATGTGGGTCCCATATCCAAAGGTTGGTGCTGACCTATGGAATCAAGGGGGCCAGAATGGAGACCCTATAAACCTTCCTGGTGCATGAAAGGTTCATTGACAGGTCGTGCTAGAGTGTGTAAGAATGGAAGAGAAGAATGACCAATGTCGTGAGGTATGGTAGTAGGGTGAGCTAGGCTTAGTGGTGAGGAGGGGGGTATTTGACCCTGGGGATTGGTCAATATTTCAATGTTACCTTCATGGGGCTGTGAAGGCACAGAAGTAGGCTCTCCCAAGACACTAGTAAGTATGGGCTGAGTAGACACCACCCGGTTTAGGCTTAAGGGTTGAACTGAGCCTAGAGGTTGGCACCTTAAGAGAAGGTGTCTCCCCCTCAGCTCTTGCCGGTGGAGGTATCAATGTGATATCAACTACAGAGTCCTTTTGAGGTGAAGGACCACCTTTGGCAGTTTTCCTTGTATAGGTGTAGGATATATCCTTGGTAGTAGTGGGCTGACCAAGGTTGGCTGTAGATTGTATGATAGATGGAGATGTTTGAGGTGGAGGAGAGGGTTTAGACTGAGTTGGGCTTGACTCAGTCCTATCTCCTAATTTTGGAGATGGAGAAGTAAAAGAGAGAGAAGGAGATAAGGGATGCGAAAGTATACCTGCTGCACCTAGCAGTGGAGACTTAGAGCTAGGAAACAGACTCCTTTGCTCAGAACTCGAAGTGGTGGAAGAAATTATTTGAGCACGGGGTCTTAGCCGAGTCCTAGGTTGATTAGCTTGAGAGGATTCAGCCTCAGAACCAGCATCATCACCCACTTCTTTCGCAACTTCCTCCTCTGTCTCAGCTTCACTTTACTCAGGAGTCGGAAGTTGTACATATACCCTCATCTGAGCACTCATTGTAGGATGCTCAGGGAAAATATCATGGGTGAACATTCTGTAGTTGAGAACAAGAGTAGGAATTGACTCATATTGAGTAGTATATCTTCTACCCAATCTGTCCTCGATGACCATGGATAAAAATCTTGCGAAGGGCACAATGGTGTCCCTTATGTTCTTGGTCACCAATGACTTGAATGCCTCAAAGATCAACTCAGCGTAATCCAATTGTCGATCATAAAATAAGTTGTATAACAGTTGCATTTCAAAGTCATTCACATTATCCAGGCCACCCACCTTGTATCCAAGGGAACGAACCACAGTGGATACCTTAAATCCCCATGCCGTATGGAAAACAGATTTCCGTATGACGCCAATAACTTGAGGATGACCCATTAAGGGTAAAATGCTTCGAGATATTTCCCTAGAAATCGTCGCCTCATACTGATTATGAACCGGGAGATGAAGAATTCGGCGGAGACAGTTTGCATCGACTTCTATCGCCACTTGTCCACTTAGGACTGTACCCCGTATAACCGGTTGAGTTGCATCTAGTTTACACGTATACTAGAATTCCGTGAGAAGTTGAGGAACGAGCACAGCAGGACCACGAAGAAATGCATGTGCAAGGGGTCCCTTGTGAATGTAGGAGACCCACTCCTCATATCCCCTGCCTATTTTGGACTTTGGAATGTCGATACAGGCAATAACATTGTTTTGTTTGTAGGTAGGGAGTGCGTTGTTCTTGAAATTCCCACCACGGATCATTTGTTCTGTTAGATTAAGAGTATAACCCTCCATTGAAATCGAACTTATCGTATTGGATCGCACTTAGCAGTAGTAAGGATTAGCACTGAGCAATGAACTCTGCACACAACAACGTTAGGGTTTAAGAGAGTAGAGAAGAATATTTTGGAAAAGTAACATGAAATATGATGAAGGTCTCTCTTATTTATACCTTTTGAATGTGAGAGAAAAGTTACCGTTATCGGAGGGTTATAAATATGACCGTTACCGTAAAAACTTCTACACAGTTTGTTACAATGGCTAAATTTATTGTAAGTTACACAAACGCACACTGTTATATTGAAAAGATATTTTTATGAAAAGAATATATCATAAAAAATTTCTAAACGACTGACGTTTATTTACCGGACACACTGTAAATATGTTGGACTTACCATATTATTGGACATACCATTTGTTAGGACTAACCTAGACATGTGGAACTGACCACACTTTGGAATGGAGTACTCAGTTGATCCTGAGTGTTTAGTCTAGATGGAGCACTCAGCTTCAGATGTAGCACTCAGCTCAGATTTTGACACTTAGTCAAATGTAGCACTTAGCAAAAATTTAACAGAGATAAAAAATGGAACATACCGATTAAGGGTTGAGCATGCCAAGCTTGCCGAGTAGAGTTGTAAATCTTGTGCCTTCAATTGGTTTAGTGAAGATATCTGCAAGCTGATCTTCAGTCTCAATGAAGACTAACTCTATCTTTCCCTTTTCTACAATATCTCTGATGAAGTGATGTCTTATCTCAATGTGTTTGGTTCTTGAGTGAAACACTGGGTTGTGTGTAATTGCAATAGCACTTTGATTGTCACAAAATATGGGAGTCTTTGAATAATACAAATCAAAGTCCTTAAGCTGATGTTGCATCCACAGTATTTGAGCACAACAGCTCCCTGCAGCTACATATTCAGCTTCAGCTGTTGAAATTGCCACTGAGTTTTGTTTCTTGCTTATCCAGCTAACTAATTTTCCACCTAAAAGTTGACATCCTCTAGTAGTAATCTTTCTATCAAGACCATATCCTGCGAAGTCTGAATTTGAGTACCCTATCAGCTCAAATCCTGATCCTTTGGGATACCACAAACCGAAGTTTGGTGTTCCCTTCAGATATTTGAGTATTCTTTTAACAACCAGCAAGTGTGATTCCTTTGGATCAGCCTGATATCATGCACAAACACATGTAAAAAACATTATATCAGGTCTGCTTGCTGTTAAATAGAGTAATGAACCTATCATTCCTCTATATGTAGTCTGACATATAAATTTTCCATCAATGTCCTTGTGTATCTTGACATTGTGTAACATTGGAGACTTTGCAGGATGGCTTGAGTCTAATCCATATTTCTTAATCAGATCAAAGACAAACTTGCTCTGTTTAATAAATATACCATCTTCTTTCTGATAGATTTGAAGTCCCAAAAAGTAAGTCATCTCACCCATCATGCTCATTCTATATTGATTGGACATTATCTTAGAGAACCAATCACACAGACCTTGGTTTGTTGAACCAAAGATAATGTCATCCATATAGATTTGAACCAGAATGACATGTCCTCTGCTCTTTATTATGAATAGAGGTTTGTCAATACTTCATCTGACAAAATCATTTGAGAGCAAATAGGTGGATAGTGTATCATACCAAGCTCTTGGAGCTTGCTTGAGTCCATACAAAGCCTTGTCTAACTTATAGACATAATCTGGATGTTTAGAATCAATAAAACCAGGGGGTTGTTTCACATAGACCTCCTCCTGTAGTGCTCAATTTAGGAATGCACTTTTAACATCCATTTGATACACTTTAAAGTTTTTGAAGGCTGCATAGGCTAGAAACAATCTTATAGCTTCAATCCTTGCAACAGGGCAAAGGTCTCATCATAATCAATACCTTCTTTGTGTCGATACTCCTGAGCTACTAGCCTTGCCTTGTTTCTGATCACTACTCCATCCTTGTCCATTTTATTTCTATAGACCCACTTAGTGCCTATAATTGTTTTTCCTTTGGGGGCAGGGACAAGGGTCCAGACCTTATTTCTTTGAAATTCTGTCAGCTCCTCTTGCATAGCTTCAATCCAATCTTCATCTTTTAGAGCCTCTTCAGTCTTCTTTGGTTCTATTTGAGATAGAAAACTAGAGTAGGCAGCATAGTTTGCATTTGCGTTAGATCTAGTTAACACACCATCTTCAATGTTCCCAATGACATCATCAAGAGGATGATCTTTTAATACTCTGAAGGTTGTAGTGGGAGACTGAGGTTTTAGGTCTGAGTCAGAGCAGTGTCTCTCAGGCTGAATAGGACTTACTTCTTCAGTCTGAGTAGGAATTAGAAGATCACTTAGATCTTCAATCTGACATGTACCCGATGATTCACCGAGACTCTCAGGCTGATTATCTTCAATATTGATAATTTCTTTCGATGATGCACATTTGTCAGATTTACCACCATCATCATCATCAGAATCATCCATAACATACATAGGATTTGATGTGAGATCTTCTTTGTTCCTCTCAAGCTCACTCAGACTAACCGGGTCAGCTTGAGCTCTGTTAGATTCATCAATACTTGTCTCATCAAACGTAACATGTACCGACTCTTCAATAACCTTTCTTTTAAGATTAAAGACTCTGTAAGCTTTGGAGATTGAAGAATATCCAACAAATATACCTTGATCAGCTTTGGGTTCCAACTTATGGAGCTGATCTCTTTGATTTAGCACATAGCATGTTGAACCAAAAATGTGGAAGTATCCAATGTTGGGTTTTCTGCCATGATACATCTCATAAGGTGTTTTACCATGCCTTTTAACTATTATTGATCTATTCTGGGTATTGCAGGCTGTACTTACAGCTTCTGCCCAGAAGCTCAGCTTGAGCTTTGCCTCACATAGTATGGTTCTGGCAGCTTCAATTAAGGTTCTATTTCTCCTTTCAGCAACTCCATTTTGTTGTGGAGTTCTTACAGATGAGAAATTCTGGATAATTACTTTCTCTTCACAAAAGCCTTTAAGGGTTGAGTTTCTGAACTCAGTCCCATGATCACTTCTGAGTTGTTTAAGAGACTTACCCTTTTGCAACTCTTCTTGTCTTATGAAGCTGATTAACTCATATGCAGCTTCACTTTTGGCTTTTAAGAAGAATACCCAAGTGAATCTTGTGAACTCATCAACAATCACTAGAGTATACTTTTTGCCACTTAGGCTTGGGGTGCTAATAGGTCCAAATATGTCTAAATGCAACATATGCAATGGTTCTGTAATTGAAAAATTCTGTTTGGACTTGAAGGATCCCTTATGGTGTTTTCCCATTTCACAAGCTGAGCAGACTTTGTCTTTAGCAAATGTGATCTTAGGCAGACCAGAGACTAACTCTTTGCTAGACAACTTGTTAATATATTTGAAATTTAAATGTGATAGTCTCTTGTGCCATAACCAATTCAGCTTGGGAGTTAAGTCAGAATACAAGCAGGTTTCAGTTGAAGGATCTGCAGAGCTGAGATCTAACAAATAGATATCTCTCTCTCTTTTTGCCATTAATATTGGTTTTCCCTTCTTATCATAAATTGTTCCTGCATGCTTTCTGAAGGTGACTTCATAATCCTCATCACACAGTTGACTGATACTTATCACATTGTGTTTAAGGCCTTCAACATATGCTACTTTTTTGAAAGTGACTTTTCCAACAGTTATCTTTCCATAACCTTTAGTCCTTCCTTGAGAATTATCCCAAATGTCACCTTGGGTCCTTCATTGTTTTGGAATTCACTTAGAATCCCCTTGCTTCCTGTCATGTGCCTTGAGCATCCACTGTCTAGATACCACTTGTAGGAGCCCTGCACATGATCAACTAAACATATTAGTTTCTTTTTGGAACCCACTGTTTGGTGGGTTTTGAGGATGAGCACTTAGATGATCCTTTAGAGTTTGACTGATCAGCTCGAACAAATTTTGGGTCTGTTTTGGACTGATCATCCTTTATGTTTTCAGGTCTAAGATTGGTACTTACACAATCTTTGGCCTCATGACCTCTATCACCACACTTATAGCATTTTCTTCTAAAGATGGGTGTTTGGGTGATTTCTTTGACTTTTCCAACATTAAATTTGGATTCAGTTTTATGGTCATAAGATGTGGATAACCTTTCAATCCTTTTAGACAGTTTGTCTACTTGATTTTCACTGACTTTGGACTTACCTTTGTCAGCTTTATGGTTACCCTTATTAGGTGAAGTCAGATTTATAGACAACTTCCTGTTTTTAGACATTCTTTCTGATTTGGCTTGAGAGTTATGTCTTTTTGAATTGACGTGAGATATTATGTCAAATACAGTTGTTCTCACAGGATTGTAATCCAATCTTTTGAAAACTGACTTACAGTTACCGTTGGATCTGGAACATTCAGCTTGATGGTTTGTGTGAATAACCTGAGGACTTTGGGTTGGTCTCACAAACTTATTGGTTTTGACCTGTTTCCCATCCTTGTTTCTTAAAAATGTTCCTGGGAGCATATTATCTGATTTCATCGTTTTGTCTTCAAGACTGAATTGATCTTCGATGATTTCATCAGCAGCAGCACTATAATCTCCCCTAGCACTGCTTTTACTTGATTTGGTATCTGCTGGTTAATACACTTTTCTGCTTCTCTTGATGACTTACACCAAGATTCACAGTTCTTTCTTAGATTATCAGCTTGTTCTTTTGATTCTTGTAGTTCTTCACTTAGAAGTTTGGTTATATGAAGCTGACATTCATAATCACTTTGAATCTTCTTACCAGCATTTAAGAGAGTTTCAGAGTGTTTAAGTTCATCTTTTAATTTTGAAATTTCAGTTTTCAAACTAGATTGAACCGTGAGAGAGGTTTTGAAGTCATTCAACAGATAGTTGAACACTAGACATTTTTGTTTATCAGTGTAAGAGCTAAAGTTATTTACCTTATACATTGAGGCAGGATCCCAGTTACTGGTTTGCTTACTCAGCTTAGTCGCTTCTGCTAGATCCTCATCAAAGGAATTGTCTTCTAACTCATAGTTAACTTGTTCCTCTTCATCCTCAATGGCCATCAAACACCTATTTGGCTCATCATCATCTAAAGTAGATGATTCAATATCCCAAGTCTCAGCAAGAAGACCTTTGGTGTTTTCATCTGGCTTGCCTTTGAGTCTTTGATATTTCTTTTTATATTTATCAGCTCTGTAGGCATTCTT
This sequence comes from Dittrichia graveolens, assembly GCA_038502395.1. NCBI lineage: Eukaryota > Viridiplantae > Streptophyta > Magnoliopsida > Asterales > Asteraceae > Dittrichia > Dittrichia graveolens. The sequence continues at coordinate 56,434,229 of JARJIL010000009.1, read as the reverse complement.
GTCAGCTATTGAAGCTGATTCTCCCTTCTTAACACTGCACTCAGCAGCTATGTACCCTATTCTTTGAAAGTTATAGCACTTAGCTTTCTTAGGATCAAAAGTAGACTTACCACTTTTGCTTCTGTCAGGTTGACCCCTTCCTCTTCCGAACTTTCTAAAGTTTCTTGCTAACATTGCCCTTTGTTCAGTAAGAGCATCCACCTCTTCATCATCTGAACCGGAGTTAAGACTTACTTCCTCAGGTTCAGATTCAGAGTCAGTCTCAGCTTGAGACTTTTTAGATCCCTTCTTTTTCTTTTCTGCAATTAATGCAGATCCAACATTATTGATAGATTCTTTTAGTTGTTGTTGGGCCACTTTCTTCTGTTCCATGATCTGTTGATGATTTAGAAGGAAACAATAGATAGATCTGAGATCATATTTTCCTAAGGTTCCTCCAGCATGAAGTGCAATGGTGATCTCATTGAATTGTTCTGGTAACACATCCAAGAACTTGAGTACCAACTCATTCTCATCTTTCTTGACACCTACCAAGATCAGATCATTTATCAAGCATTGAAATCTGGTAAACAAATCTGCCAGAGTTTCATTCTTTCTAGCAAAGAAAGTTTCATAAGAACGACTTAGATTTGTCTTCTTATGTTGCTTGACCAAGTTAGTGCCTTCATACGTAACACTAAGAGTATCCCAAATCTCTTTTACAGTTTGGCACCCAGCCACAGTATGCACAAGAGAATTTGGCAAAGCATTTGTTATAATGCTTTGTGCCTTGTCATAAAGGTTGAACAGTTTACTATCTTCCTCAGTCCAAGATGCTTCAGGCTTGGGAGTTTCTCCAGAGGGAACAGTTTTTTCAGTGGCAGTAATATGGATCATTGGTATGATTGGGCCATCTTGAATCACGGTACTTATCCTGTGATCCACGGACTTCAGATATAGCATGGCTCTAAACTTCCACATATGATAGTCAGTGCCATAAAAAATAGGACACCCTTTTGCCGCCAATGTTGGTATATGACTTGATTGTTTGCTAGTTGACATCTTAACCTCTTGACAGCGGATCTTGATCTTCAACTTATGAAGAAACTTGCTATGATACCAGTTGTTGGTCCCAAAGAGGGTGAACAAGCAACCGATACAGTGTAGAAGGGGGGGGGTTGAATACACTTTAAACAAATAATCAAATTAATCAACTGTATATTCAAAGATCAAACAGAACAATAACTATTGTCACTCTCTAATCAAATCAACAGGATGATTTGATATTACAATGATTATAACCTCAACACTCTCTCTAAACACTCTTGAATCACAAACTAATTGATGATCGAACTTCTTGTTAAACTGATTAACAAGAACTCTTGAACAATCTCTCGAACTTTGAACTTACAAAGTTATCGCAACACACACGTATCAAGTATCATGAACACACGTATGATTTGCAACTTATGCAATTTTGCAGTCGTCGTTGTGTATCGCATCTGTATTCACACATACGTAAAACCCATAAGAAGGTTTATACTTATACTTGTTATATCTACGAACAAATTGCAGTTTAAAGATAGAACTTATCTTTTCTTTAAAAACCGTAACAAACTTCTTAATTAGAACATATCTAATTTGTTCCATTTGAGATTTCTATCCAACTAATATATAGTTTAAATTAGGTTCAGATATCCTAATTTAAATGTCGTAGATATGGAGAGTTTATAACAGAATTTAGAACTTACTTAAATTATTGAACTGACTTCTGACGCTGAGCTGACACACTCAGTCTTGACCTTGTCAAGCTGAGTTCTTGAATCTTCAGGTCTTCAAGTCTTCAAGTCTTCAGTCTTAAAACCTATCTCAGCTTAGAAGTCACTGAGTTATCTAGTACTTACATAGAAAACTCTATATCTGTTTATACGCTGACTACTCAGCTTCAGCTGACTAGTCAGTCTATAACAGACTTACATAATTCCTAACTCTTAACCTATCATCTATACATATCTTTAGTTTATGTCATCAAATCTAATTATTCTAAACATGGGACTAACACACCACATGTTTGAATTCTTTCTAAGTCATACTGAATGTAGGGTTTGGTTATCATCAAATTCTATGTTTTAGGATAGGCAGAGTTGATTATTAGTGTGAACTGATTATCTCCCCAACAATCTCCCCCTATTTGATGATGACAAAACATTTTTCTTTTTAAAAAATTAGTTTGAATTCGAAAACAAAAGATTTAAACTTTTAAGTACATATGGCTACCTAGCTATCTGTTTTTGGTAGCTCTTTTTATTTTGAACCTTGTTCTGTTTTTGGTTTCTTTTCTAGTGTTCCATTTTGTTCTGTTTTTGTGGAATCCTTTTCTTTGTTGTACCATTTTGTTCTGTTTTTGTGGTATCTTTTATTTTTCCATTTTTATATGTTTTTGATTTTCTGATATACATAAACATCACTTGAAATAACAGAATAAAGAAATGTACAGAAGTATTTACAAAGATTAACTACTAACTAACTAGTCTAAACATAATATACAATCAACTAGATATCAACAAATCTTCAGAGTTAGATCAGTCTTCAATCATCCCACCATGGTTCTTCATTTACTTCAAAGTCTTTGGCATGGGGATCTGCTTTAGCTAAGACTTCACATTGGGCTTGTACAAGGGCTTCAAAATGTTCATTTCCAGTTCTGCCTTTTGTAGATATCCTTAGCCCAAAGAGAAACTTCTTGCTAGCTTTGTGGATTTCAGACTGTCTAAAGAACCTCCAAGTACCAGCTCTGTCCAAAAAGAATATACCTTCAACAGGCATAACTATAAACTTGTAAAGCTTAGGGGTGATGTTCAAGGGCAGAGTTGTGTTGAGACCCTCAAAATCAGATAAGTACTCATGCTGGGGTAGTACCTCTCTTAGCTCAAATGGTTTAAAGGGTTTGGAACCTTTCTTGTGAAGATTATCAACTGTGTGCACATGTCTATAATAGTCATCTGGAGTGAAGGCCTTTTGTGACATAGCTAGAGCTATCCAATTTTGAATTTTCTGAATGAATTGAACTTTAAGCTTGGATTTGGATTTGAAGAGAAGGTACAGGATCTCAACTAACTCTGTGAACCCATAGATATGACACCTCTCATAGGATACAACTTCACAGCTGTTGAAGTTGTTCTGCCTTATAGCTTTGAGGTAGGGTTCACCATCACCTTTGTGGATAGTGGCTCTTGTGATTGGAGTTGGTTCTGTTCTATTTCTTAAAATGTTGATCTTTTCTCTAAAGCTTTGAAGCCTTTGTTGACTTAGATTGTAGGGAGCAGATAGATCAAGGTTGAAGAGGGTTTTGATGTATTCCACATGAGATCTTGCTTTGAGCAGTTCAGACTAAGATTTCTCCCTTGCCAATTTATGTTGAGTAGCAGCTTGATTTTGAACTTGTTCTTGTTCTTGCTGATATGCTAGCTCCTTGGCTTGGTAGACCTCTTCAACTGGAACAGAGCCCAATGCTTAAGCCATTTGGGCATTTTCCCTTTCTTCTTGCTCTTTAAGTGCAAGCTCCCTTTGCATTTGTTCATCTGCTTCAACTTGCTCAGATGTCATTTTCTGTTTGCCTTTGTCTTTAGGAGCAGAGGTTGAAGCCTTTTGGATTGATGGAGTTGATTGGACTAGTGGAGCAGATGGTTTTGGGCTCTGTCTTCTTCTTCTAAGGATGTCAGAGAGTGAAGTATCATCCTCATCATCAGAATCAGACTCAATAGCAATTGTTGGAGAGCAACCCTCAACAACTTTCCTTCTTGGCTTTGGCCTGTTAGCCATTCTTTTTAATCTCTTGGGAAACCTTTGCTCCCCCTCAGAAGGTGCTTTTCTTTTGAGAGGAGGAGGAGCTATTGCTTTGGGTGCTTCCTGCTGCAGAATTTTGGTGGTAGTTTCATTGTATGCAGCATCAATCTCCTTAGAGTCAGGATCATCCTCCCTAGAAGAACTTGAGAATTTCTCCCCCTTTTTGGCATCATCAAAAGAAGGAGGGGAGTCACCTGTGGTTGGCTTTCAGGATGGGGTAGGGGCAGGGGTAAGTGTATGAGTTGAGGAAGGGGTATAGGTTGAGGTAGAGGCAAGCTTAGAAAGTTAGAGGGAGAGGTCATCCTTGAGATCCTTTAAGGCTTTCCACAATGAGAGATGACTCATTCTGTATTGTTCAGTAAGGGCTTCAATGTCATCAAGGATGCCTTTAAGGTAGGAAGACATGGGTAGAAGTTGTTCTGGGATAGGGACAAAAATGTTTGGGTTTATTGGGCGTAGGGTTTGGAGTTTGGATAGTAGGTTTGAGATGGTTTGGTTTAGGGAAGAGATAGTGGATTGAGGAAGGATGGGAATGTGTGGTTGAGATGGGATAAGGCTAGAGAGGTGGTCTATTTTGGCTAGTAGGGGGTGAGATCAAAGGTAGAGGTAGTAGGTGCAGGGGAGAGTTGGGTAGGGGTTCTGAGGGACTCAATGTCTTTGGTGAGTGTAGACAGTTGAGTGGAGGTTTGGGTTTGGAAGGCTTGGAAGGTTTGGGTCAGGTTATCAAGGTTCTGGTTTATGGTTTGGATAAGGTTAAGGTTTGGTGTTTGAGTAGAGGTAGATGGTTGAGAATTGTAAGGGGTGGAGATAGGTTCAAAGAAATTGGGTAAGGTTTGTGTTCTCTCATTTGAGCCTTGGTGTATAAGCTCAAATTCATTGGGAAGGAATGTTGAGCCCTGTACAAGTTGTTGGTTTGTACCATTAGCATTGGCAGGCTGTGCTTGTGTAAGAATTGAATTGATAAGAGGTGCAAGATAAGTGGAATGAGTGTGTGATGCACTTAATAATAGGGAGTCCCTTATTGGATCCACATTCTGTTGTGAGAATGTGAATGGTATAGGCTAACTCAATAGTGGGGTAGACACCATATGACCTTGGGTTGAGGTCTGTCTTTCAATGAGATCAACCTGTTAGGAGGTTGTCTCAGATTGCGGTTTAGATCCCATTTTTACAGATGTATCCTGTTGTGAGGATACATCCACTGGCTTATAGGTGGCAACATCCAATTGCTCCCCCTCAACATGAGGAAGGGTAATTGGAGTTGAGGTCAGAGGTGTGGATTGCACTCCCTCAAAGTGCTCATAATGAGTCACTTCTTGTGACCTTGTATATATAGGGCTACGAATTAGAGTAGAACTAGTGACCACATGAGGTTCACTAGAGCTTGGCTGTTGGATTGGTGTATGGACTGGAGAGGAGGATGGGATATCAAAGGTTGGGACTACCATTTGAATATCCTCCGAGGTGGAATCAGAATTGTCCTTACCTTGGGACATGATGTGCCTACTCCTGTCAATGAGCTCAAGAAGTTGCTCAGATATTTCTTGTTCTTAGGCATCACCATCACCACCAAGAGGACTTAATACCATTGGACTGATAGGAGTAAATTCACTAGCATCACCATCACCAGCATCATCATCTTCATTATTATTGCCAGTGTGACTTTCCTTAGTATCATCACCATCATTATCATCATTATTCTCATCATCATCATCTCCAGCATTGGCATTATCATTTGCAGCATCAATCAGTTCTTGCATTTGGGCAGTGATTGGAGGACCTCTGTTTGCCTTAATAAAATGGAATACCTTTTCACCCATGGCAGGGACAGGAATATGCTCTTGGTGTTCAATCAGACTGACATAGTCATTTTCTCCAATCTCTCGCATAGCTATCAGGCTTAAGAATCGAATGTAGGGCACCTGAGACCTTGATGATTTCTTGTTTGTGCTCTGAGTGATCTTATCAACAAGATTAGAAAATATAACTTGAGCAAAATCTATGTTTACCCCAAAGACTAGGGCATAGAGCACTAGAAGCTCAGTTTGATTGATGAGATGGTGTCTTCCAGATTTTGGACCAAAACAACATATGACCACGTTGGCCAAATACTTCCACGGATGAGAAAGAGCAGAGACCTTTACTTGACCATGCACCACAGGTTCATTGTAGCCTATGGTTTGCAGAATGGTTTGAACTTCTGCTCTGGAGAGAAAATCTGTGTAAGGTGGGAAGTGAGGAATACCAGTGGCTTCGCGAAGTGTTTCTGTGGTGATTTGGAGATGGTAGTTTCCTTAGTCTAGGGTGTAGTGGATGGTGTTGTCGTTTAGGTTGTAGGTTGCGGAGTACCATAGCTCACCAATAATTGTGGGGTATATGTAGTGTGGATCAGCAGTGAGACTATCAAACAAAGGATGAGCCTGAAGAAACTGAGCCATTGGCTCATAACCTTTGTTTTCTCGCGAGGCAGGGATGGTGGTGAAGAGTAGAATGTTGTTTGGTGAAGAGAGAGAGAGGGAATTTAGAAAGTTTGAACGGGTAAAGGTGAATGAGAGAGGAAGTGGGATATTTATGAAGGTTAGTTAACAGAGATCGTTAGATCTTGACAAAAATTCTAACGGAAAACAAATTAATTAGCTATTAAATGAAACCTGACAAACGGTGTAAATAACTAGGGTTAAAAAGCATTAAATGAATGTAAAAAGTGAAAATTTACTAAGTGTTAAACCATCAGCTGATCATAGAAATGTATCAGCTGAGAGGCATTAGCTGATAAGAAACTATTAGCTGATAGTGAAAAGTTGGAGTATCAGCTGAGGAAAGTACTTAGCTGAGCATTTCCTTCGTATCTTAGGGTGATCAGCTGAGTAAGTTAGATCAGCTGATAGGTATTAGCTGAGCACTGTTACTCAGTGTACACAGATTAAGTAAGACTTAGAGATGCTTAAATAAGTAACTCATGATTTTCAACACTTATAAATTAACACAAACTAAATTATCACTATTCTAAACTGAAAATTAAGCATACCTAGTTTGGATATTAAGAAATTGAACCTTGCTTCATCTAATGGCTTTGTGAATAAATATGCAAGTTGCAAATCAGTGTTGATGTAGTGCAAAGTTACCTTCTTCTTTTGCATATTATCTCTAAGAAAATGATGTCTGATTTCAATATGCTTTGTCTTTGAATGCTTGACTGGATTATTTGAGATAGAGATTGCACTTGTATTGTTACATAGAATTGGGGTGTCTTCAAACTTCACATCATAATCAAGTAGTTGATTTTGTAACCACAAAATTTGAGCACAACAGCTTCCTGAAGCAATGTATTCTGCCTCTGCAGTGGATGTTGACACTTAATTCTGTTTCTTACTAGACCAACTAATCAATCTTCCTCCTAGAAGTTGACAACCACCTGAAGTACTTTTTCTATCTAATGTACACCCTGCAAAATCATAATCAGAATATCCAACTAACTCAAAATCTGAGTCTTTGGGGTACCAAAGACCAAGATTAGGAGTTCCTTTGAGATATCTGAATATTCTCTTAATAGCAGCAAGATGTGATTCGTTAGGATCTGCTTGATATCTTGCACAGAGACATGTTGAAAACATTATATATGGTCTACTTGCAGTGAGGCATAAAAGTGACCCAATCATTCCTCTATAAGTAGTAATGTTCACTGATTTGCCATTAGTGTCCTTTCCTAACTTGATAGAAGTAGACATAGGTGTTTTCATTGAAGAACAATTTTCAAAATCAAATTTCTTGAGTAAATCTTTGACATACTTTGTTTGATGAATGAAAATACCATCAACCTCTTGTTTAATTTGCAAACCAAGAAAATAGTTTAACTCACCCATCATGCTCATCTGATAATTATCAGACATGAGTTTAGAAAACTTTTTGCATAGTTCCAAATTAGTAGACCCAAATATTATATCATCTACATATATCTGCACAAGTATCATGTCACCTTTGTACTTCCATATAAATAAAGTGCTATCAATGCATCCTCTTGTAAAACCTTTGTTAATGAGAAAAGAAGAGAGGGTATCATACCAGTCTCTTGGAGCTTGCTTAAGACCATATAAAGCTTTGTTTAGAAAGTAAACATGATCACGTAAGCTTGACTCCTCAAAACCAGGAGGTTGTTTCACATACACCTCTTCTTTCAGATCTCCATTCAGAAATGCACTCTTCACATCCATTTGGAACACCTTGAAGTTTTTGAAGGCAGCATAGGCTAGGAACAGTCTGATAGCTTCCAATCTTGCAACAGTGGCAAGGTTTCATCAAAATCAATACCTTCTTCTTGACAATACCCCTGTGCCACTAGCCTTGCTTTGTTTCTTATGATTTGCCCATTTTCATCTAGCTTATTTCTGAACACCCACTTTGTTCCAATGATGGATTTATCCTTTGGTTTGGGTACCAAAGTCCATACATTATTTCTTTTGAATTCTGCCAGTTTCTCTTGCATGGCAGACACCCAGTGGGGATAACTGAGAGCTTCATCAGCCTTCTTTAGTTTAATCATTGAGATGAATCTAGAATACAAACAGATGTTGCAAGCTTTTGATCTTTTTCTAATTGGATCATCTATATTGCCTATCACGAAATTATGAGGATGGTGCTTGATGTCTTTGAAGGCTTTTTGCATTGCTTGGGAATTGGGATTCATTTGGATTTGGGGAGAAGAAGTTATATGTTGGCTATCAGCAGTAGAAATGAGTTCATTTTGAGTGGCTGATATAACTTCATTGTTGCAATCTGTGGGTATCTCTACTGAAGAGGGAATGTGTGATATGGAATTAGAATCCAATGATGTTGAGTCATTTTCCACATGATTCAGTAGAGGCATATGATTTGATGAGGATGATTGTACATGGTTAAAGATTTGGATAGGAACAGGTTCATCTACATCATGAGCAGCTGGTGGAGAGGGATCTACTTGCTCTGGAGAGTCTTCTCCAGTTTGCATGAGATCATTAAATTCTTCACCTGAAACATGATTAGAAGAACAGGAAGTAACAAAGTTATTTTCATTGAAACTTACATTGATAGATTCTTCTATGACTTTGGTTCTGAGGTTGTATACTCTATATGCTTTAGAAATCACCGAGTAACCTACAAACACTCCTTCATCAGCTTTAGGAGCAAACTTCTACAACTGATCCTTTTGATTGAGTATGAAACACTGAAAACCAAAAATATGCAGAAAGTTGATGCTTGGCTTCCTTCCCTTGAGCACTTCATATGGAGTTTTGTTGTGCCTCTTGATAATAAGGGACCTGTTCTGTGTGAAACATGCACAACTTACAACCTCAGCCCAGAAATTAAAGGGTAACCCTCTTTCACACAACATGGTTCTGGCAGCTTCAATCAATGTTCTATTTCTTCTTTCAGTTACACCATTTTGTTGTGGGGTTCTTGGAGCAGAAAAGTTTTGAGATATCCCTTTCTCATCACAGAAGGATTCCAGAGTTTGATTTCTGAATTCAGTTCCATGATCACTTCTAAGACTCCTCACCAGATTGCCATTCAACACTTCCATCTTCTTGATAAAACAAATAATTTCTTCAGCAGCCTCACTCTTTGCTTTAAGAAAGAAAACCTAAGTATATATTGAGAATTCATCAACCAATACAAGAGCATACTTACTTCCACCAATACTAGTAGTTGCAACAGGACCAAAGTGATCCATGTGCAACATATAGAAAGGTTCTGTAATTGAGAAGACCTGCTTGGATGGAAATGATGTCTTATGTTGCTTTCCCTTCTCACAAGCAGTGCAAGGTTTAGGCTTAAGATAAGTCAGAGAAGGTAATCCTGACACTAGTTCACCCATGCTCAACTTGTTGATATTTTTGAAATTAAGGTGGGAAAGCCTCTTGTGCCACAACCAATTTGTATCCTCATTATTCTTGGGAGTACAAACATGTTTCCTTTGAAGGGTTACCAGAGGACATGTCAAGTGTATACACATCCTTGGTTTCTTGGCACTAAACATTGTATTACCTTCTTTATTTATTATGGAGCCTCCTATCTTTGTGAAGTGGACTTCATTATCTCCATCATACAATTGACTTATGCTTATGAGATTGTATCTCAACCCTATGACATATGAAACTTTGGACAGTTTGAGGTTGCCATTATGAAGTTCACCATAGCCTTTTGTTTGCCCATGGTTGTTGTCACGAAAGGTCAACCTTGGACCTTTCTCTTTCTTGTAGTTACTGAGCAAAGCCTTGTTACCCGTCATGGTTCTTGAACATCCACTGTCAAGAAACCAAGAACTAACACCCTACACGGATTGAATGAAAGAAGAGTTAGTGACACAAGTAGGAATCTTACTAGAGGATGATTCAACAGAAGAAATAATTGATTCTTTTGAGTGGGAACTTTTGCTTCTAACAAACTTATTTGTGAACACACTTTTGCCTTTAACAGTTTTGTTAAAAGTCTGTGGCAAAATGTCAGCTTTGTCTAAGATGTTAAGGTTCTTACTAGAATCAACATAATTAGCAGCCTTAGAGTAATTTCCACCAATAATAGCTTGAACTTGCTTGGGTATCTACTGCATGACACACTGAGTGGTCTTTTCTGTAGATACACACCAAGATTTTACTACTTTTTGGAGGTCATTAAACTTTTTGGTTGCTTCACTAGTTTATTTTACTAAGATCTCATTAAGTATCTTTTGATTAGCTAGCTCATCATTTAAGATTGTTATGTGCTTAAGTTCCTTATCCTTAAGAATTAATTTTTCTTTTAGTGATTCTACTTCTAGTTTTAGCTTCTTCTCTCTTTGAATAGCAGGCTGGAAATCAATACACAAGTAATCAAACATAACATTCTTCTCATTATCATCATAGTTAATAAATTTTCCAACCTGATACATAGAAGAAGGATCCTAGTTGGTAGTTGAATAAGCTTTTACAGCCTTTTTCATGTCTTCATCAAAGGAACTACCATCATTGTTGTTGGCCATCATGTAGAACTAAGCAGAGATCACCTCATCTTCATCTGAAGAGAGATCTTCTTCTGTCCAATCTTCTTCTTCAGCAACAAGAACTTGGCCCTGGGCTTTCTTCTTCTTCTTCTTCTTGTCAAGCACAGCAGCAAGGAGTTTCTTATACTTGGCTTCATAATCAATTTTGCCCTCCTGCTTTTGCACAGATGAAGAACCAGTGTTATATTTGGACTTACAGTCACTAGCTATGTGGCTAATCTTGGCACACTTATAACACTCTGCTGTGGAGGAATCAAATGTAGATTTGGGTTGACAAACTTTGATGACCTCTTGCTGAACCTCTTGACACCCTTTCCCTTCTTGAAAGGTCTAAACTTCTTAACCAACATTGCTACACCTTCAACCAGCTCCTCCAAGTTACTCTCATCACAACCATTCTCCTCATCACTTTCTCCAACACTCTCCACTTCACCTCCTTCTTCATCAGAACCAGAATCAGTAGCTGCAAAGCTTCTCATCTTTGTATCTCTTGATACAAGGGTTGTTGGTGCAGCTTTCACGACCTCCTTCATCTCCTTGGATGACAACTTCCTCTGTTTGACTGATTGCTCATGGTTTAGTAAGTTACCATAGAGAGCAACCGGAGATATTTCCTTTATCTTCTCGCTATGTCTTAGAACAGTGACAAAGTGATCCCATGTTTCGGGGAGGGAGTCTAGAAACTTGTTCACCAAAACAAAGTTGCTCTTGATTATGTCTGCCCTTTTCAAGTTATTAACTAGGTAGTTGAACCTGGTGTATATCTGTGTAAGACTCTCACCTTTCTGAGCAAAGAAGAATTCATACTCTCTGTTGAGGATAACACTGATGTTGGAACATAAGGATCATCAGTGACTATTTCAAGCATTTGGATATCAAGGGTGGATAAGAAAAGATGTGCTCTACTTTTCCACATGGAGAAATTTTCTGCATCAAACATGGGACATCTTGTTAAGGACCCAGTGTTTGAGATATTCATGTTGTTTGTTGATGAGGCCATTTTGAGAGGGGTAGAAGCAGTTGTAGAGTAAGCAAAACAGATCTAGATATTGATTATCTAACCTGCTCTAATACCAGTTGTTAGTCCCAGATTGAGTACACAACAACAAATGTTTGTAGAAGGGGGGGGGTTGAATACAAACTTTAGCTTTTAAAATTTAAAGACACACTGATATACTTTTATATAATTCTTATTGATATTGAATCAAGAATTACATGTACTAGAAGTGGAAATTCTAAGTACAATAAAAAGGTGACAATCTATTTGTCTAACACATAGACAAGCTAACTCTAAAACAACTAATGTATATAGAGTGTTCAACACATGAACAAGTTTGATTCTATACAATGCTTAAACTCTACTAATTTCTCAACTGATGAGATTTTCTTTCTGTGGAGTAGAGACTTCACTGTGTTGTATTTTGCATGTCCACCATGCATGTATATATAGATCTTGGTGTATCCGATTGCATGAAGGTAGGAGACAAAGAGGATGTGGAAATATAATATTTTATTTGTAAAGGTAGTGGGTGAAAAGTAAAGTTACTTTAATCAATAGTTTGATAAAAGTAATTGTACTTTTCTGCAAAAGTGCAATCCACTCACAATATAAAATATTAAAACCCACATCTACTGTCGTGTAGAAGTTTCTTTCCCTTTCCATGCTTGTACTTTAATCAATACCATGCTTCTGTTTGATTTGACCTTACCATGTATGGGATTGCTAGCCATACTTAGTTGTTTGAACAGATCTTCAAGATCTTCATCTGTTTGAGGTATCATTATCCTTTTCCAGAGGATAAGATCAAACCTTTTTGTCTCATACTTGATTCAAAAAGTGCATTTTACTTTTACAAACAAAGATCTAAGGCATAATAGAACAACACATGTTCTGCCTTTTACATATGACTTACAATTTGAAAAGATAGTGCAGATTTGACATTTTGCACGACTCAGCTAATAGATTGTACTAGGAACTCTAATTTTCACTACTTAGTTGATAAAACATATCAGTTGATCACTTTTTGCTAGGACTCAGTTGATACATATTGCTCAGCTGATCATATAGATGCTCAGTTGAACAATAGTAAGCTTAGGAGGGTATAAGCTCATGTATTTGTATGATCAGTTGATCAAGAATGCTCACCTGATCATTCAAATACATCAGTTTATGTGGAGAGATGACTTGTGTAAAGGAAGACTTACTTAGCTGATTTTCTGGGCCTCAGCTGATCCATTTGTTCACTCAGCCGATGGAGTAGTTGAGCAAAGTCCTTGCTCAGCTGATGGTGTATGCACTCAGCTGATCAACTTTCTTCACTCAGCTGATGGTTTATTTTCCTCAGCGGATGGTCTTCTTTACTTGTTTTTCTTCATCTGATGCTCCTTGGCTGATACTTTGAGTAGGATCTGATGCTCAACTAATGGTTCCATACTTATCATATTTTCATAGAAACTGATTCAAACAACAAATGTTTGAATTCTTTCTAAGTCATACTGAATGTAGGGTTTGGTTATCATCAAATTCTATGTTTTAGGATAGACAAAGTTGATTATTAGGGTGGAGTGATTATCTCCCCAACATATTTATATTTTTTTCATAAAAAAAGTTACAAACCGTTTAGTGTGTGTAATATATTATAATTAATAAAGAATAGAAAACATGTTGTTTTTATAAAAACTTGTTATCATTATTACAATATATATGAATTTATTTTTAAATTATAATAGCAAAATAGTTTACTTTATCATATAATAATCCTACTATATGTTCATTTTAATGAAAATGATTGGTATTAATAATATCATCTTCTAATATAAATAATAGACTACCTTTTATAAATTTAATTAGAAAATTCTAACTTTTTCTTATTTAAAATCAAATCCTAACCATTCATTTAGTATAAATTAAACTAAAAATTTGAATTTAAATAGTCAAAATTAAAACTCAATCAAAGTTAAAACTCATACTTAACTCTTGATCAAGAAATATAGAAATTCAAATCCAATATCTGATAAAATAGGAGGTAAAAGAAGTATTATTTAAATTCAAAAAAAAATTCAAATTAATTCATCTCACTTAAAGTTAATTCAGTCTTTTAATTCATCTTTTAATACTACGTAAAATTAGTTTATAAAAGACCAAAGACTACTTAATTTTAAAGGACTAGAATTTAAAGGAGGTTAAAAAATCAAATACTAAATAAAATTAATTCATCTCTTCCTTGTCTCTTATATTTTATTTTATTTATTTACATAATATTAATACAACACTAACCTTGATCAATTTAATTAAAGAATCGTAATCTTTTTAATCAAAATTAACATCAATATTTAATTGAGCAATCATAAATATTAATTTAGTCAAAATGAAACTCAATTTTGACTTTAAATAAACTTAATTTGTATTACTTTCAAGTTAATATAACAAATATTCTAATAAGTTGTAATTATCCACCACTAAGTTTGAAGATTTTGCAATGCTTACGAAATAGATTAACAAAAAAGTGACTAAATAAATTCAAGAACGCCTCCACTTCACTACTTTAATCTACCAAATACATAAAATATATTTTAATATTAATAAAAAGCTAAAATTAATTAACTTATTTAGAGAATTTTATACTTTTTATTTAATTAAAATTAATATTATTTTTTATTGGGTTACCCAAGTGTTACACGGGCATTTAAACTAGTTTACTTTTTAATTAGTTGAATGACTCGTATATGTATGAGTAAGCTTAAAAAATCTTAAATAACTAAAGTGTAATAAAATATAAATAAATATATAAAGCAATTTTAACAAGTGCGTTGTATCTATAGAAGCAATAACAAATTAATAAAATAGCATATTTATTGACTCTTTGAAGATTGAAATTTATGTGGCTTTCATAGGTTGTATAACAATTCTTTGTATACTACATTTATAGTTTTATTTGTTAGATTACCATTATTGTTACAAATTAATAAGAACTTTTAATCCGTTCTTGTCTGTTATATGAAAAAACCACTACATACAAATATTCATGTGAAAAAAAAAACCAAAGGTTTAATAACAATCTAACTTGAAATAGTAATGGATTTATGCATTTAGAATATTCTTTCAACATATAACATGTAATTAAAGCAAAATTACTTGATAACACAATAACATAAACTTATTGATATTGATACAATAATTAATAAAAAGTACTTATATAAAATGTTTGAAATCATGCATGACAATAAAAATCATAGTTTTTGTAGTATTCCTTTATATAATGTATTGTTTGTTTTGTCTATCGGATCATTATCGTTTTGACAAATTAATTTGGTTCTTACTCTTAAGATAATGGTAGTCGATCCGTACACAACAACTTTTAACCATATACAACAAGATACAAATAGTTAATACATATGGTACAAGTTAAGATAATAACCTAATATTACAGGGTTTGGTGGCACGTCATCATTATATTAGAAAATACAAAAACATGCTTAAAACTTACCCACATATCACAATTCTACTTCCAACAATGACATCACATATGACACTTTCAACTAACACCAGCATAACACACACAATTGCATTAGCAATAACAAATGGTATAATATCATGCAAAGCATGATCGCTAGAACCCATATTCCTTGTATTCCTAATCAGAGTCTAATTTTCCTAATAAGTAGTTCCAGAAGTGGTCCATTTTCTTTCTAAAAAGGATTTTCTACTTAAGTTCCCTACTCAAAATTTCATAACTCCTTGACCCAAAACCTAGAAGCTAGTATTAATACACAATTGGCTAAACTCAGAATACATCACTAAACAAAAGGCATCATATTTACCTCGGCTGCAAGATGTTCTTAAGTTGCCAAAAATATGATTTCTAAACACAAACACAATGTCAACTGTTAGTCTCATGTTTAGAATAGTTAGATTTGATGAGACAAACTATAGATATGTATAGATGATAGGTTAAGAGTTAGGAATTATGTAAGTCTGTTATAGACTGACTAGTCAGCTGAGGCTGAGTAGTCAGCGTATAAATAGATATAGAGTTTTCTATGTAAGTACTAGATAGCTCAGTGACTTCTAAGCTGAGATAGGTTTTAGGAGTGAAGACTTGAAGATTCAAGAACTCAGCTTGACAAGGTCAAGACTTAGTAAGTCAACTCAGCGTCAGAAGTCAGTTCAAGAATTTAAGTAAGTTCTAAATTCTGTTATAAACTCTCCATATCTACGACATTTAAATTAGGATATCTAAACCTAATTTAAACTATCTATTAGTTGGATAGAAATCTCAAACGGAATTAATTAGATATGTTCTAATTAAGGAGTTTGTTACGGTTTTAAAGAAAAGATAAGTTCTATCTTTAACTGCAATTTGTTCGTAGATATATCAAGTATAAGTATAAACCTTCTTAAGGGTGTTATACACGCGAACATATACGAACAGAGAGACGACTGCATAAGTTGCAAAACGTACGTGTGTTCGTGATACTTGATACGCTTGTGTTGCGATAACTTTGTAAGTTCAAAGTTCGAGAGAGTTTTTCAAGAGTTCTTGTTAATCAGTTTTAACAAAAAGTTCGATCATCAATTAGTTTGTGATTCAAGAGTGTTTAGAGAGAGAGTTGAGGTTATAATCATTGTAATATCAAATCATTCTGTTGATTTGATTAGAGAGTGATAATAGTTATTGTTCTGTTTGATCATTGAATATACGTTTGATTAATTTGATTATTTGGATAAAGTGTATTCAACCCCCCCTTCTACACTGTATCAGTTGCTTGTTTACCCTCTTTGGGACCAACAACTGGTATCAGAGCAAGTTTCTTCATAAGTTGAAGATCAAGATCCGCTGTCAAGAGGTTAAGATGTCTACTAACAAGCTATCAAGTCATATACCAACAATGGCGGCAAAAGGGTGTCCTATTTTTGATGGCACTGACTATCCTATGTGGAAGTTTAGAGCCATGCTATATCTAAAGTCCGTGGATCATAGGATGAGTACCATGATTCAAGATGGCCCAATCATACCAATGATCCATATTACTGCCACTGACAAAACTGTTCCCTCTTGAGAAACTCCCAAGCTCGAAGCATCTTGGACTTAGGAAGATCGTAAACTGTTCAACCTTGATGACAAGGCACAAAGCATTATAGCAAATGCTTTGACAAATCCTCTTCTGCATACTGTGGCTAGGTGCCAAACTGCAAAAGAGATGTGGGATACTCTCAGTGTTACGTATGAAGGCACTGACTTGGTCAAGCAACATAAAAAGACAAATCTGAGTCGTTCTTATGAAACTTTCATTGCTAAAAAGAATGAAACTCTGGCAGATTTGTTTACCAGATTTCAATGCTTGATAAATGATCTGATCTTGGTAGGTGTCAAGAAAGATGAGAATGAGTTGGTACTCAAGTTCCTGGATGTGTTACCAGAATAATTCAATGAGATCACCATTGCACTTCATGCTGGAGGAACCTTAGGAAAATATGATCTCAGATCTATCTATGGTTTCCTTCTAAATCATCAACAGATCATGGAACACAAGAAAGTGGCCCAGCAACAACTAAAAGAATCTATAAATAATGCTGGATCTACATTAATTGCAGAAAAGAAGAAGAAGGGATCTAAAAAGTCTCAAGCTGAGATTGACTCTGAATCTGAATTTGAGGAAGTAAGTCCTAACTCTGGTTCAGATGATGAAGAGATGGATGCTCTTACTGAACAAATGGCAATGTTAGCAAGAAACTTTATAAAGTTCAGAAGAGGAAGGTGTCAACTTGACAGAAGCAAAAGTGGTAATTCTACTTTTGATCCTAAGAAAGCTAAGTGTTATAACTGTCAAAGGATAGGACACATAGCTGCTTAATGCAGAGTTAAGAAGGGAGAATCAGCTTCAGTAGCTGACAAGAATGCCTACAGAGCTGATAAATATAAAAAGAAATATCAAAGACTCAAAGGCAAGCCAGATGAAAACACCAAAGGTCTTCTTGCTAAGACTTGGGATACTGAATCATCTACTTCAGATGATGATGAGCCAAATAGGTGTTTGATGGCCATTGAGGATAAAGAGGAACAAGTTGACTATGAGTTAGAAGACAGTTCCTTTGATGAGGATCTAGCAGAAGCGGCTAAGCTGAGTAAGCAAACCAGTAACTGGGATCCTGCCTCAATTTATAAGGTAAATAACTTTAGCTCTTACACTGATAAACAAAAATGTCTAATGTTCAACTATTTGTTGAATGACTTTAGCTCTCTCACAGTTCAGTCTAGTTCGAAAATTGAAATTTCAAAATTAAAAGATGAACTTAAACACTCTGAAACTCTCTTAAATGCTGGTAAAAAGACTCAAAGTGATTATGAATGTCAGCTTCATATAAACAAACTTCTAAGTGAAGAACTACAAGAATCAAAAGAACAAGCTGATAATCTAAGAAAGATATGTGAATCTTGGTGTAAGTCATCAAGAGAAGCAGAAAAGTGTATTAACCAGCAGATACCAAATCAAGTAAAAGCAGTGCTAGGGGGAAATTATAGTGCTGCTGCTGATGAAATTATCGAAGATCAAGTCAGTCTTGAAGACAAGACGATGAAATCAGATAATATACTCCCAAGAACATTCTTAAGGAACAAGGATGGAAAACAGGTCAAAACCAATAAGTTTTTGAGACCAACCCAAAGTCCCCAGGTTATTCATACAAACCATCAAGCTGAATGTTCCAGATCCAACAGAAATTGTAAGCCAGTTTTCAAAAGATTGGATTACAATCCTGTGAGAACAACTGTATTTGACAGAATATCTCACGTCAACTCAAAAAGACATAACTCTCAAGCCAAATATGAAAGGATGTCTAAAAACAGGAAGTTGTCTGTAAGTCAGACTTCACCAAATAAGGGTAACCATAAAGCTGACAAAGGTAAGTCCAAAGTCAGTGAAAATCAAGTAGACAAACTGTCTAAAAGGATTGAAAGGTTATCTACATCTTATGACCCTAAAACTGAATCCAAATTTAATGTTGGAAAACTCAAAGAAATCACCCAAACACCCATCTTTAGAAGAAAATGCTATAAGTGTGGTGATAGAGGTCATGAGGCCAAAGATTGTGTAAGTACCAATCTTAGATCTGAAAACGTAAATGATGATCAGTCCAAAACAGACCCAGAATCTGTTCGAGCTGATCAGTCAAACTCTAAAGGATCAGCTAAGTGCTCATCCTTAGAACCCACCAAACAGTGGGTTCCAAAAAGAAACTAATATGTTTAGTTGATCATGTGCAGGGCTCCTACAAGTGGTATCTGGACAGTGGATGCTCAAGGCACAAGACAGGAAGCAAGGGGATTCTAAGTGAATTCCAAAACAATGAAGGACCCAAGGTGACATTTGGGGATAATTCTCAAGGAAGTACTAAAGGTTATGGAAAGATAACTGTTGGAAAAGTCACTTTCAAAAAGGTAGCATATTTTGAAGGCCTTAAACACAATCTGATAAGTATCAGTCAACTGTGTGATGAGGATTATGAAGTCACCTTCAGAAAGCATGCAGGAACAATTTATGATAAGATGGGAAAACCAATATTAATAGCAAAAAGAGAGAGAGATATCTATTTGTTAGATCTCAGCTCCGCAAATCCCTCAACTAAAACCTGCTTGTATTCTGACTTAACTCCTAAGATGAGTTGGTTATGGCACAAGAGACTATCTCATTTAAATTTCAAATATATCAACAAACTGTCTAGCAAAGAGTTAGTCTCTGGTCTGCCAAAGATCACATTTGCTAAAAACAAACTCTGCTCAGCTTGTGAAATGGAAAAACATCATAAGGGATCCTTCAAGTCCAAACAAAAATTTTCAATCACAGAACCATTGCATATGTTGCATTTGGACCTATTTGGACCCATTAGCACCCCAAGCCTAAGTGGCAAAAAGTATACTCTAGTGATTGTTGATGAGTTCACAAGATTCACTTGGGTGGTCTTCTTAAAAGCCAAAACTAAAGCTGCATATGAGTTAATCAGCTTCATAAGACAAGAAGAGTTGCAAAAGGGTAAGTCTCTTAAACAACTAAGAAGTGATCATGGGACTGAGTTCAGAAACTCAACCCTTGAAGGCTTTTGTGAAGAGAAAGGAATTATCCAGAATTTCTCATCTGTAAGAACTCCACAACAAAATGGAGTCGCTGAAAGGAGAAATAGAACCTTAATTGAAGCTGCCAGAACCATGCTATGTGAGGCAAAGCTCAAGCTGAGCTTCTGGGCAGAAGCTGTAAGTACAGCCTGCTATACCCAAAATGGATCAATAATAGTTAAAAGACATGGTAAAACACCTTATGAGATGTATCATGGCAGAAAACCCAACTTTGGATACTTCCACATTTTTGGTTCAACATGCTATGTGCTAAACCAAAGAGATCAGCTCCATAAGTTGGAACCCAAAGCTGATCAAGGATATTTGTTGGATATTCTTCAATTTCCAAAGCTTATAGAGTTTTTAATCTTAAAAGAAAAGTAATTGAAGAGTCAGTACATGTTACGTTTGACGAGACAAGTATTGATGAATCCAATAGAGCTCAAGCTGACCCGGTTAGTCTGAGTGAGCTTGAGAGGAGCAAAGAAGATCTCACATCAAATCCCATGTATGTTATGGATGATTCTGATGATGATGGTGATAAATCTGACAAATGTGCATCATCAAAAGAAACTATCAATATTGAAGATAATCAGCCTGAGAGTCTCGGTGAATCATCAAGTATATGTCAGATTGAAGATCTAAGTGATCTTTCAATTCCTACTCAGACTGAAGAAGTAAGTCCTATTCAGCCTGAGAGACACTGCTCAGACCCAGACCCAGAACCTCAGTCTCCCACTACAACCTTCAAAGTATTAAAAGATCATCCTCTTGATGATGTCATTAGAAACATTAAAGATGGTGTGTTAACTAGATCTAAGGCAAATGCAAATTATGCCGCCTACTCTAGTTTTCTATCTCAAATGGAACCAAAGAAGACTGAAGAGGCTATAAAAGATGAAGATTGGATTGAGGCTATGCAAGAGGAGCTAACAGAATTTCAAAGAAATAAGGTCTGGACCCTTGTTCCTGCCCCCAAAAGAAAAACAATTATAGGCACTAAGTGGGTCTATAGAAATAAAATGGACAAGGATGGAGTAGTTATTAGAAACAAGGAAAGGTTAGTAGCTCAGGGGTATCGACAAGAAGACGGTATTGATTATGATGAGACCTTTGCCCCTTTTGCAAGGATTGAAGCTATAAGGTTGTTTCTAGCCTATGCAGCCTTCAAAAACTTTAAAGTGTATCAAATGGATGTTAAAAGTGCATTCCTAAATGGAGCACAATAGGAGGAGGTCTATGTGAAACAACCCCCTGGTTTTATTGATTCTAAACATCCAGATTATGTCTATAAGTTAGACAAGGCTTTGTATGGACTCAAGCAAGCATCAAGAGCCTGGTATGATACACTGTCTACCTATTTGCTCTCAAATGATTTTGTTAGAGGAAGTATTGTCAAAACTCTATTCATAAGAAAGAGCAGAGGACATGTCATTCTGGTTCAAATCTATGTGCATGACATTATCTTTGGTTCAACAAACCAAGGTCTGTGTGATTGGTTCTCTAAGATAATGTCCAATCAATACAGAATGAGCATGATAGGCGAGATGACTTACTTTTTGGGACTTCAAATCTATCAGAAAGAAGATGGTATATTTATTAATCAAAGCAAGTATGTCTTTGATCTGATTAAGAAATATGGATTAGACTCAAGCCATCCCCCAAAGTCTCCAATGTTACACAATGTCAAGCTACACAAGGACATTGATGGAAAATCTGTATGTTAGACTACATATAGAAAAATGATAGGTTCATTACTCTATTTAATAGCAAGCAGACCTGATATAATGTTTGCTACATGTGTTTATGCACGATATCAGGCTAATCCAAAGGAATCACACTTGCTGGCTGTTAAAAGAATACTCAAATATCTGAAGGAAACACCAAACTTAGGCTTGTGGTATCCCAAAGGATCAGGATTTGAGCTGATAGGGTACTCAGATTCAGACTTTGCAGGATGTGGTCTTGATAGAAAGAGTACTACTGGAGGATGTCAACTTTTGGGTGGAAAATTAGTTAGCTGGACAAGCAAGAAACAAAACTCAGTGGCGATTTCAACAGCTGAAGTTGAATATGTAGCTGCAGGGAGCTGTTGTGCTCAAATACTGTGGATGCAACATCAGCTTAAGGACTTTGATTTGTATTATTCAAAGACTCCCATATTTTGTGACAATCAAAATGCTATTTCCATTACACACAACCCAGTGTTTCACTCAAGAACCAAACACATTGAGATAAGACATCACTTCATCAGAGATATGGTAGAAAAGGGAAATATAGAGCTAGTCTTCATTGAGACCGAAGATCTGCTTGCAGATATCTTCACTAAACCAATTGAAGGCACAAGATTTACAATTCTACTCGGCAAGCTTGGCATGCTCAACCCTTAATCAGTATGTTCCATTCTTTATCTCTGTTTAATTTGTGCTAAGTGCTACATTTGACTAAGTGTCAATCTGAGCTGAGTGCTAAATCTGAGCTGAGTGCTACATCTGAAGCTGAGTGCTTCATCTAAGTTGAACACTCAGGATCAGCTGAGTACTCCATTCCAAAGTGTGGTCAGTTCCACATGTCTAAGTTAGTCCTAACAAATGGTATGTCCAATAATATGGTAAGTCCAACATATTTACGGTGTGCCTGTAAATAAACGTCAGTCGTTTAGAAATTTTTTATGATATATTCTTATCATAAAAATATCATTAATCCTGTTAGAATCCAGTTCAATATAACAGTGTGCGTTTGGGTAACTTACAATAAATTTAGTCGTTGTAATAAACTGCGTAGACGTTTTTACAGTAACGGTCATATTTATTACCCTCCGATAACGGTAACTTTTCTCTCACATTGAAAAGGTATAAATAAGAGAGACCTCTCATCGTATTTCGTTTACTCTTCCAAAATCTTCTTCTCTATTCTCTTAAACCCGAACATTGCTGTGTGCAAAGTTCATTGCTCAGTGCTAATCCTTACTATTGCTAAGTGCAATCCAATACGATAAGTTTGATTTCAATGGAGGGTTATACTCTTAATCTGACTGAAGAAATGATCCGTGGTGGAAATTTCAAGAACAACGCACTCCCCACCTACAAACAAAACAATGTAATCGCCTGTATCGACATTCCAAAGTCCAAAATTGGTTGGGGATATGAGGAGTGGGTCTCCTACATTCGCAAGGGACCCCTAGCACATGCATTTTTTCGTGGTCCTGCTGTTCTCATCCCTCAACTTCTCACGGAATTCTGGTATACGTGTAAACTGGATGCAACTCAACCGGTTATACGAGGTACAGTCCTAAGTGGAAAAGTGGCGATAGAAGTCGATGCAAATTGTCTCCGCCGAATTCTTCTTCTCCCGGTTCATAATCAGTATGAGGCGACGGTTTCTAGGGAAACATCACGAAGCATTTTACCCTTAATCGGTCATCCTCAAGTTATTGGTGTAATACGGAAATCTGTTTTCCAGACGGCAAGGGGATTTATGGTATCCACTGTGGTTCGTTCCTTTGGATACAAGGTGGGTGGCCTGGATAATGTGAATGACTTTGAAATGCAATTGTTATACAACTTATTTTATGATCGACGATTGGATTACGCTGAGTTGATATTTGAGGCATTCAAGTCATTGGTGACCAAGAACATAAGGGACACCATTGTGCCCTTCGCAAGATTTATATCCATGGTCATCAAGGATAGGTTGGGTAGAAGATATACTGCCCAATATAATCAACCCCTACTCCTGTTCTCAACTACAGAATGTTCGCCCATGATATTTTCCCTGAGCACCTCACAATGAGTGCTCAGATGAGGGTGCATGTACAGCTTCCGACTCCTGAGTCAAGTGAAGCTGAGACAGAGGAGGAAGCTGCGAAAGAAGTGGGTGATGGTGTTGGTTCTGAGGCTGAATCCTCTCATGCTGATCAACCTAGGACTCAGCTCAGACCCCGTGCTCAAATAATTTCATCCACCACTTCGAGTTTTGAGCAAAGGAGTCTGTTTCCTAGCTCTGAGTCTACGCTGCTAGGTGCAGCAGGTATACTTTCGCATCCCTTATCTCCTTCTCTTTCTTTTACTTCTCCACCTCTAGAATTGGGAGATAAGCCTGAGTCAAGCCCAACTCAGTCTAACCCCTCTCCTCCACCTCAAACATCTCCATCTATCTTACAATCTAAAGCCAACCTTGGTCAGCCCACTGCTATCAAGGAAATATCCTACACCTATACTAGAAAGTCTGCCAAAGGTAGTCCTTCACCTCAAAAGGACTCTGGAGTTGGTATCACATTGATACCTCCACCGGCAGGAGCTGAGGGGGAGACACCTTCTCTTAAGGTGCCAATCTCTAGGCTCAGTTCAACCCTTACGTCTAATCCGGGTATGGTGTCTACTCAGCCCATACTTACTAGTGCCATGAGAGAGCCTACTTCTGTGCCTTCAAAGCCCCATGAAGGTAACATTGAAATACTGACCAATCCCCAGGGTCAAATACCCCCCTCCTCACCACTAAGCCTTGCTCACCCCACTATCATTCCTCACGAAATTGTTCATTCTTCTCTTCCATTCTTACACATTCTAGCACGACCTGGTAATGAACCTTTCATACACCAGGAAGGTTGACAGGGTCCGCATTCTGGCCCCCTTGATTCCATAGGTCAGCACTAACCTTTGGATATGGGACCCACATTCTCACCTATTGAGGAACACTCAACAGCCACTCCTACGGTGGAAATACACTCCTCCACTGGACAGGAGGACTTTGAGGTAAGACGAAGACCTGAGGAGCCCAAGCTGATGACCAACGATGCTCAAGTCTTTATGAAATATCTACAATCTCAGTTTGAGCTCCTGCATAAGAAGAGGAGAAATGATAAAGCCAAGTTGATGCGTAAACTTCATGATCTTTCGACTTCAGTAGCCAACTTGGATAGCTTCTTGTTCAAATTCAGACCCTCCCCTATTGATGATGACAAAAAGGGGGAGGAAGAATCTAAGAAGTGTGACGATAAGGTTGAGGGGGAGCATACAGAGGAAGTACAATTTGAGGAACAAGCTCATGATCATTTTATGAGTACTGTAGATCAGCCTTCCCAACAACAACAAGCTCCAACTGTCCAAATTACCACAACTTCACAAGCTCAACTAGAAACTCCACATGAAGAAACATCTCAAGCTGTTCACACAAACCTTCCTCAAGCTAATTTGTCAAAATTTGTTGAAGCTGAGTCCGTTCCAACTTCACAAATAGATAAAGGGAAGAGTAAGGTGTTTGAGATGGTAAAAAGAAAGAAAAGAAGTGTTATGCCTCTAGCAAAGAGAAGAAAGGTCATCATTGCTGAGCCTGAGCCTGAGCAACAAGGTAAGTCTCAACTAGTTGCACATGAATCTGACTCAAGTGATGAAGCTGATGCAGCACAGAAAGCCAGTGACATACTTGCTGAGCAAATGTTACAAGAGATGGCTAAAGAACTAGGCATAACAGTGGAGGAAATAAAAGAGCAGCAACGACAAGCTGAAATTCAAAGAGAAAAGGCTAAAGCTGAGGCTGCCAGAGCTGAAGCTGAAGCTGACTATTCTGGACCTAGAGCTGCCCCAATTCCCTACTCAGATGTGGATCTAAGGCATTATTATAAAAGAACACATTTTAATCACAAGATTGAATCATTTACACTGAGTAGAAAAGGATAATTGGTAATTATCAACTTTGTACTAGACAACCAACAAGAAATTGGTCTAGATATGAGATGTCTGTACAAGTTGGGGTGCTTAAGACAGGAGATAGTTGATGTGCTTAAGACACTCTTCATAAGAATTGATCAGTTATGTGAGATTCCTGCTAATGAAATTGATACTTTCCTGAATCGAGGCAAAGCTGCAGGAGTTAGAGTAGCGAACCAGCGAGCTAAAAGAGACATCGGTTTACAAGTTCCAGAGGAAGTTGAATTTAGAGAAAACACTTATATCACGCAACCTTTGGAAGGATTCTTGTATCTTGATGTGGAAGGTAATCAGTGTTTCTTAAGAGTAGCAGATCTTCATTTGGCAAATCTGGAATTGATTATGTACTTGAGAATTCTATGTGATGACTCAACTCAGAACTCAGTATTCAGATATCATCTCCACAAAGAAATCAGATCAAGAAAAACTGAGATGAGAGAGATGCTAGAAGGTGAAGAGATTGTGAATGATGCTATCAAGAAAGCTGCAATCTGGGAACTTAAATGTTATGATATGTGGTTAGAAGTTGGAGATCCTATTGATTAAATAGATAAGTTCTATGATTTTGTAAGCACTAAGTGTGCAGAAGCTAATCATAAAGATTAAGCTACAACGTAAATGATATGTTCATTAATACAAACTCAAGTTTGATATGTTCAACTGTTTTATTATTTGATATGTTCAAAATTATGTTTGATATGTTCAAACAGACAACTTTGTAAGTTTAAGCTGATGATTGATATGTTCAATTATAAACTGATATGTTCAGTTGTATAAGTTTTGTAAGTTCAGAACTTAAATTAATTCTGATAAGTTCAGTATCTAAGTAGTTGTATATCCAAATACTTAGAAGACAAGTCTTATAATAGATTTGTAACATAAACACCTTGTAAGTTCAAGATACGGTGAATAAGTATGGATCAGTTCAATACTTATTTCAAGAACTAACTTTGGTCAGTTCCAAAGTGGTTCGACATAATTCTGTTAACGTATACCTACTTTGATTCAATATTTTGTATTCATCAAATAGGGGGAGATTGTTAGTCTCATGTTTAGAATAGTTAGATTTGATGAGACAAACTATAGATATGTATAGATGATAGGTTAAGAGTTAGGAATTATGTAAGTCTGTTATAGACTGACTAGTCAGCTGAGGCTGAGTAGTCAGCGTATAAACAGATATAGAGTTTTCTATGTAAGTACTAGATAGCTCAGTGACTTCTAAGCTTAGATAGGTTTTAGGAGTGAAGACTTGAAGACTTGAAGATTCAAGAACCCAAGTTTCAAGAACTCAGCTTGACAAGGTCAAGACTAAGTAAGTCAGCTCAGCGTCAGAAGTCAGTTCAAGAATTTAAGTAAGTTCTAAATTCTGTTATAAACTCTCCATATCTACGACATTTAAATTAGGATATCTAAACGTAATTTAAACTATCAATTAGTTGGATAGAAATCTCAAACGGAATTAATTAGATATGTTCTAATTAAGGAGTTTGTTACGGTTTTAAAGAAAAGATAAGTTCTATGTTTAAACTGTAATTTGTTCGTAGATATATCAAGTATAAGTATAAACCTTCTTAAGGGTGTTATACACGGGAACATATACAAACAGAGAGACGACTGCATAAGTTGCAAAACGTACGTGTGTTCGTGATATTTGATACGCGTGTGTTGCGATAACTTTGTAAGTTCAAAGTTCGAGAGAGTTTTTCAAGAGTTCTTGTTAATCAGTTTTAACAAGAAGTTCGATCATCAATTAGTTTGTGATTGAACAGTGTTTAGAGAGAGATTTGAGGTTATAATCATTGTAATATCAAATCATCCTGTTGATTTGATTAGAGTGTGATAATAGTTATTATTTTGTTTGATCATTGAATATACGTTTGATTAATTTGATTATTTGGATAAAGTGTATTCAACCCCCCCTTCTACACTGTATCGGTTGCTTGTTTACCCTCTTTCGGACCAACATCAACCAACATAAATTTAGAGGATATGAACTTTCATGACAGTAAAATAGCTTTACAAAGATAGGAATTGGCAAATAAAAGTGGAGGTACAAGTTTAGATATATACTTGTGGTAAATTTGCAACATGTGGTCAAAATTACATTTCCTTTAAGAGTAGCTAATATCAATAAACATTAGTTGGATAAAATCATAAGGTTGGACTATAAGATGACTCAAAAGCTAATTCGAAGCTCACCCAAAGCTCGCACTTAACTGAACCCAAATCTAACATTAGAGCAGATCCATAAGTTGACTGTAAAGCTGATGCATAATTTGACCCCAAAGCCGGTGCGTAAAGCGACTAAAACCACATCAAGTTTAATTATATCAACACTTAACTGAAACATGTTGATCGACATTAACGTGAAACAAAAACAAACCTAAATGATTATCCACCTAATCTCTAATCTCTATTAAAGCACCCAAAACCACATCAAGTTTAAATATATCAACACCTAGAATGCATTTCTGATTCAAACTGGTTTTATATGGGTCATCTTATTGTTAAAAATTATACAGAAAACAGGGTGGTTTCTTGAATCAAATCGACTTGGATTGCTCGTAAGATCATGTGATACAGTTTCCGAATTCAATATCTCGCCCTAAGCCTGGGTTACAAAGAAATTCAAATATGTGATAATCCTACAAGGGTCAACTATGAAATCTAGGCACATATTCAAAGTCTATGTTTGTAGAATCTATATTTAGAATTCACAGGCACTTATTCAAAAGTTACAACCCAAAAAACTGATTTTTTGGTGATCCTAATTAATATAATTAAATTTCGGGGGCATTGCCCTTGGACTCTACAAGGGGGTGCAGCCCATATTAATATATTCAAGAATTAGGTGTCCTAAGGATTAGGTGTCCTAAGGATTGAACCCGTCAAACCATTTGAATAGGTGTCCTTAGGATTAGGTGTCCTAAGGATTAGTTTCCATATTAATATATTACACTTTCCAAATATTCAAGAATTAGGTGTCCTAAGGATTGAACCCGTCAACCCATTTGAATATCTGACGATAATATATACACAAGTTCCAAAACTATCTAGTAACACAAAACATGACACTATTATTTAGCCGAGTGTCTCAATGTATTATTAATCGAATAAAAGCCAAGTCCTAAGCTTTTTGAAGCACGACTACACTTCATGATCATATAGGTAATTCCTTTATTCATGTACCTACTTACATTTAGGAATATTAAGAATGTAAATTCAACCATTACTTTTATAGGTCCAAACACACTAACCTGGGATGTCTTTGTGTGTGTATTTCGGTCCCTAAGTGTGAGCTTTCCACATTGAATTCAACTTTTAACATCATATTACAAGGGAATTAGGTGTCTCACCATTAAGAATTTATATGGACTTAAATCCCATCCCTATCACAGACTTGTGCACTATGTCCAGGCCAAACCTTTTGTCAAATGGCCTGCTAAATCATGTTGTCATCTTACAAACTCCATAAGCTTTAGTTAAAGTGGCAGCACTATCACAATGGATACAAATAGGTGCCATAGGCTTTGACCACAATAGAATCTCATAAACTAAATTCCTAAGCCATTTTGCTTTCTTACCAACCACGACTAACACAACAAACTATGTTTCCATTGTTGAGTATGTAAAACAAGTTTGTTTTTTAATGACCAACACATAGCACCCCCCCCCCCCAAGCACGAATACCAAACAACTTGTAGAAGAATGATCTTCTATGTTAGATATCCAACTTGCATCCAAATATCCTTCAAACACCGAAGTATATCCTAGATAACACAAACCATAATCCATTGTTCCTTTTAAGTATTTAAACAGTCTTTGAATTGCTTGCCAATGTCGAGTACTCGAATTACTAGTATACCCACTCAACCTTCCAGCTACATAAGCAACATCTGGCCGAGTGTCGGTCATCGATATACCTAGCAACCTATTGCTTGAGAGTATTCCAATTGTGAAATTTTCATGCCTTTATTTGGCATTAACTTTAGACTAGGATCAATGGGAGTGCTCATTAGAGACAATCACTATAATTGAACTTTTTGAGAATTTCCTCAATATAGTCTGATTGTTCTATAGCAATTCCTTTGTTTACTCATTTAATCCTAATTCCAAGGATCACATCAGCCTCCCCCATGTCCTTCATGTAATATTTTGATGATAACAACTTCTTTGTTTCATCAACTTGTAATTGATTTGTTTTGAATATCAACATGTCATCAACATAAAGAGAAATTATCACACCAACACCGAAAGAATCAAAAAAACTATAAACATATTTGTCCGAATGATTCAAACTAAAACTTATGACAAAATAACCTCATCAAACTTTTGATGCCATTTGTTAGGGGCTTTCTTAAGTCCATACAAAGATTTCACTAGTTTACATACCTTATGCTCGTTTCCGGGCATAAAAAAACCTTCCGGTTGTTTCATGTAAACTTCCTCGTCAAGATCCTCATTCAAAAAGGTTGTTTTAACATCTATTTGATGAATAATCAAACTGTGAATTACTACCGAGGCAGTTAATAATCTAATAGTATATATACATTCTAGAGGAGCATACGTGTCAAAGTAACCAATTCTGGGTTTTTACTTAAACCCTTGAATGACTAACCGAGCCTTGAACTTATCAATAGTTCCATCTACCTTGATATTCTTCTTGAAGATTCATTGGCAACCTAAAGTATTCGAACCTGTTGCTAAATCTGACAACACCCAACTGTTGTTATGTACAGTTGATGACATTTCATCATTAATTGCCTCCTTCCAAAAGGCAACGTCTCGGGACTCCACAGCCTCTTTAAAAGTCTTTGGATCATTCTCAAAATGATAACAATATGAATATTCTAACCCCTCTTCATTTCTTAATCCCTCTACCAAATACACATATAAGTCAAAACCAAGTAGCAATTCGGCTTCTTTTGCTTTTACAGACCTGTGGTGTTTGTGTTTCTAGGGTGGAAACATCATTCAAATTTTGTGAATTTTGCACCTTAGTAGTACTAGGAATCATGTCTTTAGGCATTTGAATTTATGAAAAACACAACTCATAAAATATCGCATCCCAAATGTAATCGGTTCCCCCTTCTCCCAAAGTCTTTCTTTTGGGCTTGGGTAATTTTACAACTGCCCGACAACCTCAAACCCGAAAATATCTCAAATTTGGAGCTTTCTTGTACCACAAGTCCTATGGGGATGTTTTGTTCCTTTTATTTGCAACTCTATTTAACACATAGCAAGTTGTGATCATGGCCTTTCCCTAAAATCCTTCACTTAAACCCGAGTAAGAGAGCATCGAGTTAACTATTTCCTTTAAGACTCGATTTTCCATTCTAAACCATTTTTTTGTGGTGTGTATGGAGCCGTGGTTTCATGGTTGATTCCAACAGATTGGAAATAGCGAGGAACGATATATTCCCTTCCTTAATCAGTTCTAAGACATTTAACTGAAATACCCAATTGTAATTCCACTTTGGTTTTGTAAATTTTAAATAACTTTAGTATTTAATAAATACACATAGCAAAACCTACTTGAATCATATATAAAAGTAACCACATACTTTTCTTTTTCAAAGAGAATGAGTGGAATGGAAATCACAAAGATCACTATGTATCAAATCAAAAACACCTTAATCTCTTTTAACATTTGGAAAACGTTGTTTTGTAATTTTTGTAAGCGTACAAGTCTTGCATTTTTCAACACTAATATCAAAAGATGGAATTAATCCTACTTTCAACATTTCATACATCCTTTTAAAAGTTAGCATGACCTAATCTAGCATGCCAAAGCATAAAATTCTCTAAATTTGAAGTAGAAGCCACAAACACAAAATTGCTACTAGATGCTAATTTATTCATAAATGAAACATACGATCACTATAATATCCAAATCCTACAAACATAACACACTTGGATATAACATACCTGTCTCATTGTATAACTTGTTTATATCCCATACAATTTAACAAGCCACTAGACACAAGATTCTTTTGAATCTTAGGTACATACAATACTTCAAATAAACTTCTTATTTTTCTAGAAGTAAACAACAACTTAACAACACCCCTTCCTGGAAATTGCTTCATTGACTCATATTCCATGCATAGAACAGATCCATCATCAACCGGTTTGAATTCCTCAAAGTATTCTTTTTTTACACACATGGTTACTAACAGCCGAATCAAGCCACCAAGAGTTATCATATTCCGGTACATAGGAAATTTCAGGAATTAGCAAAACATGATTCGGGACAGAATTATAAAGATCATTAAATTATTGACCTTTTGGTGGACCTTGGTCCTTAGACCTTTGTCCACTACCACTAGTTCCGGCTTCATTCTTGTTAAGTTTCACATGTCAATTATGCTTAACATGTCTAGTTTTGTCACATCTCCAACAAACATAATCCTTGGGTTTCTTGTTGGATTTGTCATGGCCATCATACTAGTTGTTTCAATTGTTTTTCTTCTCTTCCACCATGTGGATAGAAGGTTTTTCCACCATCAATCTTTCCTTTTCCTTTGTCACATTCTTGAACCCGGAGTGATTCCTCAATCCGTATGTGACTACTCAGTTGTACCAACGAGATCTCCTCTTTTTGTTGCTTGAAGGTGTGCTTAAAATCCTTTCAAGAACGAGGTAATTTGTCAATCACACTTGAGACAGCGATGTTTTCATCCATGTTCATCTTGTGAAGTGTGAATTGACCCAGAATATGAAGGATTTCATTGTATTGTTCCATTAAAGGCCTCGATTCCACCATTTTATAATTGTTAAAATCACTCACCAAGAACATCTTACTAGAAGCATCTTCAGCGATATAGTTATACTCGAGAGAATCCCACAATTCCTTCACACTCTCAAGATTCTGATAAATATAAAAAAAGGAATAAGACATACTGTTCAAAATATAACCATTGCAGATGTAATCATCATTCTCCCACTTGTTCCAACGACTCATTTCCATGATCTCAGGCATTGGTGTACTTAGAACATAATTGACTTTCAAAGTTGTAAGAAGAAAACGCATCTTCCTTACCAACAACGAAAATCATTCCCCTAGAACTTCTCCTATTTGTTAAACAAAAAAGTCATGTCTTTCATGGGTTCATTGCTACTCATGTTTCTAGAAACAGTAAATATCAAATTCGATTGTTCAAATCTATACAGAAAACATGGTGGTTTCTTGAATCAAATCGACATGGATTGCTCGTATGATCGTGTGATACAGGTCCGAATATAGTGACCTAGGATATAAATTTGACATAATGATTGCAGAATCAAATTCAAAGGAATTATCAAGAATATAAATTCAACCTTTATTGCTACAGGTCCAAACATATCATATTAGAAGGGAAATGGGTGTCTCGCCATTAAGGATTTAAATGTACTTTAATCACATCCCTAACACGGACTTGTGCACCAAGTCCCATGCCAAACCTTTTGTCAAATGGTCTGTCAAATTACGTTGCGATCTTACAAACTCCATAAAAATTATACATTCATATTAATTCCCTAATGATGCTATGTCTAACATATATATTTACCAATTCTAGATTAAAAACAGTAGTAAAGATAATAAACCTTATCATAAGGTTTTGTCTACTTTTTAGTATTATGATAATGAAATCAAAACACACCAGTGTAAATTAATAAATACTTTTGAAGGACAAAAGAGAATGAAAGCAACTTGTTATCTAAATTACATTTTACAAAAGAAATGGGACAAACGTCCTAGATTGGTATACAAAAGTCAAGTCTACATGTAAGTTAGGAGTTGTAGAAATAGTTTTGTAACATCCTCAAAAAGGGCCTAGACGCACGCGTACGTGGTATGTTAATAATTTAAATAAATTTAATTAAATATATATTTATTAGATATTGAAATAAATGACTAAAATAGTTATTTAATGATTTGATAAAATATTAATAAAATAAATAAAAATAATAGAATATTAAATGGTTTAAGATAAGGATTCCAAAAATATCCATGTTAGTTAAAACGGGTACTCGTGTGTTGAGTTGTATGTTGGAAAGGGGAACAAAATACCCACTTGTGGATAATATTAATCCACAAGTAGGTTAGTTATCTTCTAACTTACGTATGCAAACCCCAACTTCACATACAACTCATTCATCCTTTGTGTTCTATGTGTGCTTAGTCATTCAATAGAGATTCAAGAAGAGATTATACAAGCTTCAATCTTTGCTACTAAAATTGGGTTCCAATCTGTTTCTCAACATCATCTTCATCCTCTTTGTTTGTTTGTATGTCTCTTCTTCATGTTCTTCAAGTTTTCAAGATTTGGGTATTTTGGGTTAAGATTAGCAATTGATGTCAAGGATTGAATTTGATGTTTCCAATTAGTTTCTACTATGATTCTAAGTCTATAGAAATCAGTTTGGTGAATTAAAGATATGATTTTGATTGAATTTAGAAATTAAAGTCTAAATGGGTCAAAAGAGTGATTTTGATCCCATAGCATGAATTGGTTTCTAAATGGTATAAAAAATGTGTTTCTAGTTTGGTTTTACTGTGTTATTTCACATATGAATGAAAGAAATGGACTAGAAATGTTTGGGTATGAATTTGGTATGGCTTTGACCGGAAAACAGCAGGTTCAGGTCGAACCTGCTGCTACAAATGGAAAGGCATCGGCGTGCCTCTCAAGAACAGGCTGTACCCTAGGGCGTACCCTAGGAGGCGCGGCGGTACCTCCAAAATGTACGGGCGTGCCTAACCGTAGAAGGTCCGGGGGAGTTCCGGCAGTCACGGGGGGTACCTGATAGTAAGGTATGGTCATGCCTTGCTCACGTCCGGCCATGCCTTAGTCAGGCACGGGCGTGCCTTGACCAAGCACGGCAGTACCCTGTCAATTGGCAGTTTCTGTTTAGCGTGTGCTGATACGTGTAAATCCTGTTTAGGTGAACCAGTTGATCCAGAAACATCAGTGCCTTAGTTCTTAACCGTTATGACTCAACAGGTGAGTAACAGTTAACCTAAGTATGATATTAATAGTGTTATATAGATGTTTGTATGTTACAAACCATAGATTTGATAACTATGCATACTTAAGGTTTTTATAAGCCAACTGAGTTGTTAAATTGTTATGTACACATGTTAATGGCTTTTGTAGGCCTAAGATGATATGTTATGGGTTTTGTAGGCCAATTTGCTATGTTATGGGTTTTGTAGGCCAATTGTCTTATGTTGTGGCTTTTGTATGCCAATGTATGTTGTACCGGTACTTTGTTGGATGTTTGGGGCCAACTTGTCTGGATCTAGTTGGGACCTTGTGCTGCCAGCTATGATGTATGGCGATTCGATGATCACTAATCCTGGTTCCTGCAGAACCTCCGTCCCTCAACACTATTATGGGCTCTCAGTTCCCGCTGATCCCAAGAGGGGTAAGTTCCCTGATAACGCAATGATGGACCGCTACCCGCTTCTCCACCGGAGCAAAGGAAGTATCGGTTTTCCCGGTTAGGATCACTGAGCCGGGCTTATAACCCTGCAAGACATGGTTCCTGCTGACTAATCGTTGCTTCACAATGTGCTAGGGTAGACTTGATTGTTAAATGTTATGCATGTGATATGTATATGATAGTATTGATATGATGCTTCCGCTTAGCTGTTATTCACTAGCAATTTATAGCTAACCCTCTCGTGTCACTCCTTATGAAGGTAAATAGTTTGTTGGCGATGATGGGTACCTGCTGGGGATGACATGTTATGTTTTGGGAACACTTTGTGAATACTTTGTTTATGTAATAAGTAGTGTAATGGTCGAACGAATTGGTAACACCTTGGTAGTATTTTTGTGATGCAACTTATATATATATATAGGTTGTAAATTATTAAATTATTAATAAAGCTTCCCTGTTTAAAAAAGTGACTCCTCAAATTTAGGTGTCGTTACAAGTTGGTATGAGAGCATTGGTTTAAGTGAATTGGGTACTTTAAATAGTATTCAGTCTCAAACTCAGGCTCAACCATTACTATGTGTTCCCTGGGTGGTATTGGGGTGTGAAGAGTGACTTATGTGAATTGTTATGTGTTAGGAAAGTATAAGAGTTGGTAAGATAGTAAGTTATATATGATATACACTAAATATTCTACTTTGATGTATATATAGAAATCTAACTCGACATGACTGGTTCTTCGGGAGACGGTGATAAGGATGCTTACATCCTAAAGTTAGAGGCTCAGCTGAAGCAAGCAAATAAGCGTGAGACAACACGATTTGAAAAGGATACTCATAAGCCTACGACCTTCAAAACTTTCTTAAGCTGTCAGCCTCCTACTTTTGCTGGCACAACCAATGATCCTTTTGCAGTAGAAACCTGGATCAGAGAGATACAGAATACCTTTGAATCCAGTGAATGTGATGAGAACAAAAAGATAAATTATGCTTAACGTATGTTCAGATGGCGTGCTTTAGCCTGGTGGGATACAGTAATTGCTATTACACCACCGACAACTTTGGAGGCAATGACTTGGGAGGGTTTTAAAGAAAAGATCAGGGGTAAGTATTGCTCTGATTATGACATGCTGAGGATTGATACTGAATTCAGGGCACTACAGAAGGGTGACAAGCCTTTGGATGATCTTATATCCAAGTTTACTGACAAAATGAGGTTTCTTCCTCACCTGTTACCCAATGAAAAGGCAAAGATCACTTACCGTGCCAACACTTTACCCCTGGAGTACCGATCAACTGTGAGATCTGCAAAAACATTGGATGAAGCATTTGATAATGCTAGAACCACTGATGATGATTACAAGCAGAGAATAAGATCTTAACAACAGCAGCAACAACAATCTGGTAGAGGTAAGAGAAAGTTTGAGCAGCAATCAACTCACAAGGGAGGTGATAGTGGGACTGGTAGTAAGCAGCGTGTTGATACATCCTAGAAACTTGAAGGTTGGGATTTGTTGAAATGTGGTAGATGTGGGAGAAGGGGCATCAAATCCATGATTGCAGGTACAAGGAGAAAGTATGCTACAAGTGCCATAAACCTGAGCACCGCATTTCAGTATGCCCTTTGTGGCAAGGTTCAGGTGATGGGGGTTCATCTGCAGCTACGGGTCCGAAACAGGGAGGGCTTTCCAGATGACGGATAATGAAGACAAGGATACAGGTGATGTGATCACTAGAACTTTTATGATTAACTATACTCCCGCGTGTGTTTTATTTGACTCAGGAGCTACTTACTCTTTTCTCTCCGTATCTTATCATAAGAAGCTTCAATTGCCCGTTTCTCCATTAACCGAACCAATTAAAGTAGAGGTAGCTGATGGTAAAGTAGTCTATGATACAGAGAAAGTTCCGATAGCTATTGTTTATATCGATGGGAATAGTTTTCCTATTTCCTTTCTTATTATGCCTATCGCGGGTTTTGATGCTGTAATTGGTATGGATTGGCTCAGTAGTCGAGATGCTTATATTTTGTGTTCTAAAAAGATAACCAGATTCCCTTTATCTGATGGGTCTTATGTAATAGCTAGAGGGGAGAAAAGGGAGTCTGACATTTCGGTTATTTCTGTGATTAAAGCTCAGAAATTTGTTGCAAAGGGTTGTATCTCCTACTTTGCATATGTGATTAATGCTCAGATAGAAGAAAAGAATGTTAATGATATCAGGGTTGTTTCTGAATACCCTGATGTCTTTCCTGAAGACCTACCGGGTTTACCTCCTGTCAGGGATGTATAATACCGGATTGATCTTGTTCCTCGTGCTACACCTGTAGCAAAATCTCCCTATCGTCTCGCTCCTTCTTAAATTCGGGAGATGATGACCCAAATCCAAGAACTGCTTGACAAGGGCTTTATTCGACTAAGTTCTTCACCGTGGGGAGCTCCTGTTTTATTCGTAAAGAAAAAGGACGGGACTCTCCGTATGTGTATCGATGACAGGGAGCTTAACAAGCGAACTGTAAAGAATAAATATCCATTACCTAGCATACATGATCTGTTTGATCTACCACATGCTTTTCCAAGATTGATTTACGTTCTGGCTATCATCAGATCCGTGTTCGAGAAGATGATATTACTAAAACTGCGTTTAGAACTCGCTATGGGCACTATGAATTCTTGGTTATGCCATTCGGCTTAACCAATGCTCCGGCTATTTTCATGGATATGATGAATCGCGTATGTCGTCCTTTTCTTGTTAAATTTGTAATTGTGTTCATTGATGATATTCTCATATATTCCAAAACAGAAGCGGAACACGAGCAACATCTTCGTCTTATTCTGGAAACTCTTAAGAGAGAACAACTCTACGCGAAGCTTTCTAAATGTGAGTTCTGGCTTAAGGAGGTGCATTTCTTGGGCCATGTTATATGTAATGAAGGTGTTAAGGTTGATCATGTGAAGATTGAAGCTGTTAACCGGGAAACTCCTCAAAATCCTTTAGAGATAAAGAGTTTCTTAGGTCTTGCTGGTTATTATAGGCGGTTCATACAGAACTTTTCTAAACTTGCTGGTCCATTGACTAAATTGACCCGCAAAGATGTTGCCTATGTGTGGAGTGAAGAACAAGAGAAAGCATTTCAGACTATCAAGCAATTGTTATGTCAAGCACCTATTCTAACATTGCCTAATGGGTTAGAAGACTTTGTCTATTATGATGCTTTATATGCAGGTTTAGGTTGTTTTTTGATGCAACAAGACAAGATGATTGCATATGCTTCTCGTCAATTGAACTCACACGAGAAGAATTATCCAACACATGATCTGGAGCTTGAAGCTTTGTTATATGCTTTAAAGCTATGGCGTCATTATTTGTATGGCACAAAATGTATTGTATGCACAGATCACAAGAGACTATAGTATGTGTTCATGCAGAAAGAGCTTAACATGAGACAGCCGTGTTGGTTGGGGCTAATCAAAGACTATGATTGTGAGATCAATTATCATCCCGGCAAGGCGAATGTGGTAGCTGATGCATTGAGTCGAAAGAACTCTCCTGGAGTAGCTAAATTCACGAGACTCACTGTAGAATCTGATATAATTGCTCAACTTAAAGTAGCACAGCAAGAAGCATTGCAAGAAAACAACTTGAAAGCTGAGACAATGACAAAGATATCAAAGCAATTGGGAGAAGACAGTCGGGGTCTAAAGACATTTGAATCCCGAATCTGGGTACCGAGTCTTGGTGGTAATTGGGAGACAATCTTACATGAAGCACACAAATCTAGGTTGTC
Source organism: Dittrichia graveolens (assembly GCA_038502395.1). Classification (NCBI taxonomy): domain Eukaryota; kingdom Viridiplantae; phylum Streptophyta; class Magnoliopsida; order Asterales; family Asteraceae; genus Dittrichia; species Dittrichia graveolens. Next base: position 56,395,356 of record JARJIL010000009.1, on the reverse strand, counting down.
TGTTCATCCCGGAAGCACGAAAATGTACCAAGACTTGAAATCATTGTGTTGGTGGCCTACATTGAAGCGTGACATAGCTTCATTTTTAGAAAAATGCCAAGTCTACGCGCAAGTCAAAACCGAACACCAAAAGCCCTATGGTAATCTACAACAAGTAAAGATCCCGGAGTGGAAATGGGATCATATTACCATGGATTTTGTTACCAAGTTACCCCGAACTGCAAAGGGGCATGATATGATATGGGTTGTGGTTGATCACCTTACTAAGAGTGCTCATTTTCTCGCGACTAACGAATCTGCACCTATGAATCATTTGGCTCAATTGTATATTAATGAGGATGTATCACGACATGGTATACCTCTATCTATTGTCTCGGATCGAGATGCTCGGTTCACATCTAATTTCTGGCATATTCTTCAACGTGAACTTGGTACACGAGTTAATCTTAGCACAGCATACCATCCTCAAACTAACGGACAGTCCGAAAGGACTATTCAAACTCTTGAGGATATGCTAAGAGCTTGTATTCTTGAATTTGGTGGTTCTTGAAATTCTCATCTTCCCTTGATTGAATTTTCCTATAACAACTCCTATCATTCGAGTATAGGCATGCCACCATATGAAATGTTGTACGGTAGGTGATGTCGTACACCTACATGCTAGTTAGAACCTGGAGAAAAGCAATATGCAGGTCTTGACATAGTACAAATGAGGCTGATAAGGTGAAGATGACACGTGAGAAGCTGAAAGCTGCGCGAGACAGGCAAAAGATGTAGACAGATCCAAAACGGCGACCCGTTACTTTTGAAGTAGGTGACCGGGTATTCTTGAAGGTTTCACCTTGGAAAGGGGTGATTCGATTTGTCGTAAGGGTAAACTAAGTCCGAGATATATTGGTCCGTTCAGAATTCTACAACGAGTCAATGATCAGACAGTATCACTTGAACTTCCTCCTGAGTTATCTGGTATTCATAACACATTCAATGTGTGCTACGTGAGGAAGTGCAAGGTCGATGATGATCAAATTCTACCTCTACAAGAGTTGAAAGTTGATTCAGCTAAATGCCTTATGGAGGAACCTGTTGAGATTTTGGATTCCAAAATCAAAAAGCTACGTAAGAAGATGATCAAGTTAGTACTTGTCAAATGGAAGCGCAATCTGGGTCCTAACTTGAAATGGGAGGCCGAGGATGAGATGAAAGCACGCTACCCACATTTGTTCAATGTTGAGAAGATTCCGAGGACGGAATCTTCTTAAGGGGGTAGATTTGTAACATCCTCATAAAGGGCCTAGACACACGCGTACGTGGTATGTTAAATAATTTAAATAAATTGACTTAAATATATATTTATTGGATATTGATATAAATGACTAAAATAGTTATTTAATGATTTGATAAAATATTAATAAAATAGATAAAAATAATAGAATATTAAATGGTTTATGATAAGGATTTCAAAAATATTCCCGTTAGTTAAAACGGGTACTCGTGCATTGAGTTGTATGTTGGAAAATGGAACAAAATACCTACTTGTGGATATTATTAATCCACAAGTAGGTTACTTATCTCCTAACCCACGTATGCAAACCCCAACTTCACAAACAACTCATTCATCCTTTGTGTTCTATGTGTGCTTAGTCATTCAAGAGAGATTCAAGAAGAGATTATACAAGCTTCAATCTTTGCTGGGAAATTGGGTTCCAATCTGTTTCTCAGCATCATCTTCATCCTCTTTGTTTGTTTGTAAGTCTCTTCTTCATGTTCTTCAAGTTTTCAAGATTTGGGTATTTCGGGTTAAGATTAGCAATTGATGTCAAGGATTGAATTTGATGTTTCCAATTAGTTTCTACTATGATTCTAAGTCTATAGAAATCAGTTTGGTGAATTAAAGATATGATTTTGATTGAATTTAGAAATTAAAGTCTAAATGGATCAAAAGAGTGATTTTGATCTCATAGCTTGAATTGGTTGTTAAATGGTATAAAAAATGTGTTTCTAGTATGGTTTTACTGTGTTATTTCACATATGAATGAAAGAAATTGACTGGAAATTTTTTGGTATGAATCTGGTATGGCTTTGGCCGGAAAACAGCAGGTTATAGTCGAACCGGCTGCTACAAATGAAAAGGCATGGGCGTGCCTCTCAAGAACAGGCCGTACCCTAGGGCATACCCTAGGAGGCGTGCCTAACCCTAGAAGGTCCGAGGGAGTGCCGGTAGTCACGGGGGGTATGGCCATGCCTTAGTCAAGCACGGGCGTGCCTTGACCAAGCACGGTCGTACCCTGGCATTTGGCAGTTTCTGTTTAGCGTGTGCTGATACGTGTAAACCATATTTAGGTGAACCAGTTGATCCATAAACATCAGTGCCTTAGTTCTTACCCGTTATAACACAACAAGTGAGTAACAATTCACCTAAGTATGATATTAATGGTGTTATATAGATGTTTGTATGTTACAAACCATAGATTTGATAACTGTGCATGCTTAAGGTTTTTATAAGCCAACTGAGTTGTTAAATTGTTATGTACGCATGTTAATGGCTTTAGTAGGCCTAACATGATATGTTATGGCTTTTATAGGCCAATTTGCTATTCTATGGCTTTTGTAGGCCAATGTATGTTGTACCGGTACTTTGTTGGATGTTTGGGGCCAGCTTGTCTAGATCTAGGTGGGGCCTTGTGCCACCAGCTATGATGTACGGTGATTCGATGATCACAAATCTTGGTTCCTGCAGAACCTCCGTCCCTCAACAATATTATGGGCTCTCAGTTCCCGCTGATCCCAAGAGGGGTAAGTTCCCCGATAACGCAATGGTGGACCGTTACCTGCTTCTCCACCGGAGCGAAGGAAGTATCGGTTTCCCTAGTTAGGATCACTGAGCCGGGCTTATAACCCTGCAAGACGTGCTTCCTGCTGACTAATCGTTGCTTCACAATGTGCTAGGGTAGACTTGATTGTTGAATGTTATGCATGTGATATGTATATGATAGTATTGATATGATGCTTCCGCTTAGCTGTTATTCACTAGCTATTTATAGCTAACCCTCTCGTGTTCAATCCTTATGCAGGTAAATAGTTTGTTGGCGAGGATGGGTACCTGCTGGGGATGACATGTTATGTTTTGTGAACACTTTGTGAATACTTTGTTTATGTAATAAGTAGTGTAATGGTCAAGCGAATTGGTAACACCTTGGTAGTACTTTTGTGATGCAACTTATATATATATATATATATATAGGTTGTAAATTATTAAATTATTAATAAATCGTCCGCTGTTTAAAAAAATTGACTCTTCAAATTTAGGTGGCGTTACAAATTTTTTGTCCCATTTTCAGTTTTCACAAATAACATGGTAGGGACAAACCAATCCTAACTTGTTTTGAATTTACTAGAGAGTATATAATGAAAAGAATTGTCAAAGTGTTGGGTACAATTGAGAAGACCGATGGATGATTAACTCCAAATGCAAGAAAGTTACTAGAAGCAAACAAAATAGAAACAACAAAGTATATAGTCTTGTGGATAGGGGGTGACAAATACCAAGTAAGTGGGCCGTGGGGTGATCAATGTGTGGTGGATGTGAAGGACATGGTGTGTACATGAAGAAGATGGGAACTAAACGGGATACCTTGCAAACATGCAGTGGCAACAAACTTGAACATGGCTCTAAATGGGATACAAGTACCAACTCCAGAAGGATGGTTTAATGCCATTTACTTGGTAAACACATGCAAGAAGGTTTACAACTATAAGGTAAACCCAATCAATGGTATGTCAATGTGGGCTAAGACTAATGTTCCAACCACACTTTTGCCACCAAAACATCACACACACCAAAGAAGAAAAGGGTCAGGCCATCAACTGAGGGGGATGATGCAGAGAGTAGGCTGTCAAAGAAAGGAGTTTCAATGACATGCACCAAATGTTTGGGGTAAGGGGCACAACAAGAGGGGTTGCAAAACATAGGGGAATACTTCTATTTCAACAAATTTTTAGTTGTGGTTTTTTGTCTTTGGTTTCATGTAACTCTGATAATGGCAATTAAGTACTTTGGTTGTATGAAAATTTATTTAGTTTCAATGGCATGCATAACAATTCAAGTTGGATGGATGTGCTTCTACAATTTATTTAGTTTCAATGACATGCATAACAATTCAATTAAGGTTTTAAGTATTTATATTATGTGCTTGTACATCACAAATCTGTTTTTGACTTGGATGGATATGCTTGTACAATGTATTTAGTTTCAATAGCATGCATAACAATTCAAGTTGGATGGATGTGCATGTACAATTTATTCAGTTTCAATGGCATGCATAAAAATTCAATTAAGGTTTTAAGTATTTATATTTTCTGCTTGTACATCACAAATCTGTTTTTGACTTGGATGGATGCGTTCAATATTATGATTGATAAATAAAGCAAAAACTTGGCTTACTCAAATCTGGATAACAAAGTACCATTCTTCATCCATTCATATAAACAGTACTTATATTAAAGCACAAACTTGGATAGCTCAAATCTGGATAACAAAGTAGCAATCTTCATTCATTCATAATCACAGTACTTACATTTGTACTTACGTGGACCTTAACTTATGTAAACCAAAACTTGATCCATGATAAACATCCATTACATCTTAACCATAATTACCAAAACACCAAAATACTTAAACACTAACATTACAATTACCAAAAGACACTGCTTCCATACTACAACCATGAACACCAAAAGAGACTGCTTCCAGACTACATTTAACAACTCCACCCCCACATGTTTACTACAAATACCACTCGTTCATCACGACGTGTAATTTGAAACTTCAACCATTTCCTGTATGCAAGCTTATGAAAGTGTTTGAAATACTCAAAGTCACCATTGATGGTCATATGATCAAGGATATTGTTTGGTCTTCTTACATCATCATAGAGACGCATTTACATCAGATGCTCTATGTTATCCATTCTAAGAAAAACAACACCAAAGTTTTGTAGCTCGTGCATCCTTACAAACTCAGCAGGAATAGTCTGTTAAGGAGAACAAAATGATTTTCAAACTGACAAACATAACAACAACGCTAAGAAAACTTTCTAACATTGGACACTTACCAGTCTGCCAATCTTACCAACATGCTTCTGAAACTGGAGATAGAAACAATTGGGATTGAATTGATCTAATATTATTGGGATTGAACTGATCTAACATTGTGTCTGTGTGTGTCTGTGGTGTTGCTCAGATTGATTGTGGGGTATAAGAATATCAAGGACTCATGCCATATAAATAGATGTACATTTATGATAGTATAAATTGAACCAACAAACCTACTATCAAAACTAATATCTTTCATTAATTAATGCATTAAAATTAAATTACAACCACCCAAAAGTCCCAAAACAGCCCATTGAAGTCTAATGCTACGTACATACTGACTTCAACTACCAAAAATCCAATTAAAGTCAACTATTTGACCACTATCTACATTAAACATAGGAAATTGCAGTGACAACAAAGAACACTAACCAACTAAGTAACAAAAAAAACTTTAACTTCCAACACAGTGCTTCCTTTTCCCTTAATTTTAATTCAAGATCATTCTTTCATCGCAACAAACCAGGAATGATGATAGTTGATCTTGCACACATTACAGAGTCCAACCAACCAAGAAACCTACACCTTGAACCCTGAAATAGAAAAGAAATAACAAAATTTCCCTAATTTTAGTCTAATAACCTCGAATTAGGTCAACAACAGTGAGGATGTTTTACCTGATCAGGACATGAATAAAACCTCATACCAGGATTTTGGGAGGTCCATGATGTGCGAATCACTGCTAACTTACCACAAGAACAAAACATCATTTTCGATTTTCAAAATCACAAGAGAATCACGGCTTCGTAAGTTTCTTCCATGTAAGAACAAGGCTGTGTAAATGAGAGTGACAGAGATAGAGCGCGAGAGAGAGAGAAGGGACATTTATTTAAGCGGTTAAGGAGAGAAGGTAGGGTAAAAGGACTAAAAAGCCCTCGTGTGCGTCTCACATGGGGCAACTTAACGTTGCAATGTGATGTCCAACGTTAGATTGGACCATTTGGGCGACAAAATGGATGTTTAAGGCTCATCTTGGTCGCTTTTAAAGTTAAAGGACCAAATCGGAAAAAATGACAAAGTTAAAGGACCATATTGACAATTAACTCTTATAATAACAATAAACTTGTATAATTTCTTAGATCATGTTTACAACATTTTTTTAATCTATAATTTGACCCTATGCCTGGGATATCACGAATTCATATACGGGATAATCTAAGAAATCGATATCATGTTTACAACACTTTCCAAAATCTATAATTCAACTCTATGTCTAGGATATCATGCATTCAAATACAGGATAATACAACAAACCGATTTGAATTACAATCTTTATTCAAATCACAAATACAAAATACCTTTGTTTTGATTTGAATTGAAATGAGACCAAATTTGGGTAGAATAACCATACTAAAATCGTTCATGTATGTTTTGCAGTGTTCAAACGGGTTATTTAAAGATGACAAAAATGGCAGTTGAGGGTGGTTAACGTTTGCGGAAAAATAACGACATGATCCATTTTCTTTACATGGATTCTATATCAGACGGGGGCGCTATCCCGCACCCCTCAAGGGCTCGCCGTTAGGTCTCAGCCCCTTGGAACACCATAAGGGAACCGCCTCGGACCTCTGTGTTCCCGATTTATCTATGAGTGCACTTTACACCATCGGAGTCAGACTGATGACACTAAAATCACCACAATTTCTGCAATCATCGTGAAACTTTGGAAAAAATAGAATCTAATTCAGGAACAAAGTTGTTGAACTTCACATGTTGTTGAAATAAAGCTACCAAGTGATACCAATTTCATTAGTACTTGCCTCATCTTTCGGTGCTTCCTCATTAACCCCCTCATTGATTCAACCACGATTACCGTCTAAATACAAGATTCAATAAAAAGAAGCAGGAACAACCATAAAAACATTTGTTGGAATGAAAATTTACGATAAACTATAAATGATGAGTTCACTTAATCTAAAATCAAATTAATTTAGAACATTCTATATGTAACACCCGCAACCCTGGGCTAGGAGATTAGCGGGTTGGCGGTACGTAATTGGTTTTCCGTATTTGATTATGTGTTTATTTAGTGTTAAATGAAAGTGATTAATGTGAAAATAATATGTATGTGTTGCTGGTGAAATTAGAAAGAAAAGAAAGTAGTATGTATGCATGTATGTTAAAATATGAATGCATGTATGAGTGAACATAAAAAGAATAGGATTTCAAAATCCTTATGCCACCTCCTGCTTGTTTTTACACAAATATATGTGTACGTGTATATGTTGTCTGCTCATTATCATCAAAAGTGTGCAACGTGTTTGTGTGTGTATTTTGAAAGCAAAACCAATAGTGAAGAAAAGTTGCCAACTTGAAATCCTAGAATCAAGATTTTGTGATCTTTAATTCAAAAGAAAGGTAAAATAGTGTTTATAGCTTGATATGATTCATGTTGATATTTTTAGATATTGAAAAGCATGAATTTATGTTGTTACACCATTTTTAAGTTTAAAAGACGGTTTGATAATGGGTTTTGGAGATTTGTTGTTATGATTGAGTAAAAAGATGTTTTTGATGATCTATATGCATGGTAAATGTTAAATATGTGTTTTGGTGGAAGAAATATGAAGTTAGAATGAGATTTGGAGAAATTTGGCTGAAAATCCGACACTTTGAAGAAGATGATAATCTGAAATTATGCGTGTAGCAGCGCTACACTATGGCGTCGCGGCGCGACATTCATAAAAACCGGTTCTTGTGTTCTCGGATTGTGAAAATCCGATTGAGACAACAAACCGACTTGGAAATCCGATTGTTAGTGAAATCCGACCCTAAATCCGAGACTTGTGAAGACCAAACACTGAAATCAGCATATGAAATCCGATTCTAAGTAGAATCCGCATGAAAATCCGATTGTTTGTTCTCGATTTTGAAATCCGATGCTCGTCGTAGCGCGACGAAGGGTATGTGGCGGTGCGACAGGCCCTAAATCCGAATATTGGCTTTTCTTTTATATATTTTGCTTGGTTTGAGTTAGTTTATTTGTTATGTGATTAAATTGAGTTGTTTTGGTAGATTTGAGATATAAATATATATGAGAAGATATTCGCGACTGATTTGATTGTTGATGTGTTTTCAGGCAATCAAAAGACTCAGTAAAATTAGACTTCTGAGCCCGTGTTGATTTTGAGGTGAGTGGACGTTAATCGCGGATGTTAAAGATTTCGGTTAATGTTATTGGTGTGATGCATGATTGTGATTGGATTGGATTGATTGAACTGTTGATTGTGTTATTGATTGTTGATATCTGCTGCATGAATATTTGGTCGATACGCACTCTTAGTATGAATTTGAGTTGCGTTGGGAAGTCAGCTATATGTAGAATTAGGCTGGGCTCGTTCACTGATTGGTTGAATAGTGTCAGCCTTACTTCAGAGGGGGAGTGCATTGCGCCAATTCAGTGGAGAGCTATCGGTAAACCTTTGCTTTGGCCGGCATTGGTTGTATGTTCTGCGCCGAACCGCCGGTCTTCTCGGGATACATGGTTACATGCTTTGATATTGACTGTGGATGTTTGCTTTTGGTGTTTAGCCTCTACTCACTTAGCTTTGTGCTAATTCCCCTCAGTTGTTGCTTTTGCAGGTTCGTGTTTGTGAGATTGGTAGAAGGAAAGATATGACCGAAACGAGCCAGTAGCTTTTGTAACACAACAATGATACTGATTTTGTGAACAATGTTTGTACAGTTGTTAATGTTGATTTGTATGTAAATGGTTTGTTTGTTTAAAAGCTTCTGCAGCGTAATTTAAAAAAATGGATTGAGTTTTCCGGTGTTACACTATATTGGCAGCAAGTGAGTCAAGACCTTAAACATGGTTTGGCTTTTTAAGATCAACCACCCTTTTCAATTTTTCTAGTTTCCAATAAAGATTCAAACCTAAACTTTGAATCCGATTTGTTTATTTGTCATTTGAAGTATTGTATATGTTAAAACAAACAATATTCAGAAATAAACATGAACACGATGAACAAAACATGGTACTCACATTGTCCAGTTTTTCGCTTACATTCAAGGCTAAAAGTTACTAACCTTGACCTAAGACAACTTTCTAACGATGGGTAATATACAATATATCTGTAATATTTACATAAATCGGTTCTTATAACTAGACCATGTTTTATCCATAGATCATCCTACTACCCTACATAACATTGACAAAATTGGCCTTCAATATAGAACTGATAACTTAACAACTTCATATTTCATTTAGTCTTTACGATAAAGATGAATAACTACTAAGCATATAATAAAGGCCAAATGGCTTTGAAAAGTAAGCAAATTGCAAGTTTGACCGGTGAATGAAACCGATTACATTTGTAAACTAGCTTATACTTATGAGTTTTATGTTGAACTCAAATTTCTTGAACTTGTAAAGTAACATAATGTAAAACTCCAAAGTACTTGACTACAAAACCTAATTAAAAAGAAGCAATCTTTGAGGAAATTCAAAGGGTATTGCGTCTTAGAAATATCAATGTCAAATGAAAATCAAGTTATTTCAAAAAGAATACTACATAGAAAATAAAATAGTACAAACATTTTGCTCATCCTTAGTTCTGACATGTGGCAGTCTAGAGAACGGTAAAATTGAAAAGCTACCAAAAATCAAAAAATCCACGTCCCTATTCTCTCCCATAGACTCCCGGCATCATTTTTTTAAATACCCATCAAATCTTCAATTAATCATATCTTCTTCATGTTTAAGTGTAACACCACCTTTGCTATTATTAAATACTGTAAAAATTTGAGTTTTTAAACTGCATGGGTCAGTTTGCAAATTTAATATTTACCTGTTTTGTTAACTTCTAATGATTTAAAACAATGCAGCGGAAATTTAGAAACCAAACAAACCCTATTAACTATTATAGTTCAAAACACTATGATTTGCCAATTATATTTACATATCAAAACTTTGCCAAATCACACAATACTGGTGTTACTATATATCAACAACCAACCATAGTATCAAAATACCATATACAGTGTTCCTTCCTAAAAGGTATTAACAACTCCCAGCAGTGATCCCCTCTCACTAGGCATACGTAGTCTTTATCTGTAAAAGGGAAATATCAACAATATTAGCTATATAAAATAGCTAGTGAATACTAATAGGCATGAATAGCAATAAAGCAAGTCACATATCTGGAATAAGCAAACATTGTTATCCTATCACATAGCGGAGTGTTGACATGTCCAGCGGTTGTTATCTTTTGCGGGATAGCTAATCCAGCTAAACAACTTCCACCGGGGGAATCAAACACTACCATCCGCGCTGGTTTCACCACATAAGTGAATCACCATGCTCCAGTTTCATAGGCTCAGCCATTTAAGGCAATCACCCCAGATAATCTAAGGAACGGCACTCGAGTACCGTTGATCCAGAACATTATGCCCGAAGGCCCAGGATCCAGCCGAAGCTGGCCTTAATCATAAATTTGTCCGGACATACATTTAGCTCATCAATACCCTTTACAGGGACAATTGCATGCATGCATTTACAGATAACTTGTATTCAACAATATATGCACATGTACTTAAATACATGTCTTGCAAATCATTTATCTTAACAATACTTACTTCTTGATCTTACTTGCATACATATAGCTTTCATGTGTACAATATGTAACATACAATACCCATATAAATCAATTTGCATTTAAACCTCCCTTTATTAAACTCATGGAAGTCGGTACTCACCTGAAAGGCTAATATCACGTAAACTACAGTATTGGACTCCTTGAACAGTTGGAATACTTAATTACAGCTTACACATATCAGATTGTATTTAAAATAGAACTGTCAAAAGAGCAGGGCATGTCAGGTGACTTCCCAGGCACGCCTGTACCCTAGTCACAGACCCCCCGTACTGCAGGGCACACCCCAGGTACGCCCCGTGACCAAAGGCACACCCCCTGACCCTCTAGGGTTTGGCACGCCCATGCCTACCCGGGTACGCCCTAAGGCACGCTTGGATCTTGAGAGGCACGCCCGTGCCTTTCAATACACAACAGCAGGTTCGATCATAACCTATTGTTTCCATTTCCAAATTGCACCAAATCAATTTCCAGACCCAAGATTTCATTCATATGTGAACCTATGCTACATAAACAAGCTAAAAACACTATCTTTACAAACTTTAACAGCCGATTCATGATTTGGGACCAATTTATCTATTTTGACCCATTTTCACAAATCCATCTAATTCAATCACAAACATCAATTTAATTCAACAAACTGATTTCTAATCATCTGGAATTGACCCATTTGGACCTAAACTTGGAATTGATAGAACTTGGAGGAACTTACAAGGATTAAAGAGATGATGATGATAAGAAGATTATGTAGAGCAATCAAATGAATACACAATAGATTCAAGTAGAGAGAATGTATGGAAACACCTTAAAGTGTGTGTTTTGTATTCAATAATATGTCAAAAGGTTACAAGGAAAGTAGGCTACAATACTATTTATACTAAATACAAAGTAAATCATAAAAGCACTAAATTGTGACTAGACTTTAAACACAAATGTAACTCTAACATTCTCCCCCTTGTTTAAGTCTAGCTCATATTTCTTTGACGTCTGATCATTTTTCTTTCATCGCGTTTGGCATTGAATAGCTTTATGACTTTAGTTAATCTGACTCTGGGCGCTTCGTCTACTTCATCCTTTAAGCTCATACTATAATCCAAAATTTTTAAGGTCAAAATCTTCAAAGATCCATCTGAGTAGGTATCAACTTCTTTGAACCTTAAGAAGAACTTTTCTATTTTACTGTTAAACAAAACAATCCCTTCATCTCCTTCAAACTCTTCATCATCACTCCAGACAACTTGAAACATCTTCAGTTGGTCAATTTTTGAATGCTTTGTGTTTGGCTTCAGCAGATTTATTTTGGCTTTATCAGATTCAGCTCCCAATTGAAGATCAGTATATTCTGCTATTTGACATCTGTGCCTGATGAACTCCGTGAGCTTCTTATAACCAGCTAAATCTTTAGCATTTTTTTCTAATTTCATTTCAAGCTCCTCTAGAAGAAAATTAACGTCACTAAGGTTTAAGAATTTTAGGTCCACATGCCCAATTGTATAACTTTTCATATCCGAGCTTGTGACGATATAGCTGAACATTTCTTTGTAGACAACTCTCTGAATTCCAACAAAATTGAGTTTTATGATCTGATATTTTGACTTAACTTCCTCTTTCTTTGTAGTGTGCATATTGAGAATCATCTTTGCTTGAACATCCTCTGCATCTTTTGCACCCATCATATTCACGTCCAACATCTCTTCTATTTCCTCTGTGTAGATGTTGACAAAATTTTCTTCTAGAAAGGCCACTGGTATATCTTGATACCTCTAGTTTCTAACGGTTTTCTTCAGGGCCTCCCTAGTTAGTACATAGCTTTTCTTTACATTTGGTAAGGACCCAGTGTGAACCGGATCTATTTGAGCAGTTTTAGGGATATTCCATTCTAACTGTTTTGATATTTCTCTGATTTGACTTTCTTTCAACTGTTGTTTTCTGATGTCTGAAGGAGTGACTCTGAATTGCTTAGGAGATGGCCGAAATTGTTTTGTTACTTCTTTATGCACTTGCATTACACTATCCAAATTGTATCTTTCAAGCCCTGATTCATCAACAATCTCGGAAGAATGCTTTTCAACCTCTTGCTTGCTCAACCATAAGGCTAGCGTCAATCCTCATCCTCTGCCTCAACCTCAGGCACATTTGACTCCTCAAATTCAACCATTTCAGTCTGCTTTCCCTTGTATTTTTGTTTGAACGATGTTTCCTCCAATCTGGCAGCAACTGCACCGATTCGCTGAGCAGCCGGGGTATCAAAATAAGTTTTTAAACGTTTCTCCCCCTCAGGACGATCGGTGTCTGAGTCATCATCGTCATGCCTAGGTCGTTTTGATGACCCGGCAGCAGCTTTACAAGTAGACTCCACCTCAGTTCTCAATAATGATCAGATATCTAAATCCTCTGAACTGCTATCACTTTTTCCAATCAACTTAACCATCAATAAGCTCTTTAACTCATCCACTGATAGGGCATCTGTAACCGTATCCTTTACTTCCATTTCTTTCTGTTCTACTAAATCATCCAATTTCATTTCAATTCTTGTCAATCTGTCAAGTTGTAATCTTTGAATATCATCAATTCTTACGTGCAAATGTATCCTCGGATATGGCCTGTGAAGGCTTCGCCTATAGTAGTTCCAGCTGGTCTATCACTGAATAAACCAGTTATTGCTTCAAGTTTTTCCCTGTGTTTTGAAAGAAAATCAACAATCTGTTGATAGTTATCGATGTGAGCAGAAACGACAGGTGTGGCCTGGAGAGGAGTGCCACTTGTTTCAATAACAGTTTCCTCCAAATAAGGATCCGTTAGATTATGTGCTTTATCTCCGTGTGATGAAACAATATCCTATTGAGAGGATATTGAGTGGCTTGGAGGGGTTTGTGCATGCTCTGGTGGGAAGCCAGAGTCTTTTTCAATGCCAGGTATAAACCCGACAGTGGATGTGGTGTCCCGGCTAGAAATGGCTGGGGGAATCTCAGCACTCACATTTTCTTTTCTCCCAACACTCACTCCCTCATTTTGTTTTTGCCTCTCAGCATCTTCATCTACATTAAGCGCAGTAATATCATCATATATCAATTACGTATCAATATCTGAAAAATCCATCATTTGGTCAAAATCAAGTAAACTAGTATGTACTCTTTGACCATCAGGACCTAACTCCTCCTCAATCTGTTCAGGAAACATTTTCTCGATATGTTTTTGGAACGAATCAGTATCACTTTCAGATATGTCCAGAGCAATTCCCTCTCTAAGCTCACTAACACCTTCACTTTCTTCTCCACCCCTCTCATTTATATTTTCTCTTTGCTCTCCCCTGTCAGCTTCTCCCGTAGAAGACTGACTCCTAATTTGACTAGCACTCGGGGATCCTAACGTTGGGATAGGATCAACAGGCTCTTGTCGATCCATAAGAACAATGTTATGTACTCTCACATACTCCTGGACCACTTCACTTTCCAGATCCAACAAATGTACTTACTCAGCAGGCATCACGAATGGTTGAATATCAGGCATCGCCGGAATTTTGTATAATTTTATCATCATCTGAATCCGCACTGCTGGCTTCAGAAGGATTGAAAGTGAATATGTGGTTCAATGGGTGAGATGTTATGAGTTCGGTGATTATCGGGTATTCAAATTTGGTTATGTCTGGTAGAAAGTAGGCATTGTTGAGTTGGTTTGGTAGGTAATTGGCTTGAGGGTAAAGGGTATTTGAAGGAATTTGAGCCATGTGTGAAATAAAACTGTTAGAACAAATCTCAAAAATTTGAAATTTTTTTGAAAATTCCTAAGTGTTGGCAAAAAACCGACACTTAGAAATACGACATGATGAAATCCGATACCCTTTTTGTTTCAAAATCTGACATATGTTAAAATCCGATTGAATTTTCTTTGAAAATCCGATACAAATGAAATTCCGAGTCTATTTTTCAAAATCCGATGAGTTTTCAAAAACCGACACTCATTTGAACTTGAAATCCGATGAATCATTTAAGTAAAATCCGACAAGTTGAAAGACTTGAAATCCGACATTTTCAAAATCCGATGATATTGAAAATCCGGTATGAGTTAAAATACGACAACCAGTCGGATTTACATGAAATCCGACAACTACTCGGATTTTCATGAAATCCGACAACTTTGAAATCATTTGCTTTGATATTAATTCCGACACTTGACAATGCGAACATTCGGATTTGTCAAAATCCGATTGAACATGAAATCCGATAAACTATCGGATTTTCATGAAATCCGACAGTTCATGTTTATGAACACACTACTTGTTTCGACAATCCGATTCTTTCAAAATCCTCACTTCTTTCATTTATCACTTAATAATCAACATATTTGTGAAATTAAACCTAAACTAAAAACTCCTTTTGAGTCAAACAACACAAACACTAACTAAAACCCTCCCTCGTTTAGACCAACATTTCCGATTAAACTCTCGAAAAAAAACCGACAGATTTAAAATCATGAAATACACAACTCAAAGATCGATTATCTTGAAATCGACATACAACCCATTAATCCACACCTAAAACCGAGTCCAATCATGTGAACAACACATATGATTTTGAAGATTTGAGCATCGAGTGATTCGAGGGTTTTTCAGTCAAAAGAATCAACTAAAATCTATTTAAATGGTGATGAAATTGCAAACGAAGTATACCTTTGGAATCAAAATGGTATTGCGAACTAAGATCTGTTGTTTATTTTCACAAATGAACACTTTGAAATTCTTAGATTCTTTGAACACTCGGTTTCTTGAAAAGCTTTGGAAAACCGATAATGAAGTCGGATTTGTGTTTTTGTAGAAAAACCGACCCACGAAATCCGAATGGGTAAAATCCGATCCACAAGAAATTCGGAACCCACAAAACCGATAAAACACTTGGTTTTGGTCAAAATCCGATTAAAGTATCGGAATCCGACAAAATTATCGGAATCCCACAAAAGTATCGGAATCCGACAACTTTTAGCGGATTTTCAACACTTCTCATTAGAAATCTAATTTTTCAAATCATTCCACTCCCCCTAAACTTCACATTTCATCTTTAAAAATAATTCTTTGATTAGGAAGATGGAATTTTTTTTAAAAATTTGACAAATTTTAATTCAAAAACAAAAATAAAACTCCCCCTCAAATCATGCACAGATGTACAACAATTTGAGATGAAGAAAAAAATATTTTTGAATTTTGTTTGTTTTGTAAATGTTTTAGATTTTTCATTTAATATATAAACAAAACCTGATATGTTTTCTCCCCCTACAAGTATGAACCTTCAGTGATTCATAACTTGTATTTGATTTGTCTGTCCATCGACTGAATTTGACCTGCACAACTAGCACATACCATGTAAGATCTGTTGATTCTGAATGTTATGTTAAACTGTCAAATTCAACATTCCTAATCTTGACACTAAAGCATTAAAACGAGATTCATCTAATGCTTTGGTGAAAATATCAACAAGTTGATTATCTATTTGAACATATTTCAATTCAATTAAACCTTTTTCAGCATAGTCTTTTATAAAATGATATATGATGTCAATATGTTTCGTTTTAGAATGATGTACCGGATTGCATGTAATTGCAATGGCACTTTGAGAATCACACATTAGAGGGATTTTGTTATATACCAGACCAAAGTCGGAAAGCTGAGTCCGAATCCAAAGGCATTGTGAACAGCAGCTAGCAGCAGCAATGTATTCTGCTTCAGCTGTTGATGATAAAACACAATTCTACTTCTTGGATCCCCAACAGACTAGTCTGTCTCCCAAAAAGTATGCACTCCCAGATGTGCTCTTTCGGTCTAGCATGCATCCGACATAATCTGCATCAGAATAGGAAATTAGCTCAAACCCAAAATCCCTAGGATACCACAAACCTAGATCCGGGGTACCCTTAACATATCTAAAAATGCGTTTAACCGCCAGAAGATGAGATTCTTTAGGATTTGCTTGGAATCTAGCACAAAGGCATGTAGAATACATAATATCCGGCCTACTAGCTGTTAAATATAGCAATGAACCAATCATCCCTCTATAAGTTTTCAAATCTACTGCTTTTCCTTCCGGATCAGCAAATAGTTTTGTTCGAGAAGCCATGGGTGTTGAGATTGATGAACAGCCAGTCATATCAAATCTCTTTAACAGATCTTTGATATACTTAGCTTGATTTATAAAAATTTCATGGCTAAATTGTTTAATAAGCAATCCGAGGAAAAAATTAACTTCCCCCATCATGCTCATTTCAAATCGCTTTTTCATAGAATTAGAAAATTCATTGCCATACTTAGGATTCGTAGAGCCAAATATTATGTCATCGACATATATTTGTACCAATACATAATCATTTCCAATTTCATTTTTAAACAATGTGGTGTCAGTTTTCCCTTTGATGTATCCTTCGTTTAGCAGATGTTCTGACAGCTCATCGTACCAAGCTCTTGGGGCTTGTTTTAAACCATATAGAGCTTTGTCCAGAATGTAGACGTCATTGGGTCTGTTAGGATCTACGAAACCTTCAGGTTGACTGACGTACACTTCCTCTTTTAGTTTGCCATTAAGGAAGGCAGTCTTCACATCCATTTGATACACCGTGAAGTTTCTGTAGGAAGCATAGGCTAGGAAAAGTCGAATTGCTTCTATTCTTGCTACAGGGGCGAAGGTCTCATCATAATCAATCCCTTCCTGTTGATTATACCTCTTAGCCACTAGCCTAGCTTTATTCCTAACCACCACACCATCAGAATCCCTTTTATTTTTAAACACCCACTTCGTTCCGACAATAGATTTGCCATCAAGTCGCGGAACTAGTCTCCGAACTTTGAGTCGGTCAAACTGATTTAGCTCTTCTTGCATAGCTATAATCCAATCAGGATCAGCTAGAGCTTCCGAAACTCGTGTGGGTTCGACCATGCTTAGAAAACTAGAGTGTTGACATATATTATCTGTGGTAGATCTAGTTTGGACACCGGAGTCCAAACATCCTATGATTTGAGTCTCTGGATGACTCTTCAGCCAAACAGGTTCGGGGGATTGAACCTGAATGAAGTCATTAAGATTTTGAAGATCAATTGAATTTGTAGTCTGTTGAACTGTAGATACACTAGGTGGCTTAGTTATTAACACAGACTCCTGCTGAATATCCTGCAAGACAGTAGGTGTGTTATCATTCTTTTTAAAGAAATCAAACATAAAATCCAAGCTTATATCTTCTGCATGTGCGAATGACTCATCTGTTTTGTTATTTGTAAAAATTGAATGTTTGGATGAGTTAGGTTTACTCGTTAAGGAATTTAAATTGACTAAATCGTCAAACATAACATTTATGCTTTCGACAATCATGTTAGTTCTCCGATTCAGAATTCTAAAAGCCTTTTTATCCATTGAGTAACCTAAAAAGACTCCTTCATCGGCTTTCGAATAAAACTTTGATAGTTTGTTCGATTCATTCAGCACAAAGCACCTATTACCAAATACATGAAAGTATTTGATATTAGGTACTACTCCATTACATAATTCATATGGAGTTTTATTAAAGCGACGATGTATTAAGGATCTGTTTTGGGTGTAGCATGCGATATTCACGGCTTCAGCCCAGTAGGATGGTGGTAGCTTTGAGTATTGCAACATTGTTCTGCCGGCTTCAACCAAAGTTCTGTTTTTCCTTTCAACTACTCCATTTTGCTCCGGAGTATATGCTTCCGAGAACTGATGATTAATTCCCTCAGAATCCAAGTAGGAATCTAAAGTTCTGTTTTTGAACTCTGTCCCATTGTTTGTTCGAATACTCTTCACCGGTTGTCCGTTCTGAGTCTTGTGTTTATTTAGAAATAGAATCACTTGTTGTGGTACCTCACTCTTATGACTCACGAACTGGACCCAAGTGTACCGGGAATAATCATCCACCATCACCAAAATATATCTCTTTGTATTTCTGGACTGGACTTTCATTGGTCCGCAGAAGTCCATGTGGATCAACTGTAAAGGGGCGGTAGTGGAAGATATCTGACTCACTTTGTGTGCAACTCTCTTCATTTTTCCCGCTTCGCAGTCCTTGCAGAGATGATCTTTCTCAAATTTATGCTTCGGTAGACCTCTGATCAAGTTACCATTCACCAGCTTGTTTATATTTTTGAAATTCAAATGCAACAACTTGCGATGCCATGACCAGTTTAGATCTGATGATGCTTTAGACAGCAGGCATACTGGTGCACCCGAACCTTTCTCAGACAAGTCAATTGTATACAAATTTGACTTTCTGTTGCCACCCAAAATTTCTGCTCCATCTTCTGTTCTTAACGAATACGAGCTTTTCATGAAAACTACTTCCATACCCTTATCACAAAATTGTCCTATACTAACAAGATTGTGGCCTAAGCCTTCCACATAGGACACCTTTTCTATCTTCAAATTTCCTTTTTCTATTACCCCGTGGCCTAAGATCGGTGAAACTTGATCATTCACAAACTTTACATTTCCCGTGTACTTGCTCACAAAATGTTTGAGAAGACCTTTGTTCCCCGTCATATGTTTTGTGCAGCCCGAGTCCATGTACCAAAGATGATCTTTCTGCACATGGAAAAGAAACTAGTTTGATTTGTTGTGTTAGATGTTTCAGGTGTTTTAATAACATTCAAACTTTCTTTGTTAAGCATTTTCTTTACAATCCATTTCCCAGTTGATTTAATCACAGGTGAAAAATGCTTTTTTTTACAACATACATGCTTTTCGCTTTGGGTTGAGATGACAAAGTTGTATTCATCATTTGTTTTTGTTTCTTCGTTGAATATGATATAAATGATGAATTTAAAACAGCTTTCTGTTGAGCTTGTTTGAAAGATGCGAATTTGTTATGAATTACTAGAGTTGGAGAATATTTTTGATTGTCATTCATTATGTTCATATGTTCTCTCCACTGTCCTGGGCGGACTGGTATCTTTCGGTTAGCATACCTTTTTAATAATCCTGCTTTTTGATGTTTGTGAATCCATTGGTGAATAATAAATCCATTCTTGTTGACAAACCAAAACAGAATCTTATCATCATTGGGATTCTTCCGGTTTTTGTTGGATTTTAATCCTC
Organism: Dittrichia graveolens; assembly: GCA_038502395.1. Taxonomy (NCBI): domain Eukaryota; kingdom Viridiplantae; phylum Streptophyta; class Magnoliopsida; order Asterales; family Asteraceae; genus Dittrichia; species Dittrichia graveolens. The sequence goes on along the minus strand of JARJIL010000009.1, from coordinate 56,375,522 downwards.
TTTTCAGTTTATTTTGATGATATTCACATTTGAACTTACATTGTCCTTCAGGACAGCCATCTCTAGTACAACACATTTTGTTATCAAGTATTTTTGCTTTTGAGCTTTCTGTTTTGACTTTCCAAGAAAAAAGTAACTCACAATTTTTATTACAGTATGATTTATGGATGTTACAAAATGGTTTCACTTTGTTCTTGGAATCAGCATTGATTACATGTGCTTTCTTTTTCTTATTTCTTTCGGATCTTCCTTCGCAATCCACTTCATTGGTGCTTTTGTCATCTTTCTTTTCTTCACATCTTTGATGTTTGACTTCTTCATGCTTTTGCTTGAAACTTCTTTCCCTTTTGATTGAGCTGATTTTGTTTTAGAAAAGGAAGTTTTGTTAGACACATGAAGTGATTTAGCACATTTTAAAGCATGCACAGTTGACGACTTTTTGATATTTGGCATTTCAGGAATGTGCTTTGTTTTAGAAGATGATCCTTTCTCTGTAATACTGTTTGGATCACAAAATTGATTGCATTTATGTGACATGAACTCTCTGCAAGCCTTCGGACACTGTGGATACACAATATCCAGATACCTGTCCAATTCAGTTAGCAATCTTTCCACTTTATCTTCAAACATTCTTCGTTCAATGCCATTCGAAATAAATTGTGGAATAAGATATTGTGCAATATCATAATTTTTATCTTTTTCATCAAATATTTCAATCTTTATTTCAGATGCAGCGGAATTATCTTCTTGTTAAGATTGAAGATTGTTTCTTTTAAAACACAATTTTCCACATCAAATTTAATTTTCTGATCCATGCATGCAACTTCAAGCAATTCCTGCCTCCTTTGTAATTCCATATGTGGAATATAAACTCGAGCAATTCCATCATTTCCTTCTTCAACAGCTTTCTTTACCGTAGGTGGGATAGGAATGAAACATTCTTTTGATGAACAAACACCACTCTTCTCTATGTCTGCATATGACGCGTTCAGTTCATCATAATTAATTGAGTTTTGCATTTTCTTTGTTGTTTTTCTTTTTAGTTCTTCTTCATGTTTAATTTCTTCCTCTCCCACAAAAATCATTTTTGAAGTCCAACCTTGATTCATTCTTTCTAATTGGTACAGTTGAGTGCAATTGATCTTTTAGAAAAAGTTATTTTCATCATACCCTAACCCTTTATATCTGTTCTTGACATTTGGTTCAAGGTTTTTAAAAATACTGTGACGTGTGCTTTCTAACTCTTTCCTCAAGAAGTTGAACTTTTTCATCAAGATTCCTTTTCTCCTTCATTATTAAATTAAGATTTATCTCAGTAGACAGTTTGGCTGCATTCAAGTCATGCACTTTTAACTCTGTTTCTTTTTGTAATTTGTTGAGTGCATTTTCTTTGTCTTTTATTTCTTGTTGAAGCTGTTCTATTTTTGATAATTGCGTTTTTAATTCAACTTCACTTTTCGTTGCTTGTTCCATTTTAGATTTATATTCTTTTCATGCAGCTTCTGGTTCTTGTTCGTGAGTGATTGATTCTGGGAAGTTAAGATCTCCACCTGTTGCATAAGAGTTAGTATGTACTTAGTAGGAAATTCAGAATCATCTGTCAATATCTTCTCTTCATTCTCAGCAACAGATGGGTTGGTGCCTTCAGTAGCAACCTCAGGTTCAATCTCTTCCTCTTCTTCATACTCACTCTCCATGTCTGACTCATCAAATCTGCCCATAAATCCAGAGTCATTTCCCACGATTTCATCTTCGCTTTCCCCATCGGTTTCCTCAAACTCACACTCCTCTACCTCAACCATTAGAACAAATTGTGCGTAGACATTTGGATCTTCATCACTATTATCAGTGTCGGATAAGAATTGATCCTTTTCTACAAGTAATGCCCTTCCACTATTTCTTTGCTTGATGAGGTTGAGTTTAGGCTTGTAATATTTAGAGTCCTTAACCTTGGGCTTTTTGCAATCCTTAATGAAATACCCAGTTCCACACAGATGTAGCATTTGCGCTCCTAGGCAGTTTCTACTTTTCTTTCATACCTCCTTTCCAATCTCTGACCATCCTTCTTTGGGAATTGGTCATCTCTCATTCTAGAGCCAGATGTGAACCTTTGCCTGTTGTTCGTCTTGTTCTTCAAAAACTTATTTTGCATCATGTTGGTCAAATAGGTCATTGCATCCATGAACTTTTCATTATCAACCACATTCTCTTCCTCTGAATATAAAGAATCTGTCTCTTTAACTTGTTTCATTTTAACAGACTTTGTTGAGCTCTTAACCCTTTTCTCATTCACAACCAGAGCCAGTGGATCTACAGTGTCTTTTTGTGTACCCAAACCAACATCATCCTGATATTGATTTAGTTCCTCAAATATCATATGATGAGTAACTTTGTTGAGGTTCTTTTGATTCATCTGTCTGTAGATTGCCACTTGGGATCTCCATTTAGTCCCTAGAGAGTTTAGAAACCTAGTATTCTTTGTGGGATTAGAGTAATCATCAAGTTTCTGGTTTCTAAGGTCATTGAGTAGCTTACAGTAGCGACTGTAAGTTTCAATTAGTGCTTCCCCTTCTCTAGCTTTAAAATGATCAAAGGAGTTAACCAGTGTAGTCTCCTTGATCCAGAACCCTGACTCTGTGCCTTCCATCTGACTCTTAATCTCGTCCCATATCTCTTTTGCAGTGTTGAGGCCATTCACCTTGATGTAAAATTCTCAAGAAAGGCCATGTTTTAGATAGTATTTTGCTTTACGATCTGCTGTGGCTTTGTGTTTTTCCTAAGCTGTATACTCAGATGGAAGCTTTTCTCGGTGGATTTCATCCAAGGGTGGATTATGATGAGGATTTGCTTCTTGATCTATCCTAAAGATACCATTTCCTTCCGGTACGCTTTTCTTCATTTCCTCACCATATTGCTCATTGTTGTCTATAAAATCCAGGAAACGACCTTTCCATACATGGTATTCTCCTCTGTACAATACTGGTGACTTCGTGTCTAAACCGAATGAAAGTGTTTCACTATATGTACTCATTCTTGCTTTAGGATCTTTTATTTATAAGATATTTGATTGAAGAATTCTTGTTTATACTGAAATCCGATACTCACTGAAATCCGAAACTCACTCAAGTCCAAAATCCGAGACTTAAAATCCGATACCTATCAAATCTCTAAAATCCAAGACTTAAAATCCGAGTGAATTTGAAATCCTAGATTCAAATTCCGATAGTTGAAATCTGATAGAAGTGAATTCCGATTGATTCAAAATCCGATAGATTTGAAATCCGATAGGTTTTGAAATCTGATAGGTTTTGAAATCCGATAGGTTTGAAATCCGAATGCTTTGACAATCCAAGGAAATCCGAGATATTGAAAACTGAGTTAGAAATCCGGTTAATTCAAAATCCGAGAAATTCAAATCCGATGATTTGAAATCCGAGAGAATTCCTTCCAACTTTGTAAATCCGATCAATCAAATCCGTTGATGAAATCCGTGACTCCAAAATCCGATATTTTGCAAATCCGAAACTCAAAACCAATGGCAAACTAATCAATCCTATAGCAAACCCCAAATCCGCAACTCAATCCTTGTATTCCCAAAATCCGCAACACAGAATCCGATAGAAAAGTATCGGATTCCGATAGAAATCTTCGGATTTTGTAAAATCCGATTGTTCTTGAGACTAAATCCGATAGTTCTTGCAACTGTTGTAACCGCCAACTTTCAAACTTCAAATTCCTCCGAATTTTGATCAAATTCGTGAATTTCTTCTTCCAGAAGGTTCGTACACACTCGAATTACAATTCATAATCAATTTTACAACAAAATTCAACCTCTAGAATACATTTTAGATCAATTTTTCTCAAACAACCGAAAAATACAAAATCTCAAATTCAACAAAAACTGTTGTACTGATTGATCGCAAACTTACGCAGATTTACTTGAATGATGATTGCGAATCAAATAGGCTTCTAATCCTCCATTTTCATTCACAATTCGATAGAAATTAGATTGCACAAAAAGTCGACCAAAATACCTCAAATCCGACAAATTGCTTCGGATTGTTGCTGTTTTCTCTTGAAATCTTCAATCAAGAACCTTTTCTTAGCAAAGATTAGGCTCTGATACCAATTGTATAACAATCAAATGAATAAACAATAGATTCAAGTAGAGAGAATGTATGGAAACACCTTAAAGTGTGTGTTTTGTATTCAATAATATGTCAAAAGGTTACAAGGAAAGTAGGCTACAATACTATTTATACTAAATACAAAGTAAATCATAAAAGCACTAAATTGTGACTAGACTTTAAACACAAATTTAACTCTAACAGATTAAGAGTAGATTTCTAGTTTGATTGATGTTTGTTTCCAGCCTTGTATGATCCTTGCTTGGAGTTCTCTTCAAGAACACAAAGAAAGAATGGTGAGGTGTGTATGTGTGTGTGATTACATATGAACGTACTGAGAGGATATACATGGGAACCAACTTTAGGTTCTCATTTATCCACAAGGGGTATTTTATTCCCCTTTTCAACATACAACTCAACGCACAAGTACCCGTTTTAACTAACGGGAATATTTTTGGAAACCTCGTTTGAAACCATTTAATATCTAATCATTTTTATCTACTTTCTTTATTACTTTTAGAAACCCACTTAATTAACCAATAACATATTCTCTATCAATACTTAAACATATACTTTTAATTTAATTCTTTTAAATTAATTCTCGTACCTATGGCGCGCATGACTAGACCCGATTGAGGATGTTACATTAAGAATTATAACAAAAATTTTATACCAATAAATCCAAATTTTCATCATTTTTAAAACAAAACTAGTTTAACACGTTTTTGAGAAAAAAGAAAGAAACATGTAGCGTTGAAAATGCAACTGACTCTATCTGAAAATTGCAAAATGCAAGTGCATCTACCTTAAAAAATATCCAAAAAGAGAAGCAGTATCAAATCATGATAATGAAACAAAAATACCAAAATACTTTTCCACGAAATATTATCACTTTCATACAACAAGTCATTCAACAATCATTTTTAACTTTAAAACCACCCTTTGAATCTTCAAACTGATATGTTGCACACTGAAACTAAAGCATACATTGTTTCACCTCTCATAAGACTATTTGAGACTTATGTTGCAGCAATCAGTTCAAATTGAGGAGAGAAAGGGGTATGAAGCGTCACAAAGTTAGATCCATGGCTGGTAAGAATTGTTGGGTAGAATCATGACTATCATTTGACAAAGGCAACATTGGTCACTGATGAATGAGATATTAGCTAGAGGAGATTAAGAGATTGTTGATTGGTTCAAATCTAATGAGAAAGAAATGAGAAGGAGTCGGTAATAAATGTTTATCACTTGTTTTTGTTTTTTTAAATAGCGTATGAAAAAGAAATTATCCGAATAACAAAAATAAGAAAATTTATGGCAAAAAAATATCTAACATATGAGCTTGAAAAGGGTACTAATATTTAGACCCCATCCCTCTCACATATCAGCAAGGTCATATCAATTAATTACAGTTTTTAATGAAAGTCATACACTCACGTACATTACATCATATGAGGTCAATTTATATTTACAAAAGGTACAAATAAAATCACTCAATTGAAATGTTGAAAAGTCAACATTATCAAACTATGGGTTAAAAAGTTGATTTTATAGTTTTTGTTGTATTCTCACCGGTTGTAGCAGGACTTTTGTCAAACTTGTCTCTCACTTGAGGTTATCAAATCTTTCTATTACATCCGATAAGTACATGTGAACTCGTAACTAGAGTATATATCCTCCTTTTTATTTTTAAGTACATTAGTTTAATATCCCGTGTATAAACATTGGGGAATATTGATGTAAATTTTAAGCATTTATGGCGTGAAACCTTAAACATATAACAAATCAAAATACCAATAACAAATCAAGAAACATTTGTGAAAATTGGAGGATGAATAAAGAAAATTGATATACTCACAAATTTGAGCCGATTGCTGTTACTAGAATTAAAAATTAGGAATTTACATGGAATCCAATAGTTGATGGTGATTTTACACAAAAGATTTACGATAATAGTTGAATCAGAAATTAGGGTCTCGTTGAAGAATACTTTAAATGACATGGGGGATATAGAAACCGTTTCTACTTAACATTCACACCCAACTCAAAATTCACGGGTTAAGGCTTTTCACGTAAAAAAATTATTTGTTAGTCATTTTAGGAAATAAATAAGGCTGATTATTGAGAAAAAAAAATATAAAAATGGAATAATGACATCATAACGCTTTTCTTTTTATATATATTACATATGCAAACTTGTAACCCTTTCATAACCTCTTGTCCCTTTCTTTTATATGTTTTCTTTCCTTGTATCTCATTAATTGGAGAATGGTTAATAATAAGAAAAGAAGAATTAGAAGTCAAAACAAACAAACTCTTACAAACTTGAATACGTCTTTCATTTTTGTGCTTTGGGTGTATATGATATTTTATAAGTTAAGAGGGGCATATATGATATTTTCCCTTTTCTCTTATTACACCTAACTCAAGAATTATCTCTCACAAACATGTTGCATTAAACTAACTCAATCTAAATGGATCATATACTAAAACTTTTTACTAAATCATCAAGAACACTCCGGAACACCAAAGTGTTGAGTATGTAGGTCTGCTTAAATGCCATTGTTGAGTTTTAAGGCTTCAAAAGCAATTAAAGAATATGCAGAATAAAAACTGTTAATTTACTTTAAAAGCTCCACACTATTCAATAGAAAAACAAGAAACAAAGTAGGATTAAAAATCATACCATTATACTCAAAACTTGATTTCTCAGATTGCTAACGGAATTTACATCGCTGCTACAGCTTCACAAACCGTGCTTTTAGATCACACAAGGAATCACCACGAACTACGAAACTTAGGAATGATTGCGTGTGTGTTCGACTCAAAAATACAAACCTAATGGTTTGTGTGTTTTATGTTTTTCGGCCGAACCAAAAAAGAGAAGGAGGGGGAGAGATTTTCTTGTTGATTTGCAATTCTGATTTAATCTACATTTGTTTCCTATTTAAACATATCTAAGCTCAAGTCTATTAAGATTAAGCCCATCTTAATTAGACTTTCATACAATACAAAACTATCCATCAAGTTTGAATAATTTACTAATTACTCTAAACCTTTAATTAATTAATAGACTTATTAATTTATCAACCTTTAAATATTAAAATAATATTTAATCAGGTTTACTTGTAAATAATAAATAACTATTTATTATTTATTTCTTTCAATATTAAAATTAAAATAATATTTAATCAGGTTTACCCGAACTTCGAAAATAAATAAAGGAAATATTTTGTTGAGAAATAATATTGTGAATTGGATTGAAAAATATATTAGATAATTATGTTGGACAAGTTGAGTCATATTGGGTTAAATATGTATGTACATGTTGGACTTATATATATAAGGATTAATTGACTAGTTGTATATATTATTGGATTTAATGTTATTGGGCTCTTCAATGTGTATTGGGCTAAGCCTTTTAAAAAGGTGTATATAAAGTGAAATAGGGCACATCCCCCAAAGGATTGTTACTCTTACATTGAGAAATAGAGTTTGAGTGTGTGTTTGAAGGTGTGTTTAAACCTCACGAGAAAGTAAGGAAGGGGGTGCAAGAATCATCTGGGAAACTCAAAGAATTGCTACAAAGAATTGCTACAAGAATCATCAGGTAATGTTCCCTACCTCACTATGATGTTGTAGGTATCAATTTTATCTTATTTAGATGATGATAGCATGATTTAGCTTCTGGGTTTTTTGGTTCCGGGTTTAAGAAGAACCAGAGAAAAAGAAATGTAGATATGAGTTTGAAAACTTGATAAATGTGTTTAAACCTTGAAAGAAGTGCTTAAATGAATGGAGAAATGTTTTGAAACAAAAATGATATGATTTGGTTGAGCTTTGAAAGAACATGATTTTGGCCAAGGAGCCTGAAAGTTGAAAAAGATGAACTGACAGGGATGAAATGAGTCATGCAACTTATTGTTTTATGTCGTGTGACTTATTGTGTTGAGCCATGCGACTTATTGCCTTGAGTCGCGCGACTCTTGATTGAATTCCATGCGACTTTCATACTGAACCTCATGCGACCTTTGTACTTGAAACACCCCATCCGACCTTCATATGATCACCCCATCCGACTTTCACATAAACACTCCATGCGACTTTCGCATGGTAAACCCATACGACTGTCGCATCATGCAACCTTTGAACCTTGCTCCATGCGACTTTCAACACTATACCATGCGACTTTCACTTTAACCTGTAACCCATGCGACCTTTGAACCCTCATGCGACCTTCGCATATACCCATGCAACTTATGATATGCCATGCGACTTATGTGTATAACAATCCGATGAATCGAAATCCGAAAAGTGGAAATCCGACAGTTGCAATCTAAGTGAAATCCGACAATGGGAATCCGATACTTGAAATCCGGATAGTTGAGAATCCAATAGTTGCATTATTAGTCGAAATCCGACAGTTAAATCTGGATCTGTGAAATCCGACACTTTTTCACTCGACGCGAGGCGTCGGTTTGATGGACGCAACGCGTCCCCGACTTAATGGACTTTAATGCATTTTATTGTTACATGCCTTGTGAAACCCGAATGTAATATGGGAATAAACGAAAGAGGGATTCGTACACGGTATTGATTTGTTAGACCTATTGTAGGTGACGGTTGGCTAAGCAAGCAATCACAAGTGAGTTAGTAAGATAAAGTTGAGAATCTGAGAATTGCTGACAGGTGAGTATTCTTACTTACTATCTAAACCCTATGATGTGTATGTTAAATGTGCTATACGCTATACGATTAATGAATGATGAATTAATGAATGATGAATTGATGAATGATGAACTGGTGAATTGATGAACTGATATTTGTGCCATGCTATGCTATTGTTTAGACCGTTCACTCCGGTGACGGGAATGTTGGACCGTTCACTCCGGTGACGGAAATGATTAGACCGTTCACTTCGGTGACGGGAATGATGGGACCGCGCACTTCGGTGGCGGGAATGATTGGACCGTTCACTTCGGTGATGGGAATGACCAGACCATTCACTACGGTGACGTGAACGTTGGACCGTTCAGTACGCTAAAGGGTATGATGGGACCGTTCACTTCGGTGACGGGAATGTGGACCGACTACTACAGTAGCGGGAATGTGGGACCGACTACAACGGTAGCGGGAATGAAAGATGTAACATGAATGTAAAGCAACTGATGTGCTGTCATGTGGTTGATTGTAAGTAAGTGTACTCGCTAAGCTTCGTGCTTACGGTTGTTGTTCAACCTTCTTTTCAGGTGATGGCCACGGCGGGGCTCCAGAACGCAGTTGATAGCTCATAGTTCCACAAGCTTCCGCTGTATAAAAACTATTTTGTCTTAATGATGTATTCTGAACAATTACATTCGAATTTACGCTTTTGCGGGTTACCACCCGGGGTTGTACTTAACTTACACAATGTTTTATTGTGATGAATTATCAAGCGTACTCTTTGTTTAAATATAAAAAAATTTTGGGATGTTACAACTTGGTATCAGAGCCTTGGTTTAAGAGATTCAAATACGTTTCCGTGTGATTGAACTTAAACCATGGTTCGTGAAAGATTTTAGACAGAGTTTTGAAACCTTCTTCAAGTAATAAATGTTACAACGAGCTATCAGCTGGAGCTAGTACGAGTTGCCGCACGTGAGTATAATGTATGAGTTTATGATATGATGATCATGATTAACTGATATGTTGAAATTATGATTTACTAACTATGATGACTGAGGCTTTGCAATTTAAGTGCCCTACTAGAATTAGAATAGAATGACATGATAATACTTACGTGATGATTGATTATGTGTTTGATGAGATGATTGATACATGGCCCAAGCCAGTGAATCGGGATTCCTAGTGGTAATGACCAGATCCAATACGTGTAGCGTGTTTGTAATAATAGGGTCCATATTATTATTTGCACACGACACTTGTTGAAACTTGTCAAAATCCGGGGAATCTTGTGGATCCGGTGAGGGGTACTTGTAGAGATAAGAGGCCTGTTGCTAGGGTGCCTTAGAATGACTAGGGTTGCCTGATAGCTATACTTATGACATGAAATACGTGAAACATGAACTAATATAGTGTTGAGGACTCTGTGGCAATGCCGCCTATTAATTAAGTGCATTGTCTATACATCCAGTATGGTGACTACAAGAAATCGATCTGTGATACCAATGGCTTTTGAGAACCCACCTGATGGAGAAAATGCTAGTGTGACGGGAGAAAGTGACCCCCGTGCGCAACCGATCTTGAACCAGACTGAAAATGTAACTCCGGAGAATGTGGTGCCGGAAGAGGCAATGGATGATGACGAATATAGGAATAAGGCTATGACTGAGTTGGTGACTACTGTGGTTACCAACACACTGAAGGAGCTGCTGCCCAAGATCGTGGAGGATCTGAAATAGGATATGGGCACAATGATCGATCAAAAACTGGGAGCCCTATGGGCTGCAAAGGAGGCTACCGCGGCTGTTGTGGTCGCTCAACCGGTAGCACAAGCTATGAATCAAGTGGTCCCCGGAGGAACTTTCCGGGATTTCTCAGCATGTTAGCCGCCTGTATTCGATGGAGTGCCAGACCCGGTGCAGAGCACCAGATGGATCTCCGCAATCGAAGGAGCTTTCTTTACCAGCCGATATGCTGAGGAGTCAAAAGTGTGGTTCGCTTCTAATTTTCTAAGGGGAGCGGCCAAGGACTGGTGGAATCTACTGAGGAAGATGAAAGGCGAAGCCATTGCCGGTTTGAAATGGGAAGAATTTACGAAACTATTCTATGAGGAGTATGCTCCCAAGGTTGAGGTGGAGCGGGTGATGGACGAATTCAAGGCAAACTACTGAGACGGTTAATCAGATAACCGCGGTATTTAAGGAAAAACTATTGTACTGTCCGGCCTATGCAAATGATGAGAGACTGCAGATACACAGGTATACGCAAATGCTGAGGGAGGATATTCAGGAGTTTGTTTCGAACGACCAGTATGCTACACTAGACCAGTTGATTGAGGGAGCGAGAAAAAAGGGAGTTATATCTGACGGAAAGAAATAAGAAGAGGTCTGCTGAGCGGGCTGCACTGGGAGGAAATGCAAACAAGAAACTGTTTAAGAAGCCTAATACTGGGAACTTCAAGCCCGTCGTTCGAAATTCGGGGGCAAGATGTGGGAAATGTGGAAAGGGGCATGCTGGGGAGTGCCGAGCTGGAACCATCAACTGCTTTGTTTGTGGAAAGAGTGGGCACTATGGGAAAGATTGTGGGGTCCACCTGAATGTGTGTTTTAAATGTAACAAACAGGAGCACCGCATGGCCGAGTGCCCGGAAGCTACAGGAGGAAGCGGGAGACCTGCTTGGCAACCACTGCTCCGAATCACAGATGGGGATAAGGGAAAGAAGCCCGAGGTTTCGAAGCCTCAGGGATGGGCGTTCCAGATGACCGTGGAGGAAGCAAAGAAGGAGCCCGATGTGATTGCAGGTACATTTATTGTTAACTCCCTACCTGCACTTGTATTATTTGATTCCGGGGCGAGTAAGTCCTTTGTATCTACTACTTTGTGTAATCATTTTGTAATAGCACCGGTGAAGTTAGAAACATCGTTAGGAGTAGAGATAGCCGATGATAAGGCTTTGCATGTTACCACAATCTATAGGGGTAATGTAATAGTGATAGATGATGTACCGTTTACTATAGATCTGCTACCGACTCCGATGAGGGAGTTCCAAGTAATAGTGGGAATGGATTGGCTGGGACGCCACCGGGCCAACATCTTGTGTAAACAGGAGATCATACGGATTCATAATCCAAGTGGGGGAGAAATCTCAATCTACGGCAAACGACAGAATGGATTGACGGCGTGCTGCACCGTGGCTAAAGCGACAAAGTATCTACGTAAGGACTGCACGGCCTTCATAGCTCACGTGATCAACTCGAGAATGGAAAAGAAGAAACTGACAGTTTCAGATGTACTCGTGGTATGTGAGTACCCGGAAGTATTTCCGGAGGAACTGCCGGGGATTCCGCCAGACAGACAAGTTGAGTTCCGAATAGACCTAGTGCCGGGGGTGGCACCTATCGCAAAGGCGCCGTACCGCCTAGCACCGCCAGAAATGAAAGAACTAATGTCACAACTGCAAGAACTGCTCGATAAGGGCTTCATACGCCCAAGTAGCTCACCGTGGGGAGCACCGATCCTTTTCGTTAAGAAGAAGGATGGAACCTTCAGGATGTGTATAGATTATCGCGAGCTTAACAAGGTGACAATTAAGAATCGTTATCCGCTGCCAAGGATCGACGACTTGTTCGACCAACTGCAAGGAGCGGCCTATTTTTCCAAGATAGACTTGCGATCGGGATATCATCAACTCAAGGTTCGAGAGGAGGATATAGCCAAGACGGCTTTTCACACGCGCTATGGGCACTTGGAGTTCGTCGTCATGCCTTTTGGTCTTACAAACGCGCCGGCAGCTTTTATGGATCTAATGAACCGGGTCTGCAGACCAATGCTTGACAAGTTCGTGATAGTATTCATCGATGACATCTTGGTTTACTCAAAGACGGAGGCCGAGCACGAGCTACACCTACGGGAAGTACTTGAGACCCTGAAGAAAGAGAAGCCTTACGCAAAGTTTTCCAAGTGCGAGTTTTGGTTACCAGAAGTTCAGTTTCTCGGGAACCTGGTTAACCGAGAAGGAATCAAAGTCGACCCCACCAAGATCGAGGCTGTAATGAAGTGGGAAACGCCGAAGAGTCATACGTAGATTCAAAGTTTTCTAGGGTTGGCCGGCTACTACAGGAGGTTTATTAAGGATTTCTCAAAGATAGCAGTACCACTAACCAAGCTGACAAAGAAAAGGGTTCGTTTCCATTGGGGAGAGAAACAACAGGAAGCGTTTGAAACTCTGCGAGGAAAGTTGTGTGAAGCCCCGATATTAGCCTTACCGGAGAGGATGGAGGATTTGGTAGTCTATTGCGATGCGTCCCATGTGGGACTTGGCTGTGTGTTAATGCAAAGAGGGAAGGTGATTGCCTACGCTTCATGACAACTGAAACCGCACGAATGCAACTACCCGACTCATGACTTGAAATTAGCCGCTGTGGTGTTCGCGCTCAAGTTAAGGAGACACTATTTGTACGGAGTTAAATGTACCATTTACACAGATCACAAAAGTTTAAAGTATTTCGCTGATCAAAAGAATCTTAACATGCGCCAGCGGAGATGGCTAGACCTAGTCAAGGACTGAAGGTATTTGTTTGGCATAATCAATTAGCAACGGAAGCAAGATACAATACAAAACTATAACAAGCCAAACAAACACACATGCCATGGACCAAAATCTATACACGGAATTGCAACTAAATAAAAGAACAAGATGGATAGAAATGTACCAATGTGAAAACACTACAATCTTCCTCTTGTCAAGCTTCAAGAATCCAAACTAGGATTCCTCTAGTGAAGTCCACCCCAAGCACACTTGATTCCCCAATGCTAGTAGGTTGATGTAGCCACCAAAACAACACCCAAGTCTATGTGTTTCTTGCTTCTTGTGCTCAAGAACACCAAGAACAAGATGAACAAGAGAGAGAGAGTTCAAGTATCAACCAAGAGCCAAGAGACATCCAAAAAGCCTCACTTGGAGCAGATAACTCGTAGCCTCTTTGTCTACCACCATTATTAGAAGTTAACACCATTAAACTAAGTGTTTAAGGCTGTTAATTCTGCTGTTACTGGACACGTACATGGCCCGTGTTGGCCAACACGGCCGTGTAGGCCCAAAGTCCACTACCCCAATTGGGCTAAGACGGCCCCTGTCTAACAGGCACAATACGGCCTGTGTTCATCTACACGGCCCGTGTAGGCCCAAACTACACGACCTTGAACTGGCTAATACGCCTCGTGTATGTTGGACTGGACACGGCCCGTGTACCATCCTGCCAAAACCCATTTTGGCCTTTTCCTCTCTTTTGCTTGATCGTGTTGCCGGAATCAATACTTGGTGTGTGACCCAATAGGCCTATACCTCATCGGTAGTGCCATTAACTCGTTCGTGTCAGCGTGCATATTCCAATAGACTCCCACTTGCACGTAGCACGACTATGAAAAATAACACAAACATAGAGCTGCCTCTAGCAAAACATCTATGCTCCCAAGTCAGTATAGGGTATGCCACTCTTGATAAGATACCAATCATGAAATGACATGAAATGATTGTCCTAAAGACAAATGAACATATACATCCCTTTGTTCGCGATATCCTATGTGAGCACAAGGCATGAAATAAAGTCAACCTTCAGATCGTTCACGATTATGTTTCTCGATTCTAGATTAGTGGTGACCAACAAACCAAGTTAACATTGATCCATTATCAATATAACTTGAGCACGGCCATGCATATGAACGTAAGCACTCAATCATCGAGGGGCCCATGGATATCTTCTCTATACATAGAGGAACAAATTCCTTTCAACTACATAGTCCCGCCACATAGATAATACTCTACCCAATCATCTCCCTTATAACAACCAGTTACGGACCGCGTTAGAAAATGATCAAAGCAAAGCAGATCTATGCTTTGGAATCACATGTATCTCTAGTTTAAGAATGAAACGTCATCATCATCCCGAGTTTCTTATGACTAGAACCATGAAGCGAACTCGGGTACGGGTCCTCTAATCACTTGAAACCCCTTTCAAGTATAGGCAAGAATCACGTTTAACAAAACCGATTCCTTACCTCAATCTTAATTTATACTTCCTTCCCATAAAGTATAACCGATTGTGGAGATTTTAGAATAATAAACATTCTCGGAAGTGTTTAAACATGCTAAGATGGAACACAATAACGATTCATAAAATACCCGCCCTCGGCGTATTATTAAATCTCCATTTAATAATCGATATGGTATGAATTGCAATATTGCTTAATGTCCCCAAAACATAAGTACAAATCAAACATAAACCAAAACATATTCAAGCCAAGTTATACGCATTAGACATGCTAATGGACCTAGTATGACAAACACCACTAGTCCATAACAACGGCTTAACTAGTGGATTTGTCCCACAACATCCACAAGTTCTTTTGTTATTCAATTATATCTCTTTTGACAAGACTACTTCAAAAGTATGCATCAAAGATATCTTACTTTTCAAAAAGGTTAAAGTAATCACACCCTCACTGTCTCAAAAGCCCACAATAGGGTTAGTGATACTTAAGAATCAACAAACAACACCACAAGTTAGGATCATCAACTTGATCAAAGATCAACCGTTATCCTAGCAGAAACACGCATTAGAGTAACTACTTACTCCAAGCCTATTCAAGTCGTCAAACATCAAGAACATATCTCTATATTTCTTGAACTAAATACTATCCAATTTTGTATCTCTTAAATCCCCCTATGAAGCAGTAATTTATGAATTAGGTTTGCAGATAACCTAATATCGGGACATTATCTTCCATAGACATTTAACACGAGGAATACAACAAAGCTCCCACTAGCCCTGACATACGTAAAAAGTTTTATCTATGCTTTTAGAAAACTCATCACTATGATCTTCTAATAGTAAGCAAAGATATCTTTCCTTCAAGATGCAAGAATAAGCCCGAAGTGGTCTTATCCACTTTTGTAAACATAATTCGGATACTACGGACGTATATTAAGACCCTCGGAGAGTGTTATAAGCACTTCCTCATCATATTGTTCCAAGACGGAACGCGGTCATTAATATCCACGAGTACCAAACATTCTTCAACATAGCCACTAGGACAAGTTTCTCCATAACCATTATGAAAACTTTACCACTAGTCGGTATTTGAAGTTGTCTACAATTCCGTCCATGTTAATTCCATCACTATCACCTTGGTTTACACCTAGGTATGGGACCAAGTCAAGTCAAGTACTTGGACATTTCAAATGGATTGCATCTCTTTATCATTTACTTCTTTTATTTCAATGAACTCTGGATCCACTATGTCTACCGATAGGTGGTGAACTCAACATGACTCACCATCATGTCATTGCCACTTAGATATGAGAAACCCATATCTCTTTGGCTCTATATGACCCTTATCAGAATTAAAAGAAGTAATGACTTCTAGTCAGGTATACCAGCATAACCATGCTGATCATCTATCAAAGATATCAGATTATATGCTAGTATCATCATCAAGTCTTTCATTTATCAAGTCTTTCATTTAAGTTCAACATTCTTCCACTGGAATGCCTTAGTTTTAGTTTCTCTCTTCTTCCCCTTTTAAGCAACAAACATTGTTCTCAAAAGGTTAAATAACTACAACTTAGAAAAACTCCTCAAATGTATTAGCACTTCTTGATTTCAAGTTTATCCTTCTCCCACTGAATGTAGAATGGATAACTTCGAACTATAAGATAGACAAGCAAACTCCGGTGAAGGATCTCATAACCACCTTAGCCTAATAAACAAGATCAACATCAAAACATTTAGCCCAAGGCTAAACTATTCCGAGATCCTAACCACACGGATCTAGGCGATATATTTCTTGCTTATGTGGTTAAGTTGATTATTACACAAAGATAACTCATCCAAACTATTTTGGATTCAGAATTAATTATTCATAAATATTCTATTACTTGTAACAAATCCTTGTGTATGCCATGACATGGGAAATTTTGAACAAAATATCTCACAATAGATTTTCATAATAAATTTCGTATTTTAAGAATAAACTCATCGTCACCACATGTAACGTTGTACGCCACGCAGGGCAAAACAACACATGAGCTGTGACATAAAATCCTTGAATAAACAACGTTTAAAAAAGGTTCAACATCAATTCTTAAAACTTCAAAAAAATTTGTTCACCATAATTAAAGCGAGCATACAAAGAGATGTTACTTGCCACGCAGGGCAAAAAATAAAGTAATAAATAAACCGGTGACAAAGCGAGATCAAGTCTCCTTATCTTCTCGTAGAGGACACTCATCATGGTTTCCTCGACCGAGATCCGGTTCTTCATGCTTTTCTTTCACCAAAGGACCTACACTTTGTAACAAACAAATTTGTGACAAACGTGAGTCAATCAGCTCGGGTCAACAACCCAGCTTATAAAAGAATAACAATGTATCATGAACGTACCTGAAGATGGAAAGTTAACTCTTTCTTTCCTGAGAAGTTTTATATCCTCTCGGCACGTAGGGCAGGCGTGACGACCCCAATTTCCAAATCTTCCACAGAAGTAGCAAACCACCTTTTCTTGAGTCTCTTCTTGAGGCACATCCTCTATGCCTTTCGACTCAACATCAAGGATAGGCTTGGAAACTCCAACCTTTCCTTTTAGGGTCGGTTTCTTCTTCCTTTTCTTTTGTTTCTTTAAGCCCAGGACGGGAGTGGTTGAGGTGGAATTATGCTTGGCCATGTCAGACTCCACAGACTTCAACATGCCATTCAATTCGCTTAAGGACTTCTTCATTCCTTGCATATGATAGTTTGTGACAAACTGATCACATGATGCGGGCAGAGACTGGAGTACAATATCCACAGCAAGCTTTCTCCCAATAGGAAATCCTAACCTCTCCATTTGGTCCACTTTTGCCTTCATCTTAAGGACGTGAAGACCAACATTCCCGCCTTCCTGCAGCCTACAACCGACTAGGCTTTTAACACACTCATAGTGTTCCTGCCTAACTTGTTGTAGGAACATATCCTTGAGCTTGTTTAACATATTGTACACACTCATGTGCTCGAGCTGCTTTCGCAACTCCGAGCTCATAGTTGACAACATGAGGCAGGCAACATCGTGCGTGTCCTCAATACGTTTTTCATACCCGTATCGGATGGCCCAAGTCGCGTTAGTAGCAGGTGGCTCCGGAAGGGGTTCCTCAAGGATGTGCAACTTTGACCCATGGCGAACGACAATCCTCAATTGCCTAAGCCATGCAATAAAGTTCACCCCCGTGAGTTTCTCCCTTTCTAGGAACACACGACGTGAGATGTTTGACGTGGTATTGTTATGGTTTGACATCTATAAATAACAATATTACGAGTTTTGGTTAGTTTAGATAAACCTTGTTAAAAATAATTACCCCATAGTTTTAGACAAAAACAACTATTTATAACAAGGGCTAAGAACCTTATTTCACCTCGCACCGTGATGGGTTTACCGTGGATCACGTGGCGAAGCTATTTAGTCCGGCAACCATTTTACCAATTGTAATCTCTATTACAACTCTTAGACACTTGCAGGATCCGTTGACATCCATTATGTCGGTTGGCATGTTTGATCCCTTCCTTACACCAATCTTAATATATAATTTTTGTTTAGCTCGTGCTTAGCTCGACAACTAATCAAGAATTATATACTAAAATTGTAAACCGTCTTACAAGACACACGGGTGGCACTCCCGACCATCAATTGGCTCGTGCTTAGCTCGACAACCAATCATGTGAGTTACCCCACTCACCTTCCACACAACTACACAAGGAATGACTCGTGCTTAGCTCGACAATCATCCTTGTTTCGTCAGATTCGGGTGGTGTCATCTTACGGATGGTGCGTGATTTACATTTTTAAAAACGGAAATTTGTTTCCGGTTTATAAAAACCTTTTGTGAATTAACAAAGTAAGTGTCAAAACGATTTTAAGCACTACTTAAATATAATACCAAGTTTATATTTTCTTTGTCAATTCTATTCGCGCGAGATTATTAACCATTTTAACAAACGTTGTATTTTATTTAATTTTATAGAAAAATTGTCTAGCATGCGAATCCTAATCCATGCATAGAAAAATAAAACACAACCACGCAAATATATATATGTATAATTCGGTAACATGCCCAAAAATCCTATGTGTTTTCCCCGTGAGCCACAACGGGGAAAACGAAGCCAAAACCTAAGGACAAGGTAAAGTCTCGTTGGGTGAGCTCCCACCGAATCCAACACCTCCAATAGCTTGTTGATTCCTTCTCGCCAAGACGTCATCACCATGACTCCCGTTGACTTCTATTGTTCAAATTCTATACTATTTACAAATACATAGAATATATATATATATATATAAAGGACACGTAGGTCGCATTCCTACACTATTTATACAAATACACGGAATAAAATAAACGGCGTGCAAGCCGCACCAACAAATATATAAATAAATATTTACATCAATACGGCACACAGGCCACCAAAAAACCGAATCAATCAACCACCACAACACATAGGTCTCAGGGCATATCGTGTTACCGAATTAACCAAACGCCACATAAGTGAAACATGGTGTGGCACACAAAACCATGATATAAATGTATATCTATATTTTAGTCAAGATTGTCAACAACATCAAAGGAACCAAAATGACAATCCTTGTACATATGCATTAGTGTACCAAACCATTTTTGTGACACATATTCATATATACATTTATAAGTATATATTTGTGTACACTTCATGCCAAGTTACAACAAATATATAAATATAGAAACTAAAATATTAACAAGGCTACAAATAAGACAATTCTAGCACAACAAGAGTCTCAATGAAAAACCAATTTTAAGAAAACAATTTTCTTAACATGAATCTACATGATGTAAAACTAACATATTAGGTAGGCTACAAATATACCAATTTTAGCCTAACAAAATCTACATGAAAAACCATTTCTAGAAAATAATTTTCTAATATAAAAATAATTATATGAATATTATGTAGGCTACAAATATATCAATTTTAGCCTAGCAACCATCTACACGAAAGATCATTTCAAGAAAACAATTTTCTTAAATAAAATATTCATATGGTTTTTCTAGACTCATTAGTGCAAAGCCATGTTAGATATGGCTCTGATACCACTAAGGTATTTGTTTGGTATAATCAATTAGCAACGGAAGCAAAATACAATACAAAACTATAACAAGCCAAACAAACACACATGCCATGGACCAAAATCTATACACGGAATTGCAACTAAATAAAAGAACAAGATGGATAGAAATGTACCAATGTGCAAACACTACAATCTTCCTCTTGTCAAGCTTCAAGAATCCAAACTAGGATTCCTCTAGTGAAGTCCACCCCAAGCACACTTGATTCCCCAATGCTACTAGATTGATGTAGCCACCAAAACAACACCCAAGTCTATGTGTTTCTTGCTTCTTGTGCTCAAGAACACCAAGAACAAGATGAACAAGGGAGAGAGAGAGTTCAAGTATCAACCAAGAGCCAAGAGACATCCAAAAAGCCTCACTTAGAGCAGATAACTCGTAGCCTCTTTGTCTACCACCATTATTAGAAGTTAACACCATTAAACTAAGTGTTTAAGGCTGTTAATTCTGCTATTACACGAGACGTACACGTCCCGTGTTGGCCAACACGGCCGTGTAGGCCCAAAGTCCACGGCCCCAATTGGGCTAAAACGGCCCGTGTCTAACAGGCACAACACGGCCCGTGTTCATCTACACGGCCCGTGTAGGCCCAAACTACACGACCTTGAACTGGGCTAATACGCCTCGTGTATGTTGGACTGGACACGGCCCGTATTCAGGAACACGGCCCGTGTACCATCCTGCCAAAACCCATTTTGGCCTTTTCCTCTCTTTTGCTTCATTGTGTTTCCGGAATCAATACTTGGTGTGTGACCCAATAGGCCTATACCTCATCGGTAGTGCCATTAACTCGTTCGTGTTAGCGGGCATATTCCAACAAGGACTACGATTGCGAGATCTTGTATCATCCGGGAAAGGCTAACGTTGTAGCCGACGCCCTGAGCCGTAAGGCGAACCGCATGCAATTGAATGTGAAATGTTTGAGAATGACGGTTACGACTTCACTGTTTGAATCGATCTCAACAGCCTAGAGTGAAGCAGTCAAAGAAGAAAATCAGAAAACCGAGAGGGTAAAGGGCCAGATGGCGTTGATGGTTAAAGATAGCCGCGGGTTGTGGACCCGATACGGACGAATTTGGGTACCCAAGATCACTAAAGTCAAAATTTTCTATACATCCGGGAGCCACGAAAAAGTACAGAGACTTGAAAATAGACTATTGGTGGCTAGGAATGAAGCGAGATGTGGCTAAGTATGTTGAGAAGTGTCTTACTTGTCTTCGGGTGAAAGCTGAGCACCAGCGACCGCACGGTAAATTGCAACCGCTAGAGATACCTGTATGGAAATGGGAGCATATAACCATGGATCTGATTACGAAACTACCGAAGACACCAAGGAACTATGATGCAATTTGGGTAATAGTTGATCGGTTAACAAAAAGCGCTCACTTCATACCGATCCGAGAGGGAGTTCGGCCGAGAGAATGGCGGACATCTATGTGAAAGAGATAGTTTCGAGGCATGGCGTGCCGGTGACTATTATATCGGTTAGGGATGTACGATTTACATCCAGATTTTGGAGTTAATTTCATGAGGATTTGGGAACGAGGGTGAACTTGAGTACAGCGTATCACCCTTAAACTGACAGGCAAAGTGAGCGGACTATCCAAATGTTGGAGGATATGCTACGTGCGTGTGTAATTGATTTCGGGGGAAGATGGGATTTGTACTTACCCCTAGCGGCATTTTCGTCTAACAATAGCTACCACGCGAGCATTGGTACGCCACCGTACGAGACGTTGTACGGTAGGAAGTGTAGAACCCCGATCTGTTGGGGTGAGGTTGGACAGAAAGAGCTTGGCGACACGGAAATAGTGCAGAGGACCTCGGAATATGTGCACCAAGTCCGTGAACGACTTAAAGCGGCTCAAAGCCGACAGAAAAGCTATGCGGATAAACGGAGATCAGTACTAGAATTTCAAGTTGGTGATTATGTGTTACTTAAAGTATCTATGTGGAAAGGAGTGATACGATTCAGAAAGCGTGGAAAACTGAATCCAAGATTTATTGGACCTTTCAAAGTTATAGCAAGAGTTGGTAAGGTAGCTTACCGTCTGGAGCTACCCGAAGAATTGTCAAAAATACACAACACCTTCCATGTATCTCATCTAAGGAAGTGTTTGGCCGATGAGTCGGCGTTTGTACCATTGGAGGATATCACTGTATATGAAAGACTGAATTACATCGACAGGCCGGTTGCGATCCTCGAAAGAAAGACCAAACGGCTATGCAACCGGGAGGTGGGAATGTGTTAGTCCCATGTTTAGAATAGTTAGATTTGATGAGACAAACTATATATATGTATAGATGATAGGTTAAGAGTTAGGAATTATGTAAGTCTGTTATAGACTGACTGGTCAGCTGAAGCGGAGTAGTCAGCGTATAAACAGATATAGAGTTTTCTATGTAAGTACTAGATAACTCAGTGACTTCTAAGTTGAGATAGGTTTTAAGAGTGAAGACTTGAAGATTCAAGAATCTAAGATTCAAGAAGTCAGCTTAACAAGGTCAAGACTGAGTATGTCAGCTCAGCGTCAGAAGTCAGTTCAGAATTTAAGTAAGTTCTAAATGCTGTTATAAACTCTCCAAATCTACGCCATTTAAATTAGGATATCTAAACCTAATTTAAACTATCTATTAGTTGGATAGAAATCTCAAACGGAATTAATTAGATATGTTCTAATTAAGAAGTTAGTTACGGTTTTAAAGAAAAGATAAGTTCTATCTTTAAACTACGATTTGTTCGTAGATATATCAAGTATAAGTATAAACCATCTTCTGGGTTTTTATATACGAATACATACACGAACAAATGTGCAAGATATACGATAACAAGTACGTGATACTGCATAAGTTGCAAAACGTACAGTGTTCGTGATACTTGATACGCGTGTGTTGCGATAACTTTGTAAGTTCAAAGTTAGAGAGAGTTTTCAAAAGTTCTTGTTAATCAGTTTTAACAAGAGATTCGATCATCAATTAGTTTGTGATTCAAGAGTGTTTAGAGAGAGTTGAGGTTATAATCATTGTAATATCTAATCATCATGTTGATTTGATTAGAGAGTGATAATAGTTATTGTTCTGGTTGATAATTGAATATACATTTGATTAATTTGTTTCATTTTTTAAAGTGTATTCAACCCTCCCTTCTACACTGTATCGGATGCTTGTTCACCCTCTTTGGGACCAACAACTGTTATCAGAGCAAGTTTCTTCATAAGTTGAAGATAAAGATCCGCTGTCAAGAGGTTAAGATGTCTACTAGCAAGCAATCAAGTCATATACCAACAATGGCGGCAAAAGGTTGTCCTATCTTTGATGGCACTGTCTATCCTATGTGGAAGTTTAGAGCCATGCTATATCTGAAGTCCGTAGATCACAGGATGAGTACCGTGATTCAAGATGGCCCAATCATACCAATGATCCATATTCCTGCCACTGACAAAACTGTTCCCTCTGGAGAAACTCCCAAGCCTGAAGCATCCTGGACTGAGGAAGATCGTAAACTGTTCAATCTTGATGACAAGGCACCAAGCATTATAGCAAATGCTTTGACAAATACTCTTCTGCATACTGTGGCTGGGTGCCAAACTGCAAAAGAGATGTGGGATACTCTCAGTGTCACGTATGAAGGCACTGACCTGGTCAAGCAACATAAGAAGACAAATTTGAGTCGTTCTTATGAAACTTTTTTTGCTAAAAAGAATGAAACTCTGGCAGATTTGTTTACCAGATTTCAATGCTTGATAAATGATATGATCTTGGTAGGTGTCAAGAAAGATGAGAATGAGTTGGTACTCAAGTTCTTGGATGTGTTACCAGAACAATTCAATGAGATCCCCATTGCACTTCATGCTAGAGGAACCTTAGGAAAATATGATCTCAGATCTATCTATGGTTTCCATCTAAATTATCAACAGAGCATGGAACAGAAGAAAGTGGCCCAGCAACAACTAAAAGAATCTATCAATAATGCTAGATCTGCATTAATTGCGAACAAGAAAAAGAAGGGATCTAAAAAGTCTCAAGCTGAGACTGACTCTGAATCTGAATCTGAGGAGGTAAGTCTTAACTCCGGTTCAGATGATGAAGAGATAGATGCTCTTACTGAACAAATGGCAATGTTAGTAAGAAACTTTAGAAAGTTCAGAAGAGGAAGGGGTCAATCTGACAGAAGCAAAAGTGGTAAATCTACTTTTGATCCTAAGCTAAGTGCTATAACTGTCAGAGGATAGGACACATAGCTACTGAGTGGAAAGTTAAGAAGGGAGAATCAACTTCAGTAGCTGACAAGAATGCCTATAAAGCTGATAAGTATAAAAAGAAATATCAAAGACTCAAAGGCAAGCCAGATGAAAACACCAAAGGTCTTCTTGCTGAGACTTGGGATACTGAATCATCTACTTCAGATGATGATGAGCTAGATAGGTGTTTGATGGCCATTGAGGATAATGAGGAACAAGTTGACTGTGATTTAGAAGACAGTTCCGCTAATGAGGATCTAGCAGAAGCGGCTAAGCTGAGTAAGCAAACCAGTAACTGGGATCCTGTCTCAATGTATAAGGTAAATAACTTTAGCTCTTACACTGATGAACAAAAATGTCTAATGTTCAACTATCTGTTGAATGACTTCAAAACCTCTCTCACAGTTCAATCTAGTTTGAAAACTGAAATTTCAAAACTAAAAGATGAACTTAAACACTCTGAAACTCTCTTAAATGCTGGTAAAAAGATTCAAAGTGATTATGAATGTCAGCTTCATATAAACAAACTTCTAAGTGAAGAACTGCAAGAATCAAAAGAACAAGCTGACAATCTAAGAAAGATTCGTGAATCTTGGTGTAAGTCATCAAGAGAAGCAGAAAAGTGTATTAACCAGCAGATACCAAATCAAGTAAAAGCAGTGCTAGGGGGAGATTATAGTGCTACTGCTGATGAAATCATCGAAGATCAAGTCAGTCTTGAAGACAAAACAATGAAATCAGATGACATACTCCCAAGAACAATCTTAAGGAACAAGGAAGGGAAACAGGTCAATACCAATAAGTTTGTGAGACCAACCCAAAGTCCCAGCTTATTCACTCAAACCATCAAGCTGAATGTTCCAGATCCAACAGAACTATAAGTCAGTTTTCAAAAGATAGGATTACAATCCTGTGAGAACAACTGTTTTTAATAGAATATCTCATGTTAACTCAAAAAGACATAATTCTCAAGCCATATATGAAAGGATGTCTAAAAACAGGAAGTTGTCTGTAAGTCAGACTTCACCAAATAAAGGTAACCATAAAGCTGACAAAGGTAACTCCAAAGTCAGTGAAAATCAAGTAGACAAACTGTCGAAGAGGATTGAAAGGTTATCCACATCATATGACCCTAAAAGTGAATCCAAATTTAATGTTGGAAAACTCAAAGAAATCACCCAAACACCCATCTTTAGAAGAAAATGTTATAAGTGTGGTGATAGAGGTCATGAGGCCAAAGATTGTGTAAGTACCAATCTTAGACCTGAAAACGAAAAGGATGATCAGTCCAAAACAGACCCAGAATCTGTTCGAGCTGATCAATCAAACTCCAAAGGATCAGCTAAGTGCTCATCCTCAGGACCCACCAAACAGTGGGTTCCAAAAAGAAACTAATATGTTTAGTTGATCATGTGTAGGGCTCCTACAAGTGGTATCTAGATAGTGGATGCTCAAGGCACATGACAGGAAGCAAAGGGATTCTAAGTGAATTCCAAAACAATGAAGGACCCAAGGTGACATTTGGGGATAATTCTCAAGGAAGGACTAAAGGTTATGGAAAGATAACTGCTGGAAAAGTCACTTTCAAAAAGGTAGCATATGTTGAAGGCCTTAAACACAATCTGATAAGTAGCAGTCATCTGTGTGATGAGGATTATGAAGTCACCTTCAGAATGCATGCAAGGACAATTTATGATAAGAAGGGAAAACCAATATTAATGGCAAAAAGAGAGAGAGATATCTATTTGTTAGATCTCAGCTCCGCAGATCCTTCAACTGAAACCTGCTTGTATTCTGACTTAACTCCCAAGCTGAGTTAGTTATGGCACAAGAGACTATCACATTTAAATTTCAAATATATTAACAAACTGTCTAGCAAAGAGTTAGTCTCTGGTCTGCCTAAGATCACATTCGCTAAAGACAAACTCTGCTCAGCTTGTGAAATGAGAAAACATCATAAGGGATCCTTCAAGTCCAAACAGGATTTTTCAATTACAGAACCATTGCATATGTTGCATTTGGACCTATTTGGACCTATTAGCACCCCAAGCCTAAATGGCAAAAAGTATACTCTAGTGATTGTTGATGAGTTCACAAGATTCACTTGGGTAATCTTCTTAAAAGCCAAAAGTGAAGCTGCATATGAGTTAATCAGCTTCATAAGACAAGAAGAGTTACAAAAGGGTATGTCTCTTAAACAACTCAGAAGTGATCATGGGACTGAGTTCAGAAACTCAATCCTTAAAGGCTGTTGTGAAGAGAAAGGAATTATCTAGAATTTCTCATCTGTAAGAACTCCACAACAAAATGAAGTTGCTGAAAGGAGAAATAGAACCTTAATTGAAGCTGCGAGAACCATGCTATGTGGGGCAAAGCTCAAACTGAGCTTCTGGGCAGAAGCTGTAAGTACAGCCTGCTATACTCAAAATAGATCGATTATAGTTCAAAGACATGGGATATTTGTTGGATATTCTTCAATCTCCAAAGCTTATAGAGTTTTTAATCTTAAAAGGAAGGCAATTGAGGAGTCAGTACATGTTACGTTTGACGAGACAAGTATTGATGAATCCAACAGAGCTCAAGCTGACCCGGTTAGTCTGAGTGAGCTTGAGAGGAGCAAAGAAGATCTCACATCAAATCCCATGTATGTTATGGATGATTCTGATGATAGTAAATCTGACAAATGTGCATCATCGAAAGAAATTATCAATATTGAGGATAATCAGCCTGAGAGTCTTGGTGAATCATCAGGTACATGTCAGATTGAAGATCTAAGTGATCTTCCAATTTCTACTCAAACCGAAGAAGTAAGTCCTATTCAGCCTGAGAGACACTGCTCAGACTCAGACCCAGAACCTCAGTCTCCCACTACAACCTTCAGAGTATTAAAAGATCATTCTCTTGATGATGTCATTGGGAACATTGAAGATGGTGTGTTAACTAGATCAAAGGCAAATGCAAACTATGCTTCCCACTCTAGTTTTCTATCTCAAATGAAACCAAAGAAGACTGAAGAGGCTCTAAAAGATGAAGATTGGATTGAAGCTATGCAAGAGGAGCTGACAAAATTTCAAAGAAACAAGGTCTGGACCCTTGTCCCTGCCCCCAAAGGAAAAACAATTATAGGCACTAAGTGGGTCTATAGAAATAAAATGGACAAGGATGGAGTAGTGAGCAGAAAAAAGGCAAGGCTAGTAGCTCAGGGGTATCGACAAGAAGAAGGTATTGATTATGATGAGACCTTTGCCCCTGTTGCAAGGATTGAAGCTATAAGGTTGTTCCTAGCTTATGCAGCCTTCAAAAACTTTAAAGTGTATCAAATGGATGTTAAAAGTGCATTCCTAAATGGAGCACTACAGGAGGAGGTCTATGTGAAACAACCCCCTGGTTTTAGTGATTCTAAACATCCAGATTATGTCTATAAGTTGGACAAGGATTTGTATAGAGTCAAGCAAGCTCCAAGAGCCTGGTATGATACACTATCCACCTATTTGCTCTCAAATGATTTTGTCAGAGGAAGTATTGACAAAACTCTTTTCAAGAAAGAGCAGACGACATGTCATTCTGGTTCAAATTTATGTGGATGACATTATCTTTGGTTCAACAAACCAAGGTCTATGTGATTGGTTCTCTAAGATAATGTCTAATCAATACAGAATGAGCATGATGGGTGAGATGACGTACTTTTTGGGACTTCAAATCTATCAGAAAGAAGATGGTATATTTATTAATCAGAGCAAGTATGTCTTTGATCTGATTAAGAAATATGGATTAGACTCAAGCCATCCCGCAAAATCTCCAATGTTACACAATGTCAAGCTACACAAGGACATTGATGGAAAATCTGTATGTCAGACTACATATAGAGGAATGATAGGTTCATTACTCTATTTAACAGCAAGTAGACCTGATATAATGTTTGCTACATGTGTTTGTGCACGATATCAGGCTGATCCAAAGGAATCACACTTGCTAGCTGTTAAAAGAATACTCAAATATCTGAAGGGAACACCAAACTTAGGTTTGTGGTATCCCAAAGGATCAGGATTTGAGCTGATAGGGTACTCAGATTCAGACTTCGCAGTATGTGGTCTTGATAGAAAGAGTACTACTGGAGGATGTCAACTTTTGGGGTGGAAAATTAGTTAGTTGGACGAGTAAGAAACAAAACTCAGTGGCAATTTCAATAGTTGAAGCTGAATACGTAGTTGTAGGGAGCTGTTGTGCTCAAATACTGTGGATGCAACATCAGCTTAAGGACTTTGATTTGCATTATTCAAAGACTCCTATATTTTGTGACAATCAAAGTGTTGTTGCCATTACACACAACCCAGTGTTTCACTCAAGAACCAAGCATATTGAGATAAGACATCACTTCATCAGAGATATTGTAGAAAAGGGAAAGATAGAGTTAGTCTTCATTGAGACTAAAGATCAGCTTGTGGATATCTTCACTAAACCAATAGAGGCACAAGATTCACAACTCTACTCAACAAGCTTGGAATACTCAACCCTTAAATGGTATGTTCCACTCTTTATCTCTGTTTAATTTTTGCTATGTGCTACATTTGACTAAGTGTCAAAACTTGAGCTGAGTGCTACATCTGAAGCTGAGTACTTCATCTAAGCTGAACATTCAGGATCAGCTGAGTACTCCATCTAAGCTGAACATTCAGGATCAGCTGAGTGCTTCATCTAAGATGAACACTAAGGATCAGCTGAGTACTCCGTTCCAAAGTGTGGTCAGTTCCACATGTCTAGGTTAGTCCTAACAAATGGTATGTCCAATAATATGGTAAGTCCAAAATATTTACGGTGTGTCCGGTAAATAAACGTCAGTCATTT
Organism: Dittrichia graveolens; assembly: GCA_038502395.1. Taxonomy (NCBI): domain Eukaryota; kingdom Viridiplantae; phylum Streptophyta; class Magnoliopsida; order Asterales; family Asteraceae; genus Dittrichia; species Dittrichia graveolens. Next base: position 56,346,465 of record JARJIL010000009.1, on the reverse strand, counting down.
AAAAAAATTTTATGATATATTCTTTTCATAAAAGTAACTTTTCAATATAACAGTGTGAGTTTGGGTAACTAACAATAAATTTAGCCGTTGTAACAAACTGCGTAGAAGTTTTTTTACGGTAACGGTCATATTTATTACCCTCAGATAAAGGTAACTTTTCTCTCACATTGAAAAGGTATAAATAAGAGATATTTTTCATCATATTTCGTTTAAACTTCCAAAATATTCTTCTCTCTTAAACCTTAACATTGCTGTGTGTAGAGTTCATTGCTAAGTGCTAATCCTTACTACTGCTAAGTTCAATCCAATACGATAAGTTCAATTTCAATGGAGGGGTATACTCTAAATCTAACTGAACAAATGATCCGTGGTGGAAATTTCAAGCACAACGCACTCCCCACCTACAAACAAAACAATGTCATCTCCTGTACCGACATTCCAAAGTCCCAAATTGGCAGGGGATATGAGGAGTGGGTCTCCTACATTCGCAAGGGACCCCTGGCACATGCATTTCTTCATCGACCTGCTGTGCTCATCCCTCAACTTCTCACGGAACTCTGGTATACGTGTAAACTGGATGCAACTCAACCGGTTATACGGGGCACAATCCTAAGTGGACAAGTGGCGATAGAAGTTGATGCAAACTGTCTCCGCCGAATTCTTCATCTCCCGATTCATATTCAGTATGAAGCAACAGTTTCTAGGGAAACATCACAAAGTGTTTTACCCTTAATGGGTCATCCTCAAGTTATTGGCGTCATACGGAAATTTGTTTTCCAGACAGCATGGGGATTTATGGTATCCACTGTGGTTCGTTCCCTTGGATACAAGGTGGGAGGCCTGGATAATGTGAATGACTTTGAAATGAAACTGTTATACAACTTATTCTATGATCGATGATTGGATTACGCCGAGTTGATCTTTGAGGCATTCAAGTCATTGGTGACCAAGAACATAAGATTTATATCCATGGTTATCGAGGACAGGTTGGGTAGAAGATATACTGCTCAATATGAGTCCATTCCTACTCCTGTTCAGCTACAGAATGTTCGCCCATGATATTTTCCCTGGCACCCTACAATGAGTGATTAGATGAGGGTGTATGTACAGCTTCCGACTCTTGAGTCAAGTGAAGCTGAGACAAAGGAGGAAGCTGCGGAAGAAGTGGGTGACGATGTTGGTTCTAAGGCTGAGTCCCCTCAAGCTGATCAACCTAGGACTCAGTTCAGACCCCGTACTCAAATAATTTCATCCACTACTTCGAGTTCTGAGCAAAGGAGTCTGTTTCCTAGCTCTGAGTCTCCACTGCTAGCTGTAGCAAGTATAATTTCGCAACCCTTATCTCCTTCTCTCTCTTTTACTTCTCCATCTCCAAACTTAGGAGATAGGACCGAGTCAAGCCCAACTCAGTCTAACCCCTCTCCTCCACCTTAAACATCTCCATCTATCTTACAATCTACAGCCAACCTTGGTCAGCCCACTACTACCAAGGAGATATCCTACACCTATACAAGGAAAACTGCCAAATGTGGCCTTTCACCTCAAAAGGACACTGGAGTTTATATCACATTGATACCTCCACCGGAATGAGCTGAGGGGGAGACACCTTCTCTTAAGATGCCAACCTCTATGCTCAGTTCAACCCTTAAGCCTACACCGGGTATGGTGTCTACTCAGCCCATACTTACTAATGCCATGAGAGAGCCTACTTCTGTGCCTTCACAACCCCATGAAGGTAACATTGAAATACTGACCAATCCCCAGGGTCAATTACCCCCCTCCTCACCAATAAGCCTAGCTCACCCCACTCCCATACCTCACGACATTGTTCATTCTTCTCTTCTATTCTCATACACTCTCGCACGACCTGTCAATGAACCTTTCATACACCAGGAAGTTTTACAGGGTCTCCATTCTGCCCCCCTTGATTCCATAGGTCATCACCAACCTTTGGATATGGGACCCACATCCTTACCTACTGAGGAACACTCAACAGCCACTACTACGGTGGAAATACACTCTCCCACTAGACAGGAGGATGTTGAGGTAAGAAGAAGACCTAAGGAGCCCAAGCTGATGACCACTGATGCTCAAGTCATTATGGACTATCTACAAACTCAGTTTGAGCTTCTACACAGGAAGAGGAAAGTTGACAAAGCCAGGTTGATGTGCAAACTTACTGATTTGTCAACTTCAGTAGCCAACTTGGAAAGCTTCATGCTCAAACTCAGACCCTCCTCTATTGATGATGACAAAAAGGGGGAGGAAGAATCAAAGAAGTGTGATGATAAGGTTGAGAGGGAGCATACAGAGGAAGTACAATTTGAACAAGCTCATGATCAGTTCATGAGTACTGTAGATCAGCCTTCTCAACAACAACAGGATCCAACAGTCCAAATAACCACAACTTCACAAGCTCAACCAGAAACTCCACTTGAAGAAACATCTCAAGCTGTTCACACCAACCTTCCTCAAGCTAATTTGCCAAAATTTGTTGAAGCTGAGTCCGTTCCAACTTCACAAATAGATAAAGGGAAGAGTAAGGTGTTTGAGATGATAAAAAGAAAGAAAAGAAGTGTTATGCCTCTAGCGAAGAAAAGAAAGTTCATCATTGATGAGCCTGAGCCAGAGCAACAGGGTAAGTCTCAACTAGTTGCACATGAATCTAACTCAAGTGATTAAGCTGATGCAGCACAGAAAGCCAGTCACATACTTGCTGAGCAAATGTTACAAGAGATGGCTAAAGAACTAGGCGTAATAGTGGAGGAAATAAAAGAGCAGTAACAACAAGCTGAAACTCAAAGAGAAAAGGCTAAAGCTGAGGCTGCTAGAGCTGAAGCTGAAGCTGATTATTCTGGTCCAAGAGCTGACCCAATTCCCTACTCAGATGTGGATCTAAGGCATTGTTATAAAAGAACACATTTTAATAAAAAGATTGAATCAATTACACTGAGTAGAAAAGGAGAATTGGTAATCATCAACTTTGTACTAGACAACAAACAAGAAATTGGTCTAGATATGAGATGTCTGTACAAGTTGAGGTTCTCAGAGTTGAAGATCGTAGCCACAACTATCAAGCAGATGAAAAAGAGTCAAATCAGACAAGAGATAGTTGATGTTCTTAAGACAATCTTCATAAGAATCGATCAGCTAGGTGAGATCCCTGCTGATGAAATTGATACTTTCCTTAATTGAGGCAAAGCTGCAAGAGTTAGAGTAGCAAGCCAGCGAGCTAAAAGAGACATCATTTTACAAGTTCTAGAGGGAGTTGAATTCAGAGAGAATACTTATATCACTCAACCTTTGGAAGGATTCTTGTATCTTGATGTGGAAGGTAATCAATGTTTCTTGAAAGTAACAGATCTTCATTTGGCAAATTTGGAATTGATTCTGTACTTGAGAATTCTATGTGATGACTCAATTCAGAACTCAGTATTGAGATATCATCTCAACAAAGAAATAAGATCAAAGGAAAACTGAGATGAGAGAGCTGCCAGAAGGTGAAGAGATTGTGAATGATGCTATCAAGAAAGCTGCGATATGAGAACTTAAATGTTATGATATGTGGTTAGAAGTTGGAGATCCTATTGATTAAATAGATTAGTTCTATAATTTTGTAAGCACTAAGTGTGTAGAAGCTAATCATAAAGATTAAGCTACAGTGTAAATGATATGTTCATTAATACAAATTCAAGTTTGATATGTTCACCTTTTCATTATTTGATATGTTCAAAATTATGTTTGATATGTTCAAACAAACAGCTTTGCAAGTTTAAGCTGATGATTGATATGTTCAATTGTAAACTGATATGTTCAGTTGTATAAGTTTTGTAAGTTCAGAACTTAAGTTACTTCTAATAAGTTCAGAATCTGAGTAGTTGTATATTCAAATACTTAGAATACAATTCTTATAATAGATTTGTAACTTAAATATCTTGTAAGTTCAAGATACGTGAATAAGTATGGATCAGTTCAATACTTATTTCAAGAACTAACTTTGGTCAGTTCGAGAGTTGTTCATCATAATTCTGTTAACCTATAACTAATTTGATTCAATGTTTTGTCATCATCAAATAGGGGGATATTGTTAGTCCCATGTTTAGAATAGTTAGATTTGATGAGACAAACTATAGATATGTATAGATAATAGGTTAAGAGTTAGGAATTATGTAAGTCTGTTATAGACTGACTGGTCAGCTGAAGCTGAGTAGTCAGCGTATAAAAAAATATAGAGTTCTCTATGTAAGTACTAGATAGCTCAATGACTTCTAAGCTGAGATAGGTTTTAAGAGTGAAGACTTGAAGACTTGAAGATTCAAGAATCCAAGATTCAAGAAGTCAGCTTGACAAGGTCAAGACTGAGTATGTCAGCTCAGCGTCAGAAGTCAGTTCAGAATTTAAGTAAGTTCTAAATTCTGTTATAAACTCTCCATATCTACGACATTTAAATTAGGATATCTAAACCTAATTTAAACTATCTATTAGTTGGATAGAAATCTCAAACGGAATTAATTAGATACGTTCTAATTAAGAAGTTAGTTACGGTTTTAAAGAAAAGATAAGTTCTATTTTTAAACTATGATTTGTTAGTAGATATATCAAGTATAAGTATAAACCTTCTTCTAGGTTTTTATATACGAATACATACACGAACGAATGCGCAAGATATACGATAACAAGTACGTGATACTGCGTAAGTTGCAAAACGTACAGTGTTCAAGATACTTGATACGCGTGTGTTGCGATAACTTTGTAAGTTCAAAGTTAGAGAGAGTTTTCAAAAGTTCTTGTTAATCAGTTTTAATAAGAAATTCGATCATCAATTAGTTTGTGATTCAATAGTGTTTAGAGAGAGTTGAGGTTATAATCATTGTAATATCAAATCATCCTGTTGATTTGATTAGAGAGTGATAATAGTTATTGCTTTGGTTGATAATTGAATATACATTTGATTAATTTGTTTAATTGTTTAAAGTGTATTCAACGCCCCCCCCCCCCTTTACACTTAATCGGTTGCTTCACCCTCTTTGGGACCAACAGAATGGTAAAGGTGCAGTGGGAGCACCGTAAAGGTTCAGAGTGGACGTGGGAGTCCGAGGAAGAAATGAAAAAGAACTACGCCGCAATGTTCGAGTGAAGATTTCGAGGACGAAATCGTGTTTAAGTGGGGGAGAGTTGTAATACCCGAACTTCAAAAATAAATAAAGGACATATTTTGTTGAGAAATAATATTGTGAATTGGATTCAAAAATATATTAGATAATTATGTTGGACAAGTTGAGTCCTATTGGGTTAAATATGTATGTACATGTTGGACTTATATATATAAGAATTAATGGACTAGTTGTATATATTATTGGATTTAATGTTATTGGGCTCTTCAATGTGTATTGGGCTAAGCCTTTTAAAAAGGTGTATATAAAGTGAAATAGGGCACAACCCCCAAAGGATTGTTATTGTTACATTGAGAAATAGAGTTTGAGTGTGTGTTTGAAGGTGTGTTTAAACCTTACGAGAAAGTAAGGAAGGGGGTGCAAGAATCATCTGGGAAACTCAAAGAATTGCTACAAGAATCATCAGGTAATGTTCCCTAGCTCACTATGATGTTGTAGATATCAATTTTATCTTGTTTAGATGATGATAGCATGATTTAGCTTCTGGATTTTTGGGTTCTGGGTTTAAGAAGAACCAGAGAAAAAGAAATGTAGATATGAGTTTGAAAACTTGATGAAATGTGTTTAAACCTTGAAAGAAGTGCTTAAATGAATGGAGAAATGTTTTGAAACAAAAATGATATGATTTCGTTGAGCTTTGAAATAACATGATTTTGGCCATGGAGCCTGAAAGTTGAAAAAGATGAACTGACAGGGATGAAATGAGTCATGCGACTTATTGTTTTATGTCGTGCGACTTATTGTGTTGAGCCATGCGACTTATTGCCTTGAGTCTTGCGACTCTTGATTGAATTCTATGCGACTTTCATACTGAACCTCATGCGACCTTTGTACTTGAAACACCCCATCCGACCTTCATATGAACACCCCATCCGACTTTCACATAAACACTCCATGCGACTTTTGCATGGTAAACCCATGCGACTGTCGCATCATGCGACCTTTGAACCTTGCTCCATGCGACTTTCAACACTATACCATGCGACTTTCACTTTAACCTGTAACCCATGCGACCTTTGAACCCTCATGCGACCTTCGCATATACCCATGCAACTTATGATATGCCATGCGACTTATGTGTATAACAATCCGATGAATCGAAATCCAAAAAGTGGAAATCCGACAGTTGCAATCTAAGTGAAATCCGACAATGGGAATCCGTTACTTGAAATCCGGATAGTTGAGAATCCGATAGTTGCATTATCACTCGAAATCCGACAGTTAAATCCGGATCTGTGAAATCCGACAATTTTTCACTCGACTTGACGCATCGGTTTGATGGACGCAATGCGTCCCCGACTTAATGGACTTTAATGCATTTTATTGTTACATTCCTTGTGAAACCCGAATGTATTACGGGAATAAACGAATGAGGGATTCATACACGGTATTGATTTGTTAGACCTATTGTAGGTGACGGTTGGCTAAGCAAGCAATCACAAGTGAGTTAGTAAGATAAGGTTGAGAATCTGAGAACTGCTGACAGGTGAGTATTCTTACTTACTATCTAAACCCTATGATGTGTGTGTTAAATGTGCTATACGCTATACGATTAATGAATGACAAATTAATGAATGATGAATTGATGAATGATGAACTGGTGAATTGATGAACTGATATTTGTGTCATGCTATGCTATTGTTTAGACCGTTCACTCCAGTGACGGGAATGTTGGATTGTTCACTCCGGTGACGGGAATGATTGGACCGTTCACTTAGGTGACGGGAATGATGGGACTGCGCACTTAGGTGGCGGGAATGATTGGACCGTTCACTTCGGTGACAGGAATGACCCGTCCGTTCACTACGGTGACGGGAATGTTGGACCGTTCACTACAGTGACGGGAATGTGGACCGACTACTACGGTAGCGGGAATGAAAGATGTAACATGATTGTAAAGCAACTGATGTGGTGCCATATGGTTGATTATAAGTAAGTGTACTCGCTAAGCTTCGTGCTTACGGTTGTTGTTCAACCTTCTTTTCAGGTGATGGCCACGGCGGGGCTCCAGCACGCGGTTGATAGCTCATATTTCCACAAGCTTCCGCAGTATTTAAACTATTTTGTCTTAATGATGTATTCTGAACAATTACATTCGAATTTACGCTTTTGCGGGTTACCACCCGGGGTTGTACTTAACTTACACAATGTTTTATTGTGATGAATTATCAAGCGTACTCTTTGTTTAATTATAAAAAAAATTTGGGACGTTACAAAGGCGGTCCCTAGCTAGAGACTTAGAATATCCAGATTATAAGATTTGTTACATTTAGAGATATAATCTACACATAGATTACACAGGTTTTTCATTTTTCATTATGATATTCCGTAATTTGAGTATTAGACATGGAGCAAATAATCAATTCTAAACACTCAAATTTTATTTCTTGACTATGATCTCGACTCTTTGTAGTAACGGATCATCGAATGATAACTTTCATGCTACCGAAGCGTAGCTCATATTCCAAACCAAATATCTGAAAGGACAACCTAATCAAGTGTACATGTGAATAAGCTCCATGAAGTAGACTTAATGTGAATCACTTCGAATATCTATCCTTCATAATAATCTATGAATATTTGGCTACAAACTTCTTCTTTTGTTTAATACCTATGAATAAATCAACAATAACTCATAATAGTGTTATCTCTTTGTTGTGCCTCCCACTACAACAAGTAGCTACAAAAAATTTAGACAATACAAAAATTTTTAAGTCAAGGATAATTTTATAACATGCTAAAAGTGGACAACATGAAACAATTACGTAAAACCTCCTATTTCAAAACCCATGAAATGTATTTATGTTATTAAGAGGTTTCAAGTTTTAAATCCACAGTACTAATCAAAAACATAAACTATGTAACACTGTATTTTCAACCCAAAAATTTTCATTTTCAAATACACTGCGGAAGCGATTAAAATACTAAAAGTATTTACAACTGTACACAAACAACAGTTTACAAAACCAACCAGTTTAAAATATCAATATTACAAAAACTACGGCTCGTCACAAATATAAACATCAGAGGCCTAGGCAATTACTCCTCAAGCTAACCACTCTCAGCCGAGCCACTATCTTACCAAAACCTGAAAAACAGTGAGAGGTGGGGGATTAGCACAAAGCTAAGTGAATGGAGTAAAACCACAACAGATACATCAGCCACAACCGCATGATATCAACAACAACAAATGACAGATAATCGTGTCCCAGGAAGACCGGTGGTTCTGCAGGAACCTAAACCAATGCCGGCCAAAGCAAAGGTTTACCGATAGATCATTTACTATTCTCACACAGTATTACCTTAAGTTGGAACAAATGCATCAAAAGATCCCAATACTGATTAGCCGATAGCAAACAAACCCAGCCCATATGCCCAGCCGAAACTGACTTCCCAACAATCATGTATACATATCACTGACGCAACAATCAATTAACAATCAAACATTTAAACAATTATCAGATATAAAATCTATCCATGCGTCAAACCATAAACAGTTGCAACCAAACCAGTTACAACTAACATCATCCGTGAGTAAACATCCACTCACCTTGAGTTCTCAACTCTCCACTCAGTGGTCTAATGTTAATGAGCCTTGTCTGTTCCTGAGAACACATAAACTGAAATCAATATCCAGTTCATAAATATATATCAAACATATATTTATATCTCCTTTAAATCAAACACAACATGTTAGATTCACATATGCAAGTACATCTAACATATAACATCATATAATCAATAAACAACAAAACCATCAGATTTCAAGGAAATCCGCCAGAATCATCGGATTTGTGGAAATCCGATACCTCATGTCAGTTTTGAAGGAAATCCGATACAAATGTCGGATTCCATCACTTCCGGATTTAAACTGCTGGAATCAATCTCATCAGATTTCGTCTTCTTGGACTGTCGGTTTTAACCCCTTTCGGATTTAAGGAGTTTCGGATTAGTCTACCGGATTTGCAATACCCGGATTTCATGTGTCGGAATCCACCATCGGATTCACTATCGGATTCCTATCATCGGAATCCATCCATCGGATTTCGTCATCATCTTTTTCATACATCAATCCGCCAACTTCAAAGCTCCATGAATCATTTTCACAGCTACAAATCTTATTAAAGCTATACCAAAACATATTTAATCATATATAAACATGCTATTATGCATCAAAAACATCATAAACTCAAGAACATGACCAAAGTAACTAAACCCATATGTGAAGTCTACTTACAAGTTCATCCATGGTGGTTTCATACATAACCCAGCAGATATATAACAAAAACATAGCATGATATCATGATTCAAGATTTAAACATATATAAGATGTTTACTAACGTAGACTCGAATCCAATATCATCAAGAAACCAAATACCGATTCTTTGTTCTTCTTTTTCTCTAGAAAACACACAGTATACGCATACAATCAGATATCAAATGAGAAGGTTAATTCCACACTTATCCTTAAATCCACGTAACCTTTTCTTAAAAGAATAAGTAGGAGGTGTAATACTCATGTTAAACCCCAATTCATTTACATGCACACACATGCATCCGTACATATATATAAACCAACATATATATAGAAAACTTAATTAAAAGTATATTTATAGATAATTAAATAACCATTAATCAAATAGTAATCACCAGGGGCGGACCCAGGATTTGAAATGGATGGTAGCACCGGACCTAGGATTTAAAATGGATGGTAACACCGTCTTGAAAAAAATCGAAATTTACACTACGCGAGATCGAAATTTACACTAGGTGGACAAAATTGGATGATGTCCCGTGCCACCACTACCTTTGCCTTGGGTCCGCCCCTGATAATCACTTATTAACTTACCAAAGCCTAAGTAATTACTAGGCCGAAAAACCGGATGTTACAAACTAGCTGCTAGATTCTATATACTGCATTCATATAGAATTCACATGCTTATCTCTACCTAGTGGCTTTGTCAATGTGTAAGCCAAGTTGTCATCTGTCGAAATCTATCATATCCTAACATCACCTCTTCCAATGATCTCTCAGATTAGATGATATTTCCCAAGTATGTGTCTTGACTGGTGATGTACTCGTGACTCCTTCGCGTGTGCCACAACACCCAAATTATAACAGAATATATCAATTGGTCTAGGGACAATGGCAATAACTCTAAGATATGAGATAAAAGTCTTTAACCAAATAGCTTCCTTTGCTGATGCGGCAATATACTCTGCTTTTGTAGTTGAATATGTTATTGTCTGTTGCTAGGAGCTTCTTAGGATTTAATATTTTATAGAAATAGAAGTTACCATTGTGGGTGAAGTTTGTATTAAATACAAACACCAGGGACGAATTTATAATATACTCTGAGGAGTATAAATACCATATGACTCAATGTAATTGAGATGGATTGCCAAGCTTATTGAATAAGAACTATGTGTTTTTTAGTGTGGTTCCATCGTCTCTCTTCAGGATCATAGTTCTATCTTGAATCACATGATACTTGAATCACTTGGGCCAATCAAGTGGTATTAGAGCCTAAGGAGTGTTGATTTGATCTTAGTTTGATGAAAATTTGAAGATTTTTTTTAAATTCAGATTTCAAGTGTGCTGTGAATTTAAAAATTCATACGACCTCCGTTTAAGCTGAACTTTGGTTATTTTTTTCATCATGATGAGAGGCATCTACAGTAAAAAATTTGTGTGAATTAATTCCACTCCTGTAACACCCTGATTTTCAGTCCAAATTTAAATTTTTCAAAACTCAATTTAGAACACACTTTATACCAATCTTCGTAACTTATTGCGGAAGCAACATGATTTCTTTAAATAATTTCAACAAAAATACAATACTATTTTAAACATTAAACTGTATCGTACAGTACAGCCCAAAACCTTTGGTGTTACCATAGTCAATCTCACTACCATAATCAACAGGTTAGGAAATCCAAGATTACCGGTAAAGTAACCAAAACAAGACTTTGCCCAAGGTAGCTACCCACCTCACCAACGCATCTAGACATCCTGCGGATACAAAACATTTTCACACACTGTTAGCTATAAACATAGCTAGTGAGTACAACCAAAACGTTTTATCAAAACCAGGTCATCCTTTTTCTCTTTTGAAAACACAAGTTTGGCAAACAATAAGCTTACAAACTCATACATAATAGCACATAAGGATGCGGATCTGTCCATTAGGCCACAATGTATCCACGTGGTAGCTAGCCACGGTCAACACGTGCCCACATGGGGGATAACCACATCACTCCGTCAAGGTGGGGGATGCACAAAGCAATCCACCATATAATGGTTATCTGGAGTGTAAGCCCTGTTCACCAAATCCACACGTGTTGCTCCGGGTTCGGTGGCTCGTTAGCCCAGTGAACCCACACGGTCATGATGGTTACTAACATACCCCTCCACTCTCTTCACCGATTCCTCAACCACCCATACATCGCGGTTCCTCAATTGCCGAAGCCACATGAACCCCTGTGCACGTCTCAATGGCTAGGAACTCTATGATACAGAGTTCATATCACACAGTGGTCCGGACCAAATCACATACCCCAAAGGGTCACATATGCACATACCTCGAAGGGTCACATAAATCACATACCCCGAAGGGTCATATAAATCACATGCCAACAACGCCAAATATCTCAAGCATACAAGCTTATCAATAAACACATAAGTGTCTCAATTATATCTCTTGACCAAAAGTGCTCAACAATCAAATCCACATTTGGCATCTGAATGCCCAAAAACATCTTTAGTATAAACATATCTTTCAATAATCAAAAATAGGTTTGTTGTTTCCAAAATCAAAGTTCAATCCACATGGAGTATCACGTTTCAAAACCATCAATTAGAACTGACATTAACTTTGACCATCTCCAAAATGGAGCAATGGTCTTATTTTGGAAAAGCATCATTTAAACACATCTTATATCAATTTCACAATTCCACATTCTTTAAACTCAAAGGTTACATAAAGCATTTATAATTCATATAAACCATATTTTTTGTTACCAAATCAAAGCTTACTCCTACATGGAGTATCGTTTTCAAAACCATCATGTAAAAACAAACTTTAACATAGTCCATCTCTAAAATGGAGCCATGGTCCTATTTGAAAACCATTTTCTCAAAATACCTCATATACCGAATTCGTAATCTCAACATTCTTTAGATTCAACAATCATCTTGAAAACATTTGCAATTCATGCAAATCACATTGTAAACAAAGCCATAGACCACATCCTTTAATTCATCACATTTTATCAAACATTTGCCAAACAATCAAAACATATCATGATGACTTGTAATTTTTAACAACAGTTGGGTATTCGCAGGGTGTACTCACCTGAGGGTGTAATGAGGATCACAACCACATCCAAACCAAAGCTTAAACATTTGATCATAAACCTATGATCACAAAAAACAAGGTTAACTAACATAAGTTAACCAAAAACAAGGTTTCTAGACTCAATTCTAGACTTAGACACATTTTCGGGTCTAAAAAGACTCCATTTATCCCGTATAAAACCTTAGATTCAATCCCCAAACATGAACATAGTCAAATGGGGTCAAAAACATAAATTTTGGAGGTTTCAGGGTGCCTCGCGCCACGAGGAGGAGAGCTCGCGCCGCGAGAAAATCTCTAGAAAACAGTCTCCTTCGACCCAGTTGTGTCGCGCCGCGACGGGCCTGCACAGGTCTGTTCTTCTTCTTTTTCTTTGCTGCAGCACACATTTCTTCAATTTTTTCTTATCCCAAACACATAACAATCATCAAAATATCTAAATCTCTACTATAACCACTTCATAACTTCAATATCAACACTTTAAACTAATAGATCATAATCAAAACTCAAACTTTATCAATTTTCAATGGTTTTTGACCCATTCGCTAGAAATTCAACATAATCTACCAAAATCACTACAAACCACCCCCAATACTTGAATTCAAACACACAATGAGTTAAGAACTTACTTGATTCATAAAACCCACTTGTTGTTTCCTTCTTGCTTAAACCCCAAGCTCAAATGTGAAGAAAAAGAAGATTACACATCAAATTACTTGAATCCAAGCATAAGTATTCATGATCTACCTTTAATTTCTTTTCTTCTTTGAAAACTCTAGCTTCACACTCTCTCTCTCTTGCCTCTCCTTCTCGATTCTTCTTCCAGACAATTCTTGATCTTTTTGACTTCATTTGAGAAGTCAATACATATATATTTATATACTAAGTTACACACTTGGTCCTTGCACTTCTTTCCCATATACATCTATCACCCCTATTCATTTATATAAACCATCCAAATACTCAACATATAATATATATATATATATATATAACATATAGATAATATCTTAAACACATAATTTTACTAATTTCAAGTGAACTTGCACACACACATATATATATATATATATATATATATATATATATTTTAATAATTTCCAAAAAAATACGGGTATTACAATTCCTCCCTCTTTACAAAGATTCCATCCTCGGAATCGAATCAATCCACAATCTTAGGTATTTTCACATGTTTATACTAAGATCCTAACTAGGATCATTTAATTTAACTAATAGTATTAACTCTTAATCAGTTTCTTTAACTGGACCTTTAAAATAGCCTAGTATCTCACCACTACGGGTTCATAAATATCTCCCAATTGGACTATTAGAGATCAATATCATTAACCCGAGCTTTATAGCTCTTAAGCCATATAGTCTCATGGCTAGCTATTGCTCACACTAGCTAGTGATCTACCAATCACTTCTCAATTTTCAAACACTATGGCAATTGCAAGCAGGGCAAACAACCCGTTCATGAACAAATATGTTACTTATAAATAATTCTCCAATAATTCGAGTAACGCACAAGTGTCTATTCATAACTGAAGATCATGATCCCATGTCTTAACACAATCATATTCATTAAGTACGTGTCCATAATTTGGACAGATAAACACATAAGTATCATTAAAATGAAATCATTCTTTCATCAATTGGTCAACGAAGACCCAATCATATAATCTTCTCTCATGATTCATAACAACCTTGGCACATAACCAAAAGTATATAAACTAACCTCTGTTTCAGAAATTTCTACGGTAAAAATTACCGATTACATTATGGCACATCACATAACTTAAGGTTTCGAAACATTATACCTTAATTCAATAATCATGCTTGCCATCAAAGTCAATAGCTAATGCACGAGTTCAGATCTCTGCACAATACTAACACATCACCAAAGGAAGGTTCACCAGAACCAACATACGTTAAACACAAATAACTCATGCTTCATATCAAACCTTAAGGCTCAAATCGACCCATTGGTCAAAATATCACAATATCGTCCTTAAGACGATCATATCTACAAGCACAATCTTTCTTAGAGATCTTTATCGCGCAAGGCCTCTCGTTGAGCACCTCTAAGTCGCCTCATTAAGTCCATAACAACTTTTGGTCTAAAAGACCCACAATAAATCTATTAGAACTATAACCTTGTGACTCCAAACTTAGGTCACAACCTTTGCCATGCCCGGATAAAACAGATCTCAAAGTCAAAGCTCTCGACCAACTCGAGTTACCGGCATCGCCGTATGCTCCTGATGGTCAAATACTCTGTCATCTCTTGTGGTCTAAAGGCACCACACCAGGTCACACACATATAAGCCGACTACTTGTCACAATGACATTTATTATCAAAATAGAAGGATCTTAACTCTATCTCATAGCCTGAGGACATGCCTCAATTCATGCACAGGAGCTTCACTTTCGGGTTCAGCTCCACTAATCTCTAAATCTCTTTTTGGTATCCAATCACATAAACAGAGTTAATCACTCCTTAGGTAACAAACCACACATTATTCTATGATAACATAATCAAACTATTTAACCCAAAGAATTACAGGTGATTCCAAAAGTAACCACTATGAGGTCCTAAATATTTTTCACCTCAAAGGTAAATCTATAGACCTCTAGCACCATATCACATGAAATTTTTTTTATGTTCTTAATGGAATTCATATTTCATACATCAACTGGATCATTGATCCGACCATAACTAACTGTAATATTAATAAACTCTTTTCAACAATACCCAAAGTGGGTCACTTAGTCAACTTATCAAATTTTCAATTTCTTAACACTTATCAAAGTTCTAATGAACTTACAATAAGCTTATAATCATTTCATTTCCACCATTTAAATTTAACTGATACAGAAGATCACATCAAATTATAATTCAAATTTTCATACTAAAAGATTGACCTTGTAATTTGTCCATCCTCATAAGAGGCTTAACATACTAACCATAATCTTTCCTTTAAATAACTCTATCAAGTCATCAAAGGAAAGAGAATTGGTCACACGGTTTCTTAAATGATCACATCACTAATCAAAAACATCACACTCTTAATTTTAGAAAAGTCTCACTCACTTAGAGAGTTAAAATCTCTAAGATTAATTAACAACTTAATCACAAGGTTACTCAATGTACAACCTTACTCAATCATTATAAATCACCTCTCAACAAGAGACTCTTTAGATCTCATGATCCATAAATGATTTCAGTGAAAAGTCCAACTCATTTGGACTAACCCACACCACTACGATGGTGACACAATATCTATTATTTTATCACAGGAGCTATAATCCCAAGGAGGATTCGTATTTCTTTTAAAGAAGCACACAACCACTAATTTACTTATATCACAACTCATCAGGGTAAATCCGTCACACGTGTAACAGTGACCTTAGTCCCAATTTCATCTTAACCAATAGTTTTAACAAGATTCATATTTAGATAGAGAATCGATTCTCAAGTCAAAACACATAGGATGTCACTAATAGATAACTCTATCTATCATCCATAAACGACCCGAAACCACGACCGCAGTCGCTTGAAGGGTTCATTCCATAGACCAAATCATCTTTTATATCACTTACACATAGGTGCCTCCCTCCTTAAACCAAGGATAATCAGCACTTTTCTGATCCAACTCCATTCCATGGAGTTCATCACTTACTCACCTTATTAATTAAGGCATACTAAACAAAGCTTCTAATATCATAATCGCATGTTTTTATTGGCGAAACTAATCTTAATCAAGACTTAGTTTCTCATTCTAGTGCTCTAAGCGTCTCATATATCATCAAGGAAGTCTTTCCTTATAAACCAATCTATCCTTACAAAGGATTCGTCAATAACTTATCCATAATACAGGATTCAGTACACAAGCTAAAACAGCTTGCTGTCACTATCCGACGTTCTATGTGAACCAGGACCACTATTATTAGTACTCAACAGCACAATTAACTTCCAAACTGCTACCCAAGGTAGGCTTTTTCATAAACGTATCTCATCTCAGAAGTCAAACTTAGTAACAGAGGGCTAGCAACACACTTGAGTTACCTAACACTCAAGCAACTCTCATTCTAACCCAAGTTACACCCTTCTAGCTCAAATGGATTTCCTGTAATGGTTGGCCTGGTTTGAGACCAAACACTAACTCGAGTGCATGATTCACTCTAACCCAGACTTTGATACCAACTTGTAACACCCTGATTTTCAGTCCAAATTTAAATTTTTCAAAACTCAATTTAAAACACACTTTATACAAATCTTCGTAACTTATTGCGGAAGCATCATGATTTCTTTAAAGAATTTCAACAAAAATACCATACAATTTTAAACATTAAACTGTATCGTACAGTACAGCCCAAAACCTTTGGTGATACCATAGTCAATCTCACGACCATAATCAACAGAATAGGAAATCCAAGATTCCCGGTAAAGTAACCAAAACAAGACTTTGCCTAAGGCAGCTACCCACCTCACCAAGGAATCTAAACATCCTGCGGATACAAAACATTTTCACACACTGTTAGCTATAAACATAGCTAGTGAGTACAACCAAAACATTTGTTTTATCAAAACCAAGTCATCCTTTTTCTCTTTTGAAAACACAAGTTTGGCAAACAATAAGCTTACAAACTCATACATAATAGCACATAAGGATGCGGATCTGTCCATTGGGCCACAATGTATCCACGTGGTAGCTAGCCACGGTCAACACGTACCCACATGGGGGATAACCACATCACCCCGTCAAGGTGGGGGATGCACAAAGCAGTCCACCATACAACGGTTATCTAGAGTGTAAGCCCTGTTCACCAAATCCACACGTGTTGCCCCGGGTTCGGTGGCTCGTCAGCCCAGTGAACCCACACGGTCATGATGGCTACTGACATACCCCTGCACTATCTACACCAATTCCTCAACCACCCATACATCGTGGTTCCTCAATTACCGAAGCTACATGAACCTCTATGCACGTCTCAATGGCTAGGAACCCTATGGTACAGAGTTCATATCACACAGTGGTCCACACCAAATCACATACAAATCACATACCCCAAAGGGTCACATATGCACATACCCCGAAGGGTCACATAAATCACATACCCCGAAGGGTCATATAAATCACATGTCAACAAGGCCAAATATCTCAAGTATACAAGCTTATCAATAAACACATAAGTGTCTCAATTATATCTCTTGAGCATAAGTGCTCAACAATCAAATCCACATTTGGCATCTCAATGCCCAAAAACATCTTTAGTATAAACATATCTTTCAATAATCAAAAACAGGTTTGTTGTTTCCAAAATCAAAGTTCACTCCACATGGAGTATCATGTTTCAAAACCATCAATTAGGATTGACATTAACTTTGACCATCTCCAAAATGGAGCAATGGTCTTATTTTGGAAAAGCATCATTTAAACACATCTTATATCAATTTCACAATTTCACATTCTTTAAACTCAAAGGTTACATAAAGCATTTATAATTCATATAAACCATATTTGTTGTTACCAAATCAAAGCTTACTCCTACATGGAGTATCGGTTTCAAAACCGTCATGTAAAAACAAACTTTAACATAGTCCATCTCCAAAATGGAGCCATGGTCCTATTGGAAAACCATTTTCTCAAAATACCTCATATACCGAATTCGTAATCTCAACATTCTTTAGATTCAACAATCATCTTGAAAACATTTGCAATTCATGCAAATCACATTGTAAACAAAGCCATAGACCACATCCTTTAATTCATCATAGTTCATCAAACATTTGCCAAACAATTAAAACATATCATGATGACTTGTAATTTTTAACAACAGTTGGGTATCCGCAGGGTGTACTCACCTGAGGGTGTGATGAGGATCACAACCACATTCAAACCAAAGCTTAAACACTTGATCATAAACCTATGATCACAAAACACAAGGTTAACTAACATAAGTTAACCAAAAACAAGGTTTCTAGACTCAATTCTAGACTTAGACACATTTTCGGGTCTAAAAAGACTCCATTTATCCCTTATAAAACCTTAGAATCAATCCTCAAACATGAACATAGTCAAATGGGGTCAAAAACATGAATTTTGGAGGTTCCAGGGTGCCTCGCACCGCGAGGAAGAGAGCTCACACCACGAGAAAATCTTAGGAAAACAATCTCCTTCGACCCAGCTGTGTCGCGCCGCGACAGGCCTGCACAGGTTTGTTCTTCTTCTTTTTCTTTGCTGCAGCTCACATTTCTTTAATTGTTTCTTATCCCAAATACATAACAATCATCAAAATCTCTAAAACTCTACTATAACCACTCCATAACTTCAATATCAACACTTTAAACGCATAGATCATAATCAAAACTCAAACTTTATCAATTTTCAATGGTTTTTGACCCATTCGCTAAAAATTCAACATAATCTACCAAAATCACTACAAACCACCCCCAATACTTGAATTCAAACACACAATGAGTTAAGAACTTACTTGATTCATAAAACCCACTTGTTGCTTCCTTCTTCCTTAAACCCCAAGCTCAAATGTGAAGAAAAAGAAGATTACACATCAAATTACTTGAATCCAAGCATAAGTATCCATGATCTACCTTTGATTTCTTTTCTTCTTTGAAAACTCTAGCTTCACACTTTCTCTCTTGCCTCTCCTTCTCGATTCTTCTTCCAGACAATTCTTGATCTTTTTGACTTCATTTGAGAAGTCAATACATATATATTTATATACTAAGCTACACACTTGGTCCTTGCACTTCTTTCCCATATACATCTATCACCCCTATTCATTTATATAAACCATCCAAATACTCAACATAATATATATATATATATATAACATATAGATAATATCTTAAACACATAATTTTACTAATTCCAAGTGGACTTGCACATATATATATATATATTTATAATTTCCAAAAAAATACGGGTATTACAACTCCTAGAAGGAGAAATCACAATTTTGTTTTCTGGACTTTTTTAAGATGTGTTCATGGGGATGAGAATTAAAATTTCGTGATTTACTGTGAATTGAGTGTTATAATTATGAGTGAATCTTAGTTTTTGCATCATAGATCGATGAAAGTTTCAATTCATAACTCCAAACACAAGAGGAGTAATTTGAAATTTTTGTTTGAAGTTTGAATGGTGTTCTCGGTGAATTTTGACTCAAATTGTTGTTTTTTTATCCAAATTGACGCTAAAGGATTGTTTTAAACGTGCTTGTGGATGTGGAGAATGATTAATTTGAAGCGAAAAATCATTTTGATGAGATTTTAAAATTCAAGTTTGAATGTTCTTGGGTAGAAGTTGAAGAGTTTAAGTGTTTGATCCAAAATTTTATTTGAAAATTTGTTTTTCGTGTTTGTACGTGAAAAATTCAATTTTAATAAACACTTAAAAAACCAAAACAAACAACTGAACTTCGTTCGATTCTTTTAAACTCATTTTTTAAACAATTTTTATTGACCGACTTCGAACAATAAACAAGTTCGGTCAAATGCATTATTTCTTGGTGTTCGGTCAAGTTTGGTCATTTCTATTATTGAGTGTTTGAGTGTTGGTCAATTGGTATGTATTTATTTTTATTTTATTTCCTTAGTTTTATTTGTTTTGTTTTGTTTTCCATCTTTATGTGTTCTATTTTCTTTGTGGTATTATTCATTTATCATTTCGTGTTCATTTATTTTTTAGTCGTCGTAATTTTTCCCATTAGTTGTTTTTAGGTTGTGCGTAATATTTTTTTTTGTCATTCATTAAGTGTTTGTTATTGTTAGTCATTGTAGTTGTTTTTTTATTAAATCGTTTTCGATCATTCTTAGTTTCGGTCTCGTATTAATCGTTATTCTGTTCGTATCTCATTTAATTGTTGTTCGCAATAATTTTTTTGTTTTTGTTTCATATTATTTTTAGTCGTATAATTTTTGTTGTTTTTCATATCCGGCCCATTTGATTGAAATCATTGTTGTTGATCAAATCATTGTTATTCATCGGTCAATCAAATCATTCCTAAACGATCAATTTTTTAAGTATCAAAATGAGTTTTTCAAGGATATCAATTCAAGAAGATTTATCAATGTGGTGTGCGCTCATCAATTTCATGACACTTAATAAAGAAATGTTGAGAACAAAGTAAAATGAGATGTTTCTCTTGTATGATGATTTCGAAGAAGAAAATTTCAAAACTTGAAATAGAACTTTCTGAATTATCTAAGGAACATCAAGATTTATCAACAAAGAGTCATGCAGGTTTAAAACATCAAGTGTTTGAGAAAGAGAATGAAAAAAAAAACAGATTTATTGAAAGAAGAAAATGAAAAGGTTAAAGAGAAAATGTCCAAAGTGTCTGAAAAATTTCAACTCTATGAAAAGAAATGTCAAGTGTATTAAGTTGAAATTGGGAAGAAGGGAGCTGAAATTGAGAAAGGGAAGATAAGATCACATGATCTAAAAAAAGACAATGCTAAGCCTAAGGAACATATGTCTGATCTCTTTGTAAAACATCAAGATTCACAAAAGATGTTGAAGAATGATGAGAAGTTGATACACAGAATCTGCATTGAAAAAGTTGATTTGCAAGGAAAACTCAAAAGACTTGAGCAACAACTATTGGATTCTTCTCGGCATACATTCCTAGCTCGGTTCTTGAAAAGAAAATATCTGAGCTTCAAAAGACACCGGACACCGAGAGAATGAAATTTGAGAAAGAGAGAATACAATTTTATAGTTAGACTCAAGTTCGCAATGCTTCTTGCTGAAAAAGCTTCTGAATTCAAAAAGACTTCCGCTGATACTATCAATTTTGATTCATAAACACATTGTAATAGCGATACTGATTCTTATTTCTCTGTTGCAAATTCTGAAAGTAGAACTTCCGACGGAAATTTTACCGATGCTTCTACTCCTAAGGTAACTACCTCAAGTTATACTGATTCTGATTTCCAGTAAGTTCACATGATTCTTTGCTAAAGACTAAACAAGATTGGATTTCAAAGAAGAATCTAGGTGACAAATTTACAAAGATTACATCATTCTGGAAGGAGAAGAAGAAAGAGACTAAAATGACTACAACGTCTATTCATTTTGACGAATTTCAACCTAGAGTTTCTGAATTCCAAGTCAAAAATGGCATAAATGATGAATTCTCTTCAATCGCAATACTTACGAAGTCATCTTCAACCACTGCAACTAGAAAATCTAACTTTCGGATGAAGAATGTCATTTATGATGGTTTTTCTTCAAATGATATGCCTTCAAGAAAAATTCATAGACAGAATCATTCTTGTAAGGGGTATCATTCTAGTAAGAGATATCATGCTGATACGAGATATCATTCTTTTCAAAATAAAAACTAAAACAATTTCTTTTCAAAATCAAAGCATAATGGGAATTCCGTGCTAAACTGATGTCAAATATCCTTTTGTGGTATACTCAGTCAAGCACTTAATCAGATTATCCAAAGAAAATATTTTTTCATCTTCACTACCATATCAAAAGGGTCGTAGAAAAAGAACCTAGCCACCTATTTCATTCGACGTTCTGGGACAACCTGCGGTGTGGTAAGGCACCACCTTGTTGTGCCAACGGCCAACTCCGGCGTGTTAGCAGTCTTTATTATATGTATTCTCAAAAGACGATTGGATGGTCTTGTCTGTTGGCCTGTAGATTATAAAACACGAATTTGTTGTTAAAAATAGTATTTCCTAAGTGGCATTCAGGACCATTGCATAGAAAAGTCCATAAACCTAATATTGTTAGACCCAACTTCATGTGGGTACCAAAGTGTGCCTAATCTATTTTGCAGATTAGTCTAAGATATTGTTGGAGCATAATGAAGATCATTTAAACTGCATTGAAGATCATTGTGTTCAGTATGCTGATAAGATTATATCTCGTGACTAAGAGAAAGGAGGAGTTCCCAACAATAAAATTTTCATTCATTCTTTTCGGCATTAGCCCAAGTCTAATGATCTGAGATGCTTATTTTGTACAATTTATCATTGTTTGATATTACCTGTGTATTAATGATTTTATTTCGCAAGGGAAGCAATTTTTTTCCATTTCTAGTTGATGTAAAACAAGTTTTTTTATGCATCAATTTAGGGGAGTTTTTAATACAAAAACTAAAAACATCGAAAAATTAAATTTTTTTACAAAAGTCAAAAACATTTCAAAATCAAAAATCCAAAAATAATACAAATGTTCAAAATACAAAAGATTTTATTTTGTTAACTTTTGTTACTCAGCCAAGAAGGTATTAATTCATTGATTCATTTTGATACCTTTCTTGCTTTCTTATTGATCTTTCATTTGATCATCTTTCATTTCCTGGCTTCCATTTCTTATCATTTCGAAATCCTTCATTCGTTATTGTTATTCCATCATTTCTAGAAACCGTTCATTCGTGTGTCACTTCAGTATCTGTCTTAATACACGTGGTCAAAAAGGCACCATGGGTGAGTGTAGGTATTTTCTACTCCTATGATCAATAATTCACCTTATAATAAGGGTTTATACGTCAAACAGTTATCACGGGATACTGATTGGTGTGCAGAGTAAATGAAATAGAGAGGGGTGGGACATGAGATAGGGGTGCATATTTCTTTGAGCTTTCTTGAAAAAATCATTCATCATAAATTTTTGATTGTTCATATTCTTTGATTGATCAAATATTTCTTGAAAATCATTTTTTTCAACAGAATCTTTCTAGAAAATCATACATGTTGATAATCACTATGATTGCTCGTAGCTTTTAACATCGATAACAAGTGTACAAATGTATCCACACAATGATACATTGGTACATACATCTTTTTTGGAAAGAGAGTTTACGGGAGAAGTTGAAAAATATTAAGAGAGTTGTGGGTGACTCAGCATCAAAAGAAAATAAAGATCCTTACTAAATAATATCAATCCGGGTAGCCACATGTGCTACTAATTCTCATTCGTTGAGATTTCGTATTGAAGAAAACATCATAAACCCAATGATGCAATGCACTAACCCCATCCAGTTACTCAATTATCTCTTAAAAGATGACTGTTTTAACTTCACACGGATATTTATCACATACACTATTGACATCTCACTTGGAGGTTGTTGATATTGAAAATATGAGGATTGCTACTCCGGTCCCCTACTTCTTTCATGTACTATAGAGTCTAGTGCTTATTTGAATATAATTTTATTTCATAGGACACATTGTGGAAATATCACAAGTATCAAGTCTTTAGAACTGATACAAGAACATCTTTAAGTGATATCTTATATGACATTCACAATAATCAGATGAAAATCCTACAAGAATTAATGTTATGCTAGTTCTGAAAGTAGGCCACACTATTTTTACTATTATGTTAATGAGCTATCTCTGTGATCTCGGAGTTAATACTGTTTTATCATTGTTATGACCCCTTCAATACTTCATACTTTTCAACTGACCTTCATGATGATGATTACAATTTTAGAGGGAGAGAAATTTAGTGTGCATGATGTTCATGAAGAATCTTGGTCATCATGAGGGGAGACAAATTTGCATAAGGAGAAATATCTAAAAAATCCATGAATATAGGGAGAGAGAGCAAGAAAAATATTAATTCAGTTGATTTTGTGCTGATCAAGAAAAATAAGATTCACGTATTAAGGCGGAGTAAAAAAAAGAAAAGTTAAATGAGCTTAAAGAGATTTATACATAAGTCAAGGGGGGTCATAGAAAAGAATTTTTGTACAAGTTTAAAATCAAAAGATTAAAAAGATTAGAAGAAGAGATAGAAGATCAAGAGCTATATTCTAGAGGGAGATATCAAAAATATTCTTCCTAAAATCAAAGCTTATATGAATTCAAGAAGCCTAAGATCAGAAAGAAGATACTAAAGATTGTAGAAATGCTAAAAACCACTACATGCTAAACCGTTCACACAACCAAAGGTTGAAAAGCCTTAGGTTACAGGTGCAAGATAGAAGATTAAAGAAAAATGATGTTACTTTGTGCTTTTAAGAACAAGTTCTCATCAAGACTTTGGAGTAAAGACTATTCTCTAAATTGAATAGTTTATATTTCAAGATGAGAAGATATTCTGAAGACATCAAGTCAAAGACTAAATATTCAAAAAGAATTTATTCAAGTCTTATTCCTAAAAAGTTTCAAAAGAATGCAGACAGAAAATGAATATCTGCATAATCCAAAGTGGAAGATTGTTAGAGATTTCACAAATGCTAAAAAGATGCAACAACTACTATTTCAATACAAAGGGGGATTGTGTAACACCCCAATTTTATAAAAATATTCTTAAAATGAGTTGTTGAATAAAAAAGGAGGAAAACGAGTAGAAGTTATTAATTATTAAATGGTTTGAGATAAGGATTCCAAATATATCCCCGTTGAAATCTTTGGGTATCGGGTGGATGAGTTGTGAGTTAGAAAGGGGAACGGAATACCGGCTAAAGAGGCCACCACCCTAATGAGGCAGCAACCTCTTTTCCTTTATGTTTCTTCGTGTGCCTTGCTTCTTCTTGAAGCATCCTAAGATACACAACATACATACTTTTATTTCCTAAATATTTGGAGAAGAAATCTTGACGCTGAGATTGATGAATTCATGGAACAGTAACATGTGCTGATTGAAGGATTCAAGTAAAGATTTAAGGTAATTCTTATTTTGAGTTTTAAAATGTTAAATTGAGTTAATTGAGGAGTTATGATCAAAGAGTGTTACTATGATGTAATATAGAGTTGTTTGATGTTATGGGGATGTTTTGGAGTACAAGAAATGAATTGGAAATTATTCGGAGGAGTTTTGGTCGAGAACCAGTAAGCTCTCCTCAAACAGGGCTGTAAAGTTGAAGGGCACGGGTGTGCCCCTCAAGAACAGACCGTGCCTTAGGGTATACATGAGGAGTCATGGATGTATCTCAAAAGGTATGGGCGTGCCTAACCCTAAAGAGGCCAGGGGTGTGCCTATTGACCACGGACGTACCTCTGAGTAAGGGCACAGGCGTACCCTGTCTTGTGTAGTGTTTATAAGTTGTGTTTTGATTATGTAAGAGTAATGAGTATCATATATTATTCCTAGGTATATGAGTACCTAAGGAAAAGAGAAAGAGAATGACATGGAAGAGCTAGACCACAAGTAAGTACCTCAATCTAGTACTTAGAGATATTAATTAGCTGTATGATCATTATTATGTGATATACTAGAGAATTGTGTTAATTACAAGCTTGTTAAAGAGTATAGAGATAATTATAGAGTTAATAGAGTTGAGTATAATTGTAGTTAAGAGACAAAAGACATAGATACTTGCTTATGATTAATATATGAGTATTCAAACAGTAAAATAATTAATGAGAAATGAGTAAGAACAGATAAACAGGAAGTGAGAACCCGTTAATTAAAAGAGAGAAAAGAATGGGGTTAATGTTTATTAATTAATCATACGTGTTAAAGAAGAGATAATTAGTGTTGTGTGAATCACAATTTAAAGAATATATGATGATTTATATATATGAGGCTGATGAGTAAAAAGATATAAATAAGAGAATGAGTTCTATCAGAGGTATAGTCTATAAATACATACATTTATACATTACGAGCATTAGTAAAGAGTTATTGAGAAGAGTAGTATGTTGAGAGATACATAAAAAGGTGTTAAATATAAGAGTAACCGTACATAAGTATGTAACTATATAAATATGCAAATATGAGAGTATTATAGACTATGTCTATACACACATATATTCATTAATAGAGAAAAGGGAAATGAGACAATTAAGATAAGAGATAATGATGAAGAGGCGTGTGAATATATTATTATATATTTAAAGGCTATAAGAGTTTGCCATGAATTGAGTAATCAAGGGAAAGAGAGTAATTAGAGTTATAATTGTATGCGTTCGGCTATGACTGTGTTAATTATAGCTTATCAAGAGAAGTATGTGTGATGTTCATGTATATACGAGAACCGATGCTTTAGCCTGAGAGGCACATGTGGCTGGTAAATGAGACTAGTTAAGATGCTGATGTGACTTCTAGTAGTGTATGTGACTACTAAAGGTGAGATTTAATATGAGTTCTTCATGATGATTAATTTATGTGTTATTGCATATAATTGTTTATGTTATATGTATTGTATAATAAACAGATGCTTGAGTGGCAAAAGAGATGCCTATGTGGCAAAGAGACGCCTGAGTGGCAAATGAGATGCCTAGGTGGCAAACAGAGGCCCGAGTGGCATAAATTGATGTATTGGCTTTTATGTGCTAATTATATTCATTTGAGTAATTGTTGAGTACTCACTGGGATTTCTAGCTCATTACTGTTGTTGTATTCATTTCAAGTTTTGTGACTTGCAAGGCTTTCACGTGACTAGTTGAGAGTTTTGTGCAACATCAAAGGAAATCTGTTTTTATATAACCTGTGCCGCTTGTTGCCCTATTTTAAATAAGAGTATTGGTTACTTTCTTGTTGCGCGCATTTAAAAAATGGGAGTTACAGATTGTTAGGATTTAATATTGTATAGAAATAGAAGTTAACATTGTAGTTGACGTTTGTATTAAATACAAACACTAGGGCCGAATTTGTAATATACTTTGAGGAGTATAAATACCAACTGATTCAATGTAATTGAGATGGATTGCCAAGCTTATTGAATAAGAACTATGTGTTTTTTAGTGTGTTTCCATATTCTCTCTACATGATCATTGTTCTATCTTACAATTCACATGATACTTGAATCACTTGGGACAATCACAGCTTCTCTACGAAATGGTTCCTCCGTTTAGGGTAAACACATAACCTGACTGTGACCTAAAATCATCTCTATCAGTCTAGAAACTAGCATGAGTGTAACCAATCACATAAACCTCTAAAGACCAAGAACAAATCTTTTGTCCTTCTCAGATACTTGAGAAGTTCTTAACAACCACCCAATAGGCTTCACCTGGATTTTGCTGATATCTACTCGTGACACTTATAGGAAAAGAAACATCGGGCCTAGTACATAAAATGGCGTACATGATCGATCTAATAGAAGAAGCATATGGAATCATTTTTATCCTTTCCTGATCTTTACTAGATATAGGGCATTGAGCTTTACTCAATACAACATCACTTTGCAACAAGATAAATCACTTCTTGGATTCATCCATTTTGAATCTCTTCAAAACTTTGTCGATGTATGTACTTTGACTAAATCCTATAAACCTTGTAGATTTATCTCTATAGATCTTCATACCAAGTATATAAGTAGCTTCTCGTAAGACTTTCATCTTGAAATATTTACCTAGCAAGGATTTTACTCCTTGCAATGCTGGTATGTCATTTCCTATGAGTAACATGTCATTTAAATACAAGACTAGGAAGGTTACTACGCTCCCACTTAATTTTGCGTAAACACATGGCTCAAACTCACTTCTAGCAAAGCCATACTCCGTGATTGTCTCATTAAAGTTTAAGTTCCAACTTCTAGATGCTTTTTTAATCCATAAATTGATTTGAGAAATTTTCATACCTTATTAGGATTTTTAGGATCCCCAAAACTATCTGGTCGTATCATATATACATCATTTGTTAGTTTCCTATTAAGGCAAGCGCTTTTTAACATTCATTTTCCATGTCTCATAATTAGACTATGCTGATATGGCGATTAGAATCCTAATAGATTTAAGCATTTCTACCAATGCGCTTTTTCCTCAACCTCTGGCTCACAATTCTTTGTTGAGTAACGGGTTCAACAAATGATGGACGTGTATCTTTTTCTTGTTCTTATTCAATTTCTTGAAGATCTACTTCTTTTATAATATTTTCTGAGCTCAGAAACGTTCTTCCAAACAGGTTCCAGTATGGGAAAAAAAGACTTTGTTCTCGTTAGGATTGTAGAAATAGTATCCTAAATTCTCTTAGGATAACCTATAAAGATACACTTATTGATTTGGGCTTGAGTTTATCCTAGAAGGCACAGTCTACCTACTTGGCATTGTGCATACATATTAGGAGTACGTATACCACCGTCCAATGTCATGGTATCATTATAATTATACACATCTTAGTAAATATTTCACATCATAATCATCATATGGTAAAACCACATTGCATTGCCAAATATTTTATTTTCACATTATAAATGAGTCATTAAATCAATTGTGTGCATCATTAGTAAACATCATGAAATAGTAAGCCCTTTCGAAAACGATTTTGTCTTTGTGCTTAGTTTTTGAAAATACACCGAACTCACCTCAGGTCCAGCAAAGCAATCTCAAAACAAGTCCTCGTGAAAATAACCGAGTTCACGAAAAACCCTAAAATCTAATTTCTTATTGCAAGTCATCTGAATCGCAATTCATGAGATCGCAAACTACACCGTCAAAACCTAACAATCGTAAGATAACAAATCGCAAATCATTGCAATCATAATTTGACCCAATCACAAAACAATCAGATCACAATTCTCCAATTGCAAATCAAACCAATCAAAAACCATGATTCAATCTTAATTCACTTGGATCGTGAATCATCTCGAATCACAAATCAGCGATCGCACATCCTTAATCGCAATTCACCAAGATCGCAAATCGTAGAATCGCAAGTTACATCATTTGCGAGCCACACAATTGAAAATATTGAATGGGGACTCAAGCCTTATGGCAAATCAACCCAAAGCAATGGTAAATATCGGTTTATGATCCTAAGCATGAATCGCAAATACCAAGAACACAACCAACCATTCTTAAATTTCCAATCAATTTGAAAATTTAGTTTAATTCATGTTTCTTATACCAAAATAATAAAAAACAAACAACTAACAAACCCTAATTATCAATTTCATCTTTTAGTAACATATAATCATCCAATTTCAGCATAATCTTCTCGGCCCCATCGACTTCTCACGGTCGGTTTCCAATCCCTAAAACCCCAAAATTAACAAAAATAGAAATTGATATACTAGAATGATTAGAAACTTACTTGTGATCAATTTGCAACGAAAACCATTAAGAATTCTTTACCCAAGTTCAATCTCGCTCGATCTCTCTCGGTAGTTTACACACGGTGCGCACACACACACGATACTTGCAAAATGACCAAAAGTAACTCCCACTAAACCATAATTACCCCTTTAATTAAATTGATCATTACTCCTTAAGTTTAATCCTCTATACAAAACCACCATACACTTTCCAACTCTTTATAAAAAATTACACATTACATAAACAAATAATTACATCCAAACGTCTCGTATTAATCCTTCCATTAACACATCTGATAAATACAATTCCTTTCAAAAATACTTACTCAAACTCTCTGGTGTTACATGATTGGTATACACTAAGAGACATATCATAAGTAACTATTACATAACCAATTAGTCTAAAAACTAGTTCACCCCGTGTTTTATACCTACAACAAAATTTCAACTAGCATAACATAGACGTTATAGTAGGTATGTAAACGAGCCGAGCTAATCGCGATCAACCCGAACTCAGATAGTTAAAAGCTCGAAACAAGCTAAGTGGGCTCATTTAAGCTCACAAGCCTAAACCAGCTTTATATATAATATAATTTATATTTTATACTTTAGTATATATATATATACACACACACATATCATTTTAACGAGAATGTCAATATAATACCCGAGGCAGCCTCAGCTTCGTATGCCTAAAACAAGACAAGCTCGAACTCGGCATCACAAACTATTTATGAGTTCGGCTTGATAAGTACCTGACATAAGCTTCACTCGTTTACATCCGTAGTTATATTCCCAGGGCCGGCCCAGCCCTGTGCAGTCTGGGCTTGGGCCCAGGGCAGCACGTGAAGAAGGGGCATCAAAATTTTACTGAACCTTATATATACTAGGCCCATTAGTTTAATTTTTTTTAATCTGCTAAGGAAATATAAAATATGGAAGAGGAGAGGTCGGATGAATCGGTCAACTGGGATGCATCGGAATAGCACAGCAGAGGGCGATGGGGAAATCGAAGTCGACGATTGGAGTTTTCGATGTGCAGTTGGCGATGGGGACATCGAAGCCGACGATTGGAGTTTTCGATGTGCAGTTGAGCAGATCAATTTCTATAGTATCTTTTATGAAAGTGAATTATGCATTTGATATTTCTATTTTATCGATGAATCTGGGCAACAACAATGATTGTCTGATTGAAGAGAATAATCAAAGAAAATTTAGAAATTTGAACGATTGACGAACCACGAGTCATTCACATGACAGGTCGATTCACACGCCGATTCTATGGTTTTTGAAACCAAAAGCAGTCGTTGATGGGCAACAAGAACGATTGTTTATGACTTTGATGGTGAAAACAATTGTAACATTGTTAGAAAGTAAGAAAGCGAAGCCGATTGGGTATGTATTCTTCCGGTCCTAAACTCCTAATCTCTAAGTTATAATGTTTGATTCATTGAATTCTTTTACATATTATTTCTAATCTCACTCGTATATTCTTTTTAGTTCCCACTCATGCAAAATATCTAAATGATTGCAAGAAGACTACAAAAGAACTAAAGAAGATAAGAAGATCACACATTGAGTTTGAGAAGGTAAAAAACTTTGATATTCATTTCATTGCTTGTATGTTTTTCTTCACTTATTGAATAGAATAAATGAATGATATTGAAGTTGCTAGTTTGCTACATGTATTTGAAGTGTAATGAGTTTTTTAGTTTTTTAATAATTTTGTTTTTATAGACTTGTAGAAATGATCATTTGAATAATTGATTTGCCTCAAACTCAAAAGTTCAACTGAAACTATTTGATTGTCTTGATTAGGTTTTTTGTATATTGAATTGGAATATGAGGAAGAATTATGATTGTTACCGTTGTGTTTGGAAATAAAAGATTGGAATCTTAAAGAAGTATAAATTTAGTTTCGTCAAAATTTGTTGAATTAGTGTGTTTGTTTTCTAATGTTTGTAATTTGTGGTTTTGCTTATTTGCATGTTGTAGAATTGATGATTTGAACAAACAAATAGTAGATTTGTTTGAAAAGTTCAAGTGTTGAATCTATTTTATCATGTAGATCAGGTTTGATGTTTTCAAGCTTAATTAAGTGTTACTTTATTTTAGATATCTTCTTTGATTGGTCATTTTGTTTGATTGTTTCATTGAGTGAAGATATCGTTTTATGTAGTTTTTATGTTTTTATCGGGTTGTTTGAATGTTTTTAAGTAAAATAATGTTTTACTTATTTGTTGTACATATTTACGTCACATATCTCTTTCGTGCGTAGCAAAGTTCATACATGTAGGCCATTTTTAGCCCCATTTCGCCCGGGGCATCAAATACTATTGGACCGGCCCTGTATATTACCTTATACCTAAAAACATGCAATCTTACTTATTAGCTTAACAAAGAGAGTTATAACATAGTTACTTGGATAGCCATTAAAATTTGCAAAAATAAAAAACAACCATAGTTTTACACTTAAATACCGACCTAGACACCCTAGCCCACCCCATGCTGCCCTTTATATTGAATCAGTTTCTTCTTGCATATTTAGAGATCCAATACTTCTGAATTTCTTCGGCAGATCTTCCAGGAATCCTTCCAGCAATCAAAGACCATCTAACAACATCATCAAATAACCATTGGTTTTTAGGTTTTTGGTTAACATAAAAAAACTAAAGATTAGACACAAAAAAAGTTTTTTTTTTTCATACAATGAGAGGATTATGAGAGTTGATTGTTTTGTGGTCAATACTTTAAAGTTGATTGTATACAATAGTAACTTAAATAAAATTTATTTTATTTTCATACGATTTGCCCTTAAAACAATTGAGAATTTTGTTTAGTTTTTATCTCGATGAATTGTACATAACAGTAATTTGTTATACACAATAAAAAGAGTTTAGTTATATCCTTGAACATGTAGATATAAAATTAATTAGTAAATGAGTTTGTAAGAAAATAAATTTCATAATTTTTTGTATGATAAAATATTGTTATTTACAAATTTCATCTTTTCCGAAAAACTTATGTAGATAGCACTAGATTTCACAACATTTTATTAATTACTGTTCTGATTAATTGTTTACTCTACTTTTAATTCTAGATTTTAGGTAAAAGTATATTTAATCTATAATATATATATTAATAGAAAGGCTTCCGATGTTATCATATTTTTGAATTCTTTCCACCAATTAAACCTTTTATTTTCTTAAATGCCTTTTGAATAAGTCTTTGGTTTTGTTTTTGTCTCATCAAATCTAATTTATTAAGTTCATTTGACTAACAATCATGTTATCATACACCTCTTAAGTTA
The DNA here is from genome assembly GCA_038502395.1 of Dittrichia graveolens. NCBI lineage: Eukaryota > Viridiplantae > Streptophyta > Magnoliopsida > Asterales > Asteraceae > Dittrichia > Dittrichia graveolens. Next base: position 56,313,649 of record JARJIL010000009.1, on the reverse strand, counting down.
ACTTATTAAGCATTTTAGATATTGGTATGTTGAGTTTTTGGATTATGCAACTTGCAGAAGCTTAGACTTAAAGATGTAATGTTTTATATTATTTAAATAAAAAAAATTTCTTTCAAAAGGAATACTTTTTAACCATTCCACGTGTTTATACACAAGATTTTAAGATAATTCTTTTATAATTAGAAGAGTGGTTGTCTCATGGCTGGCATGGTATGGCCGAAGAAGATATTCAGTTGTGCTAGTTTGCTACTTAAACAGGATGGGAGAGGAAAATAGACTTTTGGTTACAAGTTCTAGACTTGGTTGTAGTTTCGAGTAAAGAGTAAAGGTACATACCCATTATCCTAAGAGTGAATTACATAGTTGATCCTTTTAGAATGGCTGTTTCACTTTTAGTCCTTTAAGCTAAAAGTTACAAATTTAGTCCTTTATTTGAGTTTTTTGCACGTGATAAGTCCTTTTATGATTAACTTAAACGGTGTTAAATGACCACTTTCCCTTCGTCCATTTAAACCCTAAATTATACTCTATCCCTTTTAACACAAACCCCCTCCCCTTTGTGTCACATGTTAATTGTTAACATGAAAGAATTCCCAAAAACTATGTTGGAAGGCAGCCATCGCAAGACCACCACCATCGACTCCCACGCCAGAAACTCCGAAATCATCCCACCGTAATCCCCAAATCATTCCCCGCTGGAAAAACCAAAATCATCCCCACTGTAACCCCAAACCACCTTGTACCACTATCGTAACCCCCTATTGTCCCCCCAAAAGAAAAACCCTAAATCATCCCCACCATAACCCCTACCACCTTCTCTCCCACAAATCATCCCCTACCTAAGACCTGTAGCGCACACACACACATGCTCACTCACTCACTCAACGAGCACCACCAACCACTAACCACCACCGTCCTACCATGCAATCGCACATAGACACACCAATCAATAATGCAATCACACACACATACACATAGGATCTGAACATATCTAAACAAATCGACCAAGAAGAATATAAAAAACGAGTAGAAGAAGAAGTATGGAGGTGGTATCATGGTCAATGGTGGTTTTCGCAGGAAAATCGCACACAAAAATGAAAAAATTAGATATATTGTCGTCGTTGAGGGTTCTCTTCTATGGTGGTTATATGGAGCCAAAAATTGAGGTGAGGTAAGAGTGAAAATCGTGACGTACCGACGTGGTGATGGTTCTCCGGTAATAGTGATGGTGATGGTCGATGGTGGAGGAGAAGTAGAGAGAGAATGATGGTGATGGAGGGAAGTGAGGTGAGAGATGGTAGAGACTAGAAACAAAGTAAGAGAGATTATGAAGAAGGAGGTTGGGTTAATAACAAATAATTATATTCTAATTTAGATTTAAAAAATAAATATGGGAATAAAAGACCGTTTATGTAATATTAAAAAAGGGTAAAATATGCATTTTAAATTTTTTAACAACTCCGTCCAAATTAACTATCAAATGACCAATCACATGTAAAAAACTCAAATAAAAGATTGAATTTGTAACTTTTTAATAAAAGGACTAAAAGTAAACCAACCCCTATTATAAAAGGACCAACTACGTAATTCACTCTTATTTTAATTATTTTTTCTTTGCCTAGTAGTTATGGGTAATGTACAAAACCATCTCCTCCTTCCAGAATCAATCACCTTCCCATGCTTAAGCCTTTTCTTCATCAATCAAGCTTATACATCTTCATACGCAGGTTCTTCGTGCCTCAACTGTGCCACCATCAACAGCATCATCACAGCCTTGCACCGGATCCACCACGTTTGTAGCAGCTTCTTCTGTGTGAGTGGGTGTATCTTACGACTATGCCTTTCTTCTTCATTAGCCTTAATTCGTGGTCTTTTTTGTTCTTAATTATGGTCCACAGGTGTTTCTTATCATGTGTAAATTTTGTGTACACCAGTTGCTTAATGATATGTCTCGTGAGAATTGTTCTTGATTTTTCTTCTTTAACATTTTGTTAAAAATTTTAATCCAGGTTTTGTTTCAGATAATTACTTCAAATATATGCTATTACAATTCCTAACCAATTTTAGTGGATGGGTTTGTCACGTGTTGCTTGCTTCAACTCTTCTAAAGAAGGTGAACTCTTTATTCTTTTCCATTTTCTTTTGGTTGGTTTACTACATTTTAATGTTTTATTCATTATCGTTTGTTACTATTATGATTTGTTTTTCTATAGTATATTTTGTTGAAAAGTATTCAAGGCTTCCTTGTGCAAAAAACCAAGTTATAATGCAAATAAATGCAGGTTCTAACTCTATAAAAGTAAAGTAGCATAGCAAGCTTGAAGGGGAAATTGAAAGGTTATATTACTTAACCTTTTCATGTTATTTAATTTCCATTTTGGTTATTTGTGCTTTTGTATTTTGCTTTTGTTTATTTTGAACTCTTGAGCATCCCTTTAGATGACCAAACTAATGAAGAAAACTCATTTGATTTCTTCTTTTATTGTTTAGATCCGTATAGATTCTTAGAGCTCTATGTGTGTGTATCTCTCTGTGTGTGTTAAGGGGGAAGAAAAGGGAAGATCTGAAGAAGGAAAAAAAATTAAGACAAAGATCCACTAAAGGTTGTTGTTGACGTCCTTCATGTACAAAATTTAGCCAAGTAAGTAATTGTTATAGTTATGTTCAAAATATTGTATAGAAATATAAGTTTAAATTATGGGTGAAGTTTGCATAAAATGCAAAAATATGTATTGAAATTGTAAATACTCCAAGGAGTATAAATAGGGATGTGATTGCGGGTGAATGTAACTAAGATCTCGGCTGAGCTCATTTTTAATAAAGCGTGTGTGTGTATTTATCATGGTGTAAATAGTTCTCTCTCTACTCGCACAACCCTTTAACAACCGAGATTTCTAAGTTCTTCTTCATTTGAGTTTATCTTGAATCACGACCGTTAACAAGTGGTATCAGAGCCAAATATAGTGAAGATTTGGCTTAGAAACACCAATTTTTGTGAACATTTTGAAGATTTTTTAGATCTGGGTGAAAAACCGAGAACCTCTCTCTTGGGTTTTAGATTTGTGAAGAAAAACGTTTATTTTGCTTGTTGTTTCGCTAGATCTGTAGTCGCAAAGTGTTTTAGAACCATTAGGAAGTGATTTGATTCCATTTGGACAACGTTTCGTTGGTTAATTTCAGATCTGAGTTTTTGAGTGTTGTTGGTGTTCTTGAGAAAAATCAGTCAATTAGAGCAAATGTGTAGTTGTATTGGTTAGAAATCAAGCGTAGTAGTGTTTAGGCACATAGGCGAGACTTTTGTGACAAGAAATTTTGATTTCCAAACACTTTTGTTGAAAAACAGATTTGGGTGTTCATCTGCTATGAACAACCGAGATCTTGCTCGAAGGTGTGAAAACGAAGAAAACCGGGCACTTAGAAAAACTTTTGGGATAAGTCATCCAATATCGGTCAACAACGTATATCGTTCACTTAAGAAATTCTTAATCGAGATTCTCAAAATTTTCACCTTGTATCCAACTTCTAGACCTAACCTAAATCACACTTCAACTGACATTCAAGAACATTTCGGTCAACAGAGTCTAAGACTTTAACCAAACTAAACCAAGAGCCGATATCAGCTATCAAACTTCTTGCACGTCTTCTTGGAACAACTGGTATCCAATCTTCAACCGAGTTCCAAGAATTTGTGTTTGATATCAATTGTGGACTTTTAAACACCTGATATTGGTCAAAAGAATTTCTCAACAGAAACTACCATCTTTTGAACCCGATATCTGTCAAGAATTTGTACAAGCTAAACCGGTTTTTTAAACACCCGATATCTGCTAGTCAATTTCACGAATTCTTGTGTGACCCGATATTCGTTCATGTCTTTAAAAATTTTACTATTTTTGTTTCCTTTGTATTTTTAACCACATCTGTTACCACTTTAACAATCTTTTATGATTTAAGCTAATCAAGATGAATTTCACCGGAGTTTCTATCCAAGAAAATCTTTCCAACTGGTCTGCGATCAACCCTTTTCAATCTAAGACAGAATATTTTTTGAAAACAATTTTGAACGACATGTTTCTCCTATATGATGACTTAGTGGACGAACATAATGAACAACAAACAAAATATGTGTGAACAACCCATAGTCAAAAAAGAAGATTCATTTCAAGCCTTCAAAACTACAAGGGTTTGAGAAAGAGAAGGACAAAGAAAATTCTCTTCAAGTAGATATTGAAATGCTCAAGAGATAAATGTCCCAAAGTGTTAGAGGAATCTCAACTTCCGAAGAACAAGTGTCAAAGTATGAAGTTGAGATTGGGAAAATAACCTCTGAGTGCGGCAAAGCGAAGAAGAGAGCAGATAAACTAAATTCAGACAATGCCAACTTGAAGGCAACAGTTTTTGACTATTCTGAAAAGCTCAAATATGCACAAAGGACAATGTCAAAAGATCATCAAGGTCCTTACAAGTGTAAAAGCTGAATGCAAGTCAAAGTCAAACAACTTGAGTAAGAGCTTTCAGCTTCCTCTCAATATTGTATTCCAAACTCAGAGTTGAAAAAGAAAAAAAAATCCGAGTTTCAAAAGACACTAAACAAGATGAGAAAGACATTTGAAAAAGAAAGAACATAGTTCAAGGCTAAAAACAAAACTTCCGCCGACTCTGAGTCTAAAATTTTTTATTTAGATTCTCATTGTAGTAACCAATCTTATTCTTTTCTTTTAGTTGCGGGAACTGAATTTTCAGTGGAGACCTTCATCTTTGATGAACTAATCAAGAAGGCTCAACATAAATCAACAACATTCTTCCATCAAAGGAAGAAACCAAACAAATAGATGAAGACGTCATCCAGGACTCTAAAGAAGATAACTTTTGAACCAGTTCAAAGAACATCAGAGTTAAGAGTAAAGAAATTCATTAATAATGATTTCTCATCAAACTTTGTTCCAAAATTAGGAATTCTAGTTAAACGCAAGAGCAAAAAGTTTTTACGTAAAACAACAAAAACAAATCTTTCTCAAAACCAAAAGTCCAATCTTATTTTGTGCTAAAAGCAAACATGAAATATCTTTTTGTGGTATATTCGTTGTTGTGAATGTAACTAAGATCTCGGCTGAGCTCATTTTGAATGTAACTAAGATCTCGGATAAGCTCATTTTGAATAAAGTGTGTGTGTGTTTTTCATGGTGTAAATAGTTCTCTCTCTACTCGCACAATCATTTAATCACCGAGATTTCTAAGTTCTTCTTCATCTTTGAGTTTGGCTTGAACCACGACCGCTAACAGTTACATGTTGTTTAGCATTTTAATTAGCATCATGATATGCATTTTAATGCAAATTAGGATATTTAGTCCTTGTTGATTTTTGCTTTTAGCATTTTAATTAGCATCATGATATGCATTCTAATGCTAATTAGCATATTTAGTCCTTATTGATATAAACAGGGGCTTGACGGCAGAACAGGGATCTAGGTTTTATTTCTTATTTCAGTCAATTTTCTCTTATCGGGAGCACTCATGGAGCCGGATTTCATGATAGAATGATGGTTCTTTGATTCTTGGTGCATTAGATAGTGATTCAAGCTTAGAAGGGAGTGTGTAACTCATTCTACATCCTATTTTATCTCTATATCGGGTTTGTTATAATCTCTCCTTTTTTATTATGTTGAATCTGATTGTTTGTATGACATAGACTTGTTTTTAGGAACTATCACTTGAATATTTTGATTCATTTAGATTACACATGTTCTAGTTGTTTGTATTATGTATTTATGATGGATTGAGTTGTGTTGACTTCGATGAAATTGTGTTTTGATTCAATGACAACTATATTTGGTGGTATTTATGTTATTTCTAACCCATGTCAGTGTTTATGCATCTATATTAGGTTGACTTTATGTGTGAAATGCTTATCTTAAAGTGTATGTATATTTAAACAAGTTTAAGTTATGTTAAGATTGACATTAGGTTGGTGGATCTTGGTGTGATTAGACTTGGTATGTGCATTACATGAGGATCGTGGATGATGGTTTAGAATTTCGGATATAAACCAAGTATGTGTCCTTATGCTATGAGAAGTCATGCTCATTTGTGTTAGGTGTGTTGTTTGAATCATCAAGAGGTTATGCTTATGATTTCGCTAATCACGGATTGAGTCATGATATCTTATCTCCATCTATGATTGGGTATTTACTATTATTTCCAGTTTAAAAGCCTTATGCATCAAGAAATTATGCTTATGTGTTTGGTGTAATTCATTGTGTCTATAGATGAATTACTAATTGGAATGTGTATACTTCGTATCCTCTGTGCTTAATAAGTCAATATAGTTGTGTCACATGATTATGTATTTTAATACATTTGACTAGAGTGTATCTAATACGAATGAACACCTTCCTGCTTTGGATTCCTTCTTATTGCATTGTTCTTGTGATTTCTTTATTTCTTTTCTTTTAGTTGTTTAGTTCTTTAGTTGTAGTCCTTAGTTTATTTATGTTCTTCCCTTGTTGTCACCTAGATAATAATGATGGTTGATTATTAGGAGTATTCGTTCCCTAAGTTTGATACTCGGTCTTACCAAAAGAGCTATACTATATACGGATATGTGATACTTGCCTATCACGCGTGTAGTATACTTTTAAGTTGAAACCACTTTTAAAATACCGTGTGTACTCTAAGGGGGCGCTTGGTTAAATAGAGGGGAATGAGAATGATAAAGGGTAAGGGATATAAAGGAATGTAATGAGCATTCCCTAGTATTATCGTTACCATTCATATTGCTTGGTTAATATATATAATCATTATACACACATACACACACGCATATATATAGTAGGTTGATGGTGGTGATAGTAGTCAGTAGCGATGGTGGTGTTGGTCAATGGTGGAATAATAAGTTGTGGTGGTTGATGATGGTGGTATCAACTGTTAGGGTGATGATTGGGGAGGCTACAATGATGTTGGTTGTCGTAGTAATTAATGGCAATTAATGCGGCGAGTGGTGGTTGTGGTAGTCGGTAGAGGTGGTGACAAGAAGTGGATGCAGTAGTAGTGGTGATGACCGGAAATGTGTAGGTTGCTTGCGGTGGTGGCGGTGGCGGTCTATGATGGTGGTAGAGTGTAGTTACGCACTTGAATTGATGGCGATGGTGGTGGTGGTGGTTGTGGTTGTGGTTGATGGTGCCATGGTGGTGGCGCTGGTGAAGACGGTGTTGGTGGTGAAGATGATGTTGGTGAAGGCGACAATAATGGCAATTGATGGTGGCAAGCGATGGTTGATGTGATGACGAATGTGACGGTGGTGGTGGTGATGGGCGTGGAGGTAGAGGTGGTGATTGTGCAACGAGTTACGAGGTGTGGTGGTTTCGGACGGTGGCAGTCGGTGGTGGTGCCGGAGCATGGTGGTATAAATATTGGTGGTGGTTGGTGATGCCGGTGGTGATGGGTGGGGATAAACACATATCTGAGTCCATTACCCTAAATTCATTACCCCCATTTTACTAGGGAATGGTTCATTACACATTAATGGGTAATGATTGATTATATTCCACCTAACCAACCAATGTTAATCATTCTCATTCTCATTCCCTACCCCTTAAAACCCCCAACCAATCACATCCTAAATTATTTATACTAAAATATGCGCTGGTACGCATGTGTCACCCTTCTAAACATGTTGACTCACATTTGGGAGATGATGCTCATAATGATGAAGAACAGGGTGTTGATGATTTTGATGCTAATGCTCAGGAGCAACCAAAGTTAGATGAAGATGTTTATCAGAGTTAGATGAAGACGCTCGTCCAGAGTTACCGGTAATACATATGCCACCATTCGTTCCGCTTAGGCGTTCTACTAGAGATCATCATCTTTCCATACGATATTCTACAGATAAGTACATATGTGTGGGAGAGTTTGAGTGTTATGTAGAAGGAATGGAAAATGAACATAAGAAAGAATGGTTTGAGACAATGCAAGATGAGATGACTTCCTTGCATGAGAACAATACTTTAACGTTGGTGAAGTTGCCTAAGGGTAAGAGAGCCTTGAAAAACAAATGGGTTGTCAAATTGAAGACCGGAGAACATACTTCTAGACCCAAATACATGGTGAGATTGGTGGTTAAATGATTCGGTTAGAAAAAGGGTATTGATTTTGATGAGATTTTCTCTTCAGTCATGAAGATGGGATCTATTCAAGTTGTTTTTGGTTTAAAGGTTGAGCAAATGGATGTCAAATAGCTTTCCGTCACGGTGATCTGGTAAAGGAAATCTACGTGGAGCAACCTGAAGCTCTTTAGGTTAAGGGTAAAGAATACTATGTGTGCATACTTCAAAAAAGTTTGTATGGATTGAAGCAAGTGCAAAGACAGTGGTACAATAAATTTGAGTCAGTTTTAGGGAAACAAAGCTACTGAAAGACTTCTTGAGATCACTTGTTGATGATTGTTAGGAAAAACATTAGAAGAATTACCCAATTGAAGCTAGATTTTAGCAAGTCTTTTGCTATGCCAGCAAAACAGATCCTTGGCATATGGATTACTCGAGATAGAGGTGCCAAGAAGTTGCATATATCACAAGAGCAATACATTGAGAAGGTGCTTTGCAGGTTCAATATGGATAAAGCTAAAGTGGTTAGTTCCCCTCTTAATACCAACTTTAAGCTAACTGATAAAGATTGTCTTACTATAGAGAATGAGATTGAAGGAGTGGATAGAGTTCCATATGCTTCAGCAGTTGGTAGCTTCATGTATGATATGCTGTGTACAAAGCCAAATTTAGCTCATGCAGTTGGTGTTGTCGATTGGTTTCTATCAAATCCAGGTAGGAAGCATTAGGAAGAGGTTAAATGATTTTTCATATATATATATATATATATATATATGCGCAGTAATTCCAAATTGGGTATCATATATGGGAATGACCAACCCATGCTTATTGGTTATATAGACTCGGATATGGTTGGAAACAAGGACAACATGAAATCCACTTCTTGATATTTGATGACCTTTGAAGGGGGAGCTGTTTCATGGCAATCAAGATTGCAAAAAGTGTGTGGCCTTGTCTACAATGTAGGTTGAGTAGATGGCAGGAACAGAAGCGTGCAAAGAACTATTGTGGTTGAAAAGGATTTTGGAAGAATTGTTTCACCCAAAAAAGATATGTTGTTCTTTGTGATAATCAAAGTGCGATTCGTTTTGCTAAGAATTATATGTTTCATAAAAGAACAAAACATATTCATGTGCGTTATCATTGAATTAGGTATGCTATTGAAGATGGTATGTTTAAACTTGATAAAGTTCATATAGATGATAATGCTTCTGATATGTTAACGAAGGCTCTAGAAAGCTAAAGGTATGTTGCTCGATCGCCGGATGGCGAATTCTTTTTCATAATTGGAAAGGGGGAGATTTGTTGGGCTTATTTTTGTTTTCCAAATATGAGGACTATTTTAGCCCAACTTCTTTAGCCTATCTCGCCCAATTGCTTCTTCAATTTACAACACGGATAAGGGGTTCTATTGAGTTCACTAGATAGAAGAGTTTCCAAAGAACAAGATCTTTTTCGAATAAGCCAATTCATTTGGACCCTGCAGATCCACCCTTTTTGAGAGAAAAAAATAGAGAGAAAAGAAAGAAGAAATTCGGAGGTTACTATTCATCCGACCCAGGTACAGTCTTTTGTCGATCGTCGGAGATTAGACTGTCGGAATGTTACCATTTTTGGACAGTAGACATCTAAAGGAAGGTTTTGACGGTTGGAATTTTTATTTTGAGGCCTGGAAATTCGTTTTCATGCCTAGGCAGATTGTACATGATTTTGGTGATATTCTTCCCTTCTTTTTTTTTATTGTTTCCATATATCTAGATGTTTTATTTCAAGATTATGATTATTGTTGTATGCCTCTAGTGTTATTTAAAGAAGACTTTGTATTGTTCTCTTGTGGTCGGTGGATTTTAGCGGAACTAGGTGTCCCGTGATTATTATTCTTGTTTTCAAAGGTTTACATGCAAAAAATTGGTGTTGTTATTGTCTAATTGATTACCTTCATATCTGAGTTTAAGGACTGTTTTGGGACTGCCATAAGTTGGTTTATAAGTTAGAAGATTTACCCTATCTGCTTGCATCCTATAAAGTTCATACCGGTTGGGTAAATATTATCAAATAACTGTTTGCTGCTGCTTTTATTTTTATACCGTTGTGACTCGTTAGCTTTACCTGTCAAGTATTTCATTCCAATTCTTAAAATTGCAATAATCACTGTGAAAGGGCATAATTACACGAGAAAATTGGTTTAGGCTAACCGATTGATTTTTGCCAATTATGATTTTGAAATTTATAATTTAAAATAAGAATGTAAATGAGCCGAGTTATTCGTGAGTTATCCGAGCTCGAATCATTAAAACCTCGAAACGATCCGAGCCTTAATGAGCTCGAGTTTGAGCCTATATTAAAGCTCATTTAATAAACGAGTCGAGCTCAAGCTTCAAAAAGCGGGCTCGTTTAAGCTCGCGAGCCTAAACGAGCTCCATATATAATATAATTTATACTTTTTATGTTTAATTTTTTTTATATTTTTATATATCATTTCAATAAAAATATTAAAATAATACGCGAGCCTAGCTTAAACGAGCCGAACCCGAGCTTCATAAATCTTAAACAAGCTGAGCTCAAGATCAAAAAGCTCTAAACGAGCCGAACTCAAACTTAAAAAACCCTAAATGAGTCCGGCTTCGCACGTTTCTCTAATCTAAGCTATCTTGGAGTTTTTAAACCAGTTAACAAAGCACGTACATGCTTCTATGCTTTTTCTGCCATTAGATTTCTTAGTGAATAATTTGTGAAAGTAATATTTTTATGGTGAGTGCTTTGAATGCTATCAAGGAAATGTTTCATGTTCAAAACTTCTCTAAAATAGGAGTTTCTTGATGTCATTATTCTTTTACACATGTTAGTGTCATAATTCGAATAAAGAAAAAGGGTTGGATTGTGTCGGTGTTTATAAATGCAATTTTAATTTTAATTTATATTTTTGTGTTATAACTTATTAAAATTAATTATTATACTAATAGATAACAAGACTCCTTCAAATTCAAAGTTCAAGTTCTTTTTGCTTAGATTTCAAGGGTCATGAAACCAAGCTGACCTGAGACTGTTGAGTAACGTTTTATATTGCACTGTTGGGATATGATTTAAAATGGTTTGAAAGATATTTGAAACTAAAAAAACAAGGTTCTCGGCGTGTAGCAGGAGTGCTCGGCATGGAGTGTTCGATGTTGCTCGGCGAAAGTCATCCTGTTTTGTGTGTGGCGGCTGTATTTTGGTAAATTAGGGTTTTCCTAATTAAAATTAGGATTACTTGTTTAGTTATAAATATTGAAGCTAGAGTTTCTTGTCATTCAACCTTTGTGGTTCATATGCGTCTTAGGGTGACATCTTGTAAACACTGTTTGGCTATATCTTGGTGTCATGTTAATCTTGTTTTGTTATCCGCATTCTTTTTACGCTTGAAGGGTGTCTCGATCCCTAACATGACGAATAGTGACTTTGTAATATGTTTAATAAGGGTTCTAGACTACTCCACTTATAGCTAAACAGTTTTAAATTGAAACTCCACAAACCTAAATAAACAAATCGGTAAAACTACAAATAGAGAATTGTGGTGACATGTGGTATCTTTTTAACTTTCTATTTATTCCTACGTATATATAGAGTTTTTAATAAAGGAGTGGTTATGAAACTAGACACATAGAAGGGGACTTCTATGATGTTAATCCATGGGTCTGTCTTTTCAATTCTGAATTTTTTTTCATTTACGTTTGGATTTCTTCATTTATTTGAACTTTTGATGTGTTTGTTTTTAGATTTTTCACATTTTCTTTATTAAAAAAGAATTCATTAAAGTCCCGCTATAACGCGCGGGTATAAAAACCTTGTTACTAGTATCTGGAAGATCAGAGATAAGACGTTGAAGTTCTAGTATAGAGAAATTAAAGTTGATTGATAGAACTATTTGTAGTATTAAATTTTCTAGATACAAAAATATTTTAAATGCAAATTACGAGTATAGAATTGTGTTTAATAAAGTCCATGTTAAAATTATAGTCCTAAAATTTTTAATATTTTAACACAGATGATTCAGTATGCAATCATATGTAATTTGTAAAAGTATCACATGTGAGTTACGAAAATGTCACTTCGCCCAAATTTTTAAAATGCAATCTGAAGCATTGATGTCATTGATCCAAAAGTTAAAATTAGTCCTTTAAGACTATGAATTAATTATGGATTATATTAAACTTTCTTCTACCAATATATAAACGATAAAAAGTAATTATGAATTAAATTTGTGTTTTTAGTAATCACACAACATTCACCTTATATATCATCTAACATTTCACAACATTTTTAGGTATTAAGATTTTAACAAGTTTGTGGTAATCTACTATGTTATTTCACGAACATAAAAATAAGTTTTATAAAGTAAAATTTATATTTAATTTCACTAAATCTTACTACTCCATCATTCTATTCCATAAATAATTTTTGGAATATAATAATTCTCTTTTTTTCATCCACTCTCTTGATTTCACCGCATGTTTTGGTTTTGATATTTAAATAAAAGTCACACCTAAAGTAAAGCGGAGTGGATATAGTGGTGAGCTACGTGATCCATAATCACATCGTGGTGAAGTATGCCTCCTCCCTTACACCACCACGGCGTGGCGGAGGTGAGGTGTGGTGGTGATTACATATGGGACCCACCTATGACGAGCTATTTTTTTTCTTTTTTACTTCCTTTGAAATTATAAAGTGTTAAATTAGTAAAGTGTAAGTGTCCTATAATTTGATGGTGTGACAAGGGATTACATCATGAGTCCATGAGCTAAGTGGTAAGTTAAGTAATTGAAGTGTGATACTAATGTAATAATGTAAAGGAACCGGAAGTAAAAAAAAAGTGATCACTCCAAACACTATTAGATTTATGAGAAATATCATTGTTGATGTTTGATTTCGGAATCTTGAATAATCTCAATAATCCAATTTTTGTTACACGACTTACTAATTACTTCCATTTTCTTCATGCAAGTGATTTATCGGTTATAACTTTATCATATAATTTGGGGTGAGATCGGTTCATAAACCGGTCCAAATCGAAAAAGACCAGACTGGACTAAAACCCGAATTGAAATCTAAAAAAAACTATAACCGAAGACCGGATTGGCGAGTCTCGGTCGGACTAGACTATGATCGGTCCGGACCGGTTCGTCGGTTTTTTCGATCTATTGGTTGTTTTATATATTGTATTAAACAAAACCACATCCGACCGGACAGATCCCGAAATCTATAAATAACAATGACCGAAGACTGGACCGACCAAGCCCGGTCTAGTCCGTTCCCCATCCGGTTCGTCAGTTTTTTCAGTCTATCGGGTCGCATGCTCACCTCTACTTATAATCGGTATGTCTTATATACACTATATATAAGTAAACAAAATTACTACTTATTAGTACAAGAATTTAAGAAAATTATGAGATGACGACATATTATAATATCATACATTTTGAAGGAAAAAAATCCTTCTAGAATATATATTAGATATCGGCTATGTTAACAACATGTGAACTTGGCGGAGTGGTAAGTAATTTGTTTGTTTACATGTGTGGCGGTGGTTCGAATCCTGGCATTATCAATTTTTGAAATTTCAGTTTTCCACTTCCTCTTTAGTAAACCTTTGTATACTTTTAAACTCTTTTGGTCTTTTTTAACTGCTAATTTTTTAAAATATGGATTTCAAAATTCTAACCCTTTTTTAGCTTCTTTTAATCTTTGTATTCTTTTTAACTATTTTTTAACTTCTATATTTCTTAAATATCGTGTCTATCTTTTTTTTTTTAATTTTCTTTTACTTAAAGTAAATTTCACATATACGTTTTATAATTTTATGTAAACAATATTTAATATATTTATTTAATTTAGAGTTTTGATTAAGGTTAAAAAATAATTTAAACTCTATTTTCATTAAACTCTTAAACTTTTTCTAATATTTGAAATTCAAAGCTTATGTACGTTTGTTTTGGTATAACTATTAACCTTCATTCTCGAATTGTTTAAACATTAAAGTAAAAGTTTTTTTTAATTTAACCATTAAACTTTATTTTTAGAATGGTTTTACGTAGGTATATATCATATTATAGTTTGATCATTGAGTCAAGATTTAAATATGTCGTTATAGAACAACCGGAATTTTTGACACAACAACTTCTACCTTTTTGGGTAAAAAAATATTCTTAAAGATGTATTATAATTTATAATTTACATACTAGCACATAAGTTTTTAAAAAGAAAACGTCACTTACAAATATATTTCAAAAAGAACTTTGCATTAACTCAGTAGTAATATATTTTCTTAATCAAACAAAAGATCACATTAATTTTATGCATTAGTAATATGTACATTTATTTAAGGTAAAACCATTTGAAAAAAAATTGAAGGTTTAAATTCGTAAAGCTTAGTTATGTTTTACTCTTTCCACAAACTTTATATTAATTATTTACTATTATTATTAAGTTAATATGGTCTTAGTGTATTATAATACTTAAAGAGTTTTTTTTTTCAAAACAAAATAAAACTTGACAGGTAAATATAATTTTTTTTAAGTTGAAAAAGTCAATATTTTATTTATGAGATTTGAGATCTCTTTTAACTCTTTTTTGTTTTGTTATTCTTACAGCATATTAGAGCCCTAATCATTTGATTATTTTTTATCAAGCGTTTTATTATTTTTCGATAATGTTTTTATAAAATTATTAATATATTATCATGTATATCACCTAATCATATGATTTATTGAAATAATAAAATTTTAAATTTAATAAACCCGACGCAACTAGCGGGCTATAAAATCCTAATAACTACTATTTATGAAGAATAATAACCACATATCGTAAAACTATCGACAAGAGTAAAAATAGTATGATCTTATTTTTGAAAAATAGTAATATACTTTTTTTGGTAAAGAAATAAACATAATACTCATATTTTCAATTTTAAAATAATCATGTTAGGATTAAAAACAAAACTATGTTATCATAAAAAACATATGGCCGTTTCAATATTAAAATTACATTGCGTTCTACTTTTATGACGGTGATTATCATTCTCCATGATATATATATATATATATATATATATATATATATATATATATATATATATATATATATATATATATATATATATATATATAGGGAGCGGTTCAAACGAGAACTGTTTTTCGTACGAGAACTGCAATAACCATTTTTAGCCAATCATTTAATTTCTTGTCTTTTTTATTTATTTAAAATAGAAAAGGATGGTATAGACATTTTTACATTACCCCCTATTTTCTAAAACTAATATATCTCTCAAATGGAAAAGTGTTAAATTACGAAAATTATACCAAATTAACGAAAAAATTGTGCTCTTTAATTTAAGACCGATCTTGCTATATTTTTTCGAAAAAATAAATTCACGTTTGCTGGTTTTTTTTACACAGCTCTCGATATATTCACTTGTGCAAATTTTGCACATGTGCATATCTACATTTGTGCTGAAAAAACTAATTGAATCTATGCATTTGCACAAGTGCATATATTTGCACATGTGCAAATGTCGACTGTACCAAAAAAAACCCAGCAAATATTAAAAAAAATATTTCGAAAAAATATAGCAAGATCGGTCTCAAATTAAATAGCATAATTTTCTCGTTAATTTGGTATAATTTTCGTAATTTAACACCTTTCCATTTGAGAGATATATTAGTTTGAAAAATGTGTGGGTAATGTAAAAATGTCCAAATTACCCTTAATTAATTAAGGATAAGTTTGATTAGTTTAAGGTTATCCATTAACAACTCTTTAATATCTTTTTGATCAACAGCTATGATTAGTTCTCGTACAAAAAACAGTTCTCGTTTGAACCGTCACCTATATATATATATGGGTGATGATCATTTGAGAATCATTATTATTACGAGAGCCGTGAGAACCATTATTATCGTTTGAATCCTCCCCTATATATATAAAACAAAAGTTCACCTTTCTCCAACAAGGTTATACATCCTTTTTATAAGAGTTTCTTCATCTTCTGATAAATGAATCCTAGATTCTTCATTTGATGACTCTGTCAAGAAACAACATTAGAAGTCGACATATATATAGGGTGACCATTTGAGAATCATTATTATTGTGAGAATCGTGAGAATCAATCTTAGCCATTTAATTGATAAGTAGAATTCATTGATGAAGAGCGTAGGGGAACTGAGTGTGGCAAGGTGCACGTAAGGAATTCATGGGTGGGCAATCCAATTGAAGAAGGGGGAATTGGACGCTAAGATTGGTTCTCTCGTTCTCGCATTAAAAACAGTTTTTAAATAAACTTTTCACTATATATATAGGTTAATTACACGAAAATACAATTAACTTTGTCTTGGTTACTCTTGTATGTAAGAAACTTTTTATTTTAAAAAACAATACAATCAACTTTCATAATTCTCATTGTATACAATCAACTTGCATACAATGGGAGAATTATGACAAAGTTTATTGTATACAATGGTAATGATCACGAGACAGAAAGTTATTTTCATACAATCAAAGAATTATGAAAGTTGATTATATTGTCTTTAAGAAAAAAAAGTTAGTTGTATACTATGGTAAATAAGACAAAGTTTATTGTATTTTCATGCAATTTGTCATATATATATATATATATATAGGGGATGATTCATTTGAGAACCGTTTTTATTGTGAGTACCGTAAGAACCAATCTTGACACTTGATTAAAATAAATCAATGGCCAATAAAAATGATGACTCATTAATGATGCATTAATGCATCAATAATGATGCTGAGGGGTATTTCAGAAAAATCAATGCTCGATTTTTAATGAAAATTCACCTGGAAGGAATTCATGGTTGGAAAATTATATATAAGACCAAAATATCCCTATTAATGAACATTAATGGCGGTTACAAATAGTATTTACGGTATTCGTAATAAAAAGAGTTTTCAAATGACCTTTTCACTATATATAAAATATTTGTTTTACATAATTAGATTATATATATATATTGTGTTCAATAAAGTCCATTTAAAAAATATAGTCCTAAAATTTTAATATTCAATCACATGTGATTCAGTATACAATCACATGTGATTTGTAAAAGCATCACATGTGAATTACGAAAATGTCACTTCGTCCAAATTTTTAAAATTTAATTTGGGTCATTGATATCATTGTTTCAAAGGCTAATTTGTTATATATATATATATATATATATATATATATATATAACACTGAAATCAATATCAAGTTGTTTTACATAGCTAGATTATAGTCACACATTATCAACAATTTGTTTGAGAATTTGATAAATAAAAACAAAACACAATGCGCGTGAGAAGAAAACATAGTTTACATATACCTTTTATAATATCATAACCTTAACATAAATGAAAAAAATCATGGTAACTAGATAAACATCTCTACCACAATAAATTATCTCAAGATGGTTAGCGGTAAGGCAAGGCAGAAAGTCTCAAAAGAGACCAGGGTTCGATTTCTACTAGATAAACATCTTGAATGACAAAATGACGTATTGTAAATATAAATGAGAAAAAACTTCACAACAATAAGATGACACCATAGAATATTTAAATTTGGATAGGATGTTTAAAATGGTACCTTTAGTTTGACTTGAAGCATCTTTGGAAGTAGAGTACTTCTCCAAGTTAGCCATTCAAAAGTGAAAGAAGATGTAAGAAATGTTGTGTGAAAGTGAGTTAGAGGGGCATGAGTTATTGTATTAATACAAGCCCAAAATTCACTTTTTATCAAATTTTCTTTATAAGATTTGGAAGGATTGTAAGGAGGGAGGAAGGAAGAATGTGTGGTGAATATGGAAAAGTAAATGAAGTAAGAATGGTAGGTGGGTAGTTGACATACATTGAGGATATTTAGTCCAACATAGATTGGTTAAATAATTAAAAATATATTTGTATAATTAGGTAGCAAAATAGGCAGCCTAAGTGTATAAATAATCAATAACAGGTTAACATGATAATGTACTTGAGGTAAAATGAAAGTACGAGCATCTAAATATGTTAGTAATGACGTTTTTTAAACCCTCGCGTGCAGCGGGAAAAGTTTCTTTTGTGATACAAAATTTATAAAAAAATTAGGATCAATTTCGTTTTGATTAAAAAAATTCATATAAATTTATATCATTCGGTTATACTTAATTAACTATAAATATATGCATGATTGAGAAGAAACTTCTTTTATTATTTTATTCAAATTATATAGTTAATCAAAATAAAAACCTAAGCATCTTTAACCTATCAGTACTAAGATGATTTAAAAATATTTCCTTTCCTCTTTGAGGACCAAGATTTAAGTTCCACTATAAACATATGTGTAAATTACAATAGATGTATGTTTTTCGTTTAAGAAAAAGTTAATTACTAAAAATAAAAATAAGTGTTATTTAGAAAAAAGTATGTATATTGAATAACTATTATAAAATTATTATTCCAAAGAAGATTTTAAAATTTTACTTTTCAAAAATAAGCATATTTTATAATGTATTTTTATTCGATCTACATATAAATAAACAAAGAATTTCACATTTTAGAGTCATTTTACAAATTATTGTAAAATTAAGAGTTGGTTTGAAAGAATATAAATTATTTAAGGTTTCTTAGTGAAAATTGAGAACAAAAGAAAATTAACAAAAAAAATTGCTTCACGTGAGTTGAACCAAAGTCCAAATGGTGTACAAAGGCACTAACCACTCAAACTATCCATAAGTTTATTACTTCATTACCGTTTCTAACACATTAAGTTCATGTGTGTGTATATAATGACGTAGGTCATACCTATGACCCGAATAAAGGTTAACTTGCGGACCTATCCGAAGTTTACTTACCAACTTAAACCTTATGTAATACCCGTGTATATTACGAAATAACCAATATGTAATAAAATACATAAACCAAACTACTTAACTCCCTCCCTATAAAAGGAGGGCACCCCACAAGGTTGGGGGAGGATTTCTTCTCCTTTACTCCACTCTCGCCATATATTCTCTATTCTTTATATATATATATATATATATATATATATATATATATATGTGTGTGTGTGTGTATGAACTTATGCATATTAATATACATTTAGTTGTAAGGCACTTATATGAGTTCTGACTTGAGCGTTGGAGGGTGGATCCCGGGGCTTCAGCCTTGGGTCCCTTCTAACGGCAATCCTACTATGGTTTTGTCAATGAACCCGTGGATAAGTAGGCCTTTCTTGCAGACCGATCTTCTGAACGGGTTTCTTTCATGTTTGCAGCATATGATCTATTCCCGAAAAGATGAAGAATGGTCAATATGATCATCACCCGCCGAATCAATGTAGCAACATTTGACGCCATCTGTGGGACACAAACAACAAGTATTAAACATTACAACCCATACTACGATGCTATATGATCTGAACGCCTGCTTCTTAATGAATATGCACAATGTTTGCATGATTTTCTTTATAAATACATATGAATGTATGATGCTCGATCGCATGATTTCGTTTACAAATACATAATGATAAAGCTCTACAGCTGTTTTACCATGAATTAGGTCCAATAAATAAGAAGAGAAAAGAAGGAGCAAAGCACATATATTTTATATATTGTTACACCAAAAGTGGAAATAGACACTGGAAGTATGTACACAAGGTTAACTTGGAGAGAAAACACATAAATATATACACTACGATGCATCATGTACAAGCTAGTAAAGCCTACCCTTTGCTTTGTTTTAGTAACTAACTGTACGTAGTGTCGCCACTTTTCTTTGGATTGTTCTTCAAACTCCTTTATCTCTCCTATAACATAGCTCTCTAATCGACTCATCGTCATTATTTAACGGGAAGAGGAAAATATCATCTTTAGAGAGAAAATGAGATAGTTGGGTCCCTAACCCTTCAACTCTGATTTCTTGATTCGGAAGGTTGCGTTAACGATCATTTTAGAAACAAATGTGGGAGGAGTTGTTGGAGCATTTCGTGATGTCTAGGATCTCAAAGGAAGACGGGCGTGCTTCGAACGCCTGCAAATATGCCATGGAGTCATCGACCTTTCATTCTCATGTTTGCTGGATCCCTCTTTCAAATGCCCCCTCCCCCTGCCGTCACGATGTCGCCTACTTCCCTTTCATGAATGCAAGAATTCTTTCCAAAAACTAAAAATAAAATAAAATAATAATATGCATAAGTTCATAATGGAATATGACTTGAAAGGCTTGGAAAATATTTGGAAACCGAAAAAGGGAGTGCTCGGCGTGCACCAGAAGCACACGGCATGGGGCTGTGCGATATTTCTCGGCATGGGCACCTGCTCCACGGCGTGGAGCAGGCCCTGCCAGCCCAGGGTCAATTTCTTCTTGTGCAGCGGCTAGAGGATCTTTATTTATGTTATTATATTCTTTCCTAATTAGTAATTAGGGCAACATTGTGATTCTTTGATTGGTTATAAATATCTAGCCTAGGGTTCAGTCATATGTACACATTGTTGCTACATCGATCCGCCAAGTCGGTTTAGATAATGACATTGAGCCGTTCTACATCTTCCCGAGCTTAGATCATATGCTGCAAACATGAAAGAAACCCGTTAGAAGGGAACCCGAGGCCGAAGCCCCGGGATCCACCCTCCAACGCTCAAGTCAGATCTTGTATCAATGTCTTTTTTACTAAAATGTATATATCACAGTATATATATAAGACTATAAAGATAGAGAGAGAAGGAGAGAGTATATTGGAGAAGTAGAATAAGAGAAGAGATCCCCTCAACCTTGTGGGGGTGTCACTCCTTTTATAGAGAGAGAGTTGGGTAAACCCTTTATGTATTCTGGAGGTCTGTTAAATATTACACATTGGTTATTTCATAATATACACCGGGTATCATATTAGGTCCGATCCGTAATGAGCTTCGGTTCCGGTCCCTAAGTGGACCTTGGTTCAAGTCATAGGTATGACCTACGTCATTAAGTCCCCCAGTCTAGTATGATGTGGTTTAGCCACATTATGCTAGACTCATATTCTTCATGCTACCTAATGTTACTTTTGTGGATTGTTTATGTTGTTGTGTATTTCTTTTTAGATCTTATACCATGTTTTGGTTGCATACTGTTAAAAAAAACACCTTTAGCCTAGCCACGAGGGTGGAACCTCATGACTAAGCTCCGGTGTGAGAGTGAGTATATGGATTGAAGATATGTATATGGAGAAAAGGAGTGTTGTCATCATCATAAACTAAGTAGTGAAACATGTGTCTTCCCCTTACCTGAGGTGAGGTAGTTGTTATATAGAGTGCTGGAGGTCTGAGGGTGCCTCTGATTACCCAACAGTCGATACATAGCTCCTGCTTTCGGTCCAACCTTATGGGCATCATGAAGGTTAGTAGGAGTCGACCTTTAGCCATAGCTTGTCTTAGGAGGTTGTATTTGTCTTATGTGGAACAGTGGTCATACCTATTCTTAGATGACATATTTGGTAAGTTGTAGATCAGCCTTTGTCTTTCTTTCCAAAGCTGAAGGTTGTAAGGTTCAGATGGTCGGAGGTCATGAGGTTCAGCTGTGGAAGGTTGTTTTTGAAGTTGGTCGGAGCTATTGGTCTGAAGGTGATGTGCGTGTAGCGTACCAGTTTTAAATTTATAAATCCGAGTTATTTAGCACGACTACAACACACATAGGCAAGAGAACCTAATCGTATCGTAGTATAGTTAATAAGTACGGATGTCGAACACTTGGGAAACAGTATGATTTTGAATATAACTATACTAATTAAATATTAAACTAATTAAAAGCAACTAAAAAGGGAATTTAGAATCTTATCAATAAAGATTCAAACTTTATCACTCTAAATTACTATTAACACTATTAAACTCCAAAAGCAAACCAAAAAGATTGAAAAGCACTAAACTTTGTTTGGATTTAACGATCAAATATGAAGGTTCCCTCCCTAGACTCGATTTCACCTCTTATTAGTTAATTAATTCAATTAATTCGTGCAATGGACAATAAATTACCATATACCGATTCCTATATTCGTTAGCATCTTGATCGGATTAATTAACTTTATTAACTATGCAATTTAATCAAACTTAAGGTCATGAAGTCGATTAAAACACAAAGTTATTCGGTTTTAAGTTCGTGTCAAGAAAGACTTAATCTTTATGTTTTTTTAGGTTAACAAAACATGTATTAACATATAAATGGTCATTATATATTCACCAAACATATTAAAGTTTTTTTTTTTAGAAGTTTAACCTAGGATTGGTCTATCACTAGTCTAGATTGTCTATTGGTCCTAAACAATCAAGATTCAAGTCACACAAGTGGATTGGTCCTTCAACTTGTATAAACTCAGTAAATAAACTTCAAAAACAGAAACAAGAACACATGTGGATCATCAATTAAGCAATACAAGACAAATTATATAGCAAACATGTCCAAATTAACATAAACTAATCAACTTTATTAAGGTTCATCTCCTCTAGGGAGGAAAACAAGAAATATCAGCCAAGAAACATCCCAATAAACTTCTGGAAATTAATAAACATTAAAAACAGAAGATGGATAAGAAAGAATGATAAAACCAGGATGACCCAAAGCCGAAATCTTCAAAATCAAAGCTCCAATCCTTCAAATCTGAGCTCCACAGCTCCTAGAATGCTTTTGGACGTGTTTTGGCAATATTTAGGTAGTATAAGTTGGGTTGTTCACTCCAAAACAGATCTGGACATTCGCTTATATAAAAAACTAAAAACAGGGACGTCGCGTCGCGACGGGTGAGTTTGACCCGATGCAAAACACTTTTGAAATTTGAAATTCTGATATGATCGCGTCGTCGTGCAGCGACCTCCTTGACGGTCGCGCCGCGAGCTCGCTTTTTTAGACTTTGACTATAAAAGTGAAATTGTAGCCCTCTGAGTCTAGTTTTCGTGGCCTTTTGAATCACTTCAATCCGAGTTCGTGTGGTGTGTTTGCGCGGACAGTTTTTCTTATTTTCTTCTGTTTCTTCCGTTTTTTGCTCAAAACTTTTCATATTCCGTCTTTTTAACATGAAATTCGATAAATGAAGATAATTAAGTATCTTTTACTTATTTACGAACAATAACAGGTTGAAATAAAACAAATATCGTTTAAAATATATATTTAAATTTGGCGATATCACAATACCTCACACTTGAACTTTGCTTGTCTCCAAGCAAATCACAATTTTATCCAGGCTATAAATTTTAAGTAATCAATACCTTTGAAAAATTAAATATCACTTACAAATGTCAAAAAGGTTGATTAAAAACAAAACACCTGTTATACTTAGAATTATGCACATACTCACGATTTGATCCATATTTACTTTTCAACCATCCCAAATTATTTTTCCATTTATACATATCAAAACCTTAACTTCAGAATTGCATTTATATTTAATTTGGTTAATTTACCCTTTAGGATCCCCCAACCTCAAGACTTATTGTAGATTTCTAATTTTATTTTCACATTGCTTTTTCATCTTTTCAGCTTTTTTTTAATAAGACTATGACTTTCTATGGAACCCATGTAGCGAATCCTCAACTCAACCGATCCCAAACCAGTTGGTTTTAGGTGGCTAGATGTCGAACACCCCTCAGAGTTTACTAATTCAAGTTCCAAAGGCCATGTATTTGACTTATATATTTTTCTAGCTCTTTTGTATATTTTTTTCATTTTTGCACATTGGCTTTTTCACTTTTTTTCTTGTAGCATATGATTACAAAAATTGAAAATTCAACTCAATCTATTTTTGTCAAGCTTAAACTCAAAAAGGGCTTAACCTCATAACTTATTGCAGCAATTCAAAAATTAAAATTTGAATACTATAAACTAAAATTTCTAAACAATGGCGAAAAGCCACAAGCACTATGCATAAAAGTTTAATTATGACCTATGAATTGTTTATAAATCAACAAACTTGACATTCTCAAATAATATCTAATTTTTAACTCGAATGGTATTAAAAATTTTAAAATTTACGCCCAAATAAAATAATAATTTAACACGAGGACAAATAAATTTCAAGCGAGGAAATATTTTCTAACCCCCTACCCCATACTTAAATTATACAATGTCCCCATTGTATACAAAATAAAGATATCACACGGTAGAAAACGGTTAGAGAAACTCCCTGGGTACAATTAGGCGATAGGAGCAAATAGATGTCAACATATACGCGTACTTCATAAATTAAAAGCCATAGCTGAAATATAAACCACTCAGAGCATATCGTCAGGCATACAAATAAATATAAACATCAAAGGCTGGGAATGTCTGAATATGATTGTATATGAAGAATTCCAGAAGCATATATGAAGAATTATCTAGGCTAGAACTCCGTAAAACAAAAAAAACATAACTCACTTTCGTAGGAATCACGGTTGCATTTAGCGTATGCAACAAGCCTTTAAACCCCTCGGTAGCCCGAGTGGACGAGTTGTAGTCTTGTGAGGGTTTCTAGGCAACACACCCACAAAGTTGAACAGAAAGGAAACGAAATACAAAAATAAGGAAGAAATAAAAACCTAAACTAACCACGGGTTGCCTCCCGAGAAGCGCTTGTTTTTGTCTGAGTCTCTAGCTTGACTCCGCATTTATTTCTTGTGACTTTGAATGAATGACCTCACACTCACAATCAAGTGCGGGTGGTAATATTTATATGTAAGTGACAATATATATAAATTACCGATTCGGAATACTGCTGCTAGTGTTGTGTTCCACGACGTCGTCTCGATCCCTACAAACAACTCTCTCGTGTTCTGAATTTTGGATCCTCCTAGTGATTGTGAACTTGATTGTGACTCAAGCAAAGACTCCAACTGGCTCCCGATGTTGTCCAAGTTATCCTCCTGATCCTTTTCTGCACTTGAAGTACCCCACAGAATTCCCGGCGCCAAAGGAATTCCATAATGCGACTCCAACTCCTCATTCGATCCCGTGGTTACCTCCTTTTCTGATTTTGGAGCGTCCTCCTCAAAGAGTAGAAATTCCAAATAGTCCAAGATTTCATCTGCACAATTCTCCACATCTTCTCTCTCAAGAAGGGAGGGTCCCCATATGGGATTTGGTTCTAAGCCTAATGTGGGTGTTGGTTGGATGAGGGTTGACGGTTCATCCTTTGAATGGTCTTCTGGTTCCTCAAGCAGGTCAGTGAGACACTCCAGAACTTCTCCATCAGATTGAGCATCTTCTCTCGACTCCATCTCCACACAAGGCTCAAAATGTATACTGTTGTCGGAGTCGGAGTCGTCTAAGCAGTATGGTTCAGGACTAAATTGTGGTTCATCAGGCGATCTAATCGGGTGGTCATTCTCATCATCTTTTGGGATAAAATCGTAATCATCCCGTTCAATGCCATCGTCGTAAAATTCATTCAACAAATCTTTAAGAAAGAAATCCCAACGGATCGGATGATCTTCGAGCCAATACATAATCACAAAAGAGACAGCGACAGAAAACCAAAATAGCACGCGAAACGACTAGACTAGGCACAAATTACTAAAATACGAAAAGTAACTTCCTTTTGAGCCGAAACTCGAGGGAAGGATCGTTTAATAAATAATTAGTCGAGTTATACCAAAATAAAACCGTTCCCCGGCAGCGGCGCCAAAAACTTGTGCGTGTAGCGTACCAGTTTTAAATGTATAAATCCGAGTTATTTAGCACGACTACAATACAAATAGGCAAGAGAACCTAATCGTATCGTAGTATAGGGGAACGAGTATGATTTTGAATATAACTATACTAATTAAATATTAAACTAATTAAAAACAACTAAAAAGGGAATTTATAATCTTATCAATAAAGATTCAAACTATATCACTCTAAATTGCTACTAACACTATTAAACTCCAAAAGCAAACCAAAAAGATTGAAAAAAACACTAAACTTTGTTTGGATTTAACTATCAAATATGAAGGTTCCCTCCCTAGACTCGATTTCATCTCTTATTAGTTAATTAATTCAATTAATTCGTGCAATGGACAATAAATTACCATATACCGATTCCTATATTCGTTAGCATCTTGATTGGATTAACTAACTTTATTAACTATTCAATTTAATCAAACTTAAGGTTATGAAGTCGATTAAAACACAAAGTTATCCGGTTTTAAGTTCGTGTTAAGAAAGACTTAATCTTTATGTTTGTTTAGGCTAACAAAACATGTATTAACATATAAATGGTCATTATATATTCACCAAACATATTAAAGTTTCTTTTTTTAGAAGTTTAACCTAAGATTGGTCTATCACTAGTCTAGATTGTCTATTGGTCCTAAACAATCAAGATTCAAGTCACACAAGTAGATTGGTCCTCCAACTTGTATAAACTCAGTAAATAAACTTCAAAAACAGAAACAAGAACACATGTGGATCATTAATTAAGCAATACAAGACAAATTATATAGCAAACATGTCCAAATTAACATAAACTAATCAACTTTATTGAGGTTCATCTCCTCTAGGGAGGAAAACAAGAAATATTAGCCAAGAAACATCCCAATAAACTTCTGAAAATTAATAAACATTAAAAACAGAAGATGGATAAGAAAGAATGATAAAAACAGGATTACCCAAAGCCGAAATCTTCAAAATCAAAGCCCCAATCCTTCAAATCTGAGCTCCACAGCTCCTAGAATGCTTTTGGACGTGTTTTGGCAGTATTTGGGTAGTATAAGTTGGGTTGTTCACCCCAAAACAGATCTGGACATTCGTTTATATAAAAAACTGAAAACAGGGGCGTCGCGTCGTGATGGGTAAGTGTCGCGTCGCGACGGGTGAGTTTGACCCGATCCAAAACATTTTTGAAATTTGAAATTCTGATCTGATCGCGTCGTCGCGCAGCGACCTCCTTAACAGTCGCGCCGCGACCTCGATTTTTTAGACTTTGACCATAAAAGTGAAATTGTAGCCCTCTGAGTCTAGTTTTTGTGGCTTTTTGAATTACCTCAATCCGAGTTCGTATGAGTGAGATATGATCAAAACAGTGGAGGTGTGTCTGCGCGGACATCTTTTCTTATTTTCTTCTGTTTCTTCCGTTTTTTGCTCAAAACTTTTCATATTCCGTCTTTTTAACATGAATTTCGATAAATGAAGATAATTAAGTATCTTTTACTTATTTACGAACAATAACAGGTTGAAATAAAACAAATATCGCTTAAAATGTATATCTAAATTTGACGATATCAAAAGGTCGTGAGGTTCGGCTAAGTCTAATGTGGTACATACACTATCAAGTCCCCCAGTCTAGAGTGACTTGACATTTAATTTGGCGAGTTACTCTAGACTCAAAAAATTAGTTTGTTTATTATTTATCTGGTCGATTGTTTCTAGATAAACATGAACATGTGTCTTGGTTTTGTGTAGATCTAAATATCAGTAACAAATATCTCTGCTTCATGTACTCTATTGTTGATCAAAATGTATCGGATAGTTTATGTTCTTTGTATCTAATTGGTGAAGAGTATACACAGATTTGACTCGAGGGCGAACATGTTTGGATATTTTCTTATCATACATGCATTTTGTCATAACCCGTAGTCTTCGTTTGTAACGATGTTTCTATCATTTGGCCTTAGCCTTATGCATTTCATAACAACTAATACTTTGGTGTACATAATCATTGTAATCATTTTTTTGCGGCTATTGCCATGTCTGAACATTGTTTGGCTATTGCCTTGTAAACGCGTTTTTCATAACTAAGACCGTTGTTGAAAGTTACGGAGCGAATTGTGAGGTGTGCTCAACCTGTTGATGATGCAAGCCGTTGCTCAGATCATGGGGTCGTTTATTTGGTATACCCATCCCGATTAGCCCATCAGCTATTTACATTGATTAGAAATATCGATCATATTAAATAATGTTAATCTGAATAGCATCGATCGGAATAGCGTCGATCAGTTAGATAACATTTGTGTAGGTTCATTCCATCCTTTCACGACATATTGCTTGCTGAAAATTGTTCGATCCAAAATCAAGTTTAAAAGAGGTCCTATTGGTCCCACAAACATTTTTATCAAACTGCAAGACATGCTTCAACGTGTAATATGCGGAGACTTATTTGCAAATGTACTGTCCTAAAATAGATACGAGCATATAATTTCCTTTTCTTATTTGTCACATACAGTAATAATAAAAATAACGGAGGAAACGAAATATTATTTCTCATACAGAGCCACAAAGTTTATCATATCTTCACTAAGTGTAGTGGTACAACACCACTGTAGTCCCTCAGTTCAATTGTACTAACTTATTAGTACTATTGAACTCAAATAAGTTTATTTAATGCATGTGTCTACGTGTGAGGGTTTCTCCCTTTTTTATAAGTTTTACGGAGTTATTCACAATATTTTAAATTGTCACGAGCTTATGATCATTTAAAATATAAATGCATTGTTTGTAAATATAATTGAAATGTGCCGACATACAAGTGTCAGACGATAATATCCAAAGAATAGTAGATTAGTAGTCGAATTAGATAATTCAATTAGTAATGGAATAATGTTCAGCAATTGTTGTCAATTTATAGTGACCAAGCAAAGGTAAGACAATTGTTGTGACATTATACTGCGATATAAGACCTACTTGTTGAACGGGTTTTGAGGGTAGTTTTAGACAGATTCTCATAGGATACAAATTTAAAGGTATACATAGTTGAAACTTGATATATGAAGGTAGCAAAGGTCAAAGCTTCGAGGTCTGAAGGTTAGAATGTTTAAAGAACTTTGAGGGCTATTCTTTTTGCTTCAAATTTGGATTAGCTTGGTAATGCTTCGGATAAATAGCTTTAGAGGTTAGAAATGAGGTTTGGCTGAAAAAGCTTTATATTGGAATACTTCAAAGGTTGTGCCACATGTTAGTATTTGTTCTTTGTAGCTTATTACTTTCATTGTGTGTTGTATGTGCATTATCTTCTTTTTATTTTTTAAAGTAATCGTTTACCGATTTTTTTCTTTAAAATAAACGGCCTAAGCTAAGCATAGGTGATGGTTGACATCTCTTATTTGTTATTTGGGCGAAAGCGGTGTCACAGTTGATCCGGATTGGACCTCTGGTCTGGACCTTAGCTTCAGACGACGTATGGTGTACACGAAAAGATGTCAAATAATGAGAGTGGTCCATCTAGTGTATGAGCATGAAAGGTGGTGATAGAAGGTAAGTTATGGGAAACCATAGTATACGCACATGGCCGTGTCTATCGAATCAAGACAGAATGTGTTTCATTGCTTAATGATTTCACTATTTAATTAAGGACGTAAGAAGTAGGTCATTTATTGGAACTCATCTACTAGTTTGAAGTGTCAACTCACATCATAAGATGAATAGCAATGTTGTTCAGGCCTAGGTCAGCTTCTTCTTCTAATGAGGAACTGCAAGGCCTGATCTACTACCCCTTAGTAGCATCAACTTAATGTATATACATGTATAGGTTAAGATCAGACGAGAAGCTATGGAATTACGGTAGGAGGAAGGTTGGAAAAAGCTATACTATCGTATTTGAAATCCTCCGGATCTAGATGCAAGAAATAAAGGTCTTATTCTCTTTCTTTTTTTGGCTTAGCTAAGGTTAGACGAAGACAAAAGTATGCTGAAGCAACAAAAGAGGTAGATGATGGGTTGGACAAAGGACTAAACAATAAGAACATGATATTATGCAAGATTGGATGGGGATGAAAGCAACACTATGATATGCGTTTATGTGTTAATCTCATCTTTAGTTATGTATGGGCCAGAAAATTTATTCTAATGTACAAGGAGTGCATACTTTTTCATGAACTTGCGTTCATTATAAAGCAGCTACGAGAGCTTCATCGTTATTTCGTGTATGTTGATGATTATCATTTTACTGAAGCATCCAAGAATTTCATCTTTGTGGCTTTTCCCTTATGTATGTCTAAATTCATAGCCAAAATAAGGATGAACAAGTTTTATTTATAAATTACTTTTCACCATCAGGGAAAACTTTTGAAATAGAGCAAGTAAGTATCATGCATATCGATAGACACGATTAGGCGTATCATAAAACAAGGTCATGCATAAGTCAATAGTTAAATAGGTTTGATACTTAGAACCTATGATATGGGTTAATGAATTAGTTCATGATCGGTTTGTGCTGATGGTTGGTTTGGAGCTTCGGACCAGAACATGAGCTATGGCTGAAGGACTGCTTCTTATCTGGACAAACCTCCATTCCGAAGGTTGAGTTACTGTAACAATGGAATCCGTTGAAGGACTGTCAAAGGTCAACCTCTGGAGCAACTACTTCTTTTGTCTAGACCAACCTCCTGTCATGGTCTAGAGGAGCTTCGCATCTGAGTACAAGCTTTTAAGCAGTGTGTAGTCAACCTTTGTTGGTGATTGGCTCAAAGCTTCAAGATGGGGCACGAGTTTCGGAGCAGTTCATAATGCTGTTGTCAGAGGCTTATGGTACTGTGATAGAGCTGGTGAAGGGTTAACGAAGGTCGTGACTTTGACGATTCCATTGTTTGAGGAAAATCTGTCCCACGATTCCAAGGAGAGGGTGCATAATACTCTTATGTATACATATATTTTTGTATTAAGCACATTCATACTCACCGTCTCTTAACTTTTGTTCTTTTTTTATCGTAAAGTTTTTTATATATTTATCATAAGATTTATATAAGACTTTAGGATTGTAGTAGGTTTTAAACAAAAGAAAGATAGTTCATAGGGCAAGTTGGTTAGTCGTTGTCGGTAGCCTTGAAAGTTGTCAAGGAAAAATATGGCAGGTGTAAGCGTAGAAAAGAAGTCTTTTGTATGAGCAAAGTAATAGAAAGGGGGGGGGTTGCTGTTTTTATTACCGAGGGCAAACGGCTTTCGGTATCATTTTATACTCGGGTGCTAGAATATTAAATTAGGTCTCACAAACTCTATTGTACTATTGACCGGTTTTACCAAAATTAAACGGTAGTTTATGGTAGCAGAAAGAGTATATCTAGCTTGTGTCGAAAGAAGACAAAATACTTATTTAATAAACCCTATGTGAGTGCAAAAGTGACCTTGCCTTTGGAAGTTGTATATTATGTGATTTACTATGAGTGTAGGGTATTTATTATTATTACTTTGTCAATCACTTCTAAGAGTATATAATAGTTGAGATATTATAGCCATCACTCATAATCACTATTTTTAATATGTGAGCTCGTCACTTTTTTATCGTATAAAAACTCATGGCAATATTTTATAAATAACGATGGGATAACTTTAGACATCATAGGTTGTTACCTAAAACTAGAGTTCAGTTATTAACTTATCCATGATGTAAAAACCAGCAGGTCTAGACCTATTAAAAGGAATACAATCGTATGGCTAGTATGGAACAGGAAACCTTGGAGAGCTTTATTTAAGATTATCTTTAGGAACATAATGCCGTGACTAGTTGGTGCACACCCTAAGTACATGATTGAAAGACTTAAATTTAAGGAAACCATTAAAAAGTAAACCAATATGGTGAATATGTCAAACTTGACTATCCATAAATTTTAAGGTCATCGTAAATATATATATATATATATATATATATTTCTATATTTTGTATCTACTTTCATCAAAAAGTCCACTAAATTAGTCCAAAGTCAAACTAGAAAAGCCAACACACATTTTCTTTTAGTAACTGTAGCACCCTAGCAGGTCTACTTTCTAGAGTTAGGTAGGCCAAAAGCTGAAAATGCAGAGCTGTGGAAAGTTTACTTTCCTAGTCAAGCCATTCTTTTTAGACTAAAGGACAAAAAATTCAACTGGTGATAGTGATAAGTCCTCTCGATCAACAGTACTTTTTATTTCTTTTCTACTTTCTTTGAGATCAGATCCCCATTTAAACATTTCATTATATGTAACATCCTCAACTTGGACTTAGTTGTAATTAGTACGTAAGTGTACATAGTTGATGTAATAGAATAGTTACGTGTATGTATTTGTTAAGTTAAGTAAAGGAATACAAGTTATTTGTTTATATGTATGACATGTGTGTTTATGTATGTACATTTGCATGTATGCTAAATGTATGTATGTAATTAATTAAGAGAAGAGGAAAACCAATTTGAAAGTAATCCAGAGGCAACCGCCTCTGGATGTGTAAACGTATATATGTGTGTGGCTAGTTGACTAAAGTCAACTAGAAGAAAACACACAACTTTCTCTCGTCTCTCGCTGCTCTTGGATTTCAGAAGAACAAGAAGGATTCATTTGTTGATCTACAAAAGGTGAACCTGTTGTATTTGTGGAGTCGAAACCAAATACTTGTGTCTAGTAAACAGCTTAGGTGAGTGCCTGCTTTCATGAGACACAGTAGAGTAATCCTTGCATGCTAAGTGCTATGTGAATGTATTATGTATAATTAACTAGATTTTGCAGGTACGCTCGAGGAGGTAAGTGTATGATTTGCATGATGTTAGAATATATGTCAGGTGCATGCCAGTGGGTTCAGATTAGAACCACTTAGTTAATACATGATGATGTGTACGAATAACTGTATGATGTATGTGTAAGATGATGGATCCCTGTGGGATCAAATGTACGTATATGTGTATGTACACTATCTGCAGACTATCTGACGCACGGTTAAGGTCAGTCGGTTGTAACTGGATCTTCGGGATTTCACGGTGATTCAGGAGGCATCCTGGATCATATGTTCTGCAGAACCGCCTTGCCTTAACGTGAGTGGTGATCAACCGGTTGTAGCTGGATTACCTGTGGAGTCTCTGGCTCTGTGAACGATGCTTGGTGGACTGCTTTATGCTCCCTCACCAGCGTGGATTGGTCGTGTCTGGTCCCCCGGTTTGAGTTGTTGAGCAAGATTGATTACCTTGCAAGACACGTCTCTTACTGATCTTGTCAGCACACCGCTATGTGCTAAGCTAGCATTGATTGTTTATGATATGATGCATGACTTACTGTATTGATGCTTGTGATTGTATGTACTCACTAGCTAGTGTAGCTAATGATATTATGATTTCCCTTTTCAGGTAAAGACTAGATGTCCTGCGAGGCGGGTTGCTTTTGGGAAATACATTGCCCCTTGTGGGTGGAACACTTGTCCTTAAATGTTGTAATGTAATTAGATACAATGGCCGGTTCCTGTACTTGGTAACACCAATGGTATTTTGATATAATGGTAATGTAAATAACAGTTTGTTGTTATTAAAAAGAAAAATTTCCGATGCTAAACCTGATAATCATGAAAAGTAGTTGTTTTAAGAAGCGGTGTTACATTATATTGTCGGAGCAATAAAGCAGTCAGCCGCCGGCAGGAAGCTTAAGCCAACAACACCCGCTAGTTTAACCGGATGAACGTATATGGCAAGTGATATCGCATTTATTAGATATATATTTTGGGTGATATCAGGTTTATTTTAGCCGGAAATTGTGCATTTAATTGTAAAATGATACGTTTATGTTTTATTTGTTATTTTGCAGGCCAAAAAGACAAAAAAGAAATTATTTGAAGAAATTAAGGATTAAAAAGATAAATGAGATAGGATATATTTTATATATTTATATAGTATATATATCTTAATGAATAGATATTATATATTATATATATATTATATATTATAGAACTAAATCAGTTTATTTATAAAGGAGATAAGGATTGGTTTTGGTGAATAATATATATATATATATATATATATAAGTCACGCATGTGTATATATATTTGAAGAAGGAAAAGAAGATAGTATATATATATATAAAAGTTGACGGCAAAAAAAAGGAGGAGATATATATGTATTTAAAAAAACGGCAGAGGATATATATATTTTGGAGGCGGCGTAGGGAAAAAAACCACACGCAACATCTATATATATATTTGAGAACGGCAGCAAACGTAGAGAAGAAAAAAAGAATACAAGTTTAAAAATATTCTAAGGGATGGGGACCTTAAGTTTTGAGGATAGAAACTTATATTTTGAAGATTTTGGCTTTGGATCATCATGGTTCTATCATTCTTATTTATCTATCTTCTATGTTTTTAATGTTTATTAATTTCCAGAAGTATATTATGATGTTCCTAGGCTAGTATTTCATGTATTCCTCCCTAGATGAGATGGATTCTTTGAAAGTTAATCACTTTTTGTGTTTATGATGCTTAATTTCATATATTTATCGATTTGAGTTCTACCAAAGATACACATGTGTTTTAGATCTTGTTTTGACATGTTTATATTCTGAGTTTGCATGAGTAGGAGGACCAATCTGCTTGTGTGCATTTTATCATGACTATTTAGGACCAATAAGTAGTTTTGACTAGTGATTGACCAAATCCTAGGCTTAAACATGAAAATATAGGAACTTTAATGTATGTGTAATTGCATATGATAACCTTTATATGTTAATTGAATGGTTTGTTGATTTAAACAATCATTAAAGGTAGAATCTTGATTGATACGAATTAAAAAGATTAATCTTGCTTTTAATTGACTCCTTGACCATAGGATTAATTAGTTGATTGCATGATTATAGAGTTAGATAATCTGACCAAGAGTCTAACTAATATAGGAATCGGTATATGATATTTAGTTCTGTTGCACTTAATTGATTGACTTGAGGAGAGTTTCATTGAATCTAGGGAGGAAATCTTTATTTTATAAGCTTAATCCAATAAAGTTTGATGCTTTCCATTTTCTTTGGTTTGTTCTTGGTTCTTGTTGCTATTATTTAGTGAGTTGGATAATAAAGTTTGAATCTTTATTGATAAGATTCTAATTTCCCCTTTTAGATGTTTTTATTAGTTTAATATTTAATTAGTATAGTCATATTCAAAATCATACTCGTTCCCCTAGTGTTCGACACCCGTACTTATTTACTATACTACGATACGATTAGGTTCCCTTGCCTATTTGTGTTGTAGTCGTGCTAAATAACTCAGATTTTATAAATTTAAAACTAGTACGCTATACGCACATCAGCATGTTAATGGTACTTTCCGTTGGATAGGAGGTGTAGGCCGGATTTCACCATCGCAACTAACATATGCCGACTCTACTTCCTTTTCACCTTGGTGGAGTAACGCGTTAAATAGCCGGGTCTACGAAGCGACGTGAATGTTCTCCGGGAGAAAGAGAGAGAGAGAGAAAGGGGAGCAAGCAAACAAATGAAATATATTCTTTAAGTATATAAATGAAGCCAATAGAGGTATATCCGGCATCCATCGGAGAGGTGCTGGGAAATCATATATCTTCTTCTCATATTATATATTTTTTAGTTCATTTGTGGATGCCATTTTGGTTTTCTTACAGCCCCCTTTCTATATCCAACAGCGAAGTTTTACGGTGATAATTATGTCACAAATACATGTATCCAGCCAAAATTTTCATTTAGTGTTGTGTATATCTTTATTAATAGTACATATTACATTTATAATTTTGACATCTTCTGAATTTCTGATTTAATGAATATGTATATACGTACGGTGCATCCCTCATTTTTTGACATTCATAGAAAGCAGATAATGCTAATGAAGTAATAATCACTTTTTGACTGCTTATAAGAATAATGAAGAGATAAAACCTGGTGATTGACGCTAGACATCAGGTTTTTGAACCGAGTAAGAAACTAAGAACACGAACAAACGAGGTCTCAGCCTATTTTGTGTCAGGTCCACGGATGTCGCCAAATGTTGCTACATCGATCCGCCAGGTCGGTTTAGATGATGACATTGAACCGTTCTACATCTTCCCGAGCTTAGATATATGCTGCAAACATGAAAGAAACCCTTTAGAAGGGGACCAAAGGCCGAAGGCCCGGGATCCGCCCTCCAACGCTCAAGTTAGATCTTGTATCAATGCCTTTTTTTTACTAAAATGTATATATCACGGTATATATATAAGACTATAAAGATAGAGGGAGAAGGAGAGAGTATATTGGAGAAGTAGAATAAGAGAAGAGATCCCCTCAACCCTGTGGGGGTGTCACTCCTTTTATAGAGAGAGAGTTGGGTAAACCCTTTATGTATTTTGGTGGTCTTTTAAATATTACACATTGGTTATTTCATAATATACACCGGGTATCATATTAGGTCTATCCGTAATGAGCTTCGGTTCCGGTCCCTAAGTGGACCTTGGTTCAAGTCATAGGTATGACCTACGTCATCACACATCAAAAACACAGTCTTAGTTAATAAATAAGTCTCTGGTTCCTGTCCGTGGACATAGGTCGTGACCCTGACGACCAAACCACATTATATCTTGTGTCCTTGTCTTGTTCTTGTTATCCGCATTATATTCTAACTCTTGTTTTAGGTGTCTAAATCCCTAACAAGTGATCAAAGCCACGGTTATGTTCACCGGCGCTCACACATTTGTTGATTGTGAATATGTCATTTTTCAAGTTCGATTTGGAGAAATTTTCTGGTTCGAATGATTTCACGCTATGGAAGTTATAGATGAGGGCTCTTTTGGTTCAGCAGGGTTGCGCGGTGGCGTTAGAAGGTGAAGACATGTTACCGAAAGATATGAAGGAGGACGTGAAGAGAGATGTTCTAATAAAAGCTTATTATGTGATTTTGTTGTGTTTAACTGATAAGGTGTTGAGGGAGGTGGTGGATGAAACAACGGCTGTTGGTCTGTGGAAGAAGTTGTATGAGAAGTATCAAAAGAGTACCCTCACGAATAGGCTTTATCAGAAGCAAAGGTTGTATACCCTCCGGATGTCTGAAGGCGCCCATGTACAAGATCATCTTGATAATTTCAATCGTATCATCCTTGATTTGAAGGCGGTAGATGTGAAGATTGAAGATGAAGATCTTGCCCTGATCTTGGTGTGTTCACTACCACATTCGTATGAGAACTTTGTTGATACCATGCTGTATGGTAGGTCAAAAACTTCTGTTGCTGAAGTAAAGGATGCCTTTTTATCGAAGGAGATCAAGCGTAGGGTTTCTGGTAATTAGGGGGAATCCGGTTCAGGTTTATACGTGGGTAGAGGAAGGGCACATGGTGGGATGGGTGGACTGGGTGAGTCTTCTTCGAAACAATAATCCATGAGAAAGGTTATGTGTTATCACTGTAAGGAGATTGGTCACATCAGGAGAGATTGTCCTAGTAGGAAGGGAGATGGTAATGTGGTTCAGGGAGATAAAGACATGGGCGATGCTTTGACTGTATTCACAGATAATCCTACAGATACATGGATCTTGGATACGGGTGCATCTCATCACATGGCCTTCTCACATGATCTGTTTACTTCCTTCAAGAAGTGGAACGAAAAGGTGAAGCTGGGAGATTAAAATGGTGAAGTATCAATATTCTTGTAAAAGGGATGGACTAAAAGTTTCTCGGGATGCTCGAGTGATAATGCAGGGCAGGCTTCTATGTGGTATATATGTTTTGGAAGGTAGTTCTGTGGCGGTACCGTCCTTGGAGCGGAAAATCGAACTGAAGAAGTCGAGATGACACGGGTGGCCGGAAAAATCACGTGATGGGGTACCGGACTGTAACACCATATTTTTAACCCAAAAATTTTCATTTTTTTAATTAACACCGCGGAAGCAAATTAAATACCAACAGTATTTACAACTGTACATAAACCATCTAGTTTAAATATCAGTATTACAAAACGCGGCTCGTCACAAATAACACATCCAATGCCGGAACCGAGCCGCTGACTTACCAAAACCTGTAAAAAGAGTGAGAGCTGGGGGATTAGCACAAAGCTAAGTGAATGGAGTACAACCAAAACAGATATATCAGCCAGAACCGCATGATATCAACAACAACATATTACAAATAATCCTATCCCGAGAACACCGGTGGTTCTGCAGGAACCTACAACCAATGCCGGCCAAAGCAAAGGTTTACCGATAGTTCATTTGCTATTCTCACACAGTATTACCTTAAGTTGCAACAAATGCATCAAAAGATCCCAATACTGATTAGCCGATTGCAAACAAACCAAGCCCATGGCCAAGCCGAGACTGACTTCACAAATCATGTATACATATCACCGTCGCAACAATTAATTAACAATCAAACAGTTAATCAATTTATCAGATATATAATCTATCCATGCGTCAAACCAATAACAGTTGCAACCAAACCAGTTACAACTAATACTATCTGTGAGTAAACATCCACTCACCTCGAGTTCTTGAACTCCCACTCAGTTATCTAATGTTACTGAGCCTTGTCTATTCCTGAGAACATAACAAACTGAAATCAGTATCCAGTTTATAAATATATATCAACACATATATCTATATACATTCCAACTTATGCACAACAAGTTAGAAACACCCAACATGCAATCACATATAACATCACACCAATTAAAGCATCAAAGTTTCAAATAAAATTAAATATCCGGGGACGCATCGCGTCCAACATCTTGACGCGTCGCGTCAGCCTTCGAACAAAGAAGGATCCGAACAGCCTCAACATCGAAGAAGAGGGCTTCGAGCGGGTCCTTCTTCGCACCAAGAAGGCTTCGAGCGCGCCTCCTTCGAGCCCAGAAGACTTCGAGCGCCCCCCACCTTCAAGCCAAGACTTCGAATTCGAATTCAAAGGCTTCGAACTCGAAGCCCAAGCCGAGAACGCGTCGCGTTCCATCTTTGGACACGTCGCGTCGCGTTGTCTTCCAGAATCAAACCTGCAACTTTTTCATCTTCCAGCTCCATATAATATTTCAAATAATTATATACTTCTGGAAATCACTTTTCAATACATCTAAACTTCATATAAACATCATTTAGTATGTAAAGAAACATCAAGAACATGTTTAAATCATCAAAGCCATTAAATCAAACAAAACCCATCAAACAAGGTTTCCTCAAGAACTCATCCATGGTGACTTCATGTTCTAAGCATAAATTCAACAACAAAGCATGTTAGAATGATTAGCATCATGCTATGAACATCATCATACCTTTAGCTTGAATTATCAACCAACAAATCCTAGCTTCCACTTTTCAAGTTTACTTGTTTTCTTGCCTTTTCTCTCAAAAACACACACAAGCACACACTGTCGGTTTTTCAAATGAGTTGCTTAACTCTGAACTCACACATATTAAAACCCATATATTGTTCTCAATCCATGTAGCATGAGGTGTCAATCTTTTAGACTTCGCATACCACATCCATGCATGCGAATTCATATAAACAAATATCTACTACTTCACCACATGCAACATACATATTCATATATACATATATCCGTACATATATACATATAAATAAATATCTCAACTTAATTAATTTAACAATTAACTCAAATAAGTTTAACTAGTAAATAATTAATCATATAATCAAATACTAATCACGTATTCACATACCGGAGCCTATGTAATTACTAGGCCCAAATGCAGGATGTTACATGGACTTCGTGGCTCGTGGAAGGAGGTAGTCCCTTAGGGGAGGTTGGCAGGAAAAAGAGAGTTTTTTGATCTCCATTTGAGTGGTCGAAGAGAGCTCAAGTCAAGGGGGAGATTGTTGGGATATGACTTGAAAGGCTTGGAAGATATTTGAAAACCGAAAAAGGGAGTGCTCGGCGTGCACCAGAAGCACACGGTGTGGGGCTGTGCAATGTTGCTCGGCGTGGGCACCTGCTCTGCGGCGTAGAGCAGGCCCTGCCAGCCGAGGGTCGATTTCTTCTTGTGCGGTGGTTGGAAGATCTTTATTTATGTTATTATATTGTTTCCTAATTAGTAATTAGGGCAACATTGTGATTCCTTGATTGGTTATAAATATCTAGCCTAGGGTTCAGTCATATGTACACATCAAAAACACAGTCTCGGTTAATAAATAAGCCTCTAGTTCCTGTCCGTGGACGTAAGTCGTGACTTATGTCCTTGTCTTGTTCTTGTTATCTGCATTATATTCTAACGCTTGTTAGGTGTCTCGATCCCTAACATTGGGTCCCTAACCCTTCAACTCTGATTTCTTGATTTGGAAGGTTGCGTTAACAATCATTTTAGAAACAAATGTGGGAGAAGCTGTTGGAGCATTTCGTGATGTATAGGATCTCAAAGAAAGACGGCGTGCTTCGAACGCCTAAAAATATGTCATGGAGTCATCGACCTTTCATTCTCATGTTTGCTGGACCCTCTTCGAAATACCCCCCTCCCCCTGCCATCGTGATGTCGCCTGCTTCTCTTTCATGAATGCAAGAGTTCTTTCCAAAAACTAAAAATAAAATAAAATAAAATAATAATAAAGCTTATGTAAAACATGAGTGCCTAGTTTCCTATATAACCAAATACATGTGTTCCTTTCTATTGTAAAGGTACAACTACCGGAGCCCTATTATATAAGGCTATGTGTTATACCATCCCTTTTTCTTTCCCTTACCCAATGTCACATCAACGCCACATCATTTCCTCTTTCATTTCTTTTACTCTATCAAGTGTTATATCTTCCTTTTCCTTTACCCTACCTAGTTTTTTTAAAGTGCCGTTGGAAGGGGGTGGGGGTGGGGTTTATTCTTCTCGATCAAGTAGAGGAACTCAATTTACCTACCCAACATATGCGTTTTGGTGTTCCCGGCCCTACCCAAGCATACCTTCTAGCTTCAAGTCATGTATAACGCTCGGTCTAAGTGAATTATCAGCTGTCTTGTCCCTTAGCTTGAAAGTCAACTTTATCATAGGAAAACGCGAGGAAGGTTGGTCATGTGGCTGATCCCACTTTTTTCCGAACTCCTAACCTTTTAGACTTACTTTTTTTAGTAAAGTGAAAATACAAAAAGCAAATGTCCACTAAACCATTGGACTTGGTTTGGTGAACTTAGAAGCACAAACTAACTAGAAGTACATCCGTTAAAGAAAAACTAGACGGTCGTCATTCCTTTGCAAGAGCACGATGTTATGACCAAATGCTTTATAGACGTAACATGCCCCATCAAGCACCGATAAAATATTTCTTGTTACGATATAATTATTATAGCATCTAAACGTAGATCTTACTTTTGCTTAATAGAAGTAAGGACAAATAAAGGGTCAGTAATGGTTTAACAATCAAAATTTTACTTCAATTTCGGTTTAATCATCAAAAAAATTTTCAAACAGTTTTACCATAAAGTTTGAATTTATTATTATTTAATCCTCAAAGTTACACGTTCTTTTTTGTTTAAACCTTAAAGTTTTTCCCAAATGATTTAACCCTTAACTTTTTGTTAAAAAAGGTTTAACCCTCTAAGTTTTGTTAACTTTTTAATAAAAAGTAAAATGCATAATAATTAGAAAGGGTAAAATCGAAAACCATACAAAACTTACATGATTATTCAGTTTTTTTTAACAAAACTTCAAGGTTTAAATCATTTGAAAAAAAGTTTGAGATTTAAATCATAACAAATTCAAACTTTATGTAATATCGTTTAGAAAAAATACTTTGATGGTTAAACCAAAGATGAACGAAAACTTTGATGATTAAACCATTATTGACCCACAAGTAAATTGAGAAGTTCGTGATATTCTCGTGGAGTTAGCACTTCGGTATAGAATAGATGAGTATGGTATAATACCAAAATAAAATAATAAGAGTAGAGTGATAAGTGATGCGTACACACATTTTTAATGAAGCCAATTTCTTTTAGAATACAATGTAATAGTAAAAAAAACACAATGTACATGAATAAAGCATCAAAGATGCTATTAATACAAAGCCAAAATATAAATAACATAGACAAAACCTTCTAGTAATCTATCATAAGATTTGTTGTCTTAATTTATGAAAGGGTTTAGTTCACCAAAATATATCCAACTTGTCACGTTTTGCTATTGTGTATATCGAATTTTAAAAGTTTCTATTGTGTGTATCAAGCTTTTAATTTGTTGCTATTGTATGTATTTTAGATATACAAAAAAGAAAAAAATGTATAAGTTTAGTACATACGATAGAAAGTTTAATACACATATATAATACTGATAAATTTTAAATGTTCGATACACACAATAGAAACTTTTAAAGTCTAATACATACAATAACAAAAGGTGACAAGTTTGATACATTTTGATGAACTAAATCCTTTGTGAAATTAGCTTTGTCATAAAAATAGACTAGCATAATAACCGCGTAATGCGGCGACGGCGAATAATTTATGTTTGACAACATGTCTTGTTTCGATAATGTAACAGTATTGACGTATTGTATTTGAAATATTGTAGTAGACACAATATATGTTTTGAGTTTTCTCTTCTTTTTCTATTTTATTTATTTCTATTTTTGTCATCAACCCTTGATGTGCGTGTAACGTACCAGTTTTAAATTTATAAAATCCGAATTATTTAGCACGACTACAACACAAATAGGCAAGAGAACCTAATCGTATCGTAGTATAGTAAATAAGTACGGGTGTCGAACACAAGGGGAACGAGTATGATTTTGAATATAACTCTACTAATTAAATATTAAACTAAATAAAAGCAGTAAATAAGGGGATTTAGAATCTTAACAATAAAGATTCAAACTTTACCACTCTAAATTACTACTAACACTATTAAACTCCAAAAGCAAACCAAAAAGATTGAAAAACACTAAACTTTGTTTGGATTTAACTATCAAATATGAAGGTTCCCTCCCTAGACTCGATTTTATCTCTTTTTAGTTAATTAATTCAATTAATTCGTACAATGAACAATAAAATACCATATAGCGATTCCTATATTCGTTAGCATCTTGATCGGATTAACTAACTTT
Organism: Dittrichia graveolens; assembly: GCA_038502395.1. Lineage (NCBI taxonomy): Eukaryota > Viridiplantae > Streptophyta > Magnoliopsida > Asterales > Asteraceae > Dittrichia > Dittrichia graveolens. The sequence goes on along the minus strand of JARJIL010000009.1, from coordinate 56,270,874 downwards.
ATTAACTATGCAATTTAATCAAACTTAAGGTCATGAAGTCGATTAAAACACAAAGTTATCCGGTTTTAAGTTCGTGTCAAGAAGGACTTAATCTTTATGTTTGTTTAGGTTAACAAAACATGTTTTAACATATAAATGGTCATTATATATTCATCACACACATTAAAGTTTCCTTTTTTAGAAGTTTAACCTAGGATTGGTCTATCACTAGTCTAGATTGTCTATTGGTCCTAAACAATCAAGATTCAAGTCACACAAGTGGATTGGTCCTCCAACTTGTATAAACTCAGTAAATAAACTTCAAAAACAGAAACATGAACACATGTGGATCATCAATTAAGCAATACAAGACAAATTATATAGCAAACATGTCCAAATTAACATAAATTAATCAACTTTATTGAGGTTCGTCTCCTCTAGGGAGGAAAACAAGAAATATCAGCCAAGAAACATCCCAATAAACTTCTGGAAATTAATAAACATTAAAAAACAGAAAATGGATAAGAAAGAATGATAAAACCACGATGATCCAAAGCCGAAATCTTCAAAATCTAAGCTCAAATCCTTCAAATCTAGGCTCCACAGCTCCTAGAATGCTTTTGAACGTGTTTTGGCAGTATTTGGGTAGTATATATTGAGTTGTTCACCCCAAAACTGATCTTGAAGTTCGTTTATATAGAAAACTGAAAACAGAGGTGTCGCGCCGCGTCGGGTAATTGTCGCGTCGCGACGGGTGAGTTTGACGCGATCCAAAACTCTTTTAAAAATTGAATTCTAACGTGATCTGACGCGTCGCGCCGCGATGACACGTGGCGAGGTTCTGGACCTTATCTTGAACAGCTCCGTCGCGCCGCGATTCTTGAAGGTGTCGCGCCACGACATTGCTTTTTTAGACTTTGACCATAAAAGTGATTTTGTATCCCTCTGAGTTTAGTTTCCGTGGCCTTTTGAATTACCTCAATCCAAGTTCGTATGAGTGAGATATGATCAAAACAGTGGAGGTGTGTCAGCGCGGACAGCTTTTCATATTTCTTTGGTTTCTTCCGTTTTTTGCTCAAAACTTTTCATATTCTGCCTTTTTAACCTGTAATTCCATAAATGAAGATAATTAAGTGTCTTTTACTTATTTACAAACAATAACAGGCTAAAATAAAACAGATATCGCTTAAAATATATATCTAAATTTGGCGATATCAACCCTTTTATTCGGTTTTAAAATAATTTTATAAAACAATAAAAATAAGAAAAAAAATACCTAGTTATGTTTAATGAGTTGTTTAAAACAACAGTTATCATAACTTGTTGAGTTAATTAGGGAGTTGATTGATTGAACTATTGTTTTGAGTATTTGTACTATTTGCATAAAACATGTACTACTTAAAATTAAGTAGTTTTAAAAATTTTAAGAGAGAGAATGTTAAATACTTTATAATATAGTATAGATAAGACAAATCACGCGCGTAAAATGTACCCTAATGCCAAGACTAGTTTTCTCCTTTTAACATATGAAATTAGCTTTGAGATATTGCATGTCTAATTCTCACCCTCCTAAGCAGATTAATGTTATTAAAAAACCATAGCAATAATATATAAAAGTTATGCAAATAATAAAAGCAAGATTGTTAAAGATTTCGAATATACTAAGTTACTAAATGAAACCAAAACACACACACATACATACGTATGATAAGACTAGTCCTTGTGAAGAACAATATACCAATTTAGTTAATCCATGTAGCATGAGGTGTCAATCTTTTAGGCTTCGCATACCACATCCATGCATGCGAACTCATATCAACAAATATCTACTACTTCACCACATGCAACATACATATTCATATATACATATATCCGTACATATATACATATAAATAAATATCTCAACTTAGTTAATTAATTTAACAATTAATTCAAATAAGTTTAACTAGTAAATAATTAATCATATAATCAAATACTAATCACGTATTCACATACCGGAGCCTATGTAATTACTAGGCCCTCCTTAAATTGGATTCCGTCCTCGGAATCTATTCACTTTCAAACAAATGAGGGTAACGAGCTTTCATATCGGTCTCGGTTTCCCACGTCAAATCTGAACCCAAACTGTGTCTCCATTTCACTAATACTATCGGAATCTGTTTCTTACGCAGTTTAGTCACTTTCCGATCTAGTAATTCAATGGGTTCTTCTACTAACTTCTTGCTAGAATCCACTTTAAGATCATGTAGAGGTAGAATTTGACTCTCATCCTCCACCTTACATTTCTACAAGTAACAAACGTTGAAGGTATTGTGAATACCTGACATTTCTGCTGGAAGATCAAGAGTAACCGTCTGATCATTAACCACCCGTTAGACACGAAACAACCTAATATAATGAGGAGCTAGCTTTCCCTGCTTTCCAAAACGGATAACTCCCTTCCACGGAGAAACCTTCAGATAAACCAATTCACCTTCAACAAAAGTAACAGATCTACGACGTGGATCAGCATACATCTTTTGTCGATCCCTCGCAGCTTTCAGCTTTTCTCGCGCAATAGCTACTTTATCTGTTGTGATTTGTACAATATCAGGCCCTACATACTGTTTCTCACCCGCCTCTAACCAACACGTAGGAGTACGGCAGCGACAACCATATAACATCTCATAAGGTGGCATACCGATACTCGAATGGTAGGAATTATTATACGCGAATTCAATCAATGGCAGGTGGGAATCCCAAGAACCTCCATATTCCTACACACATGCCCGCAGCATATCCTCAAGTGTTTGAATAGTTCGTTCAGATTGCCCGTCTGTCTGAGGATGGTAAGCTGTACTCAGATTAACACGTGTACCCAACTCCCGCTGTAAACTATTCCAGAAATTAGACACAAACCTGGAATCTCTATCCGATACGATCGAAAGCGGTATACCATGTCGGGAAACAACTTCATCAATATACAACTGAGCCAACTTATTGAGTGACGCCGTCTCACTGGTAGCCAAGAAGTGAGCACTCTTGGTTAATCTATCAACGATCACCCAAATCATATCATGATTCCTCTGCGTACGTGGAATTTTAGTTACGAAATCCATCGTTATGTGCTCCCACTTCCACTATGGAATCTGCAACTGTTTCAGTGATCCATAGAGTTTCTGGTGCTTTGTATTAACCTGTGCACAAATATGGCAAGACTCCACAAACTTTGCAACATCTGTCTTCATTGTAGGCCACCAATAAAGCACCTTTAGATCGTTATACATTTTCGTGCTACCTGGATGAACAGATAGTCTAGATTTATGCGCCTCGGTCAAAATCAAATTTCGAAGAACTCTAAGCAAAGGTACCCAAACACGAGATTGATAAATCTTCAATCCCCTAGAATCATCTGGTAGATCATTCTTCTTCTTTATCATAATCTTAGACTTTAGATTTTCATCCTTCAAGGCTTCCAACTGAGCGACCTTCAATCTATCAATCAAGTCCGAGACTATTTCGATTCGCATAAATTTAATATGTTCACCGACTCCCTTGCGACTCAAAGCATCAGCTACCACGTTGGCTTTCCCTGGATGATAACGAATTTCGCAATCATATTCTTTAACAAGCTCCAGCCATCATCTCTGTCACATATTGAGTTCTTTCTGTGAAAACACATACTGTAGGTTTATGTGATCCGTACAAATAATGCATTTTGTACCATACAAGTAATGTCTCCATAACTTTAATGCAAAAACCACAGTAGCCAGTTCTAAATCATGGGTTGGATAGTTCTTCTCATTATGTTTCAACTGACGAGAAGCATAGGCGATAACTCTATCCCGCTGCATCAACACACAACCCAACCCTGCCAAAGAAGCATCACAATAAACTATGAAGTCATCTTACCCATCCGGTAATGCAAGAATAGGAGCCTGACATAAGAGTCGTTTCAGTGTCTGAAAAGCCCTTTCCTGTTTATCATTCCACTTAAATGGAACCTCCTTGCGAGTTAACTTCGCTCATGGGATTCGCAATTTTATAAAAATCTTTGATAAACCGCCTGTAATACCCTGGCAATCCCAAGAAGCTTTTAATTTCAGAAGGCGACTTCGGAGCCTCTTAATTCATCACTGCTTCTATCTTTGCCGGATCGACCTTGACTCCATCACTGCAAATGACATGCCCCAGAAAGTGAACTTCTCGCATCTAGAATTCACACTTTGAGTACTTGGCATACAATTGCTCCCGTTTCAATGTTTCAAGAACTTGTTTCAAATTAATCTCGTGATCAGCTTCGGATTTAGAATAAACCAAAATGTCGTCAATAAATACTATCACAGATTTATCCAAAAACGGTCGACAAACCCAATTCATCAAATCCATAAACATTGCACGTGCATTAGTCAAACCAAACGGCATGACTAAGAACTCATAATGGCCATACCGGGCACGGAAAGCAGTTTTGGCAACATCTTTGTCAGAAACTCGTACCTGGTGATAACCCGATCTTAAATCGATCTTAGAGAAATACGAAGCACCCTGCAACTGATCAAACAAATCATCAATTCTAGGCTGAGGGTATTTATTCTTTACCGTCCTCTTATTCAATTCCCTATAATCAATACACATGCGTAGAGTACCATCTTTCTTTTTCACAAACAAGACTGGCGCACCCCACGGTGAAGAACTCGGACGAATAAATCCCCGATCCAACAAATCCTGAATCTGTGTCATCATCTCCCTAATCTCAGAAGGAGCCAATCTATAAGAAGATCTAGCCACTGGATTAGAACCAGGTATCAAGTCAATCTTATACTCCACCTCTTGCACGGGAGGTAGCCCACGTAACTCATCCGGAAACACTTCAGGAAAATTTAATACGACTCGCACATCAGTAACTGCCAGCTTCTCCTTTCTAGCATCAATAGCATATGCCAGAAAACACTCGCATCCCTTACTCAAGGATTTCTTAGCCTTCAACATAGAAATGATAGGAAATGCAGACTTATTCCTTTCCCCTCAAGCCACCACATGCGACCCATCAGACAACGGAAAAGAAATCAATTTCCTATGACATTTAATGCTTGCCCTTTGCTTAGTCAACCAATCCATTCCCAAAACCACATCAAAACTCACCAGAGGCATTAAAGGAATGATACCGGGAAACACTTACCATCAATATCTATTTCAGCCCCAATCACATAAGTTTTAACAGGAACTATCTTATCATCTGCAACTTCTATCTCAATTGGTACAGAAATAACAGTAGTAGGCTGTTAGTCCCATGTTAAGAATAGTTAGATTTGATGAGACAAACTATATATATGTATATATGATAGGTTAAGAATTTTGAATTATGTAAGTCTGTTATAGACTGACTGGTCAGCTGAAGCTGAGTAGTCAGCGTATAGACAGATATAGAGTTTTCTATGTAAGTACTAGATAGCTCAGTGATTTCTAAGCTGAGATAGGTTTTAAGAATGAAGACTTGAAGAATTGAAGACTTGAAGATTCAAGAATTCAAGATTTAAGAAGTCAGCTTGACAAGGTCAAGACTGAGTAAGTCAGCTCAGCGTCAGAGGTCAGTTCAGAATTTAAGTAAGTTCTAAATTCTGTTATAAACTCTCCATATCTACGACATTTAAATTAGGATATCTAAACCTAATTTAAACTATATATTAGTTGGATAGAAATCACAAACGGAATTAATTAGATATGTTCTAATTAAGAAGTTTGTTACGGTTTTAAAGAAAAGATAAGTTCTATCTTTAAACTGCGATTTATTCGTAGATATATCAAGTATAAGTATAAACCTTCTTCTGGGTTTATATACACGAATACATATGCGAACGAATGCGAAGATATACGATAACAAGTACGTGATACTGCATAAGTTGCAAGACTGCATAAGTTGCAAAACGTACAGTGTTCGTGATACTTGATACGCGTGTGTTGCGATAACTTTGTAAGTTCAAAGTTCGAGAGAGTTTTCAAGAGTTCTTGTTAATCAGTGTTAACAAGAAATTCTATCATCAATTAGTTTGTGATTCAAGAGCGTTTAGAGAGTGTTGAGGTTATAATCATTGTAATATCAAATCATCTGTTGATTTGATTAGAGAGTGATAATAGTTATTGTTCTGTTTGAAAATTGAATATACATTTGATTAATTTGTTTAATTGTTTAAAGTGTATTCAACCCCCCCTTCTACACTATATCGGTTGCTTGTTCACCCTCTTTGGGACCAACAACTGGTATCAGAGCAAGGTTCTTCATAAGTTAAAGATCAAGATCCGATGTCAAGAGGTTAAGATGTCTACTAGCAAGCAATCAAGTCATATACCAACAATGGCGGCAAAAGGTTGTCCTATCTTTGATGGCACTGACTATCCTATGTGAAAGTTTAGAGCCATGCTATATCTGAAGTCTGTGGATCACAGGATGAGTACCGTGATTCAAGATGGCCTAATCATACCAATGATCCATATTACTGCCATTGACAAAACTGTTCCCTCTGGAGAAACTCCCAAGCCTGAAGCATCCTGGACTGAGGAAGATCGTAAACTGTTCAATCTTGATGACAAGGCACAAAGCATTATAGCAAATGCTTTAACAAATCCTCTTCTGCATACTGTGGTTGGGTGCCAAACTGCAAAAGAGATGTGGGATACTCTCAGTGTCACGTATGAAGGCACTGACTTGGTCAAGCAACATAAGAAGACAAATCTGAGTCGTTCTTATGAAACTTTCTTTGCTAAAAAGAATGAAACTCTGGTAGATTTGTTTACCAGATTTCAATGCTTGATAAATGATCTGATCTTGGTAGGTGTCAAGAAAGATGAGAATGAGTTGGTACTCAAGTTCTTGGATGTGTTATCAGAACAATTCAATGAGATCACCGTTGCACTTCATGCTGGAGGAACCTTAGGAAAATATGATCTCAGATCTATCTATGGTTTCCTTCTAAATCATCAATGGAACATGGAACAAAAGAAAGTGGCCCAGCAACAACTAAAAGAATCTATAAACAATGCTGGATCTGCATTAATTGCAGAAAAGAAAAAGAAGGGATCTAAAAAGTCTCAAGCTGAGACTGACTCTGAATCTGAATCTGAGGAAGTAAGTCTTAACTCTGGTTCAGATGATGAAGAGATGGATGCTCTTACTGAACAAATGGCAATGTTAGCAAGAAACTTTAGAAAGTTCAGAAGAGGAAGGGGTCAATCTGACAGAAGCAAAAGTGGTAAGTCTACTTTTGATCCTAAGAAAGCTAAGTTCTATAACTGTCAGAGGATAGGACACATAGCTGCTGAGTGCAGAATTAAGAAGGGAGAATCAGCTTTAGTAGCTGACAAGAATGCCTACAGAGCTGATAAATATAAAAAGAAATATCAAAGACTCAAAGGCAAGCCAGATGAAAACACCAAAGGTCTTCTTGCTGAGACTTGGGATACTGAATCATCTACTTCATATGATGATGAGCCAGATAGGTGTTTGATGGCCATTGAGGATGAAGAGGAACAAGTTGACTATGAGTTAGAAGACAGTTCCTTTGATGAGGATCTAGAAGAAACGGATAAGCTGAGTAAGCAAACCAGTAACTGGGATCCTGCCTCAATGTATAAGGTAAATAACTTTAGCTCTTACACTGATGAACAAAAATGTCTAATGTTCAACTATCTGCTGAATGATTTCAAAACCTCTCTCACAGTTCAATCTAGTTTGAAAACTAAAATTTCAAAACTAAAAGATGAACTTAAACACTCTGAAACTCTCTTAAATGCTGGTAAAAAGATCCAAAGTGATTATGAATGTCAGCTTCACATAAACAAACTTCTGAGTGAAGAACTGCAAGAATCAAAAGAACAAGCTGACAATCTAAGAAAAATCTGTGAATGTTGGTGTAAGTCATCAAGAGAAGCAGAAAAGTGTATTAACCAACAGATACCAAATCAAGTAAAAGCAGTGCTAGGGGGAGATTATAGTGCTGCTGCTGATGAAATCATCGAAGATCAAGTCAGTCTTGAAGACAAAACGATGAAATCAGATGACATACTCCCAAGAACATTCTTAAGGAACAAGGAAGGGAAACAGTCAAAACCAATAAGTTTGTGAGACCAACCCAAAGTCCTCAGGTTATTCACTCAAACCATCAAGCTGAATGTTCCAGATCCAACAGAAACTGTAAGTCAGTTTTCAAAAGATTGGATTACAATCCAGTGAGAACAACTGTTTTTGATAGAATATCTCATGTTAACTCAAAAAGACATAATTCTCAAGCCATATACGAAAGGATGTCTAAAAATAGGAAGTTGTCTGTAAGTCAGACTTCACCAAATAAAGGTAACCATAAAGCTGACAAAGGTAAGTCCAAAGTCAGTAAAAATCAAGTAGACAAACTGTCGAAGAGGATTGAAAGGTTATCCACATCATATGACTCTAAAACTGAATCCAAATTTAATGTTGGAAAACTCAAAGAAATCACCCAAACCCCAATCTTTAGAAGAAAATGCTATAAGTGTGGTGATAGAGGTCATGAGGCCAAAGATTGTGTAAGTACCAATCTTAGATCTGAAAACGAAAAAGATGATCAGTCCAAAACAGACTCAAAATCTGTTCGAGCTGATCAATCAAACTCCAAAGGATCAGCTAAGTGCTCATCCTCAGGACCCACCAAACAGTGGGTTCCAAAAAGAAACTAATATGTTTCGTTGATCATGTGCAGGGCTCCTACAAGTGGTATCTAGATAGTGGATGCTCAAGGCACATGACAGGAAGCAAGGGGATTCTAAGTGAATTCCAAAACAATGAAGGACCCAAGGTGACATTTGGGGATAATTCTCAAGGAAAGACTAAAGGTTATGGAAAAATAACTGCTGGAAAAGTCACTTTCAAAAACGTAGCATATGTTGAAGGCCTTAAACACAATCTGATAAGTATCAGTCAACTGTGTGATGAGGATTATGACGTCACCTTCAGAAAGCATGCAGGGACAATTTATGATAAGAAGGGAAAACCAATATTAATGGCAAAAAGAGAGAGAGAGATATCTATTTGTTAGATCTCAGCTCCGCAGATCCTTCAACTGAAACCTGCTTGTATTCTGACTTAACTCCCAAGCTGAGTTGGTTATGGCACAAGAGACTGTCTCATTTAAACTTCAAATATATTAACAAGTTGTCTAGCAAAGAGTTAGTCTCTGGTCTGCCTAAGATCAAATTTGCTAAAGACAAACTCTGCTCAGCCTGTGAAATGGGAAAACATCATAAGGGATCCTTCAAGTCCAAACAGAACTTTTCAATTACAGAATCATTGCATATGCTGCATTTGGACCTATTAGCACCCCAAGCCTTAGTGGCAAAAAGTATACTCTAGTGATTGTTGATGAGTTCACAAGATTCACTTGGGTAATCTTTTTAAAAGCCAAAAGTGAAGCTGCATATGAGTTAATCAGCTTCATAAGACAAGAAGAGTTGCAAAAGGGTAAGTCTCTTAAACAACTCAGAAGTGATCATGGGACTGAGTTTAGAAACTCAACCCTTGAAGGCTTTTGTGAAGAGAAGGGAATTATCCAGAATTTCTCATCTGTAAGAACTCCACAACAAAATGGAGTTGCAGAAAGGAGAAATAGAACCTTAATTGAAGCTGCCAGAACCATGCTATGTGAGTCAAAGCTCAAGCTGAGCTTCTGGGCAGAAGCTGTAAGTACAGCCTGCTATACTCAGAATAGATCGATTATAGTTAAAAGACATGGTAAAACATCTTACGAGATGTATCATGGCAGAAAACCCAACATTGGATATTTCCACATTTTTGGTTCAACATGCTATGTGCTAAATCAAAGAGATCAGCTCCATAAGTTGCAACCCAAAGCTGATCAAGGGATATTTGTTGGATATTCTTCAATCTCCAAAGCTTACAGAGTCTTTAATCTTAAAAGAAAGGTAATTGAAGAATCAGTACATGTTACGTTTGATGAGACAAGTATTGATGAATCCAACAAGGCTAAAGCTAACCCGGTTAGTCTGAGTGAGCTTTAGAGAAGCAAAGAAGATCTCACATCAAATCCCATGTATGTTATGGATGATTCTGATGATGATGATGATAGTAAATCTGACAAATGTGCATCATCGAAAGAAATTGTCAATATTGAAGATAATCAGCCTGAGAGTCTTGGTGAGACATTAGGGACATGTCAGATTGAAGATCTAAGTGATCGTCCAATTACTACTCAGACTAAAGAAGTAAGTCCTATTCAGCCTGAGAGACACTGCTCTGAATCAGACCCAGAACCTTAGTCTCCTACTACAACCTTCAGAGTATTAAAAGATCATTCTCTTGATGATATCATTGGAAACATTGAAGATTGTGTGTTAATTAGATCTAAGGCAAATGCAAACTATGCTGCCTGCGCTAGTTTTCTATCTCAAATGGAACCAAAGAAGACTGAGGAGGCTCTAAAAGGTGAAGATTGGATTGAAGCTATGCAAGAGGAGCTGACAGAATTTCAAAGAAATAAGGTCTGGACCCTTGTCCCTGCTCCCAAAGAAAAAACAATTATAGGCACTAAGTGGGTCTATAGAAATAAAATGGACAAGCATGGAGTAGTGATCAGAAACAAGGAAAGGCTAGTAGCTCAGGGGTATCAACAAGAAGAAGGTATTTATTATGATGAGACCTTTGCCCCTGTTGCAAGGATTGAAGCTATAAGGTTGTTTCTAGCCTATGCAGCCTTGAAAAACTTTAAAGTGTATCAAATGGATGTTAAAATTGCATTCCTAATTTTGCCAGAGGAAGTATTGAGAAAACTCTGTTCATAAGAAAGAGCAGAGGACATGTCATTCTGGTTCAAATTTATGTGGATGACATTATTTTTGGATCAACAAACCAAGATCTGTGTGATTGGTTCTCCAACATAATGTCTAATCAATACAGAATGAGAATGATGGGTGAGATGATGTACATTTTGGGACTTCAAATCTGTCAGAAAGAAGATGATATATTTATTAATCAGAGCAAGTATGTCTTTGATCTGATTAAGAAATATGGATTCGACTCAAGCCATCCCGCAAAGTCTCCAATGTTACACAATGTCAAGCTACACAAGGACATTGATGGAAAATCTCTATGTCAGACTACATATAGAGGAATGATAGGTTCATTACTCTATTTAACAGCAAGCAGACCTGATATAATGTTTGCTACATGTGTTTGTGAACGATATCAGGCTGATCCAAAGGAATCACACTTGCTAGCTGTTAAAAGAATACTCAAATATCTGAAGGGAACACCAAACCTAGGTTTGTGGTATCCCAAGGATCAGGATTTAAGCTGATAGGGTACTCAGATTCAGACTTCGCAGGATGTGGTCTTGATAGAAAGAGTACTACTGGAGGATGTCAACTTTGGGTGGAAAATTAGTTAGCTGGACAAGCAAGAAACAAAACTCTGTGGCAATTTCAACAGCTGAAGCTGAATACGTAGCTGCAGGGAGCTGTTGTGCTCAAATACTGTGGATGCAACATCAGCTTAAAGACTTTGATTTGCATTATTCGAAGACTCCTATATTTTGTGACAATCAAAGTGCTATCGCCATTACACACAACCCAGTGTTTCACTCAAGAACCAAGCATATTGAGATAAGACATCACTTCATCAGAGATATTGTAGAAAAGGGAAAGATAGAGTTAGTCTTCATTGAGACTGAAGATCAGCTTGCGGATATCTTCACGAAACCAATTGAAGGCACAAGATTTACAACTCTACTTGGCAAGCTTGGCATGCTCAACCCTTAATTGGTATGTTCCATTCTTTATCTATGTTTTAATTTTTTTTTTGCTAAGTGCTACATTTGACTAAGTGTCAAAATCTGAGCTGAGTGCTCAGACTGAACTGAGTGCTATCTGAAGCTAAGTGCTCTATCTAAGCTGAACATTCAGGATCAGCTGAGTACTCCATCTAAGCTGAACATTAAGGATCAGCCGAGTACTCTATCTAAGCTGAACACTCAGGATTAGCTGAACACTCCATTCCAAAGTGTGGTCAGTTCCACATGTCTAGGTTAGTCCTAACAAATGGTATGTCCAACAATATGGTAAGTCCAAAATTTTCTGGTGTGTCCGGTAAATAAACGTCAGTCGTTTAGAAATGTTTTATAAAAATATCATTTCAATATAACGGTGTGCGTTTGGGTAACTAACAATAAATTTAGCCGTTGTAACAAACTGTGTAGAAGTTTTTACGGTAACGGTCATATTTATTACCCTCTGATAGCGGTAACTTTTCTCTCACATTGAAAAGGTATAAATAAGAGAGAATTTTCATCATATTTTGTTTAAACTTCCAAAATATTCTTCTCTCTTAAACCCTAACGTTGCTGTGTACACAGTTCATTGCAAAGTGCTTATTACTGCTAAGTGTAATCCAATACGATACGTTCGATTTCAATGGAGGGGTATACTCTAAATCTAACTGAACAAATGATCCGTGGTGGAAACTTTAAGAACAACGCACTCCCCACCTACAAACAAAACAACGTCATCGCCTGTATCGACATTCCGATGTCCAAAATTGGCAGAGGATATGAGGAGTGGGTCTCCTACATTCGCAAGGGACCCCTGGCACATGCATTTCTTCGTGGTCCTGCTGTGCTCATCCCTCAACTTCTCACGGAATTCTGGTATACGTGTAAACTGGATGCAACTCAACCAGTTATACATGGTACAGTCCTAAGTGGACAAGTGGCGATAGAAGTCGATGCAAACTGTCTCCGCCGAATTCTTCATCTCCCGATTCATAATCCGTATGAACCGACAGTTTCTAGGGAAACATCACGAGGTGTTTTACCCTTAATGGGTCATCCTCAAATTAATGGCGTCATACAGAAATCTATTTTCCAGACGGCATGGGGTTTTATGGTATCCACTGTGGTTCGTTCCCTTGGATACAAGGTGGGAGGCCTGGATAATGTGAATGACTTTGAAATGCAACTGTTATACAACCTATTCTATGATCGACAAGTGGATTACGCCGAGTTGATCTTTAAGGCATTCAAGTCATTGGTGACCAAGAACATAAGGGACACCATTGTGCCCTTCGCAAGATTTATATCCATGGTTATCGAGGACAGGTTCGGTAGAAGATATACTGCTCAATATGAGTTCATTCCTACTCCTGTTCTCAGCTACAAAATGTTCGCCCATGATATTTTCCCTGGGCACCTTACAATGAGTGCTCAGATGAGGGTGTATGTACAGCTTCCGACTCATGAGTAAAGTAAAGCTGAGACAGAGGAGGAAGCTGCGGAAGAAGTGGGTGACGATGTTGGTTCTGAGGCTGAGTCCCCTCAAGCTGATCAACCTAGGACTCAGTTCAGACCCCGTACTCAAATAATTTCATTCACCACTTCAAGTTATGAGCAAAGGAGTCTGTTTCCTAGCTCTGAGTCTCCACTGCTAGGTGCAGCAGGTATAATTTCGCAACCCTTATCTCCTTCTCTCTCTTTTCCTTCTCCATCTCCAAACTTAAGAGATAGGACTGAGCCAAGCAAAACTCAGTCTAACCCCACTCCTCCACCTCAAACATCTTCATCTATCTTACAATCTACAGCCAACCTTGGTAAGCCCACTGCTACCAAAGAGAAATCCTACACCTATACAAGGAAAACTACCAAAGGTGGTCTTTCACCTCGAAAGGACACTGGAGTTGATATCACATTGATACCTCTACTGGCAGGAGCTGAGGGGGAGACACCTTCTCTTAAGGTGCCAACCTCTAGGCTCAGTTCAACCCTTAAGCCTAAACCGGGTATGGTGTCTACTCAACCCATACTTACTAGTGCCATGGGAGAGCCTACTTTTGTGCCTTCACAGCCCCATGAAATTAACATTGAAATACTGACCAATCCCCAGGGTCAATTACCCCGCTCCTCACAAATAAGCCTATCTCACCCCACTACCATACCTCACGAACTTTGTCATTCTTCTCTTCTATTCTCACACACTCTCGCACGACCTGTCAATGAACCTTTCATACACCAGGAAGGTTTACAAGGTCTCCATTCTGGCCCCCTTGATTCCATAGGTCATCACCAACCTTTGGATATGGGACCCACATCCTTACCTACTGAGGAAAACTCAACAGCCACTCCTACGGTGAAAATACACTCTTTCACTGGACTGGAGGACGTTGAGGTAAGAAGAAGACCTGAGGAGCCCAAACTGATGACTACCGATGCTCAAGTCCTTATGGACTATCTACAAACTCAGTTTGAGCTTCTACACAGGAAGAAGAAAGATGACAAAGCCAAGTTGATGCGCAAACTTACTGATTTGTGAACTTCAGTAGCCAACTTGGAAAGCTTCGTGCTCAACCTCAGACCCTCCCCTATTGATGATGACAAAAAGGGGGAGGAAGAATCAAAGAAGTGTGATGATAATGTTGAGGGGGAGCATACAGAGGAAGTACAATTTGAACAAGCTCATGATCACTTCATGAGTACTGTAGATCAGCCTTCTCAACAACAACAGGCTCCAACAGTCCAAATTACCACAACTTCACAAGCTCAACCAGAAACTCCACTTGAAGAAACATCTCAAGTTGTTCACACCAACCTTCCTCAAGCTAATTTGCCAAAATTTGTTGAAACTGAGTCCGTTCCAACTTCTCAAATAGATAAAGGGAAGAGTAAGGTGTTTGAGATGGTAAAAAGAAAGAAAAGAAGTGTTATGCCTCTAGCAAAGAGAAGAAAAGTCATCATTGCTAAGCCTGAGCCAGAGCAACAGGGTAAGTCTCAACTAGTTGCACCTGAATCTGACTCAAGTGATGAAGCTGATGCAGCACAGAAAGCCAGTGACATACTTGCTGACAAAATGTTACAAGAGATGGCTAAAGAACTAGGCATAACAGTGGAGGAAATAAAAGAGCAGCAACGACAAGCTGAAGTTCAACGAGAAAAGGCTAAAGCTGAGGCTGCCAGAGCTGAAGCTGAAGCTGTTTATTCTGGTCCAAGAGTTGCCCCAATTCCCTACTCAGATGTGGATCTAAGGCATTGTTATAAAAGAACACATTTTAATAACAAGATTGAATCAATTACACTGAGTAGAAAAGGAGAATTGGTAATCATCAACTTTGTACTAGACAACAAACAAGAAATTGATCTAGATATGAGATGTTTGTACAAGTTGGGGTTCTCAGAGTTGAAGAGCGTAGCCACAACTATCAAGTAGATGAAAAAGAGTCAAATCAGACAAGTGATAGTTGATGTGCTTAAGACAATCTTCATAAGAATCGATCAGCTAGGTGAGATCGCTGCTGATGAAATTGATACCTTCCTTAATCGAGGCAAAGCTGCAAGAGTTAGGGCAGCAAGCCGGCAAGCTAAAAGAGACATCACTTTACAAGTTCCAGAGGGAGTTGAATTCAGAGAGAATACTTATATCACTCAACCTTTGGAAGGATTCTTGTATCTTGATGTGGAAGGTAATCAATGTTTCTTGAGAGTAACAGATCTTCATTTGGCAAATCTGGAATTGATTCTGTACTTGAGAATTCTATGTGATGACTCAATTCAGAACTCAGTATTTATATATCATCTCAACAAAGAAATAAGATTAAGGAAAACTGAGATGAGAGAGCTGCCAGACGGTGAAGAAATTGTGAATGATGCTATCAAGAAAGCTGCGATATGGGAACTTAAATGTTATGATAAACTACCATGCCATTTCTTCTTTTGTTGGCCACCAGCCTGGTCATACTTCGGCTTCTGCAAAGCCGCCTCATCTTTATTTTGTTTTTCTCTGGCTTGAATTTCCCCGTCAGCATATTTTGCCAAGGTGAAGGCCTGGGACAGTGATCCAGCCAAACGAGTAGTACTCCTGTACTCCGGTAATAAAGCTCCGATGAAATGCTAAACCTGGGAAGGTTCATCAGGCACCCACTGAGTTACAAACCTCAGCTTCGCATTAAACTATTTGATCAATTCATCAACTGACATCTTCCTTGTCATACACAACTCCATGAACTCTTTCCTTATTTTGTTTAACTCAAAGGCATTGAAGTATTGCTCGCACAATTTGTCTCTAAATTGATTCCACGTGATCGAATCCATCTGTGCTCTCGATAGATGTGTGGTAATGGAATCCCACCAAACCATCACCTTAACTTTGAGCATCCTAGTTGCAAAGCACACTCTCATTTCGTCTTCATAGTTACAAGCATCCAGAATTCTCGCAGTATCTCGAAACTAATTTAAAGTAACGTTAGGATCTGTGCTGCCATGGTATTCTTCAGGTTTGCAATCCAGAAACTGCTTGTATGTACATGGCTGCCTTTATCCCATACTGGGTGGAAATCCCATATACGAATAAGAATATGATCCCTGAGGCATAGATCCCTTAGGAAATAACGGGTAGAAGAAAGGTTGAGATGTAGGTTGAGACATCGGTGGTAACGGTACAGATATGGGTGGAATCTCAGCCAAAGTAGTGATTGGTGGAAAGATCGGCGGTATCTCAGGTGCAGTTGATATCACAGTAGTAAACGGGGGTTGAATTACAGGAACTTCTCTTTGTTGCTCCAGTTCCTTTCTCAAGTCTTGAAGTTGGCTCTCCAACCGAAAGATGTACTTGTCTCTTTCATCCCAGTGGTACCAGATGTACCAGCATTTTGGAGAGTTTCCACTGTTGTAGTAGGGACTTCAGCAGTAGACAGGACAGTAGGGGCACCAGTTGAATAATCATGATCAGCCATTGTTTTCTGTAACAATCACACCACCTCACGATTTATTAGATAAATCCGTTAGTACATAACATACTAAACTCCACCACTTCAATTCACCCCAATCCCACACCCAAGGAGTAATCAACCTACCACGAGCAAAGATTTGGGAATGTAACACTTCCACAGTGCCTACATCACCAAACCAAGGCTCTGATATCAAACTTGTAACACCGTATTTTTAACCCAAAAATTTTCATTTTTTTAATTAACACCGCGGAAGCGAATAAAATTCCAACAGTATTTACAACTGTACATAAACCATCTAGTTTAAATATCAGTATTACAAAACACGGCTCGTCACAAATAACACATCAGAGTCCTAGGTAATTACTCCCCAAGTTAACCACTCTCAGCCGAGCCGCTGATTTACCAAAACCTGTAAAAATAATGAGAGGTGGGGGATTAGCACAAAGCTAAGTGAATGGAGTACAACCACAACAGATATATCAGCCAGAACTGTAGCACCCGCAAACCTGGGCTAGTAGAGTAGCGGGTTTATGGTATGTGTTTGTTTGTGTTTTAACTTCTTTAAAATAATTATGTGATTATTTAAGTGTTATTAGTTATTTACTTAAATTAGAATTAATAGTATGTATGTATGTATATGTGTCCGTGTGTATGTGTATATGCATGTAAGTGGGTAATACACGTGGGGTGTATCAAGAGTAGTTGGTGACACCTATTTTGCATGAAGACTTATGTGGGTGTGTGTCATCACCTGAACATTTCTCTCCAAAAGAAAAAGTGTGTGTATGTGTTTCTCTGCCAAAGAAGAAAACCGAAGAAGAAGAAAAAGAATCGGAATTCCATGTTATTGTGTGATTAATCAAAGATTTAAGGTTGGTGTTTATAAATTAACATGTTATAATCCTTCTTGATGTGTTATATGATTTAAAACATGATTCATGTTTAGTTTGAAGATTGCATGCTAATAACATCATGATCGGTTTAATAGGATTTTGATATTTTCGTATGTTCATATGATTCATATGGTTAATTGCATAAGAATGTATTTAGAAAGGTTTAAAGTATGTTTCTGGAATGATGGTTATGGATTTATAAAATCTGGGTTAGAGTTATGATGTTGGCGGATTTGATAAGTATGAAGTTATCGGATTTGTATGAAAACCGACATTTGAGAAATCCGAATCCTTCAAACCAGAAGTCTTGAAAACCGACACTTGTGAAACCGAGACATTGAAATCCTTGACTAAATCCGATACTAGGAATATGACAACCCCAAATCCGATTGTTATGTTTGTACAAAATGAAATCCTATACTTGTGAAGTAATATAAGAATCCGATACTCAAATCCGGATCTTGGAATCCGGGAGTAATGAAATCCGACATTCCTTAACCCGGGACTTTAAATCAATGTGTTTGAAATCCGATTAAGGCAAATTCGACAGTTTTGGGATCCATCGGATTCCCAAATCCGACAGAGGTAAAATCCGATAAAGAATTTCGGATTCTTGAAATCCGATAGTTTTGGGGAAATCCGATATGTTGTGTTGATTTTTAATTGTTTATTGATTGTTGATGTTATGAACAATTAGAATTCTCAGTAACATTAGAATTCTGAGTGCTTCAACTGATATTGAAAGGTGAGTGGATGTTGGATGCGAATGGTAAAGATTTGGTTAATATCATTGATCTAATGCATGATTGTATGTGATGGTTTGATATTGGAACTACTGATTGTGAATATTATGTATTTTTGACTATTGCATGATTATCTTATCGATACGCACTCTTAGTATGATTTTGAATTGCGTTTGAGAAGTCAGCTACACGTGGAATTGGGCTGGGCTCGTTTACTGGTTGGTTGAACAGTGGTAGCCTTACTGTTGCATATGTTGCATCAGAGGGGGATTTCACTGTGCCAATTCAGTAGAGGGCTATCGGTAAACCTTTGCTTTGGCCGGCATTGGTTGTAGGTTCTGCGCCGAACCGCCGGTCTTCTTAGTGTTGTGATTACATGATTAGTATTGACTTGATGTTTGCTTTTGGGTTTAGCTTCTACTCACTTAGCTTTGTGCTAATTCCCCACAGTTGTTTTTTTGCAGGTTTGTGTTTGTAAGTGCTTGTGGAAGGAGAAGTTGACCTGACTCTGATGTCTAGATTTAAAATGAAACGAGCCAGTCTTTTGTAACATAGAGTTTTGTTTGTTGACTTTAAAGAACATATATTTTGTTTTATAAATATTCGTGAATGAAATGAATGTTTAAATTAATTAAAGCTTCCGCAGCGGAAATTAAAAAAATGGCTTAGAATTTATGGTGTTACAGTTTGGTATTAGAGCCTTGGTTTGGCGATATAGGCACGGCTAGAGTGTTTGCATTCCCAAATCTTGGCTCGTGACAGGTCAAGCTTTCCTTCAGGGGGAATTAGAGTGAGTTAGAGTTTCTTGTAGTAGTTAGTATTTTGAGTACTAACGGTTTATGCTAATAAGTTGTGAGATGCTGTGGTTGTAACAGATTTGGCTGAAAGAGAGACCCCTATCCTCCCTCCTGCGACCCAATCATCTGCAGAGGCACCGGTGATAGAAGACTTAGATACTACTAACCGAGCAGGAACGTCTGGGTAGGAAAAATAAGAATATCAAAGTGAATATATATTCAAACTGGAGAATGAACTAATGGATCTTTGAGCTAAGATTAATAACTTGGAACAAAGATTAACCCAAACTGAACAAATTCCAGTGCCAACTGCGATCTCTAGTCAGGCAACCATAGCACCAGTATCGATGCCCCTACCACCAGTGACACAGATAATGCAACAACCGTTCTACTATCCGTATCCACAACCGGGAGCTTACCCTTTTGCGTTTCCTGGGTTTAAACAACCATGCACGTATAAACAATTCATTGACTATAAGCCTTCGGAGTACAGTGGAAGTTCTGACCCTAACATAACCCTGAACTGGCTGAGGGAAATGGTAAAGGTACTAGATGCTTGTAACTGTGAAAATGAATTGAAGGTGAAATATGCATCAAGAATGCTGAAGGGTGATGCGATGGTTTGGTGGGATTCTATCACTGGCCATTTTACTAAACAACAACAGGAAAGCATTACTTGGAGTCAATTCCAAGAAAAACTCCGTGAATAGTATTGTGGTACATTTGAAGTTGCTAAGATCAAGAAAGAATTTATGGATCTGCAAATGACCGGAAACATGACAGTAGATGATCTGATTAAGCAATTTAATCAGAAGATGAGATTTGTAAAACATTGGGTACCCGACGAAGAGTCCAAGATTGCTCACTTTGTTTGAGCACTTCACCCTGATCTTCGTAGCGCCACTAGGTGGGCTACTACCTTATCACAAGCATTTACCTTGGCTAAGATAGCAGAAGGGGATTTAATTTCCAGGAACAAGTGGAGTGGGGAGAAGATTGCCCAACAAAAATCGAGGATCGATCATTATAATTCCCAACAGAGGTAGGGTGGGCAAGGTAGTGGATATAAGCAGGGAGACCAAAGTAGGAGGTCGAATGTAAGTGGGTCAACACAGAGGGCACCATGGTGTAGTCGGTGCAAGTCATACCACAATGGGCAGTGTACGCCCCAAACTAGAAGGTGTGTTAGGTGTGGCCAGTTTGGCCATGATTTGAAGGATTGCCGGTTCCCACGCAGTGTTTGTTAGAACTGCCAAAATGAAGGGCACAGAGTGGGAGAGTGCCCGGTGGGAAAGAAAGTTGGGTCTGGAGCAGGGGCGGGGACGGCTGGGGGATCATCTTCAACTGGCCAAAAGAGGAAGAATCCACCTACTACTGAGGGTAGGGCTTTTAAAATGACGGTGGAGGATGCCACCACTACTGACAATGTCATAACTGGTATGTTCTTGATTAACTCTATCCCTGCAAGAGTATTATTTGATTCTAGAGCTAATCGCTCGTTTGTGTCTGTGGAGTTTTGTGGTAGATTAAATATACCTGTTATTAAACTTGCTAGTACCTTATAGATAGAAGTAGCAGATTGCATGATGGTTCCGGTCACGACTGCTGTGGCTGGAGCTAAAATTGATATTGATGGTGTGTGTTTTCCTGTGTATTTTCTTGTCATGCCTCTATCTGGTTTTGATGTGGTACTGGGTATGGATTGGTTAAGTTTGAATCAAGCAAGTATAAAATGCCACAAGAAGTTGATTTCGTTCCCATTAGCGGATGGTACAAGAGTGATAGCAAGGGGTGAGAAAGCCAGGTCTGCAATTTCAATAGTTTCGTGTTTAAAGGCAAAGAAAGCATTGAATAAAGGTTGTGAATCGTTTATAGCGTATGTGATTGATGGAAAGAAAGAGAAGCAAGCTATGACAGACATCCGGGTGGTAACGGAATACACGGAGGTGTTTCCAGAGGAGTTACCAGGGCTGCCTCCTGTTCGAGAGGTAAAATTCAAGATAGATCTGATTCCTGGATCTCGACCAGTGGCTAAAGCACCGTACAGACTGGCACCTTCAGAAATCCGAGAAATGATAACACAAATTCAAGACTTGTTAGATAAAGGATTTATCCGTCCAAGTTCATCTCCGTGGGGTGCGTGAGTATTATTTGTAAAGAAGAAAGACGGTACATTATGTATGTGCATTGATTATCGGGAATTGAACAAAAGAATGATAAAGAATAAGTACCCGTTACCCAGAATTGATGATTTGTTCGATCAACTACAGGGAGATTCCTTCTTCTCGAAAATTGATTTAAGATCGGGTTACCATCAAGTACGGGTGTCAAAGGAGGAGGTGTCAAAGACAGTTTTCCGTACGCGATATGGTCACTATGAGTTCCTAGTTATGCCATTTGGTCTAACCAACGCACCAGCAATATTTATGGATCTCATGAACAGAGTCTATCGACCATTTCTTGATAAGTTTGTTATTGTCTTCATTGATGACATTTTGATTTATTCGAAGACTGAAATAGAGCATGAGCAACATTTGAGACAGATCTTGGAAACTCTGAAGAAAGAACAGCTGTATGCAAAGTTCTCGAAATGTGAATTCTGGTTAAGAGAAGTTCAGTTTTTGGGACATATAATTTGTAAGGAAGGGGTAAAGGTGGATCCTTCGAAAGTAGAGGCAGTGATGAGTTGGAATGCTCCAAGAACACCATCAGAGATAAAAAGTTTTCTGGGATTGGCTGGATATTACCGCAGATTTATCAAGGATTTTTCTAAGATTGTGGGTCCGTTAACCAAGTTAACTCGGAAAGATGTGAAGTTTAAGTGGGGTAACGAACAAGACAAAGCTTTTCAGATATTAAAAGAATTGTTGTGTCAAGCTCCAATCCTTTCTTTGCCAAGTGGATCTGAAGATTTTACAGTGTATTGTGATGCATCATTGGCTGGTTTAGGATGTGTATTAATGTAGAGAGATCGGGTGATTGCTTATGCTTCCAGACAGTTAAAACCTCATGAAAAGAACTACCCGACTCACGACTTGGAGCTAGCAGCTGTGGTATTTGAGCTCAAATTGTGGAGACATTACTTGTACGGCACCAAATGCGTGATTTGTACAGATCATAAGAGCTTGCAATATGTGTTTACTCAGAAAGAATTGGATATGAGACAGAGAGGCTGGGTAGAATTGATAAAAGATTATGACTGCGAGATCAGATATCACCCTGGAAAAGCGAATGTTGTGGCAGATGCCCTCAGTCGAAAAGGAAATGGAAGTCCTATTTAGTTTATGCGAATTGAGATAGTATCTAATCTGATAGATAGACTGAAGTCTGCTCAGTTGGAAGCCCTAAAAGAAGAAAATTTAAAGATTGAGTTAATGAGAAAGAGAAAAGATGAACTGAATGACGGTTCTCATGGATTGAAAACGTTTAAAGCTCGTGTGTGGGTGCCTAAGCTTGGAGAATTGAGACAATTAATTTTGAAAGAAGCACATAAGTCGAGATTACCTATACACCCAGGAAGCACTAAAATGTATAAAGATCTGAAAGTGCTTTATTGGTGGCCTACGATGAAAGCCGATGTGGCACATTTTGAAGAATCGTGTCATATTTGTGCGCAAGTAAAAGCAGAACATCAGAAGCCTTATGGGTCTTTGAAACAGTTGGAGATTCCAGAGTGGAAGTGGGAACACATCACCATAGATTTTGTAACAAAATTACCACGAACTCAGAGGAATCATGATATGATATGGGTGATAGTGGATCGTTTGACAAAGAGTGCTCATTTTCTAGCCACCTGTGAGACAGCTTCGCTGGGTAAACTGGCACAACTATACATAGACGAGATCGTTGCGAGGCATGGTATACCGTTGTCAATTGTGTCTGACAGAGATTCAAGGTTTATGTCTAATTTTTGGAGGAGTTTGCAAAGAAAATTGGGAACTAGAGTTAACTTGAGTACAACCTATCATCCTCAGACAAACGGTCAGACTGAACGAACCATACAGACACTCGAAGATATGTTGCGAGCTTGTGTATTAGAGTATGGTGGATCTTGGGATTCACACCTGCCATTGATAGAATTTGCGTATAATAACTCTCATCACTCCAGTATTAGAATGCCTGCGTATGAAATGTTGTATGGTCGTCGCTGCCGTACTCCGAATTTTTGGTTAGAGGCGGGTGAGAAACAGTTTGCAGGTCCTGAGATAGTACAGCTGACTGCTGACAAGGTTGCTGTAGCCAGAGATAAGTTGAAAGTAGCCAGAGATAGACAAAGAATGTATGCTGACCCGAAATGACGTGCAGTAAAGTTTTATGTGGGAGAATTAGTATACTTGAAAGTTTCTCCATGGAAAGGTGTAATCCGCTTCGGCAAACGTGGGAAGTTGGCTCCCCGTTTCATTGGCCCTTTCTGTATTCGTCAAGTTGTGAATGATCAAACAGTTACACTAGATCTTCCCACAGAGTTAGCAGCAATCCATGATACATTCAATGTCTATTATATGAGGAAGTGTAAGATTGATGATGAAAGCCAGATTCTCCCAGGGCATGAGTTGAAAGTTGATTCCAAGAAGAGATTGATAGAGGAACCGGTTGAACTGTTAGATCGGAAGGTGACCGAACTTTGAAAGAAACAGATACCTATGGTATTGGTCAAATGGAAACACAGATTAGGTTCCGATTTAACCTGGGAGACGGAGGCAGAGATGAAAGAAAGGTATCCCCAGTTATTTGAGCAAGAAAGGATTCCGAGGACGGAATCCTCTTAAAGAGGGGAGATTTGTAACACCCGCAAACCTGAACTAGTAGAGTAGCGGGTTTATGGTATGTGTTTGTTTATGTTTTAATTTCTTTAATTTAATTATGTGATTATTTAAGTGTTATTAGTTATTTACTTAAATTAGAATTAATAGTATGTATGTATGTATGTATATGTGTCCGTATGTATGTGTATATGCATGTAAGTGGGTAATACACGTGGGGTTTATCAAGAGTAGTTGGTGACACCTATTTTGCATGAAGACTTATGTGGGTGTGTGTCATCACCTGAACATTTCTCTCCAAAAGAAAAAGTGTGTGTATGTGTTTCTTTGCCAAAGAAGAAAACCGAAGAAGAAGAAGAAAAAGAATCGGAATTCCATTTTATTGTGTGATTAATCAAAGATTTAAGGTTGGTGTTTATAAATTAACATGTTATAATCCTTCTTGATGTGTTATATGATTTAAAACATGATTCATGTTTAGTTTGAAGATTGCATGCTAATAACATCATGATCGGTTTAATAGGATTTTGATATTTTCGTATGTTCATATGATTCATATGGTTAATTGCATAAGAATGTATTTAGAAAGATTTAAAGTATGTTTCTGCAATTATGGTTATGGATTTATAAAATCTGGGTTAGAGTTATGATGTTGGCGGATTTGATAAGTATGAAGTTATCGGATTTGTATGAAAACCGAAATTTGAGAAATCCAAATCCTTAAAACCGGAATCCTTAAAACCGAAGTGCTAACTCCACGAGAATTTCACTGTGCCAATTCAGTAGAGGGCTATCGGTAAACCTTTGCTTTGGCCGGCATTGGTTGTAGGTTCTGCGCCAAACCGCTGGTCTTCTTAGTGTTGTGATTACATGATTAGTATTAACTTGATGTTTGCTTTTGGGTTTAGCTTTTACTCACTTAGCTTTGTGTTAATTCCCCACAGTTGTTGTTTTTTTGCAAGTTTGTGTTTGTGAGTGCTTGTAGAAGGAGAATTTGACCTGACTCTGATGTCTAGATTTAAAATGAAACGAGCCAGTCTTTTGTAACACAAAGTTTTGTTTGTTGACTTTAAAAAATAGATATTTTGTTTTATAAATATTCGTGAATGAAATGAATGTTTAAATTAATTAAAGCTTCAGTAGCGCAAATTAAAAAAAATGGCTTAGAATTTAGGGTGTTACAAGAAGCGCATGATATCAACAACAACAGATTACAAATAATCCTATCCCGAGAAAACCGGCAGTTCTGCAGGACCCTACAACCAATGCCGGCCAAAGAAAAGGTTTACCGATAGTTCATTTGCTATTCTCACACAGTATTACCTTAAGTTGCAACAAATGCATCAAAAGATCCCAATACTGATTAGCCGATAGCAAAAAACCCAACCCATGGCCAAGCCGAGACTGACTTCACAAATCATGTATACATATCACCGTAGCAATAATTAATTAACAATCAAACAGTTAATCAATTTATCAGATATATAATCTATCTATGCGTCAAACCAATAACAGTTGCAACCAAACCAGTTACAACTAATACTATCCGTGAGTAAACATCCACTCACCTTGAGTTCTTGAACTCCCACTCAGTTATCTAATGTTACTGAGTCTTGTCTATTCCTGAGAACATAACAAACTGAAATCAGTATCCAGTTTATAAATATATATATCAACACATATATCTATATACATTCCAACTTATGCACAACAAGTTAGAAACACCCAAACTGCAATCACATATAACATCACACGAATTAAAGCATCAAAGCTTCAAATAAAATTAAATAGCCGGGGATGCATCGCGTCCAACATCTTGACGCGTCGCATCAGCCTTCGAACAAAGAAGGCTTCGAGCAGCCCCAACATCGAAGAAGAAGGCTTCGAGCGGGTTCTTCTTCGCACCAAGAAGGCTTCGAGCGCGCCTCCTTCGAGCCCAGAAGACTTTGAGCGCCCCCCCCCCCCCTTCAAGCCAAGACTTCGAATTCGAAATCAAAGGCTTCGAACTCGAAGCCCAAGCCGAGAACGCGTCGCGTTCCATCTTTGGACACGTCGCGTCGCGTTGTCTTCCAGAATCAAACCTGCAACTTTTTCATCTTCCAGCTCCATATAATATTTCAAATAATTATATACTTCTGGAAATCACTTTTCAATACATCTAAACTTCATATAAACATCATTTAGCATGTCAAGAAACATCAAGAACATGTTTAAATCATCAAAGCCATTAAATCAAACAAAACCCATCAAACACGGTTTCCTCAAGAACTCATCCATGGTGACTTCATGTTCTAAGCATAAATTCAACAACAAAGCATGTTAGAATGATTAGCATCATGCTATGAACATCATCATACCTTTAGCTTGAATTATCAACCAACAAATCCTAGCTTCCACTTTTCAAGTTTACTTGTTTTCTTGCCTTTTCTCTCAAAAACACACACAAGCACACACTGTCGGTTTTTCAAATGAGTTGCTTAACTCTGAACTCACACATATTAAAACCCATATATTGTTCTCAATCCATGTAGCATGAGGTGTCAATCTTTTAGACTTCGCATACCACATCCATGCATGCGAATTCATATAAACAAATATCTACTACTTCACCACATGCAACATACATATTCATATATACATATATCCGTACATATATACATATAAATAAATATCTCAACTTACTTAATTAATTTAACAATTAATTCAAATAAGTTTAACTAGTAAATAATTAATCATATAATCAAATACTAATCACGTATTCACATACCGGAGCCTATGTAATTACTAGGCCCAAATGCAGGATGTTACATGGACTTCGTGGCTCGTGGAAGGAGGTAGTCCCTTAGGGGAGGTTGGCAGGAAAAAGAGAGTTTTTTGGTGATCTCCATTTGAGTGGTCGAAGAGAGCTCAAGTCAAGGGGGAGATTGTTGGGATATGACTTGAAAGGCTTGGAAGATATTTGAAAACCGAAAAAGGGAGTGCTCGGCGTGCACCAGAAGCACACGGTGTGGGGCTGTGCAATGTTGCTCGGCATGGGCACCTGCTCTGCGGCGTAGAGCAGGCCCTGCCAGCCGAGGGTCGATTTCTTCTTGTGCGGTGGTTGGAAGATCTTTATTTATGTTATTATATTGTTTCCTAATTAGTAATTAGGGCAACATTGTGATTCCTTGATTGGTTATAAATATCTAGCCTAGGGTTCAGTCATATGTACACATCAAAAACACAGTCTCGGTTAATAAATAAGCCTCTGGTTCCTGTCCGTGGACGTAGGTCGTGACTTATGTCCTTGTCTTGTTCTTGTTATCTGCATTATATTCTAACGCTTGTTAGGTGTCTCGATCCCTAACATTGGGTCCCTAACCCTTCAACTCTGATTTCTTGATTTGGAAGGTTGCGTTAACAATCATTTTAGAAACAAATGTGGGAGAAGCTGTTGGAGCATTTCGTGATGTATAGGATCTCAAAGAAAGACGGCGTGCTTCGAACGCCTAAAAATATGTCATGGAGTCATCGACCTTTCATTCTCATGTTTGCTGGACCCTCTTCGAAATACCCCCCTCCCCCTGCCATCGTGATGTCGCCTGCTTCTCTTTCATGAATGCAAGAGTTCTTTCCAAAAACTAAAAATAAAATAAAATAAAATAATAATAAAGCTTATGTAAAACATGAGTGCCTAGTTTCCTATATAACCAAACACATGTGTTCCTTTCTATTGTAAAGGTACAACTACCGGAGCCCTATTATATAAGGCTATGTGTTACACCATCCCTTTTCCTTTCCCTTACCCAATGTCACATCAGCGCCACATCATTTCCTCTTTCATTTCTTTTACTCTATCCAAAATAAGTGTTATATCTTCCTTTTCCTTTACCCTACCTAGTTTTTTTAAAGTGCCGTTGGAAGGGGGTGGGGGTGGGGTTTATTCTTCTCGATCAAGTAGAGGAACTCAATTTACCTACCCAACATATGCGTTTTGGTGTTCCCGGCCCTACCCAAGCATACCTTCTAGCTTCAAGTCATGTATAACGCTCGGTCTAAGTGAATTATCAGCTGTCTTGTCCCTTAGCTTGAAAGTCAACTTTATCATAGGAAAACGCGAGGAAGGTTGGTCATGTGGCTGATCCCACTTTTTTCCGAACTCCTAACCTTTTAGACTTACTTTTTTTAGTAAAGTGAAAATACAAAAAGCAAATGTCCACTAAACCATTGGACTTGGTTTGGTGAACTTAGAAGCAGAAACTAACTAGAAGTACATCCGTTAAAGAAAAACTAGACGGTCGTCATTCCTTTGCAAGAGCACGATGTTATGACCAAATGCTTTATAGACGTAACATGCCCCATCAAGCACCGATAAAATATTTCTTGTTACGATATAATTATTATAGCATCTAAACGTAGATCTTACTTTTGCTTAATAGAAGTAAGGACAAATAAAGGGTCAGTAATGGTTTAAAGATCAAAATTTTACTTCAATTTCGGTTTAATCATCAAAAAAAATTTTCAAACAGTTTTACCATAAAGTTTGAATTTATTATTATTTAATCCTCAAAGTTACACGTTCTTTTTTGTTTAAACCTTAAAGTTTTTCCCAAATGATTTAACCCTTAACTTTTTGTTAAAAAAGGTTTAACCCTCTAAGTTTTGTTAACTTTTTAATAAAAAGTAAAATGCATAATAAGTAGAAAGGGTAAAATCGAAAACCATACAAAACTTACATGATTATTCAGTTTTTTTAAACAAAACTTACATGATTATTCAGTTTTTTTTAACAAAACTTCAAGGTTTAAATCATTTGAAAAAAAGTTTGAGATTTAAATCATAACAAATTCAAACTTTATGTAATATCGTTTAGAAAAAATACTTTGATGGTTAAACCAAAGATGAACGAAAACTTTGATGATTAAACCATTATCGACCCACAAGTAAATTGAGAAGTTCGTGATATTCTCGTGGAGTTAGCACTTCGGTATAGAATAGATGAGTATGGTATAATACCAAAATAAAATAATAAGAGTAGAGTGATAAGTGATGCGTACACACATTTTTAATGAAGCCAATTTCTTTTAGAATACAATGTAATAGTAAAAAAAACACAATGTACATGAATAAAGCATCAAAGATGCTATTAATACAAAGCCAAAATATAAATAAGATAGACAAAACCTTCTAGTAATCTATCATAAGATTTGTTGTCTTAATTTATGAAAGGGTTTAGTTCACCAAAATATATTCAACTTGTCACGTTTTGCTATTGTGTATATCGAATTTTAAAAGTTTCTATTGTGTGTATCAAGCTTTTAATTTGTTGCTATTGTATGTATTTTAGATACACAAAAAAGAAAAAAATGTATAAGTTTAGTACATACGATAGAAAGTTTAATACACATATATAATACTGATAAATTTTAAATGTTCGATACACACAATAGAAACTTTTAAAGTCTAATACATACAATAACAAAAGGTGACAAGTTTGATACATTTTGATGAACTAAATCCTTTGTGAAATTAGCTTTGTCATAAAAATAGACTAGCATAATAACCGCGTAATGCGGCGACGGCGAATAATTTATGTTTGACAACATGTCTTGTTTCGATAATGTAACAGTATTGACGTATTGTATTTGAAATATTGTAGTAGACACAATATATGTTTTGAGTTTTCTCTTCTTTTTCTATTTTTGTCATCAACCCTTGATGTGCGTGTAACGTACCAGTTTTAAATTTATAAAATCCGAATTATTTAGCACGACTACAACACAAATAGGCAAGAGAACCTAATCGTATCGTAGTATAGTAAATAAGTACGGGTGTCGAACACAAGGGGAACGAGTATGATTTTGAATATAACTCTACTAATTAAATATTAAACTAAATAAAAGCAGTAAATAAGGGGATTTAGAATCTTAACAATAAAGATTCAAACTTTACCACTCTAAATTACTACTAACACTATTAAACTCCAAAAGCAAACCAAAAAGATTGAAAACCACTAAACTTTGTTTGGATTTAACTATCAAATATGAAGGTTCCCTCCCTAGACTCGATTTTACCTCTTTTTAGTTAATTAATTCAATTAATTCGTGCAATGAACAATAAAATACCATATAGCGATTCCTATATTCGTTAGCATCTTGATCGGATTAACTAACTTTATTAACTATGCAATTTAATCAAACTTAAGGTCATGAAGTCGATTAAAACACAAAGTTATCCGGTTTTAAGTTCGTGTCAAGAAGGATTTAATCTTTATGTTTGTTTAGGTTAACAAAACATGTTTTAACATATAAATGGTCATTATATATTCATCACACACATTAAAGTTTCCTTTTTTAGAAGTTTAACCTAGGATTGGTCTATCACTAGTCTAGATTGTCTATTGGTCCTAAACAATCAAGATTCAAGTCACACAAGTGGATTGGTCCTCCAACTTGTATAAACTCAGTAAATAAACTTCAAAAACAGAAACATGAACACATGTGGATCATCAATTAAGCAATACAAGACAAATTATATAGCAAACATGTCCAAATTAACATAAATTAATCAACTTTATTGAGGTTCGTCTCCTCTAGGGAGGAAAACAAGAAATATCAGCCAAGAAACATCCCAATAAACTTCTGGAAATTAATAAACATTAAAAAACAGAAAATGGATAAGAAAGAATGATAAAACCACGATGATCCAAAGCCGAAATCTTCAAAATCTAAGCTCAAATCCTTCAAATCTAGGCTCCACAGCTCCTAGAATGCTTTCGAACGTGTTTTGGCAGTATTTGGGTAGTATATATTGAGTTGTTCACCCCAAAACCGATCTTGAAGTTCGTTTATATAGAAAACTGAAAACAGAGGTGTCGCACCGCGTCGGGTAATTGTCGCGTCGCGACGGGTGAGTTTGACGCGATCCAAAACTCTTTTAAAAATTGAATTCTAACGTGATCTGACGCGTCGCGCCGCGATGACACGTGGCGAGCTTCTGGACCTTATCTTGAACAGCTCCGTCGCGCCGCGATTCTTGAAGGTGTCGCGCCACGACATTGCTTTTTTAGACTTTGACCATAAAAGTGATTTTGTATCCCTCTAAGTCTAGTTTCCGTGGCCTTTTGAATTACCTCAATCCAAGTTCGTATGAGTGAGATATGATCAAAACAGTGGAGGTGTGTCAGCGCGGACAGCTTTTCATATTTCTTTGGTTTCTTCCGTTTTTTGCTCAAAACTTTTCATATTCTGCCTTTTTAACCTGTAATTCCATAAATGAAGATAATTAAGTGTCTTTTACTTATTTACAAACAATAACAGGCTAAAATAAAACAGATATCGCTTAAAATATATATCTAAATTTGGCGATATCAACCCTTTTATTCGGTTTTAAAATAATTTTATAAAACAATAAAAATAAGAAAAAAAATACCTAGTTATGTTTAATGAGTTGTTTAAAACAACAGTTATCATAACTTGTTGAGTTAATTAGGGAGTTGATTGATTGAACTATTGTTTTGAGTATTTGTACTATTTGCATAAAACATGTACTACTTAAAATTAAGTAGTTTTAAAAATTTTAAGAGAGAGAATGTTAAATACTTTATAATATAGTATAGATAAGACAAATCACGCGCGTAAAATGTACCCTAATGCCAAGACTAGTTTTCTCCTTTTAACATATGAAATTAGCTTTGAGATATTGCATGTCTAATTCTCACCCTCCTAAGCAGATTAATGTTATTAAAAAACCATAGCAATAACATATAAAAGTTATGCAAATAATAAAAGCAAGATTGTTAAAGATTTCGAATATACTAAGTTACTAAATGAAACCAAAACACACACACATACATACGTATGATAAGACTAGTCCTTGTGAAGAACAATATACCAATTTAGCAACATAAAATGTACACTTACCCTCCACTAATGTTATTAAAGTACACGAGTAACACGATGTGCATATTTTTGGCACACACCTAATACTGCTACAAAAAAACTATTGCTTAAATTAATGTTGTTAAAATGTTAAAGTAATAAATGACATAATTACCAAGTGACAAGAATTAATAGTACAAGAGCAACATGAATGGACATCATTAGTTAATATATATCTCAATTGTAGTTTTGCAAGGACATAAATGAACATCAGACAACTATGGTCTAATTTGAGCTACTTCGGCTAATTACTTGAGGTCGATGACCTTTGTGCGTTTTTATTTGTCGTTTATTCACCTTAACAAATTTTCACTACCTCCTCAAGTTACATGAACCTTCGTTGTCATCATTCGGCTTGACATCCTTCCTTTTGCCTGGCATCCTTTGGTGTCGTCACCTTCTACCTGGCATCCTTTGGTATCATCACATTCTGCTTGGTATCCTTTAACATCCAAACCACCAATACTTACCCTAGCAGACCCTTAACATTCCATACATGTCCACTCTATGACTATTCTTAAGCTTAATTTACTTCCACTAAAACTTATGTGTTGAATTCATTATTCAAAAAGTTACCTAACGAATGTCTAATGCGAAGCTCGAGTCGTTCGAGACTCGTTCTCATTTGAAACCTATCTTCGACAGTGTTTACCCTGCTCGAAACTCGAGCACTAAAAGTAGTACACACATAGTGCAAGTAATTAACCTGTATATTCTAAAAAGAAATATTAGCCTACATTATCTACATATTTGAGACGCACCTTTAATGCTTTTCCAAAATAAAGCTTTCTTCAATCTGACCTTGTTTTAGACCTCCAAGGTTATTTATCTTTAAAGCACTACAGGAACATTATCTCTAAACAATTACCTTTGGACTAAAAAGGAAAGAAGCTTAAAATCATTCCCGAACTTTTAAAATTCCTTAGGCATAGTGTAACCTTCGAAGTCATGACCTTCGTCTCAAGCACTTTGACATTCGTCACTTGCCTAACTTATTCTTCAACTCCTAATGATAGTCATCTTATACTTTTAACATTTTTAGCTTTCGAAGCTCGCTCTCTAGAACATTTATCTAAAGCAATCCCTTCGAATCACCAAACCACCTCCAAAACATTGGTTATCTATGAGCGAAACATTCGCTTAATAGCCACAGGTGGTTCTAGAGAGACCAATATCAATATCCCTTTCGGTTTGGTGACCTATTGAAACTCGAACTTCACATGAGATAGTCTAGCAGGACATCAATCTGGACATGGATCATCGCTTTCCTTACAATTAATAATCTTTCATTGTTATATTAGGGTAAACCATGTGACTTTCATCTTTCCATAGTTATAATACCAACACAAGATTTCTAAAACACATGCCTCCAACACACGACATTCGTTTCTGAACTTCAAACTTCAATCCTCGATCGTTGTTGCCCTTCAATAATATCATCCAACACCATATACCACTAAAGAAGCCATTTTAAAATAGATTAAGAACGGAATTTTCATTACTCTTTGTAAAATTATCACCCCATTTTAGTCCATTGAAATGTTGGGGCACACAACGATAAGAGGATGAAACAAGCTCCACCGGATGTAGGAAAAACCTAAAAAGAAAGAACATTGTTGCCCCCGTTAGATGTTTCTTTTAGTTCATTGCTCGGCTCTCATTTAATGCATTGCCACTTCTCTAATCACATGTCCAATCCAGTCGATGATGGTTTGGGAAGGAAGATTTGAAGCAGAGTCATGTTCGGTATATTATATTTTATTCGGTCATGGACATTAATCCGAACGTAGAAGTTCAATTTACATCGTCACTTTCCTTCAAAAGTGATAAGATATATATATATATATATATATATATATAAGATACATGATCTACCCAATAATAAAAATTTAACAATTTATTCTTACTAACCATCTGAATGTGTTACCAACTATACGTTACAGTTATATATCTTTGGCTGTTACACCGGGATGAAGCATCTAAACTTTGCTATTTAGACACCACCCACATGTCACTACCTTCTAGTTATAGTCTAAACAACGCTATTATATTTTGAACGATC
Source organism: Dittrichia graveolens (assembly GCA_038502395.1). NCBI lineage: Eukaryota > Viridiplantae > Streptophyta > Magnoliopsida > Asterales > Asteraceae > Dittrichia > Dittrichia graveolens. The sequence continues at coordinate 56,236,989 of JARJIL010000009.1, read as the reverse complement.
ATAAGCTCGTGACAATTTAAAATATTGTGAATGACTCGATAAAACTTATAAAAAAGGAAAAAACCCTCACACGTAGACACATGCATTAAATAAACTTATTTGCGTTCAATAGTACTAATAAGTTAGTACAACTGAACTGAGAGACTACAGTGGTGTTTTACCACTACACTTAGTGAAGACATGATAAACTTTGTGGCTCTGTATGAGAAATGATATTTCATTTCCTCCGTTATTTTTATTATTATTGTATGTGACAAATAAGAAAAAGAAATTATATATATGCTCGTATCTATTTTAGGACAATACACTTACAAATAAGTCTCCGTATATTATACGTTGAAGCATGCCCTACAATTTGATAAAAATGTTTGTGGGACCAATAGGACCTCTTTTAAACTTGATTTGGATCGAACAATTTTCAGCAAGCAATATGTCGTGAAAGAATGGAATGAACATACACAAATGTTATTTGAATGATCGACACTATTCCGATCGATGCTATTCGGATTGACATTACTTAATATGATCGATATTATTCCAATCGACATTATTTATTCGATTGATACTATACTAATCAATGTAAATAGCCGATGGGCTAAATTGGGATGAGTATACCCCATGATTTGAGCAACGGCTCGAATCATTGACAGGTTGAGCACACCTCATAATTCGCTCCGTAACTTTCGACAATAGTCTTGGTTATGAATACACGTTTACAAGGCAATAGCCTAAAAAGACGCTCATTACAAGGCAATAGCCAAAAATGTTTAATACAAGGCGATAGCCTAAACAGACGTTCATTACAAGGCGATGGCAAAAAATGTTTATTAGAATACGATAGCCTAAAAACACGTTCATTACACGGTGATAGCCTAAAATATTTATTATAAGGCGGTAGCCTAAAAAGACGTTCATTACATGGTGATAGGGTTTAGGACGGAGCAAGAACAACACATGTAACAAAGGAGCTATAGATCACATACTTTAGGACGGAGCAAGAACAACACATGTAACAAAGAGAATATGATCTACGTCTACATTTGACGAACACAAACAACTAGCATGAAGAGTATTGAGTCTAGCATAACGTGGCCAAACCACATCATACTAGACTGGGGGACTTCATGACGTAGGTCATACCTACGACCCGAACTAAAGTTCACTTGTATACCAAACCCTAGTTTACTTATCGATTCAGACCTTATGTAATTAATATTGTAAAATAACCATATAATAACCAATGAACTACCGAGATGTATAAAGAACATTACCCTCCATCTCTCCTATAAAAGGAGAGATGCATCGGGTTTTGGAGGGACCTCTCTCTCACTTCTCCTCTCCCCTCCTCCCTTTATATATATACATTTACCCTTAATACATTACAATAAATAAAATATACACAAACCAATACTAATTTGACCGTCGGATGGTGGATCCGGGGCGTAACCTTGGATCCCTTTCTAAGGGGTTTCTTTATGTTTGCAGCATGCGATTCGACCTCGGGGCTAAAGGATGGTGAAGAACAGCCAACAAGATCATCTAAACAAACCTGGTGGATCGATGTAGCAACACATGTGGTATAAGATCTCGATAAGGAAATGGAGGTTATGTACAAATGGGCAGTTGGTGGGCATCGGAGATGGAGAAGGCGACTATGGTGTCGTCTCCCGGGGCTGAACGTGGGACTAAGAGGAACAACTTATGGCATAAAGGGTTGTTAGGTTTAGAACTTAAAAGGATTAGTTTGGGGCCTTGGGCTTTGAGATAACGTATTTGAAATATATATTAGAAAATAGTTAATATAATATAAATAAAAAACAAATTCGAACCGATATAAAACCATTAAATACAATTCATAATTAAATTTTAGTTACATAAAAGTTAATACATGAAAAATGGAATTAAAGAAAAATGAAGTTTAACATGAATATAACAAAAGCAACCAAAACTGAAATGTAAAATGTGGAAAACATTTTGAAATCTGTAGAGAAATTTTGATGAAACACTAGAATCAACTTGAATAATCATTTGATTATTTGAATCGTGGTATAAATATTTTTTTTAAAATAATTATTCGTCTCTAATCATTCGAGTTTTACGAAATTAATTTGAGATAATCTAAAGATTTCCCTCGAATGTTTTGTGTAGGAACCAGAAAATAAACCCAGAAAATCTATATATAAATTGTTCTTTAAGAAATACTAAAAACCGAAAATAACTACCAACCTATATATAAACGCTGCCTTGACCTTCACTCAGTCTTCAATTCATTAAAGCAAGTATGCACTCGGCACCTACTAAACTCGTATCGTATTAGTTTATCATGAAAACCCTTTTTGGTTTCTAATAAACAACAATTAGCTAAATTATAGTTAATGATACTAAAATCACCAACAAAATTCAAATTAAAAAAAATCGTAAAATAATAAAAAATAAAATTTTTGAATACAAAATAAAATATTTACAACACAAAATAAAGTAAACGCAAACCAAAAAGTTAAAAAAAAGTCATTACATCAAAACCAAAAATTAATATTAAAAAACCAACTACCAGAAATTAAACTAAGATTAGATTTTTAAAGTTTATTTTTATAAATTAAAGTAAGGTTAAACAACATTTTTATTTGTATGTCATTTGAGAATTTCTTTTGTAGTGATATTAGATTTAAAGTTTATTTTTTATAAATTTCAAAAATATATATTTTTTTAATTTATTTTTAATCCACCAAAAGACTAGAAATGCAAACGACTCTTATTGTGTAATTGCTTAAATCTCAAAAGACTGAGAAATCCTGTGCCTAACACTAGTTTAGCTTCTTTGCTATAGATCAAGAAATAAAAAATCAAAATTTATTTTTTATTTAATTATAAATTATATGGTCTACTTTTACTAAATCGTACAGGACCTTCAAAATCTCGAAACTGGCCCCGACTTTAATCCAAAAGTATTCGAAGTTGTATTGCTTGCTTGGTAACTTACACTTCAAACTCAGTAATAACAATAATAAGAACTTGGCATCAATAAATCATATAACTTCATAAAATCCATTTGTGAAATTGAGATGGGATGTTACAAAAATGCTAACCTAGTTTATCACTTAGACAACCCTACATTTGAAAATGTATTATTCAAATTTGAATCTTTCAACTTCAAAATGAAATTGACAACAAAAACCAAGATCCAACATTGTAGTGGGCCATGCAATCGAAAAACTTGCCAAATATGTATACCTCTAGCTAGGGCTGTTGAAAATAACCGATAACCGAAATACCAGAGTAAGGCAAAGCGACAACCCAAATGGGAGCTTTGCAGACTAAAAGAAAAAATTTATTGACTCCACGTGCACTAGAGGAGATAAGGGGGAAGGAGTGAGATAAGGGGAAGGGAGGAGCTCTCACATAAGCTTTCCCCTCGTCGAGGCATTATCTTCAGTCGCCCGTCGCCTCCACCTAAATCATTACATTGTTTAGCCGTTGAAGTACGAAAGTTGGAAAAGAGAAAAATAAAGTGGGATGCCTCTCGTGATGGTGGTCGTATACATGACGAGCACTCAATGACGAGATGGATAATGAAGGGGGTGTGATGGGTCTTTTGAAGGAATGACAAGTCCACTACGAATACTATCTCTTACATATTATCAATCTTTGATTTTAAACACATTTGATGAAAATTCTAAATGCTAATTACGTCACTAATAATATGTTTGCTACTAATATGAAAGCATAAAGAGAGAAATGATCCCAAGTCACCGGATACCGGGTAGGGCCGTAAACGATCTGAACATTCATGAATTGTTTGTGAAATTGTTCGGTAAGAAGTTGTTTGATTGTTTAGTAAATGAACGAACATTAATAAGATTTTACGTTTGTTTAATTAAACGAACAAAAACAGAACTCTTGTTCGTTCATTTTGGTAAACGATCAGTTATCCATTCATTTATGTTTATTTATATGTATGTATGTGTGTATATATATATATATAGAGAGAGAGGTAGGTTCATGCGAAAAGCATTTTATTTGCGAAAAGTGCGAGAAGTAATCTAGACCCTACAATTAAATAATTGATGGTTAAGATTAACTATGGCAAATTAGTAAATAAATTAAAATTTAGAGATATTAATCAAATTAATAAAAGGGTAACATGGACCATTTACATCTATCTCTCCAATCCCCACTATCCCCTCTCTCTATATTTCCCGTATTACTCTCTATCTCTCCCATTACCCATTTTTAAAAACCCTAATCTACACAAGAGAAGCTGTCACATTATCTCCCTCTCTCAAAAGACCACACGAAACAACCACCGCCTTCATGATACCACCACCGCCATCTTGACGAAATCACCACCGCCATCTACACGAAATCACCACCAATCGAACACTGCTAAAGCCGCCACCACCCCTCGAAGTACCACCGCCATCTACACGAAATCACCATCGCCATCTGCACGAAACCACCACCGCCATCTACACGAAATCACCACCAATCGGACACTGCTAAAGCCGCTGCCACTCCTCGAAGTACCGTCTGAGGTTCCATAGTCACCGCCGCCGCCTCCCAGATCTAGGGTTCCGCCGCCCACCACTCCATCAGTGAAGAAGTACATCACCGCCGTCAACTCGCCTCCATTCACCGTGAAGAACAAAACCATCAACCTCTATCAGCAAAACCCATCGGTGAAGCCGCCGCTGAAACCCATCTATACATAAACTCAAATCTGCCGTTGCCGACCATGAACCACCGCTGAGATGAACCACCGCCGTTGAACAAATTTATGTTGGTATTTCATTTGTTTATTCACGGACCATCAACAGATTTGTTTTTTCAATTTAATTTTTATCACCCTTGAACAAATTTGTTCTTTATTTGCTGATCATGAATATGTTTTGTCTTTTTGTATATATATATGAACAGATTTGTTTTTTTTAATTTATTTAGTGATAAAAGAAGGTTTATGGTTCTTTTTAGTTTTGGTTGTTAGCTAATGAACATTGAAAAATAGAGACAAAGAACAATTGTTTTGGTATGTGATGTTAACTAATGAACACAAAATTTTGGAGATGACTAATGATTGTATGTTATGGTTTGTTAACTAATGAATACAGATAAACAAAGATGTACGATTGGATGTTCAGTAATGAATACGAAAATAAAAGTTGTTTTTAGTATATTACATTGTTCAATAATAAATAACTAGTTATAATATTAAGGAATAAATGATACAGGAAAAAATCGTAAACTTTAAAAAGAGAAAGAAAAAAACATTTAATAATTAAATAATATAAACCAAAATTTTATCAGTGAACAAAGTGTATATACATAATATTTAATAACTAAAAACTTATAATTAATTTTGGCTGTGTTCATCGTTGAATATCGTAAATTATTAATTTACTACTGAATTATTTTTAGTTTATTTTGTTTAAAAATTTTAGGAGAGAGAAAATTAAGAGAGAGAAATAGATTGGAAAGAGAAATTATTTTTTACTATTATATCCTTTTAAATTAAAAAAAATAAAAAATTAGATTAATCTAAGCCATTAGATCAAATACAAATCAGAGGTCAGGATTGCTTCTCGTACTTTTCGCAAATAAAACACTTTTTGCATGAACTCTCCCCTATATATATATAGGACTAGGATCAAATAAGAGTTAAATGTTTATAAGAGGTGTAAGAGGCAAGTTATGAGTGACACATGTCAATTTTAACAAAAGAGTATAATAGGTATTTAATTATTAAATATTTATTAAATATAATGTAACACCGTATTTTCACCCATAAAATTTTCAATTTAATTAACACTGTGGAAGCGTTTACCAAAACATAAAAGTAATTACAACTGAAGTTAAACTACTGTTTAACAAAACCAATCAGTTTAAAACACAGTATTACAAAAACTACGGCTCGTCACAATTCCAATCAGAGTGTCTGTCAATTATTCTCCAGGCTACACCCCCTCACAACTGAACCGCAGAACTTACCAGTCACCTGTAAAAGTAGTGAGAGGTGGGGGATTAGCACAAAGGCAAGTGAATGGAAGTAAACTACCACAGATACATCAATCAGTAACCGCATGATATCAACAACAGTAAACACATAGTCACCCTTTTTGCCTCACGTGAAGACCGGCGGTTCTGCAGGAACCTACAACCAATGCCGGCCAAAGAAAAGGTTTACCGATAGTCTATTTGCTATTCTTACACAGTATTATCTTAAGTTGCAACAAATGCATCAAAAGATCCCAATACTACTTAGCCGATAGCAAACAAACCCAGCCCATGGCCCAAACTGAGACTGACTTCACAACACAGGCGCAACAATTAATTAACATACCACCAGTTAATCAATTAGTAGATATACAATCTATCCGTGCATCAATCAACAAACAGTTGAATTATCAGACAAACAGTCTATCCATGTATCAATCAACAAACATTTGTAACTAGACCAGTTACAACTAATATCACCCGTGAGTAAACATCCACTCACCTCGAGTTCTCGAACTCCCACTCAGTTGTCTAATATTACTGAGCCTTGTACTTTCCTGAGATCAGAACAAATTGAAATCAGTAACCGATTCATAAATATATACCAAACACATATATTTATATCTCTATAAAACTTGTAAACAACATAAAAATAACCATATAAATGGTAATCCATCACATCCCAAACAAAACACAAACAAAACAAACAATACTTCTGAAACAGGCCCTGTCGCGCCGCGACATACCCTGCTTCGCGCCGCAACGCCATCGGTTTTCGACTTCCGGATTTCACCTATCGGATTTGGGTGTCGGATTTCAGAAGAATCGGATTTCAGGGTCGGATTTACAAATCTCTCGGATTTCCAAGGTTGGTTTGGAAACTTGCGGATTCTCAACAATCTGAAACATAAATATCGGATTTCCTTGAAGGTCGCGGCACGACATACGGATTTCCAGGCCTTCTCCTTCCTTTTTGTCGGATTTTCAGCCATCAACTTTTCTTACACATAATATTAACATCTGATTTCCAATCCAAATTACTTCTAAACATAAATAAACATCATAAAATTTATATACCACCACCATAAACATCCTAGAACTCATCAAATTATCATTTCATGCAAAACCCATTTGTCACTTTTGAGCTTCAAGCTCCATTCATGGTGAATCACTATATAAACATGTATTTCATCAGGAAAGCATCCTAAATCATTACTAAACATGTTATAAACATCATCTTACCTTTGTTTTGAATTAACACCCAACAATCTTAGCTTTCACCTTTTCAAGTTTGTGTTCTTGTTCTTCTTTCTCTCTCGAAACACATACACCCACGTATACACCACCTCCACAAAACCAAGCAGGAGGTGGATACCAATTCTTTATCTATCTTTATGCATACATGCTCACATACATACATAATCACATACATACATACATACATAAATAATCACATACATACATTCATTGGTTTAATTCTTCCGGTAATATCTTTTCACATATACAATTCAATATATAAACTTCCAATTTGCTTAATTATTTACCAATAACTAATTTAAGCAATTTCCATAATCAGTAAATAAACACTTAATCAAATAATACTCACGTATAACATACCCAAGTCTATGTAACAACTAGGCCCAAAATCAGGATGTTACATATAATTTCCAAATAAATAAGATTACACCCACGTCCCCTTCATCTTACATTCATCTCTCTCTCTCTCTCTCTCTCTCTCTCTCTCTCTCTCTTTCTCTCACATAACCCTAAACCATCATACAGCAGCCCCCACTCCACACGAAAATTGCCGCCTCCTTGTCACCGGTTCCTTACGAATCGCCGCCAGAACACATGACCTGTGTAGATACGTGAATCACCATCGCCATCCTTGTCATCAATTTCTCTTGAAGTAGATTTTAAGGTCGATGTTTTGTTGATACGCGAATCCCACCACCGAAGAACCACCGTCGAGATGGTCACCAATCAAGGTCGCCGGCCGCCCTTTACCTCACAACCTCTCGATTTTGTTGGCAACAACCAACCATCGTTTCTCTTCAAATCGCAAGTTACAACACACAAGACTGTCTACCGCATCTCTCGTCTGTAATGGTTGTCAATTCCGGCAAAGACCACCGTCATACCGCGACGATGCTCTCCATTGGTTTAATTCAAGTATTCATCGGCGTTTTTCTACATGTATCAACGATTTAGAATTCTGATTCTGTTTATGTATACTTATGGGTTTGATTCTTATTCATCAAAAAAAAATTATAATTTTGTTTAGTAATTTTGGGGTCTGCTTTTTGTTCATCAAGAATACATCTAAATTTTGTTTGGATCTTGGGGTATGATTCTTGTTAATTGAAAAAGAATCTGATTTTTGTTCAGATTTGGGGGTATTATTCTTGTTCATCAAATAGAGATTTTGAATTTAGATTTTGGTTATGATTCTTTTTCATCAAAAAGAATATTTTTTTTTTTTCATTTCAGATTTTGGGATATTTTTCTTGTTTCATCAAATAGAAATATGATATCAGATTTTGGGTTATGATTCATCATATCGGAGTGATTTAGGTTCAATTTCGTGGTGAAGCCCGATTATTCAAGTTTTCCATTCATCATGTTATGAAGATTCGAGTGTTCCTAAAAGACTGGATTTTGGTTCTAATGTATTTTTATTCATTAATTTATGGTAAATTCATTAGAAAAATGTTTTGTAAACTGTAGTCTTAAAATCTTGAATACTTCATCTACCTGTTTGTTTATGTATTTATATATGTCTAATTTTCTGTTGTTTATTTAGTTGTATATGTTCATCAACTCTCATAGAGTATACAGTGGGACTTTGAATTATGAGTATTTTTTTTATTTGTTTGTTAGATTGAAGATGGGTTATTTATTTTCATCAATTTTCTCTTGACGACTATTTTCATCATTTTTCTCTTGATGAATATCATCCATCTGTGTATCAATTTTTTTTATGAAATCTAGATGTGTAATACTTAATTAGGGTGTTCATCAATTTTTAAATTTATGCTAACGTGATTTTTGTTAGGAGCGTGAAATTTGGAGTTGCTAATATTTTTAAGTTCCTAATTTACCCTTAAACAAGATTAATACGGCAGTTACAAATCACCATTTTTTGACCAAATTTTGTTGACTTTTGATGAGATCTTATGGCTTACAATGCCTCTTACACCTCTTACCATAATTCTCCTCTTACAATAACCCTACTCTCTCTCTCTCTATATATATATATATATATTGAACAGTTCATTTGAGAACCGTTTTTATTGCAAGCACCGCGAGAATCACTCTTAGCCGTCCAATTCTCCCCTCTTCAATTGGATTGCCCACCCATGAATTCCTTACATGCACCCTGCCACACTCAATTCCCCCACACTCTTCATCAAATAATTCCATTATCCAAAATGAACAGCTAAGATTGGTTCTCACGGTTTTCGCAATAAAAACGGTTCTCAAATGAACATTCCCCTATATATATAGTGAAAAGTTCAATTGAGAACCGTTTTTATTGCGAGAACCGCAAGAATCAATCTTAGCCGTCCAATTCTCCCTCCTTCAATTGGATTGCTCACCATGAATTTCTTACATGTAACTTGCCACACTTAATCCCGCCACGCTCTTCACCGATGAATTTCATTATCCAAAATGAACGGATAAGATTGGTTCTCGCGGTTCTCGCAATAAAAACAGTTCTCAATGAACCTTCCCCTATATATATATATGTGTGTGTGTGTGTGCGTGTGTGTGCATTTATATATATTGTTTATTTATGTTGGAATTTGCATTATAGTGCGTGTTCTTTCGTTTACGTTTGTTTATCATCTGAATAAACGAACAAAAATGTATACAAACTAACCAATATTTTAAACATTGAGCACAAAAGCTTGTTCGTTTATCGTCCATGTTAATTTATTTGTTCAGCTGCTAAAGTTAAACGAACAAATACGAATACAAAAATACATTCGTGTTCGTTTATTTGTCGCTTAAAATTACGTATTCGTTCAGTCGTTTACGGCTCTGGTTAATAATATCCACGTCGGACGTTTCTTTTCCACCGCAAACTTTCAAGGATCTCAAATTCTCACTTCTCAACGAACCGGCTAACAGCTCAATTTTCTCTGCGCAAATACTGGATGACGTGTTAGTTTACTTGTGGCCCTTTTATCTTAGTAAAAGGCCCTTCATATCAAACTTATTTACGTTTAATGCCACTCTCATACATTAGAGGCTGTTAACCGGTGAACGTGAAGAACGAGTAAAAGGGGCAGATCTTTCCAATGCCACGTCAGCGATTGCCATGTCACTCTGCGGTCCCTACTGTCCACGTGTCAATGACTCATTACTCGGTAGTGGTGTGAATATATATATGAGCAAGCCTCACTCTCATTCGCCCTTCATTCCTTCTTCGATCTCATGAACAAGCTTACAAGCCACACTCTCGTTGATCCTTCTTCCATCTCGTCTTTTAATTTCTTCAAATCATAATCAAAATTATTTACGATCACAATTGAAAAAATCCCATTTTTAAGTACGATTGAATCCTTTCGATTAGATAGATAGGTTCAGGTGTTGATTTTTAATTAACCTGTGTAAATTTAGCATCGTTTTCGATACAGAGATTCAATAAATTGTTGTTTCAGACTGAATTGGGTTCTGAAATTTTGAGAATCTATATAGAATAGGCTAATTTCTACCAATTATTTTCGAGAATTTGATCAGAATAACAAAAATCAAGAAAAACAGAGGTTTTTAGTTTCAGTATGGAGGCTTTATGTGATCTTTGTAGGGTCGTGAGAGCAGTGGTGTATTGTAACTCTGATACTGCGAAATTATGCTTCCAATGTGACAATCGTGTGCATTCTGCTAATTCATTGTCACGCAGGCACTCTCGTTCCTTGTTATGTGATAAGTGTTACTCCATGCCAGCGGCTGTCCGCCGGGTGTTTGATAAAATGCTTCTGTGTCAGGTTTGTGATTTGAATGATGATGGATGCTCATCAGGTGTTGAGGAACTGAATTTCTATACTGGGTGTCCATCAAGTGAGGAGTTTTTGAAGATTTTGTCAACTTTTGGTGGTGAAAATCGAATTATCAACCCTCAATTTAATTCAATTAATAGTTTAAATGTGGATGAGAATCTTGTTGGTGATCAAAATAATGAGGGACAGATTGGATTAGTGGCTTCTAGACTCAATGAATTAGCATCATCTATAAGATTTGAGTCATTGATCACTAATCCATCCAATTTGACCTACTTGCCACTTTGTGATAAAAATCCAAACCTTTTCTTCCCTGATGGATCAAATCTGACTAAGGTATTTCTTTTATTAGTCCTTTGGTTTGTGTGTTTTCATGTAGAAACCATGGGGAATGCTTTAAGTTTGTTTCTGAAACTGTAGGATGGGTCCAATTTGCATAATCTTGGACTTAATGAAGGTGAAGGTCTATGTGACAATGGGGATTTAGGCGATGTGGCATTGAATTTTGATGGTGGTTATCAGATGTTTAATTGTATTCCTCAAGCTCAAAATGGATACCCATCTGAGAATGGAGGCCTTGACTCCCTTGTGATGGAGAAAAACTTGTCGGTTACTGAATCAAACAGTCATATAGAAAATGCGATTGAGGTTTTCTTCGATTTTTGTCTTTTTTATAATGTCATATGGATAATCTGCGGTTCTACAAGTGAAACACCTCCATTGGGTGTTTGGATGTGCGTTTTGGGACTGATAACTGATTTTCTAACTGTGTAGCATAGAGTCACAGTAATCAAATTTCTTCTACTTTTGCCATTCTTAAACTTAAATGGATCTAGGGTAGTATAAGTTCTATATCTCCTTGAGGTGTTCGGTTTTGCGTTTTGAAACTTCTGATTATGCAACTTCAAGTCACACAAGTCGTTACTCATATTTTGCCTTTTTCGATATCAAATGGATTTGCGTTTTTGAAACGATTATATGACTATGCGACTTGAAGTCATAATGCAAATGTACTTATCAACCCCTTCATTTACCCTATTGTATTTCCATTTCAAAAATAGCAAAATGTCATTTTTCTCATTTTATCTACAAATTTCTTAAATACTTCAAATTTATTACTTACTTCAAACAACAAAAGCCAACGCATACACTATTTTCTACCATCAATTTTACTATAGTTGTTTATGGTTATTCTAGTTATTATAACATTGCATGATCACTCATGTGATACTTTGCTAGGCAACTTCGTCTGGGCCACAAGATTGCACGGCTTTTCCATCTTCACAAGTTGCGACTTCAGCTAACATGATGCAAGCTATGAATGGTGGTATGCTTTTGAATCCTGGCTGCAACCCAAATTCTATGAGCCTTGCCTTCCCCAATGGAAATCTCCATCCCAATATCTCCCTTTCGCTATCAAACATCACAGGAGAGAGTAGTGCTGCTGATTACCAAGACTGTGGACTATCACCAATGTTTCTCACCGGTGAATCAGCATGGGAGTCAAATTTGGAATCTAGCCCACGAGCAAGGGACAAAGCTAAGATGAGATACAATGAGAAAAAGAAAAAAAGAACGTATGTACATCTAAATCCTCAATACATGTGGTATTATTGGGCCCCATATGAGTTGGGTAACCAAGAATTTTGGTAGGGTTCAGGGTCCTAGCCCAAGCTTTCAATTAAGGGTGTTAAGGAAATAGTCATGGTAACGGTTATACCGAGTATATTTGAGCAAATGCTCGACTCCTAGGAGGAGTCCTAACCTTTAAAGAAAAGAAAAGAAAGGTCGGTACAGGCAAGGTTGGCCCAAATTGATTTTTATCTAAATGTTTTCTTTCAAAAAGTTAGTTTGTAAACTATGATTACAACATATATATTATTTCAGGGTTAAGATTTTCTTATGTTTGGTTAAATATGATCTATCATGTATCTCACAAACATGAGAGTGAGACATACAAACGGACCTATTATTGACTTAAAATAAGGGACCCACTCTTATGTATGTGAGAGAACATGATGGTTATGTTTGATTACAACATAAGAGGAACTTAACCCATTATTTCAGTATTGATTTGGTCTTTGGTTCTTTCTCTTCGATTGATTTTCTTTTAAGCTATTTTCTTCTATTTTTAAAACGACTCAACAATAAGATATGCTTCCTTTCAATGGGAACAAAATTTTATCTCTACTAATTTTCATGAAAACTAGAAAGTATTGTTTAAAGATCATGTTTTCCTTTCAATGTTGTGTGATATGTAGGTTTGGGAAACATATAAGATATGCTTCCCGCAAAGCTAGAGCAGATACTAGGAAGCGGGTGAAAGGTAGATTTGTTAAGGCTGGTGAAGAGTATGACTATGATCTGCTTGTCACAACAGATTTTTGAGTGCTTCGTCGTATAAGGTACGAATTCGATCGTTACTAATAACTTTAGTATATTTACACTTTCTAAATTATGATCTTGGTTGTGTGAAAGCAATTATTAAGTGTTAAATAATTAGAATTAGATTATCAACGATTCCGAAATAGGCTCAAGAATAATGTTTTGGAGGTAATTTTTTGTTTCAAATTTTACTGTCAGATAATCATTATTCATAGAAGGGCACGTTGCCGAAAAGGCGACTTAAACATCCTCCACTCTCTCATTCTTCTCTCTCTCTCTCTCTCCATCTATTTCTCACTTTGTGTGTGTTTATCCGAACACCACCTCTACTACCATAGCTTCCATGACCACCTCATCATTGACAACTTCCACCATCACGGTCTCCCACTTCTTTTTTTCAATATTTGTGGTTTGTGTGAGTGTCTGTACAGAACCAAAATTTATTAGTGTATTGTTTGTTTTATGTTTTGGTTAGGGTTAACATTTGTATTCGTGTGTGTGCGCGTGTTTTAGATCTTTGTGTGTTTATGATTGTGTACGTGTTTGTTGGTGTTTAAGGGTTTCAAGAACACTATGATTTGGGTTCTATGTGTGTATGTGTGTGTGTTTGTTACTTTGTTTCTTTGTGTTTCAAGAACATTGCTATTATGGTTCATATGTACGTGTGTTTCTCTATGTTTCAAGAGCACTAAGATTGGGGTGTTAGATTGCAACGTTTGTGTGGTGTTTTGTGTTAGATTTTAAGCAATTTCAGTATTTGTGTTGTGGTTTGATGTCATGATGAACATCTAGGGAACTTGAAGATGTTCTTAAGGAAGAACATTATGAACATATGAATTCAATAGAAACTAATCAAAATAGTTAAGCCTAAGTAAATAAAATAAGTTCTAGAATTTATTTAGTGTTTAAATATTATTAATTTGAAAGAGGATGAAATAAGATGGTAAATATTACTGAGAACTGTAAGAACTAAGAAATTGAGTCAAATGCATCTAAGGTCTTATTTGTTTTCGTATAATTCAAAGGAATGTAATGGAATTGAAATCAAATTCTATGTTGTATTGCATTAGATAAACTTATTTTTGAATGAAATCTCATTCTTTGAAATGTTTACATTTCTTCAAGTAATGTAAAGTTCATTCCATATATGGGTTGAATAAAATTTAAATCAATTTCATTTTTCGAATTCTATAAAACAAATAGGACGTAAGAATTCGTTATATTCATTTGATTGAGGATATGGAGCCACGTCGTTTGTAGTTCTTGTCTTCTTGTCTTTGTTTTCCTGTCTTTTTAGTTCTTGTTTTAAAATCTGTCATTTCACTGATTCGTACTAAATAACGAGCTAATGAATCCCTCTTCTTTTGCCATTGGACTTCCAAATCAAATTCATTGTAACACTCATAATGATCAACTTTACGAAGATCCCATTGTATTCCAGAAGCTTGTAGCATTGGTCCCAACAAACCCCGATTTATTGCTTCCTCTCCACCAATAATGCCAACTCCTTCAACTCGTTCTAAAAAATGGGATTCATTCGTCTTTTTTATAGAAAAATCTCTGATAAAGGATAGAACAAGATCCTTTTTGCATCATATCTAAAGGATTCCTTGGTTCGGGTCGAAGAAGCAATGTCACTCAATCCTTATCAAACTGACTGCATGTCCGTGAGGATCCCACTAGAGCGCCTTCCACTTCTAAAGCCACGAACTAGACCAGAATCATTCTCAGCAAGTCCATAAGGAGTGTTCCCATTTTTTTCACCGGGTCTGGGTAGAGACCAAAGATCTTGAGTAACCGATCCGGCAGAACAACTTAAAAGATAAAGAAGTATCGTTAATTTCTTCATGCTCGTTCCAAGTTCGAAGTACCAATTGTACAAATAATAATCCACTTCGTTACATGATTTCTTTTTCATATAGATAGATATAGGATCTATGGGGCAATTATAAAAGAACATAAATGAACGGATAACCGAACGTCCACAAACATAAATGAACGAACAAGAGCTCTGTTCGTGTTCGTTCGTTTAATTAAACGAACGGAAAATCTTGTTCATGTCCGTTCCTTTATTAAACAAACGAATATAAACAAACTTTCCACCAAACGATTTTACGAACGGTTCATGAACGTTGTGTTTATTTACAGCCCTATTTGGACCGATCCTCTATCCTTAATCCTTATCCTTAGTTATTGTTGTTGTGGTTGTTATTATTATTATTATTATTATTATTATTATTATTATTATTATTATTATTATTATTATTATTATTGTTATTTTATATATTAAAAGAATAGGTTTATAACACCATCAAATTATTTTGAAAATATCTTTTATCAATTAAAATCCTCTATTTCAATTCAAATTATTCTTAGAATTTTTCCTATTAATCATCCTTATTTATTTCCTAAAATAGCTAACAATTGTCGGCGCAAATATTTTGAGTATATTAATTTCCTTTTTTCATCTTTTGATTTTCATGATGTTTCTTGATTTGTTATGATTTATTATAAGTTTAAGATTTCACATCTAAATATTTAACACATAAATAATCCACATATTTATACACAGGGTATTAAACTAGTTAATAATAATAATAATAATAATAATAATAAGGGTTTAGTTCACAAAAATGTATCAAACTTGTCATGTTTTGCAATTGTGTGTATCGAATTTTAAAAGTTTCTATTGTGTGTACCAAACTTTTACTTTTTTGCTATTGTATGTATTTTGGATACACATAAAAGGAAAAAATGTATAAGTTTAGTACACACCATAGAAAGTTTAATACATATAATAACAACAAATTAAATGTTCAATACCTACAATAGAAACTTTTAAAGTCCGATACACATAATAGCAAGATATGACAAGTTATATACATTTTGGTGAACAAAACCCTAATAATAATGATGATAATGGGAAAATTCACAAAATAATAACTAAGTTTAAAAACTGTTTTATCAAGGTCATTTTTCCATTTATTTCACATTATGGAATTTCTCATAGGTGACCTTGGTGGAATAGTTTTCAAACTTGATTACTATTCTATAAAATAAACTCTAATAATAAAAATAACAATCTTCTAATATAAATAAAACACTAACTTCAAGAAAATCTATTAGATAATCCTAGTAATTTAAATTAGATAAAAATTTTAATATCAGATCTTAACCATTCATTCTAATATAAATTAAAATCCAATTTTGACTTTTCTTAGTTAAAATTGGATTATATTTTGACTTTAAATTAAATCAAAGTTTTTAAAGATAATTTCGTATATATCCTTTTTAACCCCAAAATATCATATTTTACCCACCTTAATTTACAAATAGTCAAATATCATATTTATCCTTTATAATATTTCAAAATATTATATTTAACCAAATTCTTAGTTTTATCATTATAAAATATTTTATAATCATTTTAATTTTTTTAATTATAACCAATCAACGCTTAACATTATTGCCCCTAACCGTAAAAATAATGATCGATGTCTTATACAATAAATAAATACAATCACGTCTATTTGTATCATGATACCCCAGCTTTGCGTCGATGTTTCCATCGTGGTCTAAGTGTTTGTCGCCATTTTTTCAAATTCTCATTTTTTTCGCGATTTATAATTATATTCGACTAACTTAATGCAGCCTTACGTCATGAAGATCATACTTTGCTGATAATGGACCATTTTACGACGTTTTTGATAACCGATAACATTTATGAATTCAACTTCTTGTTCAACCTCAAAAAGGTAGGTATGTATGTGTTGGTATACTTGTGATGTAGATTCATGAATAAATCGATCGATCACTAAACTATTATTACTTTTTTATTTTCACATTACAATAAGGGTAAATTGCCGAGAAATGTAGTCTAAATATCAAAATTTGCTAATAAAGGTAACGTCCAATTTTTTTGGCTGAGAAAAGATTATAAATTTCAATTTGTAACAAAAAGGGGTATATCATTTTTTGTTACAAATTGAAATTTATAATCCCTTCTCGGTCAAAAAAATCGGACGTTATCTTTATTGACAATTTCGATATTTAGGTTACCTTTCTCAACAATTTTCTCTATATCCCTTACAATAACAAGTTAATATTAATTATGCCTTGAATTTTTGAAGGGTATGAAGGAGAGGAGGAGAATTTAGTAGCGAAAATCTTCATTTCTGAAGTCTTTTGGACTAGGGTCATGGAGGCAATTGCTTTGGGTTCATTCTAATATAAAATTATAACTAGGTTTAGTAGTTTTTGTTTGAGAAATATAGGTTTTCATTTAAGGCAAATAAGTTTCAAAGTGATATGAGTTATACATAATTTTAAATATACACGGATTCCATTCTTTTTATAAGTAATAATAAAATCACAAACTTTTGGATACTATTTGTTATCTATTATATTCTTGAATGTTATCTTTGATTATTTATGTAATGCCGTCCAATTAATGTATTAAACTTTTAATACATACCTTTTCATATATTGGATCATCAAATTTATGTATTTAACATTATATATTTTTGTTATTATATGTATTCAATTTTCATACTAATATAATAAATGTTAACTTTTTAGAGTTTGATAAATTAAATGGTAAGTTTTAAAGTACGATGCATATAATATCAAAACATGACAACTTAGATATATATCCAGAAACTAAACCCTTTATATATATTTACCAAACCTTGAATTGTGTCAGTGTGGACTGTGATTAACGAGTGAAGTTTGATTTTCCCAAAGTATATTTCATTAATGCTAAACCTGTCAATTTGGGTCGGGGTCAGTTTGGTGTCAACCCGATTTCGACCCCATTTATTTTCGTGCAAGGTTCGTGTTGACCCATTCGGACAGATATGATTGACGAGTATATTTCCAGATTTTGAATACAATTTTCAATTACAGTTTTTTTGTTTCGACAATGATTTTCTTTATCAAATTTTCAAATTCCACGTTATTTTTCAACTTTCGGTAAGAATTTCAAAATGATTTTCGTTTATATTTTAACTTCAATATTCAAAGCTCGTTTCGATTGTATTTGAACATAAAATTCGGTAGTTGTTACGGTTTGATTCAAATTTTGATTTTACTTTTTTATTCAACTTATATAAATGAATATAATAAAAAATGCAAATGTACTACTTTTCTACCAAATACCAATAAATGATATTAACAAGCGAATAATTTAAAATAATTAACCAGTAAATAGAACTATTAATCGAATTCAATACACTAAAGTATTGTCTATCAAGTAATCAAATGTCAAAATATCAAAATTATATAGTCAAAATAACAAGGTTTTAGTTCATTAAAATGTATCAAACTTTTCACATTTTGCTATTGTCTGTATTAAACTTGAAATGTTTCTATTTTGTGTATAAAACTTTTAGTTTTTTGCTATTGTATGTATTTTAGTTACATAAAAAAGAAAAAAATGTATAAGTTTATTACATATAATAGAAAATTTAAACAAAGAATAGCGATAAATTAGATGTTAGATACACAAAATAGAAACTTTTAAGTCCGATATGCACAATAATAAAACGTGACATAGCCACCGCTCAGTAATCACGAGGTTTTCAAACAAGCAAGTTGGATACATCTTATTGAACTAAACCCTATAAAAACCTAAATGATGTACTATTAAATTGACTGTAAATATTTTATTGTTTATTTTAAATAGTTAATGTTTAACGGTTTTATACTTTTGCTTGGTGGATTATATTGCCCTAAAATCACTCTCTTATTTGAATTCAAAATATTCAAAATTTAAATTTTAAGTATTAATTTTAATGTTTAATGGTTTTATACTTCTGCTAGGTGGATTGTATTGCCCTAAGATCACTCTCTTATTTGAATTCAAAATATTCAAAATTTAAATTTTAAGTATTAATTTTTTATATAATGTTCTAATTTTACTCTTAAACAGGACACTTTCGGGTTGTTAGGTTGACTTTAACCTAACCCATTTATTTTCATGTCGGTTTTGTGTTGACTCGCTTTTGACCCATTTCTGGTTCGTTTCACTTATCTATAGAACCTCTTAGGCCTTACGAGGCTATTAGGTTTTTGTCAAGGATGACAACTCATGCCGACTTGGGGGCATTAATGCTTAGCTAGAGCCGTTCTTTGTCTTTGGTTAAGTATTACACTGTATCATGTGCAAGTGGGAGTCAGTTGGTTATCTGCCCACTGATACACGCATACTAGTATCACTATTGATGAGGCACGGGCCTATTGGATCACACGCCAAGCGTAGAATCCGACAACATAAGTCAACAGAGACAAATTATGAAATTAGGGTTTCTGTCAACCTTCACGAGCCCTCACGGGCCGTGAAGAGGTCGTGACGTGAAGCCTTTCATGAGGCTTCATGAGCCAGGGAAGAAGTCGTGGGGGCGGTGCCGTCACGACTGCTTCACGGCCCGTGAGACCCCGTGAAGGTAGAAGTCAAAATGACACTTTAATTTTATTGGACCTTTTTTGTTGTTCCAATGAGGGCTAGCCTTGGATGCCGACCCTAGAGCATACTTGTAGTGTAACACCGGAAAACCCAAACCATTTTTTTAAACGCGTTACGGAAGCTTATTTACATAAATTCACTTTACAAACATTTCAAATATATACAATACACAAATATCTGTTTTCAACCAACAAAACAAAGTCTTGGTGTTACAAAAACAACTGGCTCGTTTTCTTCTACAACACTTATTAGAGTCAGGTCAACTTTTCCTTCTGCTAACAATACAAACTCACAAACCTGCAAAAACAACAACTGAGGGGAATTAGCACAAAGCTAAGTGAGTAGACGCTAGGCACAAACGCAAACATCAAGTCAATATCAAAGCATGTAATCATTGTCGATAGCCCTACAACCAATGCCAGACAAAGCAAAGGTTTACCGATAGCCCACTACTGAGTTAGCACAGTGAAATTCTCCTCTGATGCAACACATGCACCGGTAAGACTACCACTGTTCAACCAACCAGTAAACGAGCCCAGCCCAATTCCACGCATAGCTTACTTCTCAAACGCAACTCGATATCATCCAAAGAGTACGTATCAACCAAATAATCATGCAACAGATATAATCAATCAATAATCACAATCAACAATTAACAATCAGACTCAACAGTCTATCAATCACATACGCATGCAACACATCAATAACATCAACCATAATCTTTATCATTCGCGATTAAAGTCCACTCACCTTGTGATCTCAAACGGGGAACTCAGATATCTTATATCACTGAGTCTTTGTATTTCCTGGAAAAACAACAACACCAGAATCGGTCTTCTCTATCATAAATATATATATCTTCATATATTTATATCACATAAACCTCATATGTAATGTATAACTTTCACACAATAAATATACTAAAAGGATATCACATTAAACAATCAACAATATCAATCAATACTGAAATGTCGAGGTCGCGCTGCGACCTACTCAAGCATCGCGCCGTGACGTGCCTTCGAGCACCCCTTGACTTCGAATGCGAAACAACTTCGAGCGTCCCTTTCGAATATAAAGTCGACACGTCGCGACAAGTCTTCGAGTGGCTCACTTCGCATGCGAAGTCTTCCTCTTCGAACCAGACCTCTTCGAACTCGAAGTCCATAGATCGTGCCGCGAACCTCTTTTTCCGGAATCATCATCTTCTTTTTCATCATACAACCGACCAAAAACCTCCATGGCTAATTTCCATAACCTCATAAACTTACTAAAACTTACTAAAAACATATACAAACATCCTTAAACATGTTTTCATACATCATAAACATCTTTTAACCAATTAAATCACAAAATCTAACAAAACCCATTAGATCAAATAAGCTTTAATCTCAATCATGGTGATTCTTCATATAATCATGTATTTCAATATAAAAACATACTAACATGATCAAATACTTGTCATGAATATATTCTAACCTTGAGTTTGATTTATCAATCAATAAATCTTCATTTCTAATTTTCAAATATGCAAGCTTTGAGGTTTCTTCACAAAGAAGCTAGAACACACACACAAACACCTTAACACTTTTGATAGAATGAGCAGATGACTTCATCAAGACCACGTATACATGCAATCCCACATAACTAAGCAGGAGGTGGATTGTTTCAAGACTTATCTATATTATCATGCATGCACACATACATACAACATACCATATATACATACTACATAACATACTAACTTTCTTTTCTTTCTTTTACGAGTAAACATATTTATTTTAAATATTAATTTTCCATTTTAGTTAAATAATTTAATTAAACATGATATCTAACTTTCAATTTAATCACATAAATAATTTAAGCGCATATAAACACGTACCGCTAATCCGCTAATGACTAACCCGGGTTTGCGGGTGTTACATGTAGCTTGTCTTCTCCAAGCTTAAGTTAGTGCATCTAGGCAAGGGTTAGTGGGTGAAGTTCTTGGGAGATTATTCTAGTAAAGGAGGTTGATTTTCTAAGCTCTAGCAAAAGGATTCTCATGTGCTTAGTGTGGATAACATTAGAAGAGCTCAAGTTCAAGTGTCACATCCTCACGTTCCCACAACCATCTGAGACATCAAAGGTATGATTTGCTCTTCTATGTACCAATTTGGTGATGGGAGATATAGCTACACACGTGGTGTAGCTGTATATCAAGATAGTGTTAGGGGGTATGGCTATGTAGGTTATGGTGTTATTATGAACAGTTTTTTAGGTGTTACGGGGATGAAAGATCCTGGTTTTTCCCTGTTATGTGATTTTTTGAGTTAGCTAGTATGCTCACTAAGCGAAAGCTTATGTTTTATTGATGTTGTTGTTGTGGGTGGTTCAGGTTCAGCAAGGTAAAGGCCCCAGCTCCGTGATGGTTTAGATAACTCCGGATGTTTTGAAAAGACAATTTTTGACACATCTTTTTGTACTTGTTAGAACATTGTAAATAAGAACAAATATTTTGTTAAAATCTGATAATCTTTTGGTGCTAATCGGTAAAAGAATATTTATAAGTTAAAACGAAAATGTGGTGTTACGATTTGTATTTTATTCTTTTTATTTTCGTATTGATCTCGTTAATTGATTATTGATTAAGATTCGTTTATTGGGAAGATTGCATGGTAGATTTTTCTTTTGACGGTTCACTCGTCTTATTGGTCAATTATCATTTCCGGGACTTTAGGTGAGTTCAGTACTTTTCTAAAACCGAGTATGTGTAACATCCTCGATTTGGGTCTAGTTGTTAAACGTATATTAAGTTGTTAAAGTTGTAAGTTAGCCATGTTAATGAAAAGTTAATTGTATATTAATGTGTTATGTGTTAATGTGTATATATGTATACAAATATACGAAATTAAAGAAAAGAAAGGAATTAAAAGGAAATCCAGAGGCGGTGCCTCTGGATTGTGATATATAAATAGGAAAAAGTCAAAGGTGGTCAAAGACCACAAGAAGCAAAACCAAAACAAAAACTCTCGGATTTCTCCTTCTCTCTCTCGGTTTTCTCTCGTTTCTTGAAGCAACAAGAAGTTGGTGGTTTTGAATTCCAAACCAAGGTAAATACTGGTTTGTTGTTAAGATTCAATACATATGAAACTGTTTTTATGATTAAAAGAATGATTGAAACTCAAATCCTTTCAAGACACTACTTAGAACATGCAAAGCTTATTTTGTATGTGGGTTTTGTTTGTTTGGTTTTGTTGTGTGGGTTTGATGTGTTTTCAAAGCCATGATGACAAAAATGGATGTTTTTAGAATGTAAAAAATGTACAAACCATGAATGGAATTCTGGAAAATAAGCCATAAATGAAGATGGTGGTTTCTGGGTTGAAACTGTCCGATTCCAAGACATGAAGGTGTCGGAATCCGCTAGTTGCCCAAATCCGATAAAAGTGTCGGATTCCGAGACTTAGGGTGTCGGAATCCACATGTCTAAATCCGTGTTTTTGGTCTAAATCCGATAAGTATCGGATTTCCCAAAGTTCACAGGTAAATTGCAAGTAAAAATCCGAAAGTATCGGATTTCTTTGGAAGTGTCGGATTCCGATAAAAGTATCGGATTCCGATTGAAGGTCGGATTTCCAATTGTATGTCAAGGTTTCCAAGTTCATAAGTGTTGAAATCCGATGAGTGTCGGATTTCACAATATGTCGGATTTCCCTTAAAGTATCGGATTTCATGAAATCCGACAGTTGTCGGATTTAGGTGGGATCCGGATTTTTGGGGGATTTCTTTTGTTGGCTTTGTAGCTATTCTAAGTATGTTAAGATGATTAATGTAAATCCTAATGTTCTAGGTGAACTGAAAACCCTAGACAAGGCAAGAAGTTAAATAACTATGTGTTAAGTTACTCAGGTGAGTACCGACTTCCATAAGCCTCAGTAGAGGAAGAATTATGTGCTAAGTGATTTGAGTGCACTTGTGCTCATAAGTAAATGAATAAGAATTTCCATGTTATTTAAAGTACAATGCCATACTAAATACTTATCGTATGTAAGTTAAGTGCAGGCCAGCGGGATCTAGAATTGGAACCGCTTAGTTAAGTAAATGCTATGCATGATACTGATTCTGAATGAATTAGTTAAGTAAAGATATGATGATATACATGCTAGGGATCCAGATTGGATCCATAAAGAAGTAACTGAATGTAAATGCATGCTAAAAGAAGTAAATGAATATGCATGCTAAGTAAATGAACAAGATATGTGTATGTGTTCGCGAACATCAGCAAGCATGGTTAAGGTCAGCCGGTTATCTGGATCCCAGGGACCCTTGATCAGCAGATTCGGGATTTAACGGTGATTCGAGGTAACATTCCGGATCGTAGGTTCTGCAGAACCGCCGTGCCTTATATCATGAGGGTTAATCAGTCAGAAATGGCTGAGTTACCTAAGGAGCCTCTGGTTCCGTTAACGATGCTTGGTGGACTGCTTTATGCTCCCCCACCAGCGCGGAGGGTTGTGTCTGATCCCCCGGTGTATTGGTGTTGAGCGGGACTAGCTATCCTGCAAGAAATAACTTATACCGATCGTGTCAGCACACCACAATGTGATAGGATAACATTGTATGCTTATTCCTGATATGCATGTTCTACTCTAATGATGCCTATGCTAAGTTTATGCTCACTAGCTAAGTGTAGCTAACGGTGCCATGTTAACTGCTTTTGCAGATTGAAGTTAGATTGCCTGGTGAGCCGGGTCCCCTGCCTCTAGATATTTTGTGGGAACACTTGATGTTGTAATAAATACATTATGGTCGGTTGTTTTGTAGAGTAACACCAGATACTAAAACGATACTTTATGTAAATATTCCGATGCTTAATGATATTCGATCATGATTAAGTTCACGTTTGTTTAAAAACGCAAATTTTTGCTAAAATCTGGTATAGGCAAAGCCGGTGTTACAGTACGAAGACAAAATCTCTTTTCAAACGACCTTAAGATTTTTGGACAACCTTTAAAGATGTTTGTGTTGACTATGGTATTTTTAGTTAATTAATTAAGCGTGCCTTTTAGGTTCTTGCTAGCATAATGATGATTAATGTTCATGTTTTTTAGACAACCCTGGCAACAGATGGTGTACTCATACACTGGAGTGGTGTTTGACCGACGGTGATGAGGTCAACCGAAGATCCATTCTGCTTCCCTCCAATACAAGTTATCCTTCCAATAGAAGATGCCATGGTGGTATGTATAAAGGTGGCAGGATTCCGAATCAGAAGGTGTTTCGTAGATGGAGGGAGTGCATCCGACATTATGTATGAACATTGTTTCCGCCAACTTTCTTTATCGATTTTGTGATAATACGAGCAGAGTCTCCCTATAATACTCTCTTAGGAAGACCCTCTTTGAAGGTATTTGGAGCGGTAGCGTCAACCATACATGGCATGATGAAATTCCCAACTCCAAATGGTATGGCTACTCTGAGGTCAGAAAGGAGATTGATGAAACGTTGCAACCAGGTGAATGAGTTGCAGGGGGAGATTGAGGAGGAGAAATTAGAAGAGGAAAAGAACCGTAAAAGTGAACAAGGAGAAATTGGTAAACATGCTTCGAAAGAATGTAGAAATTTTTGCATGGACTCTGGATGACATGACAGGAGTACCAAGAGTTATCCGTATAGATGATGAAAAGGGAAAAATGGAAAGTTTTGATACACAACATAGACTCAATATCCATCCTAGCAAAACCCCAGTCCAACAAAAAAAGAGATCAATGGCTCCCGAGAGAAGCAGAGCTGCCAAAGAAGAAGTCAAATAATTGGTGCACGCAAGAATACCGAGGGAAGTCAAATATCCTACTTAGGTAGCTAACCCAATCATGGTAAAGAAAGCTGGAGGAGGCTGGAGGATGTGTATAGACTATACCAACTTGAATAAGGCTTGTCCCAAAGATTGTTACCCGCTACCTGCCATAAATTGGAAAATAGAGTCATTAACCAATTTCAAGTACAAGTGTTTCTTGGATGCTTACAAAGGATATCACCAAATACAAATGTCAAAAGAGGATGAAGAAAAAAATAGCCTTTTATACAGATCATGAAACATACTGCTATCAAAAGATGCCGTTTGGTTTATAGAATGCTGGGGCAACTTATCAAAGATTGGTTGATAAAGCCTTTCACAAGCAAATCTGAAGAAATTTGGAAGTATATGTAGATGACATGGTGATCAAAAGCCATACTGAATGAGAAATGTTAAGGGATATATAAGAAACTTTTGCAACCTTGAGGAGGATTAACATGAAGTTGAATCCCAAAGAGTGCTCTTTTGGCCTGACAAAAGGTCATTTTTTGGGTCATGTCGTGACACCGGGAGGAATCAAAGCTAACCCAGCGAAAGTTCAGGCTATCATAGACATGAAATCACCAGCTACTCTGAAGGAAGTTCAAAGCCTGAATGGTAGACTAGCAGCCCTTGGACGATTTCTATCTAAGGCAGCTGAGCGGCAACTTCCATTCTTTAAAACTCTCAAAGCTTGTATCAACCGGAAGGATTTCAAATGGAGTGAACAGGCTGAAAAAGACTTCCAAGAAATGAAAAAGGGTTCTAGTGGAACTTCCCACCCTAACAGCACCGATCCCTGGAGAAACCCTTAATATGTATTTAGCAGCTTCGCAAGAGGCTGTAAGTTCAGTGCTACTGGCAGAAAGGGGTAAAACTCAGATTCCCGTGTGTTTTGTAAGTAAATCGCTACAGGGAGCAGAGGTCAACTACCCAGCAATTGAAAGGTGGTGTTAGCTCTGATCTACTCAGTGCGACGATTGAAAAGGTACTTTCAAGCTCATCCTGTCGTGGTATTGACAGATCTTCCGGTTTGACAAATCTTTTCGAAGCCAGAGAACTTAGGGAGACTAGCAAAGTGGTCCATCTAGTTGGGTGAACATGATATAAACTTTTGACCACGACAGTCCCTTAAAGGACAAGTGTTGGCTAATTATTTGGCAGAGTCAGTAGCATCTCAAACTATGCCAATTACTATCCCTATCCATTCCATTCAAAGTAAGTGGAGACTTTATACAAATGGAGCTAGTAGTGTAGAGGGGTTGGGGGCCGGACTCATACTGGTGGATCCAGAAGGGCACGAGGAATATTTGAGGCCAAAGAAGTCAATATGAAAAAGTAGAAAGTAGACATGTTGGAGGTGTGTATGGACTCTCAATTAGTCGTTAATTAAGTTAGAGGAATATTTGAGGCCAAAGAAGTCAACATGAAAAAGTACTTGGAAAAAGTAAACGATCTCAAGAAAGGCTTCAAGGAGTTCAATAAAAAGCATATAACGAGAAACCAAAATAAGAAGGCAGATGTCCTAAGCAAGCTGGCTTCACTTCAATTTCCTCATCTCACCAAAGAAGTATTGGTGGAGGTGTTAAAAGATAGGACAATCAACGAAATGGGAGGAGAAGTTAGTGCAGTGGTGAGAGAAGTAGGAGATAATCGGATGACTCCTATAATCCATTACCTCAAAACAGGCATAGTACCTTCTGATCCCAAGGAGGCAAGGAGAATCAAGGTTAAAGCTCCTAACATTTGATAAAGGATGAGGTGTTGTATAAGAGGTCTTACCTACAACTGTGGCTCCGCTATGTAGGGCCGATATAAGCATTAAACATTGTACAAGAAGTGCATCAAGGAGCATGCAGTATCCACTTAGGGGTAAGAACTATAGTGGTGAAAATCAAGAATTTAGGCTATTATTGGCCTCCCATGTACCAAGATGCGGAAAAGGAGATCAAAAAATGTGAAGCTTGTCAGATCCATGCCCCGATTACTTATCTACCAAAGCACAATATGAATTCTGTAACATCCGCATGGCCATTCTCTAAATAGGGAATAGACATAGTCGGTCCATTCCCGGAGGCCCAGGAAGAGTAAAGTTTCTTGTAGTAGCTCAGACTATTTCACTAAATGGGTGGAAGCTAAGCCTTTAACTACCATTTCAGGGAAACATATGGTAAATTTTGTTTGGGACTTTATAGTTTTCCGTTTCGGAATTCCACAAACGGTAGTAAGCGATAATGGAAAGCAGTTTGCAGAAAATCCCTTTAAGGAGGCTACAAACAAAGATATAGTCCTGGGAATCAAAAAGCGATTAGGAAAAAGTCGAACAGGATGGGTGGACGAGTTACCAAATGTTCTATGGGTGCACATGCCCTAAAAGGAGCACCAAAGAGACCCCATTTAGTCTCACAGACGGGTTTGAAGCGTTGTTACCAGCGGAAGTCAACGTACCATCTTACCGATACGCCAATTATGAGGAGAGTAATAATGAAGCAGAACTCAGACTCAACTTGGACCTAATAGAAGAAAGAAGAGAGATTGCCTCGCTTCGGCAAGCCTACTACAAACAAAGAATAGAGCAATACTACAACCGGAAAGTCAATGAAAAGACCTTTCGGCCAGCTCAGTATATGTTTCAGAAAAAATGAAGCAAGTAGAGCTGAAGATCAAGGTAAGCCAGGCCCAACCTGGGAAGGCCCATACCAGATGACAATGTGTAACGCCGCCTAAATTTGAGGAGTTCTTTTTTTATATAAAACGAGCGGAAGCTTATTATTTATTTAACAATTTACAACTTATATATATAAGTTGTAATACAAAAGTACTATTAAAAACATTCCAAGGCGTTACCATTTCACTTGACCATTACACTACTTATTACATAATAAAGCATTCATAAAGTGTTCCCACAACAAAACATGAACTCCCAGTAGGTACCCTTCCTCACCAACAATCTATTTACCTGCACATGGAATGTTCATGAAAGGTTTAGCTATAAATAGCTAGTGAATAACAATTAAGCGGAAGCATTTTATCAACAGTATCATATACATATTACATGCATCACATACCATCATTCAAGTCTACACTAGCACATTGTGAAGCACCGGTTAGTCAGCAGGCATCACGTCTTGCAGGGTAATGAGCCCGGCTCAGTGATCCTAACTGGGGAAACCGCTTCCTCCGCGCAGGTGGAGAAGTGGGTAGCGGTCCACCATTGCGTTATTGGGGAATCATACCCTACTCGGGATCAACGCGAACTGAGAGCCCATATAGTATTGAGGGACGGAGGTTTTGCAGGAACCAAGATTCGGGATCATCGAATCGCCGCACATCCTAGCTGGTGGCACAAGGCCCAAACTCAAGACCCAAATAAGCAGGCCCCAACATCCAACAAAGTATCGGTACAACATACAATGGACACTCTAGCCTTAGCACATCACAATTGGCCTACTCTAGCCATAACATATCAACATTGGCCTACAAAAGCCTTTAAACATGCGTACATAACAATTTAACAACTCAGTTGGTTCATGAAAACCTTTAACATGCATAACTAACAATTCTTCGGTTTGTAACATACAAACATCTATATAACACTATTAATATCATACTTAGGTTAAATGTTACTCACCTGTGAAGTTATAACAGGTAAGAACTAAGACATAGACGTTTCTTGATCAACTGGTTCACCTAAACAAACACCCCAAATGTAAAACAACTCGAAACAACAAACTATTCGCTGAAATAGGGCTCCTTGCGGCCACAAGCAGAAAAGCTTGCGCCCACAAAGACCGAAAGGTCCTTGCGCCCATAAGGGCAGGCCTTACGGCCGTAAGCAAGGTACCCCTTGTGGCTGTAAGGGGTTTCCTTGCGCCCGCAAGGACCGCTGTGCAGACCTGTGCGATTTCTAGCCACTGTTTTGGCCATTTTCAACCCCAAAACTCAACCAAACGATTCCAATCCAATTTCCAGTGTTCACATATGAAATGGTCATTCGAACTAAGCTAGAAAGAACTCTTAATTCTTACTTTAACATCCAATTCAAGGATTGGGATCAAAATGACCATTTTTGACCCATTTGAGCTTTCTAACCAAATTCAATCAAAAACACAACTTTAATTCAATAATCTGATTGCTAAACACTTAGAATTGGTGTAGAAGCATATTTGTAACGAACGTAAATTCGAAACAATTATCGTAATATTATTTACCGAGAAATAAATAGTATTTATGGAGTTTATTTATTTTAATGATAATTAAAGGATATTATTATTAATTTAATAAAATGATTGAATGTTGGAAATTAAAAGAAATATCGAAATTCTGTGTTCGTCTTGACGCGACGCGTTGAAGGTCGCGACGCGATGTGTGGCGTGTGTCAGACTTTGCGTGTAGCAGTTGGATTTCATGTGTCAGAAGCTTAGAGGTGTCAGAAAAATGCATGCTCCCCGATTGGTCATTTTGGAGGCGGTCGCGACACGACGCGTTTCAGGTCGCGACGCGACGCATTTTTTCGACTTCTATAAATATGAGTTATTTGGCAGCCATTTCCACACACAAACTTTAAGAGTCGTTACTTTGCCAAACTTACGAGTTTTCCCCAGATTCTTGAGCCTACGTTAGTGTCCGGTTTCGTTTGTAAGCGTATCTAGAGTTACGGGAGTTTGGAAACACCGTCAAGGGCGTAGTGTTGACCAAGGTTTCACGTGGGTGAACCCGAAAAGTATATTTCTTTAATCCTACGCTTCTATTTCGACTATGAAGGTGATTAGGCCACATGCATGTCGGGTTTATGCGTTTTTATAAAGTTTCTTATCGTATGACGCGTTAATCTTTGGTCACGAGTTGTTTTTCGGCATGTCTAAGTATAATAAGCTAGTTAGACTCGTTTAGGGTCTTTTGATCATGTTTTTAACGTAGTAACCTTCATAGGTTATTTGTGGCGTTTGAGTTCGCGTTCTTGACAATTCGTGAGCGTCGTTTGTATTTTCGAGCTCGTACGTTTCGTTATCTGGACTAAGGTGAGTTCAATATTTCTCAAAACCGAGTACTAGACAAAAATGATATATTTTCAAAAGTAAAGATTTACTATAAAATGGTAATATGTGTTTATATATTACCTATGCATGAAATATGTGATATATATATATATATATATATATGATTGTTACGTGTTATGAAATTGTATGATGATTATGCTATGTTATGAAGTTATGAGTTTTAACGTAATAATGATTTACGAGACCTTGGGATGGGGGTAGTCCAATCTTTATTAATGATGCCTAGTAGGTTGAATTTTCTACGAAAAGTGCTAGCCATTTGTGGGTTACCGGACGTTCATGACAAGTCCGGGACAACGTGATGATGTATTTATACTCATTGGAATGATGTTTGGTACTAGAGGTTGTACCTTATTAAATATCATGCGGGTGTGAGGAGGTGCAAGAGGTAAAACACCGTTATTACTTCACCTTAACGGCATTGTGGAATACGTTGTATACCACGTCGCCGGAGTAACGATAGCGGGAGATGTTGCAGTCTAAGAATTATTGGAAGTCGCGCTCTAATGATTCTTAGACGGGTAATAACGTAACTCGAGAACCGGGTCTATATCTTGGGTTAAGATAATATCCCTAGACCATTAATGATGATTGTGATGATGACGATAGTTATGATTTAAAGAATTACGATAACGGAGTATATGAAATAACTGTTTGAGGTACTATGATTAGTTGACCGTTATGTGCTAAATGTCAAATGATGGGTTGGTCAACTATATGAATGGGCGGGAATGGATTATTATTTATTCTGACATTACCGCCTAAAGTATGTTATGTTTTAATTGAATCTTTTCTTAACTCTATTGACTCACGAGGCTTTAAGCCGACACTTGTTTCTTAAAATGTGTCTTTTACTCGTGCAGGTTGCTTAGAAGATTGCTTGTGAGACAGGGACTTTGGGTAGTGTACCGTCTTAGATGATACCATTTTGTTTTATCGCATCAAACAATTTATGTCTTTATGATTAATGTTTATGAACGTGATGTCGTGATTTTCAAACTGATGTAATCTCTTATCGTTTCGGTAAGATGTATTTTATGGCTAAAGACTTCCGTTGCATGCTTTCTGATAAAATGGCAAGATTTTTTGTAAATGGTAAATTTTGGGAAATCGCGGTCGTCACAAGTCGGTATCAGAGCCGCGTTGTGAGTGAACTAAGCATTGAGTCTGATGCTTAGACTTACAACTTGTTAGAACCTAGAGGGGGGGTGAATAGGTTATATGCCCACTTTCTAAAGTTTTTAACAATATTTGCAAATAATTAAAGAGTTTAGGGAAGGAAGATATCACCAATGAAGTAGTTTGGACACAATGATTTATAGTGGTTAAAGCAAGGGTTAACAACCTTGCTCTACATCCACTCCTTGGCCTCACCCACCAAGAGTTGCTCCACTATCTTCTCTCTTTGAAGGTAGAGATAAACCTTTTACAACTTCTCTGTTTAGCTTACAAGAATTACACTTCACTCTTGCAAACAAGGTTAAGATAAACCTCACTTCACTCTAATTGGAAAGACTAGAGTTGATCCTCACTTCTCTCTAATTCTATAGGCTAGAGATTATCCTCACACTATTACAAATGTATATGAATGTAATGAAGTATATGAACTTGAATACTTTCACTCTTGCTTGATTCTTGATCTTGAAAGATTGAATTATCAAGGAATATGAGCTCACAAGATTTTTATGTATTCTGTATTTTTTCAGATTGTAAGAGGTTGGTAAAACACAAGACTTGAGTTGCTTTAAATAAGGAAAAAGTTTGATGCGCAAAAAGTGTCCAGACGATCCACGGTCGACCGTGGCATCGACCGTCGGCCTGCTGGAGATTTTTGAGCCTTGTGCACATAGACGTTGGGCTTTTACCAAAACCACACACAACCCATTTTTACCATAAAAATGCACTGAAAAGAAGCTTTAGAAAAGTTGGGTTAGTGCCATACTTCTTAAGTTTGAATTTAATCATAAAAATGGTAGTTTAGAAACCAAATGCACAAAGCATGTTGGAAGTTTACCTCTTTGAGAGATTCCTTTTGCTAAATATGGTTTTGGCTTATTTCAATAGAAGATTATGTTTAGTATTTGCCAAAATAGGAATTCATTTGCTTTGACTACCAAGCTTGTGATTTTATAAAAAGTTTCTCAATTTTTATAAAAGTTTTTATAAAAATTATTTTATAAAAACTTAAACTCATTTAATTATTTATTTTGTAAGCTCATAAACTTTGAACGTTTATTTGTAGGAATCTTCGACATCGGCTTCTACTTGAACTCGGATCTTGACGATTGGAGCTTGGCCATTTGATGAAGCTTATTTTGTAGATCATAGAAGAGAATATATTTGATTGAATATATATATATGTATATGTGCACATATGTTAATGTTAGTACATACAATTATAAAAACAAGTTATATATTTTTGTGTCAACAAAAGAGGATATATTTGTAAGCCTATTTTTCCCAACAATCTCCCCCTTTTTGTTGAAGACAAAAATTTATAACTTGTATAATAAATTGTATATATAACTTTAACATGTTAACATGTGCATATATACATATATATTTATATATTCTTCTATCTTCTATATATTCTTCTATCTTCTCCCCCTTTTTTGTCTTAAACAAAAAGGAGACTCCCCCTTGACATAAGCTCCCCCTTAAACGTAGATCACCATATCTTGATTTGGATGAGCTAGAGTACATACAAAATTCTACCAAAGACTTGCACGAGTGATGTGAGCATA
The DNA here is from genome assembly GCA_038502395.1 of Dittrichia graveolens. Classification (NCBI taxonomy): domain Eukaryota; kingdom Viridiplantae; phylum Streptophyta; class Magnoliopsida; order Asterales; family Asteraceae; genus Dittrichia; species Dittrichia graveolens. The sequence goes on along the minus strand of JARJIL010000009.1, from coordinate 56,203,528 downwards.
GTCAATATTAATCACAATACATGTTATATGGAAAGCATGCATATCAAACCACAGAACGTACATCATAGCATAAAATATTGTAGCACATGACCAACATAAATACCATATTGTGTGAATACATAGAAATAAATTGTTTGAAAGAAAAATGTGGTAATCATAAAACATAGACTCATGATTGAGACGGCTCACCCCCATCGGTTCCGGAATTACATTTAAGAGCATTCATAATTGATCTCAACATGCCCTTTACCCCTTTCATTTCTTTACGGAGAGAGCGAGTTTCATTCCGTAAAGCATTCACATTGCGATTTAGTGCTGCAATTCGTTCATCGGTAGTGCCTTCAACCATGCCGAAATCCGGAGGAATTGAACTCTCCGCTTCACCTTCCTCTTCTTCAGCAAAGGTGAATTTGTCAATCTCGGCTTCCGTATCTCCGGAAGAGGAAGAGTGTGCCCGTTTCGTCCCTTTATGGGAAGACATCTTGCGAAGTGTCGCAAGGTCGATAGGCATGGAGGATCCCGGAGTTGAGACAATGCGAGAAACATCCGGTAGATTCGTAAAAAGAAGAGATAGAAGACGGCCATAGGGAAGATCCCTACGACTTGTCACGAGACCACTCATGCGTTTAGCAAGAATGTGCGTGAGGTTGATCTCGGTCCCCGTTTTAAGAGCATGAAGAAGAACAGCTTGAATAGCACTTATTTCAGAATGATTCCCAGATTTGGGAAAGATATTGGAATCAATGATTTTGTTCCAAACGGCACATTCGGGAAGAAGATCTCTTCCGAAAAGATTGGTTGTGGTGTGGGGAACATTTCGTTTGCAAATTGACCCAATGATTTCAGGAATGGTGAAGACGGGTGGATGGTTTGTGAGGCTATGACCGGTATGATAGTATTTGAGGCCGGAGGATGGGATGTGTAGAATCCTACCTAGTTGGACAAGAGTGAAGGTAAAGTCCTTACCTTCAATGTTGAAGGTGATTACTTCATCATCCTCATTATAGATGAAGGAGGCATAAAATTCATAGAGACGATTTTTATAAATGACATTTGAGAGAGAAAGGAAAATAGTCCACCCAATAGCCTCAAAGGTGGCTTGGGTCCTATATTGGTCAAGTTGATTGACCGCAACTACACGACCCTCGTTTATGGCCCGTTTCTTTAGAGCATTGGCGGATTGACGAGGGGTAGGGTTGTCGGGTTTTCTTGAAGCCGATGTGCGAACACGTGGCATGATTATCTATAGAGACAATAATTATATGATTAAGTACAAATATATAGTATTATGACTAGTGTGTGCCTAAATTTGAGAAGATTTTGAAAATTTTATGAATCATGTGGTTACTAAAGTTAGTTGATATAGATTAAGCAAAACTACATTGAGTTTGGACATTAAAAGTCAAAACATAAAAATTTAAAAGTTCAAAAAATTTCCAGTGGGCTTACGGTCGATGCACGGTATCGACCGTGGATCGACCGTCGTTGGTCTGGATTTTTGGTGATATGTTGCGGTAGAAGTACGGTCGACCGTGGTTCGACCGGCAGTGGACGGTTTTCAAGTTTTCATTTTTGTCCCTTTTTGACATGATATGCATATACTAACTGAATCTTATAATAATAACTTAGACATCATCTATATTTAAAACTGAACCCATCATTTTCATATACCATTTACTACTCAACAAACCTAACATATTTTCTTTTCCAAAAATCAACCTAATCCTAAGATCCACATGATTCTTTGGTGCAAAGAGAGAGCCCTAAGAAAAAGGAAGAAAAGATAAACTTATACCTTGAACAAGAAATTCGTGAGGAAGGGAAAAGGCAAGAGAGGATGAGTCTTCAACCGTGGATCAACCGTGAATCCAACCGTGCCTTCGATTACCGCTTCAACCGTAGTAAAAACCTTGATTTTTGAGGTAATTTTTGAGCTCTTAGTTGTTAATGGCGGCTAGGGTTTGTGTGGGGAAGAGAAAGTGTAAGAAAGAGTAAAATAGGGTTAAAAATCGTCAGGTACTATACGGTCGATACACGGTCGACCGTGATATCGACCGCGCCCTTTTTAAGTCCGTTTTGGTGTTTCTGCAGTACCCTGACGGTCGAGACACGGTCGACCGTGGTATCGACCGCGTGTTTCTCAAACTTTTGGCAGTGCCCCTACGGTCGATACATGGTATCGACCGTGGAGCCACTGGGTAGCATTTTTTTGCTGTTTTTCAGTTTTTAGGTGTTTGTCTCTTAAGGTACATGTTCCATCATCCCCAAACCAAGTCTTATTGTGTCAAATACTTCCTTTTTTTAGTGGTTTAGTGAATATGTCAGCAATATTTTCACATGACGTAACTTTTTCTAAGCTTATATTGCCTTTTTGCACATTATCACGTAGAAAGTGATGTCTAATTTCGATGTGTTTAGTTCTTGAATGCAATACAGGATTTTTACTTAAATCAATGGCACTTTTATTATCACACATAATAGGAATTTCGGATAGATGTACCTCATAGTCCAATAAAGCTTGTTGCATCCATAAGACCTGAGCGCATGCTCTTTTGGCGGCTACATATTCGGCTTCGGTTGTTGACAAGGCAACGGATGTTTGCTTTTTCGAGAGCCATGAGGTAAGTGCCAATCCAATAAAGGCACATACTCCACTTGTACTTTTTCTATCCAAGTAGCATCCACCGAGATCCGAATCCGCATAGCACATTATATCTAAGCCGCTCCACTTTGGATACCACAATCCCAAGTTGATTGTTCCTTTAATGTATCGGAATATTCGTTTGACGGCCTCATAGTGTGATTTCTTTGGATTTTCCTGAAAACGAGCACACACACATACACTATACATAATATCGGGACGACTTGCCGTTAGATAAAGCAAGCTCCCGATCATACCACGATATCTTGTACTATCAAATCTTTCACCCTCTTCATCTTGTGTCAAGTGTGTGTTTGTAGCCGTAGGTGTACTCATTGGTTTCACATTTTCAAAATCGAATTTCTTAGGCATGTCTTTAATATACTTCTGTTGATTTATGAATGTACCATCTTCATATTGTTTTATTTGAAGTCCAAGAAAGTAATTCAATTAACCCATCATACTCATTTCAAATTCATTATGCATAAGTTTTGAAAATTCATCACACAAGTCTTGGCATGTTGATCCAAATATGATATCATCCACATAAATTTGTACAAGCAAGATGTCATCTTTTCTTTTCTTTGTGAACAATGTATTATCAACTTTACCCATATTATATTCATTTTTCAACAAGAATGATTTTAATCTATCATACCAAGCTCTAGGAGCTTGTTTAAGGCCATACAATGCTTTTCTAAGTTTATATACATAAGATGGATGAATGGGGTCTTCAAAACCGGGAGGTTGACATACATAAACTTCTTCATTTATAAGCCCGTTTAAAAAAGCACTTTTGACATCCATTTGATATAGTTTAAAATTTTGAGCACAAGCATAAGCAAGTAGAATCCTTATGGATTCTAATCTAGCAACCGGAGCAAAGGTTTCATCATAATCTATCCCTTCTTGTTGGTTATATCCTTGGGCTACTAGTCTAGCTTTGTTTCTAGTGATATTTCCATTTTCATCAACTTTGTTTCTAAAAACCCATTTAGTTCCAATTATTGTGTGACCACTAGGTAAAGGTACTAAGTCCCAAACTTGGCTTCTAGTGAATTGATTTAACTCTTCTTGCATTGCCATTACCCAATTTTCATCTTTAATTGCCTCTTTAATATTTTTGGGTTCTATGTGTGACACAAAGGCAAAGAAAGTATTAAGGTTTTGGGCTTGGGATCTAGTGAGTCTTTGATTCAAGTTTCCTATGACTTGAGTTATTGGATGGTTCCTATTTTCTTTAATTTCATTTTCATTACTTGTGGTTTTGTTATCTATTATTGGGATTTGAACACTATGATGATTTATGTCTAATTTTGAGAGTTGTTGTTCTATGGCTTCTTCTTCTAATTTGTCATCATCTACTAAGGGTTGAGTCTAAGGAGGAAGTGGAGATTCATCAAATGTGACATTAAGGGATTCCTCCACAACCATAGTGGATTTGTTTAATACTCTATAGGCTTTACTATTCAAGGAGTATCCTAAGAAGACACCCTCATATGCTTTAGGATCAAATTTTGTCAAGTAGTCTTTGGTATTAAGGATATAGCATTTACTACCAAATACCTTAAGATGTCCTAAGGATGGTTTTCTACCTTTGATGATTTCATAGGGTGTTTTATTTAGCATTGGTCTAATCAAGACTCTATTTAGGATGTATGTAGCCGTTGAGACCGCATCGCACCAAAACTTTTGTGGAATGGATTGTTCATTTAGCATTGTCCTACTCATTTCTTGTAAAGTTCTATTTTTCCTTTCAACAACCCCATTTGATTGGGGAGTGCGAGGAGCCGAAAAGTTATGAGACACTCCATGTTTTTCACAAAATGCTCCAAATTGCGCTTCATTGTCAAATTCTCTTGCATGGTCGGTACGAATTGAAATGATCGTACAACTAAATTGGTTTTGAATTTTCTTGCCAAGAGTTTTAAATTTGTCAAAAGCTTCATTTTTGTTTTTCAAAAATAGTGTCCATGTATATCTAGAAAAGTCATCTACAACAACTAGTGTGTAGAAGTTTCCCCCATAACTTTGAATTGATGAAGGGCCAAAAAGATCCATATGCAATAGTTCAAGACATCTTTTTGTAGTTATAGCATTTTTAGATTTATGAGATGAATGTACTTGTTTTCCGATTTTACATGCATCACAAAAATGATTATCGAATTTAATATTTGGTAAGTCTTTAACAAGCTCATTTCTAGTCAATGTTTGTAGTAGTCTCATGTTGGCATGACCTAGTCTTCTATGCCATAATGTTGAATTATCAGTTATAGATGCAAGACATACTTGTGTGTTAGGATTATCACCAAGTCTACATGTATATAGTCCATTTCTCCTAACACCTTTTACTAAAACTTTATCATCTTCGCATATTAAGCTTTCATGTTTGGTGAATTTAACATTTAGATCTTTATCACATAGTTGACCAATACTAATTAAATTGTAAGCTAAACCACTAACATGCTCAACATTCAAGAATTTGATATTGTCATGAAGAATGTTACCTTTACCAATCACCTTTCCTCTTAGATTGCTTCCAAACACAACATGTCCTCCATCATACTCCTTGTATGAGGTGAAGAGTTCTCTATTACCGGTCATGTGTTTTGAACAACCACTATCAAGAATCCATTCATGAGACATATTCTCACTTTTATTGCAGCCCTACACATATGAAGTTTTCATTCAAGCTTTTGGTACCCAATGTTTCATGGGTCCTGGATGGTTAGCATCAAAAACTCCTATTCTAATCCATCTTTGTGTGATTCTAAAACTTTTATAATACCATGTGTTCTTAGGGTTTATGGATTGAGAGTATTTTGGTTTTTGAGTCACATTTGATTTCAGTTTCTTGAATCCAAGTCCATGCTTTGTTGTTGGAGTATAAAACTTTCTCATTAACTCATTACTTGCAACCTTGGGCATACAAGTGGAAGAGCTAGAGACAATGTTTACATTTTTGTTCTTTTGAAAATTCCAGTGACCCGACGGTCGATGCACGGTATCGACCGTGGAGGTCCTGGATTTTTTCTTTCCCTTTTTCTTTCACAAATTGAATGGTTTTCAAGTGACTTATTGGCATGTTGTTTGAGTGCCCAGAGAATGCAATGCCACCCTTATCTTTTGATGATTTTTGAATCTTTAACATTTCATCTAACTTTGTTGAACTATTCTCAAATTTTGACAGTGTGGTTGTATCCAAGTTTGTTTTTAGCTTACTCTCCAAATCTTTTATGCTTGTATGTGTATGAGATGCAATTTTGTTTTCTAGATCTTTTATCTTTATAACTAAGTCATCATTTTCATTTTTCAACTTGATATTTTCCTTTTTCAAACTTTTATTCTCATTTTTTAACTCCTCATTTTTAGTAAGTATTTTTGAGCTAAAATCACATAATTGATCATATTGATGGCCATTATTGTCACTATAGTAGCTAGAATCGGAGTGTACCTCACTTGTCTCAAAGGCCATGAGACATTTTTCTTCTTTTGTTTCTTCTTGGTTTTCATCACCACTATCACTTCATGCACCTCCTAGGAAGGCTTTGTGATTTTCCTTTTTCTTTGAGGCTACCTTTGGACAATCACTTATGAGATGTGAAGAGTCTCCACATCCATAGCATTCTCTAGATGATTTCTTTTCTTTCTTGGCATCCTTGGCTTGCTTGTACTACTTAGGATCAAATGGAGCTTTCACATGCTTGCCTTTTCTTTTGAAGAACTTTTTAAAGTTCCTCACCATCATGGCATACTCTTCATCCTCATCACTATTTGTTTCATCTCCTTCATCACTAGAGGAATCTTTGATATGTTTGGCTTTAAGTGCAATGGACTTGCTCTTCTCTTTCTTTAGCTTGGCAATCTCATCATCCTTTTGCATGATCACTTCATACACTTTGAGATTTCCTATTAGCTCATCCATTTGAAGTATGTTCAAATCTTTTGACTCCTCAATACCGTCACCTTTGCCCTCCATTTTGGTGAAAGAGCCCTAAGAAACTTTCTTACAATCTTTTTGTTAGAGTAAGTAGTCCCAAGTGACTTGAGACTAGTAACAATAGTATTAAACTTTGCAAAAGCTTCATCAATTTTCATATCATCTAGTATTTGAAATTGTTCATATTGTTGCACAAGTAATTCAATTTTATTATCTAGAACTTGTGCATTTCCTTGATGTGTGGTGACAAGAGATTTCCAAATAGCATTTGCACTTTCACACATAAACACTCTTTCAAATTCTTTTCTAGGCAAAGCATTGTAAAGAAAGAGTTTTGCTTCAAAATTTTTAGAAACCATTTTCTTATCCTCTTGATCCCATTTTTCTTTAGGAAGTGGAACAAAGGCATCTTGTTTGGAATCAAAGGTTTTTGGTACATAATCCCCTTCTTCAATAATATCCCAAAGATCAACATCTTTGGCTTTGACATAAGTCATGAATCTTTGTTTCCAATAACAAAACCCTTCTTCAAGAAGTGGAGGTCTAACCATAGAATTCCCCTCTACATAATTTTGTCCCATTTTGTCAACTCAAAAATTTTTGAAAATTTTTTTTTAGAAGATTTAAAATGACTTTTCAAAAATTATCTAGAGCAACTTGCTCTGATACCAATTGTTAGAACCTAGAGGGGGGGTGAATAGGTTATATGCCCACTTTCTAAAGTTTTTAACAATATTTGCAAATAATTAAAGAGTTTAGGGAAGGAAGATATCACCAATGAAGTAGTTTGGACACAATGATTTATAGTGGTTAAAGCAAGGGTTAACAACCTTGCTCTACATCCACTCCTTGGCCTCACCCACCAAGAGTTGCTCCACTATCTTCTCTCTTTGAAGGTAGAGATAAACCTTTTACAACTTCTCTGTTTAGCTTACAAGAATTACACTTCACTCTTGCAAACAAGGTTAAGATAAACCTCACTTCACTCTAATTGGAAAGACTAGAGTTGATCCTCACTTCTCTCTAATTCTATAGGCTAGAGATTATCCTCACACTATTACAAATGTATATGAATGTAATGAAGTATATGAACTTGAATACTTTCACTCTTGCTTGATTCTTGATCTTGAAAGATTGAATTATCAAGGAATATGAGCTCACAAGATTTTTATGTATTCTGTATTTTTTCAGATTGTAAGAGGTTGGTAAAACACAAGACTTGAGTTGCTTTAAATAAGGAAAAAGTTTGATGCGCAAAAAGTGTCCAGACGATCCACGGTCGACCGTGGCATCGACCGTCGGCCTGCTGGAGATTTTTGAGCCTTGTGCACATAGACGTTGGGCTTTTACCAAAACCACACACAACCCATTTTTACCATAAAAATGCACTGAAAAGAAGCTTTAGAAAAGTTGGGTTAGTGCCATACTTCTTAAGTTTGAATTTAATCATAAAAATGGTAGTTTAGAAACCAAATGCACAAAGCATGTTGGAAGTTTACCTCTTTGAGAGATTCCTTTTGCTAAATATGGTTTTGGCTTATTTCAATAGAAGATTATGTTTAGTATTTGCCAAAATAGGAATTCATTTGCTTTGACTACCAAGCTTGTGATTTTATAAAAAGTTTCTCAATTTTTATAAAAGTTTTTATAAAAATTATTTTATAAAAACTTAAACTCATTTAATTATTTATTTTGTAAGCTCATAAACTTTGAACGTTTATTTGTAGGAATCTTCGACATCGGCTTCTACTTGAACTCGGATCTTGACGATTGGAGCTTGGCCATTTGATGAAGCTTATTTTGTAGATCATAGAAGAGAATATATTTGATTGAATATATATATATGTATATGTGCACATATGTTAATGTTAGTACATACAATTATAAAAACAAGTTATATATTTTTGTGTCAACAAAAGAGGATATATTTGTAAGCCTATTTTTCCCAACAATCTCCCCCTTTTTGTTGAAGACAAAAATTTATAACTTGTATAATAAATTGTATATATAACTTTAACATGTTAACATGTGCATATATACATATATATTTATATATTCTTCTATCTTCTATATATTCTTCTATCTTCTCCCCCTTTTTTGTCTTAAACAAAAAGGAGACTCCCCCTTGACATAAGCTCCCCCTTAAACGTAGATCACCATATCTTGATTTGGATGAGCTAGAGTACATACAAAATTCTACCAAAGACTTGCACGAGTGATGTGAGCATAGTCAATATTAATCACAATACATGTTATATGGAAAGCATGCATATCAAACCACAGAACGTACATCATAGCATAAAATATTGTAGCACATGACCAACATAAATACCATATTGTGTGAATACATAGAAATAAATTGTTTGAAAGAAAAATGTGGTAATCATAAAACATAGACTCATGATTGAGACGGCTCACCCCCATCGGTTCCGGAATTACATTTAAGAGCATTCATAATTGATCTCAACATGCCCTTTACCCCTTTCATTTCTTTACGGAGAGAGCGAGTTTCATTCCGTAAAGCATTCACATTGCGATTTAGTGCTGCAATTCGTTCATCGGTAGTGCCTTCAACCATGCCGAAATCCGGAGGAATTGAACTCTCCGCTTCACCTTCCTCTTCTTCAGCAAAGGTGAATTTGTCAATCTCGGCTTCCGTATCTCCGGAAGAGGAAGAGTGTGCCCGTTTCGTCCCTTTATGGGAAGACATCTTGCGAAGTGTCGCAAGGTCGATAGGCATGGAGGATCCCGGAGTTGAGACAATGCGAGAAACATCCGGTAGATTCGTAAAAAGAAGAGATAGAAGACGGCCATAGGGAAGATCCCTACGACTTGTCACGAGACCACTCATGCGTTTAGCAAGAATGTGCGTGAGGTTGATCTCGGTCCCCGTTTTAAGAGCATGAAGAAGAACAGCTTGAATAGCACTTATTTCAGAATGATTCCCAGATTTGGGAAAGATATTGGAATCAATGATTTTGTTCCAAACGGCACATTCGGGAAGAAGATCTCTTCCGAAAAGATTGGTTGTGGTGTGGGGAACATTTCGTTTGCAAATTGACCCAATGATTTCAGGAATGGTGAAGACGGGTGGATGGTTTGTGAGGCTATGACCGGTATGATAGTATTTGAGGCCGGAGGATGGGATGTGTAGAATCCTACCTAGTTGGACAAGAGTGAAGGTAAAGTCCTTACCTTCAATGTTGAAGGTGATTACTTCATCATCCTCATTATAGATGAAGGAGGCATAAAATTCATAGAGACGATTTTTATAAATGACATTTGAGAGAGAAAGGAAAATAGTCCACCCAATAGCCTCAAAGGTGGCTTGGGTCCTATATTGGTCAAGTTGATTGACCGCAACTACACGACCCTCGTTTATGGCCCGTTTCTTTAGAGCATTGGCGGATTGACGAGGGGTAGGGTTGTCGGGTTTTCTTGAAGCCGATGTGCGAACACGTGGCATGATTATCTATAGAGACAATAATTATATGATTAAGTACAAATATATAGTATTATGACTAGTGTGTGCCTAAATTTGAGAAGATTTTGAAAATTTTATGAATCATGTGGTTACTAAAGTTAGTTGATATAGATTAAGCAAAACTACATTGAGTTTGGACATTAAAAGTCAAAACATAAAAATTTAAAAGTTCAAAAAATTTCCAGTGGGCTTACGGTCGATGCACGGTATCGACCGTGGATCGACCGTCGTTGGTCTGGATTTTTGGTGATATGTTGCGGTAGAAGTACGGTCGACCGTGGTTCGACCGGCAGTGGACGGTTTTCAAGTTTTCATTTTTGTCCCTTTTTGACATGATATGCATATACTAACTGAATCTTATAATAATAACTTAGACATCATCTATATTTAAAACTGAACCCATCATTTTCATATACCATTTACTACTCAACAAACCTAACATATTTTCTTTTCCAAAAATCAACCTAATCCTAAGATCCACATGATTCTTTGGTGCAAAGAGAGAGCCCTAAGAAAAAGGAAGAAAAGATAAACTTATACCTTGAACAAGAAATTCGTGAGGAAGGGAAAAGGCAAGAGAGGATGAGTCTTCAACCGTGGATCAACCGTGAATCCAACCGTGCCTTCGATTACCGCTTCAACCGTAGTAAAAACCTTGATTTTTGAGGTAATTTTTGAGCTCTTAGTTGTTAATGGCGGCTAGGGTTTGTGTGGGGAAGAGAAAGTGTAAGAAAGAGTAAAATAGGGTTAAAAATCGTCAGGTACTATACGGTCGATACACGGTCGACCGTGATATCGACCGCGCCCTTTTTAAGTCCGTTTTGGTGTTTCTGCAGTACCCTGACGGTCGAGACACGGTCGACCGTGGTATCGACCGCGTGTTTCTCAAACTTTTGGCAGTGCCCCTACGGTCGATACATGGTATCGACCGTGGAGCCACTGGGTAGCATTTTTTTGCTGTTTTTCAGTTTTTAGGTGTTTGTCTCTTAAGGTACATGTTCCATCATCCCCAAACCAAGTCTTATTGTGTCAAATACTTCCTTTTTTTAGTGGTTTAGTGAATATGTCAGCAATATTTTCACATGACGTAACTTTTTCTAAGCTTATATTGCCTTTTTGCACATTATCACGTAGAAAGTGATGTCTAATTTCGATGTGTTTAGTTCTTGAATGCAATACAGGATTTTTACTTAAATCAATGGCACTTTTATTATCACACATAATAGGAATTTCGGATAGATGTACCTCATAGTCCAATAAAGCTTGTTGCATCCATAAGACCTGAGCGCATGCTCTTTTGGCGGCTACATATTCGGCTTCGGTTGTTGACAAGGCAACGGATGTTTGCTTTTTCGAGAGCCATGAGGTAAGTGCCAATCCAATAAAGGCACATACTCCACTTGTACTTTTTCTATCCAAGTAGCATCCACCGAGATCCGAATCCGCATAGCACATTATATCTAAGCCGCTCCACTTTGGATACCACAATCCCAAGTTGATTGTTCCTTTAATGTATCGGAATATTCGTTTGACGGCCTCATAGTGTGATTTCTTTGGATTTTCCTGAAAACGAGCACACACACATACACTATACATAATATCGGGACGACTTGCCGTTAGATAAAGCAAGCTCCCGATCATACCACGATATCTTGTACTATCAAATCTTTCACCCTCTTCATCTTGTGTCAAGTGTGTGTTTGTAGCCGTAGGTGTACTCATTGGTTTCACATTTTCAAAATCGAATTTCTTAGGCATGTCTTTAATATACTTCTGTTGATTTATGAATGTACCATCTTCATATTGTTTTATTTGAAGTCCAAGAAAGTAATTCAATTAACCCATCATACTCATTTCAAATTCATTATGCATAAGTTTTGAAAATTCATCACACAAGTCTTGGCATGTTGATCCAAATATGATATCATCCACATAAATTTGTACAAGCAAGATGTCATCTTTTCTTTTCTTTGTGAACAATGTATTATCAACTTTACCCATATTATATTCATTTTTCAACAAGAATGATTTTAATCTATCATACCAAGCTCTAGGAGCTTGTTTAAGGCCATACAATGCTTTTCTAAGTTTATATACATAAGATGGATGAATGGGGTCTTCAAAACCGGGAGGTTGACATACATAAACTTCTTCATTTATAAGCCCGTTTAAAAAAGCACTTTTGACATCCATTTGATATAGTTTAAAATTTTGAGCACAAGCATAAGCAAGTAGAATCCTTATGGATTCTAATCTAGCAACCGGAGCAAAGGTTTCATCATAATCTATCCCTTCTTGTTGGTTATATCCTTGGGCTACTAGTCTAGCTTTGTTTCTAGTGATATTTCCATTTTCATCAACTTTGTTTCTAAAAACCCATTTAGTTCCAATTATTGTGTGACCACTAGGTAAAGGTACTAAGTCCCAAACTTGGCTTCTAGTGAATTGATTTAACTCTTCTTGCATTGCCATTACCCAATTTTCATCTTTAATTGCCTCTTTAATATTTTTGGGTTCTATGTGTGACACAAAGGCAAAGAAAGTATTAAGGTTTTGGGCTTGGGATCTAGTGAGTCTTTGATTCAAGTTTCCTATGACTTGAGTTATTGGATGGTTCCTATTTTCTTTAATTTCATTTTCATTACTTGTGGTTTTGTTATCTATTATTGGGATTTGAACACTATGATGATTTATGTCTAATTTTGAGAGTTGTTGTTCTATGGCTTCTTCTTCTAATTTGTCATCATCTACTAAGGGTTGAGTCTAAGGAGGAAGTGGAGATTCATCAAATGTGACATTAAGGGATTCCTCCACAACCATAGTGGATTTGTTTAATACTCTATAGGCTTTACTATTCAAGGAGTATCCTAAGAAGACACCCTCATATGCTTTAGGATCAAATTTTGTCAAGTAGTCTTTGGTATTAAGGATATAGCATTTACTACCAAATACCTTAAGATGTCCTAAGGATGGTTTTCTACCTTTGATGATTTCATAGGGTGTTTTATTTAGCATTGGTCTAATCAAGACTCTATTTAGGATGTATGTAGCCGTTGAGACCGCATCGCACCAAAACTTTTGTGGAATGGATTGTTCATTTAGCATTGTCCTACTCATTTCTTGTAAAGTTCTATTTTTCCTTTCAACAACCCCATTTGATTGGGGAGTGCGAGGAGCCGAAAAGTTATGAGACACTCCATGTTTTTCACAAAATGCTCCAAATTGCGCTTCATTGTCAAATTCTCTTGCATGGTCGGTACGAATTGAAATGATCGTACAACTAAATTGGTTTTGAATTTTCTTGCCAAGAGTTTTAAATTTGTCAAAAGCTTCATTTTTGTTTTTCAAAAATAGTGTCCATGTATATCTAGAAAAGTCATCTACAACAACTAGTGTGTAGAAGTTTCCCCCATAACTTTGAATTGATGAAGGGCCAAAAAGATCCATATGCAATAGTTCAAGACATCTTTTTGTAGTTATAGCATTTTTAGATTTATGAGATGAATGTACTTGTTTTCCGATTTTACATGCATCACAAAAATGATTATCGAATTTAATATTTGGTAAGTCTTTAACAAGCTCATTTCTAGTCAATGTTTGTAGTAGTCTCATGTTGGCATGACCTAGTCTTCTATGCCATAATGTTGAATTATCAGTTATAGATGCAAGACATACTTGTGTGTTAGGATTATCACCAAGTCTACATGTATATAGTCCATTTCTCCTAACACCTTTTACTAAAACTTTATCATCTTCGCATATTAAGCTTTCATGTTTGGTGAATTTAACATTTAGATCTTTATCACATAGTTGACCAATACTAATTAAATTGTAAGCTAAACCACTAACATGCTCAACATTCAAGAATTTGATATTGTCATGAAGAATGTTACCTTTACCAATCACCTTTCCTCTTAGATTGCTTCCAAACACAACATGTCCTCCATCATACTCCTTGTATGAGGTGAAGAGTTCTCTATTACCGGTCATGTGTTTTGAACAACCACTATCAAGAATCCATTCATGAGACATATTCTCACTTTTATTGCAGCCCTACACATATGAAGTTTTCATTCAAGCTTTTGGTACCCAATGTTTCATGGGTCCTGGATGGTTAGCATCAAAAACTCCTATTCTAATCCATCTTTGTGTGATTCTAAAACTTTTATAATACCATGTGTTCTTAGGGTTTATGGATTGAGAGTATTTTGGTTTTTGAGTCACATTTGATTTCAGTTTCTTGAATCCAAGTCCATGCTTTGTTGTTGGAGTATAAAACTTTCTCATTAACTCATTACTTGCAACCTTGGGCATACAAGTGGAAGAGCTAGAGACAATGTTTACATTTTTGTTCTTTTGAAAATTCCAGTGACCCGACGGTCGATGCACGGTATCGACCGTGGAGGTCCTGGATTTTTTCTTTCCCTTTTTCTTTCACAAATTGAATGGTTTTCAAGTGACTTATTGGCATGTTGTTTGAGTGCCCAGAGAATGCAATGCCACCCTTATCTTTTGATGATTTTTGAATCTTTAACATTTCATCTAACTTTGTTGAACTATTCTCAAATTTTGACAGTGTGGTTGTATCCAAGTTTGTTTTTAGCTTACTCTCCAAATCTTTTATGCTTGTATGTGTATGAGATGCAATTTTGTTTTCTAGATCTTTTATCTTTATAACTAAGTCATCATTTTCATTTTTCAACTTGATATTTTCCTTTTTCAAACTTTTATTCTCATTTTTTAACTCCTCATTTTTAGTAAGTATTTTTGAGCTAAAATCACATAATTGATCATATTGATGGCCATTATTGTCACTATAGTAGCTAGAATCGGAGTGTACCTCACTTGTCTCAAAGGCCATGAGACATTTTTCTTCTTTTGTTTCTTCTTGGTTTTCATCACCACTATCACTTCATGCACCTCCTAGGAAGGCTTTGTGATTTTCCTTTTTCTTTGAGGCTACCTTTGGACAATCACTTATGAGATGTGAAGAGTCTCCACATCCATAGCATTCTCTAGATGATTTCTTTTCTTTCTTGGCATCCTTGGCTTGCTTGTACTACTTAGGATCAAATGGAGCTTTCACATGCTTGCCTTTTCTTTTGAAGAACTTTTTAAAGTTCCTCACCATCATGGCATACTCTTCATCCTCATCACTATTTGTTT
Organism: Dittrichia graveolens; assembly: GCA_038502395.1. NCBI lineage: Eukaryota > Viridiplantae > Streptophyta > Magnoliopsida > Asterales > Asteraceae > Dittrichia > Dittrichia graveolens. The sequence goes on along the minus strand of JARJIL010000009.1, from coordinate 56,188,297 downwards.
CATCTCCTTCATCACTAGAGGAATCTTTGATATGTTTGGCTTTAAGTGCAATGGACTTGCTCTTCTCTTTCTTTAGCTTGGCAATCTCATCATCCTTTTGCATGATCACTTCATACACTTTGAGATTTCCTATTAGCTCATCCATTTGAAGTATGTTCAAATCTTTTGACTCCTCAATACCGTCACCTTTGCCCTCCATTTTGGTGAAAGAGCCCTAAGAAACTTTCTTACAATCTTTTTGTTAGAGTAAGTAGTCCCAAGTGACTTGAGACTAGTAACAATAGTATTAAACTTTGCAAAAGCTTCATCAATTTTCATATCATCTAGTATTTGAAATTGTTCATATTGTTGCACAAGTAATTCAATTTTATTATCTAGAACTTGTGCATTTCCTTGATGTGTGGTGACAAGAGATTTCCAAATAGCATTTGCACTTTCACACATAAACACTCTTTCAAATTCTTTTCTAGGCAAAGCATTGTAAAGAAAGAGTTTTGCTTCAAAATTTTTAGAAACCATTTTCTTATCCTCTTGATCCCATTTTTCTTTAGGAAGTGGAACAAAGGCATCTTGTTTGGAATCAAAGGTTTTTGGTACATAATCCCCTTCTTCAATAATATCCCAAAGATCAACATCTTTGGCTTTGACATAAGTCATGAATCTTTGTTTCCAATAACAAAACCCTTCTTCAAGAAGTGGAGGTCTAACCATAGAATTCCCCTCTACATAATTTTGTCCCATTTTGTCAACTCAAAAATTTTTGAAAAATTTTTTTTAGAAGATTTAAAATGACTTTTCAAAAATTATCTAGAGCAACTTGCTCTGATACCAATTGTTAGAACCTAGAGGGGGGGTGAATAGGTTATATGCCCACTTTCTAAAGTTTTTAACAATATTTGCAAATAATTAAAGAGTTTAGGGAAGGAAGATATCACCAATGAAGTAGTTTGGACACAATGATTTATAGTGGTTCAAGCAAGGGTTAACAACCTTGCTCTACATCCACTCCTTGGCCTCACCCACCAAGAGTTGCTCCACTATCTTCTCTCTTTGAAGGTAGAGATAAACCTTTTACAACTTCTCTGTTTAACTTACAAGAATTACACTTCACTCTTGCAAACAAGGTTAAGATAAACCTCACTTCACTCTAATTGGAAAGGCTAGAGTTGATCCTCACTTCTCTCTAATTCTATAGGCTAGAGATTATCCTCACACTATTACAAATGTATATGAATGTAATGAAGTATATGAACTTGAAGACTTTCACTCTTGCTTGATTCTTGATCTTGAAAGATTGAATTATCAAGGAATATGAGCTCAATAGATTTTTATGTATTCTGTATTTTTTCAGATTGTAAGAGGTTGGTAAAACACAAGACTTGAGTTGCTTTAAATAAGGAAAAAGTTTGATGCGCAAAAAGTGTCCAGACGATCCACGGTCGACCGTGGCATCGACCGTCGGCCTGCTGGAGATTTTTGAGCCTTGTGCACATAGACGTTGGGCTTTTACCAAAACCACACACAACCCATTTTTACCATAAAAATGCACTGAAAAGAAGCTTTAGAAAAGTTGGGTTAGTGCCATACTTCTTAAGTTTGAATTTAATCATAAAAATGGTAGTTTAGAAACCAAATGCACAAAGCATGTTGGAAGTTTACCTCTTTGAGAGATTCCTTTTGCTAAATATGGTTTTGGCTTATTTCAATAGAAGATTATGTTTAGTATTTGCCAAAATAGGAATTCATTTGCTTTGACTACCAAGCTTGTGATTTTATAAAAAGTTTCTCAATTTTTATAAAAGTTTTTATAAAAATTATTTTATAAAAACTTAAACTCATTTAATTATTTATTTTGTAAGCTCATAAAATTTGAACGTTTATTTGTAGGAATCTTCGACATCGGCTTCTACTTGAACTCGGATCTTGACGATTGGAGCTTGGCCATTTGATGAAGCTTATTTTGTAGATCATAGAAGAGAATATATTTGATTGAATATATATATATATATATATGTATATGTGCACATATGTTAATGTTAGTACATACAATTATAAAAACAAGTTATATATTTTTGTGTCAACAAAAGAGGATATATTTGTAAGCCTATTTTTCCCAACACAACTGTTAAAGGCTCGTTAAGAAAGAACAAGACTTCTAGGGGGGGGGGGGAGGATGTGTGCTGAGTGCTATAGGAATTCTAGATCTTTTCCTTATAGTTTAACTCTACCTCTTTTCCTTATAAGAATTCTTGTACATATCTATGATCTTAAGAAGTATATTTTCGACAATTTTCTTGTGTCCTCCATAGAAGATGGTGGTTACACGCAAGAACAATGGCAAACAAGGTACTAATCAAGGGGGTGGAGCTGGTGGATCACATCCACAACACGAGGATGAGAATGTGGGAAGCTTTCACTCGCAACCACATGTTGAAACGGTTCCAACTACTATCGAAGGGACCGCGTCTACTAAGGAGTATACGGAAAGGAGTAGCTACAGTGGGGCCAGCACAATCAAAATTGCTTCTTTGGAGCAACAACTGAAGATTCGAGACAATGAAATAGCACAAATGAGGGAGGCTATGATAGTTGCGGGTCCCCTTAAAGATACCACTGAACAGGACAAGAACGATGAAAGTGAAGCAAGCAGTAAGGATTAATGCCATGGTCCTGAACCCCGTCAAAGGACTGCTAAGGCAGAGGGTAGTTCGTTTAGAGCTTTCATGTGCTGCAAACCTCCAGTTTTTAAAGGAGGTGAAGATCCATTGGTTTGTTCTTGGTGGTTGATGAACATGGAGCAAGTTTATGATTCGGGGGATTTTACTAATCAACAACAGGTCCGTTGTGCCATTCGGATGCTTGAGGGAGAGGCTCTTGAATGGTGGAACTCTGTCTACCAAAACCTTTCTGAGATAGTTCAGAAAAAGATTACTTGGTCCCAGTTTGTTGAGAAGGTGCAGAATCGTTTCTGCAATTTGGGTGCACAAAGGCGAGCTGAGAGAGAATTTTTGGAGTTTAAGAAGGGGACGATGTTGATCAGCAAGTACAACACGACTTTCTCGGATAAGCTTACTTTTGCCATGAGACTTTGTCGTGATGAAGCTTCTTTGGTAAACTCTTATATGGGAGGTTTACCGTTTGAGTACCGGTCTGCTATCGGTAATAAGTCTACCCTGGATGCGGCAATGGAGGAAGTAAGGAATATTAAGGAAGACTTGGGTCTGAAGAACCCCGTCAGCAGAGAGAAGAGAAAGTGGGAGGGGCCATCTGGGTCCTCAAAGAAAAAGAAGTTTGGGTCCGAGGGCAAGAAGAAGGACCCAAATTTCTGCAAGAATTGTCACTCTTCCCATAAGGGTCCCTACACTAAAAGCACTATGAGTTGCAGGAGGTGTGGTAAGATAGGGCACACTAGTTTCGCGTGCACAAGTTCTGAACTTATGTGCTATTACTGCAAGGAGATGGGGCACATGACTTCTGCCTGCCCGAAACTGAAAAACAAGAGTGCTGATGGTGGTAAGAAGCCTGCTGCAGGTAAACCTACTGGACGAGCTTTCAAGATGACTACCGATGATGCTCGCAAGAATGATGAGGTGATTTATGGAACTTTTATGATAAATTCTATGCCTACTAAAGTACTATTTGATTCTGGTGCTAGTTGATCTTTTGTTTCGCATGCCTTCTGTGCTAAATTTGATAAACCCCGTAGTACTTTGAACTCGGCTTTAGTTGTTGAGATTGCGGTTGGAAAACCCATCACTATTCATGATAAGTTTAATGATTGTGTTATTTCTATTGATGTCAATGATTTTATGGTGAGACTACTTCCTCTAGAGATAGAGAGTTTTGATGTAGTAATAGGTATGGACTAGATGTCTAGTCTTAAGGCTGAAATTATTTGTTCTAAAAAGCTTGTACGCATACCTCTTTCTACTGGAAAGTTTGCTATTGCCTTTGGAGAAAGGTGCCTGGGAAGTCCGATTCTACTTTTAGTGATGAAAGCACGCAAGTGCTTATCCAAAGGTTGTTCAGCATTCTTGGCTTACGTCATATCTTCTGCAAAGAAGAAGGTCGAATTACGGAATGTGGAGGTGGTAAAGGAATATCCGGACACTTTTCCCGAAGATTTGCCCGGATTACCGCTAACACGTCATGTTGAATTTCAGATTGATCTTGTTCCAGGTGCAGCACCGATTGCTAAGGCACCCTACCGTTTAGCTCCGTCCGAGATGAAGGAGATGATGATCCAACTACAAGAACTTTTGGATAAGGGTTTCATTCGACCAAGTTCCTCACCTTGGGGAGCGCCAGTTTTGTTCGTTAGAAAGAAGGATGGAACCATGCGGATGTGCATTGACTATCGGGAGTTGAACAAGGCTACTGTTAAGAATAAGTACCCTTTACCAAGAATAGATGATCTTTTTGATCAATTCCAAGGTGCTTGTTACTTTTTGAAAATCGATTTACGTACGAGATATCATCAAGTGAAGGTCCGAGATGAAGATATTCACAAGACGGCATTCAGAACTCGCTAGCCACTATGAGTTTCTCGTAATGCCTTTTGGTTTAACTAATGCTCCGGCTGTGTTTATGGATTTAATGAACCAAGTTTTTCGTCCTTTTCTGGACAAATCGGTTATTGTATTTATCGATGATATTCTTATTTACTCTCGTAGTGAGGATGATCATCGCAGGCATTTGCGTGAAGTTCTTGATACTCTTCACCAAGAGAAACTCTATGCCAAATTTTCGAAGTGTGATTTCTGGATGCGAGAAGTCCAGTTTTTAGGACACGTGATTAGTCAGGATGGATTGAAGGTAGATCCAGCTAAGATCGAGGCGGTTGAGAAGTGGGAGTCGCCTAAAACTCCAACTGAAATTCGAAGTTTCTTAGGTCTAGCTTGTTATTATAGGAGGTTTATTAAAGATTTCGCAAAGATAGCGACCCCTATGACCCGTTTGACAAGGAAGACAGAACTTTTTAAGTGGACTGAGAAGCAAGAAAATGCTTTTCAAACTTTAAAGAAGTGTTTGTGTGAAGCTCCTATTTTATCCTTACCAGAAGGTAATGAAGACTTTGTTGTATATAGTGATGCATCCTACTTGGGTTTGGGATGTGTTCTTATGCAACGAGGGAAGGTAATTGCCTACGCTTCAAGGCAATTGAAAGATGCAGAATTGAATTATCCGACTCACGATTTAGAGCTTGAAGCTGTAGTCTTTGCTCTTAAATTGTGGCGTCATTACTTGTATAGGACAAGGTGTGTCATCTACACCGATCACAAGAGTCTACAATATATTCAGAATCAGAAGGAACTGAATATGAGACAGAGGAGATGGATGGAACTTTTGATAGATTATGATTGCGAGATTAGCTACCATCCAGGTAAAGCTAACGTGGTAGCCGATGCGTTGAGCCGAAAAGAACCGATGTCATCATACCGACTTAAATCTATGGGTATTATTGTTAGATCCGACATCTTTGAGCAGATTCGAACCTCTCAAATTGAAGGATTGAAGGAAGAGAAGCTAAAAGACGAAGTCATGGTTAAGTAACAAGCGGATTTAACTGAAGATAACCGCGGGTTGAAGACTTTCAAGGGTCATGTTTGGGTTCCTAAAGTCGGTGGTGTTCGTGACACTTTGTTACGCGATGCTCACCGTTCTAAATATTCTATCCACCCAAGAAATACTAAGATGTATCTTGATCTAAAAGCCAACTATTGGTGGCCGGGTATGAAAGTAGATATTGCTGATTATGTGGCAAGGTGCGTGACGTGCTCTCAAGTCAAGGCGGAACACCTGAAGCCGTATGGGAAATTGCAACAACTTGAGATACCGACAAAATCACCATGGATTTGTTACCAAGTTGCCCAAGACTGCTCGTGGAAACGACATGATCTGGGTAGTTGTTGATAGGCTAACCAAAAGTGCTCACTTTTTAGCCACCAAGGAGAACGAAAAGTTAGAGAACTTGGCTAAGTTGTATATTCGCGAGATCGTCACAAGACATGGGATACCTTTATCGATTGTTAAGAGCTTGCGTGATAGAGTATGGCGGAAGTTGGGATTCTCACTTACCTCTAGTAAAATTCGCATACAACAACACTTATCATGCAAGTATTGGTATGGCTCCGTTTGAAATGCTTTATGGTAGAAAATGTCGCACCCCTACATGTTGGTTAGAACCGGGTGAAAAGCAGTTTGCGGGTCCGGAAATTGTTCAGCTCACTGCAGATAAGGTAAAAGTGGCCTGTGAACGTTTAAGGGTAGCTCGGGAGAGACAAAAGAAATACTCCGACAAGAAGCACCGACCCAAAAATTTTGAAGTCGGTGAGAAAGTAATGTTGAAGGTCTTGCCTTGTAAGGGTATTATCCGTTTTGGGAAACGGGGTAAGCTTGGACCTCGTTTTATCGTTCCGTTTTTTATACTTGAACGTGTTGGAGAGCAAGCTTACAAACTTGAGTTGCCACAAGAGCTGGAGGGAATACACAATGTGTTCCATGTATGCTATTTACGAAAATGCTTGGCCGAGGAACCAAGTATACTACCATTGGACGAACTTCGTGTTGACGAAAGTAAGAAATTGATCGAAGAACCCCTCGCAATCTTAGATCGTAAGGTCAAACAACTCCGAAAGAAACAGGTGAATTTGGTGAAGGTACAATGGAAGAATAAGCATGGTGGGGATATGACATGGGAAGCTAAAGATGAGATGAAAACTAAGTATCCCCAGCTGTTTTCTTAGTCGATTCCGAGGACTGAATCTTTTTAAGGAGAGGAGAATTGTAACGAACGGAAATTCGAAACAATTATCGTAATATTATTTACCGAGAAATAAATATTATTTATGGAGTTTATTTATTTTAATGATAATTAAAGGTGTCACACCCCGCTAAAGCGGAAACACGAGGTGTCACAGCACAAGATATCATCGCACAAGGTAAATAGACAATAACCATTATATTGACTTAACAAAAATAAGTAGTTCGGGTAAAAGATTAAATAAAAGTTACATAATCGAATAAAAATCAAATGACATTGTCTTGTACGATGCGAAAATAAAATAAATACTGTTTTTATAAAACGTGACGATGAAGATGAAGATGCCACACATCATGTTTGTATGCATAAGGTACCTAACGACGATCACCTGAAAGCACGGGTAAAAGAAAGAAAACGGTCAACTACTAGAGTTGGTGAGTTCATAGGTTTTTAATATATGCACAAAATATCTTTTAAATGAGAAAAGTTTAAATAATTGATGGAAGTTTTTGAATAAAATCCATGTATGAAATAAATGATAGAAGATGTATTATATTGCCCAATACGTTGCACATGGTAGTAATAGACTATGATGATTGTTGCTTGAGCCATTATCCAACCTAGCCGACAACCAATTCCCCATGATAAACCTAACGCCTATATTAAATGACGTTAGTAGTGGTAAAGTACATCTATAGTTCGTCAACCATAAATGGGAGACGTCGGAATCTCCAAATAGCGCTACTTACAAATACCATCGGCTCACTAGCGGAGTTAAGGAATAATGTCCAACGAAAGGGCCTTACAACGATCACCCAAGCACATCAAAGAATAATACCATAAGTGCTCAAAATAATATTTGAAATAAATAAGAAGATAGGCAATAAACTTTTCATGAAACGTATACACATGCTTTCACCCCAAAAATAATATGAAATACGGTAAAAAGGGGCTATGATACTCACTCGGTATGCAAAGGTGTTTACTCGTAAGGATTTCTTGTTCCTACCGAAGCTCTTGTCCTAATATAAGAGGTATGTAGCTCTATTAGACTTATTTTATTTATTATTTTGTATTATTTATTTGTTGTTAACTTATTTATTTAAATAGTTAAAGGTTGTCTCTATTTTTCTATAAATCATAAGTGTTCACTGAAATTTTCAGTTCTTTAAGTTGAACTTTAAAAATTAAAAACTGTAATTTAGGAGTCATATTAAGGCTTGATATTTTAATATAATCTTAATACATGTTTCTAGAATGTCCAGTAAAAATATAGGAATTTATAATCCATGTTTAGTATTTTTAATAATTAAAAGTGTATAGGATGTCCACTGATCAGTGTCTGGATGACATGTTGTTACTAAAACGTCTGTTTAGGGCTCATACGACCTCCTTTTTACATGTTTCAAACTGGGAAATAACCACGACTCAAGGATTAAACTTTAAAAAAAAACTAGACGTATTTTGACCCAAGAATGAGTAAGTTACACGCGTTTAAAGTGTACCCTTCTAAATCTGCCAGATTTCCAGATTCAACATATGGGTCTTTTTAAATATGTTTGAAGGATCAAACGTTCATGAAAATTAGTGAATCCAGGTTTAAATGAAAGGTAACACTTTAACCTAAGATTAGCAAAAAGAATCAACTGATTTTGATACCTAGAACTCCAGATATAACAAAAACAAGTGGGGAGTTCTAGCATCAGAATCTGCCAGAATGTTATTCTTTTTGCTTATGGGTCATAACTTTAATATAACATGTTTATATTCATGAATGATTATATTGTATGAGTATAAGCTTTGATAATCCATGTGTTCTTACAACAATGGTAGGATGATACACATTTTATGTGTTCCTTACAACATTTGTTAAGATGAAACACATGCATGATCAAAGTCTTATTTTCTTGATTTTTAGTTGATTATGTTCCATACAACAGCGGTAGGATGATGCACATTTCATGTGCTCCTTACAACATTGGTAGGATGTTTATATTTACATGATTATATATATATAAATAAAGGAAATAAGATGAACAACAAAGAAAATAAATAAAAGAAAGAAGAAAGAAGAAAAGAAGAAAGGTAGAAGAGTAGAGATGAGTGTTTTATGATCATCTTACCAACTCTTTTCCTTGATTTTGTGTTTGATCTTCAAGAGATGATCAAGACTTGGATGTATTTGGGAGATTTTTGTTGGTGAAAGAAGAAGAGAGAAAAGAGAAGAGATGGAGTGTGGTGGTAAAGGAAATGATAAGGAGTAGTAGGAGGCTTATATAGAGCATGGGGAGATCAAGTGGTGGTTCTTGGGAAGAGAAGGAGACAAGAGAAATTTGAGAGGGGGGGGGGGGGGGGTAGGGTGGCCGGCCTCATGGGGGGGGGGGATTTTCTTTTATATATATATATATATATTTTTTTTTGAATAATTAAGTGTAATTTGTTTAAATGAATTTTGTATAATTGTTGATTTTGTTTAAATCTTTTAATTACAAAGTTTTTATTACTTTTATGAGTTTATTTTTATATGTTTTATATTTTAACTTATTTATATTTATTATAATTTATTTAATTATTTTAATTGATATTATTTTTATTATTGTACCTGATTTGTAATTCTTGACTCGTAATAATTCGATTTTTCGAGCTCCGGAAGGTTCTAACCATATAGGCGGGATTTCTACGAAATCTAATATTATTATGGATGTATTTAAGTCATAAATACTATTTTTAGTCATACTAGGCTTAAAATTAGGATTTCTAATGGCTAACCTGGGAAATTTGTTGCCGAATGTCACAAAAGGATATTATTATTAATTTAATAAAATGATTGAAAGTTGGAAATTAAAAGAAATATCGAAATTCTGTGTTCGTCGCGACGCGACGCGTTGCGTGTGTCAGACTTCACGTGTAGTAGTTGGATTTCGTGTGTTAGAAGCTTGCAGGTATTAGAAAATTGCATGCTTCCCGATTGGTCATTTTAGAGGCGGTCGCGATGCGACGCGTTTTTCGACTTCTATAAATATGAGTTATTTGGCAGCCATTTCCACACACAAACTTCAAGAGTCGTTACTCTGCCAAATTTACGAGTTTTTCCGAGATTCTTGAGCCTACGTTAGTGTCCGGTTTCATTTGTAAGCGTATCTATAGTTACGGGAGTTCGGAAACACCGTCAAGGGCGTAGATTTGACCAAGGCTTCGCGTGGGTGAACCCGAAAGGTATATTTCTTTAATCCTACGCTTCTATTTCGACTATGAAGGTGATTAGGCCGCATGCATGTCGGGTTTATGCGTTTCTATGAAGTTTCTTATCGTATGATGCGTTAATCTTTGGTGGCGAGTTGTTTTTCGGCATGTCTAACTATAATAAGCTAGTTAGACTCGTTTAGGGTCTTTTGATCATGTTTTTAAATAGTAACCGTCATTGGTTATTTGTGGCGTTTGAGTTCGCGTTCTTGACGATTCGTGAGCGTCGTTTGTCTTTTCGAGCTCGTGCGTTTCGTTATGTGGACTAAGGTGAGTTCAATATTTCTCAAAACCGAGTACTAGACAAAAATGATATATTTTCAAAAGTAAAGATTTACTATACAATGGTAATATGTGTTTATATATTACCTATGCATGAAATATGTGATATATATATATATATATATATATGATTGTTACGTGTTATGAAATTGTATGATGATTATGCTATGTTATGAAGTTATGAGTTTTAACGTAATAATGATTTACGAGACCTTGGGATGGGGGTAGTCCAATCCTTATTAATGATGCCTAGTAGGTTGAACCTTCTAGGAAAAGTGCTAGCCATTTGTGGGTTATTGGACGTTCTTGACAAGTCCGGGACAACGTGATGATGTATTTATTCTCATTGGAATGATGTTTGGTACTAGAGGTTGTACCTTATTAAATATCATGCGGGTGTGAGGAGGTGTAAGAGGTAAAACACCGTTATTACTTCACCTTAACGGCATTGTGGAATACGTTGTATACCACGTCGCCGGAGTAACGATAGCGGGAGATGTTGAAGTCTAAGAATTATTGGAAGTCGCGCTTTAATGATTCTTAGACGGGTAATAACGTAACTCGTGAACCGGGTCTATATCTTGGGTTAAGATAATATCCCTAGACCATTAATGATGATTGTGATGATGACGATAGTTATGATTTAAAGAATTACGATAACGGAGTATATAAATAACTGTTTGAGGTACTATGATTAGTTGACCATTATGTGCTAAATGTCAAATGATGGGTTGGTCAACTATATGAATGGGCGGGAATGGATTATTATTTATTCTGATATTACCGCCTAAAGTATGTTATGTTTGAATTGATCTTTTCTTAACTCTATTGACTCACGAGGCTTTAAGCTGACACTTGTTTCTTGAAATGTGTCTTGTACTCGTGCAGGTTGCTTAGAAGATTGCTTGTGAGACAGGGACTTTGGGTAGTGTACTGTCTTAGATGATACCATTTTGTTTTATCTCATCAAACCGTTTATGTCTTTGTGATTAATGTTTATGAACATGATGTCGTGATTTTCAAACTGATGTAATCTTTTATCGTTTCGGTAAGATGTATTTTATGGCTAAAGACTTCCGTTGCAAGCTTTCTGATAAAATGGCAAGATTTTTTGTAAACGGTAAATTTTGGGAAATCGTGGTCGTCACAATATTGGAATCATTGAATTCAATTGTAGATGTCAATTTGGGTTTTTGACCCATTTGACCTGAAAAATTCAAGAAATGAAGAACATGAAGAAACTTACAAGAACAAGGAAGATGGAGAAGATGATTAAGAGCAGATTGAAGCTTGGATTAATTCTTGAATTACAGCAGATTGAAGCCTTGATGATTCCTTGATAATCTTCTCCTTCAAAGTTTGTCAAGAACAGAAGATAGACACAAATGAGTTGTCTGTGAAATGAACGTGGGCTTAGAGGTGGTTTCCTACTTGTGGATCAATATTATCCACAAGTGGGTATTTTGTTCCCCTTTTCAACTTACAACTTAAAGATCAATTACCCATTCTAACTAACGGGGATATTATTGGAATCCTTATCTTAAACCATTCAATATTCTATTATTTTTATCTATTTTTATTATAATTTTATCAACTCATTAAATAACTATTTTTTAGTCATTTATATCAATATCTAACATATATATTTTTTTCAATTTATTTAAATTATTAACGTACCACGTAAGCGTGCGTCTAGGCCCTTTCTGAGGATGTTACAATTCCACCCCCTTAAGAGGATTCCGTCCTCGGAATCTGCTCAACAATGAACTAATGTGGGTAGCGTGCTTTCATCTCATCCTCGGCCTCCCATGTCAAGTTAGGACCCAAATTGTGCTTCCATTTGACAAGCACTAACTTGATCATCTTCTTACGCAGCTTTTTGATTTTGGAATTTAAAATCTCAACAGGTTCCTCCACAAGTCATTTAGCTGAATCAACTTTCAACTCTTGTAGAGGTAGGATTTCATCATCATTGACCTTGCACTTCCTCAGATATCACACATCGAATGTCTTATGAATACCAGATAACTCAGGAGGAAGTTCAAGTGATACAGTCTGATCATTGACTCATTGCAGAATCCTGAATGGGCCAATATATCTCGGGCTTAGCTTACCTTTGCGACCAAATCAAATCACCCCTTTCCAAGGTGAAACCTTCAAGAAAACCCGGTCACCCACTTCAAAAGTAATGGGTCACTGTTTAGGATCTGCGTACATCTTCTGTCTGTCTCGTGCAACTTTCACCTTTTCACGTGCCATCTTTACCTTATTAGCTGCCATCTGCACAATGTCAGGACCTGCATATTGCTTTTCACCAGGTTCTAACCAACACGTAGGTGTACAGCATCGCCTACCGTACAACATTTCATATTGTGGCATGCCTATACTCGAATGATAAGAGTTTTTATAGGCAAATTCAATCAAGGGAAGATGTGAATCCCAAGAACCACCAAATTCAATAATACAAGCTCTCAGCATATCTTCAAGAGTTTGAATAGTCCTTTCGGACTGTCCGTCAGTTTAAGAATGGTATGCTGTGCTAAGATTCACCGGCGTACCAAGTTCACGTTGAAGACTATGCCAAAAGTTTGATGTGAACCGTGAATCTCGATCTGAGACAATAGATAGAGGTATACCATGTCGTGATACTACCTCATTAATATACAATTGAGCCAAACGATCCATAGGCGCAGATTCGTTAGTTGCGAGAAAATGAGCACTCTTAGTTAGGCGATCAACCACAACCCATATCATATCATGCCCTTTTGCAGTTCGGGGTAGTTTGGTAACAATGTCCATGGTAATGTGATCCCATTTCCACTCCGGGATGTCTAATTGTTGCAGATTACCATAGGGCTTTTGGTGTTCGGTTTTGACTTGCATGCAGACTTGGCATTTTTCTACAAATGAAGCTATGTCACGCTTCAATGTAGGCCACCAATACAAAGATTTTAAGTCTTGGTACATTTTTGTGCTTCCGGGATGAACAAACAATCCAGATTTGTGTGCTTCATGTAAGATTGTCTCCCGATTGCCACCAAGACTCGGTACCCAGATTCGGGATTGAAATGTCTTCAGACCCCGACTGTCTTCTCCCAATTGCTTTGATATCTCGGTAATTGTCTCAGCTTTCAAGTTGTTTTCTTGTAATGCCTCTTGTTGTGCTACTTCAAGCTGAGCAATGATATCAGATTCTACAGTGAGTCTCATGAATTTAGCCACTCTAGGAGAGTTCTTTCGACTTAATGCATCAGCTACCACGTTCGCCTTGTCCGGATGATACTTGATCTCACAATCATAGTCTTTTATTAGCTCTAACCAACGCCGTTGTCTCATGTTAAGCTCTTTCTGCGTGAACACATACTGCAGACTCTTGTGATCTGTGCATACAATACATTTGGTGCCATACAGGTAATGACGCCATATTTTCAAAGCAAATAACACAGCTGCAAGCTCCAGATCATGTGTTGGGTAATTCTTCTCGTGTGGCTTCAATTGACGAGAAGCATATGCAATCACCTTCTCTCATTGCATCAAAACACAACCTAGACCTGCATATGAAGCATCACAATAGACAATAAAGTCTTCTGACCCATTAGGAAATGTTAGAATAGGTGCTTGACATAACAATTGCTTTAGAGTCTGAAATGATTTCTCTTGTTCTTCATTCCACACATAAGCAACATCCTTGTGGGTCAATTTAGTCACTGGACCAGCAAGTTTAGAAAAGTTTTGTATGAACCGCCTGTAATAACAAGCAAGACCTAAGAAACTCTTTATCTCAGAAGGATTCTGAGGAGTTTCCCAGTTCATAACAACTTCAATCTTCACAGGATCAACTTTAACACCTTCATTACAGATAACATGGCCCAAGAAATGGACCTCCTTAAGCCATAACTCACATTTAGATAGCTTCGCATAGAGTTGTTCTCGCTTAAGAGTTTCCCGAATAAGACGAAGGTGTTGCTCGTGTTCCGCCTCTATTTTGGAATAAATAAGGATATCATCGATGAAAACGATCACAAATTTATCAAGAAAAGGACGACATACGCGATTCATCATATCCATGAAAATAGAAGGAGCATTGGTTAAGCCGAATGGCATAACCATGAATTCGTAGTGCCCATATCGAGTTCTAAACGCGGTTCTAGTGATATCATCTTCTCGAACACGGACTTGATGATAGCCAGAACGTAAATCAATCTTCGAAAAGCATGCGGCACCTTGCAATTGATCGAATAGATCATCTATGCGAGGTAATGGATATTTATTCTTTACAGTTCACTTGTTAAGCTCCCTGTAATCGATACACATTCGGAGAGTCCCGTCCTTCTTTTTAACAAATAAAACAAGAGCTCCCCATGGTGAAGAACTTGGGCGAACAAAGCCCTTGTCAAGAAGTTCCTAGATTTGGGTCATCATCTCCCGAATTTCAGATGGAGCGAGACGATAGGGAGATTTTACTACAAGTGTAGCTCCAGAAACAAGATCAATTCGGTATTCTACATCCCTGACAGGAGGTAAACCCGGTAGGTCTTCAGGAAAGACATCAGGGTATTCAAAAACAACCCTGATATCATCAACACTCTTTGCTCCTATCTCAGCATTAATCACATATGCAAAGTAGGAGATACAATCCTTTGCAATCAACTTTGAGATTTTATCATAGAAATGTTAGGAATGTCAGACCCCCTCTTCTCCCCTCGAGCTATAGCATAAGAACCATCGGACAAAGGAAATCTGATTATCTTTTTGGAACACAAGATCTCAGCATCTCGACTACTGAGCAAATCCATACCAATAACAACATCAAAGCCCGCGATAGGCATGATAAGAAAGGAAATAGTGAAATTATTCCCATCGATATAAAGAATAGTTGTTGGAACTTTCTCTGTAACATAGACTAACTTACCATCAGCTACTTCTACTTTAATTGGATAAGATAATAGGGAAATAGGCAATTGCAGCTTTTTGCGATAAGATACGGATACTAAGCAGTAAGTAGCACCCGAGTAAAATAAAATACATGCAGAAGTATTATTAATCAGAAAAGTGCCTGTAATCACATCACCTGCATCTTTGGCTTCATCAACCATCATCTGGAAAGCCCTCCCTTGTGCACGAGGAGCGCCTCCCGGTTTTGGAGCCGTAACTGCTGATGAACCCCCAACACATGTGTTTGGCCACAACGGGAAAACTAAAATACGGTGCCCAGGTTTATGGCACTTAAAACACACGTTCTCCTTGTACCTGCATTCATTAGTTTGGTGCCCCTTCTTCTCGCACCTTCAACATCTCAACAAATCCTAGTCTTCAGACTTCTGGGATGTATTCACACGCTAATTACCACCAGATCCACTATCACCTCCCTTCTGACTTGCTTGCTGATCAAACTTTCTCTTACCTCCACCAGATAGTTGTTGTTGTAGTTTTTGAGATCTCACTCTCTGTTTGTAATCGTCATCAGTGGTTCTAGCATTATCAAATGCTTCATCAAGGGTTACTGCAGATCTTACAGCAGATCGATACTCCAGGGGCAAAGTGTTGGCAAAATAAGTGATCTTTGCCTTTTCATTTGGTAACAAGAGAGGAACAAACCTCATTTTACCAGTGAATTTGGATATAAGATCATCCAAAGGCTTGTCACCCTTCTGTAATGCTCTGAATTCATTATCAATCCTCAGCATATCATAGTCAGAACAATACTTACCCCTGATCTTCTCTTTGAAACCATCCCAAGTCATTGCCTCCAAAGTGGCTGGTGGTGTAATAGCAATTACAGTATCCCACCAGGCCAAAGCACGCCCCCTGAACATACGTTTAGCAAAATTCACCTTCTTATTCTCGTCACATTCACTAGATTCGAAAGTATTCTGTATCTCCCTGATCCAGGTTTCTACTACAGAGGGATCATTGGTTGCGCCAGCAAAAGTAGGAAGCTGACAACTTAGGAAAGTTTTAAAGGTTGTAGACTTGTGAGTATCCTTCCCCATTCGTGTAAACTCACACTCATTTGCTTGTTTAAGCTGAGCCTCCAATTTTAGGATGTAAGCATCCTTATCACCATCACCAGAAGAACCCGCCATGTCGAGTTAGATTTATATATATATATATATATATCAAAGTAGAATATTTAGTATATCTCATATATAACTTCTTTATCTTATCAACTCTTATACTTTCCTAACACATAACATATCACATAAGTCACTCTTCACACCCCAATACCACCTAGGGAACACATAGCCTGAGTTTGAGATTGAATACTAATTAAAGTACCCAATTCACTCAAACCAAGGCTCTGATACCAACTTGTAACACCGCCTAAATTTGAGGAGTTCTTTTTTTATATAAAACGGGCGGAAGATTATTATTTATTTAACAATTTACAACTTATATATATATATATATAAGTTGTAATACAAAAGTACTATTAAAAACATTCCAAGGCGTTACCAATTCGTTTGACCAAAATAGGCATAGTACCTTCTGATCCCAAGGAGGCAAGGAGAATCAAGGTTAAAGCTCCCAATTTTTGATAAAGGATGAGGTGTTTTATAAGAGGTCTTACCTACAGCCGTGGCTCCGCTGTGTAGGGCCGGTACAAGCATTAAACATTGTACAAGAAGTGCATCAAGGAGCATGCGGTATCCACTCAGGGGCAAAAACTATAGTGGTGAAAATCATGAATTTAGGCTATTATTGGCGTACCATGTACCAAGACGCGGAAAAGGAGATCCGAAAATGTGAAGCTTGTCAGATCCATGCCCAGGTTACTCATCTACCAAAGCACAATATGATTTCTGTGACATCTGCAAGGCCATTCTCTAAACAGGGAATAAACATAGTCGGTCCATTCCCGTAGGCCCACGAAGAGTAAAGTTTCTTGTAGTAGCGGTAGACTATTTCACTAAATGGGTGGAAGCTTAGCCTTTAGCTACCATTTTAGGGAAACATATGGTAAATATTGTTTGGGACTTTATAGTTTTCCGTTTCGGAATTACACAAATGATAGTAAGCAATAATGGAATGCAGTTTGCAGAAAATCCATTTAAAGAATGGTGTGAAAGGTTAAACATCACACAGTCATTTACTTCGGTAGCTCATCCACAGGTAAATGGCCAGGTGGAGGCTACAAACAAAGATATAGTCCTCGGAATCAAAAAGAGATTAGGAAAAAGTCGAACAGGATGGGTGGACGAGTTACCAAATGTTCTATGGGCGCACAGGATAACCCCTAAAAGGAGCACCGGAGAGACCCTATTTAGTCTCACATACGGGTCTGAAGCGTTGTTACCGGCGGAAGTCAGCGTACTATCTTATCGATACGCCAATTATGAGGAGAGTAATAATGAAGCAGAACTCAGACTCAACTTGGACCTATTAGAAGAAAGAAGAGAGTTTGCCTCGCTCCGGCAAGCCCACTACAAACAAAGAATAGATCAATACTACAACCGGAAAGTCAATGAAAAGACCTTTCGGCCAGCTCAGTATGTTTTTAGAAAAAATGAAGCAAGTAGAGCTGAAGATCAAGGTAAGCTAGGCCCAACCTGGGAAGGTTCATACCAGGTGACAGAGTGTAAGGCCGCCTAAATTTGAGTTCTTTTTTTATATAAAACGAGCGAAAGCTTATTATTTATTTAACAATTTACAACTTATATATATATATATATATATAAGTTGTAATACAAAAGTACTATTAAAAACATTCCAAGGCGTTACCAATTCGTTTGACCATTACACTACTTATTACATAACAAAGCATTCAGAAAGTGTTCCCACAATGAAACATGAACTCCCAGTAGGTACCCGTCCTCACCAACAATCCATTTACCAGCACATGGAATGTTCATGAAAGAGTTAGCTATAAATAGCTAGTGAATAACAATTAAGCGGAAGCATTTTATCAACAGTATCATATACATATTACATGCATCACATATCATCATTCAAGTCTACCCTAGCACATTGTGAAGTACCGGTTAGTCAGCAGGCATCACGTCTTGCAGGGTAATGAGCCTGGCTCAGTGATCCTAACTGGGAAACCGATACTTCCTCCGCGCCGGTGGAGAAGCGGGTAGCGGTCCACCATTGCCTTATCGGGGAATCATACCCCACTCGGGATCAGCGGGAACTGAGAGCCCATATAGTATTGAGGGGCGGAGGTTTTGCAGGAACCAAGATTCGTGATCATCAAATCACCGCACATCCTAGCTGGCGGCATAAGGCCCCAACTCAAGACCTAGACAAGTTGGCCCTAACATCCAACAAAGTACCGGTACAACATACAATGGCCTACTCCGGCCTTAGCACATCACAATTGGCCTTCTCTAGCCATAACATATCAACATTGGCCTACAAAAGCCTTTAAACATGCGTACATAACAAATTTAACAGCTCAGTTGGTTCATGAAAACCTTAAACATGCATAACTAACAATTCTTCGGTTTGTAACATACAAACATCTATATAACATTATTAATATCATACTTAGGTTAACTGTTACTCACCTGTGAAGTTATAACATGTAAGAACTAAGACACAGACATTTCTTGATCAACTGGTTCACCTAAACAAACACCTCGAATGTCAAAACAACTCGAAACAGCAAACTATTCGCTGAAAGAGGGCTCCTTGCGGCCACAAGCAGAAAAGATTGCGCCCACAAAGATTGAGGTCCTTGCGCCCACAATGGCAGGCCTTACGGCCATAAGCAAGGTACCCCTTACGGCCGTAAGGGGTTTCCTTGCGCCCGCAAGGACTGCTGTGCAGACCTGTGCGATTTCCAGCCACTGTTTTGGCCATTTTCAACCCCAAAACTCAACTAAACGATTCCAATCCAATTTCTAGTGTTCACATATGAAACGTTCATTCAAACTAAGCTAGAAAGAACTCTTAATTCTTACTTTAACATCCAATTCAAGGATTGGGATCAAAATCACCATTTTTGACCCATTTGAGCTTTCTAACAAAATTCAATCAAAAACACAACTTTAATTCAATAATCTGAGTGCTAAACACTTAGAATTGGTGTAGAAACATATTGGAATCATTGAATTCAATTGTAGATGTCCATTTGAGTTTTTTTTACCCATTTGACCTAAAAAGTCAAGAAATGAAGAACATGACGAAACTTACAAGAACAAGGAAGATGGAGAAGATGATTAAGAGCAAATTGAAGCTTGGATTAATTCTTGAATTACAGCATATTGAAGCCTTGATGATTCCTTGATAATCTTCTCCTTTAAAGTTTGTTAAAAACACAAGATAGACACAAATGAGTTGTCTGTGAAATGAACGTGGGCTTAGAGGTCCGCCTACTTGTGGATCAATATTATCCACAAGTGGGTATTTTGTTCCCCTTTTCAACTTACAACTTAACGCACGAGTACCCGTTTTAACTAAGGGGGATATTTTTGGAATCCTTATCTTAAACCATTCAATATTCTATTATTTTTATCTATTTTTAGTATAATTTTATCAACTCATTAAATAACTATTTTTTAGTCATTTATATCAATATCTAACATATATACATATATATATTTTATTCAATTTATTTAAATTATTAACATACCATGTAAGCGTGCGTCTAGGCCCTTTTTGAGGATGTTACACAGAGGTCAACCAAAATGGCTCTTACAAACTGATGACACTGGAAGGAAGAGAAATAGAAAGGACTTAGCACGCCACAAACCTTAAGCGATGCTACCAATAATAGGTAAGACTACACTTTACCGTTTCTTGCTTTGTAAGGTCTCGTAAGACCATATTTAATTAAGTTAATGAGATGAACCACTTATTGAACCATTCGAATCATGATAATTGACACATTGTGGCCCCCATTTAGGCCATTTAGCAATTTATCGCATGCCACACTCAAGGCCGAATCATGATAATTGACACATTATGGCCCCACTTCAGGCCATTAAGCAATTTATCTCAGGCCACACTCAAGTCCGAATCATGATAATTGACATATTGTGGCCCCACTTTAGGCCATTAATTTATCGCATACCACACTCAAGACTACGACGAGGAGAGTCGCGATCCCTCAACCTTACCTGCCACACTCAGGCAAAGTCAATTTGATGAGAACCATTGTTACTTGCCACACTCAGGCAAAGTCAATTTGATGAGAACCATTGTCACTTGCCACACTCAGGCAAAGTCAATTTGATGAGAACCATTGTCACTTGCCACACTCAGGCAAAGTCAATTTGATGAGAACTAATATTACTTGCCACACTGGGGCAAAGAAAATTCGATAATAACTACCGTTATTCGCCATGATAAAGCAAAGCAAAATCAAGAAGAACTAGTGAAAGAAAAATTCGATAATATGGTCAAGTCAGATGATACCTGTTGGAATATGCACGCTAACACGAACGAGTTAATGGCACTGCCGATGAGGTATAGGCCTATTAGATCACACACCAAGTATTGATTCCGGCAACACGATCAAGCAAAAGAGAGGAGAAGGCCAAAATGGGTTTTGGCAGGATGGTACACGGGCCGTGTCCAGTCCAACATACACGAGGCGTATTAGCCCAATTCAAGGTCGTGTAGTTTGGGCCTACATGGGCCGTGTTGTGCTTGTTAGACACGGGCCATCTTAGCCCAATTGGGGCCGTGGACTTTGGGCCTACACGGGCGTGTTGACCAACACGGGCCGTGTACGTCTCCTGTAACAGCAGAATTAACAGCCTTAAACACTTGGTTTAATGGGCTTAACTTCTCATAATTGTGGTAGACAAAGAGACCACGAGTTATCTGCTCTAAGTGAGGCTTTTTGCTTACACTTTGTCTCTTGGTTGATACTAGAACTCTCTCTCACTTGTTCATCTTGTTCTTGGTGTTCTTGAGCACAAGAAGCAAGATATACATACACTTGGTTGTTGTTTTGGTGATTGTTCATCAACAAACTAGCATTTGGGAATCAAGGAAGCTCGGGGTGGACAACACTAGAGGGATTCTACTTGGATTCTTAGCTTCTTGACAAGAAAGGTTTTTCTTTGTGACTTGCATTGAGGTATAAATCTTTCTTCCCATCTTGTTTATCTTTTAGTTGCAATTTCATTGTTAGATGTTGGTCCATGGGAAGTATTCGTTGTTTGGCACCGACTTTTGTTATATACTTTGCTTCCGTTGCTACTTGATTTTGCCAAACGAATAGCTTTAGTGGTATCATAGCCATATCTAACATGGCTTTGCACTATTGAGTCTAGAAAAACCATAAAAGTGTTTTGGATGAGAAAAGTGTTTTCTTAAAATTGGTTTTTCATTGAGACTCTTGTTGTGCTAGAATAGATTTATTCGTAGTCTTGTTAATATTTTAGTTTTTATATTTATATATTTGTTGTAGCTTGGCATGAAGTGTACACAAATATATACTTATAAATGTATATATGAATATGTGTCTCAAAAATGGTTTGGTACACTAATGCATATGTACAAGGATTGTCTTTTGGTGCATTTGATGTTTTGACAATCTTAACTAAAATATAGATATATATTTATATATCATGGTTGTGTGTGGCACACCATGTTTCTATTTGATATGTTTGGTTTGATTCGGTAACAAGATATGCCCTTAGACCTATGTGTTGTGGTGATTGATTATTTTCGTTTTTGACGGCCTGCGTGCTGTATTGTTGTAACAATATTAGTTTATTTATTTATTGGTGCGGCTTGCACGCCGTTTCTTTTATTCTATATATTTGTATAAATAACATAGGATTGCGACCTGCGTGTCGTTTATATATATTCTATGTATTTGTATATAGTATAGAATTAAAACCGGAATAGTCAACGGGAGTCATGGTGATGACGTTTTGGCGAGAAGGAATCAACATGCTATTGGAAGTGTTGGATTCAGTGGGAGCTCACCCAACGAGACCATATCTTGTCTTTAGATTTTTGGCCTCGATTTCCCCGTTGTGGCTCACGGGGAAAACGCATAGGAATTTTGGGCATGTTACCGAATCATATATATATATATATATATTTGTATGGTTGTATTTTATTTTTCTATGCATGGATTAGGATTTGCTAGACAATTTTTCTATAAAATTAAATAAAATACAATGTTTGTTAAAATGGTTAACAATTGCGCGCGAATAGAATTGACAAAGAAAATATAAAAATGGTATCATATTAAAAATGCTTAAAATTGTTTTGACACTTACTTTGTTAATTCACAAAAGGGTTTTTATAAGCCGGAAACAAAATCCCGTTTTTCAAAATGTAAATCACGCACCATCCATAAGATGACACCACCCGAATCTAACGAAGCAAGGATGATTGTCGAGCTAAGCACGAGTCATTCCTTGTATAGTTGTGTGGAAAGTGAGTGGGGTAACTTGTATGATTGGTTGTCGAGCTAAGCACGAGCCAATTAATGGTCGAGAGTGCCACCCGTGTGTCTTGTCGGACGATTTACAATTCTAGTATATAATTCTTGGTTAGTTGTTGAGCTAAGCCCGAGCTAAACAAAAATTATATATTAAGATTGGTGTACGATAGGGATCAAACATGCCAACCGACATAATAGATGTCAACGGATCCCGCAAGTGTCCAAGAGTTGTAATAGAAATTACAATTGGTAAAATGGTTGCCGGCCTAAATAGCCTCGCCACGTGATCCGCGGTAAACCCGTCACGGTGCGAGGTGAAATAAGGTTCTTAACCCTTGTTACAAATAAATTGTTTAGGTTAAAACTATGGGTACTTATTTCAACAAGGATTTCCAAACTAACTAAACCTACTTTGCTATTTTAGATGGCATCTTCAAGCAACACCAACACCACCAACCCTTTTTCGCTTAGTGTTTTCCTTGAAAAAGAGAAACTCAATGGTAACAACTTCTTGGATTGGTTTAGGCAACTTAAAGTTGTCTTACGCCAAGAAGGGAAGATGGTTACCATAGAGGAGGCCCTACCCGAGGCTCCTGCTGCCAATGCCACTCGGGCTATCCGAGACGCTTATGAGAAGCGTGTCAAGGATACCGAGGACATTACTTGCCTCATCCTAAGTACTATGATCCCCGAGCTCCAAAAGCAAATGGATCATTTGAGTGCTTTTGACTTGATCGCTCAGCTTAAAGAAATGTTCCAGCAGCAAGCGAGACAAGAGAGGTTTGAGTGTCTTAAGACGGTACTTGGTAGTGAGATGGCCGATGGTGGGAATGTGAGTGCTCACGTGTTGCGCATGAAAGCAAACGTGGAGTGCATGGAACGACTCGGATTTACTATAGGGTGGGACCTAGCTGTGGATTTGATCCTATGGTCCCTGCTCACCGCGTATAATCAATTCGTTATGAGTTATCATATGCATAGTATGGATAAGTCCATTATGGAGCTTCACGGTATGCTTAAGACAACCGAGTCTAGCATGACCAAAAATAAGCCCGCCGTTCCAAATCCCGTTCTTGCTATAAGGGAGGGGCGAATCAAGAAGAAGAAGAGATCCGCTTATACCCCTAAGGGTAAGGGGAAGGGGAAGATTGGCGCTGCCAAGTCTAGCCCCGCTTCGGAGGGTAAAGGCAAGGGGAAGATGGTTCCCCAAGCCAAAACTCCGAATGATGCGGAATGCTTCTTCTGTGGGAAGAAGGGCCATTGGCGCCGTAACTGCCCGGGGTACCTAGAAGGTCTTAAGAAGCTCAAGGGGTTGAGCATCGAAGGAACTTCCGATTCAGGTACGTACATGATTGAACTCCATCATACTTCTACATCTGGTAGTTGGGTATTAGATACCGGCTGTGGCACTCACGTTTGTAATATTGTGCAGGTGCTAAGGACAAGTAGAAGGATGGAGAGTGGCGAGCTTGACTTGATAATGGGAAACAAGGAGATTGTCCCGGTCAAGGCTCGAGGAGAAGTTGAATTATCTTTTAATTCCGGTTTTTCCATATTATTATTGAACGTATGCTATTCGCCGTTTGTGGCACGAAACATTATCTCTTTTCATGCATTACACGACAATGGTTTTGGTTTTTCTTTTGACAATCGGCTTATTGTTTGTTTTAAAAATGATATTTGTTATTTTAAAGCTTATCCTTGTCGTGGTATTTATGAAGTAGATGTGTACGTTAGTGATAATCGTTCAATCATGAATATTGATTCAACGTCTAAAAATGGTTTAGACAAATTGTCTTTGTGGCATGGTCGACTTGGCCATATAAACAAGACTCGTATCGCCAAGCTCCAAGCGGATGGGATCTTGGAATCATTTGACCACGAGTCAAATGAAGTATGCGAATCTTGTTTATTAGGCAAGATGACTAAAGCACCCTTTTCGGGCGTGAATGAGAGGGGTAAAGACTTATTGGATATTATACATTCCGATGTGTGTGGTCCATTTAAGCACATCACAAGAGACAATTCTAGATACTTCGTTACCTTTATAGATGATTATAGTAGGTATGGGTATGTCTACTTGGTTAGACAAAAGTCCGGGACCTTTGAGGTCTTTAAGACTTTCCAAAACGAAGTAGAGTATCAATTGGGAAAAAAGATTAAGATACTTAGATCCGATATGGTTGGTGAGTATCTTAGTCAAGAGTTTCGTGATCATCTTAAGGGTTGTGGAATTATCTCACAGCTTACACCTCCTAGGACGCCACAATTAAATGGTGTCGCCAAGAGGAAGAACCGAATATTGTTAGATATGGTTCGGTCTATGATGAGTCACACCTAAGTGCCTATAAGCCTTTGGGGTTATGCACTTGAAACAGCAACAAGAATCCTTAATCTCGTTCCAACGAAGAAGGTCGAGAAAACACCTTTCGAGATGTGGCATGGGAAACCTCCCGTTCTTGCCTATCTAAAGGTTTGGGGTTGTCAAGCCTACGTACGACGTGAGGTAGATGACAAGTTAGAGCCTCGATCCGAAAAGTGTTATTTCATCGGATATCCAGCTGCGGGTATTGGATATATATTCTATAAACCTTCCGAGAACAAGGTTTTTGTTGCTCGGAGGGCGGTCTTTTTAGAAAAAGAATTAGTATCCAATCAGCAAGGCGGGACTAAGATTGATCTTGAAGAAATTCAAGAGTCAACGGATGAAAGACCTGACGTTGGCACTAGCCAACAACCTAGTGAGGTTGAGTCTGAGCATGACAATGCGGAGACTAACGTACATCCGTTACCTCCCCGTAGATCTGGTAGAACTCGTCATGAGCCAGAGAGATATGGATTTCTCATATCCGAGGGCGACGAGTTATTGGTGGATCTTAATGAGCCCACCAACTACCGGGAAGCGGCAGCGGGCTACGAGTCTGCTAAATGGAAAGAGGCAATGGATAACGAGATGTAATCCATGGAGGATAACCAGGTTTGGGAACTGGTTGATCCCACACCCGGTTGTAAACCAATAGGGTGTAAATAGGTCTTTAAGAAGAAGACCGACATGGATGGAAAAGTCAACACTTTCAAAGCCCGACTGGTGGCTAAAGGTTTCACCCAGACACATGGTGTCAATTATGATGAAACTTTCTCCCTAGTGGCCATGTTGAAATCTATTAGGATACTTTTGGCAATCGCCGCATTTCATGATTACGAAATATGGCAAATGGATGTCAAAACCGCCTTCCTTAATGGGAAGCTTTCTATTAGGATACTTCTCGGGTTGAGTCAAAGTACATACATTGACAAAGTCTTGAAGCGGTTCAAGATGGAGGACTCCAAGAAATTAAATCATCCTATGTCGCATGGAGTGATATTGAGTAAGACTCAATGTCCTAGTTCTCAAGAGGAACTAGAAGTAATGAAGCGAGTACCATATGCTTCGGCCGTGGGCTCGATCATGTACGCCATGTTATGTACTCGTCCTGATGTGTCATGCGCTTTGAGCTTGACTAGTAGATATCAGGGAAACCCGGGGAAAACCCATTGGGTTGCGGTAAAGAACATTCTTAAGTATCTTAGGAGGACTAAAGAGATGTTCTTGATCTTTGGTGGTGAGGAAGAGCTGAAAGTAAAGGGTTACTCTGATGTTAGCTTCCAAACTGATAGGGATGACTGCAGATCACAATCGGGGTTTGTGTTCCTATTGAATAGTGGGGCTATTACTTGGAGAAGTTCAAAAAAAGACACAGTGGCTGATTCTACTACAGAGTCAGAATACATTGTGGTAAGTGAAGCTGCTAAAGAAGCTGCGTGGATAAGGAAGTTCATCCGAGACCTTGGAGTGGTTCCTAGCATATCCGACCCTATTGAGATCTTTTGTGACAATGAGGGTGCGGTAGCCTTAGCGAAGGAACCAAGAGCTCACAAGAGAACAAGGCATATACCTCGTAAGTACCACTTGATTAGGGAGATGATTGAAAGTGGTGAAGTCGCTATTAGTAGGGTAACCTCGGAAGGCAATTTGGCTGATCCGTTTACTAAACCATTGTCACAAGCTTCTCATGATTCTCACACTACGGCGATAGGTGTTAGATTTGCTCATGACTTGGTTTAGATTTAGTTTTAATTTATGTTTGGATCATTATGTATTTGGGAACATTAAGCAATAATGTTACTAATGTTTGTTTCGATTTATATAGTAGAGATCTATATATACGCGTGTTGTGGTTACTTACATTTAGTCTTTACTGTGTTCTATCTTTGCATGTTTAATTTCTTCCCTAGATTGTTTTACAATCTTTAAGTCTCCACAATCGGTCATACTTTGTGGGAAGGAAGTATGAACTAAGATTGAGGTAAGAATTGGTTTTGATAAAACGTGATTCTTGCCTATACTTGAAAGGGGTTTCAAGTGACTGGAGGACCCGCACCCGAGTTTACTTCATGGTTTTAGTTGTAACACCGGAAATCTCAAGCCATTTTTTTAAAATACGCCGCGGAAGCCTTTATTCAAGATTAAACATAATACATTTGTATTTACAATCGACAATCAACATTTGTTCACAAAACAAATCATCAAACAACTTGGTGTTACAAAGTACACATGGCTCGTTTCCATTTTAAAATACATATCAGAACGGGGTCAACTTTTCCTTCCACGAGCACCAACAAAACACAAACCTGCAAAAACCAGCAACTGAGGGGAATTAGCAAAAAGCTAAGTGAGAGGATACTACGACACATCAGCAAATAGCACGATCACAGAACATGCACAAACACAAGCCAAACAGTCCAGTGAACTCTAGAGGACCGGCGGTTCTGCCGAACCTACAACCAATGCAGGCCAAAGCAAAGGTTTACCGATAGCCCACCGCCAATTAGCACAGTTAGATCCCCTCCACTACAACGCATGCATGAGAGGGTCTACAACTGCTCAACCAATAGCGATCAGGCCCAGCTGAACTACTCACTTAGCTGGTCTCTAATCACAACCGAAAGCTCAACAATCAATCAAACACAAATAATATCTCAATCATGCAGTACATCAATAACAATCCATTATCAGACTAAACAGTCTATCAATCACAATCATAAGTATCACATCATTCACAATCATAACCTTTACCATCTGTGAGTTCACATCCACTCACCTCGTGATTTCAAATGCGTAACTCAGATATCTAATTTTACTGAGTCTTGGTGTTTCCTGAAAACACAGTAACAACGAAATCAGTCTCGAACTCATAAATATATCTGTCCACATATATTTATATCTCATTTTATAAAATATATAACTAACTTCAAATCATCAACAAACAAGAACATTTCCTGAATTTAGGTATCGGATCTCACAACCATAGGATTTCACTTCGTCGGATTCCCTACTCTCAGATTTCGGGTTTGTCGGATTTCAAGTTCCGGATTTAAGCATCCGATTCATCTATCGGATTTAAAATTATAGGATTTCAAAGTATAGGATTTCAAAGTGTAGGATTTCAAAGTATAGGATTTCAAACAATAGGATTTCAAAGTATAGGATTTCAAAGTGTAGATTTCAAAGTGTAGGATTTCAAAGTATAGGATTTCAAAGTGTAGGATTTCAAACTATAGGATTTCAAAGTGTAGGATTTCAAACTATAGGATTTCAAAGTGTAGGATTTCAAACTATAGGATTTCAAAGTATAGGATTTCAAACTATAGGATTTCAAAGTGTAGGATTTCAAACTACAGGATTTCAAAGTATAGGATTTCAAAGTATAGGATTTCAAAGTGTAGGTTTTTCTCATCTTCCCCAACACAAAATTTGTCAACCTCAACCTCCATGGATAATATTCCAAGTTTCACAAACTCTTTAAATCTTACCAAAAACATATATAAACAACTATAAACATGATTTTATGAATCAAGAACATCTTAAAACTCATCAAAACACCAAAATACATAAAACCCACTTATCATACTTTGAGCTTCAAGCTCCAACAATGGTGCTTCATCATATAAGCATGTAAATTAACAAGAAAACATGCCAAGATGATCACATACATATCATGAATATATTCTAACCTTTTTCTTGAATTAACAATCAACTATTCTTCAATCCACAGTTTCAAGTATGCACGTTTTGAGTTTCTTCAATAAGAGGTTTTCACACACATACACACAAACTTACACTTTTTACACTTTTGAAGATATGAGCAAAATGATGTACACGTATACACATATATTTCCAATTACAAAGCACGTGGTGTACTATTTAATTTTTTATTCATTTCACATGCATACAAACCTACTATCATACATACACCTACATACTTACATGCATACATATCTACATACATACAAATATCTTTCAGTAAACATTTCCCATATTTAATTAAAATCAAATAATCCTTTTAATTAATTAATTTACTAATCAATAATATTAATTAATTAAATTAACCACATAATTAATTTAATGCAAATAACACACACCACTAACCCGCTAATCAACAAGTCCGGGTTTGCGGGTGTTATAAATCTTCCCTCCTTTAGAGGATTTCGTCCTCGGAATCTCATAGCACACATGAAGCAAAAATATCAACCTTCCATAATCATTTCTGATTGTCAAGTCAATTGTAACTCATATGCATTTCCATCTTACCAACTTATAAAAATCTACACATTTCTATTATCTTTTAATCACCGGAGTTCAACAACTTCTCTTCCAATTCTCTTCTTCGAATCAATAATTGATTCACCGACTTGATAAACCTGTCTTTCAATCATTTTCTTTTACACTTACACAATTAAACAATATCAAACGTCTCTTGAATACTTGTTCACATTCACCCGTTTATCTCAATTTAAAGAATTTCACGTATCTTTCATTCACTACCTGTCATATATAAATATCCACATATTGTTTTCTTTCTTGCTTCCCATTAAAACATTACCATGATTCTCATATAACAATTTACAACTGATACGTTAACATCCATCCAATAGAAATCACATCACGTTTATCTAATCAGCTTGATTATGAATTCCACGAATCATCAAAATCCAACATATATAAACACAATTCATTCTTAATTATCTGCACAACTCTTTATACTCAACTATCCAATAAGAATTCAGTCGTACTGCTCGTCTCCCGTTTCAATTCTTGTAGTAAACTTATTTAGAAGTTTGATCAGATCTTTCAATTTCCATCAGAAGTTTCTAAGTATATAGCATTATTACTTCGATTCACCTTATCAATATATAATTCTGCTCAAAAGATCATGTCCCATTGGTGGTAATAACACTGGCGTTTCTTACTGAACAATCATAATCAGTCGTAATATATCTGGATTTCATCTCATGTAGTAAATTAGATCTGAACTCCATCGTATCTTGTCATTATCACCATTCTAGTATCTCTATCCGACTAAATAATTCATAAATCTCTGATATCCTGATTTGACTCATACACAATCATGTCATATTTCCACGAAATATATCTTGTTTACTCTTCTTGGTAAGTCATCAATACAATACTTTGTATAGCATTATTCAATTTTAGCCCTTCCAAATGCACTGGAAATTTAGATTCATAAATCTCCGTCAAAAAAAATCTCCAAATTTCAAGCATAGGCACATATACACAAGGTTCTATAAATCTTCAGTCCATATGTTTTGGCAATTGATTCCTCTTTGTTCTTCCTCGTATTTGATAATTTCAATCATTGATTCATTAACTTCCAGTAAAGGCAATATCAACTTTATCCACTAAATCATGTATACTTCACTTCACATAATACCAGTGTTATCATCATTAACTCCCTTGCATTTCAACCTTTCTAACAGCAATTTGTCTCTCCGAGACGATATCAAATTAATCATATATGCCTTTCTTTATAATCAACATTTCCATATAGTTAATATAAACGCATCTGCTACAACTTCCCAATCATGGGTTGAATCATTTCTCTCAAGAACCTTTAAATTTCGCAAGACATAAATTATTCCTCTAATTTGAAAGCATATCATCATATATTAATCCATCAAATATATTATCTCAACGTATCATAAATCTTCTCAAGTTCTTCCATCAATATCATAAATTATCTTCATTCATTAGGTTTATCAATAACTCGTAATTTCAGTCATACTTTTATCAAAACATTTCTTGATTATCACCAAATCCTTCCAATCTTCAGTAATCATCCACTTTCCTTCTTCTTTGCACAAACATATATATACACATATACAAACATAGAAAACAAGACGAGTCTTGCAACACATAACATAGCATACGATTTTAACTATTCTGATAACATTCTTCTTTGGTATTTCATACCCAATTCACATCATATCATGTATCACATTCCTACTATCACATCACTTACTATCATGGTTATCAGATAATTTCACAATTTAGATAACATATATTATCAATTATCTCTACTTCTAGAGAATCATACTCTTCAGAAGTAAGTATACACACTAGCACACATAGGCATCAAACATTCATAATTAACTCTGAAGTTAATAAATACACGTACGAGTATTGAGGTTATCAAAACGTACCCGTTATATCATCTTCGATAAATGTTCTACCCTCTTGATCAGGAGGGTTCTTTCTCTTTTGTCCACTTACTGATGAGGATCCCCCAGTTACTCCGACTCCTGACCCAGATCTTGTCTTTCTCTCAACTCGGCACTCGCCCACTCGGTGCCCCTCTTCTAAACAGTTCCAACAAACATTCCTTGGAAACTGGCAATCCTTAATTTGATGTCCAAACCGTCCATATCTGACACAACGTAGTGTTTGGGATGTGCAAGGTCCCATATGGTAAGACGTACAATTACCACACCATTGTGATCGTCGATTAGGCCCTCCAGACGTAAGCCTACGATTCTGATTATCCTGATTCTGTCTATTCTGCCTTCCTTGCCTTTGTTGATCATTATAATTTTCAAACCTTGATTTCTGATGGGAAATTCTTTCCCCACTCAATTTATTTCTTGCAATTAAATCTCCCTCAACCTCCATGGATAATATTCCAAGTTTCACAAACTCTTTAAATCTTACCAAAAACATATATAAACAACTATAAACATGATTTTATGAATCAAGAACATCTTAAAACTCATCAAAACACCAAAATACATAAAACCCACTTATCATACTTTGAGCTTCAAGCTCCAACAATGGTGCTTCATCATATAAGCATGTAAATTAACAAGAAAACATGCCAAGATGATCACATACATATCATGAATATATTCTAACCTTTTTCTTGAATTATCAATCAACTATTCTTCAATCCACAGTTTCAAGTATGCAAGTTTTGAGTTTCTTCAATAAGAGGTTTTCACACACACACACACACACACATAAACTTACACCTTTTACACTTTTGAAGATATGAGCAGAATGATGTACACGTATACACATATATTTCCAATTACAAAGCATGTGGTGTACTATTTAATTATTTATTCATTTGACATGCATACAAACCTACTATCATACATACACCTACATACTTACATGCATACATATCTACATACATACAAATATCTTTCAGTAAACATTTCTCATATTTAATTAAAATCAAATAATCCTTTTAATTAATTAATTTACTAATCAATAATATTAATAAATTAAATTAACCACATAATTAATTTAACGCAAATAACACGCACCACTAACCCGCTAATCAACTAGTCTGGGTTTGCGGGTGTTACATTAGTCACAAGTGACTCCGGATGGTAATAACATTTCATCCTTAAACTAGAGATACATGTGATCTCAAAGCATAGGTCTGCTTCGCTTTGATCGTTTTCTAACGTGGTCCGTAACTGGTCGTTATAAGGGAGATGATTGGGTAGAGTATTATCTATGTGGCGGGACTATGTAGTCGAAAGGTATTTGTTCCTCTATGTATAGAGAGAATATCCATGGGCCCCTCGATGATTGAGTGCTGATGTTTATATGCATGGCCGTGCTCAAGTTATATTGATGATGGACCAATGTTAACTTGGTTTGTTGGTCACCACTAATCTAGAATCGAGAAACATAATCGTGAATGATCTGAAGGTTGATTATATTTCATGCCTTGTGTTCACATTGGATATCGCGAACAAAGGGATGTACATGTTCATTTATCTTTAGGACAATCATTTTATGATTGGGGATCTTCTTAAGAGTGGCATTCCCTATACTAACTTGGGAGCATAGATGTCTTGCTAGATGCCGCTCTATGTTTGTGTTATTTTTCGTAGTCGTGTCACGTGCAAGTGGAAGTCTGTTGGAATATGGTCGCTGACACGAACGAGTTAATGGCACTGCCGATAAGGTATAGGCCTATTGGGTCACACACCAAGTATTGATTCCGGCAACACGATCAAGCAAAAGAGAGGAGAAGGCCAAAATGGGTTTTAGCCCAACATACATGAGGTATATTAGCCCAATTCAAGGTCGTGTAGTTTGGGCCTACACGGGCCGTGTAGATGAACACGGGCTATGTTGTGCTTGTTAGACACGAGCCGTCTTAGACCAATTGGGGCCGTGGACTTTGGGCCTACACGGCCGTGTTGACCAACACGGGCCGTGTACATGTCCTGTAACAGCAGAATTAACAGCCTTAAACACTTGGTTTAATGGGGTTAACTTCTCATAATTGTGGTAACAAAGAGACCACGAGTTATCTGCTCTAAGTGAGGCTTTTTGCTTACACTTTGTCTCTTGGTTGATACTAGAACTCTCTCTCACTTGTTCATCTTGTTCTTGGTGTTCTTGAGCACAAGAAACAAGATATACATACACTTGGTTGTTGTTTTGGTGATATTGCATCAACAAACTAGCATTTAGGAATCAAGGAAGCTTGGGGTGGACAACACTAGAGGGATTCTACTTGGATTCTTAGCTTCTTGACAAGAAAGGTTTTTCTTTGTGACTTGCATTGAGGTATAAATCTTTCTTCCCATCTTGTTTATCTTTTAGTTGCAATTTCATTGTTAGATGTTGGTCCATGGGAAGTATTCGTTGTTTGGCACCGATTTTTGTTATATACTTTGCTTCCGTTGCTACTTGATTTTGCCAAACGAATACCTTTAATACCATCCTCTTAACAAGCAACGAACATACACCATTCTTAAATACCATACCACTTCCGTTAGCTACAAAAAAAGCACCATCATTAGTCAGAACCAATGTCCGGCTCAAGTAAGAACAGCTGCTCCACGTCAAGTTGGGAGGAAGAAGCAATCTTATCCACAAAAGGAAAAGTGAGATTATCCAAGGCAGAAAAAGCTTTTTCACATCTAGCATCTGGAGAAGAATCGAAGTGCGGAATAGACTCCAAAGGAATGTCGCCAAAAAGACCCTCAAAATGAAACTTGGCAAGAGCTCTCTGAAAACCTTGGTCCCTACTAGCTATAATTACGCTCTTAAAAGGAATCATGAATTCCTTGCTCTGAGTCAAGAGACCCACCACATGGGGGATCAACTGGGAGATACTCTGTTTTTTCTCGGAAAGCCACCTTTGAACATCCGCCTTTAGTGCAAGATTTTCAGTGAGAAGGGCATAACGTTTATCAAAAAGCTTTGATAGTTTTTCTCTCCCTATCACTACATCTTCTTCCTTATTCTTAAGATCACCTTGTAAAACATGAACCTCTCTCTTGGCAGTCAGCAACTCATCTTCCTGTTTTTTGAACCTTTCTTTTTCGGACAACAGAAGTTTGCCTAGAAATTCTTCGTCACTCTTCCATTTCTTTTTTTCCTTGCTTAGTTTCTTAACTTGTTCCGTTAACGACCCAATATCACTAGTTTTTTGCCTATCAGCCTGGCACATTTATGAAGATGATCTTTTAATTTTTGTATCTCTTCTTGGTAAGCAATTTTAATTTGCTCCATCTTCTCAATACTACTGTTTCTCAGTTCCAAAGCAATTTTGGTCACAATACCTGTAACCTCTTCGACCTCTTTTTTGTAAAGACACAATCGGTGCACAATCTTGGAAGTAACAGACATAACCCCAAGAGAATGACTCATCTGAAATTTCGCAATACCATTATTGCTAAGCTTGCATATCATATTCCTCTCTCCAGGGGGATCACGGAAAAAATGAAGTCCCTGCGTTCTTCTTTAGATTCAAAGGAACATCCACGAGTAATATGCCAATCAGGTACAAAATGAGGGTACGATGGGATAGAGTCCAGCTAATACATATCACAAATAAAGACTCACCCTTTCCCCCAAGGAAGGGCACCGGGATAAGCTCTTTGTTTTGCCAAAGTTGGCTAATTCCACAATAAACCAACACAGATTCGTGTAGCCCATTTCTCAAATCCATTCTTATTTCCTTGGATATGAGTTCATACAAAGAAGCATCATACTCTTTTTCAGGGAAGATATTCCTTTTTAAGATGTTTTCTTTTGTTTCCCAAGACAGCAAGGACTTATCACCCTCGGGAATAATGGAATCATCCACATACAAAAATTTAGTTTTCCAGTTTTTCCATGACTCCCTAATTGTGAAGATGTCAACCTCTTTATGCATCTTCTCTACTGTATACCACCCCCAGGAACCGTGTTAACTTTAAAGATTCGTCTAAATAACCCTAGACAAGGGTCTTTACCCAAGCACTTGCACACTATTTCAAAAGCAACTATCTTATCGGTGCCCATAGGAGACATTGCAGTTATATGAATCCCATAAAATGTTAACAATGCACGGTAGAACCTGGTTAGGGGTATTCTAAGCAAGTTGGGTACATTGAAAGAGGCAATATGTAACATCCTCAAAACGGGCCTAAACGTGTGTGATCGTGATACGTCAATTATTTAATTTAATTAAATAATAAATATATATTTTAGAAAATGAGATAAAATATGAAAAATAGTAAATAAATGGGTTATTAAAAATATTAATAAAAATAGATAAAGGTTATAAAATATCGAGCGGTTTCAAACGAGGATTTCAAAAATATCCTCGTTAGTTGAAACGGTTAAACGGGAGATGGGTTGTAAGTTGAAAACGGGAACAAAATACCCACTTGTGGATAATAATACCCACAAGTCGGTCCAGCCTTATTTGCAATACACAGACACACACATACATATGTATACACACACACACCCTTACTTTTCTTCCTGTTCTTGCAAATTCAAGAAGAAGAAGTCAAGAGATATTAACCAAGCTAAGTTACAGCAACAAATTGAAGTCTTAATCCATCCTAGAACATCATCTTCTTTATCTCTAACCTTGTAAGCTCCAAATTTATCTCTTGTTCTTCATATTCTTGAATTTGGGTTTTTGAAAGAAAACTCACAAACCTTTGTTTCAGCAAAGAATTAAGCTTCTAATTGGTGTTACAAGTAGTTCCTAATCATCCTTTGATCATTGTAAGTTCATATTCATCCTTGTTCTTGGTTTTGCTCTTCCAAGACTTGAAATTCTAGGTTTCAAGTGGGTTCTTTGATTTAGCAATCAACAACTGAAATTTATGATTGAAATAGGTTTTAATATCATTTATAAGTGTATAGGAATCAATTTCATGAATTAAAGTAGTGTTCTTGATGAGTTCTGAATTTTGGCTCAAATGGGTCAAATACGGGTCAAACTGATTTTGACTCTCAAGAACTGAAATTTAGTGTTCTAATTGATCCTATAACTTGTTTGGATTGATTAGAACTCAATTGGTGCATTAGAAGTGGTGTTTTTGCACAAATCCAATATTTAGCCTAAATGGGTCAAAATGGCCAAAATGGCCTAAATCTGTTTTTACACATCAAGAACTGACTTTTAAGGTTCTAATAGGTTTATATGACTTGTATGAATTGATTAGAACATTGGTTTTTAATTGGAATGGTTGTTTTGCTTGAATTGGCTAAAATAGTGAAAAATAGGACATAAATAGCCAAGAAATTGGAAAATGATACCAAACGATGAGTTTAAAGGTTTTGGTCAGTTGCAACACCTTCAATACATCATATTAGGTGTATATGGTGTGTTGCAAGTGTTGGAATTGGTCTACACCAAGTTTTGGCCATTATGCGCACGTCTTTGTCCATTTAATTGTGATTTTCGTATGAATTAATTGGATAGAAGTTTTTAATGTTAGAAAGCTTCCACAAGTGTCAAATTGTCCTATGAAACACTAGAATTTTACCAAAATTGATTTGGAATTGAAATGAGCCAAAATAGGGTTGCTGTGCACAAAACAGACAATTGTTGCAGCTCTGCAGACTGGTCGCGGCGCGACACCCCTGCACACAGCTTTCTATGCTATCTTGTTCTACGTGTTCGCGTGTTGTTGCTTCGACTACTATAGTTAGTTAATAAATGGTTAAATAACATCATTAGAGTGTTGTTTCAAGTATCCTAGACGTTTCTCGCGTGTTCAAGTGATTAATGCATAAGCACTGGTATTATAGGTCGAGTTGACAATTCGTGAGCGCCAAAGCAAGGTCTTTGCTTATTCTAGCCTAACAGGTGAGTGCCTGATAACATAACGATTAATATATCTATAACATATATTAACAATGAATTGAATTGAATACCCAAATTTGTAAACAATTGATTAAGCGTTTGAATATGTTGTTGAAAGGTTGTATACCTTGTAGTATGTATGATAAATGATTATCAGGATATTATACGCACTTGATTAAGTGTAGTTTGTAAAGCATGACGATGCTAGAATTAACATGTTGACACAGTATGATACGCACTTGTTCAAGTGTAGATTGTATAGCATGATGATGCTAGGCTTAACTTATTGATATACAAAAGCATGCACTTGATTAGGTGTTTGTTATGATGATAGATATATATATATATATATATATATTATTGCGTGCGCGCAATGAAGTAAAGAATGAATGGCATGATGATGCTAGATATTTTGATTGATATAAATAATATGCATCTGTTTAGGTGTATGTTATGTGGATATGATTATGCATTGATTGATGATTCGATTGAATCAGATTATCAATTTGTGATCGGTACGGATCCTTATGGACAAAGCTGTCCTGGACATAGCTGTCCAATATAAGAACAAAGCTGTTCTACTTACGGACAAAGCTGTCCTCTTCGGGTATAGCTTATGCTATACAACAGAAGAATCTGTTGATTCTGAAACGCAACGGTGGACGCTTTATAGCTCCCCCACCGGCGCGGTTGATGTGTCTGGTACCCCAGTTTGGTGCATTGAGCCGGGTTCGCTACCCTGCGAGATATGCTACCTCCTGACTACGACAGCTCATCGCGAGATGCTAGGATAGAACTATTTGAGCATGATTGAGGATATGTGGTATGTTTATATTGATTGCATGCTATCGTGTACTCACTAGCTATTATAGCTAACAGATACTACTCTCCACATGTGCAGGTGTTCCTTAGGTTGTGAGCTCGGGTGCCTGCGGGTAGTTGCATGTTTTTAGGAGGAACACTGGATTATGTTTAAAACTCTGTTATATTATGTTTATGTTTGTTTTAAGATAATGGTCGATCGGTTATGTATCCGTAACACCAAATGTCGTATGTGGCAACATTTTGACTGTTTATACAGTTTGCCACGTGTTTTTACTTCCGCGGTTTGAAAACTTAAATTGTATTTTAAAAATAAAATTTTGGTTCTCAAAAGCACGGTGTTACACAATATATATAGCTACTTTACAATTTGGAGCATACCTAGCAGTATCTTCATCCACAGGCCTAATGGGATTAAATTCGCCCAGGCAGTAATCATTAACAAACTTTTCAAATGAGGCAGGATGTAACTTGCAAAACGTTGAGTCTACCATGAGGAATAAGGAGATTAGAAAACTCAAACCTTTAGTTGGAAGAATAGATCTGGTCTCTTTTTGTTGTGCAAGAAAACCACTCCCCAAAAGAAACTTGAAGAACTTGGAAAGGGAAAAGAGATGAAAAAAAAACAAGTAGATTCCGACGAGTCGGTCACTTCTCCTGCTCACATCGCACGAGTAAGATCTTCATCTTCATCTCCACCTTGCTCATACTCATTAATGAAAAAAAATTCTGATTATCTCGACCAGCAAAATTGCCGATTGCTTTGAAAGGGTATTTGGTAAAACTATAGCAATGGTCTGTCAAACAGTGATGGAGGCGGCAACTAGGTATATGTTGGGGAGATAATCACTTCACCCTAATAATCAACTCTGCCTATCCTAAAACATAGAATTTGATGATAACAAAACCCTACAATCAGTATGACTTAGAAAGAATTCAAACATGTGTTGTTTGAATTAGTTTATGTAAAAATATGCTAAGTGTGGAACCATCAGCTGAGGAAAATAAGCCATCAGCTGAGCATCAGATCCTACTCAAAGTATCAGTCAAAGGATATCAGCCAAGGAGCATCAGATGAAGAAAACAAGTAAAGAAGACCATCAGCTGAAGAAAACAAACTATCAGCTGAGCAAAATTGTTGATCAACTGAGGAAAATATTCCATCAGCTGAGTGAACAAATTGATCAGCTGAGTGAAGAAATTGATCAGCTGAGTGCCTACTCTATCAGCTGAGTAAACAATTGGATCAGCTGAGGCCCAGAGCAGCAGCTAAGTAAGTCTTCCTTTACACAAGTCATCTCCCCACATAAACTGATGTATTTGATTGATCAGCTGAGCATTCTTGATAAACTGATTATGCAAATACTTGAGCTTATGCTCTCTTAAGCTTACTATTGATCAGTTGAGCATCTATATGCTCAGCTGAGCAATATGTAT
This sequence comes from Dittrichia graveolens, assembly GCA_038502395.1. Taxonomy (NCBI): domain Eukaryota; kingdom Viridiplantae; phylum Streptophyta; class Magnoliopsida; order Asterales; family Asteraceae; genus Dittrichia; species Dittrichia graveolens. Next base: position 56,148,939 of record JARJIL010000009.1, on the reverse strand, counting down.
CAACTGAGTCCTAGCAAAAAGTGATCAACTGATATATTTTGTCAACTGAGTAGTGAATATCAGAGTTCCTAGTACAATCTGTTAGTTGAGACGTGAAATATGTCAAATCTACTCTATCTTTGCAGATTGTAAGTCATATGTAAAAGACAAAACATGTGTTGTTCTATTATTCCTTAGATCTTTGTTTGTAAAAGTAAAAATGCACTTTTTGGATCAAGTATGAGACAAAAAGGTTTGATCTTATCCTCAGGAAAAGGATAATGATACCTCAAACAGACGAAGATCTTGAAGATTTGTTCAAACAACTAAGTGTGGCTGGCAATCCCATATTTGGTAAAGTCAAATCAATCAGAAGCATGCTGTTGATTAAAGTACAATCATGGAAAGGGAAAGATACTTCTACACGACAGTAGATGTGGGCATTAATATTTTATATTGTAATGGGTTGCACTTTTGCAGAAAAGTACAATTACTTTTATCAAACATTTGATTAAAGTAACTTTACTTTTCACCCATTACCTTTACAATTAAAATATTATATTTCCACGTCCTCTTTGTCTCTTACCTTCATGAAACCGTAGTCACCAAGACTTCTATATATACTCATGCATGGTGGACATGCAAAAAAAAAAAACAACACACAATATAACATAGTGAAGTCTCTACTACACAGAAAGAAAGTCTCTACAAACATTTGTTGTTGCGTACTCAATCTGAGACTAACAACTGGTATCAGAGCAGGTTAGATAATCAATATCTAGATAAATTTTGCTTACTCTACAACCGCTTCTACCGTTCTCAATATGGCCTCATCCGCAAACAACATGAATATCTCAAACACTGGGTCCTTAACAAGATGTCCCATGTTTGATGCTGAAAATTTCTCCATGTCGAAAAGTAGAGCATATCTTTTCCTATCCACCCTTGATATCCAAATGCTTGAAATAGTCACTGATGGTCCTTATGTTCCAACATCAGTGCTATCCATTCCATCAGAATCTGAAGGTCAAACCTCTACAACTGAAAGAATCATAACCAAACCCATGCATCTGTGGATAGATGAGGATAAGAGGTTGGTTAACCTAGATGTTAAGGCTAGATCAGCTCTTGTCTCTGCACTTCCTAATGAAATCTATCATCAAGTGCTTAACTGTTCTTCTGCAAAAGAGATGTTAGATACACTCACAGTTGCATATGAAGGGACTGAAGAGGTAAAGGAGAACAAGAAGCTCCTCCTCAACAGAGAGTATGAATTCTTCTTTGCTCAAAAAGGTGAGAGTCTTACACAGACATACACCAGGTTCAACTGCCTAGTTAATGACTTGAAAAGGGCAGACATAACCAAGAGCAACTTTGTTTTGGTAAACAAGTTTCTAGACTCCCTCCCTGAAACATAGGATCACTTTGTCACTGTTCTAAGTCATAGTGAGAAGATTAAGGGAATGTCTCTAGTTGCTCTCTATGGCAACTTACTCAACCATGAGCAATCAGTCAAGCAAAGGAAGTTGTCATCCAAAGAGATGAAGGAGGTAGTGAAAGCTGCACCAACTGCCCTTGTATCAAGAGATACAAAGATGAGAAGCTTTGCAGCTATTGATTCTGGTTCTGATGAAGAAGGAGATGGAGAGGAGAGTGCTGGAGAAAGCGATGAGGAGAAGGATTGTGAGGAAAGTAATCTGGAGGAGTTGGTTGAAGGTGTAGCTATGTTGGTTAAGAAGTTCAGACCTTTCAAGAAGGGAAAGGGTGTCAAGAGGTTCAACAAGAGGTCATCAAAGTTTGTCAAGCCCAAATCCACTTTTGATGCCTCCATAGCATAGTGTTATAAGTGTGGAAAGATTGGCCACATAGCCAGTGACTGTAAGTCCAAATATAACACTGGTTCTTCATCTGTGCAAAAGCAGGAGGGCAAGATTGATTATGAAGCCAAGTATAAGAAACTCATTGCTGCTGTCCTTGACAAGAAGAAGAAGATAGCCCAGGGCCAAGTTCTTGTTGCTGAAGAAGAAGATTGGGCAGAAGAAGATCTCTCCTCAGATGAAGATGAGGTGATCTCTGCTTAGTTTTGCATGATGGCCAACAACAAAGATGGTAGTTCCTTTGATGAAGACATGAAAAAGGCTGCAAAAGCTTGTTCAACTACCAACTGGGATCCTTCTTCTATGTATCAGGTTGCAAAATTTATTTACTATGATGATAATGAGAAGATGCTATGTTTGATTACTTGTGTATTGATTTCCTATATGCTATTCAAAGAGAGAAGAAGCTAAAACTAGAAGTAGAATCACTAAAGGAAAAGTTAATTCTTAAGGATGAGGAACTTAAGCAAATAACAATCTTAAATGATGAACTAGCTAATCAGAAGATACTTAATGAGATCTTAGTAAAAGAAACTAGTGAAGCAACCAAAAAGTTTAATGACCTCCAAAAAGTAGTAAAGTCTTGGTGTGTATCTGCAGAAAAGACCACTCAGTGTGTCAAGGAGCAGATACCCAAACAAGTTCAAACTATTATTGGTGGAAATTACTCTAAAGCTGCTAACTATGTTGATTCTAGTAAGAACCTTAATATCTTAGACAAGGCTGACATTTTGCCACAGACCTTTCACAAGACTGTTAAAGGCAAAAGTGTGTTCACAAATAAGTTTGTTAGAAGCAAGAGTTCCCACTCAAAAGAATCAATTATTCCTTCTGTTGAATCATCCTCTAGTAAGATTTCAGAATGTAAAAATACTAATAACACAAAGTCAAAGGATGTGATTAAAGGAAAGGAATCATTAGTTGATACCTCAGAGAATTATGTTGTCAAACCTTGAAAACAGATGACTTAAGTCTTAGCATTTCACAAACTGAAGAATCATTAGCTAATACTACTCCATCAACTGATAGGTTAGTAGATGATAAATGCTCAGCTGATAACCTGTCAGCCGATCATAGCTCATCTTCTAAACAATCAGTTGATCTAGAAGTAATCAACTCTCTTTCAATAGAAGAAACTATGAGTAAAAAAAATGATGTTCACATTGTTCCCATTTCTGCCACTCCAAAGATTGGTCAAAAACTTTCCAAAAACAAAGATCAATCTAAGGTGCCTGTGAATAAAGACCTAAGAAATTTACAGGATAAGCTTCATAAGTTGAATGGTCAAGTTAGTCAAATGATGACTAATAAGAAATCTCATAGGCATTCAAACCATGCTGTTCAATGCTCGAAGGCCACAAAATCTCAAAAATGTTATAAATGTGGAAGCAAAGAGCATAAGGCATTTGAATGTTCTTTAGAAGGGAATTCAAGACAGCGGACTTGTGATGATAACTTAGTCACTCCTCTCATACATAAGAAACCTGAGATGAAGTGGAAAGCTAGGTGCATTCCACAGGGATCCACTAAGTAGTGGATTCCTACTTGTGTCACTAACTCTTCTTTCATTCAAATCTGTGCAGGGTGTTGGTTCTTGGTTTCTTGACAGTGGATGTTCAAGAACGATGACAGGTAACAAGGCTTTTCTCAGTAACTACAAGAAAGAGAAAGGTCCAAGGGTGACCTTTGGTGACAACAACCATGGGCAAACTAAAGGCTATGGTGAGCTTCATAATGGGAACCTCAAGCTGTCCAAAGTTTCATATGTCAAAGGGCTGAAATATAATCTCATAAGCATAAGTCAATTGTGTGATGGAGATAATGAAGTCCACTTCACAAAGACAGGAGGCTCCATCATAAATAAAGAAGGTAATACAGTGCTTAGTGCGAAGAGAACCAAGGATGTGTATACACTTGACATGTCCTCTGGTGACCCTTCAAAGGAAACATGTTTGTACTCCAAGAATAATGAGGATACAAACTGGTTGTGGCACTAGAGGCTTTCCCACCTAAATTTCAAAAACATCAACAAGTTGAGCAAGGGTGAACTTGTGTCAGGACTACCTTCACTGACTTATCTTAAGCCTAAACCTTGCACTGCTTGTGAGAAGGGAAAGCAACATAAGACATCATTTACATCCAAGCAGTCCTTCTCAATTACAGAACCTTTCTATATGTTGCACATGGATATCTTTGGTCCTGTTGCAACTACAAGTATTGGTGGAAGTAAGTATGCTCTTGTATTTATTGATGAATTCTCAAGATATACTTGGGTTTTCTTTCTTAAAGCAAAGAGTGAGGCTGCTGAAGAGATTATCTGTTTTATCAAGAAAATGGAAGTGTTGAATGGCAATCTGGTGAGGAGTCTTAGAAGTGATCATGGGACTGAATTCAGAAATCAAACTTTGGAATCTTTCTGTGATGAGAAAGGGATATCTCAAAACTTTTCTGCTCCAAGAACCCCACAACAAAATGGTGTAGCTGAAAGAAGAAATAGAACATTGATTGAAGCTGCCAGAACCATGTTGTGTGAAAGTGGGTTACCCTTTAATTTCTGGGCTGAGGCTGTAAGTTGTGCTTGTTTCACACTGAAAAGGTCCCTTATTATCAAGAGGCACAACAAAACTCCATATGAAGTTCTCAAGGGAAGGAAGCCAAGCATCAGCTTTCTGCATATCTTTGGTTGTCAATGTTTCATACTTAATCAAAAAGATCAATTGCAGAAGTTTGCCCCTAAAGCTGATGAAGGAGTGTTTGTAAGTTACTCAGTAATTTCTAAAGCATACAGAGTATACAACCTCAGAACCAAAGTCATAGAAGAATCCATCAATGTAAGTTTCAATGAAAATGACTTTTTTGCTTCTTGTTCTTCTAATCATGTTTCAGGTGAAGCATTTAATGATCTTATGCAAACTGGAGAAGTTCCTTCAGAGCAAGTAGATCCCTCTCCACCAGCTGCTCATGATATAGATGAACCTGTTCCTATCCAAACTTTTAACTATGTACAACCATCCTCATCCAATCCTATACCTCTACTAAATCATGTGGAAAATGACTCAACATCATTGGATTCCAATTCCATATCACTCATTACCTCTTCAGTAGAGATACCGACAGATTGCAATAATGAAGTTATATAAGCCACTCAAAATGAACTCATTTCTACTGCTGATAGCCAACATGTAACTTCTTCTCCCCAAATCCAAATGAATCCCAATACCCAAGAAATCCAAAAAGCCTTCAAAGACCTCAAGCACCATCCTCATAATTTGGTAATAGGCAACATAGATGATCCAGTTAGAACAAGATCAAAAGCTTGCAACATCTGCATGTATTCTGGATTTGTCTCAATAATTGAACCAAAGAAGGTTGATGAAGCTCTCAATGATCCCCACTGGGTGTCTGCCATGCAAGAGGAACTGGCAGAATTCAAAAGAAATAATGTATGGACTTTGGTACCCAAACCAAAGGATAAATCCATCATTGGAACAAAGTGGGTGTTCAGAAATAAGCTAGATGAAAATGGGCAAATCATCAGAAACAAAGCACGGCTAGTCGCACAGGGTACTGTCAAGAAGAAGGTATTGATTTTGATGAAACCTTTGACCCTGTTGCAAGATTGCAAGATTGGAAGCTATCAGACTATTCCTAGCCTATGCTGCCTTCAAAAGCTTCAAAGTGTTTCAAATGGATGTGAAGAGTGCATTTCTGAATGGAGATTTAAAAGAAGAGGTGTATGTCAAACAACCTCCTGGTTTTGAGGAGTCAAACTTACCTGATCATGTTTACTTTCTAAACAAAGCTTTATATGGTCTTAAGCAAACTCCAAGAGCCTGGTATGATACCCTCTCTTCTTTTCTCATTAACAAAGGTTTTACAAGAGGATGCATAGATAGCACTTTATTTATTAGGAAGTACAAAGGTGATGTGATACTTGTGCATATATATGTAGATGATATAATATTTGGGTCTACTAATTTGGAACTATGCAAAAAGTTTTCTAAACTCATGTTTGATAATTATCAGATGAGCATGATGGGTGAGTTAAACTATTTTCTTGGTTTGCAAATTAAACAAGAGGTTGATGGTATTTTCATTCATCAACCAAAGTATGTCAAAGAGTTACTCAAGAAGTTTGATTTTGAAAATTGTTCTTCAATGAAAACACCTATGTCTACCTCTATCAAGTTAGGAAAGGACACTGATGGCAAATCAGTGAACATTACTACTTATAGAGGAATGATTGGGTCACTTTTATACCTCACTGCAAGTAGACTAGATATAATGTTTTCAACATGTCTCTATGCAAGATATCAAGCTGATCCTAAAGAATCACATCTTGCTGCTGTTAAAAGAATATTCAGATATCTTAAAGGAACTCCTAATCTTGATCTTTGGTACCCCAAAGACTCAGATTTTGAGTTAGTTGGATATTCTGATTCTGATTTTGCAGGATGCACATTAGACAGAAAAAGTACTTCAGGTGGTTGTCAACTTCTAGGAGGAAGATTGATTAGTTGGTCTAGTAAGAAACAGAATTCGGTGTCAACATCCACTGCAGAGGCAGAATACATTGCTGCAGGAAGCTGTTGTGCTCAAATTTTGTGGTTACAAAATCAACTACTTGACTATGATATGAAGTTTGAAGACACCCCAATTCTATGTGACAATACTAGTGCAATCTCCATCTTAAATAATCCAGTCATGCATTAAAAAACAAAGCATATTGAAATCAGACATCATTTTCTTAGAGATAATGTGCAAAAGAAGAAAGTAACTTTGCACTACATCAACACTGATTTACAACTTGCAGATTTATTCACAAAGCCATTAGATGAAGCAAGGTTCAATTTCCTAATATCCAAACTAGGTATGCTTAATTTTTAGTTTAGAATAGTGGTAATTTAGTTTGTGTTAATTTATAAGTGTTGAAAATTATAAGTTACTTCTTTAAGCATATCTAAGTCTTACCTAATTTGTGTAAACCGAGTAACTAGGCTCAGCTGATACCTATCAGCTGATCAAATTTACTTAGCTGATCACTTTAAGATAAGGAAGACATGCTCAGCTAAGTACTTTACTCGGCTGATACCCAAAATTTTCACTATTAGCTGATACCCATCAACTGATACACTCCTATGATCAGCTGATGATTCTACACTTAGTAAATTTTCACTTTTTACACTCATTTAATGCTTTTTAACCCTAGTTATTTACTCCGTTTGTCAGATTTCATTTAATAGCTAATTAATTTGTTTTCCGTTAGATCTTTTGTCAGTATCTAACGATCTCTGTTAACTAACCTTCATAAATATCCCCATTTCTCTCTCATTCACCTTTACCTGTTCAAACTTTCTAAATTCCCTCTCTCTTTCTACAAAGAACTCCCCTACCTTCTCTCTCGATACTCACTGTTCATCATCCCTACCAAATGGCCACCTATATTCCAGACCCGGTTGTTAACCCTGGTGAGAATGTTGCACCCAATCAACCGATGAATATAACTCCCAACAACATTCTACTCTGCACCACCATCCCTGCCTCGCGAGAAAACCAAGGTTATGAACCAATGGTTCAGTTCCTTTAAGCTCATCCTTTGTTTGATAGTCTCACCGCTGATCCACACTACATATACCCTACCATTATCGGTGAACTATGGTACTCCGCAACCTAAAACCTAAACACCAACACCATCTACTGCACCCTAGCCCAAAGAAACTACCATCTCCAAATCACCACCGAAACTCTTCGTGAAGCATCTGCTATCCCTCATTTCCCACCTTACACCACTTTTCCCTCCAGAGCAGAAGTTCAAACAGATTTGGAAACCATCGGCTACAATGAACCTGTAGTGCATGATCAAGTTAAAGTCTCTGCTCTTGCTCATCCGTGGAAGTGTTTGGCCAACGTGGTCATACGTTGCTTTGATCCAAAATCTGGTAGCCACCATCTCATCAACCAAACCGAGCTCCTTGTGCTCTATGCCCTAGTCTTCGGGGTAAATATTGACTTTTCTCAAGTCATATTTTCTGACCTTATTGATAAAATCACCCAGAGCACCAACAATCAATCATCGAGGTCGCAGGTGCCCTACATTCGTCTATTAAGCCTAATCGCTATGAGGGAGATTGGAGAGGATGATTATGTGGGCTTAACTGAACATCTTGAGCATATTCCTGTCCCTGCCATGGGTGAAAAGATATTCCATTTTTTAAAGGCAAACAAAGGTCCTCCGATCACTGCCCAAATGCAAGAGCTCATAGATGCTGCCAATGACAATGTGAATGCTGGTGATGATAATGAAAATGATGAATGCTGGTGATGGTGATGCTGGTGATTTTGCTCCTATCAGTCCAATGGAGTTAAGTCCTCTTGGTGATGATGGTGATGCCCAAGAACAAGAGATCTCTGAGCAACTTCTGGAGCTCATTGACAGAAGTAGGCACATCATGTCCCAAGGTAAGGACAGTACTGATTCCACCTCTGAGGATATTCAAATGGTAGTCCCAACCTTTGATAGCCCATCCTCCTCTTCAGTCCATACACCACTCCAACAGCCAAGCTCTAGTGAACCTCCTGTGGTCACAAGTTCTACTCCTATCTGTAGCCCCATATATATAAGGTCACCAGAAGTGACTCCTTATGAGCACTTTGAGGGAGTGCAATCCACACCTCTGACCTCAACTCCAATTACCCTTCCTCATGTTGAGGGGGAGCAATTGGATGTTGCAACCTTACAGCCAGTGGATGTATCCTCACAACAGGATACATCTGTAAAAATGGGACTTAAGCCGTTAGCTGAGACAACCTCCCAAAAGGTTGATCTCATTGAAAGACAGACCTCAACCCAAGGTCATACTGTGTCTCTCCCACAATTGAGTCAGCCTATACCATCTACATTCTCCCAACAGAATGTGGATCCAATAAGGGATTCCGTGTTATTGAGTGCATCCCACACTCAGTCCACTTATCTTGCACGTATTATTGATTCTATTCTTACACAAGCACAGCCTGCCAATGCTAGTGGTACAACCCAATCACTTGCACAGGGCTCAACACTCTTCCCCAATGAATTTGAGCTTATACACCAAGACTCAAATGAGGGGACACAAACCTTACCAAAGTTCTTTGAACCTCTCTCCACCCCTTCCACCTCTAAACCATCTGCTTCTACCCAAACCCTAAACCTTACCCTTATCCAAACAATAAACCTAACCCTTGATCACCTAACCCAAACCTTCCAAACCCAAACCTCTGCTCAATTGTCTCAACTTAGAAAAGACATTGAGTCTCTAAAAACCCCACCCCAACCCTCCCCTGCACCCATTAATCTTACCCCAATACTTACCAAAATAGACCATCTTTCTACCCTTCTTCCCTCTCCTCCACCAATTCCCATCCTACCTCAATCTACTATCTCTACCCTAAACCAAACCATATACAACCTCCTATCCCAACTCCAAACCCTACGCCCAATCAACCCAAACATTTCTGTACCCATTCCTGAACAACTCCTTCCAATGCCTTCTTTTCTAAAAGGCATCCTTGATGATATAGAAACCTTAACAGAACAATCCAGAATGAGTCATCTCTCATTGTGGAAAGCCATTAAAGATCTCAAGGATGACCTCTCCCTTCAACTCTCTAAAATTACCTCTACCCTTTCCTCAACCCATACCCCTACCCCTGCCCCTAACTCATCCCATAAGCCTGCAGCAGGTGACTCCCCTCCTTCTTTTGATGATGCCAAAAAGGGGGAGAAATTCTCAAGTTCTTCTAGGGAGGATGATCCTGACTCAGAGGATATTGATGTTGCCTATGCTGAAACTACCTCAAAAATCATGCAGCAGGAAGCACCCAAAGCAACAGCTCCTCCACCTCTTAAAAGAAAAGCACCTTCTGAGGGGGAGCAAAGGTTTCCCAAAAGGTTGAAAAGGATGGCAAACAGGCCAAAGCCTAAAAGAAAAGTTGCCGAGGGTTGCTCTCCACCAATTGATATAGTGTCTGATTCTGATGATGAGGATGATACTCCACTATCTGACATCCTCAGAAGAAGAAGACAAAGCCCTAAGCCATCTGCTCCACCAGTCAAATCAACTCCAACAGTCCAAAAGGCTTCAACCTCTGCTCCTAAGGATAAAGTCAAACAAAAAATGACAGATGAGCAAGTTGAAGCAGATGCACAAATGAAAAGGGAGCTTGCTCTTAAAGAAAAGGAAGAAAGGGAAAAGGCTCAAATGGCTCAAGCATTGGGTGTTTCAGTTGAAGAAATCTACCAAGCCAAAGAGCTAGCATATCAGCAAGAGCAAGAACAAGTTCAAAATCAAGCTGCTGCTCAACACAAATTGGCAAGGGAGAAATCTCAAGCTGATCTACTCAAAGCTAGATCTCATGCTGATGCCATCAAAACCCTCTTCAACCTTGATTTATCTGCTCCCATAAATCTAAGTCAACAAAAACTTCAAAGCTTTAGAGAAAGGATTAATATCCTGAGAAACAGAACAGAACCAACTCCAATAACAAGAGCCACTGTCCATAAATTTGATGGTGAACCCTACCTCAAAGCTATAAGACAGAACAACTTCAACAGCTGTGAAGTTGTATCCTATGAGAGGTGTCACATATATGGGTTCACAGAGTTAGTTGAGATCCTGTACCTTCTTTTCAAATCTAAATCCAAGCTCAAAGTTCAATTCATTCAGAAAATTCAGAATTTGATAGCTCTAGTTGTGTCACAAAGGGCCTTCACTCCAGATGACTATTACAGGCATGTGCACACAGTTGATAATCTTCATAAGAAAGGCTCCAAGTCCTTCAAACCTTTTGAGCTAAGAGAGGTACTACCCCAGCATGAATTCTTATCAGATTTTGAGGGTCTCAACACATCTCTTCCATTGAACATCACCCCTGAGCTGTACAAGTTTATAATTATGCCTGTTGAAGGTATATTCTTTTTGGACAGAGCTGGCACATGGAGGTTCTTTAGACAGTCTGAAATCCTTAAAGCTAGAAAGAAGTTTCTATTTGGGCTAAGGATATCTACAAGAGGCGGAACTGGAAATGAAAATTTTGAAGCCCTTATTCAAGCCCAATGTGAAGTCTTAGCTGAAGCTGATCCCCATGCCAAAGATTTTGAAGCTAAAGAAGAACCATGGTGGGATGATTGAAGATTGATTCTAACTCTGAAGTTTTTGTTGTTAGTTAGTTGATTGTACATTATAGAATAGTTAGTTAGTAGTCTATCTATGTAATCACTTATGTACATTTCTTTATTCTGTTATTTCAAGTGATGTTTATGTATATCAGAAAATCAAAAACATATAAAAATGGAAAAATGAAAAGATACCACAAAAACAGAACAAAATGGTACAACACAGAAAAGGATTCCACAAAAACAGAACAAAATGGAACACTAGAAAAGAAACAAAAAACAGAACAAGGTTCAAATAAAAACAGCTACCAAAAACAGATAGCTAGGTAGCCAATTGTACTTAAAAGTTTAAATCTTTTGTAATTCGAAGTCAAACTAATTCTTCAAAAAGAAAAAGGTTTTGTCATCATCAAATAGGGGGAGATTGTTAGGGAGATAATCACTTCACCCTAATAATCAACTCTGCCTATCCTAAAACATAGAATTTGATGATAACGAAACCCTACATTCAGTATGACTTAGAAAGAATTCAAACATGTGTTGTTTGAATCAGTTTATGTAAAAATATGCTAAGTGTGGAACCATCAGCTGAGGAAAATAAGCCATCAGATGAGCATCAGATCCTAATCAAAGTATCAGCCAAAGGATATCAGCCAAGGAGCATCAGATGAAGAAAACAAGTAAAGAAGACCATCAGCTGAGGAAAACAAACTATCAGCTGAGCAAAATTGTTGATCAGCTGAGGAAAATATTCCATCAGCTGAGTGAACAAATTGATCAGCTGAGTGAAGAAATTGATCAGCTGAGTGCCTACTCTATCAGCTGAGTAAACAATTGGATCAGTTGAGGCCCAGAGCATCAGCTAAGTAAGTCTTCCTTTACACAAGTCATCTCCCCACATAAACGGATGTATTTGAATGATCAGCTGAGCATTCTTGATCAACTGATTATGCAAATACATGAGCTTATGCTCTCCTAAGCTTACTATTGATCAGCTGAGCATCTATATGATCAGCTGAGCGATATGTATCAACTGAGTCCTAGCAAAAAGTGATCAACTGATATATTTTGTCAACGAGTAGTGAATATCAAAGTTCCTATTACAATTTGTTAGTTGAGTCGTGAAAAATGTCAAATCTACTCTATCTTTTCAGATTGTAAGTCATATGTAAAAGGCAGAACATGTTTTGTTCTATTATGCCTTAGATCTTTGTTTGTAAAAGTAAAAATGCACTTTTTGGATCAAGTATGAGACAAAAAGGTTTGATCTTATCCTCTGAAAAAGGATAATGATACCTTAAACAGACGACGATCTTGAAGATTTGTTCAACCAACTAAGTAAGGTTGGCAATCCCATATTTGGTAAAGTCAAATCAATCAGAAGCATGGTGTTGATTAAAGTACAATCATGGATAGGGAAAGATACTTCTACACGACAGTAGATGTGGGCTTTAATATTTTATATTGTAATGGGTTGCACTTTTGTAGAAAAGTACAATTACTTTTATCAAACATTTGATTAAAGTAACTTTACTTTTCACCCACTACCTTTACAATTAAAATATTATATTTCCACATCCTTTTTTGTCTCTTACCTTCATGCAACCGGATTCACCAAGACTTCTATATATACTCATGCATGGTGGACATGCAAAAAAAAAACAACACACAATACAACATAGTGAAGTCTCTACTACACAGAAAGAAAATCTCATCAGTTGAGAAATTCGTAGAGTATAAGCATTGTGTAGAAGCAAACTTGTTCATGTGTTGAACACTCTATATACATTAGTTGTTTTAGAGTTAGCTTATCTATGTGTTAGACAAATTGATTGCCACCTTTTATTGTATTTAGAATTTCCGCTTCTAGTACATGTAATTCTTGATTCAATATCAATAAGAATTATATAAAAGTATATCAGTGTGTCTTTAATTTTAAAAGCTAAAGTTTGTATTCAACCCCCCTTCTACAAACATTTGTTGTTGTGTACTCAATCTGGGACTAATAGTATATTAAATGGGAAGTAGCTAAAAAACGATTGGGCTTCACTTAGTATTAAGGCCCAAAACGTGTATCAAAAACAAAAGAAAAATTCATTAATAAATTTGCATACATCGAGTAAACTGGTAATTGGAAGTGTAGTTTATTTTTTAATAAAAATAAAACTAGACTAGGGGACTTGTTGGAATACATGAGTATCACTTGGACTTGGGAGAGTCACTTGGACTTGAGTACCACTTGGACCTGAGGGAGTCACTTGGACTTGTTGGTATACTTAAGTACCACTTGGACTTGAGAGAGTCACTTGGACTTGTTAGTGCACATGAATCACCTGGTCATGTATGATCAAAGTAATATCACTTGGGCTTAAAAAGGTCATTTGGACTTGGGCCATTTGATCATCTCATTTATACCACTTTACGAATTGGCATACATGATTGGTTAGAGAATGTCTTATTTCGTGATAAAATACTAGCATTGGGACCATGAATAATATCGTTAAGATCATCGTGACGTGTCAAACCAATCATTGGATCAGGGGAAGAAATGATGTGATTTCTATAACAAACCTAGGACCACTAGAACACTATATAAGGGTAAATGATCATCGTCCCAAGGTAAGTTGCTCTGAAAAACCCTAACCCTAAAATTCCCTCCCTACTACTCTGCTCATTTAAAATGAATCCTTCATTCACTGACTTGAGCGTCAGAGGGGTTACCACAGGGACTCCCCCTGTGGTACCCTGAGTCGTGTTCTGTTTTGCGGATAGGAAAACACCATAAACTCATTTCTTATTTGATGATTTTTTATCAAGCTTCTTATCTAAACTGTTGTACGTCGAATTGAGGACTATCACTGTACAAACAGTGCATTACACCACATTGGTGAAAGGAGGGCCTAGTGATGGGGGTATCGGTTGCACTTTCACCTAAACGACTTCGGTCAGAGTAGCTGTAGCAGACGGACCGTAGGGTTTGTGTACGTGAGGGATTCGCGCCTCAATCGGTACCAAACTTTCTAGGCACGCATAGCGAACCTCTGCCAGTGTGGACGGACTCCTTGACTTAGCAGTCGCCGAGCACGCATGCGGTGCTAGTGCACACGGACCTTGGAACCTTTGATGTTGCCGGGCACACATATGGTTTGGTTAGTGATAATAAGTGGTGTCAAATGATGGTTAGACCCCAAATAAGAGTGTTGAAAATGATGATGATTAGCAATGCTTAACGATGCGTAGTGTAAGAGTTGTCTATAATGCTAACGATGCTATATGATGTAATTAAAGATGTTTAATGATGATGTTTGACCATGTGAGGTTTTATGATGATATCCAGGTGGGTCAAGATACGAGTTGGGTATTATTATATGACTTGATCATGACTATTTATTATTAAATGGATGATTTTGATACCTATGCTAACTCACGAGGCGTAAGCTAACACTGCTTTAACATTAAGCCGACTTGTGGTTATTTTCATTAATGAATGTTTAAAATAATTTCATGACGATCTGAGTGCACGGTAACGTAGTGGTTTTTGAGACGATATTTATAACTATCGAATTCGACTAATAATTAATGATGGCAATTAATATTTCCGCTTCAATGATTGAAACAAAATAAGTGTAGATTTTTGAAAACCACGACGTTACAATACTACTGAAAATATGAAAGTCCATCTTAATTCAATCTTCCAAAACTTGATAAATATGTTGTTTTATTAGTTTTTTTTCTATGAATATGATTATGTTTGTTTAAATTGTTTTATATATTTTATATATGTTTTATTACATGTTAAATGTTTTAGTTTTTTTAAATATTACCTCATATGTGCCCGGATCATTTAACTAGTATGTACATATGAATTAAAATGCAATCCCTTTATTTCTTTGGGTATTCACTCTAGCTCCAAAAGGAAAACTTAAAAATCTAAATCCAAGCCATAATCCGATTAAATATTCGGATGTATCCAATTAAATGATCCAGATCCAATAAAGTTATAACTAAATTAACCCAAAATTATATGGATCTGGTACATTTTCGGGTGAAACCACTTAACAATAATAGAATCTATTCTATAAATAGTTATGAAAAGGTAATCAAATGGAAATCTAATCAAACGTAATCCCACAAGTATTAATATAGAAGAATTTTTCAATATAGTCCATACTTAATTGATAGTCTTAAGGACTAATTTTAACCTTTGGATCAATTACATCAATAGTCCAGCTTGTTTTTTAAAAATTTAGTCGGAGTGACATTTTCGTAATTCAAATGTGATTATTTTACAAATCACCTATGATTATATACTGAATCACCTGTGATTAAATATTAAACTTTTAATACTATATTTTTTACATAGACTTTATTGAACACAACTCTATTGATATATATAGTACAATTGCAAAAGTTCTTGATTCCCAAAGTTCACGTTTGCACATTATACATGCAGCACAATTTAGATTCCATATCTCATTATCAATTTGTTTAGCTTAAGTACTCTATATCAAATAGTCCTAAATAACAAAAATATTATAAGAAATTAAGAAGAAAAACTAAAAAAACAAGAAAGGCCGTTTTATGTGATTCTTGGTGCATCTATCATTGCTTCTTGTGATCCAAATTATGGATGGAAGTCGAACCTCTCGAGATGATCCAATAAGATACCGATGTGTAAACTTGCAACAAGTTGGGCACAACAGACATCTGATGTGCCTATGTGCTAAAAAATTAGCACTATGAACGTTTTTATCGCAATCCCGACATAAAAATGCATCATCGGCTTGACAATAGAGTGAGGCATTTGAGTTACAAAGCTCACAAGAAATTAGATTTCTTGGATAAGATGAAACCACCATATCTTTTTCTTCTGTGATTTTGCACATTTTGTGTGGTGATTTCTTGAAGTTTTAAGAAAGTGAAGGGAGAAGGTAAGCCTAAATTTATATGAAGAGGTTTAGATTGCTAGTGGTTAGAATTCAATATTTCATGTGTTGGGTGGGACCTACAATGATTAAATCTTTTTTAAATCTAAATTGCTAATTGAATAATTTTAGTCAAGTGGACTTTTGGTTTAAAAAAAACTAATGTATTGTTTTATATAACTATTTTCTAAAATTTATTATTAGTTGTTTACATAGAACTTACTCCTTAAACCTACTTCTAATGTTACACTTTGTTTAATACGAGTCTTGAATCAAAGACCTTGAAAATCACATTAAACATCAGATACTGCAGGACCAATGCCATTTGTTTAAACTTTACATATATAAAACCTAGTTTTGTATCAATTTAAAAATATTTATTTATAAAAAGTTGAAAACTGATCACACAAGCATAACATTAAAATTCATCAAGAAAGTATTGTTATATGAAGTTAATAATTGTTGGTTTGAGGGAAAGGAAGTTTTAGGCCATTATTTTTCAAGTTTTGTTATTGAGTGGTTCTCTAGTCAATTTTTGTCATAGTTGAAGAGGTGGTTTGTATGGTCTAAAATTAAAGAATTTAGAGCAAACTTTTTGTTGATCCACCAGCACACATAATTGTATACTACTTCCTTTTTTTTAAAAAAAATTAACAACAATTTTAATTGTAATTTATAGATAGTTAAGATAATTTGCTATAAGAGAGTTCGGAGTGGGTGATCAAACCTGTGTGGAAGAGCCCCTATCGCGCCATGGAGAAAGGAAATAGCAGACCTTGACAGCAAGGTGAATTGTTGTGGTTAGTGGCTACCGCGCAAAAAAGTGAAGCGTCATTGGTTTTGTGAGTCATCAATCTCACAATCTTATTTCTTTTTCTTTTTTTTTTAGTTTTGATTGATAGTGGGTATTAGGTAAGTCCCAAAATTTGATATGGTGGGAAGTAACTACTATAGGACGAAGTGGTAAGAGAAAAAAAAAGTTGATGTAACGGTGTGATGGGTATTGTAAGAATAACCACTCCTCTCACTCCAAATTTATGATTATAATATCATCATTTAAACATAACATCATAAGCATAGCCTTTAAAACGGTTGTTATTAAAAAAATTCTTGAAGTTTTAATTGATGCATATTTACAAAAGTTCTGTATATATGTTGTACCTTTAATAATGGTAACAAGTGAACTTGGTTCATGATTTTAATAGGATTTTAGAGCGTTCTTATAAACCCGAAGAAAGAGTTGTGTTTAATAAAATACATTTAAAAAACATGGTGCTAAAATTTTAATATTCAATCACGGGTGATTGAGTATACAATCATATGTAATTTGTAAAAGCGTTACATGTGAAATAAGAAAAAAACAGGAAAATGTCACTCCGTTCAAATTTTTAAAATTTAATCTGGACTATTGATATTATTGATCCAAAGACTAAAATTAATCCATTAGTACTATAAATTAATTATGGACTATATTGAACATCTTATATGAAGATAAACATAAGGTCAACTCACGTTTGAGAAGATTAGGTATATTGTTGTTAATTCTTTTATGTATTTTTTTAAACATAATATAATTATGGAGATCCATGAAGATTGAAGACGAGGATGACATGGATTTTTGTCGTTTAAAATGTTTTTGTCGTTTAAAATGGTGTAAGTGTAAGACCAACTGTAGTCATGACATCTATGATTGTTATAATTGACTACGTATCAGCTTTTACAGTCTATGATTATTATGATTAAACAGTTCTAATTATTAGTGTCATAACTAACCAGCACTATTATTACTGGACTCATATAATATTAATTTAAATTGATTTCATAGGTTAATTTTTTTTTTAAAAAAATAATATATTAACAAGCTCGACACCGGAGTGACGAGGCGTCCTGACGACGAGCTTGTGACAAATGGTATAACGAGCAACGTATGACGAGCTAATGACCACCACTACAAGTGGTCTAAGACGTACATTTACAATTTAATAAAACGAAGAAATTAATAATTAAGTACTTGAAGTTTTCTTAAAAAATATTCTCGTCAAATATGAATGGTGCTTGCTTTTTACACCTTCCAAGTTTAACTGTCTAACTTGATCTCGAATTAATAGTTTCTGAAAAATAAGTACGGGAGAATGTATGACGCTATTTGTGTAGTTTGAACTATGGAGGACTGTACTGGTATGACGTTCTGATGTCTTCAAAGAGGTCTCAGGTTCAAACCTTCCTAGGTAAAAATCTTGAGAGTGGCCAAGGAAGGGTCTGAAAACGGTCACGGGGATACCCCGATTAAATCACGCATATCTGAGTCAAAGACTCGATCTCGCTCTCTCCGGGTAACCTTTTACCATTTATGTAGGGCTGTAGGTAGAACTTTTTTAGCAAGATGAACTTACCATCGATCAAATTTTTCTACTTTTATATGGGTTTAGTTATGGTCTTAAGGGTACACGTAAATTCATACAATCTTGTGGCTTATATAATCGACCTTAGATTCATCAGTATAATTGTTGATGCATAGTGTCGAGTAATGTCACATATGAGTGAATTTATAGTGTGATTAATAAAAAGAAATTAATCTAGAATTAATTGATACAGAAGCTTTGTTCTCTAGAACATAAATTCATCCCATACCCTTGCTTGTTTAGTTTGTTTTGTTTGAATAATTTGTGATGCCTAAGAATAGGGATGTAAACGAGCCGAGTCGAGCCGAGCCAGACACTTATTGTGCCGGGCTCGTTTAGGATTTTTTGAGCTCGAGCTCGGCTCGTTTAGAGCTTTAGATGTTGAGCTCGAGCTCTGCTCGTTTAATATTTATAAAGCTCAGGCTCGGCTCGTTTAGGCTCGTTTAAGCTAGGCTCGTTTAGGCTCGGGTATTATTTTGATATTTTTTATTAAAATGATATATATAATTATTAAAAAATTAAACATATAAAAAATAAATTATATTATATATGGAGCTCGTTTAGGCTCGTTTAAACTCGCGAGCCCACATTTTGGAGCTCGAGCTCGGCTCGTTTATTAAATGAGCTTTAATCTAGGCTTGAGCTCGAGCTCAAGCTCGGCTCGTTTATTAAATGAGCTTTAATTTAGGCTTGAGCTCGAGCTCGTTAAGGCTCGGCTCGTTTTGAGCTTTTAACGATCCGAGCTCGAGTAGCTCACGAGTAACTCGGCTCATTTACATCCCTACCGAAAAATGATAAATGACACATGAAAAGAAATAAGAATGATAGGTGAGGTGCATGAAGGTCTCTTTCAAAGTGTATAGTGTTTGTTTGAAGTGGTTGAAAGATTGTCCACTTGTATGGTTGTGGCCTTCATAGCCTTGACTTGTATGTGCCACCACTTTTGTTGAGTTATTAATGGCTAAATATATGGTGTTTATTGGCCAATACTTGTTTGATTCTCCTTTGTTGATTTCTTTATGGAGTAGTTGAGAATTGAGATGGTCAAACAACATCACAATGTTTATGTTTTCTTTATCAGGGTTTAGTTTTTAAAAATTTATACAATTTATCATGTTTTGTTATTATATATATTAGATGTTTAAACTTACCATTTGATATATTAGACTTTCAAAACTTACTATTTTATGTATTAAAAAATATTTCTTCATGCAATTAATTTTCTTATTTTTGATTTATTTTTATTATAAAATTATTATTATTATTATTATTATTATTATTATTATTATTATTATTATTCAACGTTAAGATGGCATCAAGAGAACTTGATGAACTCAAGGACAATTCGATGAACAGTCGAAGGCGGATGGACGAACAATTGAACGAAGAAACATAAATCGAGAACAATACGTCGGAAATATAAACAAAAAATAGAAATCAGAAACACAAATCCAACGTTGTGAACCCCCCAAAACCCTAAATTGATTAGGCAACCAAGAAACATAAACCTAGAACCTTTAAATTGATTAAGCAATAAAGATGATAAATTGATTAAAATGATAATTGATTAAGCAATCAACAAGATGGAATCGTAAAATAAGAATAACATGAAAAATCCTAAATCGTAAAACAGGAAGAAATCTAAATGCATATTTGTTCATACACAACAAGAACAAAATGAAACTCTAAATCAAGAATATTTAAAATGATACATTATCAGATTGAACCATCGCAAAGAAACAAGAAAGCGCAAATGATGAACAGGTGTATCGAAACTTCCCATGTGATACTCGAAGATGAAAGCCAAGCTCACCCATCGGACCTCGAAGATGAAAACGAAACTTCTTCGTTCAATGCTTGACACAGAAATCAAGTAGTCGAAGATACAATCGAAACTCCTTCTACCGATTAATATCCAAAATAAAAATGGTCGAAGATACAACCGACATGTTCAACACCTTATTTTTTTTATTATTATTTAGAATTTTTTTCATTATGAATATTTTTAAAAAATATAAAAAACACATCAACTGTCAAGTCACCCTATATCATTGTCATCAACAAAACCGATGACATGTCGGCATCTTACCTGTTGTAGCTGGTTCAATACATAAAATAACAATCTTGATAAGTTCAGTACATTATATTGTAAATCTTTGTAAGTTTAATATATTAAATTGTAAATTTCAAAGTTGAATATACACAATAACAAAACTTGATAAGTTGATGGAGGAACCTTTTAAAATTTTATAACACTTAACTGAATTTTGTTGAATCAATAGCATTTCATAAAATATGGGCTTTATAGTCTTTGCCTTTTTTTTTAGTTTGAATCAATATACCACTTAGTAGTAAAAATAATTCTAGATTTTTCTTAGAAGTCAAAAAATAATTTCATTCTTCAAAGCTTGCTTATAAAGTTTTTTTTTAAGTAGAAAAACATGTTAGATTAAGGTATAAAGTTTTCATTTTGAGTTTATTTCATACTATAATAAACAAGTTTGAAAAATATTTTAGTAACATTACTTAAAAATTATTTCACAATATAAAATAAAAAAGTAAATGATCTTAGCAAAACATTTTTCAAATCTAGTTACTATTGTGTGAATTTTCCCTTCTATTTTCTATAAACAAAGGTTGAGTTTTTATTTTCACTTTTCAGCTTTCCGCTTGGAAACGTGCGTAAAGAAACATATTTTTCGGCTTTTATTTTTTTAGAAAAAGCTTTTTGAAAACCTAAGAGAGTTTTCTAGAACCGAATGGAAACATAACAGTAGTTAAGTTTGAAAACTGTTTCATTAATGTCGGTCTCTCTTTTACTTCACATTGTAAAATTTTCTATGAGCGACATTGGTGGCACAAATTTCAAACTTTGTTACTATTATGTGAAATAACCATTTAAAAAAAAAAAGACAAAACAAGTCTTTCAAATAAATAAAGCTGTCTTAACGATATATTAACAGTGCCTTTTTATTTTTCTTGGTGAACAATAAGTACTCGTGTACAAATCTAGTTCACGTTAAAACTCAAATTTGCAACCTATAAGTTGATATATAAGTTTGAATACTAGTAAACAAAAGACATATGATGAACGAGCAATTACTTGTTTACTCGTGAGTTATATGAATGCAAATTCTAATGATTAGGCGTTAGTCAAAAGACCTCGATTGATTAGATTTATTGAGACAAAAGATAAGTCTAGAGATAGATTTCCAAGTATATGTTGCAATTATGTAAGTTTGTTTCAGACTAACCAGTTAGCTCAAGCTGAGTAGGTCGGTTGTAAAACTAAATCAATCACTTCTTAAGTTTAGTTTATGTTTCTACACTTTGTATACAGTGGAATATCTGTTTTCAAATTTATACCTATTGATCGATGTCGAAGTGACGATAAAAAATAAACCTAATTACCTTATACTAGATAGGGTAAGTGGGTATCGAATTCACGAAGAGCATGTAGTTAGTATTAAAATCTTATGTTCGATTGTAAATTAAAATCCAAAGTTGTGATCGAGTGAGTTTAGTAATTTTCTAGATTAACTACTAAGTATGGAAGAACAAGAAACAATAATAAAATATTGGTTGTAACAAATATGTGAAAAATGTAATTGCTAACGGTTTCGGGTCTAGTTAATATACTCAAATGATTACTAAAACATGTAAATGAATAGGCTACATAGACATAACCATTAACTCATTAATTGAATCGAATTTAGGTACGGATTATGCCTTACCACACCAATCGTCTTATCCTTAACTATACTACACTAATGATGGAATCAGAACGATTGGGGAGTTCATAATAATACCGTCTTAACACTCAAAATCAACCAACAAGTGTTCACACAAAAATGAAAGATATAATCATATGGAATTAATCTCAAAACCAACATTCAAGTATTCATATACACAATTGTTCATCAAGTATAGACATAAATTAACCAAACCCTAGTCCCGGTTGCGATCACGGAGTGTTTAGCCGAGCATGATGGTGTTGAAAGATGCAAATATGGTAGTAGAAGACATCTTCAAATGGTTGACTAAACTAGGGTTTATAGTGATGGAGAATTGGTTGGAAAAGTGATGGAATCCGACTAACCGTATGACTACTGAAGGTGTTGGAGAAGTAATCCTCCAAAAACCACCTTTAGATCTTGACAAACCTTGATTTCACCATGGGAGGATGATGAGAGATGATGATGAAGTGCTCCAATGGTGTCTCTCTACAGCTTCTTGATGAAGAATGCTCAAACGGTCAACCGGGCCGAATGGATCGAGTGGAGATGAAAGGATTATGATTGTGGGTTGAAAGGGATGTGTTCTAGGATGAAGGAGATGAGTTTTGGGAGAGAAAATTAGGGTTGGGGGCTTCAATTTTCGTGGTAGGGGAGATGGGGGAGAAGAAAAGGAAAGAGATCATTTATAGAAGGAAAGAAAGGAAGGCACCAGCACTACTCTAGTGCAAGCTGTCTCTACTCCTCACTATGAAGGCTTTGAGAGTAATGCTGAGTAACTCTACTTTTGGCTTGTTTTCTTTGTTCTTCCTTCTTAAACTCTCATAACATAACACATTCATCCCCATTTCTTGTAAGCTTACATTATCTTCATTTTAAACATCAAATATCTTCATTTAAGCTCCATTTCTTGCACACCTATCACAAACACAAAAGCTAATCAAAGCACAACTATTTTAGACAAAATAGGTTCATTATCATCAAATTATGCATGTGAAGAGTATACACAAAAGACACTGTTAGTCCCATGTTTAGAATAGTTAGATTTGATGAGACAAACTATAGATATGTATAGATGATAGGTTAAGAATTAGGAATTATGTAAGTCTGTTATAGACTGACTGGTCAGCTGAATCTGAGTAGTTAGCGTATAAACAGATATAGAATTTAAGTAAGTTCTAAATTCTGTTATAAACACTCCATATCTACGACATTTAAATTAGGATATCTAAACCTAATTTAAACTATTTATTAGTTGGATAGAAATCTCAAACGGAATTAATTAGATATGTTCTAATTAAGAAGTTTGTTACGGTTTTAAAGAAAAGATAAGTTCTATCTTTAAACTGCGATTTATTCGTAGATATATCAAGTATAAGTATAAACCTTCTTCTGGGTTTATATACACGAATACATACACGAACGAATGCGAAGATATACGATAACAAGTACGTGATACTGCATAAGTTGCAAGACTGCATAAGTTGCAAAACGTACAGTGTTCGTGATACTTGATACGCGTGATTTGCGATAACTTTGTAAGTTCAAAGTTCGAGACAGTTTTCAAGAGTTCTTGTTAATCAGTTTTAACAAGAAATTCGATCATCAATTAGTTTGTGATTCAAGAGTGTTTAGAGAGAGTAGAGGTTATAATCATTGTAATATCAAATCATCCTGTTGATTTGATTAGAGAGTGATAATAGTTATTGTTCTGTTTGAAAATTGAATATACATTTGATTAATTTGTTTAATTGTTTAAAGTGTATTCAACCCCACCTTCTACACTGTATCGGTTGCTTGTTCACCCTCTTTGGGACCAACAACTGGTATCAGAGCAAGTTTCTTCATAAGTTGAAGATCAAGATCCGCTGTCAAGAGGTTAAGATGTCTACTAGCAAGCAATCATGTCATATACCAACAATATCGGCAAAAGGTTGTCCTATCTTTGATGACACTGACTATCCTATGTGGAAGTTTAGACCCATGCTATATCTGAAGTCTGTGGATCACAGGATGAGTACCGTGATTCAAGATGGCCCAATCATACCAATGATCCATATTACTGCCACTGACAAAACTGTTCCCTCTGGAGAAACTCCCAAGCCTGAAGCATCCTGGACTGAGGAAGATCGTAAACTGTTCAATCTTGATGACAAGGCACAAAGCATTATAGCAAATGCTTTAACAAATCCTCGTATGCATATTGTGGCTGGGTGCCAAACTGCAAAAGAGATGTGGGATACTCTCAGTGTCACGTATGAAGGCACTGACTTGGTCAAGCAACATAAGAAGACAAATCTGAGTCGTTCTTATGAAACTTTCTTTGCTAAAAAGAAAGAAACTCTGGCAGATTTGTTTACCAGATTTCAATGCTTGATAAATGATCTGATCTTGGTAGGTGTCAAGAAAGATGAGAATGAGTTGGTACTCAAGTTCTTGGATGTGTTACCAGAATAATTCAATGAGATCACCATTGCACTTCATGCTGGAGAAACCTTAGGAAAATATGATCTCAGATCTATCTATGGTTTCCTTCTAAATCATCAACAGATCATGGAACAGAAGAAAGTGGCCCAGCAACAACTAAAAGAATCTATAAACAATGTTGGATCTGCATTAATTGCAGAAAAGAAAAAGAAGGGATCTAAAAAGTCTCAAGCTGAGACTGACTCTGAATCTGAATCAGAGGAAGTAAGTCTTAACTCTGGTTCAGATGATGAAGAAATGGGTGCTCTTACTGAACAAATGGCAATGTTAGCAAGAAACTTTAGAAAGTTCAAAAGAGGAAGGGGTCAATCTGACAGAAGCAAAAGTGGTAAGTCTACTTTTGATCCTAAGAAAGCTAAGTGCTATAACTGTCAGAGGATAGGACACATAGCTGCTGAGTGTGGAATTAAGAAGGGAGAATCAGCTTCAGTAGCTGACAAGAATGCCTAAAGAGCTGATAAATATAAAAAGAAATATCAAAGACTCAAAGGCAAGCCAGATGAAAACACCAAGGGTCTTCTTGCTGAGACTTGGGATAATGAATCATCTACTTCAGATGATGATGAGCCAGATAGGTGTTTCATGGCCATTGAGGATGAAGAGGAACAAGTTGACTATGAGTTAGAAGACAGTTCCTTTGATGAGGATCTAGCAGAAGCGGCTAAGCTGAGCAAGCAAACCAGTAACTGGGATCCTGCCTCAATGTATAAGGTAAATAACTTTAGCTCTTACACTAATGAACAAAAATGTCTAATGTTCAACTATCTGTTGAATGATTTCAAAACCACTCTCACAGTTCAATCTAGTTTGAAAACTGAAATTTCAAAACTAAAAGATGAACTTAAACACTCTGAAATTCTCTTAAATGCTGGTAAAAAGATCCAAAGTGATTATGAATGTCAGCTTCACATAAACAAACTTCTGAGTGAAGAACTGCAAGAATCAAAAGAACAAGCTGACAATCTAAGAAAAATCTGTGAATCTTGGTGTAAGGCATCAAGAGAAGCGGAAAAGTGTATTAACCAGCAGATACCAAATCAAGTAAAAGCAGTGCTAGGGGGAGATTATAGTGCTGCTGCTGATGAAATCATTGAAGATCAAGTCAGTCTTGAAGACAAAACGATGAAATCAGATGACATACTCCCAAGAACATTCTTAAGGAACAAGGAAGGGAAACAGGTCGAAACCAATAAGTTTGTGAGACCAACCCAAAGTCCTCAGGTTATTCACTCAAACCATCAAGCTGAATGTTCCAGATCCAACAGAAATTGTAAGTCAGTTTTCAAAAGATTGGATTACAATCCTGTGAGAACAACTGTTTTTGATAGAATATCTCATGTTAACTCAAAAAGACATAATTCTCAAGCCATATATGAAAGGATGTCTAAAAACAGGAAGTTGTCTGTAAGTCAGACTTCACCAAATAAAGGTAACCATAAAGCTGACAAAGGTAATTCCAAAGTCAGTGAAAATCAAGTAGACAAACTGTCAAAGAGGATTGAAAGGTTATCAACATCATATGACCCTAAAACTGAATCCAAATTTAATGTTGGAAAACTCAAAGAAATCACCCAAACACCCATCTTTAGAAGAAAATGCTATAAGTGTGGTGATAGAGGTCATGAGGCCAAAGATTGTGTAAGTACCAATCTTAGACCTGAAAACGAAAAAGATGATTAGTCAAAAACAGACTCAGAATCTGTTTGAGCTGGTCAATCAAACTCCAAAGGATCAGCTAAGTGCTCATCCTCAGGACCCACCAAACAGTGGGTTCCAAAAAGAAACTAATATGTTTAGTTGATCATGTGCAAGGCTCCTACAAGTGGTATCTGGATAGTGGATGCTCAAGGCACATGACAGGAAGCAAGGGGATTCTAAGTGAATTCCCAAACAATGAAGGACCTAAGGTGACATTTGGGGATAATTCTCAAGGAAGGACTAAAGGTTATGAAAAAATAACTACCGGAAAAGTCATTTTCAAAAAGTTAGCATATGTTGAAGGCCTTAAACACAATCTGATAAGTATCAGTCAACTGTGTGATGAGGATTATGAAGTCACCTTCAAAAAGCATGCAGGGACAATTTATGATAAGAAGGAAAAACCAATATTAATGGCAAAAAGAGAGAGAGATATCTATTTATTAGATCTTAGCTCCGCAGATCCTTCAATTGAAACCTGCTTGTATTCTGACTTAACTCCCAAGCTGAGTTGGTTATGGCACAGGAGACTGTCTCATTTAAACTTCAAATATATTAACAAGTTGTCTAGCAAAGAGTTAGTCTCTAGTCTGCCTAAGATCACATTTGCTAAAGACAAACTCTGCTCAGCCTGTGAAATGGGAAAACATCATAAGGGATCCTTCAAGTCCAAGCAGAACTTTTCAATTACAGAATCATTGCATATGTTGCATTTGGACCTATTTGGACCTATTAGAACCCCAAGCCTAAGTGGCAAAAAGTATACTCTAGTGATTGTTGATGAGTTCACAAGATTCACTTGGGTAATCTTCTTATAAGCCAAAAGTGAAGCTGCATATGAGTTAACCAGCTTCATAAGACAAGAAGAGTTGCAAAAGGGTAAGTCTCTTAAACAACTCAGAAGTGATCATGGGACTGAGTTTAGAAACTCAACCCTTGAAGGCTTTTGTGAAGAGAAGTGAATTATCCAGAATTTCTCATCTGTAAGAACTCCACAACAAAATGGAGTTGCAGAAAGGAGAAATAGAACCTTAATTGAAGCTGTCAGAACCATGCTATGTGAGTCAAAGCTCAAGCTGAGCTTCTGGGCAGAAACTGTAAGTACAGCCTGCTATACTCAGAATAGATCGATTATAGTTAAAAGACATGGTAAAACATCTTACGAGATGTATCATGGCAGAAAACCCAACATTGCATATTTCCACATTTTTGGTTCAACATGCTATGTGCTAAACCAAAGAGATCAGCTCCATAAGTTGGAACCCAAAGCTGATCAAGGGATATTTGTTGGATATTCTTCAATCTCCAAAGCTTACAGAGTCTTTAATTTTAAAAGAAAGGTAATTGAAGAGTCAGTACATGTTACGTTTGATGAGACAAGTACTGATGAATCCAACATGGCTCAAGCTGACCCGGTTAGTCTGAGTGAGCTTGAGAGGAGCAAAGAAGATCTCACATCAAATCCCATGTATGTTATGGATGATTCTGATGATGATGATGATAGTAAATCTGACAAATGTGCATCATCGAAAGAAATTGTCAATATTGAAGATAATCAGCTTGAGAGTCTCGGTGAATCATCAGGTACATGTCATATTGAAGATCTAAGTAATCGTCCAATTCCTACTCAGACTGAAGAAGTAAGTCCTATTCAGCCTGAGAGACACTGCTCTGAATCAGACCCAGAACCTCAGTCTCCTACTACAACCTTCAGAGTATTAAAAGATCATTCTCTTGATGATGTCATTGGAAACATTGAAGATGGTGTGTTAACTAGATCTAAGGCAAATGCAAACTATGCTGCCTACGCTAGTTTTCTATCTCAAATGGAACCAAAGAAGACTGAAGAGGCTCTAAAAGATGAAGATTGGATTGAAGCTATGCAAGAGGAGCTGACAGAATTTCAAAGAAATAAGGTCTGGACCCTTGTCCCTACTCCCAAAGAAAAAACAATTATAGGCACTAAGTGGGTCTATAGATATAAAATGGACAAGGATGGAGTAGTGATCAGAAACAAGGCAAGGCTAGTAGCTTAGGGGTATCGACAAGAAGAAGGTATTGATTATGATGAGACCTTTGCCCCTGTTGCAAGCATTGAAGCTATAAGGTTGTTTCTAGCCTATGCAGCCTTCAAAAACTTTAAAGTGTATCAAATGGATGTTAAAAGTAAATTCCTAAATGGAGCACTACAGGAGGAGGTCTATGTGAAACAAACCCTGGTTTTATTGATGCTAAACATCCAGATTATGTCTATAAGTTAGACAAGGCTTTGTATGGACTCAAGCAAGCTCCAAGAGCCTGGTATGATACACTATCCACCTATTTGCTCTCAAATAATTTTGTCAGAGGAAGTATTGACAAAACTCTTTTCATAAGAAAGAGCAGAGGACATGTCATTCTGGTTCAAATTTATGTGGATAACATTATTTTTTGATCAACAAACCAAGATCTGTGTGATTGGTTCTCCAAGATAATGTCTAATCAATACAGAATGAGCATGATGGGTGAGATGACTACTTTTTGGGACTTCAAATCTATCAGAAAGAAGATGGTATATTTATTAATTAGAGCAAGTATGTGTTTGATCTGATTAAGAAATATGGATTAGACTCAAGCCATCCCACAAAGTCTCCAATGTTACACAATGTCAAGCTACACAAGGACATTGATGGAAAATCTGTATGTCAGACTACATATAGAGGAATGATAGGTTCATTACTCTATTTAATAGCAAGCAGACCTGACATAATGTTTGCTACATGTGTTTGTGCACGATATCAGGCTGATCCAAAGGAATAACACTTGCTAGTTGTTAAAAGAATACTCAAATATCTTAAGGGAACACCAAACTTAGGTTTGTGGTATCCCAAACGATCAGGATTTGAGCTGATCGGGTACTCAGATTCAGACTTTGTAGGATGTGGTCTTGATAGAAAGAGTACTACTGGAGGATGTCAACTTTTGGGTGGAAAATTAGTTAGCTGGACAAGCAATAAACAAAACTTAGTGGCAATTTCAACAGCTAAAGATGAATACGTAGCTGCAGGGAGCTGTTGTGCTCAAATACTGTGGATGCAACATCAGCTTAAACACTTTGATTTGCATTATTCGAAGACTCCTATATTTTGTGACAATCAAAGTGCTATCGCCATCACCCACAACCCAGTGTTTCACTCAAGAACCAAGCGTATTGAGATAAGACATCACTTCATCAGAGATATTGTAGAAAAGGGAAAGATAGAGTTAGTCATCATTGAGACTGAAGATCAGCTTGCGGATATCTTCATGAAACCAATTGAAGGCACAAGATTTACAACTCTACTTGGAAAGCTTGGCATGCTCAACCCTTAATTGGTATGTTCCATTCTTTATCTCTGTTTAATTTTTTTGCTAAGTGCTACATTTGACTGAGTGCTCAATCTGAACTGAGTGCTCAATCTGAGCTGAGTGCTTAAACTGAGCTAAGTGCTCCATCTAAGCTGAACATTCAGGATCAGCTGAGTACTCCATCTAAGCTAAACATTCAGGATCAGCTGAGTACTCTATCTAAGCTGAACACTCAGGATCAGCTGAACACTCCATTCCAAAGTGTGGTCAGTTCCACATGTCTAGGTTAGTCCTAACAAATGGTATGTCCAACAATATGGTAAGTCCAAAATATTTACGATGTGCCCGGTAAATAAACGTCAGTCATTTAGAAATTTTTTATAAAAATATCATTTCAATATAATAGTGTGCGTTTGGGTAACTAACAATAAATTTAGCCGTTGTAACAAACTGCGTAGAAGTTTTTACGATAACAGTCATATTTATTACCCTCAAATAACGGTAACTTTTCTCTCACATTGAAAAGGTATAAATAAGAGAAAATTTTCATCATATTTCATTTAAACTTCAAAAATATTCTTCTCTCTTAAACCCTAACGTTGCTGTGTGCAGAGTTCATTGCTAAGTGCTTACTACTGTTAAGTGCAATCCAATACGATAAGTTTAATTTCAATGGAGGGTATACTCTAAATCTAACTGAACAA
The DNA here is from genome assembly GCA_038502395.1 of Dittrichia graveolens. Lineage (NCBI taxonomy): Eukaryota > Viridiplantae > Streptophyta > Magnoliopsida > Asterales > Asteraceae > Dittrichia > Dittrichia graveolens. The sequence goes on along the minus strand of JARJIL010000009.1, from coordinate 56,118,655 downwards.
ATGATCCGTGGTGGAAATTTCAAGAACAACGCACTCCCCACCTACAAACAAAACAACGTCATCGCCTGTATCGACATTCCGAAGTCCAAAATTGGCAGAGGATATGAGGAGTGGGTCTCCTACATTCGCAAGGGACCCCTTGCACATGCATTTCTTCGTGGTCCTGCTGTGCTCATCCCTCAACTTCTCACGGAATTCCGGTATACATGTAAACTGGATGCAACTCAACCGGTTATATGGGGTACAGTCCTAAGTGGACAAGTGGCGATAGAAGTCGATGCAAACTGTCTCCGCCGAATTCTTCATCTCCCGATTCATAATCAGTATGAAGCGACAGTTTCTAGGGAAACATCACGAAGTGTTTTACCCTTAATGGGTCATCCTCAAAAGATTGGCGTCATACGGAAATCTGTTTTCCAGACGGCATGAGGATTTATGGTATCCACTTTGGTTCGTTCCCTTGGATACAAGGTGGGAGGCCTAGATAATGTGAATGACTTTGAAATGCAACTGTTATACAACCTATTCTGTGATCGACAAGTGGATTACGCCGAGTTGATCTTTGAGGGATTCAAGTCATTGGTGACCAAGAACATAAGGGACACCATTGTGCCCTTCACAAGATTTATATCCATGGTTATCAAGGACAGGTTAGGTAGAAGATATACTGCTCAATATGAGTTCATTCCTACTCCTGTTCTCAAAATTTTTGCCCATGATATTTTCCCTGGGCACCCTACAATGAGTGCTCAGATGAGGGTGTATGTACAGCTTCCGACTCCTGAGTCAAGTGAAGCTGAGACAGAGGAGGAAGCTGCGGCAGAAGTGGGTGACGATGTTGGTTCGGAGGCTGAGTCCCCTCAAGCTGATCAACCTAGGACTCAGTTCAGACCCCGTACTCAAATAATTTCATCCAGCACTTCGAGTTCTGAGCAAAGGAGTCTGTTTCCTAACTCTGAGTCTCCACTGCTAGGTGCAGCAGGTATAATTTCGCAACCCTTATCTCCTTCTCTCTCTTTTACTTCTCCATCTCCAAACTTAGGAGATAGGACTGAGTCAAGCCCAACTCAGTCTAACCCCTCTCCTCCACCTCAAACATCTTCATATATCTTACAATCTACAGCCAACCTTGGTCAGCCTACTGCTACCAAGGAGAAATCCTACACCTATACAAGGAAAACTGCCAAAGGTGGTCTTTCACCTCGAAGGACACTGGAGTTGATATCACATTGATACCTCCACCGGCAGGAGCTGAGGGGGAGACACCTTCTTATAAGGTGCCAACCTCTAGGCTCAGTTCAACCCTTCAGCTTATACCGGGTATGATGTGTACTCAGCCCATACTTACTAGTGCCATGGGAGAGCCTACTTCTGTGCTTTCACAGCCCATGAAGGTAACATTGAAATATTGACAAATCCCCAGGGTCAATTACCCCCTCCTCACCAATAAGCCTAGCTCACCCCACCATACCTCACGATATTGTTCATTCTTCTCTTCTATTCTCACACACTCTCGCACGACCTGTCAATGAACTTTTCATACACCAGGAAGGTTTATAGGGTCTCCATTCTGGCCCCCTTGGTTCCATAGGTCATCACCAACCTTTGGATATGGGACCCACATCCTTACCTACTGAGGAACACTCAACAGCCACTCCTACGGTGGAAATACACTCTTCCACTGGACAAGAGGACGTTGAGGTAAGAAGAAGACCTGAGGAGCCCAAACTGATGACCACTGATGCTCAAGTCCTTATGGACTATCTACAAACTCAGTTTGAGCTTCTACACAGGAAGAGGAAAGATGACAAAGACAGGTTGATGCGCAAACTTACTGATTTGTCAACTTCAGTAGCCAACTTAGAAAGCTTCATGCTCAAACTCAGACCCTCCCCTATTGATGATGACAAAAAGGGGGAAGAAGAATCAAAGAAGTGTGACGACAAGGTTGAGGGGGAGCATACAAAGGAAGTACAATTTGAAGAAGCTTATGATCAGTTTATGAGTATTGTAGATCAGCCTTCTCAACAACAACAGGCTCCAACAGTCCAAATTACCACAACTTCACATGCTCAACCAGAAACTCCACTTGAAGAAACATCTCAAGATGTTCACACCAACCTTCCTCAAGCTAATTTGCCAAAATTTGTTGAAGCTGAGTCCGTTCCAACTTCACAAATAGATAAAGGGAAGAGTAAGGTGTTTGAGATGATAAAAAGAAAGAAAAGAAGTGTTATGCCTCTAGCGAAGAAAAGAAAGGTCATCATTGCTGAGCCTGAGCCAGAGCAACAAGGTAAGTCTCAACTAGTTGCACATGAATCTGACTCAAGTGATGAAGCTAATGCAGCACAGAAAGCCAGTAACATACTTGCTGAGCAAATGTTACAAGAGATGGCTAAAGAACTAGGCATAACAGTAGAGGAAATAAAAGAGTAGCAACGACAAGCCGAAGTTCAACGAGAAAAGGCTAAAGCTGAGGCTGCCAGAGCTGAAGCTGATTATTCTTGTCCAAGAGCTGCCTCAATTCCCTACTCAGATGTGGATCTAAGGCATTGTTATAAAAGAACACATTTTAATAACAAGATTGAATCAATTACACTGAGTAGAAAAGGAGAATTGGTAATCATCAACTTTGTACTAGACAACAAACAAGAAATTGGTTTAGATATGAGATGTCTGCACAAGTTGGGGTTCTTAGAGTTGAAGATCGTAGCCACAACTATCAAGCAGATGAAAAAGAGTCAAATCAGACAAGAGATAGTTGATGTGCTTAAAACAATCTTCATAAGAATCGATCAGCTAGGTGAGATACCTGCTGATGAAATTGATACCTTCCTTAATCAAGGCAAAGTTGCAAGGGTTAGAGCAGCAAGCTAGCGAGCTAAAAGAGACATCATTTTACAAGTTCCAAAGGGAGTTGAATTCAGAGAGAATACTTATATCACTCAACCTTTGGAAGGATTCTTTTATCTTGATGTGGAAGGAAATCAATGTTTCTTGAAAGTAACAGATCTTCATTTGGCAAATCTAGAATTGATTATGTACTTGAGAATTCTATGTGATGACTCAATTCAGAACTCAGTATTCAGATATCATCTCTACAAAGAAATAAGATTAAGGAAAGCAAAGATGAAAGAGATGCCAGAAGGTGAAGAAATTGTGAATGAGGCTATCAAGAAAGCTGCAATTTAGGAACTTAAATCTTATGACATGTGGTTAGAAGTTGGAGATTCTGTTGATTAAATAGATTAGTTCTATCATTTTGTACGCACTAAGTGTGCAGAAGCTAATCATAAAGATTAAGCTAAAATGTAAATGATATGTTCATTAATACAAACTCAAGTTTGATATGGTCAACTTTTTATTATTTGATATGTTCAAAATTATGTTTGATATGTTCAAACAAACAGCTTTGTAAGTTCAAGCTGATGATTGATATGTTCGATTATAAACTCATATGTTCAGTTGTATAAGTTTTGTAAGTTCAGAACTCAAATTAATTCTGATAAGTTCAGAATCTAAGTAGTTGTGTATTCAAATACTTAGAATACAATTCTTATAATAGATTTGTAACATAAATATCTTGTAAGTTCAAGATATGTGAATAAGTATGGATTAGTTCAATACTTATTTGAAGAACTAACTTTGGTCAGTTCCAGAGTCGTTCAGCATAATTCTGTTAACCTATAACTAAATTGATTTAATGTTTTGTCATCATCAAATAGGGGGAGATTGTTAGTCCCATGTTTAGAATAGTTAGATTTGATGAGACAAACTATAGATATGTATAGATGATAGGTTAAGAATTAGGAATTATGTAAGTCTGTTATAGACTGACGGGTCAGCTGAAGCTGAGTAGTTAGCATATAAATAGATATAGAGTTTTCTATGTAAGTACTAGATAGCTCAGTGACTTCTAAGCTGAGATAGGTTTTGAGAGTGAAGACTTGAAGACTTTAAGACTTTAAGACTTGAAGATTCAAGAATCCAAGATTCAAGAAGTTAGCTTGACAAGGTCAAGACTGAGTGAGTCAGCTTACCGTTAGAAGTCAGTTTAGAATTTAAGTAAGTTCTAAATTCTGTTATAAACTCTCCATATCTACGACATATAAATTAGGATATCTAAACCTAATTTAAACTATCTATTAGTTGGATAGAAATCTCAAACGGAATTAATTAGATATGTTCTAATTAAGAAGTTTGTTACGGTTTTAAAGAAAAGATAAGTTCTATCTTTAAACTGCGATTTATTCGTAGATATATCAAGTATAAGTATAAACCTTCTTCTAGGTTTATATACACGAACGAATGTGAAGATATACGATAACAAGTACGTGATACTGCATAAGTTGCAAGACTGCATAAGTTGCAAAACGTACAGTGTTCGTGATACTTGATACGCGTGTGTTGCGATAACTTTGTAAGTTCAAAGTTCGAGAGAGTTTTCAAGAGTTCTTGTTAATCAGTTTTAACAAGAAATTCGATCATCAATTAGTTTGTGATTCAAGAGTGTTTAGAGAGAGTTAAGGTTATAATCATTGTAATATCAAATCATCCTGCTGATTTGATTAGAGAGTGATAATAGTTATTGTTCTGTTTGAAAATTGAATATACATTTGATTAATTTGTTTAATTGTTTAAAGTGTATTCAATCCCCCCTTCTACACTGTATCGGTTGCTTGTTTACCCTTTTTTGGGACCAATAGACACCCATCAAACCTCCCCAACTTAAGTCCTTTCTTGTCCCGAGGAAGGCTTCTGACAAATACAGAACAAAGACAAACTTCTCTATTCCACGAACATGAAGCTCAGTTTTCAAAATTCATAACACTTTGTGAGCGCAACATGATGAAGCTTAAGACACACAAAATTACTACTTGAAGATTTAAACAATTAGGAAGCGTAGCTCTCATGGAAAAATATGCTCACCTCTCAAGTGTTTAATGGGTATGTGTATCTCTCAAGTTCAGTCCAATATAGTGATCTACCATAACCTTGCTTAGACTCTCATTCTCCACTACGTAGGAACATAGTACATGATCAAATGGACTTTTTTTTTCGGGGTTGTAATGGGCTATGGGTCAAGGTAGGATAAGACGGATAAGAAAATGGGTTAAAAGAAATGGATGACCATTTGACAACATAGACCTTTAAATTCTGATAATATACCATGAAGAACTACTTACTTTTATTTCACCATTCTTGAAATTCAACTTCTTCTCTTTTTGCATTTCGATTTTTCATTACTTTGAATACTTTTCATTTTCTCTTTTTTTGTCTTTGGAATTTTATCTCATAGACAATAGCATTCAACTTGCACTATTACATTTTATTGATGCATCTTCAAACCACAGTGCTCAAGAACTCTTACATAACTATGAGTCAAATGATCTACCACTTCTCGGGTCAAAATAAAAAGGCTAAAAAAATGAAGGTTTAAGCAAGAGGTGTATCAAAGAAAGGTGAATAAAGGCTCAACATTGTCTCACTAGGGGAAACATGGTAGGAGGTGTTGCTAAAAAGAATGGGTAAAACAAAGGGCTAACCTATAATCCACAATCATTTCAATGTTCAAGCATGTTCACAATATAATCTTAAAGAGAGTACAAGGAAAGTTCTAGAGAAACACATAAAGGAGGAACATCTTTCTCAAGAAAACAAATGAGACTGATATGAATGTTTCAGTCTGTTAAAGCTCAAGCTCTCAATGGGTTATATCTACCAACCTAATCATTTTATGATCTCAAGATAACTCTGTGATATCACATTTACAAGTCAAAGCTCACTCATGTTATGCATCTTTCCAACCTACTAAGAATTGTGCAACCAAGAAGCAAAAACAAGACAAACGGAAGCCAAACACACACAAAAAGAAAAAGAACTCAAGAAAGGCGCAAATAAATACTAAACGAGGACCTAAAAGCAAAAAAAACTAGAAATAAATAAATAAATAAAAACGAAGAAGAGAAAGAAACAACCTGGCTATGGGAGCTTTTGTTCAAGTAACTCAAATCTCTGTAAGATTTCTTCATGGAAAGACAACAATGGTTGAGTCCATTTTGCTGGTGGAGATGGTTCTATAGGTTGTGCTTCTTTAGATGTATCCTCAACCGGTTCAATCTCCATGTTTCTTTTTTCTTGATCAACGAAAATTCAGCATATATAATCATTCAAGATCAAGAACTCAATGAGTGTATGCATCCACAGCGAGAAACCAAACACATTTAATCACATTGCATAGTTACCAAACCATGGTTCAAAAGAATACCACACCCATCAAGTGTATAACTATTATCCACATTCTTGAAAATGTATGAAAACTGTTGAAGCAACCAAAACTCTGATACCCAAATTACTAGCAACTAAAAGTAAATCAGCAGTTGAGCCCATTCTTGTTACCCTGATTCATTCCACAATGGCTTCAAACAGTTATCGAATAATCATCCTCATTAAAACCACATGAACATTTAACATCAAAACCAAACTCAGTTCAATCCCGATCATATTAAATAAACCTCAGCTTAATTATCAGATCATCACCAATCCAGTAACTTCATCACAACTATTAGCCACTAACCCACATTGAACAGATTATATCAAAAATAAGCTCAAAATCCGAAGTCACAACTTGTATATCACATACCTACTAAAAAAGACACAGAATTCCTAACCACAATCAATTACAGAAGACATACCTTAGCATCTTAGTGTAGAAAGATGAAACAGTGAAACAAATACCCCAAATTCGAAATTAATAGACAAACTCGAAGCCAATTCGAGCGGTGATCGGCGGTTACTGTCGCGAACAGGAAATCGAGAGCAAGGAGACGATGGGGTCGATGGCGATTGGAACAACAAAGCAAAGGTCTTTTGGTTCCTGTGGTGTGCGATGATGGCTCGATAACTGTGATTTTTTCATCGGCGGAGATGATTAAGGTCGACAAGGGTAGCGGTGGCAGTGAGTGGTGGGTGGTGGCGATTGGGTTTGGTGCAGTGACAACAAGAGAGACCCGAGAATGAAAGAGAACAGAGCTAGGGTGTTTATGTTCTCGAGATTTCAGCCGATGGAGGCTGGAGAGGTGACGGCAGGGAAGTCACGGGGATGGCTCTGTGGTTCGCCGGAGAACACGGTGGAAGGGAAGGGTGGCGCTGGTGGCTGTGGTTGTCGGGAAACAGAGAACCGAGAGAGAGAGAGAGAGATATGAGATTAGGAGTTAGGGTTTAGTTTATTTTATTCTTTTTATTTATTTTTGACTTATTTTTGACTTATTTTTGTTTTTGGTTATTTTCATATCATTACCCCTCTTAAAATTTTTGGTAGAGTAATCTTACCCTTATTCTCTCTGCCTTTACCCTCCTTTAAGCCACTCAAAATTTTCTTTTTTTTCCAGCTTTTTAATTTTTTCAATTTTTAGTTTGTTTTTAGTTTTATAAGAATTAAAGAGAAATAAATAGAAAAGTAACAAAACTAAATAAAAATCACTAACTCGGAAAGAACTTTAATCGTGCATTGTAGAGCGAAACCTTTTGACCTTCTATAAATTTCATGATCCTCAACTTGGCATCATGAAATGCTTTCATCTTCGCCTTGTAATTTTCAGCACAATCGTAAGCTTCTTCCCGGATCTCCTCCAACTCGCTTAGTTGGAATTTCCTTTGCACACCTGCATCAACATGATTGAAGTTAACATTTTTCACGGCCCATAATGCACGGTGAGCTATCTTAACCGGTAAGTGGCAACCCTTCCCATAAACTAGCCTATAAGGGGTCATCCCAATCGGTGTTTTGTATGCCGTCCGATAATCCCACAACGCATCGTCTAGTCTCAATGACCAATCTTTGCGGTCGGGTCTAACGGTTTTTTGTAAAATATCTTTTATTTGACGATTGGATACCTCAACTTGACCACTAGTTTGCGGATGGTAAGGGGTTGCAATTCGATAGTGTTGTAGAAGTTTGCCAAATTTCCAATTTTTAAAATGAGAACCCCCATCACTAATGATCACTCGGGGAATTCCATGACGAGAGAATATATTTTTCTTGACAAACTTACACACAACACTATGATCATTCATTCTGGTGGCTTCGGCCTCAATCCATTTAGACACATAATTGACCGCCACCAGAATATACAAATTACCAAAAGATGTGGGGAATGGACCCATGAAATCAATCCCCCACACATCAAATAGCTCAACTACAAGTATTGGGTTCATGGGCATTTCATCTCATTTGGAGATACCCCCAACTTGTTGACATTTCAAGCAACTTTTTACAAATACATGGGCATCACGAAAGATAGTAGGCCAAAAGAAACCACATGAAAGGATACGATGACCCGTCTACTTGGCACTAAAATGACCACCACATGCATAAGAATGAGCATGAGCTAAAATCTCATCAATCTCGTGATCCGGGATACACCGGCGAATAATTTGGTCGGGGCCAATCTTAAAAAGATCCGGCTCATCCCAAATGTAGTGTTTCACTTGTGAGAGGAAATGTTTCCTCTGTTGACTCAACCAATGCTCCGGTATTTTCCCTGCAGCTAAATAATTGACAAAATTAGCAAACCAAGGGGTTTTAGAAACAGAAAATAACTGCTCATCAGGAAAGGTATCCCCAATCTCCTCCTTGTTACTACTTACGAATATAGGGAGACGAGAGAGGTGGTCGGACACAACATTCTCCGACCCCTTTTTATCTTTAATTTCAAAGTCAAATTCTTGCAACAATAACATCCAACGAATAAGCCTAGGCTTAGCGTCTTTCTTTTCCATAAGATACCTCACGGCACTATGGTCGGAATAAATGATGACTTCGGCTCCCCATACGTACGACCGAAATTTATCCAAGTCAAATACCATTGCTAGTAATTCTTTCTCGGTGGTTGTAGAATTGAGTTGTGCATCCGATAAAGTTTTACTAGCATAGGTTGTGACCAATCAGGAGATTCTAAAATGGGGGCGGCGGTGAGTTGTGCTTTCAGCTTAGTAAATGCCTTTTGACAAGCTTCATCAAAGACAAATGGTGCATCTTTTAAAAGTAAATTGCATAACGGTTTAGAAATCATACTAAAGTCTTTGATGAACCGTCTATAAAACCCAGCATGCCCAAGAAATGAGCGAATGCCCTTAATGTTAGTTGGGGGAGGTAAGGTTGAGATGACTTGTACTTTGGCACGGTCTACTTCCATGCCTCTTTCAGAAACTACATGCCCAAGTACAATTCCCTCTTTAACCATGAAATGACTTTTCTCCCAACTCAAAACCAGATTTGTCTCCGTACATCTTTTTAATACATTTTCCAATTGACGGAGACAAAAATCAAAAGTATGACCAAATATCGAGAAGTCATCCATGAAAATCTCAAGAGACTCCCCCACCATATCTGAAAAGATACTTATCATACACCTTTGAAAGGTGGCAGGGGCATTACACAATCCAAAAGACATCCTTCTAAAAGCAAAGGTACCATATGGACATGTAAATGTAGTCTTCTCTTGATCATCAGGATGAATTGGTATTTGGTTATAACCATAGTAACCATCAAGAAAACAGCAGCTAGTTTCTTAACAATTTGATCAATAAAGGGAAGGGGGAAATGATCTTTTGATGTAGCCTCATTCAATTTGCAGTAATCAATGCATACCCGCCACCCGGTAACAGGCCGAGTGGCTATTTGTTCCCCATCTTCCCCATGCACAACCTGGATGCCAGATTTTTTTGGAACCGTTTGGGTCAGACTAACCCAAACACTATCAGAAATGGGATAAATAATCCCGACATCCAACCATTTCAAAACATCTTTTTTTACCACCTCATGCATGTTCGGATTGAGTCTCCTTTGAGCATCACGAGTTGGCTTGGCAGTTGGCTCAGTTATGATCCTGTGCATGCAAACAGAGGGACTAATTCCCTTAAGGTTGGCTATGGTCCATCCCACAACAGCTTTGTATTTAGAAAGCACCTTCAGTAGTGCCTCCTCTTGATCATCTGAATGATCTGAAGCAATGATGACTGGGAATGTCTTATTATCCCCTAAGAACGCATACTTCAAGTGATTCGGTAGCGTCTTAAGTTCTAATGTTGGTGGACTCTCCAAAGATGGCTTTAATTGAGAATCAATCTGTTCCGGTAGACTTTCCACCTTGTAAGTCCATGGTGGTTGTCTAGCACCCAAAGATTGCAAAAATTCCTCATGAATTTCTTGAAGCACCACCATATTTAGCATCTCCTCCCTGTCATCACTAAAAAACTGCTCCAAAATGTCATCCGAAATTATACACGGAGTGTGTACTGGGACACATTCGTCAATAGTGTCTGCCATAAAGCAATCACTACTAACTGGAGCGTTAGGAGTAGTGTTGAAAACATTTAACCTCATTTTCCTATTTCCAAATGTAACATCAATGGCTCCTTCCCGACAACCAATTTGTGCATTGACGGTTGCCAAGAAAGGACGACCAAGAATGACACTTGGTTGTTTATCCTTGTATGGTGATTCAGAGTCCAAAACAAGGAAATCCACAGGATAATAAAAATCCTCCACCTTCACAATAACATCAATTAATTCTCCCCTAGGAAGTTTGACTAAAAAATCGGCCAAAAAGACCGTTGTATCAGTTTTTCTGACCAAAATTGTGTTGGTCATACAAACTTCCCGGGAGAATATTAACACTAGCCCCATGATCAAGGAGTGCATTTGAAACTTTAATATTTCCAATTTGAATCGAAATTAAAGGCGCTCCGGGATCTTTTAGGTTAGGTGGCAAAGAATTTGACAAGACGACGCTCACATGACCACTCAAATCAAGTTTTTTTGGTAACTTGTGGCGCCGTTTGTGAGTACACAGGTCCTTAAGAAACTTAGCATAGGCCGGGATTTGTTTGATTGCCTCGATAAGTGGTAAATTGATTTTTACGTGTTTAAAAGTTTCCCACATATCTTCGGCTTGTGGTCCTCATTTCCCAAATGGAAAAGATTCGGGTCCTATTAAAGCGGAGGGGTAAGGGGTGGTATTATTCTCCACAACCCTTTCCTCCCCAACTTTAGAGGACTCCGGTTTTTGCACAGTTTCTTTAGAAATTGGTTTTTGCTTTTCACTTTTATTTTTATTAACAAATCCAGGCTCATCTTCCTCATCAGACACATATTCCTCCACCACACCCTCAACTAGGTCGGTGTAGGCATATGAACATTATCATAAGTCTTACCACTACGCAAAGTTTTTACCTCATTGACGTGTGCATTCCTTGCGTTCGGATGAGGTTGACTTTGGTGTTGTGTATTCACTTGAGTAGTGCTTGGTAGCTTTCCCGGAGCACGATTTGCTGCTTGTTCCGCTAATTGCCCCATTTGCTTCTCCAGAACCGCAATTGACTTTGCATTGATTTCGGATTTTTGCTCGGCTCGTTAGGACACCTCAAGGTTCTTTGTCATCATCTCCATCAACTGGTCCATCCTTGATGAAAGCATACTCATTGAATCCCTTGCTTCATCTCTTGGTGGACCCGAGTTGCGGTTTTGATTGTGAAATTGATTGTTTGAAGGACCCGCTTGCTGATTAGAACCTTGATAGTAATTCCCTTGATACCCTTGAGATCTTTGTTGACCTTGACCTTGATTTGAACCTTGAAAATTTGGATTGAGTTGATTGGCCGGGTTTCCATATCTCAGGTTAGGATGATTCCTCATTCCCGGATGGTAGACATTTGAGTTGTAGTCAAATTGCTTTCGACCACGAAATACTTCATTCACCTCTTCATACTCCGGAACCGTCATTTGGAATGAACTAGAATCATGTCCCATATTCCCACAAGCTTGGCAAACTTCTTGTACCTGCGAAACATTAACACTACCTTTCCCAATGCCTTGGAGAATTAGATCAAGTTTCTTTTCAAGTTTATTGATCTCAGCCCTATCATTGTTTTGGATAATAGTAGGGTTGTTTAAAGTTTTAACCGAAGATGAAGAAGAAGCATTTTGTCTATTAACCGAAGCTTGGGTCTTAGAACCCTTACTTAGTTCTTCCAAAAAGTGCCATTCAAATTCCATTGGTCTTCTTAAAAATTGACCCCCACTAGTAGCCACTACAAATTTTTGATTTGTAGGATCCAAACCATCATAAAAAGTTTTCACAAGTTTCCACATAGGGATCTCATGATGAGGGCAAAATCTCAACATATCATTTAAACGATCAAAAGCCTCATGTAACTGCTCGCCTGGTAATTGACGAAAAGATTTTATACGGTTTCGGACCTCAGCAGTTTTACTCATTGGATAAAATTCATCCAAAAAGAATTGTTGCATGTCTTCCCAAGTATGAATACTAGCGGGGCGAAGAGATACATACCATTGTTTGGCTTTATCTTTCATAGAAAATTGAAAAAGATAGAGTTTTACCTCATTAGAAGAGAGACCTTGCACACTGATTTTGTGCAGTTATATATATGAAAAATGATTTGAAATAAAACGGAAATACTAGACTAAACTACACACCAGGCAGTGAACCCATCGTATAGTAGTAAAGTGTTTGTAAGACCGAGTGTCGAACCTCAAGGAAGCAAGATGAAATCTCAATACTAGGTTGTCGTCATTAATTAATCTATGATCAAATGTTTATATTCCTAAAGTTAACAATCAAAACAAGCGAGATAAAAGAGACGAGATATTTTTTTAGAATTTTTCGATTTGAGAAGGAAGTGCTACTAGACTCGATTACAAAAAGAGTTAGTTGACAAGGATTTGATAAATTTGATGGGCAAGAAGCTAAAGCATCTAAACACTTCAAATATTAAATAAAATCAAACAAGAAGGTCTCCTTAGAATGATTTTACAAAATATAAGGAGTGACTAGAATCTACCACTTTGCAAAAACATTCAAGCAAGGATTTAGTGTTGTATTAAACACGTTTAATAACAAAGTTCTCCGTTAATTAAACAATCAATTCTTGAAAACTACCCCCCGAAGTTCTCCGAAGTAGCCAATTTCACAAAAATCAATTTTAAAGATATTCCAACACTTGACTAATCATAAGAATGGCATTTCAAAGTCAATTTTATCAACAAATTGCTCAAACAATGGTGAAAACCCAAACCCAAGTGTAAATTATCACAAATTGGGCATCACAACTAGAAGTAATTGCAAAGAAACCAAGAACCAATCAACACAATATGTCTATTACATCAATTAGTCAAAGAAATTTGAGGAAAAACATGAATTCAAGCAATTTGAGAAGAAACCCTAACTTGAAGCTTCCATTAATGGTGGAATTTGGGGAAACCCACAAAAAATCCCAAATACAAGTCAATAACCTACTTGAATCTCATTTAATAGCAATAAAATTAACTACTCCATGCTAAACATTACGAAATCTAAGTAAACAAAACTGAAATTGAAAGGAGACATGAAGGAGAGCTTAAACCCTTGAAGAAACCAAGGAAGAAGATGAAGATGAAGCTTCCAAGTCAAGATCCAAGCTCCAAATCTTGTTCTCTTTGGATGTATCCTTTGAAAATTAGACTTGAACCTCTGGAAAATGTGCAGAAAAATCGCCTCCCCTCAGGTTCTAGGGCTGGAAAACGGGTTCTTTGAAAAGGGGGAGAAAAAAAATGCTTAAATATGCCATCAGCGTCTGGCACATGTATGGCCGTACATCGCACTTTACGGGGCCGTACAAATGGGTCTGGAACATGATTTTTCCATTTCTTCCAAATTTTGGGGATTTTCCTTCCTTTTGCTTTGGATAATCATTAAAAGACCTGAGATATCAAAAATAATGAATTAAGTATCAATTAAGACCAAATTACTCATAAAACCATATAAAACGACCGGATATCGCCCCGAAATAACTATTCAATTTGGGCGATATCAAAGATTCCCACACTTAAAGGTTTCTTGTCCCTAAGCAACTCCCAATTTCACTAAAATGCACTCAATTATTAGAAGAACTAAACCTAACATAAACTAAAGAACTAAACAAGGTGACTAAAGGATTATCTCAATGCAATCATAGATTTCAATGGATTAAAGTAACAAACTTGATAACAGATTAACCAAACATGCCAAAACCCATATTGAATATAATTTGTCAAAAAGTAAAATCTGGGATAGACAAATCAAATAAGGATTAAAAGTGTATCCATATCAGTTAGCTCCCACATTGAACTCACAAGACTAGAATCGAGATAAGACAAATTGTGGTAATTCATCCAATATCCAAGATCTTTCGAGCAAAGGGGGGGGGGGGTTTGTCTAAGTGTTAAAATCAGCTTACTTCAAAGGAAAACCTCAAAAACCTTGGTAAAAACCAATTATTCGATGTTTTTAAGGCCCCGCAATCAATTCTAGAATTTCGGCAATTGCCAATTATTCGGTTGATAGAGCTAAAATCAATTGCTTCCATATTATGCTTCACACCCGCTATCCATTTTAGGCCTTATTGATTCGCGATGGCAAAATGCCAATTATTAATTGCGACGGCATAAATGCCATTTATTGATGGTTTTCAACTTCAAGCGGATGAAAAGGTCTAATATGGAACCTAATCCGAAAGCGTCAAAATTTCTCAAGAACAAAAGGTGAAAATAGAACCAAAATCCTCACTTTATATCTACAAAGGGGGTATGATAGATCGCATAGTAATTTTTTTAGCACTCAAAACAGTCAAGCAGTCTAACGAAGAAGAGACTAGTGAAAGAATTCATCAAAATCCGTAAAAGATTTGAAAACCAGAATACACAATGACTTGAATTTAATGTAGGGAATTTGGCAAAAATGGAAATTTGAGATCACGTGGGGTTTGTTGTGCAAGCAAAAACTGATTGCCCCGTCCTTGTTATATGGTGCATCGGTGTTGTGTAACTCAAAGGATGCAATAAACTCTCTCATCAGCTTCGGATAGTATGGTTGATTGATTGACAACAACTTCATCCATGGTGGTGTAAGGAATGGTAGTATCTGATCAGCAATGTTAATTTTCCTCAGAAATTCAAAATCTAGTATCATAGGCGGTTGAATCCCATATCCCTTAACTGCTTTCAAGCTCTTTTTGTAACTAACGACATGTTTACACAGCATTAAGTTTCCAGCAGAGTTAGTATCCTCCCGCTTTCGTTTAAGTGCTGGTTTCTTTTTTGGTGTAGACATCTGAAAAACAGAAACCCAAACAGAAAATCTAACTAAGCCTAAGAAAACAACAAACTTAAAACACTTGGAGCAACAAGTAGAAGCAAACAAAGAAGAAATAAACCCCAAAAACGAACACTAACAACTATCTAAGCAGAAAGGGACACGAAGACAAACCAAAAACGAGAGAAAAATAACTAAACACGAGCAAACAAGCACTAAGATACGAATTAAACTATACTATACTAAATATTAAACCCCTAGAAATAAAATTAAGCAAAAGAAACTAATTAACGAAGAGGAATTAAAAATGGGCAGAGTGTTTTGTACGGCCTGTGAATCCAGATGTACGGCCGTACAAAAGGTGCAGTGTACCTTGCAGAAGAACTGATGCACAGATTGGCAAAAATGGTTCCCCGAAGTCAGTTTTAGACTCAACAATTTCATGTACCACAAGTTCCTATGATGGAATAGATAGTACTCATACTAAAGATCAATGATAGCAACTTTCTAACCAAACTTGCATCAATCCAATACATAATAACTATGCTTTCAAGTTCCACAAAGATCATTTTAAAATTTCACATATGTAAGCATGCTTGACACAGATTTCTCAAAATCAGAACAGATATTGACAACACAAATATGACATCATATCAACGCTACCATCCTGTGAACCATACTTGTAGTAATCAGAAACAGGAACAGAAACAGGAACTCATGCTTCACAGGGTTGAAGAAAAGTCACAACATTTAACACAATTAAACCCAAATTTCTCAAAATCAACATCACAACCAAACACACTGATATGAGCTAACCAGAATTGTCAATTTCAACATAAATCAACTACACAAACAGGAATTAACACATATCATTGATTTCAGTCGATTCCAACCGTAAAACTAGAGACACAAAAAGAGATTTGGGGTATCTACCTGTAACTTGAGATCAAGGAAAGTGAAAATTTGTGTACCTTGATTTGTGAAATCGAAATGTACAGATAAGTGATGGACGATGAGGGACTTGTGGTTCAATGCTGGTAGTCCGAAGGTATGAGCAAACCGGCGGTGTCGATCGAAGTCGGCTAGGGAATTAGGGCAGAAAATGGTGACTTCGATGGTAAACTGAAAGTGGCATATGTACTGTAGGTGAGCGGTGGTCGAAGTTGTCGTAGATGTTTGGTGACGGTGGTGTTAGGTTGCGAAGGCAGCGGTGTTCGGTGGAGAACAGACTTCAGAGTCGGTGTTGGTGTCGGTGTCGATTAGGGTTTAGGTCAGAGAAAGAAGAAGCGATGGCGGCGATGGTAGGTAGCGATGATGTTGCTCGATCTTTGTGGGCATCAGAGGTATCGGAAATGGAGTGGTGGTCGGAGCTGCGACCGATGGCGGCGGCGACCCTTGGTGTAGCAGTGGTGGCCGACAAGAGCAGGGGTGGGACGGTGGCGGCGATGGTGATTTTGAAAGGGGTGTTTTTACTACCGTCAATAATGAGAAGATTGGGGAAAATTGTTGGATGAAGGTAATTGTTGGGTTATGGGTTTGTTGAGTTTAGATGGATTGGGTAAATGAATTGGGAAGGTAATTGTTGTTGGGCTTAAGATGAGCATTGGGCTTGAAAGTATTTAACAAAAGAGGATTTGGGCTATAGAGGATTGGTTAGATACTTAGATGGATTAGGGTAATGGAAGTTGGGTATAAGGAATGAAGGTGTAAGTGTTGTAGCTTGTTTTTTATTTTATTTTTATTTTTTTTGTATTTTATATTTTATATTTTTTTTGTATTTTCTAATTTGAAAAATATATTATTCATTTATTTATGTAACAAATTTGAAAACTAGGGAACGAAATTGAAAAACATAAAACGACTTTGGTATGATGTGGTAAGTTATGAAAACGAGTCACTCGCTTGACCCGACCTTCTCGGGGTATAACTTGCTTACCTCAATTGTTGTAACCATGGATGGATCACCAAAGTAACGTTTGACACGATGACCGTTTACCTTAAACGTCTCCCCACTAGTAGATGATAACTCGAGTGTACCGTATGGATATGCCTCGACAACGGTGAATGGTCCCGACCACCTTGACTTAAATTTCCCTCAAATCAACTTCAAACGTGAGTTAAACAAAAGAACTTTATCACCCGGGACATATGTTTTGTTTCCTTAAGGCGTTTATCGTGCAACTTTTTCATCCGGTCCTTGTAAATCCGAGAGTTCTCATAAGCCTCATCCCGAATTTCATCAAGTTCTAACAATTGTAAAGCTCTAAATTCACGGGACTCATTCAAATCTAAATTTGCAACTTTTAAGGCCCAAAATGCTTTTTGTTCAAGTTCAATAGGAAGGTGACATGCTTTTCCATAGACAAGCTTATATGGGGTAAAACCGATGGGCGTTTTAAATGCCGTACGAAATGCCCATAAAGCATCATCTAATTTGTCGGTCCATTCCTTCTTATTATTACCAACCGTTTTTTCTAAAATTCTTTTTAAACCTCAGTTAGTATTCTCAACTTGCCCACTAGTTTGTGGGTGATAAGATGTTGAGAACTTGTGATGAACACCATATCTTTTCAAAACTTTTTCCAATTGTGCGTTTGCAAAATGTGTCCCCCGATCACTAATTAAAGCTTTTGGGGTACCAAATCTCGAGAAAAGCTTTTTGAGAAAAATCACAACAACTCTAGCATCATTAGTAGCCAAATCTTGGGCTTCTACCCACTTTGAAACATAATCAACGGCTACTAATATGTAACGATTACCCTTCGATGGGGGGAATGGTCCCATGAAGTCGATGCCCCAAATATCAAAAATTTCGCAAGCTTGAATAGTTGTGAGGGGCATCTCATCTCGAGAGGATATATTTCCAACCCGTTGACAAGAATCACATGATTTAACCAAACGGGTTGCATCCTTGAAAATAGAAGGCCAATAAAACCCCGCTTCGAATACCTTTTTAGCGGTGGTATTCGGTCCATGATGCCTACCACTTGGTCCACTATGGCAATGGTTAAGAATGGTCTTTGCTTCTTTAGCATCAACACATCGCCTCATTATTTGGTCGGCACAAATTCGAAAAAGGTAGGGATCTTCCCAAAAGTAATGACGCGCATCTTTTAAAAACTTTTTTCTTTGTTGATGCGTCCACCCTTTTGGAATATTCCCGCCAACCAAAAAGTTTGCAAAGTCGGCGAACCAAGGGGTGTCATCTTTTACCTCGGTGAAAAAGAGCGATTCATCCGGGAAATGTTCCTTAATTTGATGCTCCAATCTTGACTTTTCCTTGTCATGCTCCAATCTTGACAAATGATCCGCCGCTACATTCTTGGTCCCCTTTTTGTCCTTTATCTCAATATCGAACTCCTGCAACAACAAGATCCAACGGATTAGTCTCGGTTTAGCATCTTGCTTGCTTAATAAAAACTTTAATGCCGCATGATCCGTATAGACAATGGTTTTAGATAACATGAGATAGGATCTAAATTTATCAAAAGCAAACACAACGGCAAGGAGCTCTTTCTTGGTGGTGGTGTAGTTTGATTGGGATTCATTCATTGTCTTGCTTGCATAATATATGGACTGAAAATGCTTGTCTCGTCTTTGTCCAAGAACGGCTCTCAATGCAAAGTCGCTAGCATCACACATTAATTCGAAAGGAAGGCTCCAATCGGGTGCAACCATGATAGGGGCTGATGTGAGCTTAGCCTTCAAAAGATCAAACGCTTCAACACAATCGTTAGTAAAATCAAACACAACATCCTTTTCTAACAAACGGGTCATGGGTCTTGCGATTTTTGAAAAATCTTTAATGAAACGACGATAAAAACCCGCATGACCCAAGAAACTCCTAATCGATTTCACATTGGTGGGATAGGGAAGATTAGCTATGGTGTCAACCTTTGCTCGGTCAACCTCTATTCCCACACTTGAAATTTTATGACCGAGAACTATTCCTTCCCGGACCATAAAATGACATTTTTCCCAATTTAACACAAGATGAGATTCCTCACATCGTGTTAACATTTTGTCTAAACGGGAAAGACATATATCAAAAGTGCTACCAAAGACGGAAAAGTCGTCCATGAACACTTCCATACAACTTTCAATCATGTCGTGAAAAATAGCCACCATGCACCTTTGAAAGGTAGCCGGGGCATTGCATAAACCAAATGGCATGCGTCTATAGGCAAATGTACCGTAAGGACAAGTAAAAGTGGTCTTTTCTTGATCCTCGGGAGCATTTGGGATTTGAAAATATCCCGAAAATCCGTCTAGAAAGCAATAAAATTCATTACCGGATAACCTTTCAAGCATTTGGTCAATGAATGGCAAAGGAAAGTGATCCTTTCGAGTTGCATCGTTGAGCTTCCGGTAGTCTATGCAAACTCTCCAACCCGTTACCGTCCTTGTAGGTATCAATTCATCTTTTGAATTCTTGATCACTGTCATTCCACCCTTCTTCGGGACCACTTGTACCGGGCTAACCCATGAACTATCTGAAATCGGATAGATAAGACCCGCATCAAGCAACTTGATTACCTCTTTTTTCACAACTTCTTGCATATTTGGGTTAAGTCGCCTTTGATGTTGAACAACTGGTTTCATATCCTCCTCCAAGAGTATCTTGTGAGTACAAAATGATGGATTCAAACCTTTGATATCCGAAAGTTTCCAAGCAATGGCCGACTTATGCTTTTTCAACACCTCAATCAAACTTGTTTTTTCATCAATCGTCAAATTCTTGGCAATTATCACCGGGAGTTGAGACGTACCATGAAGGTAAGCATATTCAAGATGCTCAGGTAATGGCTTTAACTCCAACTCGGGTGGTTCTTCAATGGATGTTTTCAACTTGTTTCCTTTCTCCAAGTTCAACATTTCTACTTCTTCAATTACTTGAGATGAATCAAAATTTAAAAGTTGCTCTAGTTCTCGAATGTCACGTTCCGGATCAAAAGGTTTATCTTCAAATCCCATGGAAAAATCTTCCAAAAGATCATCTTCACAAATTTGGGTGAGAACAGGGGTGGTACGGCCGTACGAGTCAGTTGTACGGGCCGTGCAAGCAGGTACCTGATGGTTTTTTTCAATTTCCGAAATTCTAGTGGGGTTTGTACGGCTATAAGTACGGCCGTGCAAATCCTTCAGTGGCCAAAATTCTTGATTTTGACTTTCTGGGTCAACTTTTGTGCATAACCAAATCATTTTCTCAGCAAGTTTTTCCACTTTACCCATATCCTCCACATCAAAATCATCATCATAACCTTCTTCAAACTTAAATTGTGAAGTATCCATATAGTAAAGTGTGTCATCTTGTCTTGAAGAGTATTTCAAAGACTTCGTAAGGTCAAAAACCACTTCTTCATCACCAACTCGAAGTGTGAGTGTCTTACCAAAAACATCAATCAATGCTCGGGCTGTGGCAAGAAAAGGTCTACCCAAGATAAATGGCACTCGACTATCTTCATCCATGTCGAGAATAACGAAATCCACCGGAAAGATAAACTTATCCACTTTCACAAGCATATTTTCCACAATACCCCTTGGAATTTTGATCGATCGATCGGCTAATTGAATGCTCGTTTGAGTAGGTGCCAACTCACCTAGCCCCAACTTTGTAAATAAAGAATAAGGCATAAGGTTTATACTTGCACCGAGATCGGAAAGAGCATTAGTTACCTTAAAATCACCAATAACACATGGAATTGTAAAACTACCCGGATCTTGAATCTTTGGTGGTAGTCTGTTTTGTACAATCGCCGAACACTCCTCATTCATTGGAATATTAGCAAGTTCCTCCAGTTTCTTCTTGTTAGTGCACAATTCCTTGAGAAACTTAGCATAATTTGGCATGTGTGCCAATGCTTCCACCAATGGAAGGTTAATATGCAATTGCTTAAAAAGTTCCAAAAATTTACCATATTAAGCTTCAAACTTATCTTTTCTAAGACGAGAAGGATAAGGAAGAATCGGGACATACAGTTTTAAAGGAACGGGAGCCAGAGGTGGGACACTTGCGGTACTTCGTGAGCTTGTAGGATGCACTTTGTCCATTGACTTTTCCGAGTCTTCGACAACTTCTTCTAAGACAAAAGGTGAATCATGAGGTAAAGTTTTGACAATCCCGGTTGTTTTCCCTCCTCTTGTAGTTACCAAAACAGCTTCATCTTCGGTTGAATAATCTCCATCTTCCACTTTGACACTTCCATCCTCATCACTTGAGTATATAACATTGACATGATGTTGGGGGCCTTTTTGCTTAGGATTCACCTCGGTATTGCTTGGCATCCCCCCATAAGGACGTTCAATTAGCATCTTTGAAATTTGACCCACTTGGTTCTCAAGGTTGTGAAATGAAGCTTGAGTATTTCTCAATTGGTTATCAACTTGTTGATTTCTTACCTCTTGAGCCTTGTCTTTAGCTTCTTGAGCAACCAAAAATTTCTCCATTAAATCCTCCACTTTGCTTTTCTTTTCCTCCACTTGAGGTGTAATGTTGGCATTGAATCTATACGCGGGTCCTTGACCGGGTGGATATTGGCGGTATTGGTTTTGGGTTGGGCGATATTGATTTTGGTGTTGGAAAGATGGATTTTGCTGCATAGGGTATTGGTGTTGAAATTTTTGTGCGTTTGGGTTGAAACCGGGTGGGGTTAAGTGTTGGGCATTGTTTCCTTTGAATCCGGGGTATGGGTGGCTTCTTTGTTGTTGGTTAAAACGGTTTCCATAGGGTGCTTGGGGGTTAAAATTCTGCCTTGCTAAGTTTGGATCTTCAATAACGTCACCCGAAGATAGCATAACTTGCTCATTTTGTTCAAAGAATGCATGACATGAACCAATATCATGTGGTCCTCCACACCATTCACAATTATCCATAAAAATTTGATTTCCCACTTGATACATCTCTTGAGCAACATGAGAAGTACCGGATGGTTGTGGCTTGGAAAATTGATTAAACTTTTCGTTTAGCTTTTGCAATTGTGAAGTAATACTAGCCAACTCACTTGATCCCATCATATTTGAAGAGTAGGATGCACAATCGTTCATAGCCATCTCATCAATCATTTGATAAGCAAAAGAAGCGGTTTTGTTCATGATTGTTCCCCCGGCCGCCACATCAATGGATTGATGACTTCCCAAGAATAAACCGTTATAGAAAAGTTGGATTTGATCACTCAAGCTAACACCATGGTGTGGGCATGATCTCAAAAGCTTCTTGAATCTTTCCCATGAGTCATAAAGTGTCTCCCCTTCACGTTGTCTAAAGTTGTTGATGTCGTTCTTCAACTTTGCGGTCTTTGCGGGAGGAAAGTACCTTTTCATGAATCTTTGTAATAAATCATCCCAAGTAGTAAACGAGTTAGGGGGTTGAGCTTCTAACCAATCTTGGGATTTTTCACGTAGAGAAAATGGGAACAATCGTAGGCGAATGGCATCATTTGGTACTTGTTGAATCTTGAACATATTACAAATCCTCAAAAACCGTGAGATGTGAGAATTAGGATCTTCATCCGAGTTACCACTAAATTGACATGTGTTTTGAATCATAGTAATAACTGATGACTTGATTTCAAAATGATTGGCGGCTACCCCCAGTGGGTTGATAGAATCTTGTTGAGCCGGGTTCACTCTAGGTTGCCAAAGAGAACCGAGTGTTCTTTCTTCGTCCATTTCTTGTTGTGGTATCAAATCGGGGTTGGGTTGGGTTGGTTTATAAGAACTTTCTTCTTCAAATTCGTCTAATTCCGGGCTACGTACTCTTCTAAAGAATATCCTCTCCGGTTCGGAAAATGGATTCACTATATCCTCAGAAGAAGACCGGGTCATCCACTACAAAACAACAGAGAAAATTCTCAAAGTAGATTGCCCAAATCAGAAATAAACAAGTAAAGTAACTTGCAAAAAATAAATTTTCACAAGGATCGACTAAACTAATGACTAGAACCTTTTTCAAAAGATCAAAATTGCTTCCCCGGCAGCGGCGCCAAAAACTGATTTTGTGCAGTTATATATATGAAAAATGATTTGAAATAAAACGGAAATACTAGACTAAACTACACACCGGGCAGTGAACCCATCGTATAGTAGTAAAGTGTTTGTAAGACCGAGTGTCGAACCTCAAGGAAGCAAGATGAAATCTCAATACTAGGTTGTCGTCATTAATTAATCTATGATCAAATTTTATATTCCTAAAGTTAACAATCAAAACAAGCGAGATAAAAGAGACGAGATATTTTTTTAGAACTTTTCGATTTGAGAAGGAAGTGCAACTAGACTCGATTACAAATAGAGTTAGTTGACAAGGATTTGATAAATTTGATGGGCAAGAAGCTAAAACATCTAAATACTTCAAATATTAAATAAAATCAAACAAGAAGGTCTCCTTAAAATGATTTTACAAGATATAAGGAGTGACTAGAATCTACCACTTTGCAAAAACATTTAAGCAAGGATTTAGTGTTGTATTAAACACGTTTAATAACAAAGTTCTCCGTTAATTAAACAATCAATTCTTGAAAACTACCCCCCGAAGTTCTCCGAAGTAGCCAATTTCACAAAAATCAATTTTAAAGATATTCCAACACTTGACTAATCATAAGAATGGCATTTCAAAGTCAATTTTATCAACAAATTGCTCAAACAATGGTGAAAACCCAAACACAAGTGTAAATTCTCACAAATTGGGCATCACAACTAGAAGTAACTACAAAGAAACCAAGAACCAATCAACACAATATGTCTATTACTTCAATTAGTCAAAGAAATTTGAGGAAAAACATGAATTCAAGCAATTTGAGAAGAAACCCTAACTTGAAGCTTCCATTAATGGTGGAATTTGGGGAAACCCACAAAAAATCCCAAATACAAGTCAATAACCTACTTGAATCTCATCTAATAGCACTAAAATTAACTACTCCATGCTAAACATTACGAAATCTAAGTAAACAAAACTGAAATTGAAAGGAGACATGAAGGAGAGCTTAAACCCTTGAAGAAACCAAGGAAGAAGATGAAGATGAAGCTTCCAAGTCAAGATCCAAGCTCCAAATCTTGTTCTCTTTGGATGTATCCTTTGAAAATTAGACTTGAACCTCTGGAAAATGTGTAGAAAAATCGCCTCCCCTCAGGTTCTAGGGCTGGAAAACGGGTTCTTTGAAAAGGGGGAGAAAAAAATGCTTAAATATGCCATCAGCGTCCCCGAAATAACTATTCAATTTGGGCGATATCACACACTATGTGTGTTGCATATAGCAAAAAATTCGGACAAGTGAGTGTAAGGCTCCTCCGCTCCAAATCCATGAAATGGAGGTAGAATGGCTAGCAATTGCGGACGAATCTCGAAGTGTCGACCAACTTCACCTTGTAACACAACCGGAGATGGGTTTTGAAAAATGGTGGGCCTAAAGTATGTATCCACTCCCCGTTGGAGTGGGTTGTTGTTGTTTTGATCACCACCATTATTAAATTGACCTCCTTGGTTGTTGTAATAACCCCCAAAATTGTGTTAATTATGTTGATAACCTCCACCATGGTTGTTGTTCGGGTTTCCGCCTCCATAATTGTTGAAACCACCACCTTGGTTGAAATAACCACCACCATTATTATTGGGATTTCCAAATCCTCCTCCACCATTATTATTTTAAGCTCCTCCACCCATGTTATTTTGGTGTTGGTTTGGGAATTGATTATGGTTAGGAGGTGGGTTGTTTGGTGACGGATTATTGTTTTGAGGTGGGTTTGGATTTTGGTTTTGGTTTTGGTTTTGTGGCAGATAAAGAGCTCCATCCATATTCATCATATTTAGAATTGGAAGGCGTGGTGGGCCATCATCGGGATTATGACCCTCCATATGGTTAACGGTTATTTCAAGTTCAGTACTAGAATCAGAATGTGAGGTATAGGTGAAAGGACCTTCAAAATCAACCGGTGTAGATGATGTAGCCAGTGAAATCCGGTGAATCTCGTTGCTTGTTATTATTTCTTGCGGTTTTTTCAATTTCTGGATCAAAAGCAAGTGGTGAACTACGCCCCGAGTATCTTGTATGCATGCACAGTTAAAACAACCTGTACACCACAAACAAAACACCAAAACCTAAAGAGGAACAAGAGAGCAAATAAGAAAACAAATATTTTTTGTAATTTTAATTTAAAAATAGCACTAAAGACAAAATCAAACAATAGAAAAAAAACTAAGCGCACTAGCTCCCCGGCAACGGCGCCAAAATTTGATCGATGTCGAAGTGACGATAAAAAATAAACCTAATTACCTTATACTAGATAGGGTAAGTGGGTATCGAATCCACGAAGAGCATGTGGTTAGTATTTAAATCTTATGTTCGATTGTAAATTAAAATCCAAAGTTGTGATTGAGTTTAGTAATTTTCTAGATTAACTACTGAGTATGGAAGAACAAGAAACAATAATAAAATATTGGTTGTAACAAATATGTGAAAAATGTAATCGCTAACGGTTTCGGGTCTAGTTAATATACTCAAATGATTACTAAAACATGTAAATGAATAGGCTACATAGACATAACCATTAACTCATTAATTGAATCGAATTTAGGTACGGATTATGCCTTACCACACCAATCGTCTTATCCTTAACTACACTACACTAATGATGGAATCGGAACGATTGGCGAGTTCATAATAATAACGTCTTAACACTCAAAATCAACCAACAAGTGTTCACACAAGAATGAAAGATATAATCATATGGAATTAATCTCAAAACCAACATTCAAGTATTCATATACACAATTGTTCATTAAGTATAGACATAAATTAACCAAACCCTAGTCCCGGTTGCGATCACAGGGTGTTTAGCCGAGCATGATGGTGTTGAAAGATGCAAATATGGTAGTAGAAGACATCTTCAAATGGTTGACTAAAATAGGGTTTATAGTGATGGAGAATTGGGTGGAAAAGTGATGGAATCCGACTAACCGTATGACTAATGAAGGTGTTGGAGAAGTAATCCTCTAAAAACCACCCTTAGATCTTGACAAACCTTGATTTCACCATGGGAGGATGATGAGAGATGATGATGAAGTGCTCCAATGGTGTCTCTCTACAGCTCCTTGATGAAGAATGCTCAAACGGTCAACCGGGTCGAATGGATCGAGTGGAGATGAAAGGATTATGATTGTGGGTTGAAAGGGATGTGTTCTAGGATGAAGGAGATGAGTTTTGGGAGAGAAAATTAGGGTTGGGGGCTGCAATTTTCGTGGTAGGGGAGATGGGGGAGAAGAAAAGGAAAGAGATCATTTATAGAAGGAAAGAAAGGAAGGCACCAGCACTACTCTAGTGCAAGCTGTCTCTACTCCTCACTGTGAAGGCTTTGAGAGTATTGCTGAGTAACTCTACTTTTGGCTTGTTTTCTTTGTTCTTCCTTCTTAAACTCTCATAACATAACACATTCATCCCCATTTCTTGTAAGCTTTCATTATCTTCATTTTAAACATCAAATATCTTCATTTAAGCTCCATTTCTTGCACACCTATCACAAACACAAAAGCTAATCAAAGCACAACTATTTAGACAAAATAGGTTCATTATCATCAAATTATGCATGTGAAGAGTATACACAAAAAAAACCCATCACCTATCAGTATATTGTTTATGATAATCAAGTATTTACTATATTTATATTGTCTACATCTTTAAGAATTAGCAATAGAAAGTTATTTAATAAGCATTAAGGGGGGTGTTTGGACACAAGAGGGTGATAAGAAGGGTATAAATACACATTATAGGGCACTAAACCCTAGGTCTATACTCAACCGTCTTTGCTGTGCTAAAGGATACTGTGTGTTTAGGTGTTGTGTATGCGCGCATCGCTTCTGTGAAGCTCGGGTGACCGATAAGGATCGGTTCTTCTCCAAAGTCGTCGGAATCAATTAGGTAATGATCCTCCTTATTCTATTATCATTTAGATTCTAATCTCATGGTGTTTCATTTAGATTATGAGGGCGTTTTAAGGGCTAATTCTTGTTTCGAAATGGGAAGGAGGAATTGAGAACCATTTTTAATCATAGACCTTGACATACTCAATGTTAATTCAAATAATTGATGAGGGTTGGTTAAATTGATGTTTGAATCCATTAAAACAAAAATGGGTGAAAATGATTTTTGTCGTGCAATTTTTGCCATTATGCCTTAGCTTTTCCACAATTGTAGAACCCTGAAATCAAACACCGCTAATAAAAACCGTGAATTTACTTAAAATTCAAGTTTTTAATATGCGTGGGTCCCCTTTTGAAATCACAACTTACTAGTTTATGCAGCGGAATTTAATTTCAAAAGATCACATCAGATATTTACAACACATCATTCCTAAACATCTTGTTTGGTGTTACCTAACACAACGACCGACCATAAGCAACATATAATTACATACAACAAGTGTTCGATCCTAACAATATAAACTCCTAGAAACACGTAACCCCGCTCACCAGGCCTAATCTTTACCTGTAAAAATGGTCAACGCAACAACATAGCTAGTGAGTACTAACTTATCATAAGCATCAATAAAGCGAGTCATACAACAGAGGAGTAAGCAATCAATGCTATTTTATCACATTGCGGTGTGCTGACAAGATAAGTAAGAGTCATGTCTTGCAGGATAGCTAGTCCCGCTCAACGACTTAGACCGGGGAATCAGATACAACTAACCGCACTGGTGGGGGAGCATAAAGCAGTCCACCAAACATCATTTCAAAGCCATTCCCTCTGGTGGTGTTAAGGAACGGTGGTTTTGCAGAACCTAGACCCGGTAGGCCCCCGAGTCTCCGTTGATCCCGATTATGACCTAAAGGCCCTCTAGGACCAAGCTACAACCGGCTGACCTCAACTTACTAGTGGGGTTCAGCTACAACCAGTTGACCTTGATCCACTAGCCGACCGCGGACCATACACATACACACATACATATGATCCAATCGGGATCAATCATTTTTCTTGCAATTTCATTCATTCATTCATTTTTCAGGGTGGAACCAATCTGGACCCATCATCATACATATCGTCATTATAATTAAGCGACTGTCCAATCTAGATCCGCTGGCATGCACTTAGCATATGATCTACAAATATTAAGCATGTCATATCATACTAACAGAATAAAGCTTGCATCTTCATTCTTAGCATACCTGCAATAGAAATCTTTGACATACAATATACTATCGTACATAATCAATTCAGTTAGTCAATTAGCAAACAAGTCTCCCTCTATTGAGACTTATGAAAGCCGGTACTCACCTTAGGAGCTTATAATAAACTGATTACTTTGCTCCGGTTCAGCTAACTCAACAAGTTCACCTAAAAACATCGTTAATCGCGTTAAGCGTTTGCACACACGAGGTTCTATTACTAGACACGTACATGAACCTCCTAGTGCTTATAGACATCTTAGAATAACCTCACATAAAGCAGTTATACATATGCCTTTAAAATACTTAACATCAAAATTGGCCAATCCAGATTTTCATGTACGCGTCGCGACCCAAAGGTCTGATGGCGAAAGTCAGATCACCAACTGTCCGAAGGTCGGACCAAATAGTCGGATCAATAAAAGTCGGATGGGCATCAAAGTCAGATGAATCATGAAGGTCGCACGAACTTACGGGAACGCTTCGCGTCCCTTTCCCCGACGCGTCGCGTCGCGTGCAGACCTACATATCATCTCCTTCTTGTTCATCTTCCAGCCGACTTATATCTTAAAGCAACTTATTTCCATATTCATAAACTTGTTAAAATCACTTCCAAAACACCTTTAAACTTCATATAACATCTATTCAAACCTCATAAACTCATTAGCTCCAATTAAAAGCATCAAACATACAAAATCCACTTATCAAGTAAGCTTTGTATGTTCAACAATGGAGTCTTGACTTCTTTCATGAGTTCCAGCAGCAAACACACACAACCAGCATCAAACATGCTTAAAGACATCATACTAACCTTCTATGATTCAACAACTCAAGATCTTCCAAAGCTTCTTCAAACTTCTTTCAAAACATAGAGAGAGAGAGTGTGTGTGTTTTTTTTAGTTTGACTTATTACACACTTCTTGAATTATACGTACATATATATTCTTAATTAAAGTAGAACCCCCTCTGGTTCTACTTTCATTCACAAACACCCCTCATATTTACATATTAAACCAACTAGTACACAAATATATATATATATATATATATATATATATATATTTATTAACTTCATTTAATCAACTTTCTTAATTACATACATATACAACTTAGAATATTTACATATTCTATTAACTCACATACACAAATCTACCAATTACAACTAGGGATTTATATGAAATTCCCGTTCTACCTTCCCCGGGTGCTTTTTCCCATATTTATTGCATTATGGAGTGTTTAATTCTCCTTTCTTTCCGGTGAACTTTAACTTCTTTTGTGGAACATTAAAAGTTTCAATCTTCATCTTTCCTCCTGTTGCAGCTTGACTAAGCAATTCCTGCTCCCTTTTCCACGCTAACTCCATCACATCGTCTGAATCTTGACACTTTTTTTTTGCTAACACCTCCAGAATATCATCCTTACGTATAGAATATACCTTTGTATCTTCATCTGCTCGGTAGCAACATATTCAAGATAGAACTGGTACATCTCCAAGAACCTTTTTGTTATATCATTCACTGATTCTATAGTCTACGTTATGGTGAGGAATGCTTTAGTTATCTTATCTATTCTCGCCTTTGGTGCGAAATGCTGAGTGAATAATTCCTTAAATTCGGTCTAACTCATGGCATGAATCCGGGCCTCACCCTTTTTTTGTTTTATCATAGTCCACCGGCTACACCTCTAAGTAAATTGGAGGAATATCTCACCTTCTTATTTGCTTGACATCCTGAGGTTTTGAATGCTCCTTCTGCCTTCCGCTATCCATCGGTTGTTGATAATAAAAATAAAAATAAAATTTAAATCCTTAGACTTTTAGCGGGGACATGTTTCGCCACAAATGGTCTTCGTTGAAAGTCAACATCTCATGATTGGAAATTTATCTTTTAATGGACTTTTTTAGGCAACATATGTCACTGCAAAAAGTTACTATCGCAAAAAACCCAAATTCTTGTAGCGTATGCACTTAGGCAGAAATAAGACTTTGATTAACAAATAATCATCGATATGTACTATCATCACCGTCCGGAGAATTCTCGGTTTCCACGTTCCACCGCCATCAATATTTAAACCAAAAGAAGATACATGAGAAACTAATCTTTATTATCTACGTATTGGATAACTACAACACCCACCGACTAATACATATGACTTATATATACATGAGAAACTAACGGTTGGATATATTCCAACCAACACAACGGTTCATAACCATCACAATGGTCTACATATTAACGGCCATATTTAATTGTAACTAACATAATTAACTATCTAGATTAACTTTCTAACAATATAGAGATCGATAACCAATATATAATATTCTTGAGGTCAAAAATGACCACTATGTCGTTCATTAAACTCTTAGACCGAGCGTTATACGTGACTCGATGGCTTCAGGTGCTATCGGGTACTGAACGCCTCCATGGGGTACCCCAATCGAGTAAATGCAACGGGTTATGGAGCTCGGTCGAGTAAATGCGCCCCCACCCACCCCACCTCCTTAAACGTTATTTTTTTTTTAATTTGACTGTTATTATTATTTTTTAATTAATAACAATTTTCATCTATATATACATAACCATTTCATACCCATTGTTCATATCTCTATCTCATATTTTCTCTACCATTTACTTTCAACTTAAAAAAAACATATCTACATAATTATTTTATGGATTCACCAAATGGATAATCATCAACTATGACTAGCGGTTATTTTGAGAGAAATAACAGGAATATGTTTGCAATTGCTAGAGAAGCGGTGCAACTAATTTTTGATGACGATGAAGAAAACATCGAGCTGTCAAACGAGAAGACCGGCGAGAAATAGAAATCAACTAGATGGACACGAGATGCTCGTTCACGACTACTTTCGCGAGAACCCGGTATATGACGATGATATGTTTAGGCGACATTTCTTGATGAGCAAAGGACTATATGGGTGTATAGTTCATAATCTTGAGGAAGAGTATGAATTTTTCAAGTGGGCATGGGATGCTAGAGGTCGGAAGAGGTTTTCTCCGTTACAAAAGTATACTTCTGCTATCCGACAATTGGCGTACGGGTCTGCTGCTGATTCTCTTGACGAGTACTTGATGATGTCGGACAAGACATCACGGGATTGCATACATAATTTCTGCAAATGTATTATTCATCTATATAACAGGAAATATTTATCCGACAATAGCATGAATTGAAACACGACTTTTCTAGCATGCTAGGTAGCATAGGTTGTACTCATTGGGCTTGGGCAAATTGCCCTGTAGCATGGAGAGGTCAATATATGAGAGGTGATCATGAGTGACCGACAGTAATACTAGAGGCGGTGGCATCTCATGATCTATGGATTTGGCATGCATTCTTTGGAGTTTCTGGTTCCACTGACATTAATGTTCTCAATCAGTCGCCTTTACTGAACGATGTATATGAAGACAAAGCACCCGAGTGTTCATTTGAGGTGAATGTAGCGACCTACAAACACGGATATTGTCTTGCCGATGGGATATATCCGGAATGGAAAACTTCTGTCAAATCATTTAACTGCCCACAAGATAACAAAAGAAAAAAGTTCAAGTCCGCGCAGGAATCTGCAAGGAAAGACGTTGAACAGGCTTTTGGTGTACTTAAACAACGTTGGCACATTCTTCCTTACCCGGCATGATCATGGTCTATGGCAAAATTGAGGAGCATTATGTACGCTTGCATAATATTACACAATATGATCCTCGAAGACGAAGGCCATGCGATTTGCAGTTTCGACGAAAATGACGTTGTAGCGGATGATATAGAAGTAAATATAAGTGAGGAACAACGGGTAGCAAATGTTCGAGAAGTAAAAGACCTGGATACTCATAACAACCTTTGGTCTGATTTGGTCGAACATCTTTGGAGTATTCAAGGTCCCGACAACGGAGACGACTTGTTTTTTAGATTTTATTATAATAATAATTATTATTATTATCATTATTAATATTATTATTATTATTATTATTACTGTTTTTACATAATTTTTAAATTTTTTGAATTTATGTAATTTAGTTATTATTATTAAAAATTTTAAATTTCTAGAATTTTATTTGTAATTTTTTTATTTATATTTTAGTTATTAATTAAACAGATAATTAAGTTAAATAATTTTGTTTATATACAAAAAGTTAAAAAAAAGGTGGGGAAAGTTTGGGTAAGAAAAGGGAAGGTATAATACTTGGTTTGGGTGTTAGTCCCTTAATTCTTCAAGTATCAAGTTAATCTTCAATTGCATGTGTAGAACTATGAGAGAATACTAATTACACCTTGATTAACACATAGTTCATATCATTGATTATGGCCTTAATTCTTCGAGTATCAAGCTAATTTTCAATTGCATGTGTAGAACTATGAGAGAATACTAATTACAACTTGATTAACACATAGTTCATATCATTGATTATGGCAATTGATACATGATTAGCCTTAATCATAGGCTTATATACTCCATGAGTATATTTACATATAAGACCCTCTAGTTTGTAATTAATACAAACTTCACTCAAAATGTAATCTTCTATTCTATACAATTAATAAACCTAACAATCTCCCCCTTTGTATAGAAATAGAAGATGTTATGTCTTTTTGGCATCTGACGCAAACTTTAACAATCTCCCCTTTTGAATCATGTAGATATTCTTTTTCAGTTAATATTCTTTTGAAGCTTTGGGGAATCTTCAAACCTTTACTTGATGTCTTCAAAATGACTTCTCATCTTTAAATAGAGACTCTTCACTTTGAGAATAGTATTCACTTCAATATCTTGATGAGAACTTGAAACTTGATAGCATACAATGACACCTTTTCTCTTCATACTCCTCTTTTGCATTGGTAACCTTAGGCTTTTCAACCTTTGGTTGTATTATCAAAATAACATGTAGTGATTTTTAGCTTTTCCCAATCTTCAACCTATTCTTCCTAATCTTGAGCTCTCTTGTCTTAAAATAAGCTTTGCTTGTGCGCGAAGAATATTTTGTTCTCTCCCCCTTGAATGTAGCTCTTGATCTTTTTCAAATTTGATAGATATCTCTTTTCTTTGCTCCCCCTTGACTTGACATATATTGATTTTTTAGAATTAAACTTTTCTTTGTCTCCCTCTCAACACATGAATCTGGTCTTCTTTAGCTGCACAATTTTGAGGAGAACTCATCATCATCTTCAACTTAGTAAGAATCAGCTAATATTTTTGTTTCTTCTATCAAGATCAACTGAATTTCAATTTCCTTAAACTTTCTCCCCCTCATGATGATTAGAATTCTTCATGAACATCATGCAATTGTAATTGACATTCAGCTTGATTTGGGCATGAATACTTCAACATTTATAGCTTAGAATCCTCCTCATGACATTCAGTTGAATTTATCAAATATGTATCTCTTTGATATTGTGACCAGAATGATATTACAATGAAAGTATCTAAGACGGTCTTTAGGGCACCATCTCAAAGTTCCCGTTAGGAAATGTTAACACCGAGATCACATAGATTTCTCATTGACACAATAGTTTATAAACTGTGTGGCCTACGTTCAGTCTTGGAATAATGATAGCACTGGTAGGATTTCCATCTATCATCGTGAATATCACAAAGATAACACTCAAGATGTTCCGGTATCAGTTACGAAAACTAGATACTTGTGACATTACCATCATGTGTCCTAAGAAATAAAATTATATAGCAATAAGCTCTAGACTCTATAAGTGCATGAATGAAGTCGGGGACCGGAGCAGCATGTCCTCCTTGTTTCAATATAAACAATCTCTGAGTGAGATGTCAATAGAGATGTGCTAATTCTCCGTGTGAAGTTGAAACAACCATCTTTTAAGAGATCATTGAGTAGCAGGGTGGGGTTAGTGCATTGCATCACTGGGTCCATGATGTCTTCTTCAATACCAAATTTCAACTCATGAAATCTAGTAGTATATGTGGTTACCCAGATTGACACTGTTTTGAGAGGATCTTTCTTTTATTTTGATCCTTTCTCTCACCCTCAGCTCTCTAAATATTTTTCAACTTCTCCCTCAAAGTCTCTTTCCAAAATGAATATTTGTATCTCCGTTGGATACAAATTGACACTTGTTATCTGTTCAAATGATTAGGAGCAATCATATTGATGTCAACAAGAATGATTTTCACGAAATATTCAGTTGAGAAAGATTGTCAAGAATGATTTGAGCAATTAAAGAATATGAACAATCAAAGAATTTTGAAGTAGGAAATGAAAAAATGATTTGACATGTATGCTCAAAGTGATTTGTTGATCATATGCACCCCTATCTCCTGTTCCACCCCTCTCATTTTCATTTTATCTCTGCCCACCAATCAGTATCATGTGATAACTGATACTGCTCACCTATTTGACCTATTAAACCCTTACTTTTATTTTTTTAAAGCATAAGGTGAACTCCTGGGGCAGGTCCTTCCGGTTCTAGATTGACCACATGAGTAGAATCATCCTACACTCACTCTTTGGTGCCTTATTAATCACTTGAAAAGTATGTATCACATAAAAAATGATTGACACAAGAATGAACGGTTTCCATAATGAATGGAATATTCGACAATAAAGGAAAGATATCCAGAATTATTATCGGGATAGAATTCAAGAAATGAAAGATGAGCGTTTAGAAGATCAACAGTCAAATGAATCAAGAAAGACATCAGAATGAATCACCGAATGAATGCCTTCTCGATGGGAAAACAATAAAATTTGAAAATTGAAAATCTTTTTGAATTTTAAAATTTTGTATTGTTTTTGAAATTTTCATTTTTAAAATGATTTGAAAGGAAAAAAAATAAACTCTTCCTATGTTGATGCATTGAAATTCGAAAATGATTTTTCATCAACTAGGTTAGAAAAAAAATTGCTCCACTACAAGAATGCACAAAAATAGTTTTCATTTTAAACAAAATTGCAATCTTGTAGGTTCTCGACGAAAATGATTTGTCTGTCAAAGAATCTATGTCGTTCTTGCTCCCCCTACAAATAATGAACCATTATCACACAAGTTATATCAAGGAATGATAAACTACAAACATTAAGTTTCTTAGATCATTAGACTCGGGCTAATGCTGAACACAATGACATGTGAAATGGACTGCAGGGAACACTCTTCTTTCTTCAAGTCAGGAGATTGAAATTATTAGCATACTGAACACAATGTAATTTTCAACGTATTCTGAATGATCTTCATTGTGTTCCAACAATGTCTCTGACTAATCTGCAAAACAAATTAAGCACACTTTGGTACCCATTTGAGATTGGGTCCAGCTATGTTAGGTTTATGAACCTTTCTATGCATTGGTCCTATGTGTCATTGGGGAATACCATTTTGAACAACAAATTTATGATTAGTTCTTGAAGTCTTACAAATCTTCTCTTTTGAAAGTCTAACTAAGTGTTTGACTGAGTATACCACAAAAGGATATTTGACATCAGTTTTGAGCATAAAATTTCCATTATGCTTTGCTTTAGAAAAGAATTTGGTATTTAGATGTTTAAACGAATGATATTGCATATCAGCATGATTGTCCTTACCAGAATGATGTTGTCTATGCATTCTTCTTTGTGGTACAGCATTGGACTTAAAACCATCATTGATGACATTCTTCATTCGAAACTCAGATACTCTAGGTTTAGTTTCTGAAGATGTCCTGGTAGGTATTATGTTGGATGAGAATTCATCAATTATGACATTTTTGATACGGAATTCTGATGATGAAAAACATGCATTTGAATGCACATGATTGATTGAACCACATGGTGAATTAAATATTGAGGTTTCTGTGGTTTTCTTCTTTTCAGTCCAGAATGATGATATCTTTACAAACATGTCACCTAGATCCTTCTTTGGAATCCAAGCTTGTTTAGTCTTTGGTAAAGAATCATTTAAGCTTACTGAAAATTCAGAATCAATATAACGTGAATAAGATGCATTCTGTTGACTTCTGAATTCAGTTTCTTTTGGGTTTTGAGAAGAAGTAGTTGCTTTGGGAGTAGAAGCATCAATGAAATCATCATCTGATTTTCTACTTTTAGCATCTGCAACAGAAAAATAAAAGTCAGTATCGCTACCACAATGTGTTTCTGAATCAAAATTGATATTGCCAGCGGAAGTCTTGGTAGATTCAGAAGCTTTTTCAGCAAGAAGCATTGCGAACTTGAGTTTAGCCAAAAGCTGTAGTCTCTCTTTCTCCAATGTTTTCTTCTCTGTGTCCAGAGTCTCCTGAAGCTATGATATTTTGTTTTTCAGAACTGAGCTGGGAATATATAGTTTAGAAGAAGCAAGAAGTTGTTGCTCAAGTTCTATGACTTTTCTTTGCAATTCAGCCTTTTCAATACCTAAACTCGCTATCAACTTATCGTCATTCTGCAACATCCTTTGAAAATCTTGACGTTCAACAGAAAATTCAGATATGAGGTCTTTAAACTTGGCATTCTCTTCTGAGAAAATCTCTGCTTTCTTTTTCTCCTCTTTAGAATGTACTTCAAGTTGTGAAATTTTCTCTTCAAACTTACTTCTTTCTTCTTCAAACATTTTCTTTTCACTTTCCAAACTCTTTTCTAGGTCTAATACCTTTGCTTCTTTCTGTAACTCAACTTTTTCAACATGTAGCTATTGCTCAAGTTGTTTCAACTTATCAGGCAATTCAGTTTTTTCAACTTGTAATTCGCTTGCTCTTTTCTTTTCAAATTCAACTTGTTCTTTTAGTAATGAACTTTCTCCACTCAGAATTTGCATGTGTTTCTCCTTTTTGATTATATCATCTGATATACGTTCAATCCTTACATCATAAATTGTATTTCACCGTGTCAATGTGTGAATCTCTTTGTTTAGTGAAGAAATCTTCTCTTTGAGCTGGATATTCTCATTAACCAATCCGTCTACCTTCTTTTTCTCAAAATTTACTCCAACATGTGGAATCTTCATTGACATCTTGATATTTATCTTGATACCTGAAAACTATACTATCGTTTAGGAATGATTTGATTTGATCACAAATTTAATCAATAATAATGATTTGAAAGTGTAGTATGAGAATCAATAAAAGTGACTATGACTTGAGAAAGATTGATTCTAATTCAGTCACAACGACGACGGGGGTTCGGGGGCAGCGCCCCTGATAGCGGGGTCCAAGGGGCAGAGCCCCTGGCTGGGGTCGAGCTGCCCCAAATCCGCTCAAAACCCAAATCCGCCAAATCCCAAATCCGGTACTTTGAAATCCGATACTTTTAAATCCGGAAGAAGCAAAGTCCGATACTTTCAAATCCGGATGAAGCCAAATCCGACACTTTCAAATCCGGAAGAAGCCAAATCCGACCTTTTCAAATCCGGAAGAAACCAAATCCGAGACTTTGAAATCCGATAATTTTCAAATCCGCATAAACCAAATCCGGTAAACACGATCGGATTTATGAAATCCGATAACTTCATCTTCAAAATCCGATACATTCATATTCAAAATCCGGTACCTTCATCTTCAACCCGTTCAGATTCAAAAATTCTTCAAATTTGCATGAATCTATATATTTCTTGCCCAGATCACTTCGCCTATCAATTTCAATCAATCCTATATCAATTTTCTGATAAACAATGAATTGATATCGAATTTAGACGATTTTCCCCAAAACTCGTTTTTCACAAAACATACATAAATCTTCGATTTGCTTGCTGTTTTGATGTTAATTTGATCTCGTTCACTCCAGAATGATTCTAAAATGATAAACGAGCATCAATCAACCATAATCTTCACGAAAATCACAAAATTTGACGAAAACCCAAAAATCTCAAAATGTGTTCTCGGTTTTCTTCAAATTCTTTAAAAATCTTGAACTTTTATGTTGAACTCAGAATCAAATCACACTCCTTAGGCTCTGATACCACTTGTTAGTCCCTTAATTTTTCAAGTATCAAGCTAATCTTCAATTGCATGTGTAGAACTATGAGAGAATACTAATTACACATTGATTAACACATAGTTCATATCATTGATTATGGCAATTGATACATGATTAGCCTTAATCATAGGCTTATATACTCCATGAGTATATTTACAATTAAGATCCTCTAGTTTGTAATTAATACAAACTTCACTCAAAATGTAATCTTCTATTCTATACAATTAAATATACCTAACATTGGGTAGAGTGAAGGAAATGGAAGAGGGAATGATGTGACACTGACGTGGTATTGGGTTGTTATCAAGAGTTGGGAGAAAGGATTGTGTTTGTATTATTTTCTATCTATAGATTGTAACATACAAAGCCTTAATTTATAGGCAGAAAACAAAAAAAGGAAACGGACTAATAACATGAAACGTAATACTCTAAGAAAGGGAAATGATGATGATTCCTGATCCCTATCAATTTCAATAACTTCCATCTTTAACACTCTCCTTCAATTTGAATGGTAGGATCTCCGAAATTCAACTTACGTAAGTATTCACCAAAGGCTCTCCCGTCTACTACTTTGGTTAGAATATCAGCTAACTAATCCTCTGATCTAACATAAGGCAAATCAATGATTTCAGCATCCATATTTTTTTGATGAAGTGTCGGTCTACTTCAATGTGTTTTGTTCTATCATGTTGCACTGGATTTTTTTAAATTTGAAATGCTACTTTGTTATCACACATGATTTTACTAGTTCTTGTCATTCTAACACCAATTTCTTTTAGTAGTTTTCGTATCCATAGAATTTCAGCCAGACCCCGCGCAATACCTCAAAATTCTGCTTTTGCACTTGACAGAGCTACTACCTTCTGTTTTTTTTACTCCTCCAAGTTACGAGGTTTACTCCTACCAAAGTAAAGGAACCTGAAGTGGATCTGTGATCTCCTATGTCTCCAGCCCAGTCTGCATCGGTGTGTATTTGAGCTTCTAAGTGTCCATTTGGTTTAAACAGAACACCATGGCCGGATGTTCCTTTTAGGTATTTGATAATTCTCCACACTGCATCCATGTGGGAGACTTGAGGTTGATGCATGAACTTGCTGACCACCCCTACTGCATATGCTATGTCTACACAGGTATGGGAAAGGTATATTAGCTTCCATACAATCCGTTGATACCTTTCTCTATCTGCTAATTT
Source organism: Dittrichia graveolens (assembly GCA_038502395.1). Lineage (NCBI taxonomy): Eukaryota > Viridiplantae > Streptophyta > Magnoliopsida > Asterales > Asteraceae > Dittrichia > Dittrichia graveolens. The sequence continues at coordinate 56,079,256 of JARJIL010000009.1, read as the reverse complement.
TGCTCCGTCTTCTATGTCAAGCTTGTGATTGGGTGCCATTGGTGAAGATCAGTACATACTTTCTTTGACAAATGAAGATTCCTTGTATAGACCTCAACACCTCTATTCCAAGGAAGTATTTGAGTTTGCCTAAATCCTTCATTTCAAATTCTTTGAACAAGCTCTTCTTCGGTTTGGCTATTTCTTCCTTGTCATCTCGTGTAATAATCATATTGTCTACATATATGATTAGACAAGTCACCAGTTTATTTCTTTTTTTGAGGAACAGAGTATGATCAACATTACTTCATTTGAATCCAGATTTTTTCATGGCTAGGGTAAATCGTCCAAACCATGCAAGAGGAGATTGCTTTAAGCCATACAGAGACTTCTTCAAACGGTAGACCTCTCGAGGTTTAGTATTTTCTGAAACCCAGGAGGGATTTCCATGTAAACTTCTTTCAGTTCTCAATGAAGAAATGCATTTTTAATAGTAGATGAGCCGGTTTTTGTTTGCAGCAATTGAGAAAAGTACTCTGATAGTATCAATCTTTGTTATTGGAGAGAATGTTTCAGAGTAATCAATACCGTATGTTTGAGTGTACCCTTTTGTCACTAACCTTGCCTTGTACCTTTCTACTGTCCCATTTGGTTTATGTTTAACAGTGAACACCCATCGGCAACCCATAAGCCTTTTATCCGGTAGAAGCTTGCATTTCTCCCACGTCTCATTCGTTTTTAATGCTTCCATTTCAGCTATCATCGCGTCTTTCCATTTCTTGGATTTAAGTGCTTCTTTTTCATTGGTAGTGATCTCTTCTGAGTAGATTGATGACAAGAAAGCTCTAGCTTCCTTTGATAGATTTTCTTTGGCAGTGTCAGCCATTGGATACCTTGAACCTCGAGCCTCCTTTTCAGGAGAGTATCGTTTTGGAGGTACTCCTCGATTCACCCCAGCTCATACTTTTCTGGTGTTTCTTCATGTAGCGGCTCATCTTCCTCAAATTGCTCAGTACTAGTCTCATGAACGAAGGTTATGGTTTCATCTGATTCATCATGATCCAGTGTGGTAGACTCATGATCAACAAATTGATTAGAGGAATCAGAGGAACTGTTAGACTCAGTAGACTTGTTATGATTAGTGGAATGATTTGAGGAATCAGAGAGTGGTTGTTACTTACCTCGGATGTCAGGTTGGAAGGAGGATCTTGGGTGGCACTGGTCTCTTGAGTTTTAGACAGTGAAGTTGCTCTCGGTGTCTCCACTTTACCTCTATTGTATTTCATCCAATTCAGTGATTCGGTTTGGCTCTCCTCGTGACTGCTCTGCTGTGTTGGGTGTTATAACAATATCCTGTTTCAAGAAAATCACAGTTTAATGTAGTGAACATATGACGAGTCTTGAGGTTGTAACACCTGTATCCTTTTTGGTTTAGCCCATAACCAACAAAGAAACATTTTTCGGCACACAGATCGAGTTTAGTTCTATCATTCTTTGGTATATGGACAAAAACTATGAAACCAAATATCCGTGGTTCAAGAGTAAGAATAGATGGACTTTTGATGTACTTAGACAAAATTTGACCGGGGTTTTGAATTTCAGGATTTTCGTTGAGAGGCGGTTAATGAGATATGTGGCTGTTGCAAGAGCTTCTTGCCAAAAAAATTTAAGAACTCGAGACTCAATTAAAAGGGCTCAAGTAATTTCCAACAGAAGCCGGTTTTTTCGTTCAGCTACACTGTTTTTGTTCTGGTGTATGTGGACAAGAGGTTTGGTGGATAATTCCTTTGGTTTGGAAGAAAAGTTTCATTTGGGAATTTACAAATTCTCCTCCATTGTCTGATCGAAGAATCTGTATATCCTGTGAAACTATGTTTGAATCATGGTATAAAAGGCAACAAATTTGTCATAAACCTCTGATTTATTTTTTAGAAAATAGATCCAAGTCATGCGAGTGCAGTCATCAATGAATAATACGAAATAACAAAGATTTTGTCCCCCCAAACACGGAGCAGGACCGTACACATCGGAGTGAATTAACGAAAAAGGTAAATCAACCCTACTATTATTTGCTTTGAATGAGTGTCTATGACTTTTAGCAAAAACACATGTTTCACACTTCAATTTACTACCAGAGGAAAATAACTTTGGTAATAAAATGCGTAAATACCTAGTGGATGGGTGACCTAGTCTTCTATGCCATAACTAGGCCTCTCGATCTGTAGTTCCATGAGCAAGCATCAGCGTTCCTTGTTGAGTAACTTCTTCCACATAATACAGACCATCTCTCTCAGTGCCACGCCCAATGATCGCTCCGTCTTGATATCCTATAAGATACAAAAAATGGAAGCATAATAACTGTACAGTTAAGCTCTTTTGTCACATGACTTATAGATAATAACTTTTGGGATAACGATGGAAAATAAAGGCAGTTTGATAATTTTAGTTTCGGTGATATTTCATAGATTCCGCCTCCCTTTACATCCATGATTCCTTCGTTTGTAGTTCGAATATGATGTTTTTTCGGAACTAAAAAAGTAGTAATATCAGATAAATCAAAAGTCATGGTGTCTGTTGCACCACAATCAAAGACCATGCTTTTCCTTCCTGTTTATTTTTTGCCATAAATCCACCTCCAATTTTTTTTTAATTAAAAGAGGGTTCATAAAGGGGGGGATATGGTTTTGACTGTTTTGACTGTTTTTAGGGCATTTAGGATCTGAGATTTTCTCAGTCCCGTTACCTGGTTGTTCCTCTCCATAGGCGACTCCTCTAAATCCACCATTGTCGGTGGTGCTATTGCTCCTATCAGTAGAGGAATCGTTGCCTAGGGCAAAGGCGGCTTTCCCTTGTTCGCTGTTCTTGTACCCCCGTTTGTGACCATCGTTCCACCACTCTAGATAACCAACGATTTTGAAGCATTGATCCTTTGTGTGCTTAGCCATCCCACAATGAGTACATTTAAGGTGAGTTTTATCTTCCTTTGAATGGTAGGGTGGCCGATGGGAACCTTTAGCGGCGAACACCGATCCATTAGGATTTGGTGGGCCAGTGGCAACAAGTCTAGTTGCCATACTCATTTGTTCTGTCGTGGTTCCCATAATCGTCTGGTGAGCTTCTTCCTTTCGAACTATTGAATAAGTGTAACACCCCAAAGTTCAAAAGTTGCTATGCCTAAGAGTTATTTAAAATTAGAGGTGTTTATAAAACTAGAGGGGTTAAAGTTGTTAGTTTGAAACATGATAAGTTCAGGGGCTAGTTGGTAATTCTTGAAAAGTTCTATTATATATATGAAAGTGTAGTTTGACTTATTAAGTCAAACCTTCATTTGTGGAGCCACTTTCACTACAACCAATTCCTTTGAATGCTCTGATCAAGAACAACATATTAAGAGTGTAGCAACACAACCAAGTGATTATTAGTAGCAAGGTATGTATTCTTGTTGTGAGTTTTATGTGTAATGAGTTAAGAAAGTAATATCAAAGGTGAAATCATAGATTGTTGTTAGTGATGGTGTTTCTAGTTGTTATTTAGTAGTTCCAGATGTGGTAACATGTTTTACAAGCTCTAGAATGCATTTAAAGTGAGAATTGAATCAAGAACAATAGCTGTGTTCTTGGCAGAAAGTTGTAGGTCGGTCCTGTACACGGCCCGTGTAGGGGTACACGGCCCGTGTACATGTCTTATAAGAAGGAGATAGGCCATCTACATGAACATGGTCGTGTAGTGTGTAAGGCACACGGCCCGTGTAGAGGTCTAAGGCGGTGACAGGCCATGTAGGGCTACATGGTCGTGTAGCATAAGAGGTACACGACCCGTGTAAAGGTACACGGCCCATGTAGGGTGATGTGTCAACACAGGGCATGCGGCCAAGAGTAGTCGTGTAGTATGCAGGGTACACAGCCCGTGTATGACTATGATTTAGATGAACAACATGATATATGTTCAGCATATGACTATGATTTAGATGAACAACATGATATATGTGTTACGAGATATGAATATTATATGCATACAATGAAAGTAGCATGGTACATAATACGTGCGAGGTATAACCTTATACAGAGATCAGTGTTATGATATACATCCACACAGATGGTGTAACTGTACACTAAAGCTGTATAAGTATATGAGTGAGGATATATATACGTGACCAGATATGATATGTTATGTTATGACCAGATATGATATGTGTACATGATCAGATATGATATGTTTTGTTATAACCCAGATATGATATGTTATGTTATGAGCAGATATGATATGTTATGTTATAACCAGATATGATATGCGATACATGTACATGTGTATAGTCATGCCGTGAGCATAACTATGTACAAGAACAGAGACAGGGTATACAGTGAACTGTGTACCAACAACAGCTGGAATAGGCTACACCCGTGAGGTGTAGATAAGCCTGGCACAGAGGATATCCGGCACGTGCAAGCGTAGCTTGGTATCCAAGATAGTAGAATGGGGTATTCAAGCTCTTTATACCCAAGAAAAGCGCAGGGGATATTCTACACTGAGGTGTATATTAACCCTAGTAGAGTTACAGTTGTGCAGGTGACACAGCTTGGATGCGAGACATCTTGAGGATACTATACTCATGCTTTATGTTATGTAAGTTTAGATAGTATGCCACTAAGCATTAGCTTATGTTTCAGTTTTGCATGTTGCAAGTGGTGCAGGTTCCGGCAAGGGTAAGGCCCTAGCGCAATGTTCATTCGGATAGCTCCTGGTTTTCAAGAAGCAAACTTTGACACTATTTATGTAAATGTTAGCACGTGTATGTTTAGAAATAGTATTTTTGAGAAACTATGATATCTCTTTGGTGCTAACTCGTAAGATAATGTTTTTAAATTAAAATTGGAAAAGTGGTGTTACAACTTGGTATCAGAGCCAAAGTTTAAGGGATTCGGGCATACCTTAGTGTAATGCCTGAACTTAAACCATGGTTTTGAGATTAAGTGGAGATATCCCTGGGGCAGTAAACATTGGTGAGCATACGGTTAATAGAAGTTTATGATTGACATCTGTTTTTTTAGATTGAGTATGAGTTAGCCTGTTTATGCATGTACAACAGTTACGTGGCTAAGTGTAAGATGTTATGAAGCGGGAATCTGATTGGTTAAGTTAAGAATAGGTAAGGTATAGTGTGTTCATAATAATGTAGGGACCATATTATTATAAACACATGGTACATACTTAAGCTCAACAAGATCATGATGAACCCTACGGATTATGTGTTTAATAGCATGATGATTTATGTATGTAGAACAGTATACCTGTTATGGTATAGAGAAAGCTGTTAAAGCATTGTATATTAAAGATTTTCGATCTTCAGAAATAGTATGTAGAAAGAGTTCGTATGTAACTAACGCAGTAGCCTGAGAAATTGCAAGAGTATGAGAATAGTACAGTAAGAAAGTCAGTAGCAATAGAATTGGAGTAAAGTTCTACAGATAAACATTGTTTGTTTAAGCACTCAGTTGGTTGAGTAAGTGCTAGAGAGATTGTAAGTGATGTTATAGAAACAAGTAGATGCAGTGGTGTAGGCTGCAATGATGTATGTCCATAGATTTAAGAGAATCTAAGCCAAAATGTATACGTTATAAGAGTTAGAGTGTACTTATAAAGATTTCTAGCAGGTAGAGTACCTCTTCTTGGAGGAGGTTACAGATTCGATTGTGAGTAATTGTTAGCAAGCATATATGTAAGGGGCATTCCGTATAGTTGGGTGTTCAATAGAATGAAAAGTTATATACGGTGCAAGTTATTTTTTGAAATAGTAAAAGACAAGTAGACTTTGTTGTTACCAAGTAAAGAGAAAGTATAAAGGGAGGCAACGATTAGACCTTGATATAAAGAAGTGGTAGAGGTGCAATTTGCACTAATAATCTTGAATAGATAAGATTACAGAAGAGTTTTTAGCCCCATGACAGATGGCAAAAGCGGTGAATGATATCATCAGAAGGTTGATAAAAGTAACTAATTTCGTCCAGAATGTATTGTTATTGAGTTTATAAAATGTAGTGACAGTTATTGGTAACACAGCGAAAGAGATGATGAGTTTTGTATAATAGAGAAAGCAGTAGCTGAGCAAGTAGAGATTACTAAATGGAAAAGTGAAAGGTTAAGCTAGCAAGTACGTCAAGTAAAAGATCATTGTTGTATTGAAGTGAGGAAAGCTAGTTCCTCACTCAGATGAAGTGTGAGAAGTAAAGACATGTGCTCAGAAATTGTTAGAATTCACACTAAGGAGGTTATTATTTTTACCAGTGAGGCATATTGAGCTTGCCCTAAGTGATAGCTTTAGAGAAAAGCATAGTGAATCCTCAGGGGTAGAGATGAGTAAGTGAAAGTGCAGCATATGACTGTAGAGAAAACGGTGGAACCGGATTTAGTGGCAGGTACCTTTGTTGTTAATAATACACCTGCTCTGGTATTATTTGACTCTGGTAAAGCAGATCTTCGTTGTACTTTCACATTATGTTCAGATGAGTGTTCCACCCAGTATAGTAGAATTTCCTCTTGAGAAAGAAATAGCAGGTGATGAGACTACTATTGAGAATAGTAGGTGTAGAAATAAAGTGATAAAGAGAGGCAATTGCCAGTTTCCCCATCAATCATGTACCAGTTGACGTGAAATAATTTTGAGTAGCTGTTAATGTGAATTGGTTGGATCATTATTAAGTTTAGATAATATGTGATCAGAGAACAGAATGAGTTCAGACCCCAAGTGAGGAAGAACTGTCTATTAGAGATAAAAGTATAAGATTCAGTATTCCTGTTTGCTAGTAAAGTAAGTAAGTATATAGGTTTTGGATGGTACAACATTGTCAGCTTTGGGGAGAAATTTTAGCAGGGAAAGGAGAAGCAGCAACAAGTCTGGTATATACAGTAATTGATGATGCCATTGTAGGAATTGGTTGATAAAAGTTTTATCCGACCCAGTAGTTGACCGTAAGGTAGACCCAGTAGTTGACCGTAAGGTATATTGAGTTAGTTGTGAAAAAAAAGAGAAAGATGGCATGTTCAGAATAAAGAGTATAGTTTATAGAACTATATTCGATAGTTTAATGATTGTGATTAGTGATGATCAGCTATTTACTCCAAGATTTCAAGAATACGTAGTATTAGTTTTAGAGGAGTATTAGAAATTTTATAAGGAGAAATGGAATGAGAAATTGCTCAAGTGATAAGTTCAGATATAATAAGTGCAATTTTTAAGTTGCTTTGTCAGTCAGAAAAGAATTAAAACAATGTCAGCCAAGTAGAAGCAGTAATGAAGTGGGAGCCGCCTCAGAATTTTGTAAAAGTAAGAAGTTTCTTTGAGCTTATAAAGTATTATAGATCGTTTATACTAAACCTTTCTAAAATAGCAGTACCCTTAGTCTAGTCAACTAAAGGGAGCATAGAACTCAAGATGAATGGTGATCAGCAATGAGTAGTTGATATGTTAATGTAAGAATGATATAGTATTCCCTTATTAGCATTGTTAGATGGAATGGAAGTTGTAGTGGTTAATGATGATGTCCTTTATTGGGAGTTGGATTATACAGAAAAAGAAGGTTATTGTTATGTTTTCACAAGTTAAATATACAGGAAAGAAACTTCCTAACTCATGATTAGAATTAATAGCAGTTGTCTAGCTAGAGCCAATGTGGTAGAAGATGTTTTAAGCAGAAACACAAAACAGCGAGAAAGTTACAGTAAATTTTATTGTCAGATCATCTAGAACTTCTTGGGAGTTAGATGCTATCTGAAAAGTAATTGATAGACTCATAAGAATGTGGATTTTGTTTCAATAAAGAAAGTGTATTCTTTAGAAAGAATGACAAATGTTTAGCTGGAAGAAATAGTAGTCAGATATGGAGGTCCTGTTACACCTCAGCTCAATATTCCAACCTTGGAAGGAAAACAAAGTAAGAGAAAGATATAGATACTAGAGGATAGACATGAATTAAGTGTTGATGATTTCAGGGGTAGTTGGGATATCTGTCTAACATTAGCAGAGTTCGTTTAGTTAACAATTACCTTTTGAGTGATGGTATGTTACCACACGCGATGTTATGTGGTAAAATGTGCAAGACCCCTGTTTGTTGGGAGTAAAGCTAGTAAGAAAAAGTGGAATGATGTAGAAATAGTACAACAATAGACCGAGTATATACAGTAGACACGTGAGCAGTTTACAGCAAGCCAGAATAGACAGAAAAGATATGCAAATAAGAGGAGATCACTGTTAGAATTCCAAATTGAGGACTATGAATTATTAAGAGTGGCACCATGGTAGAAAGTTAATGGATCATCACAAGATGAAATAAAGTAGCATACAGACTTGAATTACCAAAGATGTTCCACCCTTGTGGGTGGTTAGCAGATGAATCAGCAGTTGTTCCTCTATATGATGTGCTAGTGGATGAGATGATCAGTTATATAAAACAGCTAGTGGCTCTTTTAGAGAGAAAGGGTCAATAATTTATGTAAAGAATTGATAGAACCTGTAAAGGTACAGTGAAGATACAGAAAGGTTTCAGGTTACACCTAAGTGTATGGGTGTCATGTTATGAGTGATAAATGTTTCATGATCAGTATGTTGCAGACTGTTTACCTCGATAGCGGATAGTAAGTGATATAAGAGTATCGTCAGTACGCCGAGATAGCATTCAGAGATGAGGAGAAGTAAGACTACCGCTAGTGCGCTATGGTAGCATTCAGCTTAGTGTGATACAGAGTTATGTGTACAGTAGATTTCGGGGACCAAATCGTTCCAAGTGGGGAAGAGTTGTAACGCCCCAAAGTTCAAAAGTTGCTATGGCTAAGAGTTATTTAAAATTAGAGGTGTTTATAAAACTAGAGGGGCTAAAGTTGTTAGTTTGAAACATGATAAGTTCAAGGGCTGGTTGGTAATTCTTGAAAAGTTCTATTATATATATGAAAGAGTAGTTTGACTTAGTAAGTCAAACGTTCATTTGTGGAGCCACTTTCACTACAGGCAATTCCTTTGAATTCTGTAATCAAGAACAATAGATTTAGAGTGTAGCAACACAACCAAGTGATTATCAGTAGCAAGGTATGTATTCTTGTTGTGAATTTTATGTGTAATGAGTCAAGAAAGAGATTTCAAAGGTGAAATCATAGATTGTTGTTAGTGATGGTGTTTCTAGTTGTTATTTAGTAGTTCCAGATGTGGTATCATGTTTTACAAGCTGTGGAAAGCATTTATAGTGAGAATTGAATCAAGAACAACAAATGTGTTCTTGGCAGAAAGTTGCAGGTCGGTCATGTACACGGCCCGTGTACATGTCTTATAAGAAGGAGATAGGCCATGTACATGTCTTATAAGAAGGAGATAGGCCATGTACATGAACATGGTGTTGGTCCAAAAGAGGGTAAACAAGCAACCAATATAGTGTAGAAGGGGGGTTGAATACACATAAGAACAATTCAATAAGAATAATCAATCAAGATATTACAATATAACTTTCTAATCAAATCAACAGGATGATTTGATGTTACACTGATTATAAACTCAACTCTCTCTAAACACTCTTGTATCACAAACTAATTGATGATCGAACTTCTTGTTAAACCTGATTAACAAGAACTCTTGAAAGCTCTCTCAAACTTTGAACTCACAAAGTTATCGCAACATAGGCGTATCAAGTATGATGAACACACGTACGTTTTCCAACTTATGCAGAACTCTCTGTTGTTCTCTGTGTGTTGAAACCCATAGGAAGGTTTATACTTATACTTGATATATCTACAAACAAATCGCAGTTTAAAGATAGAACTTTTCTTTTCTTTTAAACCATAACAAACTCCTTAATTAGAACATATCCAATTAATTTCGTTTGAGATCTCTATCTAACTAATAGATAGTTTAAATTAGGTTCAGATAAACTAACTCCGGGCGCTGAGCTGACTCACTCTGTCTTGATGTTATCAAGCCAAGTTCTTGGATCTTCAAATCTTCAAGTCTTCATTCTTGAAACCTATCTCAGCTTAGAAGTCACTGAGCTATCTAGTACTTACATAGAAAACTCTATATCTGTTTATACGCTGACTACTCAGCCTAAGCTGACTAGTCAGTCTATAACAGAGTTACATAATTCCTAATATTTAACCTATCATCTATACATAACTATGGTTTGTATCATCAAATCTAACTATTCTAAACATGGGACTAACAATCTCCCCCTATTTGATGATGACAAAATATTGAATCAAAGTATGTATAGATAACAGAATTATATTGAACAACTCTGGAACTGACCAAAGTTAGTTCTTTGAAATAAGTATTGAACTGATCTATACCTATTCATCATTTCTTGAACTTACAAGAATTTATGTAACAGATATATTCTAAGATTTGTATTCTAAGTATTTGAACATACAATTACTCAGATACTGAACTCATCTGAATTAATTTAAGTTCTGAACTTACAAAGCTTATTACTTAACTTATCAGTTTATACTTGAACATATCAATACTCAGCTTATACTTACAAAGCTGTTTATTTGAACACATCAAATAGTTGAACATATCAAACTTAACTTTTCATTAATAAGCATATTATTTACATTTTGCTTGATCATTTTGATCAGCTTATGCACACTTAGTGCTTACAAAATTATAGAACTAATCTATTTAATCAATAGGATCTCCAGCTTCCAACCACATATCAGACCATTTAAGTTCCTAGATGGCTGCTTCTTTGATAGCACTGATAAGAGATTCTTCACCATCTTGATATTCCTTTATTGCATCTTTTCTTGATCTGATTGCTCTGTTTATCTGATATCTGAATGGTGAATTCTGACTTGAGTCATCACATAGAATTCTCAAATACAGAATCTGTTCTAAGCTAGCCAAATGTATACTAGCCTCCTCCAAGCAACACTGATTCCCTTGAATGTCTATGTACATCACATAGGGGTTGATCAATATATGTATTTTCCTTGAACTCAACACCCTTGGGAACTTGTAGGCTGAGAACTCTGTTTTTTCTTTGCCTAGCCACTCTTTCTCTTGAAGCTTTATTACGATTTAGGAAGACATCAAATTCAGCTGTTAGAATTTCTCCAAGCTGATCAATTCTAAGAAAAATTATTTTAAGCTCTTGAATGACCTCTTGTTTGATCTGGCTTTGTTTCATTCTTTTAACATTCAAGGCCACTGTCTTCCATTCAGAGAATCCCAACTTATATAATCTTCTCATGTCTAGTCTCACTTCGGCTTTGTTTTTCAACACAAAGTTTATTATTACCAACTCCTCTTTTCTCCTCAATGTTAGACTTTCAATTGTATGACCAAAATATCTCCTTTTGTAATAGTATCTTAGATCATCATCAGTGTAAGGAATTGGTTCAGCTCTTGGTCTAGAATAATTAGCTTCAGCTTCAGCTCTGGCAGCTTCAATGTTCTCGTTGCAGCTCAGCTTGTCTTTGCTGCTCTTTCATTTCCTCCACTGTCATGCCCAGTTCCTTTGCCATTTCTTGTAACATTTGTTTAACAAGCATGTCACTGGCCTTCTGTGCAGCATCAGCTTCATCACTTGAGTCAGAGTCATATACACCAACTTGGGACTGACCTTGTTGCTCTGGCTTAGGTTCAGCAATGATTACTTTTCTTCTTTTGGCTATAGATATAGCACTTGTTCTCCTTTTTCTTTTCACAGTCTCTATAGACTTCCCTTTCCCTTTATTAGTGGCTGGAACCAACTCAACTTCAATAATCTTTGGCAATTCAGCTTGTAGCACTTGAAGAGGTTTAGCTTGAGGGATTACAGCAAGTGGAATGTCTGGAATGTCTGGTTGAGTTGTCTTTTGTCGAGGAGGTTGATCTACTGTACTCATGAACTGATCATGAGCTTCTTCTTCAGTTTGCACTTCCTCTGTATGCTCCCCCTCAACTTTGTCATCATCTTTCTTTGATTCTTCCTCCCACTTTTTGTCATCATCAGTAGGGGAGGGTCTTAATGTGAGCACAAAACTCTCCAAGTTGGCCACAGAGTTTGATAGATCGGTCAGCTTGGGCATCATCTTGGCTTTATCACTTTTTCTCTTCTTGTGTAGAAGCTCAAACTGATTTTGGAGATATAGCAAAATTGCTTGGGCATCATTGGCCACTAGCTTGGGCTCCTCTGGTCTCTGTTTAACCTCAAAGTCCTCCTAGCAAGTGGAGGAATGAATTTCCACTGTAGGAGATGCTATTGAGTGTGCCTCATGAGGTGAGAATGTGGGCCCCATATCCAAAGGTTGGTGCTGACCTATGGAATCAAGGGGGACAGAATGGGGACCCTGTAAACCTTCCTGGTGTATGGAAGGTTCATTGACAGGTCGTGCTAGAGTGTGTAAGAAGAGAAGAGAGGAAGAATGACCAAGGTCGTGTGCTTTGGTGGTATGGTAGGCTGGGCTGGTGGTGAGGAGGGGGGTATTTGACCCTGGGGAGAGGTCATATGTTCAATGTTACCTTCATGTGTCTATAAAGGAATAGAATGGGTTCTCCCACGGCTAGAATAGGTATGGGCTGAGTAGACACCATACCCGGCTTAGGCTGACTGGGTGAAGTGAGCCTTGAGGTTGGCACCTTAAGAGAAGGTGTCTCCCCCTCAGCTCCTGCCGGTGGAGGTGTCAGTATGACATCAGCTCCATGGTCCTTTTTAGGTGAAGGACCACCTTTGGCAGTTTTGCGAGTGTAGGTTTGGGAGATATCCTTGGTAGAAGTGGGCTTACCAAGGTTGGTTGTAGAGTGAAGAGTATGTGGAGATGTTTGTGGTGGAGGAGAGGGGTTAGACTGAGATGGGCTTGACTCGGTCTTATCTCCCAGTATAGGAGATGGAGAAATGCGAGAGAAAGAAGGAGATGAAGGAAGAGAGGTTATACCTGCTACGCCTCTCAGTGGTGACTCTGAGCTAGGAAAGATACTCTCTTGCTCAGAGCTCGAGGTGGAAGAAATCCGTTGAATGCGCGATCAGAGCTGAGTCCTTTGAGGTTCAGCTTTGGAGGACTCAGCCTCAGAATCATTGACGCCTTTTGTTTCCTCCTCATCTTTTTCACTTTCCTCAGCTTTACTTGACTCAGAAGTCGGAAGCTGTGCATACACACTCGTATGAGCACTCATTGTGGGGTGCTCAGGGAAAATATCATGGGCGAACATTCTTGAGTTGAGAACGGGAGTAGGGGTTGACTCATATTGTGTAGTGTATCTTCTATCCAACCTGTCCTCGATCACCATTGATAATAATCTTACGAAGGGCACAATGGTATCCCTCACATTCTTGGTCACCAAAGACTTGAGTGCCTCTAAGATTAGCTCAGCGTAGTCCAATCTTCGATCATAGAATATGTTATATAGCAGTTGCATTTCAAAGTCATTAACATTATCCCGTCCACCCACCTTATATCCAAGTGAACGAAACACCATGGACACCATGAATCCCCATGCTGTCTGGAAAACGGATTTCCTTATCACTCCAACTACCTGAGGATGACCCATTAAGGGTAATACACTCCTTGACGTTTCCCTAGAAACCGTGGCCTCATACTGATTTTGAACCGGGAGATGTAGAATTCGTCGGAGACAGTTTGCATCTACGTCTATCGCCACTTGTCCACTTAGGACTGTACCTCTTATGACGTGTTGATTGGCATCCAGTCTACACGTGAACCAAAACTCTGTGAGGAGTTGTGGGATGAGCACAGTAGGACCATTAAGAAAAGCATGTGCCAGGGGTCCCTTCCGAATGTAGGAGACCCAGTCCTCATAACCTCTGCCAATCTTTGACTTTGGTATGTCGATACAGGTTACGACATTGTTTTGTTTGTAGATCGGGAGCACATTATTCTTGAAAGTACCACCACGGATCATGTGATCGGACAAATTAAGAGTATATCCCTCCATGGATTTCGAACTAATTGTATTTGATTGCACTTAGCAGTTGTAGGGTTTCACACTGAGCGATTGACTCTGCACAAAGCAATGTTAGGGTTTAGAGAATAGAGAAGGAGGTATAGGATTTGGAAGAGTATACGAAATACAGTGAAGAGTCTCTCTATTTATACCTTTTCAATGTGAGAGAAAAGTTACCGTTATCAGATGGTAATAAATATGACCGTTACAGTAACAACCGACTACGCAGTTTGTTATAACGGCTATATTTAATGTAACTTACCTAGACTCACACTGTTACAATGATCCGAATTCTAACCATATGAAAAGAATTATTACCAAGAATATCTTTTAAATAATTAATTTGTAAACGACTTACGTTTATTTTTAAAGGACATATTTTATACTTACCATAGTGTTGGACTTACATATTGTTAGGACTAACGTAGACATGTGGAACTGACCAAACCTTAGAACTGATTACTCAGCGTAGATTTAGCACTTAGCTCAGACTGAGCACTAAGCTTAGATTTAGACACTTAGTGAAGGTTATCACATAACGTATATTAACCAGAGATAGAGAGATAATGGAACATACCAAATTAAGGGTTGAGCATGCCAAGCTTGCCAAGTAGAGTTGTGAATCTTGTGCCTTCAATTGGTTTAGTGAAGATATCTGCAAGTTGATCTTCAGTCTCAATGAAGACTAACTCTATCTTTCCCTTTTCAACTATGTCTCTGATGAAGTGATGTCTTATCTCAATGTGCTTTGTTCTTGAGTGAAACACTGGGTTGTGTGTGATGGAAATAGCACTTTGATTGTCACAGAATATGGGAGTCTTTGAATAATATAAATCAAAGTCTTTAAGCTGATGTTGCATCCACAATATTTGAGCACAACAGCTCCCTACTACAACATACTCAGCTTCAGCTATGGAAATTGCCACTGAGTTTTGTTTCTTGCTTAGCTAACTAATTTTGCACCCAATAGTTGACATCCTCCAGTAGTACTCTTTCTGCCTAGGCCACAACCTACAAAGTCTGAATCTGAGTACCCTATCAGCTCAAATCCTGATTATTTGGGATACCACAAACCTAAATTAGGTGTTCCCTTTAGATATTTGAGTATTCTTTTAACAGCTTGTAAGTGTGATTCCTTTGGATCAGCCTGATATCGTGCACAAACACATGTAGCAAACATTATATCAGGTCTGCTTGCTGTCAAGTAGAGTAATTAACCTATCATTCCTCTATATGTAGTCTGACATACAGATTTCCCATCAATGTCCTTGTGCAACTTGACATTGTGTAACATTAGGGACTTTGCAGGATGACTTGAGTCTAATCCATATTTCTTAACCAGATCAAAAACATACTTGCTCTGATTAATAAATATACCATCTTCTTTCTGGTTGATTTGAAGTCCCAAAAAGTAAGTCATATCACCCATCATGCTCATTATGTATTGATTAGACATTATCTTAGAGAACCAATCAAATAGACCTTGGTTTGTTGAACCAAAGATAATGTCATCCACATAGATTTGAACCAGAATAACATGTCCTCTTCTCTTTCTTATAAATAAAGTTTTGTCAATACTTCCTCTAATAAAATCATTTGAAAGCAAATAGGTGGACAGTGTATCATACCATGCTCTTGGAGCTTGCTTAAGTCCATATAGATCCTTGTCCAACTTATAGACATAATATGGATGTTTAGGATCAGCAAAACCAGGGGGGTTTTGCACATAGACTTCCTTTGTAGTGATCCATTTAGGAAAGCACTTTTAACATCCATTTGATACACTTTAAAGTTTTTGAAGGCTGCATAGGCTAGAAACAATCTTATAGCTTCAATCCTTGCAACAGGGGCAAAGGTCTCATCATAGTCAATACCTTCTTCTTTGTCAATACCCCTGAGCTACTAGCCTTGCCTTATTTCTGATCACTACTCCATCCTTGTCCATTTTATTTCTATAGACCCACTTAGTGCCTATAATTGTTTTTCCTTTGGGAGCAGGGACAAGGGTCCAGACCTTATTTCTTTGAAATTCTGTCAGCTCCTCTTGCATAGCTTCAATCATATCTTCATCCTTTAGAGCCTCTTCAGTCTTCTTTGGTTCCATTTGAGATAGAAAACTAGAGTAGGCAACATAGTTTGCATTTGCCTTAGATCTAGTCAACACACCATCTTCAATGTTACCAATAATATCATCAAGAGAATGCTCTTTTAATATTTTGAAGGTTGTAGTAGGAGACTATGGTTTTGGGTCTGAATCTGAGCAGTGTCTCTCAAGCTGAATAGGACTTACTTCTTCAGTCTGGGTAGGGATTGAGAAATCACTTAGATTTTTAGTCTGACTTGTACCTAGATTCTCAGGCTGAGCATTGGTGTCTATAGTCTGAGTTATGTGATCATCTTCAATATTTATAGCTTCTCTCATTGAAACAACCTTGTCAGATTTGCCACCATCCTCATCATCAGAATCATCCATAGCATACATGGGATTTGATGTGAGATCTTCTTTGCTTCTTTCAAGCTCACTCAGACTGACCGGGTCAGCTTGAGCTTTATCAGATTTGTCAATACTTGTCTCATCAAACATAACATGTACTGCCTCTTCAATTACTTTTCTTTTAAGATTATAGACTCTGTAGGCTTTGGAAATTGAAGAATATCCAACAAATAGACCTTGATCAGCTTTAGATTCCAATTTATGAAGCCGATCTCTTTGGTTTAGCACATAGCATGTTGAACCAAAGATATGGAAGTATCCAATATTAGGTTTTCTGCCATGATACATCTCATAAGGTGTTTTACCATGTCTTTTAACTATCATGGATCTGTTCTGTGTGTAGCAAGTTGTACTTACAGCTTCTGCCCAAAAGCTCAGCTTGAGCTTTGCTTCACATAACATGGTTCTGGCACTCAATTTTGTTGTGGAGTTCTTACAGATGAGAAATTCTGGATAATTCCCTTCTCTTCACAAAAGCCTTCAAGGGTTGAGTTTCTAAACTCAATCCCATGATCACTCCTGGGCTGCTTGATAGACTTACCTTTTTGCAACTCTTCTTGTCTTATGAAGCTGATTAACTCATATGCAACTTCACTTTTGGCTTTTAAGAAGACCGCCCAAGTGAATCTTGTGAACTCATCAACATTCACTAGAGTGTACTTTTTACCACTTAGGCTTGGGGTGCTTATAGGTCCAAATAAATCCAAATGCAACATATGCAATGGTTCTGTAATTGAAAAATTCTGTTTAGACTTGAAGGATCCTTTATGATGTTTTCCCATTTCACAAGCTAAGCAAAGTTTGTCTTTGGCAAATGTGATCATTGGCAGACCAGAGACTAACTCTTTGCTAGACAGTTTGTTAATATATTTGAAATTCAGGTGTGACAGACTTTTGTGACACAACCAACTTAGCTTGGGAGTTGAGTCAGAATACAGATAGGTTTCAGTTGAAGGATCTACAGAGCTAAGATCTAACAGATAGATATCTCTCTCTCTCTCTCTTTTTGCCATTAGTATTGGCTTTCCCTTCTTATCATAAATTGTTCGTGCATGCTTTCTGAAGGTGACTTCATAATCCTCATCACACAATTGACTAATACTTGTCAGATTGTGTTTAAGGCCTTCAACATATGCTACCTTTTTTAAAGTGACTGTTCCAACAGTTATCTTTCCATAACCTTTAGTCCTTCCTTGAGAATTATCCCCAAATGTCACCTTGGTCCTTCATTGTTTTGTAATTCACTTAGAATCCCTTTGCTTCCTGCCATGTGCCTTGAGCATCCACTATCTAAGTACCACTTGTAGGAGCCCTACACATGATCAACTAAACATATTAGTTTCTTTTAGGAACCCACTGTTTGGTGGGTTCTGAGGATGAGCACTTAGCTAATCCTTTATGTAACACCGCCTTTGAAACCTTAAAATCAGTTAAAATTTCAGTTTTTAAACTGCATGGGTCCGTTTGTAAATTGAATGTTTACCTGTTAGTTATCTTAACCAAATTTCAAAAGCAAAGCAGCGGAATTTTAAAAACCATAAACAAACCCAAGCCTATTTAACTATTACAGTTTAAAGCACATGTTTGGCATATATACAAATATACAGTACAAAAATAGCCAAACATGCCAACCGGTGTTACTTTAAACTAAACCGACCATTGTATATATTATATACCAAAAGCAATGTTCCACAAAAGCCTGTACAAAATCACAAGAGTCCCCGTCTCACCAGGCCTACCTATTCTTTGTCTGAAAAAGGGAAACAACAACAACATTAGCTATTTAAAATAGCTAGTGAATACAGACAGGTTTGAGTACAATAATAGAAGTCATGAATCAAGAATGAGCATACAATGCTATCCTAACATATAGCGGTAATGCTGACATGTCCAGCAATGCTATATCTTGCCAGATAGCTAGTCCGACTCAATAACAACCACCGGGGGAATCAAACACTGCCAACCGTGTTGGTTTCATCACATAAGTGACTCCACCTGCTCGTTACGGAGCCAAATGCTCATTAGGCTCAGCCAGTTAAGGCAATCACCCCAAGAGTTTAAAGGAATGGCACTTGAGTACCATTAGTCCCGAACAATTGCCCGAAGGCCCCTGAGACCCAGCCGAAGCTGACCTTTCATACACATATGTCCGGAATTTTCACATAGCTCATCATTATCCCATAATAGGGATCATAGCATGCATGCTTTCACATATGAATTCATATATATCAAAATATCACAATAAATATACATGTACTTAAATACATGTCAAATATATCATTCATCATGTCAGTAACTTGTTTTCTAAGCTTATATATATAAATATACAAGTATATTTGCAATAAATAGCATACCGTGTTCATTTAAACAAATAGCATTCAAAAACCTCCTTTATTGGATTCATAAGAGCCGGTACTCACCTTGGTGCTCAAAACAACTCAAATATGTATTAGTCCTTCCTTGGATGTTTAGTTACCTATTGTACACATATAAGTCCACTTAGAATACCACATATCACATACAAATGCTAATTCTAGTTTTAAGTTCTCTAATTATGTTTAACTTAGTAAAAATACATAAACTAACCTAAACACCTCTAAAATGGTCAAAAGTGATACAAATATAGTCCATATACCCTGATTATTGAAAAACAACTTTCTGTTTGCTGCACAACAGGTCGCGCTGCGACACCCTAATGGGTCGCGCCGCAACATTCATCCAGGGCACGATTTGTACTTTCTGCACAGCTTTGGTTCCATACAAAACTCAAGTTCATCACTCTCTTAATTAATTCCAGGACATGTACCAACTTTAGGACACTTAAAGGATTTCATAAACATTAACATAACACAATTTAACATCATATTCAAGATTGAATCACCAATTCACCATATTTGATCCATTTGGTCAATTTCAAGAAATACATTCAAGTTATCATTTTTAATACCTAAAATCAGTTCCAATTAACTCCCAAATGATCCTAAAGCAGATTACAATCCAAAAATCTAAGCTTTAATGCATAAATCCGTTTTACCCATTTTTGACCTAATCATGAAAATGAAGAACAAGAAAGGAAGAGCTTAAAAGAGGTGAGGAAGATGATGAATTGCAGATTGTGGACAATTAATGAGCAAGATTGGAGCTTGATTCCAGCTTCAATTGACCCTTACTTGGATTTTTCTTCAAGGACGCAAGAAAAGATCAAGAGGTGAGGTGTGTGTGTGTGTTTCTGAGTGAGTGTGTGTGTGTGTACAGTGAAGTGGTGACTTAAAAACCGACTTTGGTGTTTGAGTTAACAACAAGGGGTATTTTGTTCACCTTTTCAACATACAACACGACACCCAAATAACCGTTTCAACTAACGAGGATATTTTTGGAAACCTCGTTTGAAACCAGTTAATATTTTATCATTCTTGTCTATTTTAATTACTATTTTTAAATTCACATTTATCTGGCCAATAGCTAATTTCTATTAATACTTTCATATATATTCATATTTAATTCATTTAATTAAATTTACATACCAAATGGAGCGCACGAATAGGCCCAATTTGAGGATGTTACACTTTAGAGGCTGACTAATCAGCTTGAACAGATTCTGAGTCTGTTTTAGACTGGTCATCCTTTATTTTTTCAGGCCTTAGATTGGTACTTACATAATCCTTGGCTTCATGACCTCTGTCACCACACTTATAGCATTTTCTTCTAAAGATAGGTGTTTGGGTGACTTCTTTGAGTTTTCCAACATTAAATTTGGATTCAGTTTTAGGATCATAAGACGTGGATAACCTTTAAATCCTTTTAGACAGTTTGTCTACTTGATTTTCTCTGACTTTGGACTTACCTTTGTTAGCTTTATGGTTACCCTTATTTGGTGAAGTCTTACTTACAGACAATTTCCTGTTCTTAGACATCCTTTCATATTTGAGTTGAGAGTTATGTCTTTTTTAGTTGATGTGAGTTATTCTGTCAAAGACAGTTGTTCTCATAGGATTGTAATCCAATCTTTTGAAAACTGACTTACAGTTTTTGTTGGATCTAGAACACCCAGCTTGATGGTTTCTATGAATAACCTGGGGCTTTGGGTTGGTCTCACAAACTTATTGGTTTTGACCTGCTTTCCATCCTTGTTTCTTAAAAATGTCTTTGAAAGTATATCATCAGATTCCACATTTTTATCTTCAAGACTGACTTGTTCTTTGTTGATTTCCTCAGCAGCAGCACTATTTTGGTATCTGGTGGTTGATACATTTTTTTTGCTTCCCTTGATTACTTACACCAAGATTCATAGATCTTTCTTAGATTATCAGCTTGCGCTTTTGATTCTTGTAATTCTTCACTTAGAAGTTTGTTTATGTGAAGCTGACACTCATAATCACTTTGAGTCTTTTTACCAACATTTATGAGAGTTTCAGAGTGTTTATGTTCATCTTTTAATTTTGAAATTTCAGTTTTCAAATTAGATTGAACTGTAAGAGAGGTTTTGAAGTCATTCAACAAATAGTTGAACATTAAACATTTTTGTTCATCAGTGTAAGAGCTGAAGTTGTTTACCTTATACATTGAGGCAGGATCCCAGTTGTTGGTTTGCTTACTCAGCTTAGCCGCTTCTGCTAGATCCTCATCAAAGGAACATTCTTCTACTTCATAATCAACTTGTTCCTCTTCATCCTCAATGGCCATCAAACATCTATTTGGCTCAACATCATCCGAAGTAGATGATTCAGTATCCCAGGTCTCGGTAAGAAGACCTTTGGTGTTTTCATCTGGCTTGGCTTTGAGTTTTTGATATTTCTTTTTATATTTCTCAGCTCTGTACGCATTCTTGTCAGCCACTAAAGCTGATTCCCCTTTCTTAGCTCTGCACTAAGTAGCTATGTGTCTTATTTTCTGACAATTGTAGCACTTAGCTTTCTTAGGATCAAAAGTAGACTTACCACTTTTGCTTTTGTCAGATTGACCCCTTCCTCTTCTGAACTTTCTAAAATTTCTTGCTAACATTGCCATTTGTTCAGTAAGAGCGTCCATCTCTTCATCATCTTAGTTTGAGTTAGGACTTACCTCCTCAGATTCAGATTCAGAGTCAGTCTCAGCTTGAGACTTTCTAGATCCCTTCTTCTTCTTTTCTGCAATCAATGCAGATCCAGCACTATTGATAGATTATTTTAGTTGTTGCTGGGCCACTTTCTTCTGTTCCATGATCTGTTGATGATTTAGAAGAAAACCATAGATAGATCTGAGATCATATTTTCCTAACGTTCCTCCAGCATGAAGAGCAATGGTAATTTCATTGAATTGTTCTGGTAACACATCCAAGAACTTGAGTACCAATTCATTTTCATCTTTCTTGACACCTACCAAGAGCAGATCATTAATCAAGCACTGAAATCTGGTAAACAGATCAGCCAGAGTTTCATTCTTTTAAGCAAAGAAAGTCTTATAAGAACGACTCAGATTTGTCTTCTTATGTTGCTTGACTAGGTCAGTGCCTTCATAAGTGACACTGAGAGTATCCCACATCTCTTTTGCAGTTTGGCACCCAGCCACAGTATGCAGAAGAGGGTTTGTTAAAGCATTTGCTATGATGCTTTGTGCCTTATCATCCAGATTGAAAAGTTTTCGATCTTCCTTAGTCCAAGATGCTTCAGGCATGGGAGTTTCTCTAGAGGGAACCATTTTGTCAATGGCAGTAATATGGATCATGGGTATGATTGGGCCATCTTAAATCACGGTACTCATCCTATGATCCACTGACTTCAGATACAACATGGCTCTGAACTTCCACATAGAATAGTTATTGCCATAAAAAATAGGACACCCTTTCGTCGCCATTTTTGGAATATGATTTGATTGCTTGTTAGTAGACATCTTGACCTCTTGACATCGAATCTTGATCTTTAGTTAATGAAGAAACTTGCTCTGATACCAGTTGTTGGTCCCAAAGAGGGTAAACAAGCAACCGATATAGTGTAGAAGGAGGGTTGAATACACTTAAAAACAATTCAATAAGAATAATCAATCAAGATATTACAATATCACTTTCTAATCCAATCAACAGGATGATTTGATGTTACACTGATTATAAACTCAACTTTCTCTAAACACTCTTGTATCACAAACTAATTGATGATCGAACTTCTTGTTAAACCTGATTAACAAGAACTCTTGAAAACTCTCTCGAACTTTGAACTCACAAAGTTATCGCAACACGCGCGTATCAAGTATGATGAACACACGTACGTTTTGCAACTTATGCAGAACTCTCTGTTGTTCTCTGTGTGTTGAAACCCATAAGAAGGTTTATACTTATACATGATATATCTACGAACAAATCGCAGTTTAAAGGTAGAACTTATCTTTTCTTTAAAACCGTAACAAGCACATTAATTAGAACATATCCAATTAATTTCGTTTGAGATCTCTATCTAACTAATAGATAGTTTAAATTAGGTTCAGATATCCTAATTTAAATGTCGTAGATATCGAGTGATTATAACAGAACTTAAAACTTAAATTCTTGAATTGACTTCTGGTGCTGAGCTGACTCACTCAGTCTTGATGTTATCAAGCTGAGTTCTTGGATCTTCAAATCTTCAAGTCTTCATTCTTGAAACCTATCTTAGCTTAGAAGTCACTGAGCTATCTAGTACTTACATAGAAAACTCTATATTTTATACGCTAACTACTCAACCTAAGCTGACTTGTCAGTCTATAACAGACTTTCATAATTCCTAATATTTAACCTGTCATCTATACATAGCTATGGTTTGTCTTATCAAATCTAACTATTCTAAACATGGGACTAACACATGGTCGTGTAGTGTGTAAGGCACACGGCCCGTGTAGAGTTACACGGACCGTGTAGAGGTCTAAGGTGGTGACAGGCCATGTAGGGCTACATGGTTGTGTAGCATAAGAGGTACACAGCCCGTGTAAATGTACATAGCCCATGTAGGGTGATGTGTCAACACAGGGCATGTGGCCAAGAGTAGTCGTGTAGTATGCTAGGTACACGGCCCGTGTAGCCCCTTTCTCAGTTCTGTTTGTATAGTTTATGTTAGCTTAATCTCGGGTACAGGAAGGTATCTAGAGACTTGACAGCATACGTTATATGTTCAGCATTTTAGACAGTTACCAGGTGAGTGTACTAGTCCTTTAGCATGTTTAGCATATGACTATGATTTAGATGAACAACATGATATATGTGTTACGAGATATGAATGTTATATGCATACAATGAAAGTAGCATGGTACATAATAAGTGCGAGGTATAACCTTATAGAAAGATCGGTGTTATGATATACAACCACACAGATGGTGTAACTGTACACCAAAGCAGTGTAAGTATCTATGAGTCAAGATATGTATACGTGACCAGATATGATATGTTATGTTATGACCAGATATGATATGTATACGTGATCAGATATGATATGTTTTGTTATAACCAGATATGATATGTTATGTTATGACCAGATATGACATGTTATGTTATAACCAGATATGATATGCGATACATGTACATGTGTATAGTCATGCCGTGAGCATAACTATGCACAAGAACAGAGACAGGGTATACAGTGAACTGTGTACCAACAGCAGCTGGGATAGGCTACTCCCGTGAGGTGTAGATAAGCCTGGCACAGAGGATATCCGGCACGTGCAAGCCTAGCTTGGTATCGAAGATAGTAGAAAGGGGTATATCGAGCTCTTTATACCCAAGAAAAGTGCAGGGGATATTCTACATTGAGGTGTAGTTTAACCCTAGCACAGTTACAGTTGTGTAGGTTTGCAGGTGACACAGCTTCGATACGAGACATCCTGAGGATACTATAATGTAACACCCTGATTTTCAGTCCAAATTTAAAATTTTTCAAACACTCAATTTATACAATTTTGTGTAACTTTTCGTGGAAGCATAGTAATCCTCTTGGAGTATTTCAATAAAATACCGTATATTTAAATAGTAAACTTATCATTGAATATAACCCAAAACCTTTAGGTGTTACCACAGTCAATCTCACGACCATAGTCAAAAGCATGGGAAATCTAAGTTTACTGGAAATGCAAGCAAAACTATGCCCAAGGCATCTACCCGCCTCACCAAGGCCTCTGTACAACCTGCGGATACAAAACATTTTACACACACTGTTAGCTATAAACATAGCTAGTGAGTACATCCAAAAACATTTGTTTTATCAAAACCAAGTCATCATTTTCTCTTTTAAAACACAAGTTTGGCAATCAATTTACTTTTAAAATCAATCACAATAGCACATAAGGATGCGGGTCTGTCCATTGGGCCATAATGTATCCACGTGGTAGCTAGCCACGGTCAACACGTGCCCACATGGGGGATAACCACATCACCC
Source organism: Dittrichia graveolens (assembly GCA_038502395.1). Taxonomy (NCBI): domain Eukaryota; kingdom Viridiplantae; phylum Streptophyta; class Magnoliopsida; order Asterales; family Asteraceae; genus Dittrichia; species Dittrichia graveolens. The sequence continues at coordinate 56,054,490 of JARJIL010000009.1, read as the reverse complement.
CGTCAAGGTGGGGGATGCACAAAGCAGTCCACCATACAACGGTTATCTGGAGTGCATGCCCTGTTCACCAAATTCACTCGTGTTGCCACGGGTTCGGTGGCTCGTCAGCCTAGTGAACCCACACGGTCATGATGGCTACTGACATACCCCTCCACTCTCTACACCGATCCCTCAGCCACCCGTACCTCGTGGTTCCCCAATCGCCGAAGCCACAGGAACCTCTGTGTACGTCCCAATGACTAGGAACCCTATGGTACAGAGTTCATATCATACAGTGGTCCGGACCGAAGCACATATATCCCGAAGGGTTACATAAGCACATACCCTGAAGGGTCACATAGGCACATACCCCGAAGGGTCACATAATCTCTTACCCCGAAGGGTCATAAAATCACTTACCCCGAAGGGTCATAAAACCACTTGCCATCAAGGCCAAATATTACATGCCATAAAGGCCACAAATACCATGCCATAAAGGCCAAATAATTCCAAGCATACATCTTATCACAAAACACATACGTGTCACAGTTCATACCACTTGAGCATAAATGCTCAACCATTAAAACCATATTTGGCATCTCAATGCCCGAAACATCATTAGTGAAAACATTTTATTTCTCAAAACCATGTTTGTTATTTCGAAACCCAAGTCCACTCCATCATCGAGTATCATGTTTCAAAACCATTAATAAATCACAATTTAAACATAGACCATCTCCAACATGGAGCAATGGTCTTATTTAGAAAACCATCATTTAAAACACCTCTTAAATTGAATTCACAATTTCCACATTCTTTGAAAGCCAAGAGTTTCATAAAACATTTGCAATTCATATAAACCATATTATAAACAATCCATGGTTTCCATATTCTTTAAGGTTCAAAAGTCTCATAAACATTTGCAATTCATATAACTAGCATTTATAAACCAATGCATAGTTTCCACATTCAGAGGTTCAAAAGCTTCAAAACCTTTTCTCATCATGTAATTCATGTTATAAAACAGTTTCATAATCCACATCCCTTGAATCATCAAGATTCATCGAACAATTGCCAAACAATCAAAACACATAAGTGATGACTTGAAAAACTTTAGCAATTTTGGGTATCCGCAGGGTGTACTCACCTGAGGGTGTGATGAGGATCACAACCCCATCCAAACCAAAGCTCAAACACTTTATCATCAACCTATGATCACCAAAACACAAGGTTAACTTACATAGTTAACCAAAAACAAGGTTTCTAGACTCCATTCTAGTCTTAGATACATTTTCGGGTCTAAAAAAACTTCATTTAACCGTTATAAAACCTTAGAATCAATCCCCAAACATGAACATAGTCAAATGGGGTCAAAAACATGAATTTTGGAAGTTTCAAGGGGCCTCACGCCGCGAAGAAGGGATCTCGCGCCGTGAGAAATTTTCTGGAAATAAAAGTGCTTCGTCCCCGCTGCGTCGCGCCGCGACGTGCCTTGCACAGCAACATTTTTCCTTTTTTTCTTGCTGCAAGTTTCCATTTCTTCATTTTCTTACATCAAACCTCAAAATCAACAATCAAAACTTTAAAAACTCGACTAAAGCCATTCTATAACAACAAATATCATCACTTTTGATCATCAATCATCATCAAGAACTCTTATACAAGAATCAACCCAATATTTAACCCATTTGCCAAAATCAAACACCATAAACTCAAATTTTATGCTAGAAATCACCAATTATAACATCATAACTCAAATCAAACACAAGTTAGGAGTATAACTTACTTGATTTTGCAAAACCCAACTTGATTGCCACATCCTTGCTCAAATTCAAGCTCAAGAGTGAAGAAATTGAAGTCTAAACACTTCAAACCTTGAATCAAACTCAAGAACAATCATTTTTCCTTTGATTCTTCTCTCTTCTTCTTAGCCTCTCTAGAACCTTCTCTCTTTCTCTCTTTTCTTTCTTTCTCCAGATTTTTTTTCTTCCTTTGACTTCCAATTAAGAAGTCCATACATATATATATATATATATATATGCATATTTACAAGTTTGGTCCTCCATCTTTCTACCCCATTTCATTCTATTACCATTTTAAGTTTATAAAATCAATCACACTAGTAACCATTACATACCACCAAAACACATAATTTTACTAATCCTTACTAAAAACTTGCATTTTCATAAATTTTATAATTTTATAAAATTTCGGGTTTTTCAATTCCTCCCTCCTTATCAGGATTCCGTCCTCGGAATCGAACCAATACACAAGCTTAGGTATTTCCACATGTTTGCACTAAGATCCTAACTAGGATCATTTAATTTAACTAATAGTATTAACATTTAATCAACTTCTTTAAGTAGACCTTTAAAATAGCCTAGTATCTTACCACTACGGGTTCATGTATATCTCCCAATTGGACTATCAGAGATCCACATCATTAACTCAAGCTTTACAGCTCTTAAGTCATATAGTCTTATGGCTAGCTATTGCTCACACTAGCTAGTGATCTACCAATCACTTCTAAATTTCAAACACTATGGCAAATGCCAGCCAACTTAGGCAAACAACCCGTTCATGAACATATATGTTACTTATAAACAGTTTTCCAATAATTCAAGTAACGCACAAGTGTCTATCCATAACCGAATATCATGATCCCATGTCTTAACACAATCATATTCATTAAATACTTGTCCATAATCTTGACAGATAAACACCTAAGTATCATTAAAATGAAATCATTATTTCATCAATTGGTCAACGAAGACCCAAATCCTATAATCTTCTCTCATGACTCATTACATTCTTGGCACATAACCAAAAATATATAAACTAACCTCTGGTTCGGAAATTTCTACGGTAAAATTACATATCACATTATGGAACATCACATAACTCGAAGGTTCTAAGCATCATACCTTACTTCAATAATCATACTTCATATCCAACCTTAAGGCTCAAATTGACCCCTTGGTCAAAATATCACAATATCGTCCTTAAGACGATCATATTCACAAGCATAGTCTTTCTTAGAGATCTTTATCCCGCAAGGCCTATCGTTGAGCACCTCTAAGTCGCCTTATTAAGCCCATAACAACTTTTGGTCTAAAAGACCCACAATATCACTATTGGGAATATAACCTTGCGACTCCAAACTTAGGTCACAACTTTTGCCATGCCCGGATAAAACAAATCTCCAGGTCAAAGCTCTCGACCAACTCGAGCTATTGGCATCACCGCATGCTCCTAATGGTCATATACTCAGTCAACTCTTGTGGTCTAAATGGCACCACACTATGTCACACCTACATAAGCTAACTATTTGTCACAAGGACATCTACTATCAAAGTAGATGGATCTTAACTCTATCTCATAGCCTGAGGACATGCCTCACGTCATACATAGGAGCTTCACTTTCGGGTTCAGCTCCACTAATCTCTAAATCTCTTTTTGATATCCAATCACACATACAGAGTTAATCACTCCTTAGGTAACAACAACATGTTATTCTACGATAACATAATCAGACTATTTAACCCAAAGAATCACAGGTGATTCTAAAAGTAACCACTATGAGGTCCTAAAGATCTTTCACCTCAAAGGTAAATCTATAGACCCCAGCACCATATCACATAAATTTTAATGTTCTTAATGGAATTCATATTTCATACATCAACTGGATCATTGATCCAACCATAACTAACTGTAATCATTAAGAAACTCTTCTCAACACTACGCAAAACGGGCCATTTAGTCAACTTATCAAATTTTCAATCATTAACACTTATCGCAGTTCTAATGAACTTAAAATTAAATCATTCCCACTATTAGGGATAAACTAATACATAAGGTCACACCAAATTTTAATTCAAATTTTCATACCACACAACTGACCTTATAATTGGTCAATCCTCGTAAGAGGTTTAATGGTCTATAATTATCTTTCTTTAACGCAACTCTCTAAATCATCAAAGAAGAGAGATTTGGTTACACAGACTCTTAAGTGATCACATCACTAATCGACAACATCACACTCTTAATCTCAGAAAAGTCTCAACCACTAGAGGGTCAAAATCTCTAAGATTATTTATCGACTTAATCACAAGTTTACTCAATGTACAACCTTGCTTATCATTCCATTACATTATCTCAATCACGAGATACGATTAGGATTACCGACTAACTCTATGCTTCTTACATCCTCTAAGCACCTAACAAGTGCTAAGAGCGGTTAACAGCTTTCAATCATACTTGAGAGCTTACGTAACTAAGAGATTTTCTAATTCAAACTTAATTATTCTACATCATTTCTCAACGAGAGACTCCTTAGATCTCAAGATCCATAAAAAATTTCAATGGGAAGTCCACTCAATTGGACTAAACCACACCACTTCGATGGTGACACAACATCTATTCTTCTATGATAGAAGATACACTTCAACAGAAGATTCCTGTTTCTCTCAGAGAAATACACAAACACTATTTCACTTACAACTTAACTCATCAGAGTAAGTCTGTCATACATGAAATAATAACTTTAGTTATAATTTCCACTTAACCATCGATCTCAGTCAATTCATACTTAGATACAGAAACAACTCTCAAGTCAAAACACATAGAATATCACTAACAGATACTCTAAATTTATCCATAAAGGATCCGAACCCGCAACCACAGTCGCATAAAGAGTTCATTCTATAGACTAAATCATCTTCTATATCACTTCACATAAGATTCCTCCCTGCTTGAACCAAGGATAATGGTACTTTTCTGATCCAACTCCATTCTAGGAGAGTTCATGAATTGCTCACCTTATTAACTAAGGTATATTAAACAAAGCCTCTAATATTATAATCTCATGTTTCTATTGGCGAAACTAATCTTAATCAAGACTTAGTTTCTCATTCTAGTGCTCGAAGCATCTCATTTATCATCAAGGAAATATTTCCTTCTAAACAAGGCTATCCTTACAAAGGATTCATCAATGACTTATCCATAATACAGGATTCAGTACACAAGCTCAAACAGCTTTATGTCTCTGTCCGAGGTTCTATGTGAACCAGGACAACTATTCTTAGTACTCAATAGTACAATTAACTTCCAAACTGCTACCTAAGGTAGGCTTTTTCATAAATGTATCTCATCTCAGAGGTCAAACTTAGTAACAGAGGGCTAGCGACACACTTGAGTTACCTAACACTCAGGTAACTCTCATCCTAACCCAAGTTACCCCCTTCCAGCTCAAACGGATTTCCTGTAATGGTCGGCCTGGTTTGAGACCAAACACTAACTAAAGTGCATGATTCACTCAAACCCAGACTCTGATACCAACTTGTAACACCCTGATTTTTAGTCCAAATTTAAAATTTTTCAAAAACTCAATTTATACAATTTTGTGTAACTTTTCGCGGATGCATAGTAATCCTCTTGGAGTAGTTCAATAAAATACCGTATATATAAACAGTAAACTTATCATTGGATATAACCCAAAACCTTTAGGTGTTACCACAGTCAATCTCACGACCATTATCAAAAGCATGGGAAAAAAATCACTTAGGCACAAAGCACATACCCCGAAGGGTCACATAGGCACATACCCCGAAGGGTCATAAAATCACTAACCCCGAAGGGTCATAAAACCACTTGCCATCAAGACCAAATATTACATGCCATAAAGGCCACAAATACCATGCCATAAAGGCCAATTAATTCCAAGCATACAACTTATCACAAAACACATACGTGTCACACTTCATACCACTTGAGCATAAATGCTCAACCATTAAAACCATATTTGGCATCTCAATGCCCAAAACATTATTAGTGAAAACATATCTTTTATTTCTCAAAACCATGTTTGTTATTTCGAAACCCTAGTCCACTCCATCATCGAGTATCATGTTTCAAAACCATTAATTAAATCACAATTTAAACAAAAACCATCTCCCACATGGATCAATGGTCTTGTTTAGAAAACTATCATTTAAAACACCTCTTAAATTGAATTCACAATTTCCACATTCTTTGAAACCCAAGAGTTTCATAAAGCATTTGCAATTCATATAAACCATATTATAAACAATGCATGGTTTCCATATTCTTTAAGTTCCAAAAGTCTCATAAACATTTGCAAATCATATATCTCGCATTTATAAACCAATGCATAGTTTCCACATTCAGAGGTTCAAAAGCTTTAAAACCTTTTCTCATCATGTAATTCATGTTATAAAACAGTTTCATAATACACATCCTTTGAATCATCAAGATTCATCAAACAATTGCCAAAAAATCAAAACACATAAGTGATGACTTGAAAAACTTTAACAATTTTGGGTATCCGCAGGGTGTACTCACCTGAGGGTGTGATGAGGATCACAACCCTATCCAAACCAAAGCTCAAACACTTGATCATCAACCTATGATCACCAAAACACAAGGTTAACTTACATAGTTAACCAAAAACAAGGTTTCTAGACTCCATTCTAGTCTTAGACACATTTTCGGGTCTAAAAAGACATCATTTAATCTTTATAAAACCTTAGAATCAATCCCCAAACATGAACATAGTCAAATGGGGTCAAAAACATGAATTTTGGAAGTTTCAGGGGGCCTCGAGCCGCTAAGAAGGGATCTCGCGCCTCGAGAAATTCTCTGGAAATCAAAGTGCTTCGTCCCCGCTGCGTCGCGCCGCGACGCCCAAGCATGTCGCGCCGCGACGTGCCCTGCACAGCAACATTTTCCTTTTTTTCTTGCTGCAAGTTTCCATTTCTTCATTTTCTTACATCAAACCTCAAAATCAACCATCAAAACTTTAAAAACTCGACTAAAGCCATTCTATAACAACAAATATCATCACTTTTGATCATCAATCATCATCAAGAACTCTTATACAAGAATAAACCCAATATTTAACCCATTTACCAAAATCAAACACCATAAACTCAAATTTTAAGCTTGAAATCACCAATTATAACATCATAACTCAAATCAAACACAAGTTAGGAGTATAACTTACTTGATTTTGCAAAACCCAACTTGATTGCCACATCCTTGCTCAAATTCAAGCTCAAGAGTGAAGAAATTGAAGTCTAAACACTTCAAACCTTGAATCAAACTCAAGAACTATCATTTTTTCCTTTGATTCTTCTCTCTTCTTCTTACCCTCTCTAGAACCTTCTCTCTTTCTCTCTTTTCTTTCTTTCTCCAGATTTTTTTTTCTTCCTTTGACTTCCAATTAAGAAGTCCATACATATATATATATATATGCATATTTACAAGTTTGGTCCTCCATCTTTCTTCCCCATTTCTTTCTATTACGATTTTAAGTTTATAAAATCAATCACACTAGTAACCATTACATACCACCAAAACACATAATTTTACTAATCCTTACTAAAAGCTTGCAATTTCATAAATTTTATAATTTTATAAAATTTCGGGTTTTACATATACTCCTGCTTTATGTTATGTAAGTTCAGATAGTATGCTCACTAAGCGTTAGCTTATGTTTAAGTTTTGCATGTTGCAGGTGGTGAAGGTTCCGACAAGGGTAAGGCCCCAACGCAATGTTCAGTCGGATAGCTCTTGGTTTTCAAGAAGCAAACTTTGACACTATTTATGTAAATGTTAGCACGTGTATGTTTAGAAACAATATTTTTGAGAAACTATGATGTCTTTTTGGTGCTAACTCATAAGATAATGTTTTTAAATTAAAACTAGAAAAGTGGTGTTACAATAAGCTTCCTCTATTGATGGTAGAGGATTGAGTCGAAGGATTTCCCTCTTGATGGGATCATATTTTCGGTGTAAAGCACTGCGAAATGAAAGAGTTTTTGTTCTGACCTGATTTTGGTGTAAGCTCTCATATCTTCTGAGCATCTCATCGAGTTTGGATCAACTCGTTCGATTTCACCCCATGTTCCTTGTAAGGCAATCCATAAGCTTTCTACTGACATATCATTTTGTTTCATATCGTTGGCTTTCACATGAAGGGTGTAAACTTGTCGCTTGTCTTTACCACTGCTGTAGGTGACCATAAGAGCATCACAACATTTTTGCCGTGGGAAATTCTGTTAAGTTACTTGCCAATGTTGGTTCAATATTTTGGATGAGCCATGAGAAGACAATTAAGTCTTCTTGTTCCCATTGCTCATAATTGCTATCTTCTGGATGTCAAGTGTTTTAACAAGGATTTTGATTTTCCACCGATGGCACAGTGCAAAATTGTGGCTATCGAGCTTGAGGCTTATTTGTAAGTTATCTGATAACTTTCGATTTTGGGTTTGGGAATTGAATCCATTTTTTAAAAGGTTTGCAATTTGTGTGGACAATTCAGATTCCAAGTTGCTGTCTCCGGACACGGTGGCTTGGTTTCTGAAGAGAGGCTGGGAATAGGTACGTGATGAGCAGTCTTTGGTCTTAGAACCATAAACATTGCTCTGATGCCATGTTATCAAGAGTTGGGAGAAAGGATTGTATTTGTATTATTTTCGGTATATAGATTGTAACATACAAGGCCTTAATTTATAGGCAGAAAACAAAATAGGAAAGGGACTAATAACAGGAAACATAATATTCTAAGAAAGGGAAATGATGATGATTCATGATCCCTATCAATTCCAATAACTTCCATCTTTAACATGGGTAAGGGAGATGAAAAAGTAATGTATGACCTTATGAGAGACCATAATTTAATTGTCTAACTTTTCCTCAGCTTAAGTGTTAGTAACGATTGACATCGACTAAGGCACTGTTCTATACAGGTTTCATCGATACTTGAATTATTCTTGAAGTTATAAATCCGTGAAATACCCAAAATGTAATATTTCAACGCATTAATTATTAGTCATATTAATATTCTTAAAAGAGTTAATTACACCGATTGTCATTTAAGATACACCATGTGTGTTTAACTTTTAAAAATTAAGAACCGACTTTTCATGATTTTCAAATAAAAAATCAAGATTCTTGTGTGAGCATATGAACCATCCATGTAATTAACTCTTCCTAAAATACACCAAGAAGTTGGTAAATAACCAAAAACTACATATAACATACTTGTAATGAAAAGTAGCAATACACTTGTAGATCCAGAGAACATTATTTTCTTTATTTATTTAACAGAAAGCATTTGATCGATATTAACAATATATATTACATATGGAAATTCACTAGTACGCCATCATGCATGCATGCATCCTTGAATGTAGATATAAATTTAAACACCACAGAAGTCTTTGAGAAGGTTCTGTGATTTCCTACCATGTTCTGTATCATAAAAATGCAGGAGATCATTATGATTAAATGGCTTAAATTGTAGGGGGTGTTCATCATCCACAAACTCATCTGGTACCTCAACCTTCTTGCTTAAAAATGATAACAGTCCAATGGTATATCTTGTTTCTTTAACCTTCTCTTTTAAGGTAACTTTGTGGTTTGGTGAAAGAACCTTGTTATTACTCCAAGCCTGTTTCATGCACCATGAAACTATGATTCAAAATTTATTATTATACTAGAGTTACTAATAATCATAGATATATAGTAGTAAAACATATATGTACTGTAAAAAAGGAAATATCATAATAGTAAAACAAGTTAGGGGGAAGTTGGTTGGTGCCTGAAAGCATGGAACACCATCGCCTCCACCCCTTAATTTGAGAGTGAGGGGTCAAGCTGATCTAGACTCACACTGAGGCTTTTTTTGGCTTTTTCTTCCTCCACATTATATAAATATATAATTATAGGGAAGGTTAATTTGAGAACCGTTTTTATTGTGAAAACCAGAAGAACCAATCTTAGCAATATATTCTTTTTTCTTAAAGATGGGGTAGTTGGAGGTTAATGGATGTGGGGTTATGTGATAAGAGTGAGATGGAGTGGGAGAGGGGGAAAAATGATGTAACGCTGACATAAACTTGTGAGTTGGATGCTCTTGGTCTAAAACACACGTTGACCCTCACGTACCATGCAAGCATCGCCTGCCATTACCACAAATGACCTGGGAGAGAATTCAACAGAAATCCATTCATCATCTCTTGATTTTATTTCTAAACCTGAAACTTGATTCTGGTAAAGTATGCTCATGAAGCTTTTATCTGTATGAGAAGGAAAAGCCATGGTGCTCTCGTTCATTTCAGGTGCTCGGTATTTAAGATATCGAAGAAGGTAGGTCGTTGCGTTGATATGACCCTCCATATGCTTCTCAACACTATAGCTTTCAAACAACATCCTTATCACCATTTGTTCTAATTTAGCCACGGCTCTTGAAAACAATAAGGAAGTTTCACTACAACACAAAACCCAACAATATTAGCAATAGTTAGAATTTACTTTTCCCTTAATTATTAGATGGAGACATATATTACGAACTGTCCTAATTACCAGAAGGATTGATTTCCATTTGGCCACATGACGTCTGTGAAACTTTGAACACTTTCAAGCTCGGTTACGTAGTCGATCCCTAAGCTTTCATGAAGTGGAACAAATGGAATCTGCCCGATGTATCCATGATAAGGTTTGTCGACGATGTTTTTGATCTTCAACTCAGTTGGAAGATCAAATAACTCACCAGCAGCTTGGAACACAGACTCTTGAATCTTGGAGGAAACTACATCATATAATGCTACAAAATAACCATGGTTTTCTAGGGCATCCCTGATGTCATTACATGTGGAAGACCAAGCACTTGTACCAGGATTTAAGTTCTCATTTTTGAAGTTAACTACAAGAAGTTCAGGCAATGTTATGGAGCCCATTGAAATGTGGAACTTGGAGGTTAAATGTTGTTTTATATACCAAGATCCTGATCCTCGTATCCTAACAAAAATGTAAAAATCTATATTAATATATAAAGTATTTTACACTCTCTCTCCTAAATGTCTTAATCTCTTAAATTTTAAGTCATTTGATATTACTAACTTACCCCTTATTTAAATCTTAAAACAAAACCATTGAATACCATTTTAATAACTAAACTTTCTATGATGACATATGTGCCGGACGAACCTCCGGAAACAAAATTCCTTCTACTTCAGCTTCCGGTTGAAACTCATCCGAAGCATCTTCCTAACTAAAGGTACTCATCACCATCAGACTAACAGTCTGGAAGATCTGCATTTAATGCATGGTCGGCTGTACAATATGGAGCATTAAATGCTTAATCAGATCCTGTCTAAAGATAATATGAATAACCTCTGGTTAATACCTTGTAATGATTACCGGAAGGGTTATAAATACCCCTCACCACCGGCATTTAATGTGAGCTCTCTCTCTCTTATCACTTTCTCTCTCTAAATTCTCTCCCTCATTTACTACACATTTGATTCCCCGTTCATATACTTATTCTCACGCCGGAGGTTGGTCACGAGCTGAAGCTCGTGGCGACGCTAACCGGTGTCTGTTTTGTAGGAACATTCGCCAGCCAAAGGCGAAGCTAGCTCCGGATAGGCCTTGTTTCAACATTGGCGCCATCCGTGGGACCGTGTTAACGGCTATAAACATGGTTTCAACCTCAGATAATCTTGCGAGTCCAAAAGTTGGTCCCTCGGGATCGGCACCGGCTCGAACCTCAATCCAGAGCAGCTTAACCACCGATTCCATCATCACCAGTGAGGTCCCAAGGTCCACTTCAGATCCAGGATCAGCTTCAGCCACCATCATCAGTCGTGAACTAGTACGAAGTAATTACGAGTTGCTCAAGGAGCTCATGGAGGATCATGAGAGGGAGATACGCTTTGGAGACCTCTAGACTAGGCTCAACTTCGAAAGAACTTTCAAGACTCCGCAAATGAGACGTTTGATTTTTCCCTCAGGGCAGGTGGTCACAAGGGGAGGATTTTCTGTACAGGAGGCTCATGCCCCGGAGGTTGGGCCGGCTTCCACCAGACGCAGCCGACCTTCGGCTAGGAGTGATCCGCCCCAGCGGAGGCAAACATTAGCTGGGCTGGATCCGGAAGAAGAAGAAGAGGAGATGGAGGAAGGGGACGATGATTTTTCCAAGCCTTATCGGCCTCTCGAAAGTACTAAGTTTACACGAAGGATAGCCCATTTCAGATTCACCAGGAAGATTAAGATGCCTCATCATGTGAAGATGTATGAAGGAAGTGGTGACCCCGAGGATCACCTGAAGATTTTCGTAGGGGAAACTGAAGTAGAACAGTGGTCTATCCCCCTATGGTGCCTTATGTTCGCTCAGACTCTGATAGGTCCGGATAGGGTTTGGTTCGAGCAACTCCCGAATGAGAGCATCAACAGGTTCAAAGAATTATAGAGACGCTTTCTAGATAACTTCATGCAGCAAAGGAGACATACTAGACATTGGGTGGAAATTCATAATATAAAGCAGAAGGACGGAGAAACGTTATGGACTTTCATGGGAAGGTATCTGAAGGAATGCCAGGGGATCAAGGAGCGGATGAAGCTATGAAGATCTCGGGATTTGTGCACGGCATCAAGTCCAAACAGCTGATAGAGAAGTATTGCAACAACATGCCCAAAACCATTGACGAAATGATGGAAAGGGCGAAGGCTTTCATTAGGGGAAAGGAAGCGGTCGTAGGATTAGATGAACCTCCGAAGAAGAGCCACAACATGCCGAAGCTACCTTCGTGGAAACCGCCTTACCGGAAGTCTGGACCAATCCATTACGAAAGAAGGTTCAGTGAGAACAGGAGACCTCCGTACGTGCCGAACAACTCCACCAAAGTACCGTTCACGCAACTCAGCAAAACTCCATACGACATATTGATGACAGAAGAGGTAAGCCAGCAGTCATGCCCCCAAGACCCATGATGGGGACGCCGGAGAGAAAGAACCTAGATCGATACTGTGAGTTCCACGCGGATCAGGGGCACAACACCAATGATTGCTTCAAGCTAAAGAAGCAGATAGAGATGGCTGTTAAGACAGGGAAGCTGGTACACTTGGTCAAGGAGGTAAGACAGACACAGGGAACGTTCAACCCTAAGCCACGTCCTCAGAAGAGCAACACAAAGGAGAAAGGGAAGGAAATCTTCATGCTGCAAACGATAAACGGAGGCAGCAAAAGAAAAGCGTCAGAGCTAGGAGAATGGCAGAACGAGACAATCGAATTTCTCACGATCAAGGACGATTACCCAACAGCGGGGCCGATGGTCATACGAGGAAAGGTGGCTGGATACGAGGTGCACCGCATCTTCGTGGATGGAGGCAGTTCATCCGAAATCATGTACGAACATTGTTTTATGAAGTTTGAGCCCAGGATCAGAGCCTTGATGGTGGAGACTTCTACTCCTTTGGTAGGATTTTCGGGAGATGTGGTATGGCCTGTGGGGGAGATCACGCTGCCGGTAACCTTCGGCAGGACACCACTCGAAAGGTGAGTACACTTGAAGTTCATAATCGTGAGGTCAACTTCCTTGTATAATATTATCTTGGGAAGATCTGGGTTGTATCAGTTGGGCGCGATAGTGTCGACCATTCACTCCCTCATGAAGTTTCCTACTCTCAATGGGGTGGCTACGGTGAGGAGTGAGAAAAAAGACATACGGGAATGTTTACAAGTAGAGCAAGAAATGAGGAGAAAGCAAGTAGTGGATACCAAAGGTAATGAAAGGCAGGTCCGGATCAACGATCAGTTCCCGGAACAGACGATAACCATTGGGGGTACCTTGACGGAGCAATGCCGGCGGAAGTTGGAGGACATACTACGAGAGAACGCAGATCTCTTTGCGTAGACGCCCGATAACATGAAGGGCATACCAAGAGAAATTACCGAGCACAGGCTTGGAATACCCACTCACATTAAGCCAGTCATTCAAACGAAGAGAGGCCTGGCTCCTGATCGGAGAAGAGTTGCATGTCCTGAGGTAGACAAGCTGTTGCAAGCAGGGATACTGAGGGAAGTCCAGTACCAGACATAGGTCGCCAACCCGGTGCTAGTTAAGAAGAAAGATGGGTCATGGAGAATGTGCATCGATTTTACTGATCTTAACCGCGCTTGCCCAAAGGATCCATATCCTTTGTCGGAGGTTGATTTGAAGGTAGAATCTTTGGCAGGATACAGGTTCAAATGTTTCCTGGATACCTACAAGGGCTACCACCAGATTCAGATGGCCAAAGAAGATGAGGATAAAATAGGTTTCTTTACAGACAAAGGAGTCTATTTCTACCGGAAGATGCCTTTCGGATTAAAGAACGCTGGAGCAACGTACCAGCGCCCGGTGGACTCAGTGTTCAGAAGTCAGATTAGGCGAAACCTGGAGGCTTATGTTGATGACATCGTGATTAAGAGCAACGCGGAAGACCAACTATTGAAAGACATATTGGAGAATTTTTCGAATTTAAGAAGGGTCAACATGAAGTTGAACCCAGCCAAATGTTCCTTCGGATTGGAGGATAAGGAAGTTTCTGGGGCATGTAATAACGCCAAATGGAATACAAGTCAACCCCGAGAAGACGAGGGCAATCATGGATTTGGAATCTCCAAAGACGTTAAAGCAGGCTCAAAGCCTGAGCGGACGACTAAATGCGCTGCATAGATACACTGCCAAAGCAGCAGAAAGGTCGTTGCCTATCTTCAGAACAATCAAGGATTGCTTGAACAAAAAGAACTTTCGGTGGACGAAAGAAGCAGAGGACGCGTTTCAGGAGATCAAAAAAGTGTTGTCTGAGCTCCCCATGTTGGTGGCTCCGATGGAAGGAGAGACTCTCCTGATGTACTTAGCTGCATCGGAGCAGACACTCAGCACCATGTTAATGACGGAAAGAGAAGGGAGACAAGTCCCTGTGTATTTCATAAGCAGGGTACTGCAGGGGGCGGAGCTTAATTACCCGCTAATTGAAAAATTGGCCCTCTGTTTAGTCCATGCCGCAAGAAGATTAAGAAGGTATTTCCAAGCCCACAAGATCAGAGATTTGACGGACCTGCCCATAAGGCAAGTTCTGACGAAGCCGGATGTCTCGGGATGGCTGGCCAAATGGGCAGTTGAGCTAGGAGCATACGAGATATCGTATGAGGCACGAACATCAGTAAAGGGGCAGGTTTTGGCAGACTTCATAGCTGAAACTAGCGAGCCGATTTCAGTAGCAGAAAAGCGAGAGCAAGTGCCAAAGGGAGTTGCAAATAAAGTCGAAGGGGAGCAACAAGAAGAAAGGGCCAAGTTAAGATCTGGAAGTGTGAGCAAGAGCAGCAAACCGAAGGAACGTCCGTCAAAACATGCGATTGGTAAAGACGTGTGGAAACTCCATACCGATGGTTCCTCCAGCACAGAAGGAGGAGGAGCTGGATTGGTAATTACAAGTCCTTCGGAGATCGAGTATACATATGCGCTTCGATTCAACTTTCCAGTCTCCAACAACGAAGCTGAGTACGAGGCTTTGTTGTCAGGATTGCGATTGGCAGCAATGATGAAGATCAGAAATCTGAAGGTGTACGTCGATTCAATGCTGGTAGCAAACCAAATTAATGGATCGTACGAAGCTAAGGAAAAACGCATGATCCAGTACCTTGCAAAGGCAAGAGAACTAATGGCATCCTTCGAAACATGTACCGTTAAACAAGTCCCAAGAGGAAAGAATAAGAAGGCTGACGCTCTAAGCAAACTAGCCTCGGTTGCATTTGATCACCTCACAAAGGAGGTCCTTGTGGAGACTCTGGAGCAAAGGTGAGTGGAGGAAAAGGAAGTTAACGCAATAGTGGAGGAAGAAGGAGAGACGTGGATGACACCAATAGTGAAGGCCCTAAAAGGAGACGGAACAGAGCAGTTGTCGGAGCACGAGAAAGCCAAGTTAAACTTACCTGCACGCAGGAGCGTGAGCAATTGTAGCTAAATCCATGCGGATTGGATATTATTGGCCCTCGATGCACAGGGATGCGTTTGATGAGATCAAAAAATGCCGGGCATGTCAACTGCACGCCCCAGTAGCTAGGATGCCGAAGCATCCCTTGGTGTCAATCGTAGCAGCGTAGCCTTTCCGAAAGTGGGGCATGGACATTGTGGGTCCCTTTCCCGAGGGACCCGGGAGAGTAAAGTTTCTTTTAGTGGCCAGTGATTACTTTACCAAATGGTGTGAGGCAAAGCCCTTGGCTACGATCACCGGAGTGCAGGTTTCCAGGTTTGTATGGGATAACATTATATGTCGTTTCGGAATACCGCAGGAAATCATCACAGATAATGGAAAGCAATTTGCGGAAAACCCCTTTCAATCATGGTGCAAAGAATTGAAAATCAAGCAGACGTTTACATCTGTAGCGCACCGGCAGGCCAATGGACAGGTCGAAAGAGTCAACAGGAGCTTAGTCGAAGGGATGAAGGCTCGATTGGAGGCGGAAGGAGGACGATGGGTAGATCACCTCAGCCATGTCCTATGGGCCTACCGTACTTTAATTAAAACTAGCAACGGGGAAACGCCTTTCAGCTTAACATACGGAACCGAAGCTGTAATTCCTCCTGAGGTAGGTGTACCCACTAAAAGGTCCACAGCTACGAACAGAGAAAACGAAGAAGGATTATGTTTCAACTTGGAGGCATTAACGGAACGTCGGGAAATAGCCGGGATCAACGAAGCCAGGTATAAAAGGAAGATTGAGCAATACTAAAATAAGAGGGTACGTGGCATCAATTTCAGACCAAGAGATTATGTGTGGCGCCTAAACCAAGCAAGCAAGGCTGAAAAACAAGTAAAGCTGGGGCCCAGATGGGAAGGGCCCTACCAAGTGGTCAGCACGCACCGGAACGGATCTTACAAATTACGAGACTTGGATGGAAAGGAAATGCCAAGGACGTGGAACGCGATGAACTTGAAGAAGTGCTACTTGTAGCAGCACCGAGCCAACTTTCAAACAAGCTCTTTTGAACCTACCTCCGGCAGTGGAAAATAAAGCTAACCGGTGGTACTTTTGGCACTAAATAGACGCAATGTGGAAGTTGTGGGACCTCCACTTTTCCTTACTAAGGCCTTTCGGCCGGAAACTCATGTACTTTTGTATTTCAGACATAAATGGAATATCCATTTTTGTACTCCATATCAGCAAATTGGAGTCAACAACTATGAATTACACAAGCACACACGTTACACTAAACCGAACCTTGCCAATTCGTACACCTACTATGACGGAAAGACATAGTAGAGAAAACCGGAGCACAACTCCGTACCCGAGAACAGAAAGTTCTCTTTTCCTGTTATGTCTGAACGGCTAACAGAAGAAAACCGGGGAATCGCGACTCCGTACCTAAACCGGGTGACACAAACATAAATAATTATGTAAAATTCGGACGAGTGGGACTTTTACACACACCCGTAAACCTGTTATTACAGGAAAACCGAACCTGACATGCTAACAACATCCCCAAAGCAGGAGTAGCACATAAAATCAGAGGGATAAGCTAAGCAGGATCGTACCTTCGGAACGTCGGAAAGACGCCTGAATAAGCCGAACCTGGCAAGTTCGCAAAACACAAATCAAAGACAAACAAGGAAATACCACGTATAACAAGTTTGTTATCACCATAGCAAGTTTCAGATTAAAGTTGCAAAGTGCAAGTCCCAAACACATAAGTTTCCGCCCTAACCAGAACAAGTTCCAATCACATCAAGTTTCAAAAGCAAGGAAAATAATAAATATGTCCGCGCCATTACAGGCAAAGATACGATAAAATATTGTTTTTAACAAACCCACAGTTCCAACAGAATAAGCTAACGACCAGTAGCGGATGACCGCTCTACGGGGACACCAACTCCACCAGCCTCGAAGCCCGAGGCAGCAACTTCCTCCGGCTCAACTTCCTTCAGCTCCTCTAGAGGTTTGTCAGATAGTGAGGCAAGGCGTCCCAGGTACAGATAAGATAGTTGACCAAAATCAATCGCAGCCTCACTTAGTTTCGCAGCAGCTTCGGGATCGTATTGAGGAGCGCTGGAGATGGCGCGACCACGCTTGGCACACTTCTCACCTATGGCTAATCCTTTCTGATAACCTGCAAGAAAACTACATCTCTGCACATCACCTAAAGATTTTGAATACTTAGCACTCCTGCGAAGCTTGTCAAAGAAATAGCCAACCCCTTCTTTCACCGACCAGCACCTTTCTTCTGTCATCACTGATAACGCCTCCCCCAACATCTTTAACCAACGATTTCAACCTGTTCACATCATCAAGCAGCCCAATGTTCTCAGCAACACTCCGGCCCAAACTCCCAATTTCCTTGTTCTTCGCGGCAACCTCCTCTCACAATTCACTAGTTACTTTCTTCTTAATCTCCAACAACTTCGTAGTCTCCTCCAAAGCTTTCTCCGGCTGTTTCACCTTCGCTTCATCCCTAACCTCGCGGCTCAAGACCTTGTTTTTCTCCTTGAGCTCCTTGATCACACGTTTCTGAGCCACAGACTCATTATGCGCCAGCAGCCACCTCCGACGAATTTCGGGTATGTTTACAGATAATTGACACAGATAGAAGTAGGAATTATGTATCAGATCGGAATGCTCCTCCTGTGACGCACGTTGTGCCTCAGCAGGAGTAGAAATGGAATCTAGTAGATCACGACAGGTACCCACAGTGTCAAACAAATATTTATTTTTCAAACGACGAAACCCTGGAACGAAAGCAGCATTAGCAGTCTCCTCATCCATAGATTGTTGATCAGAGCCGGCAGACTCGGATTCACTGGTAGCAATAGAGAAGCTGATGGAGTCTTCTTCCCTGGATGGGGTATTTGCAAAATCTTCTTTCCGGATGCTTTTACCACAACCATGAACGGTTTGGTCAACCTCCGGGCGATCATTGTTCGGATGGGCAGTACGATAATCTCCGCTAGACAAATCAACATGTACCATGGACTTAGGACTCTCTTCACCAACAGTAGCTTTACCCCTCTTTCTAAGCTGTCTACCCTCACCAGCAATTTTCCTCTTTTGGGCAGAACCCTTAGTAGCAGAACACTTGGCAATTTGCTTACCCGCATCAAGAACCTTCGGAATGACGTTCAGAAGAACCTTCAAGTTGGAGCTAGTACCGACCTGAGGAATGGCAACATTCTCTTTGTTGCGAGAGATGAGACTATCGGCGAGATCCTCCTCCTCTGACAGTTTGACATCATCAAAGCTAGGAAGGTTCAGGAATTCTAGAAACGTCATGGCTGCATCACAAACAACACCGTATCTAAATATTAATTACTAGCAATACCAATAAGAAAATAACAACCTACAAAAGCATAAACAATAACAATAAACGCAAATCCCCCGTACCCTTTCCACCGCGCAAGTACAGGGGTCGCTTTTTGGGAAGACCCCACTTCAGGCTAATCCCGCCCATAACCAGAGGTTCCTCTGGTAATGTACGGTATTCTATACAATTTGAAGCCAAAAGCCCCATCAGCACCGTATCCACACCAGAGTCATCTGGATACGGATCGGTCACAGCCACCCCCTTTCTTTCCAAGTCATCTTCATCAGAACCAATGTCTCCTTCACCTAGATGAATTGATGCTTCCACCCTTTCAGACCCATTGGAGTCTCAGTAACACAGGCATCATATGGAGCCTTGCATTTTTCTATGGTTAGCCAGTCCCCAGCACGACCCACTTTAAAAATTTTTCGAAATAAGGGAACAGAGGGAACCCCACCCAGCGCACGACAATGCACCTCAAAACAAGTTATTTTAATAGCACCGAGAGGAGAAAATCAAACAATCTTAAATACAACGCGATGTACCCCTTCGGGTATTCGGAAACATTCTTATTTCCTCGTGGCAATTTTGGATCGAATTGAGGACCTATATCAAAAGTCTCGCAGAATCGCCGGAGACCATGGTCAGACACACTTGAATAAACGACAGAGAGATTATTTTTTGACATGGCTAAGGAAGGATTAGAGCGGCAAACCTGATGAAGTAAGCAACGACGAAGAAATCCTGAGTTGATATGGCAAGGATTAACAGACCAGAAACGGAAAACCAGATCTCAGCGATGAAGACAACAACGAAGCAGAATTTCAAAAACCCTAAAAAATTTTTAAAAACTGTTTCTACACACATATATATATATATGCGCAAAAACGGTTTCTAAAAACCCAGTTGGTTTTTTCTCTCTCTTCCAAATAATAACAATAAAAAATTCTTTTTAGGCGACGGAAGTGGCAGTGAACAGTGGTATCATCATCACAATACATAAATGAAGCAGCAGGTGGCCCCACAACGTCCAATCAAACGTAGATCTGGATCAAATGGCTGTGTCACACGTAATTCTAGGCCTGTAGAATATCATACAGCACCTACGTAAGCTATCTTTCTAGCCCAAATTCAAATTCGAAATCCAATTTCACCATACTCGACGCCCAATTTTAAATAATATATATATACATGTGTCGACACCTCACGGGATAAAAATAACAAAATAATAAAGTATTGAAAGTAGTTTACAACGCGCACACACAGTAAACGAAGCACTACCATCAAAACAAAAATGGATGAAATAACCACCAAAATATAGCACGATAATAATTTAGACTGGGGGACATGATGACATATGTGCCGGACGAACCTCCGGAAACAAAATTCCTTCTACTTCAGCTTCCGGTTGAAACTCATCTAAAGCATCTTCCTAACTAAAGGTACTCATCACCATCAGACTAACAGTCTGGAAGATCTGCATTTTAATGCATGGTCGGCTGTACAATATGGAGCATTAAATGCTTAATCAGATCCTGTCTAAAGATAATATGAATAACCTCTGGTTAATACCTTGTAATGATTACCGGAAGGGTTATAAATACCCCTCACCACCGGCATTTAATGTGAGCTCTCTCTCTCTCCCTTATCACCTTCTCTATCTAAATTCTCTCCCTCATTTACTACACATTTCATTCCCCGTTCATATACTTATTCTCACGCCGGAGGTTGGTCACGAGCTGAAGCTCGTGACGAGGCTAACCGGTGTCTGTTTTGTAGGAACACTCGCCAGCCAAAGGGGAAGCTAGCTCCGGATAGGCCTTGTTTCAACATTCTTTAAAAATAATGTTTATCTATACTAATATATAGAGCATTTAACACCCTCTCTCCTAAATGTCTTAGTCTCTTAAATTTTAAGTCATTTGATATTACTAACTTACCCCTTATTTAAATCTTAAAAGAAAATCATTGAATACCATTTTAATAACTAAACTTTCTATAAAAATAATGTTTAAAAATGTGAACTCAATATAAATTAAATTTCAACCTATAAGATATTACACATATTAAAAACAGAATAAAAAAACCTCCATAGAAATATTATTATAAATATTATATCATATACCAAATAATTTAATTGAAGTATTATAAAATTCGTATAACTAAAACTCATAAACTTGATAACATGTAACCGAATTTATAAACACTCATATAAGTAAAATAAAAAGTTTAATTTATAATATATTTAATATTAGGGCAAAATGCATGAAAATACAATTAACTTTGTCTTAATTGTCATTGTATACAACTAACTTTAAATTCTTAAAAATAATACAACTAACTTTCAAAAAAATTTCATTGTATGCAAACAACTTTTTTCTGTGTCTAGTCTTTAGCTACCATTGTATACAATAAACTTTTTCATAATTTTCATTGTATACAACAACTTGCATACAATGGGAGGATTATAAAAGTTGATTGTATTGTTTTTAAAAAAATAAAGTTGGTTTTATACAATGATAATTAAGACAAAGTTCATTGTATTTTCATGCAATTTACCCTTAATAGTCAGACTAAACGTGAATTTATACAAAAGTGGTACACTAGATTTTTATAAAAGATAAACAAAAGAGGAGTCTTTCCCTTGCATTTGCCATCTCCTATAAAAGATAAATCCATAATTGATATGCTTTTAAGCTTAGTGAGCGTTTTATACATTCAATATATGAATATACACATATTAGCCACGTAAAAGTTTTGCACATGTGATTTGGTATCCTTTCCACACAAATATACACACACATAAACCATCTCATCAAGAGTGAGACTTTCTCTCGTACTGTCTCACCCCTCATGATAGATATATAGTTTTAATGTATGAAAAGATTAGAAACCCTCATCAATTCTCATTATGACTGAGTTCTAAAATCCGTGCCGGCCACTAATACTAGTCTCATGACTGTAATTCTGAGCTATAGTACTGCGCTAAATCTGAGCTCTACATGGATAATTAATTTATAGCATTTTAATATTTTCATTTTTACCATATTTACATTTCAGCCCCGTAGACTTGTATCTTTTTTTAATGGCACAATTAGTCTTCCTACTTGCATAAAAAGTGTTTCTCATGTAATAATAATAATAATAATAATAATTATTATTATTATTATTATTATTATAATAATAATAATAATAATAATTATTATTATTATTATTATTATTATTATTATTGTTATTATTATTAATTTATTATTATTATTATTAAATAATTATATTATTGACTAAAATAAAGGATTTCGGACTTTCGATGTTACAATTCTTTCCCACTTAAAAGATGTCGTCCACGAAATCTAGTTATTGAATAGTTCCGGTTAGTTGAACACCATCTCCTCTTGGGGTTCCCATGTATAGTATTATCCTCTTCCGTGTCTCAATTGGACTTTGACGAATCTAATATGTTTGTTACTTAAACTTTTGACTTTTCTTTGCAATATAGCTTGTAGTTGTTCAGTATAGTTCAACTTCTCATCAAAGCCTACATGGTCAAATGCTACATATTCTGACTCATTTGCTAATCACTTTCTGAGATGTGCTATATGGAAGGTATTGTGAATATGTGATAATGTTGGGTTTTAACCCTCAACACAACCTCGTGAATCACAAACTGGACCACGCGAGTTTTAACAAAAATACGATCTTTATTTGGTTAAGTATATAAAAGTCAAAACATTAATATATAATACACAACGGAAACGGATTTAAACATAAGCAAAGATTAAAACTTTAAAACCCGAAAGACATGATCTTTATTAATCTCAAGAATTCAGTACACACAAGAATAGATAAAATATATAAGAACTTGTTACCTGTGTTGCTCAAGTTTTAGTCTACTCGTGATATTACCAACGAGATCCTTTTAGCTGGAAATCAATCAACCAATACACGAACAAATCATGATCTCGGATTGTGCGTATTACTCCATCAAATGAAAATAGGAAACCCACAAGTGGGGTGTTCAGCCAAATGGTAAGAGAGGGAGAGGGAAAGAGATTTTTTTTTCTTTAATAATCCTTACTAAACCTTAACTTTTATTAGGTGAAATAATATATATGTGAAATAATATATATGTGAAATAATATATATATATATATATATATATAGGGAGAGAGAGGAGAGTTAAAATGAGAACTGTTTTTCATACGTGAACCGTGAGAACCAATTATAGTCATTGATCAAAAAGATGGATGGACTAGATTAAATGTTTGAAAAAGGATAACCATAATTAAATCAAACTTATCTTTAAATAATGAGGGGTAATATGGGCATTAAGACATTACTCTCACTTTTTTTAAACTAATATATCCATCAAACGAATGTGTTAGGTGTTAAATTACAAAAATTATACCGAACTAACGAAAAAATTATGCTTTTTAATTTGAGACCGATCTTGATATATTTTTTCGAAGAAAATTTTTGTGTTTTGCTGGTTTTTTTTCAACACAAGTCTCAACAGGTGCACATGTGCATATTACTAAGTTTATTTTTCAATACAGGTCTCGACAGGTGCGTATATGCAAAAATGTACTTAATTTTTTTCCACCACAAATGTAGATATACACATGTGCAGATAGATGCACGTCCGCCTATTTTTTTCTGTTTGCAACTCAAATGTGGTTGAATCAAACTCGGTGTCAAATTAAAACTAACTAAAAATATATAACCTAAATAACTTTAGTTTATAAATTGTTTAGATACTTTTATACCAATCTTTAATAATCTTAGTAACAAATGGCTTATTACAAGGTGCATCTACTGTTTCAAATAAATAAAATACAAAAGCTAAATAGAAACTAAGTACCAGGTGCATATGTTTTTTCTTTGGGACACTTCAACAAACACCTATAGTGCATGTTCTAAATTCTAGAAAGAAAAGTTTTAAACACAACAGATTTTAAATAGCACTATACCCTTTTGTTCGACCATATATCTCATCAATGTCCATATCATCTACTACCTAATAAACATGAAAGCGAATATTGACTTGAACAAATTTATGAAAAATTCAAATTGTTAAAATCGGTGATTTTATTACCTCATATTTCTTAGATTGATCTCTATTAACTATCTTCTACTCTCAAAATTAGGTCAATGAATATAAAATTTTCATTGTTTATACACCCTAAAATTACTTCTTGATTGGCTTCTTGGGTAATGTAATATAAAGCTTGAACTATTGGAGGCCTGGTTAGTGGTTGCCGCCGCCGTATTTCTCCGCCGCAGAAACCCTTCTTTGGTCGCTGCCTCCTTCAACATCCTCTCGTCTTGCAAGTTACATTTTGTCATAGATCACTCATAACACACACTTCTAATTTTGGGCTAAATGTTATGATAAATTTAGTAGTAATTGTATTTCAATCGATGTTAGGGACACAAATCTCTCTACCATCTTTTATTCTTAATTTAACGATTGTTGACTACTTGTTCTTTTGCAATTTCATTTGTAAACTTGGATTCCGATTAAACGTGTTTGCATACTCTTGTAATGATTGATTTATTGTACCTTTTCAATGCAAATTTAGAAGGTGGTGTTGAAAATATTTTATAGGACAAAATTACCTTTTTAATTAAGAAAAACATTTATGGTTAAAAACAAAATGATTGGCTGTAAATGGTTCTTACAGTTGTAGTATGAAAAATAGTTCTCATTTGAATAGTTCCCTATATATATATGGGTAGAGATCAAGTAAAAAGAAAATTAAAGTAAAAATAGTAAAAGAGATGATTATTTAATCATTTTTCGGTATATATATTAACTGATAATCGTTAGTTCATCATCTTTATTGATTAAAACTAGTTCTTCATCAATTTCTTTTTGATGAATCCAACATATTCATCACTTTTTAGATGAAAGCATTTTGTTCATCAACAAATTATTCCAAAATTTTGTTTTCAAAATCTGTATTTGAATTCAAAAAGAAATTGATGAAGAACTAGTTTTAATTAATAAAGATGATGAACTAACGATTATCAGTTGATATATATACCAAAAAATGATCAAATAATCATCCATTTTACACTTTTTACTTTAATTTTCTTTTTATTTGATCTCATCCCTATATATATATATATCAAAAAACCATCAAATTTAACATATATAAATTATCCATAATAATTCTGGGAACTAGAAGGGAGGTTGAATAGTTTCTATGTTCACTTTTTCAAATTTTAAATATTATCCTTTTTAACAATAATCAAACTCTTTATAATTATATATATATATAAGTATCTTTAGTGTGTGTGTGTGTATATATATATATATGTATATTATTGACAATATAATAAATGACTTGAAAGTAAATGCCATAATATTAATGCGCAAATATAAGAGCAAGAATATAAAGACACGAATAAATACGAGTATTTAAAGAGTTTAAGGGTTAAAGAAAGATAACACCAAAATCTATAGTGATTTAGTTGAACTCCAACCTACGTTCACTCTTTGCCCTCTGTCAAGAGTTTCACTAGCACAACATACAAAAAGTCTCCTTAGAACGAAAGAGACCACTGCTTACAATCACTTTTGGAAGCTAGGTGACAACCTCACCATGCTCTAATCTGTAACATCCTCAGCTTGGGCCTAGTTGTAATTAGTACGTGAGTGTACGTAGTTAATGTAATAGGGATATTTTGATTGTAAATACTTGTTATGTTATATGAGTGCAAGTGTATGTTTAATTATGTGTTTATGTATGTACGTATGCATGTATGGTAAATGTGTATGTGTGTATTAAGTATGTGTGTATGTAATTAATTAAAGAAAAAGGAAACCCTCATGTGAAGTATGAGGCAACCGCCTCTGTTTCACGTGAAAATATATGTATGAGTGTGTGTGGTTAGTTGACTAAAGTCAAAGAAAGCAAAACGCATACAAAACCGCAAAACACACACTTTTCTCTCGTTGCTTTCTCTCGGATTACAAAGAAGAACATGAAGCAGATGATTGTTGATTCTCCAAAGGTGAGCAGTGTAATTTAAAGGTGTTTAGAATCATATGTAGCATGTTAGAACCATGAATCCATGCAAGAACACTTTGAAGAATATGGAAACTCACTTCCTAAGTGGGTTTTGCATTAATGGTGTTCTTGTTGGGATTTCATGTGTTTATAATGATTAGATGATGATGTTATGATGTTCTAATGAATTTTGGGCTTGAAACCAACGAATTCGAATGAATTATGAGTGTGTCGGATATGTAGATGATGAAGCTATCGGATTCTAAACTATGACGTTGTCGGAATCCGCATGTGGTGAAAACCGAAGGATTTGTCGGAATCCGATGGTAGTGTCGGATTTTGCAAGTCTGTTGGATTTCATGATCTAGATTTCCAAAGTTTTGGATTGATAAGTGTCGAATTGTGTTTACCGGATTCCAAGTGTTGAAATCCGACAGTATCGGATTTCAATCCAAAGAATCGGATTTCCATGTCTCGGATTTCTTTCTATGTATCAGAATCCGCAAGTGTCGGATTCTGTGTACATGGCCAGAATTCCTAAGTGTTGCAATCCGATTAGTGAGGATCGGATTTCTTGGTTTGCATGTGTCGGATTTGATGAATCCGACAGAACCATCGGATTTCCCCAAATCCGACAGTTCTGGCGGATTTGTGTTGTCCAAAGTTAAGTGATCATTATGTAAGCATTACATGCACATATGAATGATTAATGCAAGTGTAATATGCTAGGTGAACTTGTTGTGTTAAAGGACTCGAGACCAAATACCTGTGCATAGTAAACAGCTCAGGTGAGTGCATGCTTTCATGAGACTCGGTATAGTAAGGCTTGCATGCTAAATGCTTTGTGAATGTACTATGTATGACTAACTTGCTTTTGCAGGTACGCTCGAGGAGGTAAGTCTATGACTGGTATGATGTTAGAATGTATGTCAGGTGCATACCAGTGGGTCCAGATTGGAACCACTTAGTTAATATATGATGCTATGCATGAATAACTGCTTGAAAAATGTTATGTGTAAGATGATGGATCCCTGTGTGATAAAATGTACGTATATGTGTATGTGTACTGTCTGCAGAATATCTGAAGCATGGTTAAGGTCAGTCGGTTGTAACTGGATCCCTCGGGATTTCACGGTGATTTAGGAGGCATCTTGGATCATAGCTTCTGCAGAACCACCGTGCCTTAACGTGAGTGGTGATCATGCGGTTGTAGTTGGATTACCTGTGGAGCCTCTAGCTCTATGAACGATGTTTGGTGGACTGATTTATGCTCCCCCACCAGCACGGATTGGTCGTGTCTGATCCCCCGGTCTGAGTTGTTGAGCGCGATTGATTACCCTGCAAGACACGACTCTTACTGATCTTGTCAGCACACCGCTATGTGCTAAGCTAGTAATGATTGTTTTTGATGTGACGCATGACTTACTATATTGATACTTATGATTGTATGTACTCACTAGCTAGTGTAGCTAATGATGTTATGTTTCCCTTTTCAGGTAAAGATTAGTTGTCCTGTAAGGCGGGTTGCTTTTTGGGAAATACATTGCCCCTTGTGGTTGAAACACTTGTAATTATATGTTGTAATGTAATATGATAAAATGGTCGGTTCCTGTACTTGGTAATACCAGCGTTGTTTTTGAGAAGATGATAATGTTAATAACTGGTTGTTGATTTAAAAAGAAAAATTTCCGCTGATAAAACCTGATTTGTCATTGAAGTAACTGAATTCAGAAGCAGTGTTACAATTAGGTATCCGAGCCTAAGTTTGAGAGAATTGGGTACTTGTAAGAGTATTTGATCTCAAGCTCGGGCCCGACCATAAAGAAGTGTTCCTATGGGGGGTTGAGTGAGAGTGTCATATGTATGCTAGTATTATATGATGACTTGTTAGTAAGTTAAGTAAGTGAGATAGAGTATTGACTACTCTTTCTCTGTCATATAGAAATCTAGAAAGATGTCTGCCGAACGTGGCAATACAGAACATGCTATTAAAGAATTAGAAGATGAGGCTTCTCATATGCCTCATCAGCCTAAAGATCAGAGATCTCAGCACAATGCCGGAGAGGGCAGACCTGAGCCAGATCAGGCTGCTATTATTAGGCGATTGGAGGAAGAGCTTCGAGTGACAAAGGAGCTCTTATTGCAAGCTACATTCCAGGGGAGTGATAACCCCACTGTTACTATCCAATGGATCCGGGAGATGGAGCAAGTGTTCGAATCATGTGAATATGAACCGGAGTATTGCATGAAATATGCAATACGTATGTTAAAGGGCCGTGCCATCTTCTAGTGAGATACGGTAAAAGCTTCGGTTCGGAAAGAAGTGCTGAGTGCTCTGGGAGCAGTTCTCTGAGAAGGTGCTGAAGAAATACTGCACCGAGTATGACTTGGAGAGAATGGAGAGAGATTTTAATGATCTCCAGAAAGGGGATACACCAATCAAAGAACACATAACCGCGTTCACTAATAAAATGCGGTTTGTTCCCCATCTGATCCCAGATGAGACCACCAAGATAAGGCGGTTTGTGGCAACTCTGCCGCTGGAATTTCGCCCACATGTGCGGGCTGCTGCTGAACTGGATCGGGCGTTTGATATAGCCCGACAATTGGAAGGTGACCAGTTATACTGCAAGGGTGAATCTACTGGTGCAGGGTCAAAGAGGAAGTTCCAACCGTCTGATAAATCGGGTCCTCCCAAAGAACAATCCTCTGCAAGCGGAAAGACTGATTCCTCCAAGAAGCCGAGGCCTAATTCTTCTTGGTGTTCTCAATGCCGAACTTACCACTTTGGTGAGTGTTCCAACTCTACCAGACGTTGCTGGAAGTGCGGGCAGAAGGGCCACGCTACAACGGAGTGTGGTTTCAAAGAAGACGTGTGTTATCGGTGCCACAAGCCCGGGCACAAGCTGACAGACTGCCCAGAAAGACAAAGTGCTGGAGCCAAAGGGTCTTCTTCTTCTAGAGGACCAAAAAGAGATGACGCGCCCCATGCAAAAGGTAGGGCTTTTCAGATGACAGCTGACAAGGCCAAAGCAGCAGGAGATGTCGTCACGGGTACTTTTCTTATCAATTATATCCCTGCTAGTGTTTTATTTGACTCTAGAGCTACGTACTCCTTTGTATCTGTGGCGTGTCGTAGAAGATTACAACTACTTGTCGTTCCTTTAACTGAGCCGCTCAGAGTAGAGGTTGCTGACGGCAAAGTAGTCTCTGTTACAGAGAAAGTCCCAATAGCTGTGATTTACATTGACGGGAGTAGTATCCCTATTTCATTCTTTATTATGCCTATTGTGGGCTTTGATGTTGTGATCGGGATGGATTGGCTCAGCAAGCGTGATGCTGAGATTTTATGTTCCAAAAAGATGATCAATATCCCTCTCTTTGATGGATCTTATGCTGTTGCACGTGGAGAACGAAGGGATTCTGATATTCCTATTGTCTCCATGATTAAAGCTCAGAAGTCGATTGCCAAAGGTTGTGACTCTTATCTGGCATACGTTACTGATGCTACGATGGAGAAGCGACCAGTTCGTGATATTCGGGTGGTGTCTGAATACCCTGAGGTATTCCCTGAAGAACTTCCGGGTTTGCCTCCAATTCGTGATGTTGAATTTAAAATTGAACTTATTCCAGGAGCTACACCGGTGGCTCGATCTCCGTATCGTCTTGCACCTTCTGAAATAAGAGAGATGATGACTCAAATTCAGGAGTTGCTAGACAAAGGTTTTATTCATTCGAGTTCTTCGCCGTGGGGAGCTCCTGTGTTGTTTGTGAAGAAAAAGGACGGAACAATGTGAATTTGCATCGATTACAGGGAGATTAACAAGCGAACGGTAAAGAATAAGTATCCGCTTCCTCGAATAGATGATCTTTTTGATCAATTATAGGGGGCTACATGCTTCTCTAAGATTGATCTCCGGTCGGGGTATCCCCAAGTAAGAGTTCATGAAGTAGATGTTCCGAAGACCGCGTTCCGAACTCGTTATGGTCACTATGAATTTCTGGTTATGCCGTTCGGTTTAACCAATGCCCCTGCCGTCTTCATGGATCTGATGAATCGGGTTTGTCGTCCGTTTCTTGACAGATCCGTGATTGTGTTTATTGATGACATTCTTGTTTACTCGAAGCCGGAAGCTGATCACGAGCTTCATCTTCACCAGGTTCTCGAGACTTTAAAACGAGAACAACTGTATGCCAAGCTGTCCAAATGTGAATTCTGGCTTAGGGAAGTTCATTTCCTCGGCCATGTTATATGTCATGATGGTGTCAAATTAGATCCAGCTAAGGTGGAGGCTGTGATGAATTAGGGGGTTCCTCGGACTCCTTCCGAAATTAAAAGCTTCATTGGCTTGGCTGGCTACTATCGGCGGTTTATCCGCGATTTCTCGAAGCTTGCGGGTCCGTTAACCAAACTGACTCGCAAGGATGTGGCGTTTGTCTGGTCGGAAGCTCAAGAAGAAGCTTTTCAGACCTTGAAACGATTATTGTGTGAAGCTCCACTCCTTACTCTTCGTTCGGAGGAATTCACGGTTTATTGTGACGCTTCTTATGCGGGTTTGGGTTGCGTCCTGATGCAATGTGATAGAGTGATTGCCTACGCTTCTTATGAGAATCGCCATTGTGTCAAACTTGATTTCTAGACTGAAGGAAGCTCAGCAGACTGCATTGCAAAAAGAAAATTTGAAGACTGAGACGATGAAAAAGTTAAAGGATCAGCTTGCTGAAGATAATCGTGGGTTGAAGACTTTTCAATCCAGGATTTGGGTACCTTCCGTCAGAGGTAACCTTGAGCTGATTCTGCAGGAAGCCCGTAAGTCCAAATTAGCTGTCCATCCGGGAATCACAAAGATGTACCATGATTTGAAGATGCTATACTGGTGGCCAACTCTGAAGAAAGACATCGCGTCGTTTGTAGAGAGATGTCAGATTTGCGCGCAAGTAAAGACGGAACACTAGAGACCTTATGGTAATATACAGCAGTTGGATATTCCGGAATGGAAATGGGATAATATCATGATGGATTTCGTGACAAAGTTACCGAGGACGTCCAGAGGGAACGACATGATCTGGGTTACCATTGACCGACTGACGATAAGTGCTCATTTCTTGGCAACAAACGAGTCTACTTCACTGACCCGTTTAGCCTAGTTGTATATCGATGAGATTGTGTCACGTCACGGTCTTCCATGTTCGATTGTATCTGATCGTGACTCTTGGTTTGTCTCGAATTTCTGGCAGAGTCTGCAACGCGAACTTGGCACTCGTGTTCATTTGAGCACTGCCTATCATCCGCAGACTGATGGCCAATCTGAACGTACAATTCAAACGTTAGAAGATATGCTTCGTGCCTGTGTACTCGAATTTGGTGGATCATGGGATTCTCAACTCCCATTGATTGAATTTGCTTATAATAATTCATATCATTCCAGCATTGGAATGCCACCATACGAGATGCTCTATGGAAGACGATGTCACACTCCGACCTGTTGGTTGGAGCCTGGTGAGAAGTAGTTCGCTGGACCTGAGATTGTCCAGATTACTTATGACAAAGTGAATGTGGCTCTTGAAAAGCTCAAAGCAGCTCGGGATCGACAGAAGATGTACGCGGATCCGAAGCGTCATCCCGATACATTTGAAGTCGGTGATCGCGTGTTCTTGAAGGTTTCTCCTTGGAAAGGCGTCATTCGTTTCGGACGCAAAAGGAAGCTAAGTCCACGTTTCATTGGCCCATTCAAAATTGTATGCAAAGTGAATGATCAGATGGTGACTCTAGAGCTACCGCCTGATCTATCTGGAATACACGACATCTTTAACGTGTGCTAGTCACGCAAGTGCCACGTTGAGGAAGAACAGATCATTCCTTTGCAGGAACTGAAAGTTGACTCCTCCAAGCGACTAGTTGAAGAACCTGTTGAAATTCATGACACGAAGGTCAAGAAACTGCGCAAGAAAATGATCAAACTAGTCCTTGTGAAATGGAAGCACAACCTAGGTCCAAACCTGACGTGGGAAGTTGAGGACGAAATGAAGACAAGGTACCCACACCTGTTTATCACTAAGCGGATTCCGAGGACGGAATCCTCTTAAGGGGGTAGATTCTTAACATCCTCAGCTTGGGCCTAGTTGTAATTAGTGCGTGAGTGTAGGTAGTTAATGTAATAGGGATATTTTGATTGTAAATACTTGTTAAGTTATATGAGGGCAAGTGTATGTTTAATTATGTGTTTATGTATGTACGTATGCATGTATCCTAAATGTGTATGTGTGTATGTAATTAATTAAAGAAAAAGGAAACCCTCATCTGAAGTATGAGGCAACCGCCTCTGTTTCACATGAAAATATATGTATGTGTGTGTGTGGTTAGTTGACTAAAGTCAAAGAAAGCAAAACACATACAAAACCGCAAAACACACACTTTTCTCTCGTTCCTTTCTCTCGGATTACAAAGAAGAACAAGAAGCAGTTGATTGTTGATTCTCTAAAGGCGAGCAGAATATTTAAAGGTGTTTAGAATCATATGTAGCATGTTAGAACCATGAATCCATGCAAGAACACTTTGAAGAATATGGAAACTCACTTCCTAAGTTGGTTTTGCATGAATAGTGTTCTTGTTGGGATTTCATGTGTTTATAATGATTAGATGATGATGTTATGATGTTCTAATGAATTCTGGGCTTGAAACCAACAAATCCGAAGATATTAGAATGAATTATGAGTGTGTCAGATTTGTAGATGATGAAGCTATCGGATTCCAAACTATGAAGTTGTGGGAATCCGCATATGGTGAAAACCAAAGGATTTGTCGGAATCCGATGGTAGTATCGGATTTCGCAAGTCTGTCGGATTTCATGATCTAGATTTCCAAAGTTTCGGATTGATAAGTGTCGAATTGTGTTTACCGGATTCCAAGTGTTGAAATCCGACAGTATCGGATTTCAATCCAAAGAATCGGATTTCCATGTCTCAGATTTCTTTCTATGTATCGGAATCCGCAAGTGTCGGATTCTGTGTACATGGACAAAATTCCTAAGTGTTGCAATCTGATTAGTGAGGATCGGATTTCTTGGTTTGCATGTGTCGGATTTGATGAATCCGACAGAACCATCGTATTTCCCTAAATCGGACAGTTCTGGCGGATTTGTGTTGTCCAAAATTAAGTGATCATTATGTAAGCATTACATGCACATATGAATGATTAATGCAAGTGTAATATGCTAGGTGAACTTGTTGTGTTAAATGACTCGAGACCAAATACCTGTGCATAGTAAACAACTCAGGTGAGTGCCTGCTTTCATGAGACTCGGTATAGTAAGGCTTGCATGCTAAATGCTTTGTGAATGTACTATGTATGATTAACTTGCTTTTGCAGGTACGCTCGAGGAGGTAAGTCTATGACTGGTATGATGTTAGAATGTATGTCAGGTGCATGCCAGTGGGTCCAGATTGGAACCACTTAGTTAATATATGATGCTATATATGAATAACTGCTTGAAGGATGTTATGTGTAAGATGATGAATCCCTGTGTGATCAAATGTACGTATATGTGTATGTGTACTGTCTGCAGAATATCTGAAGCATGGTCAAGGTCAGTCGGTTGTAACTGGATCCCTTGGGATTTCACGGCGATTCAGGAGGCATCCTGGATAATAGGTTCTGTAGAACCACCGTGTCTTAACGTGAGTTATGATCAGCCGGTTGTAGCTGGATTACCTGTGGAGCCTCTGGCTATGTAAATGATGTTTGGTGGACTGCTCTATGCTCCCCCACCAGCACGGATTGGTCTTGGCTGATCCCCCGGTTTGTGTTGTTGAGCGGGATTGATTACCCTGCAAGACATGACTCTTACTGATCTTGTCTGCACACCGCTATGTGCTAAGCTAGTAATGATTGTTTATGATGTGACGCATGACTTACTATATTGATACTTATGATTGTATTTACTCACTAGCTAGTGTAGCTAATGATGTTATGTTTCCCTTTTCAGGTAAAGATTAGTTGTCGTGTGAGGCGGGTTGCTTTTTGGGAAATACATTGCCCCTTGTGGGTGTAACACTTGTAATTATATGTTGTAATGTAATATGATACAATGGTCGGTTCCTGTACTTGGTAACACCAGCGTTGTTTTTGAGAAGATGTTAATGTAAATAACTGGTTGTTGATTTAAAAAGAAAAATTTCCGCTGCTAAAACCTGATTTGTCATTGAAGTAACTGAATTCAGAAGTGGTGTTACATATTCCAATAGCTAAAACAAGTTCTTCACCAAGAACTTAAGTTTCCTTTCAATAAGGAACAAGAACAAGTTCTTCCCCAAGAACTAAAACCAAGAACACAAGTGGGAAATAGTCAAACCCATTTTCAACAATATTTTTCTTCCAATTAGAACAATTATTGAAATCTCTAAAACTCCAACAAATGTGTGTACAAGAAATATCACTCTAAAAAATACAAGAGGTAAGCGTATGAATATATGAATGCTCAATGATCTATTTCTCTCTCTCTCTCTCTCTCTCTTGATTTCTCTTGCCAAACATGAGTTGTGTTTAAATGAATCAAAAATTATAACAATTTAAAGAATCACACATCTACCTATATATAAAAAGGGCTTATATCTTCAAATTTTGACATTTGTCCCTTTTAATAGTTTGACACTATTTGAAAATTTTAAAAATATATATTCTTTTCTAAAATAATATATATAACTTTATATCTTGATATAAGATAAGCCCCAAAATAATTGAATGATAAAACTTTCAAAAGGGAGGTGATCGTCTTAAATAACAAAAGTGACCCTTACATAACAACTTTATGTATTACCAATT
The DNA here is from genome assembly GCA_038502395.1 of Dittrichia graveolens. Taxonomy (NCBI): domain Eukaryota; kingdom Viridiplantae; phylum Streptophyta; class Magnoliopsida; order Asterales; family Asteraceae; genus Dittrichia; species Dittrichia graveolens. Next base: position 56,019,532 of record JARJIL010000009.1, on the reverse strand, counting down.
TGTATCATGTGCATTAACTGTTTGAACCTGACTAAAAACTATTGTGTAAAAATCAACATTTCTTTCAAAATTATACACACTAGAAGTTACATACTATTTGCATTTGCTTATTTTCCAACTTCTTGCCTTTTTGTGCATGTACTTAAAGTTTTAAACCCACGTTAGAAAAATATTTATTTCTCCCCTTATCAAAAAGCAATTTGGTTGATTCATCGCCATCATCGACCATAATTCTCCATCTTTTGTGCAAGGTATTTATTTTAATCTTTCCATTTTGCTCATCTTTTACCTTTTTGGAATTAAATTTGATAAATTAATATATCATAAAGGGTTTTATGAGATATATACAAAGAAGATATAAGAGATTTGGTTTAGTCACGAAATCAGAGCAATACTTATATGAAGTGATTTGTATTTTGAACATTAAATTGCATTTTTGTTAAAGATTTATGATTATTATATAAACTTTTGAAAGTTCGTATGAGAATAAAAAATGTGAACATACGTAATTTATATATATGTCAGATTTTTGATATAATACCATATGGTACTCACATAAAATGTATTTCTATTTGTAAGTTAATTAATTTAGATTCATATATGTTATTTGTAAGGAAATAAGTTCATGTTATAAATATTGAATGTCTATTGTTTTGTTTCAAATATAGAACCAACTACTTTGTTGTCTATGATTAAAAAAAATTTAATGAGAATAAAAAATAACAATAACCTATTTGTTGAAAGATTTTGATTTCTCAACATTTTCAATTCCATAAACTAAGAATCTTCTAAGTTGTTCGGTGTGTGTTCTAGATCAAATGGTACATCAGCAAAATCTAAATATATTGTTAGGTGTAATAATAAAAGTTAATTAACTTTTGTCAATTATCCAGAACAAAAGTATGTATGGTGATGTTTAGTTGGATTATAACAGAAGTACGGTGATACTTCCTTGCTATAAGTTATATAGGGTGTGAACGATGATTAATAAGTAATAGGTGTATTTTTTGTTATTTACTAAAGTATATATATTCTATCTGTTTTTCCTTTAAAAAAATAAATATCTATCTTTAATAATAAATTTAGACCATAAGCTCGGCCAAAAAAATAACTAGTATAAATATAAAGTTGTAAGATGACAAGTGTGTGATTAATATTTGAGAGGATTTCAGATGCAATAGTTGGTTTAAAAGGAAACCCAAAGATTGAATTTATAATGAATGAAGGGAGAGAAAGTTGGTTGTCTAGTGGCCGGATGGTCGCATGCCCACGGTCGACCGTGGCTTGCGACCATGCGTCACTCGAATAACTTTTCAGCCGGATTGAAAATGTTATCGTTATGCACTGACTAATATTTGATTTTTGTGTTTAATCAGTATAATACTCATAATATAATATCAGTATTTTGTGTACTTTGGTTGGTACAAGATCAAGCAAAGATCACATTTGAAATGGGTGGACAACAAGGTGCCACCTATATAATTTTTGTGTGCACAATTCCCCTGGTGAAATCTTCTCCTAATATCTTATTTTATCCAACTAACCAAAATAATACTAGGTTTAATAATGTCTCTTAAGGGTATTTTACTTGTACAAAAAAATATGTATTTTCATATTTGTAAATACTTGCCAAATAAAATATATTTCGTTTAATAATTGTGGCAAACTTTTATAAAAGTACAATTCTAAACAATAAATATCTTTAAGATCATGTGGAATTGATTTTATAAATAAAAATACATTTATGTAAAAATTGACTTATTAATATATGTTACGTTGTTGTTTAATAGTCATTTTTACTTAATTGGTATTGCATGCGTTTGGCATTTTATAAAATTTGTAAGTTTAATCCTTGTGATATATTATTGTTGTGATCAATGCAAATTTTATTTAACTTCTTATTTTGTAAAACTTATTATTTTCATATTAATTTTGATTTTGTAATCATATTTCTTTTGTCTAAATAAATATTAAAATTGCGTCATCAAAACATTTATATAAAGTAATCGTTGATTACACCAACAATCTTCCCCTTTTTGATGACGACAATTTTAATATAATCCAAGTTAATTATTCCATAATATGTTATGGAAAAATAAGTATGTGATTCAAGAATTTAACCTTTCATGACGCTTTTGATTATTTGATATTTGTATCTTCAGTTTTGAATTTTTGACGTCACCTTGAACCACTTGAGTCTTCAAGCTTGATTTGACTTTTGTTGACCTTCTTCCTCTTTGACATACTTATCTCCTTCTCTTGATTATCTTGTATTTCTTCTCCCCCTTTAGCATAATTAAAAAAGGGGGTCTTCTAAAAATAGAATTTTTATGTGTTTACCACCATTTGATAAAGTTGATAATGGTATGCTTGATATTGGAATGATTGCACCTTTATTGTTGAATTTGGCTCCTTTTTCAAATTTTGTTTCAAAGTTTGAGCAATTGTAGAAATTATTAGGTTATAAAGGAGAACCTTTTGCTAATTATTATAAATAAACGGATCCCAATTATGTTTCTTGTTGTGCTAGCCTCCTTACAATATCCCTTTTTGTTTTTTTTGTTGATTTCTCCCCCTCAATTAATAATTATCTTTGACTCTCCCTTAAGGTGTGTTACGTCTTAAGACATGCTCCCCCTTATGTCATCTTAGTGTTTGCTTGTATGAGTTTCCTATTAAATCTTCATAAATAACAAAGTCTCCAATCTTTATGGATTGGGATTAGTGAAAAAAATGTATTTGGATATTTTATTTCGATAACAATTTGAGATTAGGCTATTTCAATGAATTTCCAATATTTTAATCTTGGAATAGAGAGGGTATACATCATATATTAGACTAAATAACATTTTATCCATCCAAGTAAGTATTTTCATGATCAAATGATGATTATTTTTGCACATAGTAATTTAATCATGCCACCAAACATGTTAATTAGATATATTTAGCATGTATGTTGCAGATGGGGTTTAAAAACAGATTAAATAGGAAATTATGGAATTCCCATGGTCGCACACCCCAAGGTCGACTGTGATCGAGTATGGTTGCAACCGGGGAGAGTGGTTCTTTGTCACGGTCACGGTTTCATAGTCATGGTCAACCATGACCCAAATTTTCATCATTTTCCGAATTTTTCCTGTGATGATGAATGTAATATATCCAAACACTATTTATCAAAGCACGCAATGTATTTTAAAGATAACATCAACACACATATTGTTTTAGGGTCCAACATGAAACCCTACACACCAAAGTTTAAACCCAAGCAGGGCGAACCACCAAATTGTTTTCACACATACCATTGAATTGTTTTTAGGAGATAGAAATTTAAAAATTTTGGGAAGGACGGGAAACCTTGGTTGAAAAAGAGCCACCACACCTAAATTTTTCTTGGAGAAAGTTGAACATTTTGTTGCGTATGGATGTGTTTTCCTTTATGGCCCGTGTGTTCTACTCCATAGCTTGTTGAATGCCCAAAAGATCCCCCCTAGAGGCATAACTTCTTCTTGATGATGTCCCCACATCGGGAGTAGCCATCCTTTTCTCTTCTTCCTCTTCCCTATCTTCTTCTTGCCTAGATTTTTTTGTTTTTGACCTATGTCCTCTCATTACCCCATGAAGACCCATTTTGATTAATGTTTGAATGTCTATGGGTTGTTCGGTGTTGGCTACAGATTTAACCTTGGGAAGCTCTAGGTATTGAAAGATGTGAGAAAGCAAAGTCCCATATGGGAGTGATCTTTTGTTTTGTGAGGTTATGTAACATCCTCGTATTGGGCCTAGTTATACCTTGTGTGTCCGTGTATGTAAATTAATTGAAATAGTAATAAAGTACGTATATTTGTTGTTATGTGTTATATGTTGCATGTTTTAGTAGTATATGATAAAATATAAAAGTAGTAATAATATGAATAAGATGGTTAATATATGAACGGTTTTAAGTAAGGATTCCAGAAATATCCCCGTTAGTTGACACGGGTAATCGTGGGTCAAGTTGTAAGGTGAAAAGGGGAACAAAATACCCCCTTGTTGATAAACTTAAACCCAAGGTCAGTCTAAGCTATGTAAACTCATGTCTGTGTGTTTGTGTTCAAACACATACACAACCAACTCTTGAAAAACTCTCTCTACTCCTTGTTCTTGAAGAAATCTTTGGAGGTTGTTGCTACTAGATTGAATCCAATAAAACGCTAGCTATTGCTACTATCATCTTCTTCATCATCTTCTTCACTTTGTTCTTTATTTGGTGAGTGTTCTTGCCAAGTGAGTTTTATGATTCAGTCAAGATAAACTCAAATTGAGTTCTGAAATCAACTTTAATTGATCTCTATATCAGTTACAAGTTGATTAGAACTCATATGGTGAATTAAAATGGTGTTTTGATGAAATTTATAAAAGTTGATTCAAGTGGGTCAAATGGTTGATTTTGATCCCAAATCATGTATAAGTTGTTATAATTAATGAAAAGGTTGTTTTTGGAATCATATGAACGTCCCTAATGATTTGTAAGTACTGAAAATAATTTAGAAACATGATTTTTGAAGATTGAAAGAAGAACGGTCGAAACAGGGGTGCTGTAGCGGACTTGTTCTTGAACAGGTTTGCTTGCGGGCGCAAGGGACCAAAATCCGATAGGATAAATGATCAAAGTCCGACACATTAAGTGCAAATCCGAGAGAAGTGTCGGAATCCGCAAGTTTTGTCAGATTTGCTTACGGGCGCAAGCATTAGTGCTTGCGGCCTCAAGGGGTGTCTTTCTGTAAACAATTCAGAGATTGTTAAGTCCTTGTTGGTTGGTCTATGGTTCCTTTAGGGGTTTCTGATCTTGTTAGAAGTAGTTGTGTCTTGTTTATGTAGACGCTTAACGTAGATAATAATGTTATAAGTGAGATATCTGTTGATTCTAAGCTACTCGGGTGAGTGCCTACTATCATGAGACTCAGTAGAGTAAGGCCTGTATGCTAGATGACTGCTTGAATGACTATACATGATTGTATTGTGTATATCTAATTTGTTTTTGCAGGTATGCTCAAGGAGGTAAGTGTAAGTCTTAAATGATGTTAGGATGTAGGTGCATGCCAGCGGGTCCAGACTGGAACCATTTAGTTAATACATGATGATATGCATGAATGACTACCTGAAGTATGTTATATGTAAGATGATGGATCCGTATGGGATCATATGTATGTATATGTGTATGTGCACTGTCTGTAGTCTATCTGAAGCATGGTTAATGTCAGTCAGTTGTAACTGGATCCCATGAGTACTTCAGGACTTCACGGTGATTCGGGAGGCATCCCGGATCCTAGGTTCTGCAGAACCGCCGTGCCTTAATGTGAGTGGTGATCAGCCGGTTGTAGCTGGATTACCTGTGGAGCCTCTGCTCTGAGAACGATGTTTGGTGGACTGCTTTACGCTCCCCAACTAGCGCGGTTGGTCGTGTCTGATCCCCCGGTTTGAGTTGTTGAGCAGGTTGATTACCCTGCAAGACATGACTCTTATTGATCTTGTCAGCACACCGCTATGTTTAAGCTAGAAATGATTGTTTTTGTATGATGTGTATGTTGCTTGACTTACTGTATTGATGCTTATGGTAAGTATGTGCTCATTAGCTAAGTTGTTAGCTAATGGTGCTATGTTGCCCCTTTTCAGGTAAAGACTAGAAGGCCTGGTGAGATGGGTGGCTTTTGATGTAAATAACCCTTCTGGGTTGGAACACTAATTTTGTTATGTAATGTAATTTGATTCTACGGTCGGTTCCTGAGATAGGTAACACCACTAAATGTTTTGAAACATAATGATGTAAATACCAGTTGTTGCTTTTAAAAGAAAAAATTTCCGCTGCTAAATCTGATTTATCATTAAAGTTACTGTTTTCGGAAGTGGTGTTACAATTAGGTATCAGAGCCTAAGTTTGAGTGAATTGGGTACTTGTAAGAGTATTCGATCTCAAACTCGGGCCCGACCATAAGTAAGTGTTCCTATAGGGGGGTTGAGTGAGAGTGTTATATGTATGCTATTGTTATAAGATGACTTGTTAGTAAGATAAGTAAGTGAGATAGAGTATTAACTTCTATTTCTCTGTCATATAGAAAGTTGAAAGATGTCTGCCGAACGTGGCAATACAGAACAAGCTCTTAAAGAGATGGAAGATGAGGCTTCTCATATGCCTCAGCAAGATGAGGATGAGCATTCTCAACATAATGCGGGAGATGGCAGACCTGAGCCAGATCTGGCTGCATATATCAGGCGTATGGAGGAAGAGCTGCGTATAGCTAAAGAGCTCTTATTGCAGGCCACATTGAACAAGCTGCACAAGACTTGATCTTACAAGAAGTTCTTATCCTGCAAACCTCCAACGTTTGAGGGGAGTGATAACCCCACCATTACTATACATTGGCTCCGTGAAATGGAGCAAGTGTTTGAATCTTGCGAATGCGAACCTGAGTATTGCGTGAAATACGCAGTACGAATGTTGAAAGGCCGTGCCATCTTCTGGTGGGATACGGTAAAAGCCTCTGTTAGTAAAGAGGTGCTTAGTGCTCTGTCATGGGAGCAATTTTCTAAAAAGCTGCTAAAGAAGTATTGTACCGAATATGACATGGAAAGAATGGAGAGGGAGTTTACTATTCTCAAGAAAGGGAATAAAACTATGGAAGAACTCATCATTGCAATTACTGATAAGATGAGGTTCGTTCCGCATCTAATCCCCGACGAGACCACCAAGATAAGGAGGTTTGTGGCAACTTTGCCATTGGAGTTTTGTCCGCACGTACGCGCAGCTGTTAATCTTGATTGGGCTTTTGAAATAGTCCAACAAATGAACGGAGACCGCATCCATTGTAATGGCGAATCTGCCAGTGAAGGGTTAAAGAGAAAGTTTCAATCGTCTGACAAATCGGGTCCTTCCAAAGGACAATCCTCTGACAAATCGGTTCCTTCCAAGGGTTCTTCTAGGGGCAAAAAGAGAGAAGATGTGCCTCGTGCGAAGGGAAGGGCATTCCAAATGACGGCGGAAGAGGCCAAAGCTGCGGGGGATGTCATCACGGGTACATTCCCTATTAATTATATTCTGCTTGCGTATTATTTGATTCTGGAGGTAACTACTCCTTTGTATCTGTAGCGTGTCGCAAAAGATTGCAATTGTTGGATTATGCCCACTGACACACACACGAGTTGGTATGATGGCTGATGAAGCAAGGGCCTATTGGGTCAGACGCCAAGTATCAATTCTGGCATCATGGATGGTCTAATGAGAGAGAAAACCAGAAACTGGTTCTGGTGAGGCTAAGGCACGCCCGTGCCTCAATGAGGTACGGCCGTGCCCTATGGGCAGGCACAAGCCCAAGTCGGGCGTGACATGGGTGTGGCCTTTTGGGCTGGTACGCCCGTGCCTTGTGAGGCACGACCGTGCCCCGTGCAGTAACAATCTTCTTAAACAGCTTTCAAGGTTGTTTATGAAGGAGATTATGATATTTAAATTCGTAACTGATGGAGTATCAATGAATGCATGTTTTTATTCTCTTTTATGGAGTCTATATAATGTGGTGCATGATTCCATTGTGAGGTTACTAGCTTTTGAAAGGCATACAAACACATATTGCACACTTCTCTCTCACAAGCACACAAAAGACATCCAAGGCTTTGGCTCTTTTGTGTTGATCATATTTGTGGTGTTTAGGTTGGCACACCTAACACTCTAGCAAGTGGGAAAAGATCAAGACTTGGTATGGACTTCAATAGAGGTGTACACGTTAGTACACACGCTTCCAAACTCCAAATTCGTTTGACTAAGGGACATAGCTTCAAGGGTATGAACTTATTCCTTCTTGTCTTTATTTTGTTGCTTAACCATGTTTAGAGTTTTGGTCCATTTGGTGGGCGTGTTCGTGGTCAAATTTTGAAACTCTTTTTCTACTTGTTTTGTTTCCGTTGCGATTTTAGATCACAAAAACCCAACAATGGTATCAGATCCATCTCTAACATGGCTTTGCACTTTTAGAGTTAAACCGGATTTTCTGAGTTTTCTAGTCAAAAATGGTTTTCCGGTGACCGGGCACGGCCGTACCTCTAGGGGTAAGGGCCGTGCCGGCGACCGGGGCACGGGCGTACCAGTGGGGGTACGGGCCGTGCCGGCAGAATTCGTAATCTGTTTAAAACTGTTTAAACTGTACACTGACAAAATGGCAGGCACGCCCGTACCCTCTGGCGTATGCCCATGCCTTTTGGTTTTTTGGTTAGAATTGGTTTTTGAAACAATATATTTAGATATATTAAAATCCGGGTTTTTGACTAGTCTTGATTCTGTTGATCCCCACTATATTTTGGTTCCTAATTCTATATGTTTTGTGTGACTTGGCATGAAGTTTACAAAAACATATATTTTTAGGTGTATATATGAATACGCAATTTTAAAGGTGTATTAAAATTGCTAATGCATATGTACAAGGATTGCTTGTTGTGCCTTAAGTGTTGTTTTGCAATCTTGATCCAAATATATATTTGTTGGACATGGTTTTGTGGCACACCATTGTTTTCGTTTGGTTGTGTTTGTTGTGCTTGCCCGGTAACTTCATATGCCCATAGACTTTGTGATGTTTGTGGTTGGTTTTGGTTTTGGTTTTGGCCTGCGTGCCGTAATCTTGTAATATTTATATTTGGTGCGACTTGCATGTCTTTTATTTAAATCTTTGTACTCGTAATAGATTATTAGGATCGCGACTTGCATGTCATTTTCTTATTCTCATGTACTCGTACTTAGATTATTTCAAATATGTAATATTGCATCAAACCAACCGGGAGACACGGTGTTGGCGTCTTGACGAACCAAATCCGGGAGATTCACCGGAGTGGAGATCGTGACGGAGCATTCCTTGGTGTTGTCCCTAGATTGACTATGTTTTCCCCGTTTTGACTCACAGGGAAAACACTTAGGATTTGGGCATGTTACCGTGTCTTTATTTATATTTATGCGTGATTGTTTTATATTTGAATTCTTTAGGATTTGCATGGTAGAGAATTTTTGGAAAATATATAAAACAAAAAGATTTATAAATGAGTTTATATTTCTACGCGCATAAGAATCGGCAAACATTAACATAAAAGGTGTTTATATTAAACGGTGATTAAAAGGAGTTTTTGTCACTTAAAATTGCTAATTCGCAAACTTGTTCAAATATTATTTTAACCGGAAAAACAAAAACCCGTTTTTCGAAAAGTAAGTCACGCGCCACCCGTAAAACGACACCACCCAAATCTAACGAAACTTGGATGATTGTCGAGCTTTAGCACGAGTCATGCCTTGTGAAGTTGTGTGGAAGATGAGTGTGGCAACCCGCAGTATTTGTAGTCGAGTTTAAGCACGAACAAATGATTGGGCTAAGGTACCAACGTGTGTCTTGACGGGCGACTTACAAATTCTTTTATGACGCTTAAACGATGTCAATCTCTAGCCGAGTCATTTAAAAATAATAAAAGGATTGGTGTATGAAGGAATCAAACATGCCTTAGACATTTGATGTCGAAAGGATCCCGCAAGGATCTAAGAGTTGCAATGGTTGCACTCGGTAATTTGTCTACCGGCCTAAATAACTTATTTCGTGATCCGCGGTAAACCCGTCATGAGATAGAGTGAAATATGGTTCTTAGCCTTGTTCAAATAATTAAGTTTTATAACTATTGGGTAATTATTTCTACAAGGATTTGACAACTAAAATTGGTACTCTAATTTTGTAGATGGCATTCAACAATGCTTCTACATCTTCATCAAACTCTATTTCCCTAAAATTGTTCCTCGAAAAGGCCAAACTCGATGGCCAAAACTTCATGGATTGGTTCATGCAACTAAGGATAGCCCTTAGGTATGAACAAAAGATGTGGGCCATCGAGGAGCCTTTGCCGGAAGCACCTGCGGCTAATGCGACTAGGGCGGTCCAAGACGCATATGATAAGCGCGTCAAGGAAACAAAAGAAGTGGCTTGCATTATGCTCTCGTCAATGATTCCTAAGCTTCAAAAGCAAATGGAACATTTCAGAGCATATGACATGCTTAACCAGCTGAAGGAAATGTTCCAACAGCAGGCTAAGCTAGAGTGCTTCGAGTGCCTAAAGTCCCTTTTCGATTGCCATATGCAGGAGTGCGGAAATGTGAGCGTTCACGTGCTTAAGATGAAAGAATTGGTTGATCGCTTGGAGAGGTTGGGATTCCCGTTAGGGAGGGAGTTGGCGGTGGATGTGATCCTCCGTTCTCTTTCTAGTTCCTTTTCACAATTTGTGTGGAACTATCATGTCCATGGCATGGAAAAGTCCCTAATGGAACTTCATGGAATGTTAAAGACCATCGAGTCTAACATGTCCAAGAAGCCCTCCTCGTCCAAACCCGTCCTAGCTATCAAGGGAGGCGGAACCAAAAGAAAAGGCGATCCCCCTTCTAAGGGGAAGGTTACAAAACCTAACCCGAGTCCGACCCGAAGGTCAAGTGGAAAGCCGTGATGGTTCCACCGGCCGAGGACGCTGTGGAAGCCGAGTGCTTCCACTGCAAGGAAAAGGGGCATTGGCGGCGTTCTTGCCCAAAGTACCTTGAGGAGCTCAAATGGGTAAAACCGATGGGAGTGGGTAACTCAGGTACGTTTATGATTGAACTCCACAATACCTCTACTTCTAACGGCTAGGTACTTGATACCAGGTGTGGCACTCGTATTTGTAATAATGTACAGGTGCTAAAAAGAAGTAGGGCTCTGGGTGTTGCAGAGCTTGACCTGATCATGGGAAACAAGGATGTGGTTCACGTGGAGTTGATAGGGAGTGTTGATCTCTCCTTTCCTTTAGGACTTTCTATTACCTTGTTAAATATTTGCTTTTTGCATTGCGTGGCACGAAACATTATTTCCTTTCACGCTTTGTTTGACGATTGTTATGAGTTTAATTTTAATAATGGAATTATTTTTTGTTTGAGAAATGATGTTCATTACTTTAAAGCTTATCCATGTTGTGGGATTTATGAAACAAGTGTGTGTTTGGATGGTAATAAATCAATCATGAACATTGATTCTAAGTCCAAAGGTGTATTGGACAAGTTGTCTTTGTGGCATAGTCGTCTTGGCCATATAAGCAAGAAACGTATCGCCAAACTCCAAGTGGATGGGATTTTGGAATCGTTTGACCACGGGTCAAGTGAAGTATGCGATTCTTGTTTATTAGGCAAAATGACTAAAGCGCCCTTCACTGGCGTTAGTGAAAGGGGCAAAGACTTGTTGCACATTGTTCACACGGATGTGTGTGGTCCGTTCAGGTCTGCTACAAGAAACAACTGTAGGTACTTCGTTACTTTTACCGATGATTTCAGTAGGTATGGTTATGTTTATTTGATTAAGCATAAGTCTGAAACCTTTGAGGTGTTTAAGACATAACTAAACGAAGTGCAGAATCAATTGGGCAAGCGGATTAAGATTCTCAGATCCGTTAGGGGCGGTGAGTATCTTAGTACCGAGTTTCTTGATCATCTTAGGGGTTGTGGAATTATTTCACAACTTACTCCACCCAGGACACCACAATTAAATGGGGTCGCCGAGAGGAGGAACCGAACTTTATTAGATATGGTTTGGCCCATGATGAGTCGTACAAAGCTACCCGCAAGTTTTTGGGGTTATGCTTTGGAAACTGCTGCTAGGACCTTAAACCTTGTACCAACAAAGAAGGTTGCGAGTACACCATTCGAGATGTGGCATGGAAGGGTTCCTTCGCTAGCCTATCTCAAGGTCTGGGGTTGTGAGGCTTACGTAAGACGTGAAGCTCAAGACAAACTTGAACCCAGAGCCGAGAAGTGTATTTTCATTGGCTACCCAGCTGGTTCTATGGGATATTTGTTTTACAAACCTTCAGTGAACAAGGTGTTTGTTGCTCGAAGGGCGGTCTTCCTTGAAAGGGAGCTGATATCTGCAGAAGCCAGTGGGAGGCAAGTTGATCTAGAAGAAATTATAGATGACACCAATGACCAACCTGATGTTGGCACTAGTACCGCTTCTGAGGTCGGCGTACCGGAAGAAGTGGAACCTCAACCAGTGGTGGATGAGGTGCCTGATACACAACCATTAGAGCTCCGTAGATCTGGTAGGGTTCGTAATGAGCCGGTAAGATATTGGGTTTCTCATATCTGAGGGTGACGAACTATTGATGGATCATAGTGAACCGACCAACTACCGGGAAGCCGTAGCGGGCCCTGAGTCTGCTAGGTGGAAGGAGGCAATGGACAATGAGATGCAATCCATGGCGGATAATCAAGTCTGGGACTTGGTTGATCCGGTACCCGGCCATAAGCGAGTAGGGTGCAAATGGGTCTTCAGGAAGAAGACTAACATGGATGGAAAAGTAGACACCTTCAAAGCCCGACTGGTAGCAAAGGGTTTCACTCAAACTCATGGTGTAGACTATGATGAAACTTTTTCTCCAGTGGCTATGTTGAAGTCTATTAGGATATTAATGGCTATCGCTGCATATTACGATTACGAAATATGGCAGATAGATGTCAAGACTGCCTTCCTTAATGGGAAGTTGGCAGAGGAGGTTTACATGGCACAACCTGATGGTTACGTAAACCCCAAATATCCTAATAAGGTCTGCAAACTTAAGAGGTCCATTTATGGACTTAAGCAAGCATCTCGGAGTTGGAACATTTGATTTGATGAAAACGTCAAAGAGTTTGGATTTTCTAAAAGGAAGGATGAACCTTGTGTATATGTCAGGGCTAGTGGGAGTGCTGTAGTTTTCCTAGTCGTGTATGTAGATGACATATCAGAAGTGACGTGACTACCTTGCAGGAAGTGATAACCTGGCTTGGGAGTTGCTTCTCTATGAAAGACATGGGAGAAGCTACATATATTTTGGGGATAAAGATCTATAGAGATAGATCTAAAAGACTCATTGGTTTGAGCCAGAGTATGTACATAGATAAAGTCTTGAAGAGGTTCAAGATGCAAGATTCCAAGAAAGGGAATCTGCCTATGTTGCATGGTATGGCGTTGAGCAAGGCTCAATGTCCTAGTTCCTAAAAGGAACTATAGGAAATGAGTCGAGTCCCGTATGCTTCGGTAGTGGGATCGATCATGTATGCTATGCTATGTACTCGGCCTGATGTGTCGTATGCTTTGAGCATGACGAGCCGATATCAGGCTAACCCTGGTCCAAGTTATTGGGTTGCGGTTAAAAACATCCTTAAATATCTTCGGAGAACTAAGGAAATGTTTTTAGTGTTCGGTGGATCGGAGGAGCTCAGAGTTACTGGATATTCTGATGCAAGCTTCCAAACGGACAAGGATGATTGCCGGTTTCAACCGGGATTTGTATTCTTGTTAAATGGTGGAGCAATAAGTTGGAGAAGTTCCAAGCAAGATACCGTGGCTGATTCAACCACGGAGTCAGAGTATATTGCTGCAAGCGAGGCTGCTAAGGAAGCCGTCTGGATGAAGAAATTCATTCAAGACCTTGGAGTTGTTTCTAGCATCGCTAACCTTATTGAGATCTTCTGTGACAATGAGGGTGCAGTAGTTCTAGCTAAGGAACCAAGAGTGCATCGACGTATAAGACACATTGCTCGGAAATATCATTTTATCCGTGATATTATCGAGAAAGGAGACATTGTGGTTAGTAGAGTACCGACTGAGGGGAACTTGGCAGATCCACTCACCAAACCTTTGTCACAAGTTAAGCATGATTCTGTTGCTAAATCTATTAGTATTAGATTAGCTAGTGACTTGGTTTAATTATTTTAGTTGTATTTGTTATTGAGAACATTAAAGCAATAATGTATTTCTTATTGTAATGACTATTAAATGGGGATTTAATATACGCATGGTGCGATTAATTTATGAAACATTATTGTGTTCTATCTTTGCATGTATAATACTTCCATGAATAAAGTTGTTTATTCTAAATACTCCACAATCGGTCGTTCTTCATTGCAAGGAAGAAGTGAATTAAGATCGAGGCGAGTGGTTGGTAAAGTTTTCATCTTGGATTGAATACTTGTTTACGCAACACTAGCCTGTACTTAATGGTGATTAAGTAACTGGAGGACCCGTACCGGAGTTTACTTCATGGATATTATCACGAGTAAATCACGATGATAATATTATTTATCCTTCTACTGGAGATGCACATGTTGCTTGATTATTAACTTGGACTTGTTTAGACTGCTTTCTAATGCAGTTCATAACTGGCTATTATAAGGGAAGTTTTCAGGCAAGAACTTGTTATTATGATAGGGCTGTGTAGTCGAAGGTATTCGTTCCTCTTTTGAGAGATATCCTTGGGCCCCTCGTTGAGTAGGCTGATGACAAATCAAAATGCATGGCCGTGCTCAAGTTGAATTGATAATGGATCAATTGTGTAACTTGTATTGTTAGTCATAGCTAGTCTATATCGAGAAACATAATCCTGAATGATTTGGGGTTAATCATGTTCCATGACCTGTATTCACATCGGATATCATGAACGATGGGATAAGTAATCACTTATCTGTAGGACCTTTCCTTTTGGTGAGGTATTTGTTTTGGGAAGACAAACCCTATGCTGACTTGGGGGCATAGATGCCTTGCTAGAGGCCGCTCTATGTCGGTGACGCCTTTCGTGAGTTTGTCATGTGCAAGTGGGAGTCTGTTGGATTATGCCCACTGACACACACACGAGTTGGTATCATGGCTAATGAAGCAAGGGCCTATTGGGTCACACGCCAAGTATCGATTCCGGCATCACAGATGGTCTAATGAGAGAGAAAACCAGAAACTGGTTCTGGTGGGGCTAAGGCACGCCCATGACTCTATAAGGTACGGACGTGCCCTATGGGTAGGCACGAGCCCATGTCGGACGTGACTTGGGCGTAACCTGTGGCTTGGTACGCCCGTGCCTTTGAGAGGCACGTCCGTGCCCTATGCCCAATGGACAGGCACGAGCCCAAGTCGGGCATGACTTAGGCGTGGCCTTTTGGGCTGGTACGCCCGTGCCTTGTCAGGCACGGCCGTGCCCCGTGCAGTAACTGAAGGTATTCATTTGGCAAAAACAAGTAGCAACGGAAGCAATATGTATAACAAAAATCAATGCCAAACTAGTGAATACACTCACATGGACCAAAATCTAACAATAACATTGCAACTAAAATATAATAAACAAGATAGAAAGAAAGTTATACCACAACTCAAGTACAATGATCTTCCTCTTGTTAATCTTCAAGAACTCAAGCAAGTCAAGGCTTCAAGAATCCAAACAAGGATTCCTCTAATGAAGTCCACCCCAAGCAACCTTGATTCCCAAATGCTAGTAAGTTGGTGTAGCCACCAAAACAACACCCAAGTCTATGTGTTTCTTGCTTCTTGTGTTCAAGAACAAGATGAACAAGTGAGAGAGAGTTCAAGTGTCAACCAAGAGTCAAGAGACATCCAAAAACCTCCCTTAGAGCAGATAACTCGTAGCCTCTTTGTCTACCACCATTATTAGAAGTTAACACCATTAAACCAAGTGTTTAAGGCTGTAAATTCTGTTGTTACAGCGAACGTACATGGCCCGTGTAGGTCTACACGGCCGTGTAGGCCCAAAGTCCACGGCCCCAATTGGGCTAAGACGGCCCGTGTCTATCAAGCACTACACGGCCTGTGTTCATCTACACGACCTTGAACTGGGCTAATACGCCTCGTGTATGTTGGACTAGACACGGCCCGTGTTCAGGAACACGGCCCGTGTACCATCCTGCCAAAACCCATTTTGGCCTTTTCCTCTCTTTGGCTTGATCGTGTTGCCGGAATCAATACTTGGTGTGTGACCCAATAGGCCTATACCTCATCGGTAGTGCCATTAACTCGTTCGTGTCAGCGGGCATATTCCAACAGACTCCCACTTGCACGTGGCACGACTACGAAAAATAACACAAACATAGAGCGGCCTCTAGCAAGACATCTATGCTCCCAAATCACTATTGGGTATGCCACTCTTGACAAGATCACAATCATAAAATGATTGTCCTAAAGATAAATGAACATATACATCCCTTTGTTCGCGATATCCTATGTGAACACATGGCATGGAATAAAGTCAACCTTCAGATCGTTCACGATTATGTTTCTCGATTGTAGATTAGTGGTGACCAACAAACCAAGTTAACATTGACCCATCATCAATATAAATTGATCACGGCCATGCATATGAACGTCAGCACTCAATCATCGAGGGGCCCATGGATATCTTCTCTATACATAGAGGAACAAATTCCTTTCGACTACATAGTCCCGCCACATAGATAATACTCTACCCAATCATCTCCTTTATAACGACCAGTTACGGACCGCGTTAGAAAACGATCAAAGCAAAGCAGATCTATGCTTTGGAATCACATGAATCTCTAGTTTAAGGACGAAACGTCATCATCATCCCGAGTTTCTTATGACTAGAACCATGAAGCGAACTCGGGTGCGGGTCCTCCAATCACTTGAAACCCCTTTCAAGTATAGGCAAGAATCACGTTTAACAAAACCAACTCTTTACCTCAATCTTAATTTATACTTCCTTCCCATAAAGTATAACCGATTGTGGAGATTTTAGAATGAAAAACATTCTTGGAAGTGTTTAAACATGCTAAGATGGAACACAATAAGGATTCATAAAATACCCGCCCTCTACGTATTATTAAATCTCCATTTAATAATCGATATGGTATGAATTGCAATACTGCTTAACGTCCCCAAAACATAAGTACAAATCAATCGTAAACCAAAACATATTCAAGCCAAGTTATACGCATTAAACATGCTAATGGATCTAGTATGACAACCACTACTAGTCCATAACAACGGCTTAACTAGTAGACTTGTCCCACAACATCCACAAGTTCTTTTGTTATTCAATTATATCTCTTTTGATAAGACTACTTCAAAAGTATGCATCAAAGAGATCTTACTTTTCAAAAAAGTTAAAGTAATCACACCCTCATTGTCTCAAAAGCCCACAATAGGGTTAGTGATACTTAAGACCCAACAAACAACACCACAAGTTAGGATCATCAACTTTGATCAAAGATCAACCGTTATCCTAGCAAAAACACACATTAGAGTAACTACTTACTCCAAGCCTATTCAAGTCGTCAAACATCAAGAACATATCTCTATATTTCTTGAACTAAATACTATCCAATTTTGTATCTCTTAAATGCCCCTATGAAGCAGTAGTTCCTGAATTAGGTTTGTAGATAACCTAATATCGGGACATTATCTTCCATAGACATTTAACACTAGGATTACAACAAAGCTCCCACTAGCCCTGACATACGTAAAAGGTTTTATCTATGCTTTTACAAAACTCATCACTATGATCTCCTAATAGTAAGCAAAGATATCTTTCCTTCAAGATGCAAGAATAAGCCCGAAGTGGTCTTATCCACTTTTGTAGACATAATTCGGATACTACGGACGTATATTAAGACCCTCGGATCATGTTATAAGCACTTCCTCATCATATTGTTTTATGACGAAACGCGGTCATTAATATCCACGAGTATCAAACATTCTTCAACATAGCCACTAGGACAAGTTTTTCCATAACAACCATGAAAAACTTTACCACTAGTCAATATTTGAAGTTGTCTACAATTCCATCCATGTTAATCCCATCACTACCACCTTGGTATACACCTAGGTATGGGATCAAGTGAAGTCAAGCACTTGGACATTCCAAATGGATTGCATCTCTTTATCATTTACTTCTTTTATTTTTAGCGAATTCTGGATCCACTACGTCTTCCGATAGGTGGTGAACTCAACAAGACTCACCAGTAAGTCATTACCATGACTCACCATTAAGTCATTACCACTTAGATATGAGAAACCCATATCTCTTTGGCTCTATATGACTCTAATCAGAATTAAAAGAAGTAATGATTCTTAGTCTGGCATACCAGCATAACCAGGCTGATCATCTATCAAAGATATCAGATTATATGCTAGTATCATCATCAAGTCTTCATTTAAGTTCCACGTTCTTCCACTGGAATGCCTTAGATTTAGTTTCTTTCTTCTTCCCCTTTTAAGCAACAAACATTGTTCTCAAAAGGTTAAATAACTAAAACTTAGAAGAACTCCTCAAATGTATTAGCACTTCTTGATTTCAAGTTTATCCTTCTCCCACTGAATGTAGATTGGATAACTCCGAACTATTAAGATAGACAAGCAAAGAACCTTTCTAGTCGTATCTTAATAAATGCTAAATAGACTATCTATTGAATTTGGATTTGAGGACTTAGTCACAATGGCAAATGAATATCCCAACAAACCGGATACACATTCTTGACCCATCATAAAACGGATCAATAACACCCGGTTCCCAACCCCATGACACCATGTACCAATGCGTCTTAGTAGGATATGAATTGTGAAACAGTTCTACAATTCACTATATGGTCATCCAATATATAGATAATAGATATCTTAGCATCTTAACTAGATCTAAGTACCTTGATCTATATGCCCTATTGATTCTTTAAGTTGTTTTGGTTAATTTTGAACACCAACAAGGTTTCAGACATATGCCTAAACTAATAAACGTCTGGCAATTACTACCATCAAGGTAGTGATGAAGAGGTTTCTCTTTCGTTATTCTTTGTGGTATGCTTGAACGGATTATCCACAAAGTGTGATCAAAATCCAACAAGCTTATAATCCTCTCACAAACTCCGGCGAAGGATCTCATAATCATCATAGCCTAATAAACAAGATCAACATCAAAACGTTTAGCCCGAGACTAAACTATTCCGAGATCCTAACCACATGGATCTAGGCAACATATTTCTTGTTTATGTGGTTAAGTTGATTATCACACAAAGATAACTCATCCAAACATTCAGAATCAATTATTCATGAATATTCTATTACTTATAACAAATCCTTGTGTATGCCACGACATGGGAAATTTTGAACAAAATATCTCACAATGGATTTTCATAATAAATTTTGTATTTTAAGAATAAACTCATTGTCACCACATGTAAAGTTGTACGCCACGCAGGGCAAAACAACACATGAGCTATGACATAAAAACCTTGAATAAATAACGTTTAAAAAAGGTTCAACATAAATTCTTAAAACTTCAAAATTTTTGTTCACCGTAATTAAAGCGATCATACAAAGAGATGTTACTTGCCACGCAGGGCAATAAAATAAAGTAATAAATAAACCGGCGACACAAGGGAGATCAAGTCTCCTTATCTTCTCTTGGAGGACAATCACCATGGTTTCCTCGTTCGAGATCTGGTTCTTCATGCTTTTCCCTCACCAAAGGACCTACACTTTGTAACCAACAAATTTGTGACAAACGTGAGTCAATCAGCTCGGGTCAACAACCCAACTTATAAAAGAATAACAATGAATCATGAACGTACCTGAAGATGGAAAATTAACTCTCTCTTTCCCGCGAAGTTTTATATCCTCTCGGCACGTAGGGCAGGCGTGACGGCCCCAATTTCCAAATCTTCCACAGAAGTAGCAAACCACCTTTTCTTGAGTCTCTTCTTGAGGCACATCCTCTATGCCCTTCGACTCAACGTCAAGGATAGGCTTGGAAACTCCAACCTTTCCTTTTGAGGTGGAATTATGCTTGGCCATGTCAGACTCCGCAGACTTCAACATGCCATGCAATTCCCTTAAGGACTTCTCCATTCCTTGCATATGATAGTTTTTGACAAACTGACCATATGATACGGGCAGCGACTGGAGCACAATATCCACAGCGAGCTCTCTCCCAATAGGAAATCCTAACCTCTCCATTTGGTCCACGTTTGCCTTCATCTTAAGGACGTGAAGACCAACATTCCCGCCTTCCAGTAGCCTACAACCGACTAGGCTTTTAACACACTCATAGTGTTCCTGCCTAACTTGCTGTTGGAACATGTCCTTGAGCTTGTTTACCATATTGTACACACTCATGTGCTCGAGCTGCTTTCGCAACTCCGAACTCATAGTTCACAACATGAGGCAGGCAACACGTTTTTCATACAGCATGTCCTCAACATGTTGGAACATGTCCTCAACACGTTTTTCATACCCGTATCGGACGGCCCAAGTCGCGTTGGTAGCAGGTGGCTCCGGAAGGGGTTCCTCAAGGATGTGCAACTTTGACTCATGACGAAAGCAATCCTCAATTGCCTAAGCCATGCAATAAAGTTCACCCCCGTGAGTTTCTCCCTTTCTAGGAACACACGAAGTGAGATGTTTGACGTGGTATTGTTATGGTTTGACATCAATAAATAACAATAATACGAGTTTTGGTTAGTTTAGATAAACCTTGTTAAAAAAAATTACCCCATAGTTTTAGACAAAAACAACTATTTATAACAAGGGCTAAGAACCTTATTTCACCTCGCACCGTGATGGGTTTACCACGGATCACGTGGCGAAGCTATTTAGGCCGGAAACCATTTTACCAATTGTAATCTCTATTACAACTCATAGACACTTGCGGGATCCGTTGACATCCATTATGTCGGTTGGCATGTTTGATCCCTTCCTTACACCAATCTTAATATATAATTTTTGTTTAGCTCGTGCTTAGCTCGACAACTAATCAAGAATTATATAGTAAAATTGTAAACCGTCCGACAAGACACACGGGTGGCACTCCCGACCATCAATTGGCTCGTGCTTAGCTCGACAACCAATCATGCGAGTTACCCCACTCACCTTCCACACAACTACGCAAGAAATGACTCATGCTTAGCTCGACAATCATCCTTGTTTCGTTAGATTCGGGTGGTGTCATCTTACGGATGGTGCGTGATTTACATTTTTAAAAAACGGGTTTTTGTTTCCGGTTTCTAAAAAAAACCTTTTGTGAATTAACAAAGTAAGTGTCAAAACGATTTTAAGCACTACTTAAATATAATACCAAGTTTATATTTTCTTTGTCAATTCTATTCGCGCGAGATTGTTAACCATTTTAACAAACCTTGTATTTTATTTAAATTTTATAGAAAAATTGTCTAGCATGCGAATCCTAATCCATGCATAGAAAAATAAAACACAACCACGCAAATATATATATTTATAATTCGGTAACATGCCCAAAATTCCTATGCGTTTTCCCCGTGAGCCACAACGGGGAAAACGAGGCCAAAACCTAAGGACAACGTAAAGTCTCGTTGGGTGAGCTCCCACCGAATCCAACACCTCCAATAGCGTGTTGATTCCTTCTCGCCAAGAAGTCATCACCATGACTCCCGTTGACTTCTCCGGTTCTAATTCTAAAATATTTACAAGTACACAAAATATATATATATATATATATATATATATATATATATATATATATATATAAACGACACGCAGGTCGCATTCCTACACTACTTATACAAATACACGGAATAAAATAAACGGCGTGCAAGCCGCCCCAACAAATATATAAATAAATATTTACATCAATATGGCACGCAAGCCACAAAAAAACGAATCAATCAACCACCACAACACATAGGTCTAAGGGCATATCGTGTTACCGAATTAACCAAACGCAACATAAGTGAAACATGGTGTGCCACACAAAACCATGATATAAATATATATCTATATTTTAATCAAGATTGTCAACAACATCAAAGGCACCAAAATGACAATCCTTGTACATATGCATTAGTGTACCAAACCATTTTTGTGACACATATTCATATATACATTTATAAGTATATATTTGTGTACACTTCATGCCAAGTTACAACAAATATATAAATATAAAAACTAAAATATTAACAAGGCTTCAAATACACCAATTTTAGCCTAACAAGAATCTAACAAGAGTCTCAATGGAAAAACCAATTTTAAGAAAACAATTTTCTTATATCAATGAATTTATATGGCTTTTGAGAGTTGATGTAAAAACTAATATATTAAGTAGGCTACAAATATACCAATTTTAGCCTAACAAAGATCTACATGAAAAACCATTTATAGAAAACAATTTTCTAACATAAAAACACATATATGAATATTATGTAGGCTACAAATATATCAATTTTAGCCTAACCAAGATCTACACGAAAAACTTTCAAGAAAATTGTTTTCTAGACTCATTAGTGCAAAGCCATGTTAGATATGACTCTGATACCACTGAAGGTATTCGTTTGGCAAAAACAAGTAGCAACGGAAGCAATATGTATAACAAAAATCAATGCCAAACTAGTGAATACACTCCCATGGACCAAAATCGAACAATAACATTGCAACTAAAATATAATAAACAAGATAGAAAGAAAGTTATACCACAACTCAAGTACAATGATCTTCCTCTTGTTAATCTTCAAGAACTCAAAAAAGTCAAGGCTTCAAGAATCCAAACAAGGATTCCTCTAATGAAGTCCACCCAAGCAACCTTGATTCCCAAATGCTAGTAAGTTGGTGTAGCCACCAAAACAAGACCCAAGTCTATGTGTTTCTTGCTTCTTGTGTTCAAGAACACCAAGAACAAGATGAACAAGTGAGAGAGAGTTCAAGTGTCAACCAAAGGACCAAGTGATAGCCAAAAGCCTCTCTTAGAGTAGATAACTTGTACCCTCTTTGGCTACCACCATTATTAGAAGTTAACACCATTAAACCAAGTGTTTAAGGCTGTTAATTCTGCTGTTACAGCGAACGTACACGGCCAGTGTAGGTCTACACGGCCATGTAGGCCCAAAGTCCACGGCCCCAATTGGGCTAAGACGGCCCGTGTCTATCAAGCACTACACGGCCCGTGTAGGCCCAAACTACACGACCTTGAACTGGGCTAATACGCCTCGTGTATGTTGCACTGGACACGGCCCGTGTTCAGGAACACGGCCCGTGTACCATCTTGCCAAAACCCATTTTGGCCTTTTCCTCTCTTTTGCTTGATCGTGTTGCCGAAATCAATACTTGGTGTGTGACCCAATAGGCCTATACCTCATCGGTAGTGCCATTAACTCGTTTGTGTCAGCGGGCATATTCCAACAGTAACAGTCTTCTTAAACAGCTTTCAAGGCTGTTTATGAAGGAGATTATGATATTTTAATTGGTAACTGATGGAGAATAAATGCATGCACATTTTTATTCTCTTTTCTGGAGTCTATATAATGTGGTGCATGATTCCATTGTGAGGTTACTAGCTTTTGAAAGGCATACAAACACATATTGCACACTTCTCTCTCACAAGCACACAAAAGACATCCAAGGCTTTGGCTCTTTTGTGTTGATCATATTTGTGGTGTTTAAGTTGGCACACCTAACACTCTAGCAAGTGGGAAAAGATCAAGACTTGGTGTGGACTTCAATAGAGGTGTACACGTTAGTACACACGCTTCCAAACTCCAAATTCGTTTGACTAAGGGACATAGCTTCAAGGGTATGAACTTACTCCTTCTTGTCTTTATTTTGTTGCTTAACCATGTTTAGAGTTTTGGTCCATTTGGTGGGTGTGTTCGTGGTCAAATTTTGAAACTCTTTTTCTACTTGTTTTGCTTCCGTTGTGATTTTAGACCACGAAAACCCAACAGCAATTACCTGTTGTTCCGTTAACTGAGCCGCTCAGAGTAGTGGTTGCTGACGGCAAAGTAGTCTCTATTAAAGAGAATGTCCCGATCACTGTGATTTATATTGATAGGAGTAGCATCCCTATTTCCTTTTTCATTATGCCTATTTCGGGCTTCGATGTTGTAATCGGAAAGGATTGGCTCAGCAAGTGCGATGCTGAGATTCTATGTTCAAAAAATATGATTAAGATCGCTCTTTATGATGGATCATATGTTGTTGCTTGTGGAGAACTACGAGATTCTGATATTCCCATTGTCTCCATCATTAAAGCTCAGAAGTCAATTTTTAAAGGTTGTGACTCTTATTTAGCATATGTTATGGATGCTACAATGGAGAAGCAACCAGTTCAAGATATTCGGGTAGTGTCTGATTACCCTGAGGTATTTCCTGAAAAACTTCCGGGTTTGCCTCCAATCAGAGATGTTGAATATAAGATAGAGCTTATTCCAGGAGCTACACCTGTGGCTCGGTCTCCATATCATCTTGCTCCTTCTAAAATCAGAGAGATGATGACTCAAATTAAGGAGTTGCTTGACAAAGGTTTTCTTCATTCGAGTTCCTCGGAGTGGGGAGCTCCTGTGTTGTTTGTGAAGAAGAAGGATGGAACGATGCGTATGTGTATAGATTACAGGGAGCTTAACATGCGAACTATAAAGAATAAGTATCCTTTTCCCCGAATCGATGACCTTTTTGATCAATTGCAGGGAGCTACATGCTTTTCTTAGATTGATCTCCGGTCGGGGTACCATCAAGTATGAGTTCATGAAGAAGATATTGTTGGAATATGCCCGCTGACACGAACGAGTTAATAGCACTGCTAATGAAGTATAGGCCTATTGGGTCACACACCAAGTATTGATTCCGGCAACATGATCAAGCAAAATAGAGAAAAGGTCAAAATGGGTTTTCGCAGGATGGTACACGGGCCGTGTTCTTGAACACGGGCCGTGTCCAACCCAACTAGCACGGGGCGTTTTGGCCCAAGTAGAGACCGTGTGCTTTGGGCCTACACGTCCGTGTAGATGAACACGGTCCGTGTTGGGTCTGTTAGACACGGGTTAACTTGGCCCAATTGAGGCCGTGGGCTTTGGGCCTACACGGCCGTGTTGACCAACACGGGCCGTGTAGAGTGCCCGTAACAGCAGAATTAACATCTTTTAAGTCACTTTTTAATGGGATTAACTAGAGGTTAATGGTTGCTATGTTTTCCTCTGCATATGAACAGACTTGAGTGAGTTGAAGAGCTTCTTGGAAGTCCATATCCTCTCTTGGTTCTTCTTCTTGAAGGTGATGAAGTTTGATGCACTAGAGAAGGTAACATACACTTTGTGATCAAGCTTTGATGCACAAAGGTGTTGCTTGTTCTTGTATTGTGTTGTTTTGGTGGCTACATCAACCTACTAGCATTGGGGAATCAAGTGTGCTTGGGGTGGACTTCACTAGAGGAATCCTAGTTTGGATTCTTGAAGCTTGACAAGAGGAAGATTGTTGTGGTTGCACATTGGTACATTTCTATCCATCTTGTTCTTTTATTTAGTTGCATTTCCATGTCTAAATATTGGTCCATAGGAAGTGTTTGTTTGGTTAGCTTATTATTTTGTATTATATCTTGCTTCCGTTGCTACTCGATTATGCCAAACAAATACCTTCAGTGGTATCAGAGCCATATCTAACATGGCTTTGTACTAACGAGTCTAGAAAAACCATATAAATATTTTATACAAGAAAATTGTTTTCTTGAAAGTTTTTTGTGTAGATTTTTGTTAGGATAAAATTGATATATTTGTAGCCTACATAATAATCATATAAATATTTTTATATTAGAAAATTGTTTTCTAGAAATGTTTTTTCATGTAGATTCATGTTAGGCTAAAATTGGTATATTTGTAGCCCACCTAAGATGTTAGTTTTTACATCAAGTCTTAAAAACCATATAAGTACATTTATATAAGAAAATTGTTTTCTTAAAATTGGTTTTTCCATTGAGACTCTTGTTGTGCTAGAATAGATTTATCCGTAGACGTGTTAATATATTTTAGTTTTTATATTTATATATTTGTTGTAACTTGGCATGAAGTGTACACAAATATATACTTATAAATGAATATATGAATATGTGTCTCAAAAATGGTTTGGTACACTAATGCATATGTACAAGGATTGTCATTTTGGTGCCTTTGATGTTGTTGACAATCTTGACTTAAATATAGATATATATTTATATCATGGTTTTGTGTGGCACACCATGTTTCACTTATGTTGCGTTTGGTTAATTCAGTAACACGATATGCCCTTAGACCTATGTGTTGTGGTGGTTGATTGATTCGGTTTTTTTTGGTGGCCTGTGTGCCGTATTGATGTGAATATTTATTTATATATTTGTTGGTGCGGCTTGCACGCCGTTTATCTTATTCTATGTATTTGTATAAATAGTGTAGGAATGCGATATGCGTGTCGTTTATAT
This sequence comes from Dittrichia graveolens, assembly GCA_038502395.1. Lineage (NCBI taxonomy): Eukaryota > Viridiplantae > Streptophyta > Magnoliopsida > Asterales > Asteraceae > Dittrichia > Dittrichia graveolens. The sequence continues at coordinate 55,993,504 of JARJIL010000009.1, read as the reverse complement.
ATATATTCTATGTATTTGTAAATAGTATAGAATTAAAACCGGAGAAGTCAACGGGAGTCATGGTGATGACGTCTTGGCGAGAAGGAATCAACACACTATTGGAGGTGTTGGATTCGGTGGGAGCTCACCCAATGAGACTTTACCTTGTCCTTAGGTTTTGGCCTCGTTTTCCCCGTTGTGGCTCACGGGGAAAACGCATAGGAATTTTGGGCATGTTACCGAATTATACATATTTATATTTGCGTGGTTGTGTTTTATTTTTCTATGCATTGATTAGGATTCGCATGCTAGACAATTTTTCTATAAAATTAAATAAAATACAACATTTGTTAAAATGGTTAACAATCTCGCGCGAATAGAATTGACAAAGAAAATATAAACTTGGTATTATATTTAAAAGTGCTTAAAAATCGTTTTGACACTTACTTTGTTAATTCACAAAAAGGTTTTTAGAAACCGGAAACAAAATCCCATTTTCTAAAATGTAAATCACGCACCATCCGTAAGATAACACCACCCGAATCTAACGAAACAAGGATGATTGTCGAGCTAAGCATGAGTCATTTCTTGCGTAGTTGTGTGGAAGGTGAGTGGGGTAACTCGCATGATTGGTTGTCGAGCTAAGCACTAGCCAATTGATGGTCGGGAGTGCCACCCGTGTGTCTTGTCGGACAGTTTACTTTTAGTAATTCTTGATTAGTTGTCGAGCTAAGCACAAGCTAAATAAAAATTATATATTAAGATTGGTGTAAGAAAGGGATCAAACATTCCAACCGACATAATGGATGTCAACGGATCCCGCAAGTGTCTAAGAGTTGTAATAGAGATTACAATTGGTAAAATGGTTGCCGGCCTAAATAGCTTCGCCACGTGATCCGCGGTAAACCCGTCACGGTGCGAGGTGAAATAAGGTTCTTAGCCCTTGTTATAAATAGTTGTTTTTGTCTAAAACTATGGGGTAATTATTTTTAACAAGGTTTATCTAAACTAACCAAAACTCGTATTATTGTTATTTATTGATGTCAAACCATAACAATACCACGTCAAACATCTCACTTCGTGTGTTCCTAGAAAGGGAGAAACTCACGGGGGTGAACTTTATTGCATGGCTTAGGCAATTGAGGATTGCCTTCGTCATGAGTCAAAGTTGCACATCCTTGAGGAACCCCTTCCGGAGACACCTGCTACCAACGCGACTTGGGCCATCCGATACGGGTATGAAAAACGTGTTGAGGACACGCACGATGTTGTTTGCCTCATGTTGTCAACTATGAGCTTGGAGTTGCGAAAGCAGCTCGAGCACATGAGTGTGTATGATATGTTAAACAAGCTCAAGGACATGTTCCGACAGCAAGTTAGGCAGGAACACTATGAGTGTGTTAAAAGCCTAGTCGGTTCTTTATTCTTTATTTTTTTCATTCTTTATTTCTTCTTGTAAATAGTCATGGATTATAAACAAATAGGGGAGATTGTTAGTCCTTTATTTGTATATATTCCATTCCTGAAGGACCTTTCGAAGAAAGCACCTGAATGAGAATTCTTTATTCTTTTGTAAATTGTTCTGACACACCACATCTGAAGAAAGAAGCCTAAAGTTCATCTGAAGATTTGTTCTGAAGTGAACGACAACTGAAGTAAGTCTTCTGTTATCAAAGGGTCTTCTACACTGAAGACTCGTCTGAGTACCAGAATCTTCCAGTTATGTAAACTGCGCAATCAGCGCATCTGAAGGAGCTTGAAACGGCAATCTTGTTTTCTGTTCCTAACTTTATGAAGAGCGATACACGTGTAATTAAATTAGATGGTCAGGATTAGTTTACTATGTGTATAAATACCTTCTCGGTGTTCGAGAATAGGTTAAGCGTTTGTTCGCTAATTTGCATTGAAGTTTGTTCTTGTTTAGTTTGTACTCAGTTCTCAAGTTTGTTCTTGTTTACTCTTTCAAATCTGGTTATTAATATATATTACTTTGAAAACTTTCGTGTGTTCGTTATTTTAAAACTATTTCCGCACCTTGATAATAATCATTGTTAGTTCTATACTTCGTTCGGAAAAACAATTGGTATCAGAGCAGGTTATAATTTAATCTATAAATTACTAATCTGTTCAAAATGTCGAAGTTTGATTAAATCGAAAATGGCTCCTCTGCCAAACCACTAATGTTTTCAATTGAACATTTTTCAAGTTGGAAGAATCGCATGCTACTTTATTTGGAAAACCTTGATTGCAGTTCTCTCACTATTTTGGAGGAAGTTCCTTTCATTCATCAAACCATCTCCATGGAGACTGGTTCTGCTAAAACCTCCATTCCCTCCCGTCCAAAATCTAGATCTCAATGAACTGAGGAGGAGAAGAAGCTTGTTGGTTTAGATGCCAAGATACGAAATAGTATTGTTATTGCTTTACCTAATGAAATATTCCATACTGTTTGCAATCTGAAAAGTGCTAAGGATATGTGGGAAAGTATATGCATATCTTTTGAAGGAACTGTTGAGGTTCGTGAAAACAAAAAGACCAACATCATATGCAAGTATGAAAGCTTTTGTGCTAAAGACTCAGAGTCTCTCACTGAGGTCTATACAAGATTTGCATGTCAATTGAATGACATGACTGAAGTTGGAGTTGTCAGAGAACAATTCCAGATATTAAATAGATTTCTAGATTCTCTTCCATGTGAGTGGGATACCATGTGCATGATCTTGAGAACAAACAACATGCTCAAGGACATAAACATGCGTAAACTCTACGGAATTCTACTAAATGACGAACAAAACCGCATTCAAAAAATGACTTGAAGAAAGCCTTCAAGAAATCTCTGTCTCTTGTAGCTGAAAATCCTCAAAAAGCCAAGATCAGGTCAACTGAAGACTCTGATTCTGAAGATGAGCCTCAGATGAATGTTGCTGAGGAGGAAGAAATATTTGACGATGAATGTTCTGAAAAAGCCTTCATCATGAAAAACTACAAAAAATTTCAAAAGTTCAAATCTGATGGAAGAAGGAAGTTCGAGAAGAAGTTCTCATCTAAAAAAAAGGGCTCATCTGAAGGGTCTAAAAATGAATGCTTCAAATGTGGGAAGCCTAGTCACTATGCACCAGACTACTTTGTCAAGGAAACTTCTTCAAATCCAAAAAAAGGTTTTCCATCTAAGGCTGATAAATACAAAGCTAAGTATAAAGCCCTGAAAGCATCCAGTGAGAAGAAGAAGAAAGAAAAGGCCATGATTGCTGATGATCTGAACTAGATAGATTCTGAAACCTCTTCAGATGAGGATGAAGAGAGTGAAGTAAGATGAAAGTGCCCGGTTGCTGAAGAAATCCTTGAATCTGCACATCATGAAATGTGCTTAATGGCTATTGAGAGCAAGTTCAGCAGTGATCTAACTGAGGCTGGAAAATTGAGCTCAGTAGAAGGATGGAATCCTACCATGATGTACAAGGGCGATCACCATAAATACATTTGGTACCTTGATAGTGGATATTCAATGCATATGACCGGATGTAAGTCCCTACCGAATGGGGTTCAAGCAGCAAAAGGCCCTAAAGTTACGTTTGGTGGAGGAAAATGTGGCAAAACAGATGGATATGGTTACCTGAATCAAGGTTCAGTCAACATTAAAAATGTTGCTCATGTTATAGGGCTCGAACATAACCTTATCAGCATCACTCAGATATGTGATGCAGATTACGAAGTACATTTCAAGAAGACCAAGGGTTCTATTTTCAACAAGAAAGGCAAGGAGGTCTTACAAGCAAAAACGCAGGGAAATATGTACGTTGTCAACTTTAACTCTGCCTCCTCTGAAAAAGATGCCTGCTTCTTTTCAGAAGCCAACTCGAAGTAAACTAGTTATGTCATAAACGATTATCCGATCTCAACTTCATAAACTAAATGACATAACTTGTCTTTCATGCTTGTGAGAAAGGAAAGCAAAAGAAGTCAATCTTCAAATCCAAACACTTTAATCAAGTCAACTCAGCTTTTTAGTTACTTCACATGGATCTCTTTGGTCCTATAAGCTCACCCAGTATGGGAGTCAAGAAATATACTTTGGTGTTTGTTGATGAATACACCAGATTCACATGGGTATTTTTCTTTCGCAATAAGAGTGATACTTCTGAAATTCTGATGAATATCATTCGTCGTGTCCAAAGACAGTTTGATACACAAGTCAAACAGCTTCGCAGTGATCATGGGACAGAGTTCAGAAACTCAACTCTTCAAGAATTTTGTGATGAAAATGGCATCATTCAAACTTTCTCAGCTCCATATACCCCTCAGCAAAATGGGGTTGCTGAAAGGAGGAACATGACTTTGATTGAAGCAGCCCGCACTATGCTAGCTGAAGCATTTCTGAAAGGGCATTTCTGGGCTGAAGCTATTAATGCTTCTTGCTACACTCAAAACAGGTCCATAATTGTCAAACGACACAGTAAAACTCCATATGAGTTAGTATATCTGAAGTCACCCAATGTTGGATACTTCAAAATATTTGGAGCACATGCTTCATTTTGAACACTAAAGATCAGAAAAGTAAATTTGATCCCAAAGGAGAACAAGGCGTATTTCTGGGTTACTCTGACATCTCTAAAGCTTATCGTGTGTTTCTTCCCAAGAAAAATTCTGTGGCTGAAACTATAAATGTCAATTTTACTGAATTGGATGTTCAGTCAACCTCAAATCATACTGATCATGTTGTTTATGAATAATTTGATACTCTTTTACATGAGTCATTCAATGATGATTTGGATGACTACTCTTAACAGGTAAAAACTAACGATAATATTATGTCAGTAGATGTGAATCAGATCACTGAAGATCTATTGGAACCAAATGTCTCTTCTGCTGATGAGCAACATGAGCAACCAACTAGAGTCACAAAATGGACTCGAGCTCAGTCCATCACAAATGTTATTGGTAATCCAAACACTGGCTTGCAAACCCGAAATTCTATTACCTCTGCCTTCTGCATGTTCTCTGAATTCATTTCACAAAACGAGCCAAAGAAAGTTGACGAAGCTCTGAAGGATCCCAACTAGGTGGTCGCAATGCAAGATGAGCTCAATGAATTCGAAAGGAAGAAGGTTTGGAAACTCATTGCCCCACCTAAAGACAAGTCCATTATTGGCACAAAATGGGTTTTTAGAAACAAGCGTGATGAAATAGGGTCAGTGGTGCGAAGAGTTACTGTCAAGAGGAGGGGATAGATTATGATGAAACATTTTCTCTAGTTGCTCGTCTGGAGGCCATGCGCATGTTTCTCGCCTTTGCAGCTTTCAAAGGATTCAAAGTTTTTCAGATGGATGTTAAAAGCACCTTTCTGAATGGAGAACTTCAAGAAGAGGTATTTGTTCAACAACCTCCTGGTTTTGAGAGTCCCAAATTTCCAGACTATGTGTATAAGCTCGACAAGGCTCTCTATGGACTGAAGCAAGCTCCGCGTGCATGGTATGATACACTGTCCACTCATCTTCTGAAAATTGGATTTCAGAGAGGGAACCTTGACAAAACTCTATTTCTGTGTCGAGAAAAAAGTGAACTCATTCTAGTTCAAATTTATGTTGATGATATTATTTTTGGTTCTACTGGCAATCGTTTGTGCAAGAAATTTGAACAAATCATGTTAGAGAAGTTCAAAATAAGTATGATGGGAGAACTGAACTTCTTCATTGGGCTTCAGATTGAACAATCTGACCAAGGCATCTTCATCAATCAAGGGAAATATGTGAACGACTTACTAAAAAAGTTTAACTTTTCAGCCTCATCCCTGATGAAGACTCCCATTGTTCTAAAAACCAAGCTCACATCTGATCCTAACGGGAAAGTCGTTGATCTTCCCACGTTCAGAGGAATGATTGGATCCCTTCTATATCTGACAACCAGTCGTCATGAGATATTGTTCTCCACTTGTCTTTGTGCAGGATTTTAGGTGAATCCAAAGGAATCACATTTGACAGCTGTCAGAAGGATTTTCAGATATCTGAAAAGAACACCTGAACTAGGGTTATGGTACTCCAGAGACTCCGGCTTTGATCTAATTGGTTTTTCAGATTCCGACTATGCCGGATGTCAGATTGATAGGAAGATTACTATTGGCGGTTGTCAGTTACTTGGTGGAAAATTAGTGAGTTGGCAAAGCAAAAAGCAAAACTCAATCTCCTTATCCACCGCAGAAGCTGAATACATTTCAGCTGGGAGTTGCTGTACACAGATACTATGGATGCAACATCAGCTAGCTGACTATGGCATCTTTTTTCAGCGCACTCCCATATATTGTGATAACACAAGTGCTATTTGTAACATCCGCAAACCTGGGCTAGTAGATTAGTGGGTTTACGGTATGCGTTTGTTTATGATTTAATTGTTTTAATTTAATTATGTGATTATCTAAGTGGATTAATTTAATTAACTAATTGGAAATTATAGTGTATGTATGTATGTATGTGTGACCGTTTGTATGTTTACATGCATAGTGGGGTTTACACGTGGGGGTGCATGTGGGTTTAGGTGCCACCTACCTTGCATGTAAACAAGTGTGTGTGTGTGTGAGTTCTGTTCTATTATTTCAAATATTCAAGAAGTGTATGTGTGTGTGTGATTTGTTTCTCTACCAAGAAGAAACCGAGAGAAAAGGAAAGAAGAAGAAAGGAATCGGAATTCCCATTTGTGTGTAATTTATCAAAGATTTAAGGTTGGTGTTCATAAATTGACATGTTATAATCTTTCTTGATGTGTTATATGATTTTAAAACATGATTTATGTTTAGATTGAGGATTGCATGTTAGAACACTATAATTGTTTTTTTTAGAGAATATGATTTTGATGATTCATGTGTTCATATGTTATATGCAAATATGATGTTCACTACATGAGAAAGTGTTTAAAGCTGTTTAAATTATATCCTGGAATGATGTTATGAGTTCATGAAATCTAGGTTTGGATTACTATATGTTGAAGTTATCGGATTTGATATTTATGAACCTTTCGGATTGTTGAGAAGAAGAAATCCGAGTCTTGCTTAAATCCGGGTCATATGAAATCCGAAGGTAGAAATCCGATTACTTTGGAAATCCGAATCATTAAAACCGGAAGTTCATAAACCGATACTTGAATTATGGGAACCCCAAATCTGAATACTATATTTATGAAATCCTAAACTTGTAAAGTGATTTAAGTCAGAATCCGAATGATGAAATCCGACACATGAAATCCGATACCCAAATCCGGAATTTGAAATCCGGGACTTAGTGAAATCCGATACTTATGATTTTGGAAACTTGAAATCCGATTAAGAAAATACAGAGATTGGAACCCATCGGATTCCTAAATCCGACAGTTATGAAATCCTAATTGATAGTTGAGGATTTTGGGAAAATCCGATACCTTGGTTGCAGATTTTCAAGAATCCAAGAGAGAGAATCCGATAGTTTTTGAAATCCGATATTTTGTGTTTAAATTTGTAATTGTTTATTGATTTTTGATATTATGAATGAATTATAAAATATATGTCAGATATATTTAGAAGATTTGGGACTGATTAATTATTATTTTATTTCAGGCAATCCAAAGGCTTAGTAACATTAGACTTCTGAGTGCTTCGTCTGAACTTGAAAGGTGAGTGGATGTTGGATGCGAATGGTAAAGATTGTGTTTAATATTACTGATGTAAGGCATGATTGTATGTGATGGTTTGATATTGGAACTGCTGATTGTGAATATTATTAATGTCTGTTGCATGACTATTTGTTCGATATGCACTCTTGGTATGATTTTGAGTTGCGTTTGACAAGTCAGCTATACGTGGAATTGGGTTGGGCCCGTTTACTGGTTGGTTGAACAGTGGTAGCCTTATTGTTGCATATGTTGCTTCAGAGTGGGATTTCAATGTGCCAATTTAGTAGAGGGCTATGAGTAAACCTTTGCTTTGGCCGGCATTGGTTGTAGGTTCTGCGCCAAACCGCCGGTCTTCTTAGTGGTTGTGATTACATGATTAGTATTGACCTGATGTTTGATTTTTGGGTTTAGCCTCTACTCACTTAGCTTTGTGCTAATTCCCCATAGTTGTTGCTTTTTGCATGTTTGTGTTTGTGAGTGCTTGTGGAAGAAAAAGTTGACCTAACTCTAATGTCAAGTTTAAAAGAAACTAGCCAGTCTTTTGTAACACAGAGTTTCGTTTGTGGATTGTAAATAACAGATATTTTGTTAAAGTAATGAATGTTTAATTAATTAAAGCTTCCGTAGCGCAATTATAAAAATGGCTTAGATTTTACGGTGTTACACTATTGCAATTTCAAATAATCACGTGCTTCATTCTCGCACAAAGCATATTGATGTTCGCCATCACTTCATTCGAGATCACATCGCAAAAAATGAAATCGAGCTTCGTTTCATCTATACTGAACATCAGCTCGCTGACATTTTCACGAAAGCCCCGGATGAACATAGGTTCAATTTACTAGTTGTAGAAATTGGAATGCTCAATCCTTCATAAATATAACTATTTCAGGTAAATTTGATTGTTACTATTCATTCTTTCTTGTCACATTTAATGCCAGCCACCCTAATAGCTAAGCTTGAATAATTACTTTCACCCCCGTCTCTCTCTGACTGTCAAATCATCTCTGAAGCGTAATCATGAGTAATTTTCTTTATAAACAACTGTAGATTTTCTTTCCTTTTTCATCTTCTGCAAAATCAAAGCAAATCTTCCACTTTCCTTCAAACACTCATGGAGTTTACCATTTCGTTCATCTTTTTTCCAGTTTGCTACATGATCACGGTTCGCATTCCAGACGAAGGAATCGGGATTGATGTATCATCTCAAATATTCATACTATCTTAGGCATGGTTGTAATATGTTTTTTTGGCAGTCAATGTAAACAATGATGAATATCATGTAATCATCTTTTGTAAATATGGCATTAGTTATATCAAGCTTAGTTCTTATTCTTGTTGGCATTGTGTTTTTCTTTATTTATTTTTATTATTGCTATTTATTTCTTTGTGAGATTAAAATTTCCGAAGCAAAGGTTGGATATCTTTTTATCATCCTTTTCTTTTTGAAATTCTATCTCTTTACTAATTGTTTGTTGAAGATTGGTTGTTTCAAAAGCTACTCCGGTTAAAATGATTTCACCAATAACCGTTTGACATCACAAAAGTTACCCTTGCTCATTTTCCGCCTTCACACACCTATTTTCACCCTTGATTACTCAACCGTTCAGATTACTTCTTTTAAACCCCTTTAAAAACCCCAAATTGTCTCTTCAAGTTACCTACCTGCAACTCATCTTCTCTGGCGATTTCTCTTTGTGAAAATTCTATAATTTTCTTTATGTGTAATCCCATGGCTCCCAAGATTGCCACTGCGAAGGTGACTCTCCCCAGTGATGTTGTTCCCAAAATTCCCCTCACTTCCATTTGGTTCAAGGACAACAACTACTCCGCTGATCTTACCATTCATCCTCCATCCTCACCACTTCACCCAATCATGTCCTACCTTCACAACTGCCCATTGAACTTTGCTCTCTCAGCAAAGGTTCCGATGTTTGAAGAACATCTCTGTGAGTTCTGGATGACTGCTGAAGTTATTAACCCTAAAACCTCCGTCCAGAATATTCATTTCAGCATGCTCTCTCGCAGTAAGCCCGCTGAAATATCCAAAGATTTTCTTGCCACTATTCTTCATCTTCCCCGCCAAGAACTTACTTCATCCACCGCAAATGCTAAGGAGCTTCTCTTCTCCTTCTTTCAGTACGCTGATGAGCACAAGGGGAAAGGTAACTCAATGGTTCGCACTCGCCTCCCAAAGGAGTGAAATTGTCTTATTGGTCATCTGAATTTCTGTATGACAAGCAAAACAGGTGGTCTTGACCAAGTTAATGAAGCAGTTTTAAAAATGGCTTATGCCATCATTCATGGTAACAACATTGACTACGCTGAACTCATATTGGAAAGCCTTGTGGTCTCACTGACAGCACACTCAAGGTCTCAACACATTCCTTTTCGCTGGTTTGTGTCTTTAGTCATCTACTCCTTGCTGACAATTGAAGAATACAACTCTGCTTCCTTCTCCTTCTCTGCCAGGCTCAGTGTGGATAGGATCTTCTTCAGCATTCAATCCAGCATTAACTACATCAATGCTTGCACTTGCATCTCTGACACCTCCTCCTACCATCTCTCTGCCATATTCAGGGTTGTCATATGAATCTACACCCTCTCGACCCAAAAAACCTGTGCTTCCCTCTTCCCCTTCTAAAACAAAGAAAAGGAAACTGATGCCCACTTCTTCCAAGCCCACAACCAAACCTTCAGCTGCTCCCAAATCAACCACAATCACATCTTAACCACCCAAATCCACCTCAATCGCCAAATGCCAAAAATTCGTCATTCCCTCTAGTCCCATCCTTTCCTACTCTGCTTCAGGTGAGGACTCTGTTGATGAAACTCCTTTGGTCTTCCGCAAAGTTCAAATTCAGAAATCAAAACCCACTGAAGCTTCTCAGGTAAAATCTTCTCTACTTAAGCTGTCTACACACAACATGACTGATGAAAAGATAGCTACAACCCATGTTGTCCCTGAGGTCCCACTTCCACAAGTTCAGGACACTGACAAAAACAAGTCAGCCGAGACTTTCACAATCCCTACCAATGAGTCTGCTAGCACACCCACTACAACTCACCATTCATGTTTCTGCTAAAATTCCCCCTCTATCCCTTGATGCGTCAGTGAACCCAACTAATGCTATGGATATAGACAAAGCACATGATGTGTCAGCACTCAAACCAACTGACCCTGATGCTCAAACTATTACCAATGATGAAACTACAATTCCCCTAGTTTCTGAGGCTCCACCAGTTCATGACTCTTCAGTTCTCCCTGAAGAAGAAACTGTACCCAAATCCCTTGATGTGTCACAAAAACAAACTGACACTTTGGATTCCTCTAGGGCAGATGATTTATCAGTTTCACACCAAACTGAGAGTGACGCCCAACCTCCCAAAATCAATGAAACTAAAGTTCCACCTCCTTAAGTTGAGATTACCCATGCTAATGAAGACACAGTCTTAAACCAGACTGTACCTGACATTGATGCTTTTGATTTTCTTCACTCTCCAAAATCAGTACACTCCCAACCATCCGAGCCTTCAATAGAAATTGCTTCCTCTATGCAAAGTCTATCTGAAATTGTTCTCTCTGTCTCTGAGTTAGTTAAGACCAATACTTTTCAAAGGTCTTGTATAGTCAATAATCAAACCAGATTCGAAACAGAGTTTAAATCTCTTGTTGATTCTCTTACCCACCAGTTCACATCTCTCACCAAAACCATTGATCGTCAAAATCTTACACGTCTTGGAATGTTCAAGCAATTCTAGAGTCTTGTCACGACTATGGCTGATTCTGCCACCATTGAATTCTCTAAACTCAACTCCCAACTCTCCACTCTTTCACAATTTGTACATTCTTTATCCTCCAAAGTTGACAGATTCCAGGCTGTAAATCTTTCCGAAGCAGCAATTCGTCATTTGCAAGATCTATTTGCTCCCTCCTTTTCTGGCCTCTCAAATGAGATTTCGTCCCTGTCTCGATCAATAGAAGCTTCAGGAATCTCTGCAGCTTCTAAGGGGGAGAAAGTTCGAAGACATTCCAAAATCTGTCAAATCATTAGAAAGAAAGTTGTCGCTGATCGCAAAATTAGCAAATGGCAAAGAAAATTTTCAAAAGTTGATGCCATGCAGAGATTAGAGAATGAAGTGGCTCACCTCAAATCCACTGAAGAGAATAAAAAAAAGCCTTGATAGATTTTGAGGCCAGGATCGCGAAAATTGAAGAAGAAAAAGCCAAAGCTGAAGAAGCCAAGGCACATGCTGAGAGGGAGCTCAGAAGTCTCCTTGATCAAAGGCAATTTAAATTCTTTCAAAAATAATTGTTCAAACACGATTGAGGTCAATTGACGGATAATGAACATATGTTGAAATCAAAGTTGAATGAGATGTTTTTATTGTATGATGATCTGCAAAGACAATTTCTAGATTTGTATGTAAAAAATTATGATTCATCATCAACAAAACATGATAATTATGTACAAGTCCATGAGTTTGAGATTGAAAAGAATAAATCTAAAATTTCGAAAACAGAAAATGAAAAACTTTTGACACAATTAACTGAAATAACTGAAAATTTTTCAAAAACATCTTAATGAAATGCATTCTGAGCAATAGAACATTGAAATTTTATCATAGAAGAATAAAAAGCTTCAAGAACAAATGTCCAAAGAGTCTAAGAAATTTCAACTTTATAAAAAAAGGGTCAATAATATGAAGTTGAAAATACAAATAAAAGGGATGAAATTGAAAAAGAGATGAATTAATCAAAAGATGTAAAAAGCGACAATGCTGAACTTAAGAAACATTTGTCTACCCTCTCTTAAAAACATCAAAATTCACAAAAGATGTTAAAAAATGATTAGAAGTTAATTGTTAGTCAAAATCTGTTAAAAAAATAGAAAGAAAGTTGTCCGCTGATGGCAAAATTATCAAATGGCGAAGAAAATTTTTAAGAGTTGATGCCATGCAGAGATTAGAGAATGAAGTGGCTCAGCTCAAAGCCACTGAAGAGAATAACAAAAAAGCCTTGATAGACTTTGAGGCCAGGATCGCGAAAATTGAAGAAGAAAAAGCCAAAGCTGAAGAAGCCAAGGCACATGCTGAGGGGGAGCTCAGATGTCTCCTTGATCAAAGGCAAGCTGAAGCTGAACTTTTCAGATCAGAGTTAGATGGAGCTGAAGGTTAGCAGATAGTAACGGATGCTGAAGCCTCCCTGATCCCTACTCAATCAGTAGCTCCATACTCTAGTGGTCAACCAAGCCGTGTTGATAAAGGTAAAGGGAAAGTAATAATAAGTTTTCCGGATGATCTCATGAGTATGGGTAAATATGGTGAAGATGACTCAGATGATGAAAATCTGATAGCCAAAGAAAAGAGAATGGCTGATGAACTTGGAAGACAAGCAGCAGAAAAGTTGGCACTTGAAGAAGTTGCTGCAAATAAAATCGATTTATCACCTTTGGAACACCAAAAACAACTTTAGGAGGAGATCGAAGCTAAAAAAGCTACGCAAGAGAAGAAGAAAAACTTCATGGATGCTAAACAAGAAGAGTGGATATGATTTTGGTATCAAAGAATACATCAAGAGAAGATCACTTAAGTAAGACTAAGGAAGGTTAAAAATGAAAATTTTCTCAATCTTCAGCGCAAAAATCTTCCTATCTTTGCTGCATACTCAGTCAGGCAAGTCAAGCTCAAATGTGCAGTCACTGAATGGGCTGAGATAATGGCTTGTCTCTCAAAACACAAGCTGACTGAGGAAGTTGAGTTTGTTCAGAGAGAGATCACCAAAGCAATCGAATTTTAACAAGATGAAGTAAAGAAGAGGGGATTGGACGCTAAGGCCTTGTTTCATAAGGATAGACCCTCAAGAGCTGAAAAGTTAAAATTTCAGAGAAGAAAGCTCACACACAAAAAGTCTCAGCAACAAGTATTGGAGCTAATTTCTATTGGAGAGCTTCCTAACTGCAAAGGCATTGACACTTCCTTACCTTCTGGATTCATTCCTGAAGTAGGAAAATTTCTCTCTAATCCAAGGGGATTCTACTTCCTTGATGCAAACGATAAGAGTCGTTTTCAGAGTGTTTCAGAATTCGCAAGGGCTGATGTGCTTCATCTGAAATCTCTCACATACTTCATAGATCCTAAAGATCCTGCTGTCAAAGACATTCTGGATGAGTATCTGAAACAAGTGAATCTCAAAACTCCAAGTGAACCCATTCTTGATGAGTTCAAACCAATTATTTAGTAAAGTAATTTCTTTATTCTTTATTCTTTTCATTCTTCTTCTTGTAAATAGTCAAGGATTATAAACAAATAGGGGGAGATTGTTAGTCCTTTATTTGTATATATTCCATTCCTGAAGGAGCTTTCGAAGAAAGCACCTGAAGGAGAATTCTTTATTCTTTTGTAAATTGTTCTTACACACCACATCTGAAGAAAGAAGCCTAAAGTTCATCTGAAGATTTGTTCTGAAGTGAACAACAACTGAAGTAAGTCTTCAGTTATTAAAGGGTCTTCTACACTATGACACGTCTGAGTACTAGAATCTTCCTGTTACGTAAAGTGCGCAATCAATTCATCTGAAGAAGCTTGAAACGGCAATCTTTTTTTTGTTCCTAACTGTATGAAGAGAGGTACACGTGTAATTAAGTTAGATGATCAGGATTAGTTTACTAAGTGTATAAATAACTTCTCGGTGTTCGAGAATAGGTTAAGCGTTTGTTCGCTAATTTGCATTCAAGTTTGTTGTAGTTTAGTTTGTACTCAGTGCTCAAGTTTTTTCTTGTGCACTCTTTGAAGTCTGGTTATTAATATAATCTTACTTTGAGATATTTCGTGTGTTCGTTATTTTAAAACTATTTCCGCACCTTGATAATAATCATTGTTAGTTTTATACTTCGTTGGAAAAAACATTAATAGATAAACTTCGCATTGGAAACCCTGATTTGCAAGGAAAAGTAAAAAGACTTGAGCAATAGCTACTAATTTCTTCTCAAACGCTAGACACTGGGTGAAAGAAATTTGAGAATGAAAAAACAGAGCAAATGACTAGATTATCTGAACTGCAAAAGATTTCCGCCGACTCTATGTCCAAATTCTTTGATTCATTATCTCATTTTGATAGTCAATCTAATTCTTATCTTTCCATTGCAGGTATCAAAGATTTAAATGAGGGTTTTGCTTTTATTGAAACATATAAGAAGAGCACTACTTCTTCTTAACCGGTGAAACCTTCTAACACTGCAACAAAATTCACTAAAAATAGAAGAAACCTAAATATAAAGTAAAACAAAATGTTTGACATTCAAACAGTTCCAGTTCTTGTTTTTATGTACTCATAGATGATATGAAGCTAAAAGAGAAATATCCATGGATTTCTAAAAAGAAAATATTATTATGTGATAAACCAAATGAAAAGATGAAAAATTCATCATGGACTTCTAAGAAGAAACATTAGAGTTCAGAGTAAAGAATGTAATTAATGATGAATTTTTATTTAATTATGTTCCAAAACAAGGAATTCCATCCAAAAGAATTTAGGCTCAAAAGCCAAATGCTTTCACTCAAAATAACAACAAAAACAAATCTTTATCAAAATCTACAGTTAAATTTGATTATGTACTAAAATCAGATGTGAAATATCCTTTTGTAGTATATTCCGTTAGATCAAATTATCAAAAGAAAATATTTGAAAAAATTCAAAACAAAAATATAAATTTGTTGTTAAAAATGGAATTCCTCAATGGTATTCAGAACCATTTAATGACAAGGTCCACAAATATATTATTGAAAATTCAAATGTTTGGTTGCCAAAATCTGCAAAAACTAACAATAAAGACCAAAAACTTCTTGGGTACCAAAATTCTATTTTTTTTTACAGTATAAGAGACATTGTGAAAGTATATTGAAGATCACTCAGACTTAACTAAAGATCACCATGCTCAATAAACTGAAAAGTTTCAATTCTCATTTCAATAGAAGAAAAGAATAAATAATTCTCCAAACACAATATCATTCGTTTTGGGAAACATATTCAACATTGAACAATAGATTGTCTAAGGGTATTCGAGTTTCAATATATATTCAAATTTGAATATTTATTCAAGTTTGAATATGGTAGATTGAAGTTGATTTCAAATGTGATACATGTCTTCTATACTTGAATTCGAATCACTCTAAACATTCGAGCGTAAATCAGAAATAGTGGTAGTACTATTCGAACTCGAATGAAGTTCATTCTAAGCAAGTTCGAGCGTGAATGACAACTTCAAAGACATTCGTGCGTGATTAACATTAGCATTATTCAAGTTCAAATGAAGAATGATCAATGCACGTTTGATTTGAGAAACGCTATGCCTATTCAAATATGTTCTTGTAACTCAATCAACATTCATTTTAAGCAGCATTAGCACAAGTCTAATGATCTGTGATGCTTATTCGACTCAAAGTATATCTAATTGATATATTTCTTCTAATAATTATTGTAATTTGCAGGGGGAGCATAAATATTTTATGCTTGGAAATTTTTTATTTTGGGTAAAGTTGTTATATCAGAAAATGCGAGAAAATCCAAATTATTGAACTTCAAACCAGATTCCAAACTTGGTTTGACCTTAGTGCATTGAAAACCAAAAATGGAAGTTTACTTGGAACAAACTCTCTCTGAATTTCACACTCTATCATCTAGTGATAGTCCAAGTGCGATAATGCTGAAACTTGATAGGGGCATAATTTCTTATGAAAAACCTAAAAACATTCGCAAAGCCAAAAGTCCAAAAATATCTTTCAATTTCTTTGCAAGAAGGTATGTTTTCTTTAATACACTCTCATAACTTTCTTGTTTTCTTATTTGATCTTTTATAAGATGCTCATCCATCCTTAAAACCATTCATTTATGTGTCATTGTCATGTTCGTCTAACAAATTCATCAGAAGGCACTATGAGTGAGGGAGTGTAAGCATTTTATGTTGGTTCTATTTGCACAAGACACAAATTAATAAGATATTACTAATAATAAAAAAGCCCATAGGTTCACACATTTATAGTCAATGGACACCAATTACATATTTGAATACGATTTGAATATGTTTTGAACTCATTATATATATAAGTCTATATGCATTGTTGTATATTGTTATTTATGTGAAATAATAATATTACTCTTATAGATTGATATAAGATAATCTATATCTGTAACATCCTCGATTTGGGGCTAGTTGTAAATCGTCGTAAGTGTATGTAAGATAGCAAATAATGTAAAGGGTCTAAGTTGTATAGTTATATGTAAGTTGATTATATTAATGAAAGTATAATTGTGTTATTTGTTAAGTGAATATATATATAAATGTATTTTGTGTAATAATATGTATATATATGTAAGTAAATATAAAAGAAACAATTAAAAGGAAAAAGAAAGGAAAAGAGTCCAGAGGCGGTGGCCTCTGGACATGGTTTGATATATATATATATATATATAGAGAGAGAGAGAGAGAGACAATGTATACTTTGACTATGATAGTCAAAGTTGACACTTTTGCAAACACACCTACAAACACAAATATACGACTCTTTTCTCTCGGAAGTTCTTGAAGATAGTGGATTCGTTGCTTGTAAAGCAAACAGAGGTAAGTTGATATCTATTTATGAGGATTAGACATGATTTATAATAACTATGCTTGAATCTAAGGTTAGAAATCCGATATGATGGAGAAAACTCCATTAATGAACATACAAGCTTACTTGAAAGTGGGTTTATGTATGTTTGATGTTTTTGAATAATGTTATTGTGTTTTTGAGGTTCATATAGATAATATATAAAGCTCTAAAGTGTATTTAAATGTAAAACTAACAAGAATGAAATCCTGGAAATGAAGTAAGAAGGTGGTGGGATTCCTGCCTATGAAGATGTCGGATTCCGAGACATGCATGTGTCGGAATCCGCAAGTTTTTCAAATCCGCTAGTGTATCGGAATCCGCAAGTTGTCGGATTCCGCGTGCATGTTGGATTTCCTCGTATTTTTCGGATTCCGATAGAATGTCGGATTTCCTCATGTGTCGGATTCCGCTAGTCTGCATTCCACTATGTATGTATCGGATTTCCTAGATGAGGTCTCAAAGTCATCTCCCAAACTCTCTGTTGATCCCTTAGCCTTAGTTGCCTCAGAACCATCCCTCCGCGAGTCCTCTAGAACACAAAATTTCAAACAGGTGGTCCTGTCTGACTAGAATCTGATGAGTCAGATGGTACTGAAATGAAACAGGTGATAAAGGCCATGTCATTCATCACCAAGGCATTCAAAAATAGGTATTCCAAAACAAATAACCGTCAAAGGTACACTTCTGGGTCTCGAAGACCAGAAAACTATAAGGTAGCTGAGAAACCAAGGATTGCCAAGGAGGAGAGAAAAGAAGAATGAAAATGCTACAATTGTGGGAGAAACGGCCACTTCATAAAAGATTGCACTCAGAAAAAGAAGAAAGACGCTGAGTACTATAAGCAAAAACTCAGGCTGGCCAAAAGGAAGAGTACAGGAAAGGCCATGATGGTAGAAGAAGATCAGTTCCTCACCGATACTGACGATAGTGATCTGGATGAGGAGGCACAAACTCAATTTTGTCTAATGGCTAATGTTGAAGATGAGTTCATTGATGATGAAGTAGAGCCAGAGGCATATTATGACAATACTAATGATGAAGGGCTTGATGATAAAAATGATGATGATGAGGTACACTCTAACTCCATTATAGGTTGTTGTCTGAGCATGAAACATGTTCAGATCTATCTCGAATGAAAAAGTTAGAGAAAAAGGTACAAAAATCAAAATCAGATAAAGAAAAATTAAAAGAAATCATAAGAAATCAACAAATGGAAACCTTCCAGGTTGATAAAGAAATTGAAGAGCTCAAAACTAAAATCATGGAAAAAGAAAATGAACTGATTGAGCTAACTGCAAACATGAGTACACAAATACATGATCTCAAAGCAGAAAAGATCAGTGTAGAAAATGACACAAACTTTTTTCTCAAAGAAAAGGGTGAATTGTACTAAAAAATAAAAGAACTTGAGGACACACTGATAAAGAGGGGTCAAACAGAAAAAACCATTTTTCTCAATAAATCCAAAGAAAGAAAATTCTCAAAATAGACCTATGATGGTCTTGGATTTGAAAACCCTCGAATCAGTGAGAAAGTGACGGCCAAACAATTATATGATTTCATCTTAATGAATATTGGCATCAATAACAGAATGGTATTTGTTGGTCAAGAAGAAGAGGTCGTGGAAGAAGATTTGAAAAGAAACTCTAAATTAAAATCTGAAATTCCTTTTGATTATTAGGAATTAAATGAATCTATCTCATCTGAGCCTCAAAAGCTTAGTAAGACGGATGAGTCTAATGATTTCACTTATCCTGATGATCTTAAAAAGCCGCAAGCAGTTCTAGAAGCCCGAGTATATATACCACATATGGTGTTACAAAGGCAACTCGAAATACTTGTAGCTTATTATTTTCAAACCATTATCACTGATGATTTAGAAAAGGAAATAAATAAATTAGAAAAGAGTCTTCCATGTCATTGTTAAAAGAAAATCTTGACATGCACTTCCACTCCATCTACTTCCCAACCAACAAGAAAATATACGAGAGAAGAAAAAGGTAAAACAAAGGTGGAAGAGTTATGGACTCCAAGGTCACATCACAAATCAACTGACACCACCAAAAGGCAACCAAATGCCATTCCCAAAGCCAATCTCACACACTCTTCCAAGTACAAATCAAAGTTACCAACAAAAGATGTCAAAAAGAGCTAAAAAACATTCACAACTTACCACGTTTGAAATGTTTCAGATGTAAGCAGAAAAGACAACAACAAGAAGAGTGTCTACACACATGAAAACAGAAGAAAGCTTAAACCTAATTTTTCTAAGCCTTGTTTTGATTTTTCCAAGAAGTTTCATCACATTTCATATTTCTTCAGTCACTGTAATTCACTTTCCACAAATGAAATGAAAGCAAGTACATGTTTTTGCACAAGTCAAGGTTGTTTGCACGGACATTGTGAATACAAGTGTGAATATGATAGGCTTCGAAAACAAATGAGAATTCGTGCTTGTGAGCATTGGAGACCACAAGGGTCGAATCAAATAAATGCATCCTTTATCACATCACATGGGATAATCATCCATCAGTGGGTGACTAAACATGCTTTAAAACTCATGAATTATTGGAACTATGAAAAATGATTAATCACTATTCAAGAGTTAGAAGCATACAGAAAAGGTGGATACAAAGAGTTTTTGAAGGCTTGAAATAATACTGAATCCAGAACAAGGAAATCTCAATCCCAACGCACCAAGTTTCTATCTTCCAAGGCACAGACAAATTCTTCAAAAAAGTCCAACTCAAAAACTAAAATCAACAAAAATCAAAAACCCAAACCACCCACCATAAAACACCAACCTGTTACCACCAAAAAGGAAGCCAAATCTCAAACATTTGCAAAACCTAAAACAATTCAAATTTGGAAACAAAAAGATGTGGTTCAGGTAGTGGACATCAAAGACATAGATAGTCCACCAATTATTGAAAGAGGAGAGATTCCTCTAACCATTGAATCTAAAATTGTTCCTGGTCCATTCTGGATTAATACTTCAAATTTTAACAAAGAAGAACAAAAGAATCAATGGACCACACAGAAAAGAATACATTGTATTTTTCAAGTGGTCGTTGACAACAATGTATCATATAACAAGCAAGGACCCATTTCAACATGGGGACCTAAATCTTCATTCTTTTCTGTGTGTAGGAACCTAATCTCTGGTACCTGAACTCAGGCTGCACCAATCACATGACCAGTGACAAGAGTCTTCTCAACAACTTCCTTCCCAAGTACTCCGGGAATGTTCGTTTTGGGAATGACAATGTTGCACCGATACTGGGGTACGGAGATATAGTGAAGAAGAATATCAAAATAAAAAAGTCTTTCTTTGTAGAAGGACTGGGCCATAATCTGTTTGGCATTGGCCAGTTCTGTGACAAAGATTTGGAGGTTACTTTCAAAAAGAATTCATGTTTAGTGAAAACAGAAACAGGTGATGTGCTTCTCGCAGGAACACGGGAGTCTAACTTGTATTCAATTGATCTGAACAACTACAACACAAAGACCTCTGTTTGTCTACTAAGCAAGGCCTCATTGGACTTAACTTGGCAGTGGCACAGGAAACTCTCCCATCTCAACTTCCACAATATCAACAAACTGGTTACTGGAGATTTGGTGAGAGGCCTGCCAAAGTTCAAATTCTCCAAAGACCATCTGTGTGCAGACTGTGAAAAAGGGAAGATGAAACGTTCATCTCACAAAGTCAAGCAAGTCTCCAGTACAAAGAAAATAATGGAGCTTCTGCACATGGATCAATGCGGTCCGATGAGAGTCCTAACACGCAATGGGAAGAAGTATATCCTAGTCATCGTCGATGATTACTCTAGGTATACTTGGGTCAAGTTCTTAAGGTCGAAAGATGAAGCAACTCCTACTATCATCAGCTTCATCAAACAACAGCAGAACAAGTTTGAACACAGTGGTGTCTGCATTATAACGGACAATGGAACTGAGTTCAAGAACAAAGTCTTGTCTGACTACGTTGACCTAGTAGGGATCTCACATCACTTCTCTGCAACATACACTCAACAATAGAGTGGAATGGTGGAATGACGCAACCAAACTCTGGTTTAGGCTGCTCGTACTATGCTTGCTTACTCTGGTCTCCCGCCTTCCTATTGGGCTGAAGCTGCCAGCACCGCGTGTTACACACAGAATCGTTCTTTCATCCACAATCGTTTCAACAAAACTCCTTATGTATTGGAAAATGGCATTGTACCTAATATCAAATATCTTCATATATTTGGTAATAGGTGCTTTGTACTTAATGAAAAGGATAATCTAGGGAAATTTGAGGCTAAGGCTGATGAAGCAATTTTCCTAGGTTATTCACATGAGTCTAAAGCCTACAGGGTGTTAAATAAAAGAACTAACTGTGTTATGGAAAGTATAAATGTTACATTCGACGATATGTTGGATGTTAACACATTTCAAAAAGAAAAGGAAGTTGCTTCTGGACAACTCAGTTCAGGACCAGTACTTCAAAGAAAAGAAACAAATTCAAATCCAAATTCATCAGAATACAATTTAGATTTCTTATTTGATTTCTTACAGTCTGAATCTAATATTCTAAATGCTGGTGACATGAATGATGCAGTGTCTCCTACTACAACTGCAACGGAGGTCGACAACTCGTCTTTATATCCAATCGTGGATTCTCCATCTACATCAGCTGTCAATCCAGTTACAGTTCCTCATGAGCTGGTTTATGAGGGAACTCCAGCCTATGATTCAGAACCAATCACAACAGAGGAAGACATTGAACTCTCAAACCGTCTAAATGAGTTCTTTCCTCTAATCCAAAACCCCCGAGGAATAAGATGGACACAATCCCATCCCGAATCTCAAATTATAGGAAATGTTCAAGATGGAGTAAGGACTCGTTCTGCAACGGCAAATGAGTGTCTTTATTCCAGTTTCCTATCCATGATTGAACCCACCAAAGTCTCCGATGCTTTACAAGATGCAGATTGGGTCATTTCAATGCAAGAAGAACTTAATTAGTTTGAAAGACTCAAAGTTTGGAGATTGGTACCACTTCCTGAAGATAAATCAGTGGTTGGTACCAAGTGGATTTTTAAGAACAAACGGGATTCCGATGGAATAGTGGTTAGAAACAAAGCTAGGCTGGTTGCTAAGGGTTACAACCAACAGGAGGGAATAGACTATGATGAAACATTTGCTTCTGTGGCTAGGATAGAAGCCATAAGATTATTCTTAGCCTATGCTGCCTACAAAAGCTTTAAGGTTTTTCAAATGGACGTCAAGACAACATTCCTAAATGGTATCCTCAAAGAGGAGGTCTATGTGTCTCAGCCAGAAGGCTTCGTCAATCCCAAATTACCTCAACATGTTTATATTCTAGACAAAGCCTTATATGGACTAAAATAAGCCCTGAGAGCTTGGTATGATGTCCTGTCTGAATATCTGTTGAGTGAGGGATACATCAAAGGAAAAACTGACACCACTTATCACCAAAGCCAAAGGAAAGGATTTAATCTTAGTACAAATTTATGTGGATGACATCATTTTTACTTCTACAAACCCAAAGTACAGTGATGAGTTCGCACATACAATGCAAAATCATTTTCAGATGAGTATGATTGGAGAGATGAATTTCTTTCTCGGATTACAAGTGAAACAACTGAGTCATGGCATTTTCATCAGTCAATCCAAGTACATTAAAGACTTGTTGAAGAAGTATGACATGCTCAGTTGTTCTTCACTATCTACCCCCACGTCTTCAAAAACTAAACTATCTGCTGATCTTGAGGGAAAAGCAACCGATTTAAAAACTTATAGGGGTATGATTTGCTCATTACTGTATCTGACGGCTAGTAGGCCATATATAATGTTCTCTACATGCTTATGTGCTAGATTTCAGGCTAATTCAAATAAATCATATCTGCTGGCAGTCAAAAGAATATTCAAGTATCTCAAGGGTACTCCTGATCTAGGTCCATGGTATCCAAGGGATTCTAGTCTACAGTTATATGCCTATTCAGATGCCGACTATGCTCGTAGCATGCTTGATAGAAAGAGCACATCTGGAAGTGCACATTCTTTGGGTGATCGGTTAGTGTGTTGGGCTTCTAAGAAACAGAATTGTGTCTCTACTTCAACTGTTGAGGCTGAATATGTTGCAATGTGTTGCTCTCAAAGTTTGCGGGTTAGGACTCAGCTTTCTGACGTTGGCCTACACTATGACAAGATACCTTTACTGTGTGATTCGCAATCTGCCATTGCCATCTCATGCAATCCAGTCCACCACTCAAAGACCAAACACATTGACATACGGTATCATTTTATTAAAGATAATGTGGAAAAAGGTCTGATAG
The DNA here is from genome assembly GCA_038502395.1 of Dittrichia graveolens. Taxonomy (NCBI): domain Eukaryota; kingdom Viridiplantae; phylum Streptophyta; class Magnoliopsida; order Asterales; family Asteraceae; genus Dittrichia; species Dittrichia graveolens. The sequence continues at coordinate 55,969,898 of JARJIL010000009.1, read as the reverse complement.
AACTTCAATATGTCAAGACTAATGATCAACTGGCTGATCTGTTTACTAAACCATTAGACGAATCTCGTTTTAATGAGTTAGTATCCAAATTGGGTATGTTGAATTATAAAGTCTGACTATCAGTCATTTGTTGAGTGGGTGGTTCACTTTGTTTGTTCATGTTGCAGATAAACCAACAACAGTTTGAGGGGGAGTGTCAATCATCCGTACAAGTTACGCATGCTTGTAGGGGGAGTAAATACTTAAATCATTTCTTTCAAAAATCACAGAAAATACCAAAAACATTCATGAAACAAAGAAAATAACAAAAACATTTGCAAAATTCAAGAAAATATCAAAAATATGTGTTTTTATTTATTTCAAAATTAAAACATACAAAAATATGTGCTTTCATTTCTTTCAAAATTGAAAAATACAAAAATGTTTCATTCAAGTGTAATTCGAAGTCTATGGACCTCGAATTCGAAGCATACCATGGAAATCTCACTTCGAGAGCCTTCTTAGGCTTTAATTCGAAGTCAATATACTTCAAATACGAAGTTATCAAGTCCAAGGTCACTTCGAGCGCGTTCGGAGGATTCAATTCGAAGTCAGTTGACTTCGAATACGAAGTCACTAATCCTTAGTTCACTTCGAGCGCGTTTACTAGCCTCAATTCGAAGCTAGTAGACTGCGCATACTAAATAGTGCTTGTCCAATGCACTTCGAGCGGACATGAACAGTGGTCAAAACCAACTTCCTTCGAGTTTGAAGCTTTCACACTTCGAGTTCGAAGCCGCTTGGACTTCGAAGTGAACAGGGTTGTCAAGAGGACTTCGAGCGCGTTTTAACCCTCGAATTCCTTCACACTTCGAGCGTGTAACTTTGAAAAGTTACCGTTTGAATATTTTTCCTATAAATAGGTGGCAGTTGGTAGTGTGTTCTTTACGCATTGTAACTTTCCAAATCTACAAGAAATTACGGGTTACGAATTTTACAAATCTAGTTCAAAGTTGCTGCCAAAAATTTCAATTTCTGTGATAAACTTGCTTACTTACTAAAGGTATACATCAAATAAGTAACAAAACATGTTTATTTCATGTTCAAAAGCACAAAAACGAAGGTTGCACTATACAACTCGGAAGTCACCTTTCCGAGTTTCAAATGCTTTGTTCGACTACAAAATGATGCTGTTAATGGAAATGTGACTTACGATGGGGCTTAGGAACACAAGAACAATGTTTTTATCAAAGAAAAACTCACAATTTGGAAAGTGTTCTTCGTGTGGTTGAAGATGGCCTTGATTTCATTTTTTGGCTAGATCTTCATGTTATGGGTAAAATGAGAAAAATTTCAGTGTTATAAAAGTGTTTAGATACATGTATTAATTGTAAAACATGTGTCAAAACACATTTTTACTCATCAAAAATACCACTTCATCAATGAAGGTCTTTCGGGTGTTATAGAATTTTTTAGGGTTTGACTAATTTTTCAAATGGTTTTAGGTCAACTACTGTCAAAATGCTTCACATGTGAATGTTCATCTTTCAAACCTATTGGTTATTCTTACAAGACTAATCAAGGCTATGGAAGACAAATCTGTCTCGTATCGTTCTTCGACAGCAAACCAATCCCATAACCCGGATGATCAACCAATTCCCCGAAATCACTTCCTTTCTGTGGTCACCCATGATAACAACCACTTCATAAACCTCGACAATTTCAGAAACCCTAACTTTCCAATCATCACCGAAATACTCCGTGTCCAGCCGTTGAACCATGCTCTCACCTTCGATCCATCTACTTCTGGAACACGTGTTCCTGAGTTATATGTGCAACAGTTCTGGCACACAGTTCACACTCATACAAATCCCGACTCCGGTCGAGTATCTATCCGTGGTGACGTAGACCACTTCACCCTAAACATTACCCCAAGCCGACTCCACGAAATCCTTCGGCTTCCCATTTCCAGAAGCAGGCCTTATCTCCTTGACTTTCAGGAGATGGCTGATGAGTCTGCTGCCCTTGCAGGCATTCGTGCTATGGGCTATATTGGGGACTTACAACTTCGTTCCCACTTTAAATGAGCCAAACTTCACCCAATGTTCTATACCTTCGTTAACATTCTTCAACGGTGCCTCACCCCGAAATATACTGGACACGAATATCCCAACACAAATCAAATAAAACTCATCTATGTTGCGGCTAATCACCTACACATCGATTATGCCACTTTAATATTTCTTGATCTTGTGCAGCAAGTAGAAGGCAAACTTTCTGATCTCAAACGTGCAAAGGGCAGATTTCTGCCGTACCAAAGGTTTTTGCCTATGATGGTCCAATTCGCAATGGACAGAAACGAGGAAATCCCTTGAAGGCCAAATCATGATGCAATCCGGCGTAAGCAATTTTTGTATGTGAAAGTTCTTACAGCTGATCATTCGCTTCAACCGCAACCATTTCCGGTTTCTCTCCTAGATCTCTATGCACACAATGAAGTTGTGAGAGTTTATAGGCAGAGTGTAGGACTTGGCCCTATAGAGCAACCATAGCCGGTTGCACCTACCACAGGGAAAGTAGCTCCAAGTGAGGTGATAGTAACTAGGCCTCAGACTTCCACGGGGGAAGCTGAGAAGGAAGAGTTGAGAGAGAAAAGCGATGAGAGGGGTGGTGAAGACGATGTTGGTGAAACACATAGTGAGGTAGGGGCGGAGTATGACCCTGCACAGATCTAAGCTATGATAGATTCATTCTCTAATATACTCCCTGATCCCAAGCAACAGTCGGAGTCCTCTGAACCTGAAATTCATAAAGCTGCAACGGCTCCTGACTTTGCCTCAGACACTTTAGCTGTGATAAATTATACCCATGGAGCAGCACCACTGGTTCGAGACAATACTGAGGAACAACGAGCCAAAAATCCAGTGGTGACTGTAGAGGAAGATTTGAGTTTTTCTGACTTATTTTCAAATCTACCCAAGGCCTTCGACTCTGAAACAGAATTCATTTATGGCTATTAACCGGGTCCTCTTGATGAAGCTAGTGGAAGTCATGATTTTGATCCTTATATGGAAGAGGAAGAGGTAGAAGAAGAGGAAGAGATAGAGCTAGAAGAGAGAGTGGTGAGAAAAGAAAAGACGAGTGCTGAGGGACCCCCAAGCCCAAAAAGCCGGGAAGCTACACCTGCCATCGGAGCTAGCATTGTCAGCTCTGGTGTTGAAATAGCCACTGTCATCCTAACAGCGCACATTCACCCCACCAGCCACTCAAGTGTCTCTCAACAGACACTTGCTTCATTGCATAGAGATTTTGCACATACTCTACCGGCCTCTCATTCGTAGATGGCTGGTATTGAAACTAGATGTCTGCCTCTCTAGACCTCGCCCTTCTATTCAATGCACATCGACATACCGCAGATATCTTCTTTCCTTTCAAGACACCAATCTACACTAGCACAAATTACGACATTGTTTAACCAACAACAGTCCATAACACCTGTAGGTGGCACTACTGAAAGTGCCATTCGAGGATTAGGTGGAAATCTCGGCGGAGTGTTCACCACTTCAACTCCGCATGCGAGTAGCTCTGCCTTTGTGGTGGAGACTTCAACGAGCACTCTAAGTGAGTCTCGGTTTGTTACTAAAGAGGAATTGCAGGAGGCTCTTAACCCTATCACCGAGGGCATCACCGACATCAAACAAACCCTTGATTCTCTTAAATCCAAAGTTGATGACGGCTCGAGCTTATCTACCGACACATTAAAATCCCTGCTCTATGCCCGTTTGTTGGAAAAGGCCCCTGACCGTGAACAGAACATAGATCTCCTTGAAACCCTTTGGAATGAACAAACTTACAAGGGTAGCAACCTGAATGACTTCAAAGAAACTGTAATCAATACAATGGAGGATCTGGGTAATGTGGTCTTTCAGAAGCTAGATTCTGTGCAAAACCGGTTAACAACTATTGAATCTACTTGGAAATCCCAAGCTGCTAGGTCAAAACGTAGGCGTGATGACGATGATCCCCATCATGATCGTCAAGAGGGGGAGAAAAGACCCCGCGTTTTGACCTTTACCCCTTTGACTGAACGATTAGCAGCCGCAATGGGAATCGGGGCAGAACCATAACAATAACAACAACCAGAGCAACAACAACAACAACAACTACTACAACAAACTAAGCCAGAACCTAACATCCCAGTGTTTGAATGTGAAACTGAAATAGCTGATATTGGGGAAAGGGTTGAGTCAGATGAATTGCTAAAACAAATTGAGGGGTTCTCTTTTGAACAACTACTAGAAAGAACCGAGGAAGTCCAAATCGTGGACATGTTTGAGGATATGCCAGTGCCAACTGTTCAAAAGCCATCTTCTTCAAGGGTTGCAAATCCTGTAAGGGAGTTGGTTACCAAAAAGCAAATGAAGGAAACCATCAAAAAGTTAGATCTTACAAGGGTTCTCCGGGGCATATCTGAGGAGGTTGTTACCACATGGGGAGGTCTTGGGTTCAAGTCTCCTCGTGGGGGTTTTCCTTCTGTGGTGGAGGAGTGGGGTTTATCCCCTCAGAAGCATGGCTTGAGGTTCACATACTGCCCTTTATGGATGTCACTGCGGACTCAGCCCACTAACAACTAACTTGCCGTTCAAAAAAAACTATTTCCTCCTGAATCAAAGAAATTCCAGGTGTCTGCTGCCGACATTCTGAGGAAAAATCAAGAAGCTGAGCAGGCATAACTACAACAACAAACGTCATCTGAATTTCCTATCCCTCCTAATGTCCAACCAGCATGTCCAATTCCAACTTCATCAGACCCGGGCCTAGATCGACACAATATGTTTACCAGGGATGCAATGAAAACCCTATATGGGGCCAATATTTTGTGAACGCTACTTACCTCGAGGATCGGATCCCTACCATCTATGCTTCTTAAATCAGAGACAAGACTCCTCTAGAACTGAGAGGTCTTGATGATGCACAAAGGAGACGATATACTCACATCCTCAATGAATACAAAACCCCGAGGGAGCAGATAGTGTCAGAGTACCCAATCAGCAAAGTACTTCGCGTATGCATGCAAAAATCACTAAGGTACAGGTTTGTTGTGTATGATGTTCAGAGAGTAGATAGTCAGAAAATCTCCCTCAATGAAGCAGACTTCAGACATGTTAAGCTGCACGACATTGAATTCATATACGAGGAGCTCTCTAGAAATATCAACAAGTCCTATGAAGAACAACAACGACGATTAGCTCTAATAAAATATATGAGGAGATTCATTGAATTTATCCAAGAGCACGATCTACAATTAGGCGCCGAGAGTAATCAACTCGAGGTGAATCTACTCAAACCACTGCAGCATCATATTGATTTACAAACCCTAGAAGAGCTCACAGTTATTGATGAAAATCATTCTAGCTTTGCGGGTAAAAGAGGTGTCATCTTTGACAATCAACGCCGCCAAAAGATCATGGTTCGGATGATAGACTTAATGGCATACTCAGATGGGACTCTGAAACTGTTATTTCATCGTCTCCAAGAAAAGGCTGAAAGGGATCAATCTACTTTAAGTGAGACTGAAATGGCCGGGCTGATACAAATAATAGAACAGGTCAAAAGGACGTTGGACAGCCGTAGGATTATTTGTAGATGGCAGATGATGTTTGGAATAAGGAATAGGTCTATTTTGTAATTATTATCTTTCTGCATATCTTTCATTGTAATAGGTCTTCTCTTCATTTAGGGGGAGATTGTTAATATTAGAAAATGTAGAAAAGCCTATGTGGTAGGCTTAGCCCCTTGTCCGCATGTAACGTTTTTGGCGCATATATGCAATATTGATATTAACGTGAAGTGTGTGTTTTCTCTCATCTATCATCTCTCTACTCATTACTTGAAGGTTTACTGTTCATCACCGATTTGACATTTTCAGCCTCAGTAGAGGAAGACTTACTTGCTAAATGTATTAAATGTAATTTAAAAGATGTTTTAAGTTGCATGTATGCTTTAGAGCAAATATGTAAGTATTGCCATACTACTTTATGCAAAATGCCATGTTGAGTACTTGTTGAATGTAGGTTAAGTGTATGCCAGCGGAATCCAGAATTGGAGCCGCCTAGTTAAACATGAATGATATGTATGTTACTGATCCTGAATGGTTCAATTATGTGAAATCTTAATGATATGTATGCTAGGGATCCAAAGTAGATCCGTAATGATGAAATGAATGAATATGCATGCTTAATGAATTAAATGAATATGCATGCTAAGTAAATGATCCAGATTGGATCAGTTATGTGTATGTGAAATGTTCGTGGACAACTTCAAGCATGGATAAGGTCAACTCTGTAGTTGGGTTCCAGGGATCCTTGATCAGGTGATTCGGGTCTTAACGGTGATTCGAGGTAACATTCCGGATTGTAGGTTCTGCAGAACCGCCATGCCTTATATCATGAGAGGTAATCAGCCGGTTGTAGCTAAGTTACCTAAGGAACCTCTGGTTCCGTAAAGGATGCTTGGTGGACTGCTTTCTGCTCCCCCACCAGCGCGCATGGTCGTGTATGATCCCCTGGTGTATTGTTGTTGAGCGGGACTGGCTATCTTGCAAGAAATGACTTATACCGATCTTGTCAGCACATCGCAATGTGATAGGATAGCATTTTATGCTAATTCCTGTGATGCATGACTTACTTTAGTGATGCTTATGTTAAGTTTGTACTCACTAGGTATGTGTATAGCTAATGGTGCCACGTTGACTCTTTTTGCAGATAAAGAATAGAAGGCCTAGTGAAGCAGGATGCTTGTGCATACTATTGCACCTCTGGGATGGAACACTTTATGTTGTAATATGATATTATGGTCGGTTGTAAGTAGAGTAACACCAACACTTGATACAATGTATTGACTGTAAATAACTGATGTAAACCTTTTTGGTTTAGCTTCCGCTGCTTAACCTAATATTATTTGATCGTGATTGACTTCACGTTTACGAAAAACACTAATTTTTTTGCTAATTTTGGTATTTACAAAGCCGGTGTTACGAGTAGGTATTAGAGCCTAAGTTTGAGGGAATTTGGTACTTGCAAGAGTATTCAATCTCAAACTCGGGCCCGACCATAGTAAAGTGTTCCTTATGGGGGGTTGAGTATGAGAGTTGCATGAATATTACTTGTTATAATATAGCTTGTCAAGTATGATAAGCAATTATAGTAGAGTATTAATTACTCTTTTGTGTTATATAGAAAGTCAAAGATAAGAAAACGTCTGCTGAACGCGGTAACACTGAGCAAGCACTGAAAGAAATGGAAGATGAGGCTTCTCACATGCCTCATCAAGCCGAAGATGAACGCTCTAAGCATAATGCTACTGGCGAAAGACCTGACCCAGACCAACTAGCGTATATAAAGCGTCTGGAAGAAGAGCTCCGTATTGCTAAAGAGCTCTTATTGCAGTCTACTCTTGGCAAACCACGCAAGACTTGTTCTTACAAAAAGTTCTTGTCGTGTAAGCCTCCGAATTTCGAGGGGAGTGATAACCCCTCACTTACAATTCAATTGTAACACCACTTCTAGAAACAGTTACTTTACTAATAACTCATGTTTTTAGCAGTGGAAAATTTTCTTTTAATATTAACAAACGGTTAATTACATCATCTTTGTTTCCAAAATATTCGTTGGTGTTACCTAACATACAAGAACCGACCATAATGTATCCTCCACTACAACATACAAATATAAAGTGTTCCAACCCACAAGGGGCATTTACATCAAAGAGTCCACTGCCTCACTAGGCCAACTAGTCCTTACCTGAAAAAGGAAATCGTAGCACAATTAGCATAGACTTAGCTAGTGAGTACTTACTTAACATAAGCATCAATATAGTGAGTCATGCAGCATATACATCATACCTATCATATCATACATATCATATCATACATATCGTACTTAAGCAAGCAATGCTAGCTTAACACAGCGGTGTACTGACAAGATCAGTAAGAGTCATATCTTGTAGGGGATTCTGTCCTACTCAATAACTCAGACCGGGGGATCAGACACAACCATCCACGCTGGTGGGGGAGCATAAAGCAATCCACCAAGCATCGTTCACGGAGCCAAAGACTCCTCAAGTAATCCAGCCGTTATCCAGCCGATTACCACTCACGTTAAGGAACGGCAGTTCTAAAGAACCTCGATCCGGGATGCACCCCAAATCACAATTAAATCCCGAAATGACCGAAGTCCTGTTGGGATCCAGTTAACCGGTTAACCTTAACCATGCGTCAGATGTCAGATGGTCTGCAGACCGTGCACATACACATACACATACATTTGATCCCACATGGATCCATTTTCATCATACATCATCATATATCGTACATAGGATCCCATAGGGATCCATCATATAATCATTCATTCATACTTTCACATGCTATCATCATACAGTTCACCATTCATGCACATCATCAGATATTAACTAAGCGGTTCCAATCTGCACCCACTGGGATGCACCTATTGCACATCTTACAAGCAATCATAACGTCATTCTGAAACTTACACTCATCTTCTTAAGCGTACTTGCATAGACAGGTTAGACATACATACACATTCACACACATTCACATAGTCAACTTAGAATGCAAGACTTACTATACTGAGTCTCATGAAAGTAGGTACTCACCTGAGTAGTTTACTACGTACAGGTATCTGGTTTTGACTCCACTAACACGACAAGTTCACCTAGAAACGTCATTACTTACATTAATCATTCGCATAAGCGAGACACGACAAGATCAGGAACCCTTAAAGGAACCATAGACCAATAAACGAAGACTTAACAATCTTTGAGTCGTTTACAGAAAGACACCCCTTGCGGCCACAAGCACCAATGCTTGCGCCCCTAAGGGCATGCTTGCGCCCGCAAGAAAATCCGCTTGCGCCCGTAAGCACAACAAATCCGATAAAACTATCGGATTCCAACGCTTCCTGCGGATTCTGACACTTCCATCGTATTCCAACACTTTCAATCGGATTTCAATACTTCCTATCGTATTCCGACACTGCTTACGACCCCAAGTGTGGAGCCTTGCGCCCGCAAGCACTTTCGGATTTGTATTTAGTGTGTCAGATTTTGGCCTTCAATCTATCGGATTTAGGCTTCTTGTGGCCGCAAGGAAGGGTCTTGCGCCCGCAAGTAAACCTGTTCAAGAACAGGTCGGCCACAACATCCCTTGTTCCGACTGTTCTTCATTTAAACCTCAAAATTCAAGTTTCTAAATTATTTTCTTTACTCACAAATCATTGGGGACGTTCATAAGATTCCAAAAACAACCTTTTCATTAACTATAACCACTCACACATGATTTGGAACCAAAATCATTCATTTACCCATTTTATTCAATTTTCAAGAACTTCATCAAAACATCATTTTAATTCATCAATTGAGTTCCAATCAACTTATAATTGATATAGAAATCAACTAAAGTCAATTTCAGAACTCAAATTGAGGTTTAACTTGTTGACATCAAAAACCCACTTACTTACCAAATGAAGAACAAGGTGAAGAAGGTGATGAAGAGGATGATGACAATAACAAGAAGCCTTATCCACTTGAAATCAACTTGCACTAGGAACTTCAGAGTTTCTTCAAGACTTCAAGAAGTAGAGAGAAAAAGAGTTGTCTGTGTTTGTGTTTGAACACAAACACACAAACGTGGGTTTACATAGCTTAGAACGACCTTAGGTCTAAGCCTGTCAACAACGGGGTATTTTGTTCCCCTTTTTAACTTACAACTTGACCTACGATTACCCGTTTTAACTAATGGGGATACTTCTGGAATCCTTACTCAAAACCATTCACATATTAATCCTCTTATTTATATTACTACTACTTTTATATTGTAACACACAGTTACTTAAAACACATAATAATAGACACGCATACTTTACTACTATTTTACTCCACTCTCATACACGTATACACTTAAATACTACTAGGCCCAAATCGAGGATGTTACAAATCTACCTCCCTTAAGAGGATTCCGTCCTCGGAATCCACTCAATGATAATTAGGTAAGGGTATCTTGCCTTTATCACGTCCTCGATTTCCCACGTCGGGTTTGGACCTAAGCTGTGTTCTTACTTTACAAGGAATAGCTTGACTATCTTCTTACGCAGCTTCTTGACCTTCGTGTCAAGAATCTCTACAGGTTCTTCTTTAACGTCGTACTTGCATGAATAACACACGTTAAAGACGTCATGAATACAGACTAGTTCAGGCGGCAGCTCAAAAGTTACCGTCTGATCACTGACTTCACGCACGACTTTGAATGGGTCTATAGAATATGGACTTAGCTTCCCTCTTACGTCCAAAACGGATAACGTCTTTTCAAGGAAAAAAACCTTCAAGAACACACGATTGCCAACATCGAATGTAGTGGAACAACATTTGGGATCCGCATACATCTTCAGCTAGTCACGAACTGCTTTCATCTTTTCTAAGGTTACATCCACTTTATCATATATGATCCGGTCAATCGTAGGTTTAACGAACTGCTTCTAACCAGAGCCCAACCAACAGATTGGACTATGACAGCGGTTCTCACATAAAATCTCGTATTGTGGTATTCGAATACTGAAACAATCTGAATTATTATTATTAGCCAATTCAATCAATGGGAGATGAGAATCCCATGATCCACCAAATTCGAGTACCTACGCATGAGGTATATCTTCTAACGTCTAGATCGTACGTTCAGATTGGCCATCAGTCTGCAAATGATAAGCAGTGCTCAAATGAACACGAGTGCCAAGCTCACGCTGCAAACTTTGCCAGAACTAAAACAACAGAGAGTCAAAATCAAAACAATCAAACATGAAATACCGTGATACGACACAGTCTTATCAACATAAGACTGAATCAAATGAGTCAACCAAACAGACTCATTTGTGACTAAGAAACAAACATCAATTCCGGAACATCGAATCGTTGTAGATGACTATAATGTTGGAATCTGCCCACCGACACACGTAGGCCAGCATCACTGCCAATGAAGCGCGGGCCTATTGGGTCACACGCCAAGTTTCAATCTCGACAGCCTACTATAAGAAGAAAGAGTCAAAATGGTCAAATTCCAGTTGACCTGGGCTTCACGACCGTGAAGGACGCTCCACGGGTTTCCAAAATCATTTCAGGCTGTTTAGCCTTGTAGATTAAGCCCCATAATATCCTAATTCTTTTATATGTATGTGTTGGGTGGTTTTGGCATAAAATTGACACATGCATACATGTAAATTGTGTATATATGAATATGGATTTCAAAGTATTTGGAATCCTAATGCATATGTACAAGGTTTATTCTTGTGCCTTTAGTTTTTTAATAAACTTAATTGGGATAATGTTTTGTGCATGGTTTGGTGTGGCACACCATGCTTTGTGGTTCTATCATTTTTGTGAGCACCGGTTTGAGCCTAGACCTTTGTGTGGTTGTTTGGGTGCTTTATTTGTTGTTCTTTCATTTGGTGGTTTGTACCACATTTGGTTTGTAATAATTTATTTAATCCGGTTTGTAATAATTTATTTATTTGTGGCTTGCACGCCAAAGTATTTATTCTTTGTAATTGTATATTAGCTTAGAATAGATTGTGAGGTTTGCATGCCATTTCTCTTTAAATTATGTATGTAATGAGAAGAGAAGACCGGAGGCACCAACGGGAGTCTTGGGAGACGTCTTGGCTACATCGGATCCGGAGGCGCGGGATCGAGTGGGAGCACGCCACGAAGTCTTGGATTGTTTGTCCTTAGTAGACTTAGTTCCTCGGTAGGCTCACCAGGGAACACTTAGGTTAGCTCAAATCGGTTTTGTATGCGTGGTTGTGTAGTTTTATTTTTTCATTTTCTTGCGTGGTTGTAGGATCTTCGCATGCTAGAAAATCTTTTAAAAATAATAAAACTATATAGTTTTCCTTAATTGGTTAACAAACCCCGCTCGCTCATATGATTAACATACGAATATAAAGTGTTTATGTTCAATTCGTGAAAAATGCGTTTTGTCACTTATTTGTTAATCAAAACGAAAAGAGGTTTTTAACCGGAAAAACAAAAGTCCTGTTTTTCTTAAAAACGTAAATCACACGCCATCCAAAAGATGACACCACCCGAATCTAATGAAGCATGGGACAATTGTCGAGCTTAGCACGAGTTATTCCATGTGGACTTGTGTGGAAGGTTCGTGTGGCATCTTGAAATCTTTGGTTGTCAAGCTTAGCACGAGCCAATTATTGTCAAGGGCGTCATCGTGTATCTTGTTGGACGATTTGTAATTCCAATTTAATACGCCTTGATAATTGTCGTTCCTATACCGAGTTATCAAAGCGGCTTATTGAGGAATCGTTGTGGGAAGGGATCAAACATGCCAAAGCGGTGCTATGAGTACCGATGGATCCCGCAAGTGCCAAAGAGTTGTAATCACGGATTGCAATTGGTAAAGCGTTTACCGGCCTAAATACCTTCACGAAGTGATCCACGGTAAACCCGTCATGTAGTGAAGTTATGTTGGGTTCTTAGCCCTTGTTAAATTTAAGTGTTAAACTATTGGGTATTTATTTAACAAGGATTAAAATATGTCGAACTAACCTTTTGTGTGCTTTGCCTTCTTTTAGATGGCATCTACAAGCAACACCGCGACACATATTTCACTCCGTCCATTTTTGGAGAAAGAGAAACTCATAGGCGTAAACTTCATGGATTGGCTTAGGAAATTGAGAATTGTCTTGCGCCATGAAAGCAAGTTGTACGTCCTAGAGGAACCTCTTCCGGAGGCTCCTGCTACCACCGCTACGCGGGCCATTAAGGATGCTTATGAGAAGCGCCTTAAAGACACTAATGAGGTGACTTGCCTCATGTTGACGACCATGAGTTCCGAATTGCAAAGGCAATTCGAGGACGTTGGTGCGTTTGACATGATCTCGCAATTAAAGGAAATGTTCCAGCAGCAAGCGAGGCAAGAACTCTACGAGTGTGTCAAGGCCTTTGTAGGGTGTCGGATGCAGGAGGGCGGGAACGTGAGCTCCCACGTGCGTCGTATGAAGCAATATGTGGACCAGCTCGAGAGGTTGGGCTTTCCTATGGGGAAAGAGTTGGCTACGGAGATTATCCTCCAATCTTTGCCTCAAGCATATGGTCCGTTCATTGTGAACTACCATATTCATAATATGGATAAGTCCTTGATGGAGTTGCACGGCATGTTGAAGACCGCCGAGTCTAACATGGCCATGGCAAAGCCATCGACCTCCACACCCGTCCTAGCCATCCATGAGGGTGGTGCTAAGAGTAAGCGGCCCGCTTCAAGCTCCAAGGGCAAGGGAAAGGGGAAGGCGAAAGTGGCAACACCCAAGCCCAAACCACTCCCGGCGCCAGAGCCGAAGGGGAAGGAACCCGCTCCTATAGCCCCCTCACCGGCGTAGTTTCCCCAAGTACACGGAGGAGCTCAAGAGGCTTCGCGCCAAGGGACAAGGTGCCTCCGGTATGTATATGATTGAACTCCATAACACTTCTACTTCTAACGCTTGGGTCTTGGACACCGGGTGTGGTACTCACATAGTTAATAATGTGCAGGTACTAAGAAGAAGTAGGGACTTGGTTGATGGGGAGTTGGATCTCATCATGGGAAACAAGGCGGTTGTCCCGGTTGAGAAGATAGGGAGCGTGGACCTCGCCTTTCCATCTGGCTTATTTATTACTTTATTAAATGTATCTTATTCGCCCTGCGTGGCAAGAAACATTTTATCATTTTATGCGCTTGTTGACGATGGATTTAACTTTAATTTCTCTAATGGAATTATTTCATGCTTTAAGAATGATTTATTTTATTTTAAAACACATCCATGTCGTGGCATATATGAGACAAGCGTATGCTTGCAAAGTAATAGATAAATCATGAATGTTGGTTCTAAATCCAAATGTGATTTGGATAAGTTATCTTTATGGCATGGTCGTTTGGGCCACATAAACAAGAAACGCATCGCCAAGCTCCAAGCGGATGGGATCTTGGAATCATTTGACCATGGGTTGGGTGATGTATGCGAATCTTGCTTGTTGGGCAAAATGACCAAAGCACCCTTCACCGGCGTTTGTGAGAGGGGCAAAGACTTGTTGGATATCGTTCACACAGATGTGTGTGGTCCGTTCAAGTATGTCACTAGGGATAACTCAAGGTACTTCGTAACCTTTACCGATGATTTTAGTAGGTATGGGTATGTCTACTTGGTGAGACAAAAGTCGGAAACCTTTGAGGTTTTCAAGACTTTCAAAAACGAAGTTGAGAACCAATTGGGTAAACGAATTAAGATGCTCAGATCGGATCGTGGTGGTGAGTATCTAAGTTCGGAATTCCGTGACTATCTAAAAGATTGTGTAATTGTTTCGCAATTGACACCTCCTAGGACACCACAATTAAATGGTGTCGCCGAGAGGAGGAACCGGACATTATTGGATATGGTTCGGTGTATGATGAGTTGTACGTATGTACCCATTAGCTTTTGGGGCTATGCATTGGAAACGACCGTTAGAATCCTTAACCTCGTACCAACTAAGAAGGTCAAGAAGACACCCTTTGAGATGTGGCATGGAAAGGTTCCATCGCTTTCATATCTAAAGGTCTGGGGTTGTCCTGCCTACGTGAGACGTGAGGTGGAGGACAAATTGGAACCCCAAGCCGAGAGGTGTTTGTTCATTGGATATCCTGCCGGGTCTATGGGATATTTGTTCTACAAACTGTCTGAGAACAAGGTATTTGTTGCTCGGAGGGCCGTCTTCCTTGAAAGGGAGATGCTATCCAAAGACGCTAATGGGGGAAAGGTAGATCTTGTAGAGATTCAAGAACCTTCCAATGACCAACCTGAAGTTGGCACTAGTTCACAAGATGATTCTCAGCACGGCGCTGCTGGAGAACCTGACACGGATCCTTTACCTCTTAGAAGATCCGGTAGAAGTCGCAACGAGCTAGAGAGATATGGGTTTCTCATGTCTGAGGGCTGCGACCTAGTGGTGGATCATGATGAACCATCATCTTATCGGAATGCTGTGGTGGGCCCCGAGTCCGCTAGGTGGAAAGAGGCTATGGAGTTCGAGATGCAATCTATGTCGGATAACCAAGTCTAGGATTTGGTAGATCCGGTACCCGGGTGTAGACCCGTAGGGTGCAAATAGGTCTTTAAGAAAAATACCGGCATAGATGGAGAGGTAGACACCTTCAAAGCCCGACTGGTAGCGAAGGGTTTCACGCAAACTCATGGTGTAGACTATGATGAAACCTTTTCCCCGGTGGCTATGTTGAAGTCTATCTAGATACTCATGGCAATTGCCGCATTTCATGATTATGAGATTTGGCAAATGGATGTAAAAACCGCGTTCCTTAATGGGACACTTAGCGAGGAGGTCTATATGACTCAACCCGAGGGTTTTGTACATAGCAAGCATCCGGACAAAGTCTGCAAGCTTAAGAAGTCCATTTATGGACTGAAGCAAGCATCGCGTAGCTAGAACCTATGCTTTGATGAGAAAGTCAAAGAGTTTGGCTTTTCGAAAAGCAAGGATGAGCCGTGCGTATACGTCAGGGCTAGTGGGAGCATAGTTGTGTTCCTAGTCTTGTATGTCGATGACATACTCCTCATTGGGAACGATGTCCCGACCCTTCAAGGTGTAAAAACTTGGTTAGGGAATTGTTTTTCAATGAAGGATCTAGGAGATGCGACTTATATTCTTGGGATCAAAATCTAGAGAGATAAATCCAAGAAGCTTATTGGGCTTAGTCAAAGTACATGTGTTGACAAAGTCCTAAAGCGGTTTAGGATGGAAGACTCCAAGAAGGGGTTCATTCCAATGTCACATGGTTTGGTATTGAGTAAGACTCAATCCCCTAGTTCCCCAGAGGAACGGGAAGTAATGAAGCGAGTGCCATATGCTTCGGCTGTGGGCTCGATCATGTACGCTATGCTATGTAGAAGGCTTGATGTATCGTGTGCCTTGAGCATGACGAGTAGATATCAAGCCAACCCTGGCGAAGCTCATTGGATGGCGGTGAAGAGCATTCTCAAGTATCTTCGGAGGACTAAGGAGATGTTCTTGGTGTATGGAAGTAAGGAAGAGCTTAGAGTAAAGGGTTACTCTGATGCAAGCTTCCAAACCGATAGGGATGACTGCCGATCACAATCGGGGTTCGTGTTCCTATTAAACGGCAGTGCTATATCTTGGCGGAGCTCCAAGGAAGACACCATGGCCGATTCCACTACCGAGTCGGAATACATTGCAGCCAGTGAAGCTGCTAAGGAGGCCGTATGGATGAGAAAATTTCTGGTTGATCTGGGAGTGGTTCCAAGCATTAGCGACCCTGTTGAGATCTTCTGTGACAACGAGGGTGCCGTTGCTTTAGCAAAGGAACCGATGTCTCATCGACGCACGAGGCATACTCCGCAGAAATATCATTTTATCCGGGACGTGGTAAAAAATGGAGACATCGTCATCAGCAAAGTACACACGGATAGCAATTTGGCAGATCCGTTCACTAAACTGTTGTCGCAAGCCAAGCACGATGCCCACACACGTGCTTTTGGGATTAGATTTGCTAGTGACTTGGTTTGAGTTGTATATTGGTTATTGTATTCGATGTTTTTACTATGTTATTGGGAACATTAAGCAATATTGTATTTTTGAATGTATTGATTATTAAATGGAGATTTAATGATACGCGTGTAGCGAATACTTTCTTTAAATCATTATTGTGTTCCAACTTTGCATGTTTTATCACTTCCTTGAATGTTTTACATTCTAAACAGTCCATGATCGGTCATTCTTCAAGGACGGAAGTATGAATGAAGATCGAGGGAAATGATTGGTCATAGTGTTCAATAGGGATTGAATACAAGGGACGCAATATTTCGACAATACTTGAAAAGAGTTTCAAGTGATTGGACGACCCACACCTGATCTTACTTCATGGTACATGTCAAGAGTAAATCAGGATGATAATATCTTTTATCCTTAGACCGGAGATGCATGTGTTTCACTATTTTAGTTTGCTTTATTCTGACTGCTTTCAAACGTAGTCCATAACTGGCTATTATAAAGGAGGTATTTGGGTAAACTATTGCCATTGTATTGGAGGCAATGTAGTCGAAGGAATTTGTTCCTCTGTAAAGAGAGATATCCCTGGGCCCCTCGATGATTGGGCGCTGACACCAAAATTGCATGTCCATGCTCGAGTTTGCAATGATTGTTGATCAGTTGCAACTCACCTTTTGGTAACCACCAATCTTGATCGAGAAACATAATCTTGAACGATCGGAGAATGACTTTGTACCATGTCTCGTGTTCACTTGGATATCGCGAACAATAAGATAATTGATCACTTATCTATAGAACCATATCAAACTCTTTTAGTTTATCATGGTACTTGTCAGGGATGACATACCCCATGTTTAGTTGGGGGCAGGGATCCCTTGCTAGAGGCCGCTCCCTGTCTGTGGTGCCCATGGATACGGTGTGTCATGTGCAAGTGGGAGTTTGTTGGAATCTGCCCACCGACACACGTAGGCCAGCATCACTGCCAATGAAGCGCGGGCCTATTGGGTCACACGCCAAGTTTCAATCTCGACAGCCTTCTATAAGAAGAAAGAGTCAAAATGGTCAAATTTCAGTTGACCTAGGCTTCACGACCGTGAAGGATGCTCCACGGGTCGTGAAGCAGCTTGTGTCCACGAGTCCTGTCGTGGGCCGCATGGTTCGTGAAACCCTAGGGCTTCACGACCTTACCCGGCCCGTGAAGGAGGTCGTGAAGGCACAACCCTCACGATTCTTGCACAGCGCGGAACGGCTCGTGGAGGATTAATGGCCGGTCGTGGCGCATTTATCCTTCACGGCCCGTGAGATCCCGTGAAGAAGTCGTGAAGGCAGAAATCTAAGTGACTTGAATTTGGTTGGAACATTTTGTTGGTCCAATGAATGAGTGCCAATTAGCACGACTCTGGACTCTAAAGAACAGATGATATCTCTTTATAAGGGGCATTGTTTGTTCATTCAACACTCTTGGAAAAATTGTGCAAGCATACTTCATTTGTGAGTTCATACTAGTGAGAGTGAGCACAAGCAAGAGGTCAAGGTTGTGCACAAGTGATTTCAAGGCTGTTCCAGAAGAGATCCATCAAGTGTTGGTGGTGCTTCGGTTTGCTAGTACAAAGAGGTTGAAGGTTTCTTGGTGTGGACTTGCATTAGGGCTTGGAGCCTTTTGTTTCAAGCTTACATCCCAAATCCGATTTGTTCCAGCCAAGTATCAAAGTCTTCGAGGGTATGATTTGATCTCCTTCTTCTCTTTGTTCTTATTTTTCGTTGCATGCATGTTCTTGCAAGTTTTCACCACCATTGGGAAATCATGGGAGCATTTTGTGTGTTTTTGTTGCTTCCGTTACGTGCTTTGATCCCCATGGATTCCCAACATATAAGGCCTCGGGTATTCATCTCGACTTGCATGTATATCTGACATCATTGTGATCTTCATAAATCTAACTCCCGTTGACGGTCCTCTATGGCTTAAGGCACTTGTTACAACACTGACTTCACCAGGGAGGTAATGGATTCTACAATAGATAGTAAAGTCTACCGAACCCTCAAGCAAGGTGAGGATCGGAGTTTCACATAACAATCGTTTCAAGGTTTAAAAGGACTCCTCCTGAGCTTCCGACCATACAACAGATACCTCTTTACGAGTCAGTTTAGCCAACAAACCCACAAAATTCAAGAAATTGAGGATGAACCGCCGATAGTAGTCAGCTAAGGCAAGGAAACTTTTAATTTCAAAAGTTCGAGGAACTCCCTAATTCATCACAGCTTCTATCTTAGCTAGATCTACTTGACACACTCCTTACAAATAATATGACCAAGGAAATACATTTCCCTTAGCCATGACTCACACTTAGACATCTTGGCGTACAATTTTTCTCATTTAAGAACTTCGAGAACATATCAAAGATGGAGCTCTAGCCACCGCAGTAGCTCCCAGAACAACTTAATCTTACAAGTGACATTACTGACGAGAGGTAAAGCTGGCAGTTCTTCAGGAAACACATCAGGGTAATCAAACACTACTTTGATATGTTGAACTGGTCGTTTCTCTATATTGGCATCAATAAATATGCGAAGCAAAAGTCACAACTCTTGAAACAGACTTTTAGGTTTTTAACAATGGAGATAACAGGAATACCAGACTCCTGACATTCTCCACAAGCTATAACATAAGATTAATCAGAAAGAGGAATCTTAATCATCTTTTTCTTTGGGAACGGAGAATCTCAGCATTACGACTGCTGAGGTAATCCATCCAAATGACAACATCAAAGCCCAGAATAGGCATAACAAAGAATGAGATAGGGAAACTATTTCCCTTGACATCAAAAACAACTTTTGAAGTTTTCTCCGTAACAAAATCTATCTTACCGTTAACAACCTTCATATTAAGCGAATTAACCAACTTGGAAACAGGTAATTTCAACCTTTACAATAACAAAACAGAGACAAAGGAGTATGTAGCTCCAGAGTCAAACAACACAAAAACAGAATTACAGCTAACAAGAAATGCACTCAGAATAATGTCCCCCGTTGCTTTCACCTCCTCCGTCATCGTCTAGTAGAATGCCTTCCCTTTATCACGAGATGCATTATCTTGCTTTTGCCTTTGCGAAGGCCCACCAGTTTCAGGACGCTGTCTATTAGGACAATCAATCCTCTTGTGACCGGGCTTGCAATATTGATAACAAACAGCTTCCTGGTAAACACATTCGATATTTTCATGACCTATCCGTCCGCATCTCCAACATCTTCTAGTGGCTTTGGAGCATTCACCTGAACGGTAGGTACGACACTGGGAACACCAAAGGTTGTCCGATATTGGTTTCTTAGAAATATTAGTTTTACCACCTCCAGAGGTCTTCCTTTGTGAAGGACCCAATTTCTGTAATATCTGAAACTTCCTTTTACCGCCCTTGCTAGTAACTTCATCCCTGCACTGTACATTAATCACGGGGTTATTACTCCCCTTGATTATCAGAGGCTTACTTGACAAGAACTTCTAAGACGAATCCGTCTTGCGCGTTTCATCTAACATGGTATGCAACAAGAACTCCTTGGCTAACCGAAGCTCTTCCTCCAGACCATGTATATAAGTTACCTGATCTAACTCAGATCTATCACTTTCAGCACTACACTGAAAATGTTCATTTTTAGGTTGATGAGGCACATGTGAAGAAGCCACATCTTCCATATCTTTCAGAGCTTGCTCTGTATTGCCACGTTCGGCAGACATCTTTTCTAACTTTCTATATGACAGAGAAAGAGTAGTTAATACTCTATCTCACTTACTTACATACTAACAAGTCAGCGTACAAATAGCATACATATGACACTCTCACTCAATCCCCCAATAGGAACACTTCCTTATGGTCGGGCCCGAGTTTGAGATCGAATACTCTTACAAGTACTCAATTCACTCAAACTTAGGCTCTGATACCTAATTGTAACACCGCTTCTGAAAACAGTTACTTTCCTAATAACTCAGGTTTTTACTAGCGGAAAATTTTCTTTTAATATTAACAAACGGTTAATTACATCATCTTTGTTTTCAAAACATTCGTTGGTGTTACCTAACATACAAGAACCGACCATAATGTATCCTCCACTACAACATACAAATATAAAGTGTTCCAACCCACAAGGGGCATTTACATCAAAGAGTCACCCACCTCACTAGGCCAACTAGTCCTTACCTGAAAAGGGAAATCATAACACCATTAGCTAACACTTAGTTAGTGAGTACTTACATAACATAAGCATCAATACAGTGAGTCATGCAGCATATACATCATAACAATCATATCATACATATCATATCATACATATCGTACTTAAGCAAGCATTGCTAGCTTAGCACATAGCGGTGTGCTGAAAAGATCAGTAAGAGTCATATCTTGTAGGGGATTCTGTCCTGCTCAATAACTTAGACCGGAGGATCAGACACAACCATCCGCCCTGGTGAGGGAGCATAAAGCAGTCCACCAAGCATCGTTCACGGAGCCAAAGACTCCTCAAGTAATCCAGCCGTTATCCAGCCGATTACCACTCACGTTAAGGCACAGCGGTTCTGTAGAACCTCGATCCGGGATGCACCCCGAATCACCGTTAAATCCCGAAATGACCGAAGTCCTGTTGGGATCCAGCTAACCGGCTGACCTTAACCATTCGTCAGATGTCAAATGTCAGATGTCAGATGGTCTGCAGACCGTGCACATACACATATACATACATTTGATCCCACAAGGATCCATTTTCATCATACATCAACATATATCGTACATAGGATCCCATAGGGATCTATCATATACTCATTCATTCATACTTTCACATGCTATCATCATACAGTTCACCATTCATGCACATCATCAGATATTAACTAAGCGGTTCCAATCTGGAGCCGCTGGCATGCACCTATTACACATCTTACAAGCAATCATAACGTCATTCAGAAACTTACACTCATCTTCTTAAGCATACCTACATAGACAGGTTAGACATACATACACATTCACACAGTCAACTTAGCATGCAAGACTTACTCTACTGAGTCTCATGAAAGTAGGTACTCACCTGAGTAGTTTACTACGTACAGGTATCTTGTTTTGACTCCACTAACACGACAAGTTCACCTAGAAATGTAATTACTTACATTAATCATTCGCATAAAAGAGACACGACAAGATTACAAACCCTTAAAGGAACCATAGACCAATAAACAAATACTTAACAATCTTTGAGTCGTTTACAGAAAGACACCCCTTGCGGTCGCAAGCACCAATGCTTGCGCCCGCAAGCAAATCTTCTTTCGCCCGTAAACACAACAAATTCGATAAAACTATCGGATTCCGACACTTCTTGCGGATTCCAACACTTCCATCGGATTCCCACACTTCAATCGGATTTCAATACTTCCTATCGGATTCCGACACTGCTTACGGCCGCAAGTGTGGGGCCTTGCGCCCGCAAGCACTATCGGATTTGTACTTAGTGTGTCGGATTTTGACCTTCAATCTATCGGATTTATGCTTCTTGCGGTTGCAAGGAAGGGCTCTGCGCCCGCAAGTAAACCTGTTCAAGAACAAGTCGGCCACAGCATCCCCTGTTCCGACTGTTCTTCATTTAAACCTCAAAATTCAAGTTTTTAAATTATTTTCATTACTCACAAATCATTGGGGACGTTCATATGATTCCAAAAATAACCTTTTCATTAACTATAACCACTCACACATGATTTGGAACCAAAATCATTCATTTTACCCATTTTATTCAATTTTCAAGAACTTCATCAAAACATCATTTTAATTCATCAATTGAGTTCGAATCAATTTATAATTGATATAGAAATCAACTAAAGTCAATTTCAGAACTCAACTTGAGGTTTAACTCGTTGACATCAAAAACCCACTTACTTACCAAATGATGAACAAGGTGAAGAAGGTGATGAAGAGGATGATGACAATAACAAGAAGCTTTATCCACTTGAAATCAGCTTGCACTAGGAACTTCAGAGATTTCTTCAAGAGTTCAAGAAGTAGAGAGAAAAATATTTGTCTGTTTTTGTGTTTGAACACAAACACACAAACGTGGGATTACTTAGCTTAGACCGACCTTGGGTCTAAGCCTATCAACAAGGAGGTATTTTGTTCCCCTTTTTAACTTACAACTTGACCTACGATTACCCGTTTTAACTAACAGGGATATTTCTGGAATCCTTACTCAAAACCATTCACATATTAATCCTCTTATTTATATTACTACTACTTTTATATTTTAACACACAATTACTTAAAACACATAAAAATTAAACACATAATAATAGACGTACATACTTTACTACTATTTTACTCGACTTTCATACACCTTTACACTTAAATACTACTAGGCCCAAATCGAGGATGTTACATCAATGGCTCTGTGAAATGGAGCAAACGTTCGAATCTTGTGAATGTGAACTAGAGTATTGCATGAAATACGTAGTACGTATGTTGAAAGGTCGCGCCATTTTCTGGTGGGACACTGTGAAGACCTCGGTTAGCAAAGAGGTATTGGGAAGAGAATTTAAGAATCTCCAGAAAGGAGATAAACCGATGGAAGATCTTATCACTGCTTTCACTAATAAGATGAGATTTGTTCCGTACCTGATACCGGACGAGACCACAAAGATAAGACGGTTTGTGGCAACCTTGCCACTGGAATTTCGCGCCCATGTGCGGGCAGCTCCAACTCTGGATCAGGCATTTGAAGTGCCCCGACAAATGAAAGGTGATCGAATACAAGAAAGGGGAGAATTTGCTAGTGGGAGTAACAAAAGAAAGTTTCAGCCATCTCTTAAATCGGGTCCTTCAAAAGGGCAATCCTCCGGAGGTGGAAAGACTGATACTTCTAAGAAACCAAGACTTGACAGAAACAAAGACCTGAAAATCCTTGGTATTCTTCGTGTCGTACCTATCATGCTAGGGAGTGTTCTGCAACAACTAGAAGATGCAAGGCATTTGGTGAGCGAGTGCCGATATAAAGAAGATGTGTGTTACCGGTGTCACAAGCCTGGTCACAAGATGATGGATTTTCCCGATAGACAGAGTTCAGGAGCAGGTGGGTCTTCTAGAGGGCAGAAGAAAGATGGTGTACCTCGTGCTAAAAGGGGGGGGCATTTCAGATGACGGCTGAGGAGGCAAAGGCAGCAGGGGATGTCATCACTGGTACATTCCTTATCAATTATATTCCTACATGTGTGTTATTCGATTCTGGAGTAACATATTCTTTTGTCTCTGAGGCTTGTCACAAAAAACTTCAATTGCCTGTTGTTCCGTTAGATGAGCCACTTAACGTAGAGGTTGCTGATGGTAAGGTAGTCTCGGTTACCGAGAAAGTCCCTATCGCCGTTATTTATATTGAAGAGTAGTATCCCAGTCTCGTTCTTCATAATGCCTATTGCGGGCTTTGATGTAGTAATTGGAATGGATTGGCTCAACAAGCGTGATGCTGAGATTCTCTGTTCCAAAAAGATGATTAAGATTCCTCTTGCTGATGGATCTTATGCTGTAGCTCGAGGAGAGCGGCGGGAGTCTGATATTCCTGTTATCTCCGTTATCAAAGCCCAAAACTCTATTTCCAAAGGTTGTGGCTCTTACTTAGCATATATTATTGATGCTATGATGGAAAAACGACCTATTCGAAACCTCAGGGTAGTATCTGATTATCCTGAAGTATTTCCTGAAGAACTGCTAGGTTTACCTCCGGTCAGAAACGTCAAGTATAAGATTGAGCTTATTCCTGGAGCTACACCTGTAGCTAGATCTCCGTATCGTCTCGCTCCTTCTGAAATTCGCGAGATGATGACTCAAATTCAGGAGTTACTTGAGAAGGGTTTCATCCGTCCGAGTTCCTTGCCTTCGGGAGCTCCTGTGTTATTCGTTGTTGGTCCCACAGAGGGTAAACAAGCAACCAATATAGTCTAAAAAGGGGGTTGAATCCACTTTAAAACAATTAACCAAATTAATCAAATTTATATTCACTAATCAAACAGAATGATTACAAACTTACTTTCTAATCAAATCAATAGGATGATTTGATGTTACACTGATTATAAACTCAACTCTCTTTAAGCACTCTTGTATCACAAACTAATTAATGATCGAACTTCTTGTTAAAACCGATTAACAAGAACTCTCGAAAACTCTCTCGAACTTTGAACTCACAAAGTTATCGCAACACACGCGTATCAAGTATGACGAACACACGTACGTTTTGCAACTTGTGCAGAACTCACTATTCGGTATTTGTGTGTATTGAATACCATAAGAAGGTTTATACTTATACTTGATATATCTACGAACAAATCGCAGTTTAAAGATAGAACTTATATTTTCTTTAAAACCGTAACAAACTCCTTAATTAGAACATATCTAACTAATTTCGTTTGAGATCCCTATCTAACTAATAGATAGTATAAATTAGCTTAAGATATCCTAATTTAAATGCCGTAGATATTGAGAGTTTATAACAAAATTTAGAACTTACTTAAATTCTTGAACTGACTTCTGGCGTTGAGCTGACTCACTCAATCTTGATGTTATCAAGCCGAGTTCTTGAGTTCTTGGATCTCCAAATGTCTTCATTCTTGAAATCTATCTCGGCTTAGAGGTCACTAAGCCATCTAGTACTTACATAGAAAACTCTATATCTGTTTATACACTGACTACTCAGCGTAAGCTGACTAGTCAGTCTATAACAGACTTACATAATTCCTAACATTTAACCTATCATCTATACATAGCTATTGTTTGTCTCATCAAATCTAACTATTCTAAACATAGGACTAACAATCTCCCCCTATTTGATGATGACAATATATTGAATCAAAGTAAGTATAGGTTAACAGGATTATGTTGAACTACTTTGGAACTGACCAAAGTTAATTCTTTAAATAAGTATTGAATTGATCTATACCTATTCATCATTTCCTGAACTTTCAAGATTTTAGGTTACAAATCTATTCTAAGACTTGTATTCTAAGTATTTGAACATACAATTACTCAGATACTGAACTTATCAGAATTAATTTAAGTTCTGAACTTACAAAACTTGTACTACTGAACTTATCAGTTTGTATTTGAACATATCAATAGTCAGCTTAAACTTACAAAGCTGTTTATTCAAACTCATCAAACAGTTGGACATATCAAATAGTTGAACATATCAAACTTAACTTTTCATTAATGAACATATCATTTACATTTAGCTTGATCATTTTGATCAGCTTATGCACACTTAGTGCTTACAAAACTATAGAACTAATCTATTTAATCAATAGGATCTCCAGCTTCTAACCACATATCAAAGCACTTAAGCTCCTAGATAGCTGCTTCATTGATAGCACTCATAAAAGTTTCTTCACCATCTTGATATTCCTTTATTTCATCTCTTCTTGATCTGATTGCTCTGTTTATTTGATATCTGAATGGTGTGACTTGAGTCATCACATAGAATTCTCAAATACAGAATTTGCTCCAAGCTAGCCAAATATATACTAGCTTCCTCCAAGAAACATTGATTTCCTTCAATATCTATGTACATGAAGCCTGATAGGGGTTGATCAATATAAGTATTCTCATTGACCTCGACACCCTTGGGAACTTGTAGGCTGAGAACTCTGTTCTTCCTTTGCCTAGCTGCTCTTTCTCTTGCAGCTTTATTACGATTTAAGACGACATCAAATTCAGCTGTTGGAATTTCTCCAAGCTGATCAATCCTATGAAAAATTCTTTTAAGCTCTTGAATGACCTCTTGTTTAATCTGGCTTTGTTTCATTCTTTTAACATTCAAGGCCACTGTCTTCCATTCAGAGAATCCCAACATATATAATCTTCTCATATCTAGCCCCACTTCAGCTTTGTTTTTCAACACAAAGTTGATTATTACCGGCTCCCCTTTTCTGCTTAACATTAAACTTTCAATTTCATGACCAAAATATTTTCTTTTGTAGCAGTATCTTGGATCATCATCAGTGTATGGAATTGGATCAGCTCTTGGTCCAGAATAATTAGCTTCAGCTTTAGCCTGTTCTCTTTGCATCTTAGCTTGCCTTTGCTGCTCTCTCATTTCTTCCACTGTCATACCCGGTTCCTTGGCCATTTCTTGTAACATTGCTCAGCAAGCATGTCACTGGCTTTCTGTGCTGCATCAGCTTCATCACTTGAGTCAGATTCATATGCAATGAGTTGAGACTGACCTTGTTGCTCTGGCTCAGGTTTAGCAATGATGACTTTTCTTCTATTTGCTAGAGACACGGCACTTATTCTTTTCTTTCTTTTTACAGTCTCAAACACCTTGCCTTTCCCTTTATCCATTTGTGAAGGTGGAACAAACTCAGCTTTAACAAACTTTGGTAGCTCAGTGTGAGGGAAATTGGTAGGAACAGCTTGAGGTATTTCTTCATATAGAGTTTCTGGTTGAGCTAATTGGACTAACGGAGCTATGAGTGTTTGAACTACTGGAGCTTGTTGTTGTTGTTGAGAAGACTGATCTACAGTGCTCATGAACTGATCATGAGCTTCTTCTTCGATTTGCACTTCCTCTGTATGCTCCCCCTCAACCACATCATCACTTTTCTTTGATTCTTCCTCCCCCTTTTTGTCATCATCAATAGGGAGGGTCTAAATTTAAGCACAATGCTTTCCAAGTTGGCCATAGAGGTAGAAAGATCAGTCAGCTTACGCATCAACTTGGCTTTATCACTCTTCCTCTTCTTGTGCAAGAGCTCAAACTGAGTTTGTAAATACTCCATAATGGCTTGGGCATCATTTGCCATTAGCTTGGCTCCTCTGAGCATTGTTTAATCTCAAAGTCCTCCTGTGAAAGGATGAATTTCCACTGTAGGAGAGGCTCTTGAGTGTTCCTCATTAGGTGAGAATGTGGTCCCCATATCCAAAGGTTGGCGCTGACCAATGGAATCTAGGGGGCCAGATTGGGGACCCTGTAAACCTTCCTGGTGTATGGAAGTTTCATTGACAGGTCGTGGTAGAGTGTGTAAGAATGGAAGAGAAGAAGAATGACCAATGTCGTGAACTTTAGTGGTAGGGTAGGCTGGGTTGAGTGGTGAGGAGGGGGGTAGTTGACCCTGGGGAGAGGTCATATGTTCAATGTTACCTTCATGTGTTTGTGAAGGCACAGAAATAGGTTCTCCCATGGCTAGAATAGGTATGGGCTGAGTAGACACCACACCCGGCTTAGGCTGACTGAGTGAAGAAAGCCTTGAGGTTGGCACCTTAAGAGAAGGTGTCTCCCCCTCAGCTCCTACCGCTGGAGGTGTCAGTGTGACATTAGCTCCATGGTCCTTTTTAGGTGAAGGACTACCTTTGGGAGTTTTGCGAGTGTAGGTTTGGGATATATCCTTGGTAGCAGTGGGCTGACCAAGGTTGGTTGTAGAGTGGAGAGTATATGGAGATATTTGTGGTGGGGGAGAGGGGTTAGACTTAGATGGGCTTGACTAAGTCTAATCTCCCTGTATATATGAGATGGAGAAATTCGAGAGAAAGAAGGAGATGAAGGAAGAGAGGTTATACCTTTGAGGTTCAACTTTAGAGGACTCAGCCTCAGAATCACTGACTCCTTCTGCTTCCTCCTTATCATTTTCACTCCCCGTAGCTTCACTTGACTCTGGAGTCGGAAGCTGTGCATACACCCTCATCATGCTCATTCTATATTGATTAGACATTATCTTAGAGAACCAATCACATAGACCTTGGTTTGTTGAACCAAAGATAATATCATCCACATAGATTTGAACCAGAATGACATGTCCTCTGCTCTTTCTTATAAATAGAGTTTTGTCAATACTTCCTCTAATAAAATCATTTGAAAGCAGATAGGCAGACAGTGTATCATATCATGCTCTTGGAGCTTGCTTGAGTCCATACAGAGCCTTGTCTAACTTATAGACATAATCTGGATGTTTAGGATCACCAAAACTAGGGGGTTGTTTCACATAGACTTTCTCCTGCAGTGATCCATTTAGGAAAGCACTTTTAACATCCATTTGATACACTTTAAAATTTTTGAAGGCTGTATAGGCTAGAAACAATCTTATAGCTTCAATCCTTGCAACAGGGGCAAAGGTCTCATCATAGTCAATACCTTCTTCTTGTCGATACTCCTGAGCTACTAGCCTTTCCTTATTTTTGATCACTACTCCATCCTTGTCCATTTTGTTTCTATAGACCTACTTAGTGCCTATAATTGTTTTTCCTTTGGGAGCAGGGACAACGTTCCAGAACTTATTTCTTTGAAATTCTGTCAGCTCCTCTTGCATAGATTCAATCCAATCTTCATCCGTTAGAGCCTCTTTAGTCTTCTTTGGTTCCATTTGAGATAGAAAAATAGAGTAGGCAACATAGTTTGCAGTTACCTTTGATCTAGTTAACACACCATCTTCAATGTTACCAATAATATCATCAAGAGGATGATCTTTTAATACTTTGAAGGTTGTAGTAGGAGACTGTGGTTATGAGTCTGAATCTGAGCAGTGTGTCTCAGGCTGAATAGGACTTACTTCTTCAGTTTGGGTGGGAATTGAGAAATCACTTAGATTTTCAATCTGACTTGTACCTGATGATTCACCTAGATTCTCAGGCTGAGTATCTTCAATATTGATAGTTTCTTTTGATGATGCAAGTTTGTCAGATTTACCACCATCCTCATCATCAGAATCATCCATAGCATACATGGGATTCGATGTGAGATCTTCTTTGCTTCTTTCAAGCTCACTCAGACTAACCGGGTCAGCTTGAGCTTTGTCAGATTTATCAATACTTGTCTCATCAAACGTAACATGTACTGACTCTTCAATTACTTTTCTTTTAAGATTATAGACTTTGTAAGCTTTTGAAATTGAAGAATATCCAACAAATAGACCTTGATCAGCTTTAGGTTCCAACTTATGGAGCTGATCTCTTTGGTTTAGCACATAGCATATTGAACCAAAGATATGGAAGTATCCAATATTAGGTTTTATGCCATTATACATCTCATAAGGTGTTTTACCATGTCTTTTAACTATCATAGATCTATTCTGTGTGTAGCAAGTTGTATTTACAGCTTCTGCCCAAAAACTGAGCTTGAGCTTTGCTTCACATAACATGGTTCTGGCAGCTTCAATTAAAGTTCTATTTCTCCTTTCAGCAACTCCATTTTGTTGTGGAGTTCTTACAGATGAGAAATTCTGGATAATTCCCTTCTCAACATAAATTGTTCCCGCATGCTTTCTGAAGGTGACTTCATAATCCTCATCACACAATTGACTGATACTTATCAGATTGTGTTTAAGGCCTTCAACATATGCTACCTTTTTGAAAGTGACTGTTCCAGCAGTTATCTTTCCAAAACCTTTAGTCCTTCCTTGAGAATTATCCCCAAATGTCACCTTGGGTCCTTCATTGTCTTGGAATTCATTTAGAATCCCTTTGCTTCCTGTCATGTGCCTTGAGCATCCACTGTCTAAGTACCACTTGTAGGAGCCCTACACATGATCAACTAAACACATTAGTTTCTTTTAGGAACCCA
Source organism: Dittrichia graveolens (assembly GCA_038502395.1). NCBI lineage: Eukaryota > Viridiplantae > Streptophyta > Magnoliopsida > Asterales > Asteraceae > Dittrichia > Dittrichia graveolens. The sequence continues at coordinate 55,939,748 of JARJIL010000009.1, read as the reverse complement.
CTGTTTGATGGGTTCTGAGGATGAGCACTTAGCTAATCCTTTAGATTCTGACTGATCAGCTTGAACAGATTCTGAGTCTGTTTTAGACTGATCATCCTTTATTTTTCAGGCCTTAGATTGGCACTTACACAATCCTTGGCTTCATGACCTCTGTCACCACACTTATAGCATTTTCTTCTAAAGATAGGTGTTTGGGTGACTTCTTTGAGTTTTCCAACATTAAATTTGGAATCAGTTTTAGGATCATAAGATGTGGATAACCTTTCAATCTTTTTAGACAGTTTATCTACTTGATTTTCTCTGACTTTGGACTTACCTTTGTTAGCTTTATGGTTACCCTTATTTGGTGAAGTTTGACTTACAGACAACTTCCTGTTCTTAGACATCCTTTCATATTTGACTTGAGAGTTATGTCTCTTTGAGTTGATATGAGTTATTCTGTCAAAAATAGTTGTCCTCACAGGATTGTAATCCAATCTTTTGAAAACTGACTTACAGTTTTTGTTGGATCTAAAACACTCATATTGATGGTTTGTATGAATAACCTGGGGGCTTTGGGTTGGTCTCACAAACTTATTGGTTTTGACCTGTTTTCCATCCGTGTTTCTTAAAAATGTGTTTGGAAGTATATCATCAGATTCCACATTTTTATCTTCAAGACTCACTTATTCTTTGTTGACTTCATCAGCAGCAGCCCTATAATCTCCCCCTAGCACTGCTTTTACTTGATTTGGTATCTGCTGGTTGATACATTTTTCTGCTTCCCTTGATGACTTACACCAAGATTCACAGATCTTTCTTAGATTGTCATCTTGTTCTTTTGATTTTTGTAATTCTTCACTTAGAAGTTTGTTTATGTGAAGCTGACACTCATAATCACTTTGAATCTTTTTACTAGCATTTATGAGAGTTTCAGAGTGTTTAAGTTCATCTTTTAATTTTGAAATTTTAGTTTTCAAATTAGATCGAACTGTGAGAGAGGTTTTGAAGTCATTCAACAAATAGTTGAACATTAAACATTTTATTCATCAGTGTAAGAACTGAAGTTATTTACCTTATACATTGAGGCAGGATCCCAGTTGTTGGTTTGCTTTCTCAGCTTAGCCGCTTCTGCTAGATCCTCATCAAAGGAACTTTCTTCTAACTCATAATCAACTTGTTCCTCTTCATCCTCAATGGCTATCAAACACCTATTTGGCTCATCATCATCTGAAGTAGATGATTCAGTATCCCAAGTCTCAGCAAGAACAACTTTGGTGTTTTCATCTAGCTTGGCTTTGAGTCTCTGATATTTCTTTTTATATTTATCAGCTCTATATGCATTCTTGTCAGCCCCTGAAGCTGATTCTCCCTTCTTAGCTCTGCACTCAGTAGCTATGTGTCATATCTTCCGACAATTATAGCACTTAGCTTTCTTAGGATCAAAAGTAGACTTACCGCTTTTGCTTTTGTCAGATTGACCCCTTCCTCTTCTGAACTTTCTAAAATTTCTTGCTAACATTGCCTTTGTTCAGTAAGAGCATCCATCTCTTCATCATCTGAGTCTGAATTAGAACTTACCTCCTCATATTCAGATTCAGAGTCAGTCTCAGCTTGAGACTTTCTAGATCCCTTCCTCTTCTTTTCTACAATCAATGCAGATCCAACACTATTGATAGATTCTTTTAGTTGTTGCTGGGCCACTTTCTTCTATTCCAAGATCTGTTCATGATTTAAAAGAAAACCATAGATAGATCTGAGATCATATTTCCCTAAGGTCCCTCCAGAATGAAGAGCAATGGTAATCTCATTGAATTGTTCTGGTAACACATCCAAGAACTTGAGTACCAACTCATTTTCATCTTTCTTGACACCTACCAAGAGCAGATCATTTATCAAGCATTGAAATCTGGTAAACAGATCGGCCAGAGTTTCATTCTTTTTAGCAAAGAAAGTCTCATAAGAACGACTCAGATTTGTCTTCTTATGTTGGTTGACCAGGTCAGTGCCTTCATAAGTGACACTAAGAGTATCACACATCTCTTTTGCAATTTGGCACCCAACCACAGTATGCAGGAGAGGATTTGTCAAAGCATTTGCTATAATGCTTTGTGCCTTATCATCGAGATTGAATAGTTTGCGATCTTTCTCAGTCCAAGATGCTTCAGGTTTGGGAGTCTCTCTAGAGGGAACAGACTTGTCAGTGGTAGTAATATGGATCATGGGTATGATTGGTCCGTCTTGAATCACGATACTCATCCTGTGATCCACTGACATCAAATATAGCATGGCTCTGAACTTCCACATAGGATAGTCATTACCATCAAAAATAGGACACCCTTTCGCCGCCACTGTTGGAATAGGATTTGGTTGCTTGTTTGTAAACATCTTGACCTCTTGTAAGCGGATATTAATCTTTAGATAATGAAGAAACTTGCTCTGATACAAGTTATTGGTCCCATAGAGGGTAAACAAGCAACCGATATAGTATAGAAGGGGGGGTTGAATACACTTTAAAACAATTAACCAAATTAATCAAATGTATATTCACTAATCAAACAGAATGATTACAAACTTACTTTCTAATCAAATCAACAAGATGATTTGATGTTACACTGATTATAAACTCAACTCTCTCTAAACACTCTTGTATCACAAACTAATTGATGATCGAACTTCTTGTTAAAACTGATTAACAAGAATACTTGAAAACTCTCTCGAACTTTGAACTCACTAAGTTATCGCAACACACGCGTATCAAGTATGATGAACACACGTACGTTTTACAACTTATGCAGAACTCTCTGTTCGGTATCTGTGTGTATTGAAAACGATAAGAAGGTTTATACATATAATTGATATATCTACGAACAAATCGCAGTTTAAAGATAGAACTTATCTTTTCTTTAAAACTATAACAAACTCCTTAATTAGAACATATCTAACTAATTTCGTTAGAGATCTCTATCTAACTAATAGATAGTTTAAATTAGGTTCAGATATCCTAATTTAAATGCCGTAGATATTGAGAGTTTATAACAGAATTTAGAACTTACTTAAGTTATTGAACTGACTTCTGGCGCTTAGCTAACTCACTCAGTCTTGATGTTATCAAGCTGAGTTCTTGGATCTTCAAATCTTCAAGTCTTCATTCTTGAAATATATCTCAGCTTAGAAGTCACTGAGCTATCTAGTACTTACATAGAAAACTCTATATCTGTTTATACGCTGACTACTCAGCCTAAGCTGACTAGTTAGTCTATAACAGACTTACATAATTCCTCACATTTAACCTATCATCTATACATAGCTATTATTTGTCTCATAAAATCTAACTATTCTAAACATGGGACTAACATTCGTTAAGAAGAAGGATGGAACCATGCGTATGTGTATAGATTACAGGGAGCTTAATAAGCGAACTGTAAAGAATAAGTATCCTCTTCCACGAATCGACGATCTTTTTGATCAATTGCAAGGAGCTACTTACTTCTCTAAAATTGATCTTCGTTCAGGGTAGCATCAAGTACGAGTTCACGAAGAAGATATTCCGAAAACTGCTTTTCGAACTTGTTACGGTCATTATGAATTTTTGGTTATGCCATTCGGCTTAACCAATGCTCCTGCTATCTTCATGGATCTAATGAATCGTGTTTTTCGTTCATTTCTTGACAGATCCATGATCGTTTTTATCGATGATATTCTTGTCTACTCGAAGACTGAAGTTGATCATGAGCTCCATCTTCGTCAGGTTCTCGAAACTCTCAAACGAGAACAATTGTATGCCAAATTTTCTAAGTCTGAATTCTTGCTTAGGGAAGTGCATTTCCTTAGCCATGTCATTTGTCAAAAAGGTTTCAAAGTAGATCCAGCTAAGGTGGAGGCTGTGATGAATTGGGTGGTTCGTCAAACTCCTTCCGAAATTAAAAGTTTCCTTTGCTTGGCTGGCTACTATCGGCGATTTATACGCAATTTCTCTAAACTTGCGGGTCCGTTGACGAAGCTGACTCGTAAGGATGTAGCATTTGTCTGGTTGGAAGCTTAAGAGGAAGCTTTTCATACCTTAAAGCGATTGTTGTGTGAAGCTCCGATTCTCACATTGCCTGATGGTTCGGAGGACTTCACCGTCTATTGTGATGCCTCATACGCGGGTTTGGGTTGTGTCCTCATGCAGAGAGATAAAGTGATCGCTTATGCCTCTCGGCAACTGAAATCTCACGAAAAGAACTACCCAACCCATGATCTAGAACTTGCTGCTATTGTATTCGAGCTGAAGTTATGGAGACATTACCTTTATGGCACAAAGTGTGTGATATGCACTGATCACAAGAGTTTACAGTATGTCTTTCCCCAGAAAGAACTCAACATGCGGCAACGCTGTTGGTTGGAGTTAATTAAAGACTACAATTGTGAAATCCGTTACCACCCGGGGTAAAGCCAACGTTGTAGCGGATGCTTGGAGCCGTAAAGGACCGACAGCAGAAGCAAAGTTTATGAAGCTTACAGTGATATCAGATTTGATTGCAAAGCTAAATGAAGCCCACAGTTAGCTTTGTAAGAAGACAATCTGAAAGCTGAAACGATGAAAAAGTTAAAAGACTAGGTGGGTGAAGATAATCGTGGGTTGAAGACTTTTCAATCCAGGATTTGGGTACCTCTTATTAGAGGTAATCGTGAGCTGATTCTACAAGAAGCTCATAAGTCAAAGTTATCTATCCATCCGGGAATCACCAAAATGTACTACGACCTGAAGAGGTTGTATGGATAAGGTCAAATCTGTAGTTGGGTTCCAGGGATCCTTGATCAGGTGATTCGGGACTTAACGGTGATTCGAGGTAACATTTCGGATCGTAGGTTCTGCAGAACCGCTGTGCCTTATATCATGAGGGGTAATCAGCCGGTTGTAGCTGAGTTACCTAAGGAACCTCTGGTTCCGTAAACGATGCTTGGTGGACTGCTTTTTGCTCCCTCACCAGCGCAGATGGTCATGTCTGATCCCCCGGTGTATTGTTGTTGAGCAGGACTGGCTATCCTGCAAGAAATGACTTATACCGATCTTGTCAGCACACCGCAATGCGATAGGATAGCATTCTATGCTTATTCCTGTGTTGCATGACTTACTTTATTGATGCTTATGTTAATTTTGTACTCACTAGCTATGTGTATAGCTAATGGTCCCACGTTGACTCTTTTTGCAGATAAAGAATAGAAGGCCTGGTGAGGCGGGATGCTTGTGCATACTATTGCACCACCTTTGCTTGTTCCTTTAAAGTATTCTTACAAGACTTGCATGCATTTTACATCCTTGTATTGGTGCATCAAAACTAGTAAAGTGTGGTGATTAATACATACTCAAAATATACATCTAGTTCAAGGAAAAAGACAAGGTTGTTGTCTTGCTTGCTTGGGAGCTTCAAGAGTTGGAGAAAATAAAATTTCAAGGTGTTGGATTCATTAGCTAGTCGATACCTTGGAGGAAGTCCTCTCTTGACCTCTCTAAACACCCTATGGTCGTTATTGTTTGTTAAGGCTTGCATATGGATCATTGGTGGGGAGTTTTAAAAAGTTTAAAATTGTTGTTCATGATTCCATTGCTAAAATATATTTTGAAAAACCGAACAAACCCCAACAGTGGTATCATAGCCACTTATACATAGTTTTAAGAAACTTTAAATTTGAGTATATATTGTTAAGAACATGGACACTTTTTCTTTTGTTAGAAAAGTTGTTAATTTTCTTATTGGAAACTTGTATATGTTTATATAATTATTTATGGATACAACCAAACCATATGCATGTTTGGTTGTAAAAGTTTCCTAAATATTAAGTGTTGATATATATGTATGTTAGTTTTACTTCATCTTGTTGTATTTTGTAAGTAGTAGAATAGTATACACTAGTTTACTTTTATAAAAATGTAACAAGATGGAGAAATAACCAAGTTGGAGTTTTCAAGTGTGGTGGAGTCAACCATGAAGACTTGGAGTCATTTGAACTACAAGGAGTTGTTTTGGCAAGTAGGAGCTTCAAGTTCATCACAAGAGGATATTTATGGTCCTTAGTTATGACTTGGTATTTTTTGTATGGCTCACAAAAATACCACTTAGATAAATGACTTGGTTATGCACTTATACATGTTATGCATGGTTGAAAATAGGATTTTTGCATGCTAGATAATATAAATCACACATATGGGAGTTTGGTATTTTAAGTTGACATAACATAAGATGTAAAGTGAATTTTATATAAAAGGGTTTTTTTTATAAAGATTGAAATTCATTATGTCAGAATATATATATGTATGTACACACACACACACGCACATATATATATATATATATATATATATATGTGTGTGTGAGTTTTATAAAATAGAGATTTAAAAAACTCAACCAAACTCTATTCAAGCTTAATAATAAAATGGTTTTATTACAAGCTAAAATTAGTCGTATTCGCGCGCTCGAAACTACATACGTTAATATAAGATATTAATACTAGTTTAAAATTGAACGTGTCGAGAGTTCGTAAAATATGGATTTTAAGAATACTCCAGACCAATATATGTATATATATATATAATGATTTTATAAAAACGTGGACTTATGATTGTATGCATGCAATATTAGTCACATGAATCGTTTTGTTTTATTTAATAAATATACAAAACGGATAAAGCCCTTTTTCAAAACGTGAGTCTATGTCATCCCATTTTAAGACATTCGCTTGTTGCAACGACACTCACATGGAGAGAGCACTAGCCAAATGCATGGATTATTTTTGTAATAACCGAGGTGTTTTTCCGCGAATTCAATGAACGACTTGGGCCGGAAATTCACTGTCTTGAAATGGGACGACTTAATAAGAATCTTATTATAGAGAGAGCACTAGCCAAACGTAAGGAAGCCCGAGGCATAGATGGGATCAAACATGCCAAAAATTGACAATCGTTGTCTAGGTTCCCATAAAGATCTAGGGATTACATACAAGATGTAATTGGTAAACGTTACCTACCTTGATATTTTAACTTGATGGAGAGAGCATTAGCCAAACATTTAAGGTTAATTTCAACTTGGATCCTAGCCTTTAACAATTAAAGAATTTTATATAATTCTAAAGGGTATTAATTATTAAAGGATTAAATATCGAAAATACTAAATTGAACTTTGTTAATTTTGTAGATGGCCCCTAACTCAACTACGTCCGTTAACAACTTATCTCTTTGTTCCATCTTAGAGAAAGAAAACTCAATGGTACAAAATTTCCTAGACCGGTATCGTAACTTGAGAATCGTTCTTAAGCACGAAAAGAAATTGTATGTACTTGAGGATCCCGTCCCTAAGGAACCTCCATTGACTGCGGCCAAAGCCGTTAGGGATGCTTGGGTGAAGCATTCCGACGACTCGGTCGAAGTTGCGTGCCTCATGCTTGCTACCATGTCTCCGGATCTTCAAAAGAACCTTGAGGAGCATGGAGCATATAGATGCTTCGCCAGCTTAAGGAAATGTTCCAAAAGCAAGCGAAGCATGAACGCTTCGAGGTCACTCGAGCCTTCCATGCACGCAAAATGGAGGAAGGTCAATCTGTTAGCGACTATGTGCTGAAAATGAAAGGCTACATCGACCAGCTTGCTAGGCTTGGATTTCCCATAACCAACGAGTTTGCACAGGATATGATCCTTAACTCATTGATCAAAGCTTATGATCAATTCGTCATGAATTACAACATGAACAATTGGGAGAAATCTGTCTCAGAGTTGCATGGAATGCTTAAAACTGCTGAGAGCAACATTCCAAGCAAAACACCTCGGGTCTTGATGATTCAGGAAGGGAAAATCAAGAAGAAGAAAAAGAATAACTCAAAAGGGAATGGCAAAGGGAAAGGACAAAGGAAAACAGGTTGCCAAAGCTCCTACACTTAATACGGCGGGAAAGGTTCCCAAAAGCAACCCGTGCTTTGAATGCGGGGTGGTAGGACATTGGTGGCGTATATGTCCAACCTACCTCGCGGAGTTGAAAAATAAGAAGGTTGGCGAGGCCAACACTTCAGGTATATATATTATTGAAATGTATTCCATTAATTACTTGGTATTTGATACTGGTTGTGGAACTCACATTTGTAACATGTGCAGGGGTTGAGAAAAAGTAAGCTGCTGAAGCCAGACGATTTGTACCTCCACATGAGCAATGGAGCAAATGTTGTTGTTGAAGCCCTTGGAACTTTTGAATTATTATTACCAAATGGCCTGTACTTAATATTGAACAATTGTTGTTATGTACCTAGTTTAACTAGGAATATTATTTCAGTAGCCCGGTTGAGAGAATCGGGATTCACTTTTGGGTTCATTAATTATGGCATTCGTGCTTTTAAAGACGACATTATGTATTTTGAGGGTCGCCCTCTTAATGGAATATATGAAGTTAATCTTAAAAGATCTCTTGATGATAATTCTATATATGGAACTAGCACCAAATGACCTAAGCATAACTTAAGTCAAACATACCTATGGCATTGTCGACTTGGTCATATAAACAAGAAACGCATTGCAAAACTTTAAAAGGATGAAATTTTAAAATCAAATGATTCTAGCTCATTTGAAGTTTGCGAATCATGTTTATATGGGAAGATGACTAAGGCTGCTTTCTCTGGTTCAACTGAAAGATCCAATGATCTATTAGGAATCATACATACGGATGTATATGGTCCTTTTAGATCAGTGTCTAGGGATAGTGATAGATACTTCGTTACATTCACCGATGATTATAGTAAATTTGGTTATGTTTATTTGATGAAACATAAACATGAAACATTTGAAATGTTCAAGTTGTTTCAAAACGAAGTACAAAATCAACTCAACAAAACAATCAAGGCTTTTCATTCCGATCGAGGTGGCGAGTACTTAAGCCAAGAAATTATGGATCATCTTAGTAATTGCGGGATTATCTCACAACTTACTCCTCCTAGAACACCACAACATAATGGTGTGTCTGAAAGGAGGAACCGAACCTTACTAGATATGGTTCGATCTATGATGAACCGAAGTACTCTACCCTCGTTCTTTTGGATTTATGTTTTATTAATTGTTGCACGCATATTGAATATGGGTCCAACCAAGAAGGTAGATAAGACACTATAGGAGATGTGGTATGGAAAGGTTCCAAACTTATCTTACTTGAAATTCTAGGGTTGTGAAGCTCATGTACGACAAGAGGCTTCAAGCAAACTCGATCCTAGATCTATCAAATGTAATTTTGTGGGATATCCTAAAGATTCGTTAGGATATTATTTCACAACCCCCAGCTGAGAACAAAGTGTTTGTTTCTAGGCATGCCACTTTCTTAGAAAAGGATTTTCTTTTGAACGAGGAAAGTGGAAGCAATGTAGATTTCGAAGAAATTCAAGAACCACAAAATACAAGTCAGGTTGGCACTAGCACTCAACAAACAGATGTTGAACCTGAACAATTGGTTGTTCAAGAACCTACTGAAACACAAAGTGTTCGTAGATCTGGTAGACCTCGTCAAGAACCCAAGAGATACGGATTTCTCGTGTCGAATGATGAGATCTTCTTGGTAGACTCTTCTGAGCATACTAACTACCAAGATGCTATATCAGATCCGGAATCCGATAAATTGTTTGGATCCATGAACACTGAGATGCAGTCCGTGTATGAAAATCAAGTATGGGACTTGGTTGATCTTCCTCCCAATAGTAAGATTGTAGGGAGTAAGTGGGTCTTCAAGAAGAAGACTCACATGGATGAAAATGTACACACATTTAAGGCAAGGCTAGTGGCGAAGGTTTCACTCAAACTCATGCTATTGACTATGATGAGACATTCTCCCCAGTGTCCATGATTAAATGTATTAGAATACTTATTGCCATAGCCGCATATTATAACTATGAGATATGGCAAATGGATGTCAAAATGGCTTTTCTAAATGGACACTTAAGTGAAGATGTCTATATGGTTTAGCCCGAAGGTTTTGTAGATCCTAAGTATCCTAACAAGGTATGCAAGCTTAAAAGATCCCTTTATGGACTAAAGCAAGCATCTCGAAGTTGGAATCTTCGATTTGATGAGAAAATCAAAGAGTTTGGTTTTATCAAATCAGAAGATAAACCGTGTGTTTACAAGAAAACTAGTGGGAGCACAGTAGCATTCCTTGCTTGTATGTTGATGACATACTCCTCATTGGAAACGACATCCCGACCTTGCAAGACATTAACTCTTGGCTTGGGAAGTGTTTCTCAATGAAAGACTTGGGAGAAGCCGCCTATATTCTTGGAATAAAGATCTACAGGGATAGATCTAGGCGTCTCATTAGCCTAAATGAAAGTGCATATATTGACAAGATCTTGAAACGGTTCAAGATGGAGAATTCTAAGAGAGGATTCTTGCCAATGGCACAAGGCACGGTTTTGGGTAAAGCTCAAAGCGCTAGCACAAAGGAAGAGCTAGATAGAATGAGTGAGATTCCATATGCTTCTGAAATTGGATCCATCATGTATGCCATGATATGCACTAGGCCAGATGTATCGTATGCCTTGAGCATGACGAGCAGATACCAGCAAAACCCAGGAGATAGCCATTGTATGGCAGTCAAGAACATTTTAAAATACCTGAGAAGAACCAAAGACATGTTCTTGATATATGGGGGTTTGGAAAAAGATCTTTGTGTAAATTGTTACACAAATGCTAGTTTCCAAACAGATCGATATGATTCTCGATCACAATCGGGCTATTTCTTCATTATGAATGGAGGCGTGGTTTCTTGGAAAAGTTCTAAGCAAAATGTAGTTGCACAATCGACTACAAAATTTGAATACATTGCTGCTTCTGAGGCTGGACAAGAAGCTGCTTGGATGAAGAAGTTCATTGCTGACCTTGGGGTAGAAACAAGCATTCAAGACCCCATAGAGATATTTTATGATAATGAAGGTGCTATTACCTAGGAAAAAAGGACCTAGATCACATCACAGCACCAAACACATCCTCAGGCATTTCTACTACATACGGGATATAGTGGATAGAGGAGATACGTGTATTCGCAAAGTTCATAAAGATAAGAATCTCGCAGATCCTTTTCCGAAACCTCTTGCCTTAACTAAGCATGAGTCTCATACTAGGGCAATAGGTCTTCGCTTGGCAAGGGATTGGATTTGAATTGTAATTTAGTATTTGGATATTTTGGAACATTGAGACAATACTTATTTTATCTGAATGATATATTGGATATGATCACTTCATTAATATTTATTGTGTTCTTTATTAGCATGTTTAAATCCATGAATAATTCTCTATTGTAAAACGTCCATAGTCGATTATAACTATGGGAATAGTTATGAATTAAGACTAATGTGAATCGGTTGGATGACTTTTCATTTGTGATGAAAGTAGGCAAAAGGGTTTGCAACTAAATTCACTAATGTTTGTTAGGGAACGAACATTGGACATGAGCTGCTCTCAAGATCACTTCATGGATCTGTGTCATAAGTGAATCTTGAGAAAAAGGTGGTATCTTTGTATCCTTAGAACTAAGACACAAATTGGGACTCAAGTATGAGGAGTATCATGCTTTAATATGGTTAAACGCTATCTTTAACCGGGTAGATATAAAGGCCATTATAAGGTATGATATGAGTCTTATAAGAGACGTGTGTGGTCAAGATGGAATTTGTTTCTCTCATTTAATTGGGAGTATAATATCTCTGGGCCCTAAAACAAGTTGAACACTATATGAGAATTGATGAAGATCCATGTCTCATGTTCAACGAGATGTTAAAACAAAAGGATAATCGATGAGTAACCTATAACAACGATTTGTAGCTAATGAGTTAATTTCGTCAGTGAAAGTGTTGATCAACACACTTTATTTATTATTAGGGGCAATGGGATGTTGTTAGACGTTCTTACCATTGTCTATATCGGCTTAAGTTGTAACTTGTGGAAGTGGGAGATTTTTGGTTCTATGTGCACAAGACACAAATTAATACGATAGTACTGATAACAAATAAACCCATAGAGTCACACATTTACAGTCAATGGATACCAATTACGTATTTGAATACGATTTAAATATGTTTCTAACTCATTATATATATAAGTCTATATGCTTTGTTGTATATTATTATTTATCAGAAATAATAATATTACTCTTATATATTGATATAAGATAATGCATATCAAATACATACATATAAACATATGATTTTATATATATGTATAAATATATTTGTTAAAACTAAATTTTTACTAGTAACAATTATATAAATGTATGTATATCTTTGTTACCAGTAAAGAGTTACTAGTAACAATCAAGTATGTATATAAAATACATGTAGATGTATTTTATACATAGTGTGGCACATCTAGTATATATATATATATATATATATATATTTATGAAGGAAACTAGAAAATCCCATATTAATTAAAATGGGGGCCATTTTGTGTTTGCTTGAAAGATACTTGACCAAAGCATGAACTACATCAACAAGCAAGGAAAATTGGCCAAGGGAGAGGCCTCCCTCTTGTGCTTTTGATCCTTGATGTTTTAAGTGTTGGTGCATGGCCATTTTGCTAAGTCAAAACACGACCACCTTTGATTGTTCCTTTAAAGTATTCTTACAAGACTTGCATGCATTTTACATCCTTGTATTGGTGCATCAATACTAGTAAAGCGTGGTGATTAATACATACTCAAAATATACATCTAGTTCAAGGAAGAAGACAAGGTTGTTGTCTTGCTTGCGAGCTTCAAGAGTTGGAGAAACAAGCATTTCAAGGTGTTGGATTCATTTGCTAGTGGTTACCTTGGAGGAAGTCTTCTCTTGGCTTCTCATTGATCACCCACTACACCAACGGTTTTTCACGCTACAAAGGTTGTAGTTCTAAACACCCTATGGTTGTTTTTGTTTGTTAAGGCTAGCATATGGATCATTGGTGGGGAGTTTTAAAAAAGTTTAAAATTGTTGTTCATGCTTTCGTTGCTAAAATATATTTTGAAAAAACAAACAATCCCCAACATTTTATACTCCTATGGTCAATCCAGAACAGGAATAGACCTGCCACAGGAGCTCACCAAAAACTAGAAAGAGATAGTAAGGGTTACTTACTAGGTCATCTTGGTGAGTAGAATCAATTATCTTGGGATAATGATTGGTGTGTAGAGAGGAAAAATTAAAAAAAGATGGATATAATAGGATATGGGAGTGTAAATGATCAACTAAATATTTTAAAATTTCATGATCATATTTCTTTTCTTCTTCACATTTTTTACTATAGATTGGTCATATTCTTTGATTGTTCAAATCTTTCTTGACAATCTACACCAACATATCCTCTTCTTGAAAATCTTTTATTTTGGTTAAATTACTCATAAATAAGTGCCCTAATGTATCAAAACTGATACATTTACATTTTGTGGAAAAAGAGATCAAGGGAGAAGTTAAAAAATAAATGGAGTGTTGTGGGTGAGATAAGATCAAAAGAAAATAAAGATCCTTAACCATATAAATCTAGTAGCCACATCTACTACTAGATCTCATTTGTTGAGATTTGGTATTGAAGTAGACGTGATGGACCTAGTGATGCAATGCACTGACCCTACACAACTACTCAATTATCTCTTAAAAATGACCGTTTCAACTTCACACGAAGAATTAGCACATTTCTATTAACTTCTCATTCAAAGATTGTTAATATTGAAACAAGGAGGATAAGCTGCTCCAGTCCCCGACTTCTTTTGTTCACAAATGGAGTCTAGAACTTATTTGTAAAGTATTTCATTTCTTAGGACAAATTGTGGGAATATAACTGTATCAAGTTTGTTAGACTGATACCGGAAAATATTGGAGTGATATCTTATTTGATATTCACGATGATTAGATTGAAATCCTACCAGGACCAATAATATGTCAGTTCTGAATGTAGGTCACACCGTTTTTAACTGTTGTGTTAAAGAGTATCTAAGTGATCTCATTTTTACCCTTCAACGATCACATTATTCTGGTGATTCCTCTTAAATGACATTCTAATCAACTGCGTTCCCTAAGGAGAAAGTTATTATGCATGATGCTCATTTTTATCAATGATCATCATGTAGGGGAGAGAATGGTCTATATATTTCTCCTCAAAGATTCCAAGTAGAGCTCTATTTCATCTCAAAGATACCAATTAGCGTTTCAAATATTCCACGGAGCTCTATTCAAAGATTCCAAGTGAAGTTTTGTCACGTTTCCCTAATAAATGTTTATACAGATCATGCTTGTATGTCATAAAGGGAAGAAAAATAGTTAGTTGAAATGACAAAGGGGGAGTTAAGATGGAATCAAAGAAATTTAGCTTTAATTTCTTGAGATTTAAGATATCGTGACTTTGATTTCGGGAGATTTACATTAATCAAGTCAAAGATGTTATAGAGATGATTGTCAAAAGAAAAGGGTAGAGAGGGAATTGTTGTGATTTATAAAGAAGAACAACAAGCATAGTGAGAGTGTACTCCAGCATACTATGCACATGTTCTTAAACACCCACCTCTAAGATGACCATCAAATCAAGATGCAATATTGATATCGCGTTAAATATACATAAATATTATGCGATATCGGGTTGGTTTTAGCCGGAAATTATGCATTTAATTGTAAAAAGGTACGTTTACCATTTCTTTTATGTTTTGCAGGCTAAAAAGGCGAAATATCCAAATAATCGAGAAAAATAAATAAAGCCCGAGAAGTCGAGAAAATAAAAAGAATTCGAGAAAAATAAATGGGCCCAAATGAAAGAAGAAAGAAATAAAAAGGAAGCCCAAAAAGAAAGAAGGAAGAAAGAAAAGAAAATAAAGTTAAGAGCCCAACTGGCCCAAGCCCAAGAAAAAAGAGTCCACCGGGCGAAATAGAAGTCATCGTGGCGCGGCAGGTCTGTCCGTAGCGGCGCGACAAAGTATCCGGATAACGCCTACCTTCTTGCCACGTGTTGTCGCGGTGTGACAAAGTTGCCCGTCGCAACACGACATGTCTAGATAACGTCAGCCTTTGAATTTTAAAAGAAGTGGGATCGGGCTAAAAGACTCCGTCGCGGCGCGACACCCCTGTTTTCATAGTTCTATTTAAACGAACTTCCAGATCTGAAAAAAGGTTAACCACTCGATTTCTTCCACCATTACTCTGCTAAACACGTCCCTTAACATATCCCAGAAGGCTTGGGCACGGATTCGAAGGATAAAAACAACAATTGAAGATTGAAGGGCTTGGATCTAGTGCTTTTTACGGTTTTTCTTCTTCTCTTCTGTTTTTAATGACTTTAATGAATTTCCAGAAGTTGAATATGCTTGTTCTAGGCTAGTTCTTCTGTTTTCTTCCCTAGAGGAGATGATACTCTACTTTATTTGGTTAATTCCATGTTTTAGGATCTAATTTCATTATGTATTTAT
Organism: Dittrichia graveolens; assembly: GCA_038502395.1. Taxonomy (NCBI): domain Eukaryota; kingdom Viridiplantae; phylum Streptophyta; class Magnoliopsida; order Asterales; family Asteraceae; genus Dittrichia; species Dittrichia graveolens. The sequence continues at coordinate 55,924,338 of JARJIL010000009.1, read as the reverse complement.
CTTACAAGTCTTTCCAAAGATCCATATGTGTTATGGTCACTGTTTTTGCATGTTTATAATATGAGTTTGTGTAAATTGGAAGATCAATCCATTTATTAAACTTTAATCAATGCTAATTAGGACCAATAAATAGTATTGACTAGTGATTGATCAAATCCTAGGCTTAAACATGTCAAGATGGAAACTTTAATGTGTATGATTGATGCATGAAGATCTTTGTGTGTCAATACAATGATTGGTTAACTTGATTAATCATTAGAGGTAAGATCTTGTTTGATTTGAACTTAAAACGTCTAATTATGCTTTTATTTAATTTAATGACCATTAAAGTTGAGTAATTGCATGGTTAGAAAAGCTAGGTACTTGGATCAAGAGTATAGCTATGATAGAAATCGGTACATGTTGAATGAATGATCCATTGCACAATATAATTTGGTTTTAATCAATTGAAAAGAGTAGAATTGAATCTAGGGAGGGAAAACTTCAATTTGATAGTTTAATCCATAAAAGATTCTTGCTTTTTGCTTATTTTGGTTGTTTTTGGTAATTTAGTAGTGTTAGTGATCACTTAGAATAATAAAGTTTCAAAATTGATTACAAATCCCCTTTTATTGTTTATATTAGTTTAATATTTAATTAGTATAGTTATATTCAAAATCATGCCTGTTCCCCTTGTGTTCGACACCCGTACTTATTTACTATACTACGATACGATTAGGTTCTCTTGCCTATTTGTGTTGTAGTCGTGCTAAATAATTCGGATTTTATAAATTTAAAACTGGAACGCTACACGCACATCAAATATACATAACCATCAAACTTGTTGGATCTATACAGAATACTCGATGATGAATATCTACCTCTGTGTATTACTAGCAAGCTAGTAAAGTGTGTCTTGATGTGCTTCTTTTAAAGAAAGAAGTTTTTAAAATAATCAAAATTAGGAAGCAAGCTTCTTGGTTTAAAGGACCGATTGCTAATCTAGATTTACCAGCTCGGTCCACTCAGTCAATCATCTTCCCTAAGAAGCTTCAACCTTGAGCAGTTGATTCAATGAACATATGCAAATTCAAACAAAAGGGAAATATTATTCAAGGTTGTCAAAGTTTACTTTTAAGGTCAAGATTCTCAACAATATCTTGGAACTCAAGATGAGAAGATTTTTTCTCAAGACTGATTAAAGATTTATAAACAAGAGGATGTAGCTAAGCCGCTAAACTGAATTTGTCAATCCCACCTGTTTCTGACAATATAGTTCCTTGGTCTTCAACAAGAAAGCATTAGACTAAGGAAGATTGTCGGATATTTATAAATGTTGAAAACCACTACGTGCTAAACTGTTCATACAACCAAAAGTTGAAAAGCCTAAGATTACCGGTGCAAAAGAAGAAGACTGAAGATTCAAGTGAGAATCATTCAAGTCTTATTCCTAGAAGCTTCAAAAGCATGCAGACAGAAAAAGAATATATGCATATTTCAAACGGGAAGATTGTCAGAAATTTCACAAAAGCCAAAAAGCTACAACTTCTATTCCAATACAAAAGAGGGGATTGTTAGGATTTAATATTGTATATGAATAGAGGTTAATGTTGTGGGTGAAGTTTGCGTTAAAAGAAAACAAAAGGGGTCATCATATAAATACTCTTATAAGTATATATACCCGTGTCTTTATGAAGTTTAATAAAATCTACCATATTTTCACAACTGATAAGCTACTATCTCAGTGCTCTCTTTACTCTCTCTAGGTCTTGCACTTACAAATCTCTCAAAGCATCTTGATACTACATTCTAGGGCCACACAATATTTAGAATCAAGAAGGTTATTGCAAAGAATAAAGATCCAACACCAATCTAGCTTAACCATCGATGCATTAATCGGATATCACTCCAAGCCATAAGCTTTGTGGAAAGGTGAACTAGAAGCCCAACGAACAAGAGACCATGAAGAAATCTTGTAGAGGTTTGAGTTGATCAAACAAAAGCTTTTCTTCATTTTTTTATTTATTCATTTTCTAGCTAATTTTCATTTTATTATTTTATTTTATTTTATTTGCATTTATGTCATAGTATAGTAGTTTTTTGTATCTTTCTTGAGTTCATTTATTTTGTGTGAGTTTTTGTTTCTATTTCACTTGTTTATACTTCTTAGTTTGCATAATTTTTAGTGGGTTTGAAAGATGCATAACATGAGTGAGCTATGACTTGTCGATTTAAAATCACACAGAGTTATCTTGAGGTTGTAAAGTGATTAGGTTGCTAGATATAACCAATTGAGAGCCTAGTAGACTGAAACATCCTTATCAGTCTCAGTTTATTAAAGGATGTTCCTACTTTATGTGTTTCTACATAACTTGTTTTATACTCTCTCGAGATTATATTGTCAACATGCTTGAACATTGAAATGATGGTGGACTATAGGTTAGCCATTGTTATACCTATTCTTTTCGGCAACACCTCCTACCATGATATTCCCCCTCGCAAGACAATGTTGAGCCTTTATTTAACATTTATTTCTTTGATACACCTTATGCTTGAACCTTAGCCTTTTTGACCTTCTCATTGTGACCCTAGAAGTGGTAGATCATTTGACTCATGCTTATGTGAGAGTATTAGAGCATCGTGATTCGGGGATACATGTAACACCCCAATTTATAAAATTGATAGTGTTTAATAAAAAGTCACATAATAATCCACATACTAAGATTTTTACATAAAAGCGGAAGCGTATTTGTTTCATTCTCAAAACATCAAAAATTACACATTTGAAAAGCAACTTCAAGTTTAGTATCGAGAACTTATCATATACAATGAGGCATTTAAAGTTTCAAAGTGCAGTCAAACCAGAGCTTTGCCCTTGTCTTTAATGTGCCCTGCAAAACACATAAAATAATATACGATAAGCTACGAGAGCTTAGTGAGTAAACTAGACTGCAATTCATATAAACACATGAATATAATCACTGGTTCTAGACCCAGGGCAGCCAACTGAGCCACAGTACTATGGTATTCCTGAGCCCACTACTGCACAAAGTAGCATGCTGAATAACACATATGATGAATACATACAAGTACTCATTGTAATAAAACACATGATGCACATATGAAAGATAGTCTAGACGACTCACCTTGTAAGTTGAAGTATTATAATCTAATCCACAGCTGAAAAAGATTCATGCATAAGTCCCCAGCTAGTCTCTTTAGTATTACAAAGATGGAGATGATGATGATGATGATGATAGCTCAAACTCTATTTTCTCTTGTCTAAATCTCCAGAAAGTTGCAAGTATGAATATGGTATAGAGGAAATGTTGTTGTGAAGTTGAAAAATAAGAAGTAATTGACTTAAAAGTCAATTATAAGCTTATATATACATGAGTTTCCCAATTGACATAAATAGTCCCTTGACTATTTTATTTTTAAGTTTTACCAACTTTGCCCCTCTAGTTAACATCCACACTTTAATACTTTCAATCACTTATAACACATATTACACTTATATATTACACATATATTTTTTTGGATGTTACAACTCTTCCCCACTTGAAAAGATTTCTTCTGCGAAATCATTTGCTAAAGAGTTCTGGATAATTTCTCATCATATGTTGTTCAGGTTCCATTTGACTTTAACTAGTCCAATCTATTTATTACGTAGAGTTTTAACTTTTCTTTCCAATATTACCATAGGCTGTTCCACATAATTAAGTTATTCATCAATGCTAACATCTTCCAACAGTATGAATGCAGATTCATCTACTAAACACTTTCTGAGATGAGACACATGGAAGGTGTTATGAATCTGAGACAACTCTTCTTGTAATTCTAATCGGTAAACAACTTTCCCCACATGTTTGATGATTTTGAATGGTCCAATAAATCTTGGACCAAGCTTTCCTCTCTTTCTAAATCTAATTACGCCTTTTCACGGTGACATTTTTAATAATACATAATCCCCCACCTGGAACTCAAGTGGTGATCTGCGTTTATCTGCATAGCTCTTCTGTCTACTCTTGGAAGTTAACAATCTACCTCGTATCTGCTGAATCTGTTCTGTTGTCTGTTGTACTACTTCTGTGATACCCAGCTCTTTATGTCCTACCTCACCCCCAACACACTGCAGTTCGACATTTTCTACCATACAACATTTCATATAGTGGCATCTCAATGCTAGAATGATAACTGTTATTGTATGAAAATTCTACCAGAGGAAGATACAAATCCTAGGTTCCACCAAAATCGATAACACATGCACGAAGCATATCTTCTAACATCTGTAAAGTGTAACACCAGAAAAACTCAAGCCATTTTTTTTAAATACGCGTTACGGAAGCTTAATTAAATAAACTTGTTTTAGATACAATTCAAATATTTACAAATAACAACCACTAGTTCATAAACAACATAAACAACAGTCTTAGTGTTACAAAAAACATCAGGCTCATTTCTTTTAAAACACATTATCAGAGTCAAGTCAACTTCTCCTTCTACAAATGCCCACAAACACAAACCTGCAAAGAAAACAACTGAGGGGAATTAGCACAAAGCTAAGTGAATAGAGGCTAAGCACAAACGCAAACATCAACAGTCACTATAAAAGCATGTAATCACATATCCAAGAAGACTGGCGGTTCAGCGCATAACCTACAACCAATGCCGGCCAAAGCAAAGGTTTACCCATAGCCCTCTACTGAGTTGCCACAGTGAAAATTCCCCTCTGATGCAACGTATGCACCAGTAAGACTATCACTGTACAACCAACCAGTAAACGAGCCCAATTCTACGTGTAGCTGACTTCTCGAACGCAACTCAATATCATCCAAAGAGCGCGTATCAGCCAAATAGTCATGCAACAGTTATCAACAATCAATAATCACAATCAACAATTGTATCAATCAATCTTCCCATCACAATCACATGCATCACATCAATAACATTAACAATAATCTTTACCATCCACGATTAACGTCCACTCACCTCAAAATCAACGTGAACTCAGATATTTAATATCATTGATTCTTTGGATTGCCTTTAATTTAGATTTTAGGAAGCAAAATCTCCAAATCCGATTTCTTCTATTTCTTCTTATTTTCGACAGAGGATAAACACACAAAACACACACTACACCTTTTTTCCTTCTTTGAATAGTGAGTAATTAACAATACTCTATACACGTATACATGCAAGTTTAAGATTAAGCAGAAAGTGGGTAGTCCACCTCTTGTTTCATGTACACACATACACGTATACATATATTAACAATATACATACATACGCATATATTCATACTAACACATGCATGCATACAATAATCCTTTTTCAATTAATTAAATTAACCATATAATCACATTAAAACAAATAAACACATACCGCTAACCCGCTAATCTACTAGCCTAGGTTTGCGGGTGTTACAAATCTCCACTCCTTAAGAGGATTCCGTCCTCGGAATCTCTTCTCGTTCAAACAAGTGAGGGTATCTTTCTCTCATCTCTGTCTCAGTCTCCCAGGTTAGGTCAGAACCTAAACTATGCTTCCACTTGACCAACACCATCGGAATCTGCTTCATACGGAGCTTGTCACTTTTCGATCTAACAGTTCAACAGGTTCCTCTATTAATCTTTTTCTTGAATCCACTTTCAACTCATACACTGGGAGAATATGACTTTCATCTTCAACCTTACATTTTCTCAGATAGCAAACGTTGAACGTATCATGAATACTTGGCGAATCATTCACTATATGTTGAATGCGGAAGGGTTCAATAAAACGGGAAGCTAACTTCCCGCGTTTGCCGAAACGAATAACACCTTTCCACGGAGAGACTTTCAGATAAACTAACTTCCCCACATCAAATGATACTGGATGACGTCGTGGATCTGCATACATTTTCTAGTCTATCTCTCGTAGCTTTCAACTTTTCTCTGACAATAGCAACCTTGTCAGCAGTCAACTGAACAAGCTCAGGCCCTGCAAACTGTTTCTCACCAGCCTCTAACCAACAAGTCGGAGTACGGCAGCAACGACCGTAAATCATTTCATACCGAGGCATTCCAATACTGGAGTGGTAAGAATTGTTATACGCAAACTCTATCAAAGGTAGGTGCGAATCCCAAGATCCACCATACTCAATTACACAGGCACGTAACATATCTTCGAGTGTCTATATGGTTCGTTCAGTCTGACCGTCAGTCTGGGGATGATAAGGAGTACTCAAGTTAATCCTTGTCCCCAATTCTCTCTGTAAACTCCTCCAAAAATTAGAAACAAACATGGAGTCCCTGTCAGATACAATAGACAACGGTATACCATGCCTCGCAATAATCTCATCAATGTATAGTTGAGCCAACTTACTCAAAGAAGTTGTCTCACAAGTAGCCAGAAAGTGAGCACTCTTCGTTAATCGATCCACGATCACCCATATCATGTCATGATTCTTCTGAGTACGCGGAAGTTTTGTTACAAAATCCATCATTTTGTGTTCCCACTTTCACTCAGGAATTTCTAACTGTTTCAAGGATCCATAAGGCTTATAAATTTTGCCTTCACCTGCACACATATATGACATGACTCCACAAAATGTGCCACATCTGCTTTCATCTTAGGCCGCCAGTAAAGCACTTTAAGTCGTTATACATTTTAGTGCTTCCTAGGTGTACTGACAATCTCGACTTATGTGCTTCAGTTAAGATCAGTTTCCTCAACTCTCCTAGCATAGGCACCCATACACGAGCCTTATATACTTTTAATCCACGTGAATCGTCATTCAGTTCATCTTTATGTTTCTTCATTAATTCAGTCTTCAAATTTTCTTCCTTTAGAGTTTCCAACTGAGCACTCTTCAGTTTATCCAGTAAGTCAGATACTATCTCCATACATATAAACTGGTTATGACTTCCAGCTCCTTTACGACTCAGGGCATCTGCCACTACATTTGCCTTTCCATGGTGATATCTGATCTCTCAATCAAAATCTTTTATCAACTCCACCCATCGTCTCTGTCTCATATTTAGTTCTTTTTGTGTAAATACATACTGAAGACTTTTATGATCTTTACAAATTACGCATTTCGTGCCATACAAGTAGTGTCTCCACAGTTTGAGCGCAAATACCACATCTGCTAGCTCCAAGTTGTGAGTCGGGTCATTCTTTTCATGAGGTTTCAATTGCCTTGAAGCATACGCAATCACCCGATCCCTCTTCATTAGCACACATCCCAATCCAGCAAACGACGCATCACAATATACGATAAAATCATCTGATCCACTTGGCAAAGCAAGGATAGGAGCATGACACAACAACTATTTTAAAGTCTGAAAAGCTTTATCTTGTTCATTACTCCATACAAACTTCATGTCTTTTCGAGTCAACTTAGTCAACGGACCCGCAATCTTAAAGAAATCCTTGATAAATCTGTGGTAGTATCCGGCCAATCCAAGAAAACTCTTTATCTCAGACGGTGTCTTTGGAGCATTCTAGTTCATCACTGCCTCTACCTTTGAAGGATCCACTTTCACTCCTTCACTGCAAATCACGTGCCCCAAGAGTTATACCTCTCTTAACCAGAATTCGCATTTTGAGAACTTTGCATATAAACAGTCTTTCTTCAGAATCTCCGGGACTTGTCTCAAATGTTGTTCATGTTCCATCTCAGTCTTTGAATAAATTAAATATCATCAATAAAGACAATTACAAACTCATCAAGAAATGGTCGATAAACTCTATTCATAAGATCCATGAATATTGCAGGTGCATTGGTTAAGCCGAACGGCATAACCAAGAATTCGTAGTGACCATAACGTGTACGAAAAGCTGTCTTTGACACGTCCTCTTCAGATATACGTACTTGATGATAACCCGATCTCAAGTCAATCTTTGAAAAGAACGAAGCTCCCCGTAGCTGATAAAATAAGTCATCGGTTCTGGGCAACGGATACTTGTTCTTTATCGTTCTCTTATTCAATTCACGGTAGTTGATACACATACGCAATGTACCGTCTTTCTTCTTCACAAAGAATACTTGCGAACCCCACGGGGATGAACACAGACGAATGAACCCTTTATCCAACAGATCTTGAATCTGCGTCATCATCTCCCGAATCTCTAAAGGTGCCAATCTGTACGGAGCCTTTGCCACTGGTCGAGAACCAGGAATCAAATCAATCTTGAAGTCTACCTCACGAACTGGAGGCAGTCCTGGTAATTCTTCTGGAAACACATCCGGGTATTCCGTTACCACCCGAATATCCGTCATAGCTTTCTTTTCTTTCTTTCCATCGATAACATACGCCATGTACTATTTGCATCCTCTGTCCAATGCTTTCTTAGCCTTTAAACAAGAAATAATTGTAATTACAGATCCAGCCTTCTCACCCCTTGCTACTACCCGAGTGCCATCCGCCAACGGAAAAGAAATCAACTTGTTGTGGCACTTAATACTTGCTTGGTTCAGACTTAGCCAATCCATCCTGAGCACCACATCAAAACTAGATAAAGGCATGAAAAGAAGATAAACAGGAAAACACACACCATCTATATCAATTTTAGCTCCAGCCACAACAGTCGTGACCTGAACCATCATGCCATCAGCTACTTCTATCTCCAAAGTACTAGCAAGCTTAATAACAGGCATGTTTAGTTTATCACAAAATTCCACAGAAACAAAGGAGCGGTTTGCCCCAGAGTCAAATAATAATCTAGCAGGAGTAGAGTTTATTAAAAACATACCCGTTATGACATCGTCTGTGGTGGTGGCATCATCCACAGTCATTTTAAAGTCCCGACCCTCGGCAGTGGGTAGGTTCTTTCTTTTCTGACCAGCTAAACACGATCCCCCAGCCACTCCCGCTCCTGACCCAGACCCTGATCTCTTATTCAATGGGCAATCACCTACTCCATGCCCCTCTTTCTGACAATTCCATCAAACGCTTTTCTGGAATATGCAACTCTTAAAATTGTGGCTAAACTGACCACATTTCATGCATCTTAGTGTTTGTGGCATACACTAACCATTATGGAACGACTTGCACCTGCCACACCAAGGTGTCCGCTGATTAGACCCACCCGACGTAGGCCTCCTATTCTGATCTCCCTGCCTGCTACCACTGCTCTACCCTCCCTGTTTCTGCTGGGTGTTGTAATGTTCAAATCTTGACTTTTGTTGGGAAATCCTCTCCCCGCTCAACTTGTTTCTCCCAATTAAATCCCCTTTAGCCGATTTGGCTAAAGTGAAAGCCTGGGATAGGGTGGTACCCACCTAGTGGCGCTATGGAAATGTGGATGCAAAGCTCCAACAAAATGAGCAATCCTCGATTCTTCATCAGGTACCAGTGTTTCACGAATCCCATCTTCTCATTAAATTTCTTGATCAAGTCATCCACAGTCATATTCCTCATCATTTGCAAATCCATAAATTCCTTCTTGATTTTGGCAATCTCAAAGGAACTGCAATATTGCTCACATAGCTTTTCCTCGAACTGACTCCGGGTGATTCTCTCCGGCTGTTGCTCGGTGAAATGGCCGGTAATCGAGTCCCACCAGACCATAGCATCTCCCTTCAATATCCTTGTTGCATATTTCACTTTCAATTCGTGCTCGCAATTACAGAATCTAATGCCTTCACCATCTCTGTCAACCAGTTCAAGGTAATATTGGGATCAGAACTCCCTCGATACTCAGAAGGTTTACAATCCAAGAATTGCTTGTATGTGCATGGTCGCTTATATCCAGGAAACGCAAAAGGATAAGCTCCCGGTTGTGCATACGGATAATAAAATGGGGATTGCATCATCTGTGTTACTGGTGGTAGGGGCGTTGTTACTGGTGTTGTAGTTGCTTGAGTAGGAATCGCAGTTGGTACCGGGGTTGGTTTTGTTGCTGTTGCTCCATACTATGAATTTTATTCCTGAGTTTCACTAATTCATTCTCCAGTTGGTAAACATACTTACTTTGGTCTTCTTCGTGAACTTGACCTAATGTTCCGGCAATCTCTGTATTCCCCAAGTTTTCAATCACTGGAGTCGTAGCTTGGGTCACAAGAGGAGAGATGGGGGTTTCTCTGTCAGCCATAATCTGTTAGAATCACATCACCTCATAGCTCATTAGCATAAACCGTTAGTACACAAAACATTAACTACTACAAACATCTCTAACTCACCCTAATTCCCCTGAAGGAAAGCTTGACCCGTCACGAGTCAAGATTTGGGAATGCAACACTCTAGCCGTGCATGCATCGCCAAACCTAGGCTCTCATACCAAACTGTAACACCGGAAAAACTCAAGCCTTTTTTAATACGCATTGCGGAAGCTTAATTAAATAAACTTGCTTTACATACAATTCAAATATTTACAAATAACAACCACTTGTTCATAAACAACAGTCTTAGTGTAACTAAAAACATCAGACTCGTTTCTTTTAAAACACATTATTAGAGTCAGGTTAACTTCTCCTTCTACAAACGCCCACAAACACAAACCTGCGAAGACAACAATTGAGGGGAATTAGCACAAAGCTAAGTGAGTAGAGGCTAAGCAGAAACACAAACATCAACAGTCACTATCAAAGCATGTAATCACATATCCAAGAAGACCAACGGTTCGGCGCATAACCTACAACCAATGCTGGCCAAAGCAAAGGTTTACCGATAGCCCTCTACTGAGTTGGCACAGTGAAAATTCCTCTTTAATGCAACGTATGCACCGGTAAGACTATCACTGTACAACCAACCAGTAAACGAGCCCAGCCCAATTCTACATGTAGCTAACTTCTCAAACGCAACTCAATATCATCAAAAGAGCGTGTATCGGCCAAATAGTCATGCAACAGTTATAAATAATCAATAATCACAATCAACAATTCAATCAATCAATCTTCCCAGCACAATCACATGCATCACATCAATAAATTTAACCATAATCTTTACCATCCGCGATTAACGTCCACTCACCTCAAAATCAAAGTGAACTCAGATATCTAATATCTCTGAGTCTTTGGATTGCCATTAATTTAGATTTTAGGAAGCAAAATCTCAAAATCCGATTGCTTCTATTTCTTCTTATTTTCGGCAGAAGATAAACACACACTACACCTTTTTTTCTTTCTTTGAATAGTGAGTAATTAACAATACTCTATACACGTATACATGCAAGTCTAAGATTAAACAGGAGGTGGCTAGTCCACCTCTTGTTTCACATACACACATACACGTATACATATATTAACAATATACATGCATACATACGCATATATTCATACTAACACATGCATGCATACAATAATCCTTTTTCAATTAATTAAATTAACCATATAATCACATTAAAACAAATAAACACATACCGCTAACCCGCTAATCTACTAGCCCAGGTTTGCGGGTGTTACATATAGTCCTTTCACTCTGACCAAGTCTGAGGGTGATAAGCTGTACTGAGATTAAGTTTTGTTCCCAACTCCTCATGAAATTTATTCAAAAATTGGGAGGTGAATCTAGTATCCCTGTCTGACATAATAGAGACTGGCACGCAATGACGAGACACAATCTCTTTTTTATAAACACCTGCCAATCATTCTAAAGGATAAGTTTCTCTAATGGGAATAAAATGTGCACTTTTTGTCAACCTGACTATAATCACCCATATTGCATCATAACCTCGCAGGGTTTTGGGTAACTTAGTAATGAGGTCCATCGAAATGTTTTCCCATTTCCAGATCGGTATCTCCAAGGGCTGTAATTTACCATGGGGTTTCTAATGTTCAGCTTTTACTGGCAAGCATGTAAGATATTTCTCCACATATCGAGCTATATCACGTTTCATACCCGGCCACCAATAATCTACCGTTACGTCTTTATACATTTTGGTAGCACCCGGATAAATAGAAAATCTTGATTTGTGGACTTCACTCAGGAGTGTTAGCCATGTCTCCCCATAACTTGCTACCCATATATGACCATATCTAGTCAGAACGTCACGATTATCTTTAACAAGATTAGCTACTTGCCCCTTAATACGCTCTTTATTATGATTTTCACTTTTAATTGCTTCTAACTGAGCTGTTCTTATCACGTCAATCAAAGGTGTCGTACTGTCATCTTTAAAGATTGATTCCTTATAAGTATTGTCTTGACATTCTGGTCAAAGCATATCGGCTACTACGTTAGCCTTGCCAGGATGATATAATATTTCACAGTCATAATCTCTTAACAATTCTAACCATCGCCTCTGTCTCATATTGAGATTTTCCTGATCCATAAAATATTTCAAACTCTGATGGTTTGTATAAATGGTAAACCTTACACCATACAAATAGTGTCTCCATATTTTAAGCGCAAAAACCACTGCTACTAGTTTTAAATCATGAGTGATTCGGGTAATTACTTTCATGTGGTTTCAATTGTCTAGAAGCATAAGCAATAACCCTACCCTTCTGCATCATAACACAACCCAATCCACTGTATGAAGCATCACAAAATACTACAATATTTTCCATTCCCTCAGGTAGCGTAAGAACTGACGTTTTACATAACTTTTGTTTAAGGGTTGAGAAAGTGACTTGTTGATCACTTCCCCACTTGAATTCAACATTATTCTTTCTCAGTTGGGTCAAGGGAATAACAATCTTTGAGAAATCCTGAATAAACCTCCTGTAATAACTTGTCAACCCTAGAAAGCTTATGATCTCTGTCAGGTTCTTTGGAGACTCCCACTTCAATACTGCCTCAACTTTCATAGGATCCACTTTGATCCCATATTTTTTAATTAGATGACCCAGGAATTAGACTTCTTGGATCCAAAATTCACATTTTGAAAACTTAGCATATTACTGTTCTCTTCTTAAATTTTCTAGAACTTCTCGAAGATATTTCTCATGATCTGCCGAGCTCCTGGAATAAATAAGGATATCATCTATGAACACAATCACTGATTTATCCAACATTGGTCTACACACCCTGTTCATCAGGTCCATAAACGCTGTTGGTGCATTAGTAAGGCCAAAGGGCATCACAACAAACTCAAAATGTCAGTAACGAGTTCTGAACGCGGTCTTTGAAATATCTTCTGTTCTAGTTTTGAGCTGGTGATAACCTGACCTCAAATCGATTTTTGAAAACCACGTTGCTCGTTGCAACTAATTAAGCAAATCATCTATCCTGGGCAAAAGATATTTATTCTTAATGGTCACTTTACTGAGCTCACGATAATCAATGCGCATACGGAAAGTACCATCTTTCTTTTTCACGAATAAAATAGGAGCACCCCACGGAGAACTACTGGGTCTAATAAATCCCTTGTCTAGCAGTTCCTGGAGTTGCTTCATCAATTCTTGCATCTCTGGAGGAGCAAGTATTTAAGGAGCTTTTGCAACAGGGAAAGTTCCTAACACTAAATCTATTCTGAAATCAACCTAACTGTCTGGCAGTATTCCCGGTAACTCCTTGGGAAACACATCGGGATAATCATATACCACTTTCACATCTTCTAAACTCATCTGTCTCTTTTTGAATTTAGTATCTATAACATAAGCTAAGAAGGTTGTGTACCCATGCTGAAGATACTTCCTAGCTTTGGAAACTGAACAAATACATGATTTTCCTCTGGTAATATCACCACATATAACCAGTTCTTTTCCACTTAGGGTACGAACCCGTATCACTTTTTGTTTATATAATATTGTAGCCTAGTTATAGCCTAACCAGTCCATTCCCACTACTACTTGAAATTCCCTCATAGTCATAGGTATCAATTCAATAGGGAATCTAATAGTATCAATTTCCAACACATTATGCTTAAACACATATGATACAATCACACTTTTATTATCTGCTATTTCCACTTCAAGAAGAGAATCTAGCTTTTCACACATATGATTAAAATTTTTGCAAAAAGAATCAGATACGAACGATTTACTTGCACCCGAATAAAACAGAACGAGAGCAGGCATGTTATTGATAAGATATGTACCTATGAGTACATTTGGCTTTGTTTTAGCTTCCTCAGCTGTAAGCTAGAAAGTTCTCCCGTTTGTTTTAGACCCATTCTCCTTCTTCACCTCAGAAATATGTGTAGAGGGTAATCTGGAGTAGACTTGGAACCGGTAGTTGTTGTGGTTGTAGTTGGATTGGGGCACTCAGACCTTTGATGACCCGGCTGATAACAATTAAAGCATACCTTAATCGGGTTCTTACAAACTTTGCTCAAGTGACCTGGCCTCCAACACTTAAACATGTCGGAGAACCGAACCTGCATTCTCCTATGTGGTGTTTCTTACATGTCGGGCAAAACGGGTATGTCTTATGCACCACTGTCTTTTATAGAGTCTCAACCCTCAGCTTCTTATACACTGGCGTCACTTTCTCCACTGGCTTTCTTTCTGTCTCTTGTCTTTCCAATTCTAACTCTCTGGCCCTTGCAACATCCATCATGGACTTCACCGTTTGATGCTTACTAGTGTCAATAAATCTCGGATGCTAGCCTTAAGCACCATCATATACCTATACATCTTCATCTTTTCATTTGCCACATAGTCCAGGAAAAAACAAGCTTTCTCCATGAATTTTGCATTAATTTATGGTACAGTCTCCTTTGTCTGTTACATCATTTGGAATTCATCCACAATTCTATCCATTTTTGCTTGTAGCACAAACTACTCTAAAGCAATTTCTTTGAATTCATCCATGTGATAACTTCAATCTTATCGTAACCCCTTTTTTTTATCTCCATATCCCACCAATTCTTGGCTGCACTTCTCAGCTGATTGGTTGCATATCTTACCTTGTTCTCAGGTGCACACGAACATGTGTGAAACACACCTTTAATTTTGGAGATCCACCTGTGACTGACGACTGGATCAGTTGCCCCATAAAATAACGATGGTTGACAAGCCGCAAAGTATCTGAACGTACAGCTTTTTGGTGCTTCACGTATAATGACTTGAGGTTGAGGATTAACCCCAGTACCCCATCAGTTAGCCTGGCTGTGATTTCCTGTCCAATCATTTCTCTATTTTGATCACTTATCTTATCTGGAACTTGTTTTATAATAAAGAGAATACTTCGCTCCAAAGCTTTACTAATTTCCCTTGCTACAATTTCTCCAATTGTAGGTTCTGGAATTCCCTGATTTAAATCTGAGGCTCCTCCACCTCCATCATGTTGTATCCAATAGGAACACACTCATCTATCACAATGGTCTCTACCCCTTTAGGTCTATGACTGGGACCACCCTTAGTGTTATTAGCTGCTCATCAATCACATATACTTTCTATCATAAAGGAAACTTAATCAACACTATAAGCTTCCTATTCTAACATACTATCATAGACCTGATTCATAAGTTACAACCATGATTCTGTCAAGTTTTAGCATACACTATGTAATTGTAGTAGTATGGGCCCCCTTACCACTTCAAGTTCACTATACATACCAGATCTTAACTTTCACTACTCGGTACCTTACTTCACAAGCTTAAGTTAATTCTTGTATCATATTCTTACCTATAAATATAACAATTCAAATAGATAAGAATTCACATATAAAACCAACTTTAATCGGTTGCGCACGTATATCATATTAATTCTAAACACATCATGTTCTTGCATATGATTCTCACATATTATCAATATAATTGCTAGTTATACTCACCAAGCTGCAAGCCTCCAGTTTGAACATTTTCAAAACCATGTTTTGAGTCTAGACTGTGCATAGCACATATCCAGATCTGTCAAACCGTGGCTCTGATACCAAGTTGTAACGCCCCAGTTTATAAAAATGATAATCCAAATACTAAGATTTTTACGTAAAAGTGGAAGCGTATTTGGTTCATTCTCAAAACATCAAAAATTACACATTTGAAGAGCAACTTCAAGTTTAGTATCGAGAACTTTTCATATACACCCACGCGTTTAAAGTTTCAAAGTGCAATCAAACCGGATTTTTGCCCTTGCCTTTATTGTGCCATACAAAACACATAAAATAATACCTGATAAGCTACGAGAGCTTAGTGAGTAAACTAGACTACATTTCATATAAACACATGAATATAATCACATAATGAAACTTGTCAACCACTTGTTCTAGACCCAAGGCAGCCAACTGAGCCACAATATTGTGCTATTTCTTAGCCCATTACTGCACAAAGCGGCATGCTGAACAACACATATGATGAATACATAAAAGTACTCATTGTAATAACACACATGATGCACATATGAAAGATAGTTTAGAAGACTCACCTTGTAAGTTAAAGTATTATTATCTAATCCACAGAAGAAAAAGATTCACGTATAAGTCCCCCGCTAGTCTCTTTAGTATTACAAAGATGGAGATGACGATGATGATAGCTCAAACTCTATTTTCTCTTGTTTAAATCTCCAAAAAGTTGCAAGTATGAATATGGTATAGAGGAAACGTTGTTGTGAAGTTGCAAAATGAGATGTAATTGACTTAAAAGTCAATTATAAGCTTATATATACATGAGTTTCCCATATTGACATAAATAGTCCTTTGACTATTCTTTTTTTTAATTTTAACAACTTTGGCCCCTCTAGTTAACATCCACACTTTAATACCTTCAATCACTTATAACACATTTTACACTTATATATTACACATTTATTTTTTGGATGTTACAATACACCAATAAAATGTCATAGTGTAGGTTGAATTCTATCATCTATGGTATAAGTCAAAAAAAAGTAAAAGAAAAGAAAATATAGGTATATAAAGCTTGGAAATTGAAATGCAAAAAGAGTGGTATATGAGTATCAAGAATTGTTTGATCAAAGTAGGTATTTCTTCAAGATACTTTATGAGAGTTTAAAAGTATGTGTTGTCAAATGATCATCCACTTCTTTTAACCTGTTTTTTTATCCTTTTATATCCTACCTTGACCCATAGCCCCATTACAACCCTAAAAAAGTTTACCTAATCGTGTAGTATGTTCCTACTTAGTAGAGAATGGGAGTCTAAGAAAGCTTATGGTAGATCACTACTTTGCACTGAACTTGAGAGAAACGCATAAAAACTAAACTTTTGAGAGGTGAGCATATTTTTGTTGGAATCAGCCCACTAACACACGTAGGCCGGTATCACTGCAAATGAATCGCGAGCCTATTGGGTCAGACGCCAAGTTTCCACTCCGACAGCCTAATAAAAAAGAAAGGGTCAAAATGGTCAAATTCAATCTGACCTAAGCTTCACGATCGTGAAGGATGCTCCACGGGTCGTGAAGTAGCTCGTATACACGTGTCTTGTCATGGCCACATGCTTCGTGAAACCCTAGGGCTTCACGACCTTACACGGCTTGTGAAGGAGGTCGTGAAGACACATGCCCTCACGATTCTTGCCTGGTGCAGCACGGCTCGTGGAGGATTAATGGCCAGTCGTGGCGTATTTATCCTTCGCAGCCTGTGAGAGCCCGTGAAGAAGTCGTGAAGGCAGAATTCTAAGTGGCACTTGCATTAGACCATCTTGTTGTTCCAATGGATGAATGCCAATTAGTCCGACCATGGAGGTGTTAGAACAGATGAAAGGTCTTTAAAAGAGGCTCTCTTTGTTCCATTTCTACTCGTGGTCATTTCTTGCATACGCACACACTAGTAAGTTCTCTCAAATAGAGTTTGTGAGATACAAGAGAAGAGTGTGGTTGTGTTCAAATAGAGTTTGGTTCGATTTTTGGCTTGCTAGTACAAGGGAGTTCGGTGATTTGCTTGGTGTAGACTTCATTGGAGCTTGAAGCCTTTTGTTTCAAGATCTCATCCCAAATTCGGTTTGTTCCAACTAAGAATTCAGAGTCTTGAAGGGTATGGCTCTATTTCCTTGTTCTTGTTTTTTGGTTGCATGTTGTTTCTTACAAGTCTCACCACCATTGGGACTTCATGAGATCTTCATTGTGTGTTTTTCTTGCTTCCGTTGTGTGCTTTGATCCCTATGGAATCCCAACAATGATATCAGAGCGATACTTGTAAGATGCATGCACCTTTGTGGCTTGAAAAATCCATATTTTCAATTTTGGACATTCTGTCCAAAGAGCCTTCACGGGCCGTGAAAGGTTTTTTTAACTGTTTCACGAGTCGTGGAGCATACTGGCTTCACGGGCCGTGAGGGCCCGTGAAGATCAGTAGCTTGTGAAGGCGTCGTGAAGAGGTTGTTTTTGGCCTTTTGATAAAAAGAAAACTAGATATGGATTTTTGCATTCTGATTTTAGTTTTTCCAGAATCATTTTTGGCTTTTTAGCCTTGTAGATAAGCCCCATAATATCCTAATTCATGTACTTGTATGTATTGGGTGGTTTTACCATAAAATGCACACATGCATATATGTATATTGTGTATATATGAATATGGATTTCAAAGTGTTTGAAATCCTAATGCATATGTACAAGGTTTATTCTTGTGCCTTTAGTTTTTGAATAAACTTGATTGGGATATTGTTTTGTGCATGGTTTGGTGTGGCACACCATGCTTTGTGGTTGTTTCGTTTTGTGAGTACCGGTTTGAGCCTTAGACCTTTTTATGGTTGTGTGGTTGCTTTGTATGTTATTCATTCATTTGGTGGTTTGTACCAAATTTGGTTTGTAATAATTTATTTAATCCGGGTTATAATAATTTATTTATTTGTGGCTTGCATGCCAAAGTATTTATTCTTTGTAATTTGTATATTAGCTTAGAATAGATTGTGTGGCTTGCATGCCATTTCTCTTTATATTACGAATGCAATTTTGAAGAGAAGACCGGAGCCACGATCGGGAGTCTTGAGAGACGTCTCGGCTACCTTAGATCCGGAGGCGTAGGATTGAGTGGGAGCACGCCACCAAGTCTTGGATGTTGTTTGTCCTTAGTAGACTTAGTTCCTCGGTTGGCTCACCGGGGAACACTTAGGTTGGCTCAAATCGGTTTTGTATGTGTGGTTGTGTAGTTTTATTTATTTATTTTCTTGCATGGTTGTAGGATCTTCGCATGCTAGAAAATGTTTTGAAAATAATAAAACTATATAGTTTTCGTTAATTGGTTAACAAACCCTGCTCGCTCACATGATTAATAAACGAATATAAAGTGTTTATGTTCAAATGGTGAAAATGCGTTTTGTCAGTTATTTGTTAATCAAAACGAAAAGAGGTTTTTAACTCGAAAAACAAAAGTCCCATTTTTCTTAAAAACGTAAATCACACGCCATCCAAAAGATGACACCACCCGAAACTAATGAAGCATGGGGCAATTGTTGAGCTTATCACGAGTTGTTCGATGTGGACTTGTGTGGAAGGTGAGTGTGGCGTCTTGAAATTATTGGTTGTCGAGCATAGCACGAGCCAATGATTGTCAAGGGCGTCATCGTGTATCTTGTTGGAGGATTTGCGATTCCAATTTAATACGCCTTGGTAATTGTCGTGCCTATACCGAGTTACCAAAGCGGCTTATTGAGGAATCGGTGCGGGAAGGGATCAAACATGCTAAACCGGTGCTATGAGTACCGATGGATCCCGCAAATGCCTAAGAGTTGTAATCACGGATTGCAATTGGTAAAGTGTTTACCGACCTAAATACCTTCACGAAGTGATCCGCGGTAAACCCGTCATGTAGTAAAGTTATGTTGGGTCCTTAGTCCTTGTTAAATTTAAGTGTTAAACTATTGGGTAATTATTTAACAAGGATTAAAATATGTCGAACTAACCTTTTTGTGTGCTTTGCCTTCTTTTAGATGGCATCTACAAGCAACACCGCGACACACGTCACTCCGTCCTTTTTTGAAAAAAGAGAAACTCATAGTAGTAAACTTTATGGATTGGCATAGGCAATTGAGAATTGTCTTACACCATGAAAGCAAGTTGTACGTCCTAGAGGATCCTCTTCCGGAGGCTCCTGCTACCACCGCTACGCGGTCCATTAAGGACGCTTATGAGAAGCGCCTTAAAGACACAAATGAGGTGACTTGCCTCTTGTTGACGACCATGAGTTCCGAATTGCAAAGGCAATTCGAGGACGTTGATGCGTACGACATGATCTCGCAGCTTAAGGAAATGTTCCAACAGCAAGCGAGGCAAGAACTCTATGAGTGTGTCAAGGCCTTCATAGGGTGCCAGATGCAGGAGGGCGGGAAAGTGAGCTCCCACGTGCTTCGTATGAAGAAATACGTGGACTAGCTCGAGAGGTTGGGCTTTCCTATGGGGAAAGAGTTGGCTACGGATATAACCCTCCAATCTTTGCCTCAAGCATATGGTCCGTTCATTAGGAACTACCATATACATAACATGGATAAGTCCTTGATGGAATTGCATGGTATGTTGAAGAACGCGGAGTCAAACATGGCCAAGGCAAAGCCATCAACCTCCGTACCCGTCCTAGCCATCCATGAGGGTGGTGCTAAGAGGAAGCGGCCCGCTTCAAGATCCAAGGGCAAAGGAAATGGGAAGGCAAAGGTGGCAACACCTAATCCTAAACCACTCCCAGCCCCGGAGCCGAAGAGGAAGGAACCCGCTCCTATAGCCCCCTCACCAGAAGAGGCTACCTGCTTCTTCTGCGGGGAGAAGGGACACTACCAGCGTAGCTGCCCCAAGTACACGGAGGAGCTCAAGAGGATTCGCGCCAAGGGACAAGGCGCCTCCGGTACGTATATGATTGAACTCTATAACACTTCTACTTCTAACGCTTGGGTCTTGGACACTAGGTGTGGTACTCACATAGTTAATAATGTACAGGTACTTAGAAGAAGTAGGGACCTGGTTGATGGGGAGCTGGATCTCATCATGGGAAACAAGACGATTGTCCCGGTTGAAAAGATTGGGAGCGTGGACCTCGCCTTTCAATCTGGCTTATCTATTTCTTTGTTAAATGTATCTTATTCGCCCTGCGTGGCAAGAAACATTATTTCATTTTATGCTTTGGTTGACGATGGATTTTATTTTAATTTCTCTAATGGAATTATATCTTGCTTTAAGAATGATGTATTTTATTTTAAAGCACATCCATGTCGTGACATATATGAAACAAGCGTATGCTTGCAAAGTAATAGATCAATCATGAATGTTGGTTCTAAATCCAAATGTGATTTGGATAAGTTATCTTTATGGCATGGTCGTTTGGGCCACATAAACAAGAAACACATTGTCTAGCTCCAAGTGGATGGGATCTTGTAATCATTTGACCATGGGTCGGATGATGTATGCAAATCTTGCTTATTGGGCAAAATGACCAAAGCACCCTTTACCGGCGTTTGTGAGAGGGGCCAATACTTGTTGGATATCGTTCACACGGATGTGTGTGGTCCGTTCAAGCATGTCACTAGGGATAACTCAAGGTACTTCGTAACCTTTACCAATGATTTTAGTAGGTATGGGTATGTCTACTTGGTGAGACAAAAGTCAGAAACCTTTGAGGTTTTCAAGGCTTTCAAAAACGAAGTTGAGAACCAATTGGGTAAACAAATTAAGATTCTCAGATCAGATCGTGGTGGTGAGTATCTAAGTTCGGAATTCCGTGACCATCTAAAAGATTGTGGAATTGTTTTGTAATTGACACCTCCTAGCTTTTGGGGCTATGCATTGGAAACGGCCGTTAGAATCCTTAACCTCGTACCAACTAAGAAGGTCAAGAAGACACCCTTTGAGATGTGGCATGGAAAGGTTCCATCTCTATCATATCTAAAGGTTTGGGGTTGTCCTGCCTAGGTGAGACGTGAGGTGGAGGACAAGTTGGAACCCCGAGCCGAGACGTGTTTGTTCATTGGATATCCTGCCGGGTCTATGGGAAATTTGTTTTACAAACCTTCCGAGAACAAGGTATTTGTTTCTCGGAGGGCCTTCTACCTTGAAAGGGAGATGCTATCCAAAGACGCCAGTGGGAGAAAGGTAGATCTTGAAGAAATTCAAGAACCTTCCAATGAACAACTTGAAGTTGGCACTAGTTCACAGCATGATTCTCAGCACGGCGCTGCTGGAGAACCTGACACAGATCATTTACCTCTTAGGAGATCCGATAGGAGTCGCAATGATCCAGAGAGATATGGGTTTCTCATGTCTGAGGGCTGCGACCTAGTGGTGGATCATGATGAACCATCATCTTATCGGGACGCTGTGGTGGGCCCTGAGTCCGCTAGGTGGAAAGAGGCGATGCAGTCCGAGATGCAATTTATGTCGGATAACCAAGCCTGGGATTTGGTAGATCCAGTACCCGGGTGTAGACCCGTAGGGTGCAAATGGGTCTTAAAGAAAAAGACCGGCATAGATGGAGAGGTAGACACCTATTAGATATAGAATTTATGTTTGTGTTCTAGTTACATTTTGTACTTAAATAGATAAAAATGTACTTATAAGGTCACTAATAGGGATATGTATATATAGTGACCTTAGTATCTTTTCAATGTAACTTTTGCCATTATTCAAGTATATCAAACACACACTTTAAGGTGTTTTGACTATTGCTCTCAACTTTGATCCTACATTGTACTTGATCTTTGCTCTACAATTAGTATCAGAGCCTGGTCTTTGATAAGAAAAGGCTCGTGATTGAAGAATTCGTGTGAAAACACCAATATTCAAAGCAATTCATCGGATTTACAAAGGTTTGGGTCGAATTTTTGGAGGTTACTGATTTTGATCAATTTGTCAGTAATAATGCAAGGTTTGTAGCTCTTTAGACTCACAATCATCATTAGAAAAGGTCTGTATTGGTTCGCGATCACACATTTCAACAGATTTGATTGAATTGTAATTATTGTATTTCATGTGTTCTTCAAAGTTTTGGTCGAAAATGTATACATTTGATTGATTTTTGTTGTAAAATGGATTCCTAAGTGTAATTCGCTAGTATACGAAGCTAGAGGAAAGAAAAATCCTCGAATTTGATCAAAATTCGAAGAAATTTGAATTTTTTTAAGTTGGCGGATTGCTCTGTGAAGGAACTTGCAGATTTGTGTTAAAGAACTTGCGGATTCTAACCTTTTTTTAAGTGTCGGATTTTAGCAATCGGATTTGAATTGGGCTACGGATTTGGAATTGGGAATCTAAGTTGCGGATTTGATTGTTTGAATTGCGGATTTGGTGATTAACGAATTTGAGTTCCGGATTTGGTTACCTACGGATTTGGATTGATTTCTTTGTCGGATTGTAAAAAATATCGAATTTTATGTGAAACATTGGATTTCTACATACCGGTTTTCAGACTTGTCGGATTTAAAAAAGAAAAACCGGATTTCTACTAATCGGTTTTGACTTGTCGGATTTTCAAGACTAATGAATGTCGGATTGTTGTTCAACGGATTTTGGAAGTTAATGAATGTCGGATTGTTGTTCATCGGATTTTGGAAGTAAATGAATGTCGGATTGTTACATGTCGGATTTTTAAGAAAATGGCTTATCGGATTTCTAAGTGTCGGATCTCATTCAACACTTAGGAATTTTCTGAAATTTTTGAATTGAGTACTAACTGTTTTATCTTACAGGTAGCACAAATTCCCTCATAAACCCTTTACCCTCGAGCCAATTACCTACCAAACCAACTGAATAATGCCTATTTTCTACTCGATGTTACCAAAAAAGATTATCCAATCATCACTGAACTCATATCTTCTCACCCTCTCAACCATGTTTTTACCTTTAACCCTCTTGAATCTGCACCTAATGTACCGGAGGTCTATATGCAACAGTTATGGGCTTCTCTTTCCCTAACAGACAGTGAGGAAGGCAATCCAGTGCTTTCAGGCCAAATTGATCAGATGGAGTTTGAATTGGGAATTAAAAGTATCAAACGAATTCTAAGACTGCCAAAACAAAACACATGTCTGTCCAAACTTGATTTTGATCCTATACCTACTGACAAACAAATTTTAACTCATGTAATGGATCTTAGATGAAATGGTGATGAACTGACGGGGATGTCAAAATTTAAAAGATCAGGTTTGGTTCCCCAGTGGCAGACACTTTATGCTATCATAATGCGATGTTTAACAAGTGTCACGAAAGGAATAGATGGTGCTAATGCCTTCGCTTTGAAAGTTCTGGTTGGTATGGCTAACCATTTTCACTATGCTTATGCAGAACTCATTTTTATTGAAATGTCAAAGGTGGTTCGTGAGAAGGTGATTCCAGGAAAAAGGAAAAAATTTCTACCGTTTCCACGGTTTTTATCTATGATAATTCAAAGGGAGATGGCCAGGGATACTGAGATCTCTAGCCGTGATGATGAGCAGGCCCCACAAATACAAATGATGATTAAGCTCTACAAAATACCGGCGATGCCTTATGTTAATACTTTTGTAATGCCTGCTGAGTTGGTACAGTTGTTGGACTTGGAAAGTGACCGTGCCCCGCAGTATGTGAGAGATAACAATCTTGTTCTTATGAATCGGCAAGAACCTGCTGATTCTACCCCAAGAACGCTAGTTTCCGAGAGTGCTAGTGAATCTAGGAGTCAGTCTTCTGTGGGAGAAGTTGACAGGGAAGAGCAGATTGAAAAAATATCTGAGAGGGGTGGTGAAACAGGTGAAGGTAGTAGTGAGCTTAGAGAGGGAGTTGTTGTGGACACAACTGATAGTGAAACAGATTCTTTTCAAAAAGATATTAATAAAATGTTTGAGCACAATGAGGAGGGCACGGAGGAATTAGGTCCTGATGGTTAGAAAGTTCATCTAATCTTTCCTGCATATGATGACCAAATGATGGACTTTCAGTTTGAATTTGAAAACATCGATATTCAAGGCTTATATGATGATGTTAGTGTGTTGAACGTAGAAGAAGATGCTGAGAGGCAAAAACAAAGTGAGGGAGAGAGAGATGTGAGAAAAGAACAAATGAGTGCTGAGGGTTCTCCGGCCATTTTTAGCCGGGACATCACATCTGCTGTTAGGTTTATACCTAACATTGAAAAAGACTCTAGCTTCCCACTAGAGCATGCACAAACCCCTCCCAGCCACTCAGTATTCTCTCCACAGAATATTGTTTCACAACACTGAGATTTAGCACATGATCTAACGGTTCCTCATTCGGAGGGTACTCTTATTGAAACAAGTGGCACACAGCTCCATGCCATGCCTGTTCATTCTGCGCCCATTGAAAACTATCAACAAATTGTTGATTTCCTTACAGGCAGACACTTGATGCAATAAGCGGTCTATTCAAAGATAGACCAGCCAGAACTACTATAGGTGAAGCCTTAACAGGCCATGTCCGAGATCGGTAGGAAGTCCCATCACAGTTACCAAAACTCCAGCTATGAACTTGGGTGGCCCTTCAACTTTTGAATTCATTTCAGAAGGTGTTGGTGCTACAACGGGTAATCTACATGCTCCCGGAGTTACCACTACTGAATCAGAGTCGGCTAAGGAATTTGTTTCCAAGGCTGATTTTGATGTTACACTTAAACATATTCATGTACGTATTGATGATATTCAACGGCTACAACTTGAAAGGTTAACTCGAATTGAGGCAAAATTGGATGAGTTGGTTGAGAACAGAAAAAATGAAATCAAAGATAAGTGGCTGATGCTTTGACTGTGGATGACTTAAAGAGTATTTTGATGGTTAAATTGATTGGTAAAAGTGATAGTTCTTCTGAGGATCTTGATATATTAACTTTAATGGGAACAGAAGTGGAGTCTACTTGCAAAACAGTAGCAGGGTCATCCAAAAGGCCTAGGCATGATGACGATGACTCAGACACCCATCGTCCTCAGGGGGAGAAAAGGTTAAAGTCATATTTTGATACCCCGGCTGCTCAGCGAATCAGTGCAGTTGCTACAAGGTTAAAGGAAACATCGTTCAAACAGAAATACAAAGGCAAGCAGGAATGATTGAATTTGAGAAGACTGGTATGTCTGAGGTTGAGGCTAAGGATGAGGATCTAACGCTAGCTTTGTGGCTGAGCAAACAAGAGGTTGAAAAGCCTGCTGAAACTACTGCTGAATCTGATCTTCAAAAATACAATTTGGAAAGCTTGTTGAAAGTAAATGAAGAAGTACAGAACAATTTCCGCCATCTCTGGGAAAATTCAAAACAACTCCTGCTGACGTCAGTAAACAACAAAAGAAAGAAGCTCAACTGCATGAATTATCAAAAGAATCTGAGTGGGAAATTCCTATGTCTGCACAAATAGTTCCGGTTCATACTGGGTCTTTACCAAATGTAAGGAAGACTTATGTGTTAACTAGGGAGGCCCTGAAAAAGCAAGTTAGAAACTAGAGATACCAAGACATACCAGTGGCCTTTCTAGAAGAAAAATTTGTCAACATCTATGCATAACAAATAGAAGAAATGTTGGACATTAATTTGATGGGTTCCAAGAATGTTAATGATGCTCGAATGAAACTATTTCTGAGTATGCACACGGCGAAGAAGGAGGATATTGAGTCAGCACATCAGATCATAAAGCTTAATCATGTTGCAATTCAAAAATTTCTATTCCACGATATGATCTGCTATCATGTCACGAGATATGATTTAAAAAGTTATTCATTTTGACATGTTGATCTGAAATTTTTAAGTCTTGGTGACGTGAACTTCCTGATAAAGCAGCTGGAATCTATATTGGAAAAGAATGCTTAGGAATCGGCAGTCTATCAAAGCTCTGGGAGTTCATAAGACACAGGAGCCGAATGGTTGAGATGACTGATCTTTAGTTGGGAGTAAAAGATGACAAAGAAAAAATCAATGTGCTTAAACCAAAGACAAATCATTCTAAGCTCGACCAACTGAAGATGTATCAAGTAATTTGGAGTTGTGATGACGAATTTGAAGGAGATGAGGGAATAGTTCTGTTTAACAACAAAAGTGAAAAATTCTTCTTAAGGTTTAATGAAGTTAATGCATACTCTGATGGATCATTGAAAGTTTGGACTATCAAAATCAAGCATCGCGCAACTCAAACCTGTGCTTTGATGAGAAAGTCAAAGAGTTTGTCTTTTCGAAAAGCAAGGATGAGCCATGCGTATATGTCAGGGCTAGTGGGAGCATAGTTGTATTCCTAGTCTTGTATGTCAATGACATACTCCTCATTGGGAACGATATCCCGACCCTTCAAGGTGTAAAAACATGGTTAGGCAATTGTTTTTCAATGAAGGATCTAGGAGATGCGACTTATATTCTTGGGATCAAAATCTATAGAGATAGATCCAAGAGGCTAATTGGGCTTAGCCAAAGTACATATGTTGACAAAGTCCTAAAGCGGTTTAGGATGGAAGACTCCAAGAAGGGGTTCATTCCTATGTCACATGGTTTGGTATTGAGTAAGACTCAATCCCCTAGTTCCCCTGAGGAACGAGAAGTAATGAAGCGGGTACCATATGCTTCGTCTGTGGGCTCGATCATGTACGCCATGCTATGTAGGAGGCCTGATGTATCATGTACTTTGAGCATGACGAGTAGATATCAAGCCAACCCAGGCGAAGCCCATTGGATGGCGGTGAAGAGCATTCTCAAGTACCTTCGGAGGACTAAGGAGATGTTCTTGGTGTACAGAGGTGAGGAGGAGCTTAGAGTAAAGGGCTACTCTGACGCAAGCTTACAAACCGACAGGATGAATGCCGATCACAATCGGGGTTCGTGTTCCTATTAAACGATAGTGCTATATCCTGGAGGATCTCTAAGCAAGACACCGTGGCCGATTCCACTACAGAGTCGGAATATATTGCGACCAGTGAAGCTGCTAAGGAGGCCATATGGATGAGGAAATTTGTGCTTGATTTGGGAGTGGTTCCTAGCATTAGCGACCCTGTTGAGATCTTTTGTGACAACGAGGGTGTCGTTGGAAATATCATTTTATCCGGGACGTGGTCAAGAACGGAGACATTGTCATCAGCAGAGTACACACGGATAACAATTTGGCGGATCCGTTCACTAAACCGTTATCACAAGCTAAGCACGATGCCCACACACGTTCTATTGAGATTAGATTTGCTAGTGACTTGGTTTGAGTTGTATATTGGTTATTATATTTGATATATATGCAATGTAATTGGGAACGTTAAGCAATATTTTATTTTTGAATGTATTGATTATTAAATGGAGATTTAATGATACGCGTGTAGCGAATACTTTCCTTAAATCATTATTGTATTCCAATTTGCATGTTTTATCACTTCTTTGAATGTTTTACATTCTAAATTGTCCACGGTCGGTCATTCTTCATTGGAAGGAAGTATGAACGAAGATCGAGGGAAATAGTGTTCAATGGGGATTGAATACAAGGGACGCAATATTTCGCCTATGCTTAAAAAGAGTTTCAAGTGATTGGACGACCCACACCTGATCTTACTTCGTGGTACATGTCAAGAGTAAATCAGGATGATAATATCCTTTATCCTTAGACCGGAGATGCATGTGTTTCACTATTTTGGTCTACTTTATTCTGACTGTTTTCAAACGTAGTCCGTAACTGGCTATTATAAAGGAGGCTTTTGGGTAAGGTATTGCCAATATATTGGGGCAATGTATTCGAAGGAATTTGTTCCTCTGTTTAGAGAGATATCCCTGGCCCCTTGATGATTGGGCGTTGACACCAAAAATGCATGGCCATGCTCAAGCTTGCAATGATAGTTGATAAGTTGCAGCTTACTTTTGGTCACGACCAATCTTGATCGAGAAACATAATTGTGAACGATTGGAGAATGACTTTGTACCTTGTCTCGTGTTCACTTGGATATCGCGAACAATAAGATAATTGATCACTTATCTATAGAACCATATCAAACTCTTTTAGTTTATCATGGTACTTGTCAGGGATGACATACCCCATGTTTAGTTGGGGGCAGGGATCCCTTGCTAGAGGCCGCTCCTTGTCTGTGGTGCTCATGGATACGGTGTGTCATGTGCAAGTGGGAGTTTGTTGGAATCTGCCCACTAACACGCGTAGGCCGGTATCACTGCCGATGAAACACGGACGTATTGGGTCACACGCCAAGTTTCTACTCCGACAGCCTAATAAAAGAGAAAGGGTCAAAATGGTCAAATTCAATCTGACCTAAGCTTCATGACCGTGAAGGATGCTCCACGAGTCATGTAAAAAGTTTCCTGTCATGGCTGCATGGTTTGTGAAACCGTAGGGCTTCACGACCCTACACGGCTCGTGAAGGAGGTCGTGAAGACACATGCCCTCACAATTCTTGCCTGGCGCGGCACGGCTCATGGAGGATTAATGGCCAATCATGGCGCATTTATCCTTCACGGCCCGTGGGAGCCCATGAAGAAGTCGTGAAGGCAGAATTCTAAGTGACACTTGCATTTTATTGGACCATCTTGTTGGTCCAATGGATGAATACCAATTAGTCCGACCCTGGAGGTGTTGGAACAGATGAGAGGTCTTTAAAAGAGGCTCCCTTTGTTCCATTTCTACTCTTGGTCATTTCTTGCATACACACATTAGTAAGTTCTCTCAAATAGAGTTTATGAGATACGAGAGAAGAGTGTGGCTGTGTTCTTGAGATATAAGTGTTGTTCCAGAAATCTAACAAGGTAGCATGGTTCGATTTTGGCTTGCTAGTACAAGGGAGTTTGGTGATTTTCTTGGTGTGGACTTCATTGGAGCTTGAAGCCTTTTGTTTCAAGATCTCGTCCCAAATTCGGTTTGTTCCAGTCAAGAATCCAGAGTCTTCAAGGGTATGGCTCTATTTCCTTGTTCTTGTTTTTTGGTTGCATGTTGTTTCTTACAAGTCTCACCACTATTGGGACTTCATGGGATCTTCGTTGTGTGTTTTTATTGCTTCCGTTTGGTGCTTTGATCCCCATGGAATCCCAACAATTTTTTCATGAGAGCTACTATACTTAATTGCTTAGCTCTTCAAGTAATAATTCTATGTGCTTAAAATTTAATTAAGTTGTACTTGTTACTTGTTCACAAAGTGTTATGAATTTTGAAAACCGAGCTTCATGTGTGTGCGATAGAGAATGTCTTTTTTTTCCGTTTAAACCCTTTCTCAGGACGAGCAAGGAACTAAGTTGGAGAGGTTCAATGAGTGTCTTGTGTTCATGCTCTATACATGCATAAATTGATGATAAATGAACATATTTTGTCTAGAATAATTGCGCTTACAAGAAATAGGGATCAATAGGATATAGTGTTAGTGTTTAAGAAGAAAGAACAAAGAAAACAAGACAAAATTAGTGTTACTCAGCATTACTCTCAAAGTCTTCAGAGTAGAGAGTAAAGACAAATTGCAAAAGGGTAATGTTGCTCCCTTCTTTTTTTTCCTTCTATAAAATAGCTCTTTCCTTTTTCTTCTTCCCCGCCTTCTCCTCAACAAAACTCATTCCCCAAAACCCTAGTTTTCCACTCAATCCTTTCGACCTATTCAAGCAGTCATCATAAAGGAGTTGTAGAGAGATATTGTTTGAGCACCTAATCATCATATCTTATCATTCTCCCATGGTGAAATCAAGGTTTTTCAAGGTTTGAAAGCGGATTTTTGATGATTACTTCTTTAACACCTTCAATACTCATTCGGTTAGTTGGATTTCACCATTCTACTACCAAATTCTTCACCATCACAAGACCTAGTTTAGTCTGTCATTTGAAGATTATTTCTAATACCATATTTTCATCTTTCAGCACCATCATGCTTAGCTAAACACTCCGTGATTGCAACCGGGATTACGGTTTGATCATATATGCTTATATTTTATGGACAATTATGCATATGAATACTTGAATTTTAGTTTTGTGATTAATTCAATTGATTATATATTTCATTCTTGTGTGAATACTTTTTGGTAGATTTTTGAGTGTTAGGATGGTATTATTGTTAGCTACCCAGTCGTTCCAATTCCACCTTTAATGTAGTATAGTTAAAGAGAAGACGATTGGTGTGCTAGGGCATAATCCGTACCCAAATTCGAGTCAATTAATAAGTCAATGGTTTTGTCTATGTAGCCTAATCATATGAATGTTTTAATAATCATTTGAGCATATCTTGACTAGACCTAAAATAGTTAGTGATTACATTCTTCATATATTCGTTACAACTAATCTATTATTCTTGTTTCTTGTTCTTTCATGCTTAGTAGTTAATCTACAAAGTACAAAAATCAATCACAACTTTGGATTTAAATTTACAACCAAACATAAGATTTAAATACTAACCACATTCTACATTTGATACCCACTTGCCCTATCTAGTATAAGGTAATTAGGTTTAATTTTTATCGTTACCTCGACACCGATCACCAACACAAACCTTTTCTTTCCCATCTCACATTCTACACACAGATGTCATTTCTCAAACTTTTAGTTTACTGCATGGAGGTTTAGGACAGTAGACACACTTCGGTTGGGTCCTTTAGGTTTTGAGAGATCAATTGTATAGAGGTTTGACTTTCTTGAACCCGCTAAGAGTTATTTTCCTTCTTCGGTATGAATACTACAATGTTTAGCCTTGAAGTTTACCTCTAGATTCTTGTTACCGTATTGTCCTATACTAAATAGATTATAGTCTAAACCCTCAACATATGAAACTTTCTCGATTTCAAATTATCATGAACCAGAGCACCATATCCTTAGATAGGTAATTGTTGATTGTTACCAAATATAACCAAACCATAGAATTTACTTTTTGAAATTTGCCAACTACTCCTTTTTCCTAGTCACATCTAGAGTAAAAATATCACACATAACCTTTCTACAATACAAATTAAGCAGTTTTAGAAACTTATTAGGAAATTGGTTCTTTAAAATGGTAGTTATACGAGCTTGTCTCATTCGGGATCCAGAACTCAATGATTGGGGATACTGATGGAGAGAAGAGCATGTGCTCAAGGCAAATGCATGTTTTAGACTTTCAAACAGTTTGATACCATTTGGGAAAAAGAAAATTTTCTCTCTAGCATGTCTTTGCATATGCCAAGTTGAGTAAATCACAAGTGCATATTTCAAATAATGAACAACATTCATATCAATGCAAGATTTAACAACTAGAGAAAATTTAGACTTCTTAACAGGTGCATGAGAATGATTAATATTAACATCATTAAAAGCATTAACATTATTAGATTTAATCAAAGCAGTAGCATGAGTAATTACATTACAACAATTTGATGCAACATATATAGAATAATGTGTGATAACAAAATTTTGAATTATTTTTAACCGGATGATATTTCAAAATGGTTTTAGAACTAAGACTATTAATCTTCAACTTCTTCTCAGCTTCCGCACTCTACTTTCCTTTCTTCAAAAAGTCTCTCTTGGCCTCTTGATTTCATACAATTTTATGTTTCATAACATCTAGAATTTGCTTAGCATTTTTAGATATGTCACTTTGCCTTTTCGAAATTGAACCATTCTGTAAGGATTTCTTTTAGCACTGTTTTGAGACGGTGTTCTTAGAAACAAGTTTCATTTTTGAAGATTCACCAAGGTAAATGTTGACTGGGATAGTTTTCACATATTTTCCTTTTGAAAGATTTTTAGAATTTAATTTCAAATTGGACTTTTCACACTTTCCACAAAAAGTAGGTTTTGAAAACAATGGCGAATGTTGAGCCTTGCATTGGGGCAAGTCATCATATTATTTTTCAGTTATATGATCTAATTCTACAATCCTTAGAATTGAGTTGAATGGAGGAGAATTTTTTTCAACAAACTGAAAGAAATTATGATTAGAGCTTCCATCAAGATTAGTCGCATGACACCGTAAAATTACCAAATTATTTAGAGTGTTCTTAGCAGAAGACATAGATGATTCAGTAATTTCTTGTTTCACAAATAGGATTTTCAAGGAGTTCTCAAGAAATTTAATTTTGGATAAAAGTTTGTTTTCGTCTTTTGCAGACTGTTTTCTTTCCTTTACAAACATCTTTTCTAAAAATTCAATTTTTTTTCTACAACTGGAAAGGGAATATAAGATTTGAAACTTTTGGTTTTACAGAAATAGTTTGGGGTTGATTTTCGGAAACGTTTTTAGATTTATTTTTAGAAGATGAAGCAAGCTCCTGCCTTACTATAGCTATGAATACAGTCGGTTGAAGGAGAAATTTGCCTAGTCCCATAACTATCATTTAAAAAACTATAGTCAAGCGGAGTTTGCATCCTTTTTGAGTTATTTCTTTTCTACTTTTCAAACTCATCATCCTCAAATACACCACTAAATCGCGTCAGCTTGGTTAATCATTAGCCCATACAATTTATATGATAAAATTGTTTACAAAAAACCTTTCGTGAGAATTTAGGACTTTCATAACCTATACCTTCTAAAGGGTTGTAAAATATGATGTCTTTTGGTTTGTTAAAGTGAATTGTCTTGGTTAGTTTGACCTCGTTTGATAAACATGTCTTCAAGGTCTTTGATTTTACAATAAGCCCTTTCTTTCTATGCAAATGATTTCAACTTTGGCAGCAAGTTAGCACATTCTATCTCTTTTGACTAAATTCTATTAGTCGATCAGCTATTTGAATATTAAGTTTTGAGATGTTATGCTCTAGAGTTGTAAGTTCACCTTTTGTTTCTATCAAGTTCTAGTTCGCTAAGTCTTTCTCTAACATATGTTTCTTAGGTCCCGTTTATTTGTCAATTTATCGAAAGAATTGCAACGGAATCGTATCAAAAGATCAAAATAGTGTTTATTTATTTTTATATTAGAACTTTTTCATTACACACACCCACACCCAAACCCAACCCCCCACCCACCCACACAACACAATCATTTTCCATTGTAATAAATCTATACATTCAACCAGTTTCACTTTACCATTTCAATACCACATTACCATGAAGTTAGCACAATAAATGGAAATATCAGCAACACTTACAGCTTATAGAATACCAAATCAGGATAATAACTCGGCATAGAATTCTCCGACCAATAAAGTACCAAAATAGCTAAAAAAATAATAAATCACTCTTCTAGCATAAACTTCACAAAATCCTCTCGCTCATTTATTTCCAAGTTCCAGAACGTTAAAACTGCTTCCGGCTCGCGCATTATTTTTCGGCTGGCTTTAAATTTATCCAATCGTGAGATAGAATGAATTTTCAAAATCTCAGAACTCACCATAGCAGTTTTCATCAAAAATTCCACATCGGCATTCAAAGATTGAGGTAAAGTCGAACTCACTTCATGAAGGTCTTTTCCAAGAAATGTTGTTGCACTAGAAATCTCTTTAATAAAAGATCAACCTGGCTTTTTTATTTTCTAGTATGTGCACTCAAGCCTTCCTCAATTTGTGCGTTTTAACCAACCGCCACCGGCTCATCATGATTATCTTCCATTCGTATTGATTGATCTTCCATTTCTGCAACTTGTTACATTTCAACAAAGTGTCGAGATCTATTTCTTCGTGTTCTATCCTATCCGAAAATGAGACATAAATCTTTATACGGAAGTGGCTTACTTCTCCATTTCATAGCATTCTTGTAAGTCTGTCACATATAACAGTAATACAAGTAAAAAATTATACATACATATAACACAATTTGTATATATAGACATACAACAACGATTGTATATATATATATATATATATATATATATACACATACCACTATATAAAATTATCCTATCTGGTCATTTTTAAGAGTTTTGATACGTGACTCGATATGCGGTTTACAAGTAAAACCCACATTTGGGAATGATACTTTTAAAACTCCTTCAAAATATTGTAAATAACCATACTTAAAATCATTATCTGCTATAAAAAGCACTATAATTCACCATATTTAGCAATGATTCCACAAGTTTGGCATCTTCAAAGATGTCCAAGCCCTATAATTTCGACCTTTATCCATCATACGTAACATTTATATACATGATATTGAGATAAATACATGAAATATAAATACGATAAAAAACAAAGTCATACATGAAACATAAATAAGATAAACACAAAGTTATATATAACATTCAAATAAGATAAAAACAAAGTTATAAGTGAAATATAAATAAGAGAAACACAAAGTCGAATCGCCTAATAAAAAAACATTAGTTTATTGCACTCCAAGACTCAAAATATGGTTTGTGCTAAATTATTTCTAAACGTAGTCCACACAATTGAAGTCTCAATATAAGTGACATTATCATCATTTCCACCCCCGTAGTCTCCCGACCCCTCGTCCTTCTAAGTTTTCTTCAAAAGGATCAATTTTCATTTCTTACCTTATGTTTTTACGGAGAAAACAACATGCCATTATGATCCTACTCTTTAGAACAAGGGGATAATGTGAGTTATCCTTTAAAATTTTCCATCTTGACTTTAATATACCAAAGCATCTTTTTATAACATTTCTCACATAAGAATTTCTCATATTGAATAATTCTTTTGGGGTAGTCGGTTCGTGTCCATAACGCCAATCATTTAAGTGATATCTTTGACCTCTAAAAGGGGCTAAGAAACCTTCTCCATTTATGTATCCCCATTTCCCAAGTAATAACCTAAAATTTATATTATAGTTAATTAATACAACCTCAATAAGCATAATATTTAAACTTTTATTATTACATACCCGATCTTGGAACATTCAATCCATGTGGCCTAAGAAGGTCATCTCAAAGCACTCTACTATCAACCAATCCCTCCTATCCTAGTAACACATATAG
The DNA here is from genome assembly GCA_038502395.1 of Dittrichia graveolens. Taxonomy (NCBI): domain Eukaryota; kingdom Viridiplantae; phylum Streptophyta; class Magnoliopsida; order Asterales; family Asteraceae; genus Dittrichia; species Dittrichia graveolens. The sequence goes on along the minus strand of JARJIL010000009.1, from coordinate 55,888,848 downwards.
ACTGCATATCTTGTGAACAAACCCCTAACACATCTGTGGCAATATCGTTTTTTCTTGTGTATATAGGTTTGTCTTCAAGTGGCACTAAACACTTTATTGTATGTTCCATCTAAACCTCCTAGGAAATTCTATGCACAATGAAAAAAATAAATTGTCAATATATTATTTACTAATGTATTAAAATGAAATTTATATAATAATTGTATATCTTGAACCACTTCCATCTTTGTTGGGTAGAGTTCCCTGGAACAGGTTCGGGTTTGTTAAGTAAATAGGGATACAATCTTATCAACGCATTACAAACTCAACTAAAAACTCTACTAACTGTTTCTCCCAAACAATGAAAACAACAAATTATGACTTGATTATTAACATTATGTTCAATAATATGAAGGAACATGGAAACTTGTTCATCAAAATTCTATTAGATATTTAATTTGTAGAATTGAGATTATATTTTGTTTAGAATATATGTATCTCGGTTGTTACTCAACCGATATAGGAAAGCCCGTTCTTGATTAGAATAGGGCTTCCATATTATCCTATATATAGCATACTTAGTGACTTATGGTAAGAAGCTCTCTCAGTTGTTCCTAATAGAAAATACCTTGTTTACACCTTTATGTGTGTGTGTTTAGAGAACTCAGCTAGATCTCAATTCTAATCTTCATCTTCATATTTGATTCTTGTCACAATGGGCGTACAATTGGTATCAGAGCCAATCCTTCACAGAATTGGTTCTAGATCTGTTGTTTGATCTGTTTTTTAGTGAAAAAATCGTGTGTGTGTATACTATGAGAAAAACCGAGAAGTTGTGTTCATCAGAAATCCATTTTCAATATCTAAATCATTGTTTTTATTTGTGTAACGGGTTGCCAAGCCTATTGAAATAAACTATGTGTTTTCTATGGTGTATTTGAGAGCCACCCAAGTTTTGCTCTAACATTCATAGTTTGATCATCGCAATTCACGAGATCTTGAATCACGAGGGACATACACATTCATATTACTATTTCCTTTTTAATCCACCTAACCTTCCAAGCATGTCACACAACTTTGTAAAACATCTCTTAATCATCCTAAGTTATGATTAGCACATAGTGTCACTCAAGTAAGCAAGTCTATGTGATGGGTGTCTTTTGTGTTTACTCTTCACGTGCGTAAATTGATTATAATGCATCTATTTTGTCTATAATAGTTGTGCTTTGATTAGTTTTTGGTTTGTGATAGGTGTGCGCGAAATTGAGCTTAAAAGAAGATATTTGACGACTAAAACGAAGATGATGAAAGCTTACAAGAAATGGGGATGAATGTGCTATGATATGAGAATTTAAAAAGGAAGAACAAAGAAAACAAAACAAAAGTAGAGTTACTCGGCATTACTCTCAAAGCCTTCAGAGTGGGGAGTAGAGACGGCTTGCACTAGAGTAATGTTACTCCCTTCTTTTCTTTCCCCTATAAAATGGCTCTTTCCTTTTCTTCTTCCCAATCTTCCCTACCACGAAAATGACTAGCCCCAACCCTAGTTTTCTCTCCCAAAACTCATCTCCTTCATCCTAGAACAAATCCCTTCAATCCATTCATCTCCACTCAATATATTCAACCCGTTTGAGCATTCTTCATCATGAAGTTGTAAAGAGTTATTTAGGAGGAACCTAATTGTAACACCCGCAAACTCAAGCCATTTTTTTTAAAATACGCTGCGGAAGCATTGAGTAAACAAACTTAATTACATACAAACCAATATTAACAAATTTACATCATTAATCAAACAAAATATCATTGTGTGTTACAAAAACTAAAGGCTCGTTTCTTTTCAAAACTAATATCAGAGTCAGGTCAACTTCTCCTTCAGCCAACCTCTCAAACACGAACCTGCAAAAGCAACAACTGAGGGGAATTAGCACAAAGCTAAGTGAGTAGAGGCTAAACCCAAAAGCAAACATCCACAGTCAATATCAAAACATGTAATCACATATCCCGAGAAGACCGGCGGTTCGGCACAGAACCTACAACCAATGCCGGCCAAAGTAAAGGTTTACCGATAGCTCTCCACCAAATTGGCACAGTGAAAATCCCCCTCTGATGCAACATATGCAACAGTAAGGCTAACACTGTTCAACCAACCAGTGAACGAGCCCAGCCCAATTCTATGTATAGCTGACTTCCCAACGCAACTCAAAATCATCCTAAGAGTGCGTATGGACCAAATAGTCATGCAGCAGATATCAATCGTCAATAATCACAATCAACAATTTAATCAATCCAATCCAATCTCAATCACAGTCATGCATCACATCAATAACATTAACCAAAATCTTTACCATCCGCGATTAATGTCCACTCTCCTCAAAATCAGCACGAGCACAGAAATCTAATTTTACTGAGTCTTTTGATTGCCTGAAACACGGCAACAATCAAATCAGTCTCGAAATACATAAATATATTTTCTCACATATATTTATACTTTAAATCCATAAAAACAACTCAATAAAACCACATATATAACATGTCAAGTTATTCCATACAAAACACAACAAGAAAACAAGAAACATCTGAAATAGGGTCCATCGCGCCGCGACCGAGTCGGATTTCAAATCCGAGAGTCCACACTAGGATTTCAGTGGCGGATTTCACAAGTATCGGATTTTGGTGTCGGATTTTCCAAGGTTCCAGATTTCAAGGGTTGGTTTTGTAAAAAAATCTCGGATTCTCACATTCCGAAACATCATTGTCGGATTTCACCAACGTCGCGCTGCGACGCTCCTTTTTGCAGCTTGTCTTCTTCATTAATGTTGGATTTCCAGCCACATAAATTCATAGAATCCTTTTCTAACATCATATTTCTTCCAACAAAACATATCTATAGCATATAACATGTCTACAAATCATTATAAACACCTTTTTACTCAATTATAACTACAAAATCTACAAAACCCATTTACCAAGCTTTCTTCCAAACTTATCAATGGTGAATTTGCATAAACTCATGCTTTTCAATATATAAACATACCAACATGTACTATAACATGCTATAATCACTTTCTCACCTTCCTTTGGATTTAAACAACACCAAATCTTGACTTTAGGAATTCAAGTTTGTAACTTTTCTTGAACGTTTCTTTCAAAACACACACTTCACTTTCTTCACACTTTAGTAAATGAGCAGATGCTAATCTCAACACACGTATACACATATAATTGTTTGAAGAAATCTAAGTAGGAGGTACCACTTTTATTTTCTTTCCATACGTACATACATACTAACACACATGCATACCTACTTGTGACTTTCTTTTCCTATTAAAATTCCATCAGTAACATATATTCACATTTATAAATTCATATTAATCAATTTCATTAACACTTAATAAACAAATAATCAGTTAAAACAAGCCAATCACATACCGCTAACCCGCTAATCTCTTAGCCCAGGTTTGCAGATGTTACAAATCTCCTCTCCTTAAGAGGATTCCATCCTCGGAATCCTTTCTGGCTCAAACAAGTGAGGGTATCTAACTTTCATTTCTGCCTCAGTCTCCCACGTCAAATCAGAACCTAAACTGTGTTTCCACTTGACCAACACCATCGGTATCTGCTTCTTTCGGAGCTTGGTCACTTTATGATCCAACAATTCTACAAGTTCCTCAATCAGTCTCTTTCTTTGAATCCACTTTCAATTCGAGTACTGGGAGAATCTGACTCTCGTCTTCAACCTTGCATTTTCTCAAATAACAGACATTGAACGTATCGTGAATACTTGCAAGCTCTGCTAGAAGATCCGATGTAACTGTCTGGTCATTTACAATCTGACGAATTCTGAAACGACCAATGTAACGGGGAGCCAACTTCCCGCGTTTGCCAAATCGAATCACGCCCTTCCACGGAGAGACCTTCAAATACACTAACTCCCCCACATCAAATGATATTGGACGACGCCGCGGATCCGCATACATTTTTTGTCTATCTCTGGCCGATTTCAACTGTTCTCTGGCTATTGCAACCTTGTCATTAGTCATCTGAACAATCTCAGGCCCTGCAAATTGTTTCTCACCAGCCTCTAACCAACACGTCAGAGTACGGCAACGACGACCGTACAACATCTCATACGGAGGCATTCCAATGCTGGTGTGGTAAGAATTATTATACGCAAACTCTATCAATGGCAGGTGCGAATCCCAAGATCCACCATACTCAATTACACAGGTACGTAGCATATCTTCGAGTGTCTGTATGGTTCGCTCAGTTTGACCGTCAGTCTGGGGATGATAAGCAGTACTTAAATTAATTCTCATTCCCAACTCCCTCTGTAGACTCCTCCAGAAATTAGAAACAAACCTAGAGTCTCTGTCAGATACTATCAACAACGGTATACCATGCCTTGCAACGATTTCATCAATGTACAATTGTGCCAACTTGCTAAGACAAGCCATCTCACAAGTAGCCAGAAAATGGGCGCTCTTTGTCAGTCGATCCACAATCACCCAAATCATATCGTGATTCCTCTGAGTTCGCGGAAGTTTAGTTACGAAATCCATTGTTATATGTTCCCACTTCCACTCAGGAATCTCCAACTGTTTCAAGGATCCGTAAGGCTTCTGATGCACCGCCTTCACTTGCACACAGATATGGCATGACTCCACAAAATGAGCCACATCTGCCTTCATAGTAGGCCACCAGTAAAGCACTTTCAAATCATGGTACATTTTAGTGTTTCCTGGGTGAACAGACAGTCTTGACTTGTGTGCTTCAGTTAGAATCAACTTTCTCAATTCTCCAAGCATAGGCACCCACACACGAGTCATATACATTTTCAATCCGCAAGAATCATCAGTAAGCTCGTCCATACGTTTTCTCATCCGTTCATTCTTCAAGTTTTCCTCCTTGAGAGCTTCCAGCTGTGCAGACTTTATTCTATCCACTAAATCAGATACAATCTCCATAGCATGAATTTAATGGAATTCCCCGCTCCCTTGCGGCTCAAGGCGTCTGCTACCACATTCGCTATCTAATCTCGCAATCATAGTCTTTTATCAGCTCCACCCATCGCCTCTGTCTCATGTTCAATTCTTTCTGTGTAAACACATACTGAAGACTCTTATGATCAGTACAAATCACGCACTTGGTGCCATACAAATAGTGTCTCCACAGTTTTAGGAAAAATATGACAGCTGCCACTTCTAGATCATGAGTCGGGTAATTCTTTTCATGTGGTTTTAATTGTCTTGAAGCATACACAATTACCCGATCCCTCTGCATCGCATCGCAATATACAATAAAATCATCTGATCCACTTGGCAATGCAAGAATGGGAGCCTGACATAACAACTGCTTCAAAGTCTGGAAAGCCTTGTCTTGTTCACTACCCCAAACAAACTTCACATCTTTCCAAGTTAACTTAGTCAACGGACCCGCAATTTTAGAGAAATCTTTAATAAACCTGCGGTAGTATCCAGCCAAACCCAGAAAACTCTTTATTTCAGACGGCGTCTTTGGAGCATTCCAGTTCATCACAGCTTCCACTTTTGAAGGATCCACTTTCACTCCTTCATTACATATCACATGCCCCAAGAATTGAACTTCCCTCAACCAGAACTCGCACTTGGAGAACTTAGTAACCAAATGTTCTTTCTTTAAGGTTTCCAAAACTTGTCTCAAATGCTGTTCGTGCTCTTGTTCAGTCTTTGAATAAATCAAGATATCATCGATCAAGACTATCACAAAATCATCCAAGAATGGTCGAAAAACCATGTTCATCAAATCCATAAAAATCGCAGGTGCATTGGTTAAGCCGGACGGCATAACCAAGAACTCATAATGCCCGTAACGTGTACGAAAGGCCGTTTTTGGCACATCTTCCTCAGAAACACGCACCTGATGATATCCCGATCTCAAATCAATTTTGGAAAAGAACGAAGCTCCTTGCAGTTGATCAACAAATCATCGATTCTCGGCAACGGATACTTGTTCTTTATTGTTCTCTTATTCAATTCATGGTAGTCGATACACATACACAATGTACCATCTTTCTTCTTTATAAACAATACCGGTGCTCCCCACGGGAACGAACTCGGACAAATAAACCCTTTATCTAGCAGATCCTGAATCTGCGTCATCATCTCCCGAATCTCCGAAGGTGCCAATCTGTAAGGAGTCTTCGCTACTGGTCTAGAACCATGTATTAAGTCTATTTTGAATTCCACTTCACGAACCGGAGGCAATCCTGGCAACTCTTCTAGAAACACTTCCGGGTATTCCGTTACCACCCGGATATCAGTCATTGCTTGCTTTTCTTTCTTTCCATCGATTACATACGCCAAATAAGATTCACACCCCTTACCCAATGCCTTCTTTGCTTTCAAACACGAAATCATAGGGATTACAGACCCAGCCTTCTCTCCTCTTGCTATTACCCGTGAACCATCAGCTAGCGGAAACGAAATCAACTTCTTGTGACACTTGATACTGGCTTGATTCAAACTCAGCCAATCCATCCCAAGCACCACATCAAACCCAGATAATGGCATAACAAGAAAATAAACAGGAAAACACACGCCATCTATATCAATTTTAGCTCCAGCCACAACAGTCGTGACCGGAACCATCATACCATCAGCTACTTCTATCTCCAAAGCAGTAGTAAGTTCAATCACAAGCACATTTAATCTATCATAGAATTCCACAGAAACAAAGGAGCGATTTGCTCCTAAATCTAACAATACTCTAGCAGGAGTAGAGTTTATTAGAAACATACCCGTGATCACGTCATCGGTGGTAGTGGCATCATCCACCGTCATTTTGAACGCCCGACCCTCAGCAGTGGGTGGGTTCTTTCGCTTTTGACCCGCCGAAGACGATCCTTTAGCTCCTCCTCCCCCTGACCCCGACCCTGTCTTTTTGCCCATCGGGCAATCACCAACTCGGTGCCCCTCCCTCTGACAATTCCAACATACACTTCTCGGAAACCTGCAATTCTTTAAATCATGGCCAAACTAGCCACAGTTCACGCATCTCCTTGTCTGGGGCGTACACTGCCCGTTGTTATAAGATTTGCACCTACTACACCAAGGTACCCGTTGAGTAGACCCACCCGAAGTAGGTCTTCTATTCTGCTCCCCCTGCCTGCCCCCGCTACTCTGCCTCCCTGTCTCTATTGAGCGTTATAATGTTCAAACCTCGATTTTTGTTGGGAAAGTTTCTCCCCACTCAACTTATTTCTCGCAACAATGTCCCCTTCAGCCAATTTAGCCAAAGTGAAAGCCTGGGACAGTGTGGTAGCCCATCTGGTGGCATCTCAGTAATCCGGGTGCAGCGCCCCCACAAAATGGGCAATATTCGACTCCTCATCCGGTACCCAGTGTTTGGCAAACCTCATTTTCTCATTAAATTATTTAATCAATTAATCCACAGTCATGTTCTCGGTAATCTGCAGATCCATGAATTCCTTCTTGATTTTGGCCATCTTAAAAGTTCCACAATATTGTTCACACAGCTTTCCTGGAATTGACTCCAGGTGATGCTCTCCTGTTGCTGTTCAGTAAAATGGCCGGTAATGGAATCCCACCAGACCAATGCATCTTCTCACAACATTCGTGATGCATACTTGACTTTCAATTCGTTCTCGCAATTACAGGCCTCAAGTGCCTTTGCCATCTCCCCCAACCAGTTCAATGTTGCATTGGGATCAGAACTCCCATGATACTCAGATGGTTTACAATCAAGAAATTGCTTGTAGGTGCACGGTTGTTTGTATCCGGGGAACGCAAATGGATAGGCTCCTGGTTGTGGATATGGATAATAGAATGGTGGTTGCATCATTTGTGTCATAGGTGGCAGCGGTGCTATCACTGGTGCGGTTATCGCCTGTGTAGGAATCACAGTCGGCACTGGGTTGGTTCAGGTTATTGTTGTTGTTGTTGCTGCTCCATTCTCTGAACTTTATCTCTGAGTTCAACTAACTCGTTTTCCAATTGGTAAACATAATCACTATTATCTTCTTCACGGGCTTGACCCGATGTTCCCGCAGTAGCTGTGTCTCTCAAATGCTCAGTCACTGGAGCTTCAATTGCAGCTTGGGTCGTAGGAGGAAGGATAGGAGTATCTCTGTCAGCCATTATCTGTTACAATCACATCACCTCATAACTCATTAGCATAAACCGTTAGTATCCAAAATACTAACTGCTACAAACAACTCTAACTCACTCTAATCCCCCCGAAGGAAAGCTTGACCAGTCACGAGCCAAGATTTGGGAATGCAATACTCTAGCCGTGCATGCATCGCCAAACTTAGGCTCTGATACCAAACTGTAACACCGGAAAACTCAAGCCATTTTTTTTAAATACGCTGCGGAAGCTTTGATTAAACAAACTTAATTACATACAAACCAATATTAACAAATATACATCATTAATCAAACAAAATATCATTGTGTGTTACAAAAACTAAAGGCTCGTTTCTTTTCAAAACTAATATCAGAGTCAGGTCAACTTCTCCTTCAGCCAACCTCTCAAACACGAACCTACAAAAGCAACAACTGAGGGGAATTAGCACAAAGCTAAGTGAGAAGAGGCTAAACCCAAAAGCCAACAACCACAGTCAATATCAAAGCATGTAATCACATATCCCGAGAAGACCGGCGGTTCGGCACAGAACCTACAACCAATGCCGGCCAAAGCAAAGGTTTACCGATAGCTCTCCACTGAATTGGCACAGTGAAAATCCCCCTTTGATGCAACATATGCCACAATAAGGCTAACACTGTTCAACCAACCAGTGAACGAGCCCAGCCCAATTTTACGTATAGCTGACTTCCCAACGCAACTTAAAATCGTCCTAAGAGTGAGTATCTACCAAATAGTCATACAACAGATATCAATCGTCAATAATCACAATCAACATTTCAATCAATCCAATCCAATCTCAATCACAGTCATGCATTACATCAATAACATTAACCGAAATCTTTACCATCCGCGATTAACGTCCACTCTCCTCAAAACCAGCACGAGCTCAGAAATCTAATTTTACTGAGTCTTTTGATTGCCTGAAACACAGCAACAATCAAATCAGTCTCGAAATATATAAATATATTTTCTCACATATATTTATACTTCAAATCAATAAAACAACTCAATAAACCACATATATAACACGTCTAGTTATTCCATATAAAACACAACAAGAAAACAAGAAACATCTGAAATGAGGTATGTCGCGCCGCGACACATACCCCGTCGCGCCGCGACCGAGTCGGATTTTAAATCCGAGAGTCCACACTCGGATTTCAGTGGCGGATTTCACAAGTATCGGATTTTGGTGTCGGATTTGACAAGGTTCCGGATTTCAAGGGTCGGTTTTGTAAAAAATCTCAGATTCTCGCATTCCGAAACTTCATTGTCGGATTTCACCCACGTCGCGCCGTGACGCCCCTTTTTGCAGCTTGTCTTCTTCATTGATGTCGGATTTCCAGCCACATAAATTCATAGAATCCTTTTCTAACATCATATATCTTCCAACAAAACATATCTATAGCATATAACATGTCTACAAATCATTATAAACACCTTTTTACTCAATTGTAACTACAAAATCTACAAAACCCATTTACCAAGCTTTCTTCCAAACTTATCAATGGTGAATTTGCATAAACTCATGCTTTTCAATATATAAACATACCAACATGTACTATAACATGCTATAAACACTTTCTCACCTTCCTTTGGAATTAAACAACACCAAATCTTGACTTTAGGAATTCAAGTTTGTCACTTTTCTTGAAGGTTTCTTTCAAAACACACTTCACTTTCTTCACACTTTAGTAAATGAGCAGATGCTAATCTCAACACACATATACACGTATAATTGTTTGAAGAAATCTAAGTAGGAGGTGGCACTTTTATTTTCTTTCCATACACACATACATACTAACACACATGCATACCTACTTGTGACTTTCTTTTCCTATTAAAATTCCATTAGTAACATATATTCACATTTATAAATTCATATTAATCAATTTCATTAACACTTAATAAGCACATAATCAGCTAAAACAAACCAATCACATACCACTAACCCGCTAATCTCTTAGCCCAGGTTTTCGGGTGTTACACTAATCATCATCTCTCATCATCCTTCCATGGTGAACTCAAGGTTTCTCAAGGTTTAAAGGTGATTTTTGGATGATTACTTCTCCAACACATTCAATAATCATTCGGTTAGTTGGATTACATCATTTTTCCACCTAATTCTCCATCATCACAAAAGCTAGTTTAGTCTACCATTTTAAGATGTCTTCTACTACCATATTTGCATCTTTCAACACCATCATGCTCGGCTAAACGCCCGGGATTGCAATTGAGATTAGGGTTTGGTTCTTTTATGTCTATATTTGATGAACAGTTGTGTATACAAATACTTGAATGTTAGTATTGAGATTAATTCATATGATTATATCTTTCATTCTCGTTTGAACACTTGTTGGTTGATTTTGAGTGTTTTAGACGGTATTATTGTGAGCTCCCCAATCATTCCGATTCCACCATTAGTGTAGTGTAGTTAAGGATAAGATGATTGGTGTGGTAGGGCATAACTCGTACCCAAAATTCGAGTTAATTAATGAGTTAATGGTTATGTCTATGTAGCCTATTCATTTACATGTAATAGTAATCATTTGTGCATATATTGACTAGTCCCAAAACCGTTAATGGTTAGATTTTCTATATATTTGTTGCAACCAATCTTTTATTCTTATTTCTTGTGTTTCGTACTTACTAGTTAATCTAGATTTTACAAAAACTCAATCACAACTTTTGATTTTAATTTGCAATTGAACATGAGATTTAAATACTAACCACATACTACTCGTGGATTCGATACCCGCTTACCTATCTAAGGTAATTAGGTTTATTTTTTATCGTCACTTTGATATCAATATTCAATATGCAATATTAAGTGTCCATCCAAATTTGATGAAATGCTTCAAACACGGGTGTGTAACTTTTGTATTTGACTACCAACATGCAAAGTGTAATAAAAAACCATGCAACTATTTCCATAACTTGGTTTCAAAATGCAACTGCAATTTGTCTTCTCTTCTGCCTACGTCTGCATATTAACTAAGTCGAGCCATGGCCTGTTTATGTTGAAAAAAATTGAAGTCTTAAACAAAAAATAAAATATATAATAAAGAAGCCTTTGGACTCGTCCTAACTTCAAAAAAAGTGATGCAATTGTTGTTAAAAAACAAAGAACATGATAAAAGAGGCTAGCTTGATGCAATTGTATGAAAAGGTATTCTACCCACAAGATTGATCACCATTTGTTGTTGCTAATCCAGATGTACCCTAAAAATTACATTTTAAAAGAAGACGTTTGTTAGTTAAGCAATCGCTCAACACGACATGAAAATGAGCCATTTAAGTGAATACAAATATAAGCAGAACCTGCCTTTATACATTTAGATACAAGTAGCAGGTACTTACAATCCATTTACTTGAAATTGATGGATGGTGAAATTGGTGGGGAAGTTTAAGTAGCAGGTCAATCTGGATCGCATTTTAAGGTGGAGAAAGTGTTGCAGGTGAGCTTAGAACGTATACAAAAACATAATCTAACCAAATTCACACACCAAGTAAACATAGTACATTTCATATAAATCAGCCCAAGATCATGAAAATGTAAAAAACAACTAGCTAGATGCATCATTTGCCAACAACCCAAAAGACTCTTTATTAAGTATCATCTTCTTAAGATACTATTTTATACCCTTTAACACCTTACTTATAAAAACTTTCCAATCCATCACCACTTCCCTTATCTTCAGATTGTTCCTATTCTTGCTACATGACTTCTACACTTTATCTTCATTACTAGCCAATTATTCTTTAAATGACTATAAACACATTCACATTTACCTTTCCACGTTTGATGTTTTAATATATATATATATATATATATAGTCATAAAGTAGTAATTAAAATTATACATCATAATAACTGTTAGCACAATAAAACAATAAACAGAAGAAGAACGAGATTACCGAATAATTTCTGATCCCCAAAACTGAGTTTAAAATTAAAAGTAATCCAAGAAAAGTTCTGTGTTTTTTCCTTTTGATTCAAGTAGCATTTATAGAAGATGCACCAAACTGATTTTACATGAGAATATGGGAAAGTGGGAGAGAATCATGTTAGTGGAGAAAAATCAGGAGAAGAAGGAGAAGATAGTTAAGAATCATTGAAATAGTCTCGGTGCTAACATTCTTAATTATCCCTCCCTTTTAATTTTTAAAATATTCACAAATTAATTAAAATATCCTAACAATCCCCCACTTGAATATATTAAAAAAAATCCTTTAAGCAGTATCCAAATAATGACTAAGATTGGGCATAAACAAAGGTAACTCTCGACTTGAACCCTTGCGTAGTGACCACAATTTAGAACAACTAGAGTGACTCATGGTCTTGAACTCTATCTCTAACATTGTAGCACACAAAATCTTTTCATAGTGTAGTTTAATAGCCCGTGCTTTAACGGCCTTGCACGTTTATCCGAGTATAGTGAACGCTCTAGAAATTTTCCCAAAAATTTCATAGGAAGCGGCCTCACTTCCACATTCACATAGGTGAATCTATCAAGAGTACTCCTGCAGCTAGGTACTCTACTCCAATTAGAGTATAGATCTCATTAAGAGTTTATATATATAAATTATATAACTCAACCTGACATCGCTTCAGGAATTCATGCTAACATGATCAATCTCGTATCATTACATGACCTGTTATTACCCTTTGAATCTATTTCACGGGATCTCCGGTCTATAGATTGGGTTGCCATCATGTGTGACTCTTCATTCTAAAGGCATAATTCCCATTTCCTTTGAAGTTTTAAGGACTTTCTCTCTAGCTAATCCTTTCGTCAAAGGATCGGCTAAGTTTACATAGCTGCGTACATGATCCACTGTAATTGCTCCTTTAGACAGAAACTCTATGATAGTGTTGTGCTTTCTATGTATCTGTCTTCTTTTACCATTGTAATAACGGTTCTGAACTTTTGCAATAGCCGCGATACTATCGCAATGGATCAACACAACCGGAATCGGTTTTTCCCATAAAGGGATCTCTGCTAACAAACTTCTCAACCAACTTGCTTCTTCACTTGCTGATGCAAGTGCTATCATTTCCGATTCCATCGTTGATTGAGCCAAGATTGTCTGTTTCTTAGACTTCCAAGAGATTGCTCCACCAGCAATACTAAAAATATAGCCGCTGGTTTTGGAGTCGTCAAAGAGCGTGTTCCCGTCAGCATCACTAAATCCTTCAAGGACAGGTGGGAACTTTTGATAATGCAATCCAAGGTTGAGGGTTCGTTTAAGATACCTCATAACCCGTTCTGTAGCATGCCAATGCTCAATATTTGGACAGCTGGTAAACCTGCATAATAATCCCACGATATATGCTATGTCGGGTCTAGTACAATCGTGGCATACCTAAGGCTGCCAATGATGCTCGCATATTCAGATTGTCTTACACTGTCTCCAGTGTTCTTAAGCAGTTTAACACTTGGCTCATAGGGTGTACAAGCAGGTATACAGTTGAAGTAGTTATATTTCATTAAGATCTTCTCTGTATAATGAGATTGGTCTAAATATATTTCTTTTTCAGACCTGCTGATTTTTATACCAAGTATCACATTTGCTTTCCCAAGATCTTTCATTTCAAAGTTTTCACACAATATTAGCTTCACATTGTTCACAACATGAATATTAGATCCGAAAATAAGCAAGTCATCCACATATAAACATATTATGGTACATATGCCATTTTCATATTTATAATATATACACTTGTCACTTCCATTTATGTGAAAACCATGTGAAATCACAAGTCTATCAAATTTTTCATGCCATTGTTTGGGAGCCTTTTTCAAACCGTATAAAGATTTATCTAATTTACACACTTTGTGTTCTTGACCAGGAACCACAAACACCTCGGGTTGATCCATGTAAATCTCTTCATCTAGTTCACCATTTAAAAATGCAGTTTTAACATCCATTTGGTGTACAATAAGATCATGTAGTGAAGCAAGAGCTATAAGTACACAAATAGATGTGATTCTAGTACCAAGTGAATATGTGTCAAAAACGTCTACGTTCTCTTTTTGTCTAAAACCTTTTGCAACTAAGCGCAATTTAAATTTATCAAGAGACCCGTCAGGTTTTAACTTCTTTTTAAGGACCCACTTACACCCAATAGTTTTACAACATGATGGTAAGTCAACTAGATGCCATGTTTTATTAGCCTCAAGAGAATCCATTTCGTCATTAATAGCCTCTTGCCACATATCAGCATCTAACGAGGTTAGTGCTTCCTGAAGGTTAGAAGGATCCTCCTCTAGCGCAAATGCGCAAAAATCAGGACCAAAGTCCTTTTTAGTTCTAGTCCTTTTACTCATTCTTGGTTCAATATTTAGTTCTTCATGACTTGTGTTACCCCTAATCATAGGTAAATTACTAGGTGAAGCACCCCCACTATTTTTAGATTTAAAGGGAAATCTATGTTCGTAAAAATCAGCATCATTAGATTCCAAAATAACACGAGCCTTCAAATCAAAGAACCTATAAGCTTTGCTGTTTACTGCGTAACCAATAAACACACATTCATAGGCTCTACTAGCAAGTTTGATCCTCTTAGGATCGGGGATTCTAACGCACGCTAAACAAACCTAGGTTCTAAGGTAAGTTAGATTAGGAGTTCTATTTTTCAAGGCCTCGTATGGAGAAGTTTTGCTTTTAAATTTAGGAACTCGATTAAGCACGTAACACACAGTTAAAAGAATCTCTCCCCACCAATGAGAAGCAGCACCAGAATTTAGTAAAATAGAAACAATAGATTCAGTTAAGGTCCTATTTTTTCTTTCTGCTTTCCCGTTCATTTCTAGTGAGTAAGGAGCAGTTTTTTCATGTATGATTCCATGTGATTTATAAAGTTTAACAAATGAGTTTGAATCATACTCTGTGCCTCTATCACTACGAAGTCTTTTTATTTTTCTACTAAATTGATTCTCAATTTCAGCAATGAATACCCTAAACACATCCAGAGCATCACTTTTATTTTTCATCTCATAGACAAAAGTATAATGAGAGCGGTCATCAATAAATGTGATAAAATAGCATTGTCCATTTCTCGTTAAAGTTCCATCAAGCTCACAAATATTTGAATGGATTAGTTCTAATGGTTCAGTAACTTTATCAACACGTTTATGAGGAGTTTTAAGAATTTTTGCTTGACTGCAGTATTCACATTTTTCAAAATCAGATAACGATAAGTTAGAAATTAGGCCTAAGCTACTCATGTTTTTAATTAGTCGTTTGTTCACATGACAAAGTCGAGCATGCCAAATATTAAAAGAACACAACATTTAAGCAGAAACATTAATTTTATTAACTTCAACATTCAATTTAAACATTCCATCAGTTGCATACCCCTTTCCCACAAACATCCCATTTTTGGTCAAAGTAAATAAATCAGCTCCTATAGTCTGTGTAAACCCGGCCTTGTTGAGAAGGTAGCCCGAGACCAAATTCTTTCTCATCTCTGGAGTATGTAAAACATCCTTTAAGATCACAGTTTTTCCAGAGGTGAACACTAGTTCCACATTTCCCATACCAGCAACATTAGTAGTGTGGTGATCTCCCAACAACACTTTCTTATCTTCAACAGCAGGAGTATATGTTTTAAACATACTTCGATCATAGCAGACATGGTGAGAAGCACCAGAGTCTACCCACCAGACCTACAAGGTTGACCTCAGAAATCATGGCTGTTAGAGGCAACTTCGTGTTTGGCCTGTTCCGACACTTGCGTGCCATATGACCCGGTTTGCCACAGTTGTAGCAAAGAAACAAATCCGGTTCATTCTTAGTTGGAGGTTGTTGCTGTTTGGGTTGGTTCCTTAGAGGATTCCCATTCTGATTGCTGTTTCGAGATTTAGAGTTGCGGTTTTGGGTTGGTTTGCGATTCTGATTTTTAAAACTTTTTCCAGTAGGTTTCAGAACAACACTCGATTTTTTATTAGTGATGTTGCTGGAAACAACAAGCACTTCCTCTTTCTGGTCCTGTTTACGGGCTTCCTCCTCGATACGAAGGCGAGTGATCAGACTTTCCAGAGAGAACTCTTTTGTTTTGTGCCTGAGAGCATTCTTAAAATCCTTCCAAGAGGGGGGTAATTTATCAATAATCACAGCAACTTGGAATTGTTCATCTAAAGACATACCTTCAGAGATGATTTCATGAGCTATTTTCTGTAGTTCATGGGATTGAGCCTCCACCGACTTGTCATCGGTCATCATGAACTTCATGTAACGGCTCACAGCATACTTTTTTGTTCCAGCTTCATCAGTGTCATATTTTTTCTGCAGTGCTTCCCATAATTTCTGTGCAGTAAACTCGTCAGAGTTGTAGTAGTCATAGAGATCATCGGACAAACCATTAAGAATAAAATTCTTGCACAGAAAATCATTCTCAGTCCATGCTTCTAATGCCTTGGTCTGCTTCTCTTTTTCTCCTTGTTCAGCAGATTCTTCAACAGATGGTTTTGGAGCAGTGAAGGCAGATGCAACTTTCTTCATAGTGAGATAAAACATCTTTTGCTTTCATCGTTTGAAATGAGCACCGTCAAAACGAAACGGTTTGTTGATGTCATTATTGGCGACCCCAGAAACCTCATCAGTAGACATGGCAGAATCGAACGTCTTAAAATTGTTAGCACAATAAAACAATAAACAGAAGAAGAACGAGATTACCGAATAATTTCTGGGTTGAGTCGCGGACTAGGTCACTCTCTTTAAGACGTTCGAGGCACTGCCCCTCAATCGTGCAGGCAGACGAACAACCTCGACGCCCCCAGAGATAAAACAACCCAGTACACTGTCTCGACTCTCCACTGCACGGTAGAGACCCGAAAAACTACACTCTTTACTGCTTCTCTTCAATCCCCAAAACTGAGTTTAAAATTAAAAGTAATCCCAGTAAAAGTTCTGTGTTTTTTCCTTTTGATTCAAGTAGCGTTTATAGAAGATGCACCAAACTGATTTTACGTGAGAATAGGGGAAAGTGGGAAAGAATCAGGTTAGTGGAGAAAAATCAGGAGAAGAAGGAGAAGATAGTTAAGAATCATTGAAATAGTCTCGGTGCTAACATTCTTAATTATCCTTCCCTTTTAATTTTTAAAATATTCACAAATTAATTAAAATATGCTAACAATAACTAGTATCGATGGAACATATAACTATTTGGCTATAAAACAATAAACACATTTCTAGTGCAACATAAATGGACTAATAAACTCATGTTCCTAAAAAAGAAACACATCATGTAAACTTATGTGCTCATAAAACACACACATCAACATGAATGGTGAAACACAATAAGCGATGAAAAAAATTTAATCAAACATTCTTTAAAAATCGTTTGATGTGAACCTAAACATCACCAATTCACCGGTGAAACGTAAACTTAAACAAATCAAATGTCAATAGTGTAAAAATAGATTGAATTTTTTTCAATGGTTGAGCAAGAAACCAAGCAAACATCCGTAGAAATAGATTCAATTGTTTGGAACAGTTGAGCTAGAAACGAAGCAAATATAAACCAATCGAGCCCTAATTAACAATCGTAGAAACAAGAAATCATATAACATGATTGCAAACTCACAAAGACATATGAAAGATAATAGAGGTGATGAAACTTCACAAACAAAAACAGAGCGTAGCCACACAAGAAAATACAGAGAGATATTTTTTGGTTAAAGTTGTTCTGCAATTTCTCATCAAATGAACAAAAACAAATAAGCATAGTAAACTGACTACCTAGAATCGAGGAAATAAAACTACCCACTAAACCTTACTGCCAACATGGCTGTTTACTAAATCAAAAACAAAATAAATAGATAAATAAATAAATAAAACATCCAGCAAGCACGTGACCATAAACAATTGATTAAATCCAACATTCTCCCCCTTAATCCAATTGTTCATGCAAGGTCTTTGACACCCAGCAGCTCTCTCATTTCCAAAAACTTCAGTTTCGGTAAAGCCTTAGTAAGGATATCAGCTCGTTGTTCTTCAGAACGCACATAGGTACCACTACTTCTCCCCTTTCGATGCATTCTCGTATGAAATGGAAACGAATGTTGATATGTTTGCTCCTTCCGTGAAAAACCGGATTTTTCATCAAGTCCATTGCTGATTTGTTATAAACGTGCAACTGAACAGGTCGTGGTTCAGTCTTAGTAATCTCTCGTACAAGACCACTAAGCCAAATACCTTGGCAGGCAGCTGCTGTTGCAGCCATAAACTCAGCTTCACAGCTTGAAAGAGCCACTGTTTTCTGTTTTTGAGAGCCCCAACTCACCAAATTTTTGTTAAGATAAAATGCCATACCTCCTGTGCTTTTGCAGTCATCAACATCACCTGCAAGATTACTATGTGTATAACCCAACACTTCATGATCTGCATCATTTCTTTCGTACACAAGCCCAAAATCAATAGTCCCCTTTACATACCTAAGTATGTGCTTCACAATTTGGTGGTGTTGCTGAGTGGGTTTCTCCATATACCTGCTTGCTATACCAACTGAATACATAAGATCAGGTCTAGTGTGAGTGAGATACCTTAAACTTCCAATAACCCTTCTGTAGTTTGTTGAGTCAATAGGTGTTCCAAACTCGTCTTTTCCAACATGTAACTTGGCTTCCATGGGGTATTTTACCGAGTTACAATCGATCATCCCCGACCTTTCAAGCACCCGTTCAGCATAGGCCGCTTGTTTTAAGCAAATATGACCTTGATTTTGACTTACCTCGATACCAAGGTAGTAGGATAATAACCCAAGATCACTCATGTCAAACTCCATACTCATCTGTTGTTTAAACTTCTTAATTT
This sequence comes from Dittrichia graveolens, assembly GCA_038502395.1. Lineage (NCBI taxonomy): Eukaryota > Viridiplantae > Streptophyta > Magnoliopsida > Asterales > Asteraceae > Dittrichia > Dittrichia graveolens. The sequence continues at coordinate 55,869,904 of JARJIL010000009.1, read as the reverse complement.
CTGAAATGTTTGTTCCCGTCACGATCAGGTCATCAACATAAATCCCGACCACAAGTAGTTCCCCTGATTTGCGTTTTGTATAAACAGCATGTTCTTGAGGGCAGCGAACAAAACCGAACCCCTTTAGACATTTGTTCAACCTTGCATTCCATGCTCTCGGTGCTTGGCGTAAACCATAAAGTGCCTTATACAAACGATAAACTTTGTCTCGCTGTTGCTCCTTAACAAAGCCTTCAGGTTGCAATACATAAACTTCCTCATGAAGCTCCCCGTTAAGAAAAGCCGATTTAACATCGAGATGGTGCACCTGCCATCCTTCTTTCGCTGCAAGAGCAAGTAACAGTCTAATAGTTTCGACTCGAGCTACCAGAGAAAACACTTCTTCGTAGTCAATACCATACCGCTGTACATAGCCTTTGGCAACCAACCTCGCTTTGTGTTTAACAACTTTTCCATTTGTATCCTTCTTTAATTTGTACACCCACTTCAAACCAATAGCTTTGTGGCCTGGAGGGAGGGAAGTTAGCTTCCAGGTGCCGTTTTTTTCAATGTCCTCGAGTTCACTGATCATTGCTTTACACCAATTGTCGTCGTCTTTGGCTTCTAGAAACGTTGTTGGTTCTTCCATGCCCAAGAAAAACAACTCTTCCTCAAGTTCAACCTCTTGAGTCTCCCCATAAATATCGGATAATAACCGGTATCTTTGTGGTGCTCCATCACGTGATGATGAAGAAGAAGATGATTCTGCAATGTTTCTTTCAGGTGAACCCTCGACAAACGGTTGAATAATAGGAGTTGAGAGCGATGAAATTTTACTTGAATTTGCATGGCTTTCACTTTCTTGATCATCTCGTGAGACTTCATTTGAGTTTGCAGGAGTTTGAATTGAGACATCAAGTGTGTTGGAAATCAAAGATTAAAATGACAAGAAATTCCACCAAGAACTTGTATTATTTCTGTGTATATTTGGTACAAATTGGCCACACTCGATACATGTATATATAGGGCTGAGAATGGCGGTTATTTGGTGGTTTCCGGCGGCTAACGGCCGTTTGGCGGTTATCCCTGGCGGCACGGTGTTGGTAACATTTTCTAATCTAAAATACATAATACTAATAATAATATGTTTAGTTTAATATCTAATACTCCCCCTTAAACTAAACATAGTTTAAGTGAGGTCTTCTATTTTTCGAGACTTGTCCATAGTAGAGTTGGTTCATCATCTTCACTTCGAGTTAAGTTAACCTCCTCGTCCTTCTTTGTGCATTCATACTTGAAGTGTCCAAATCTGTTGCACTTGAAGCATTTTATGTGTCTCTTGTCTTGCTGGTTAACATCTTTGTTCCTCCATGGTTTCCAAGCTCTACTTCGTCCTTTTCCTTTGAAATCTTGAACCGACTTCTTATAACCTCAACGCTCACAACTATCTTCCTTGTCTTCGTCTTTTCGGTGTGTATTGGCATACAGAAGTCCATTATGTGTATCTTCTTCTTTGCTTGGCTTTTTAATGCGTTCTTCATAGGCTTTCAATCTTCCAACAGCTTCTTGAAATGGCATCGTGTTAAGATCAGCAAATTGTTCAATTGCAGCAACAATTTGAATGAACTTTGCTGGAACAGATCCTAGAAGTTTTCGAACCAATCTTTTGTTCTCTATTGTTGAACCAAGATTATTTGCTTCTGACATTAGTTGACTGATCTTCCCTGTAAAAACATCGAGAGATTCTGAGTCTTTCATCTTCAAAGATTCAAAATCTGATTCTAATGTCTGTAGTCTTGCTTCATTGACTCTGTTTGCACCAACGAGTCGAGCTTTCAAGTCTTCCCATATATCTGTGGTTTTTGTATGATGAGCAACTTGTAGAACAAGTTGTTCTGGCAAGGCTTGAAACAGATATGCAATAGCCATTGTGTTTTTCTGTGTATCCACGTCTCCTTTTGGTTCGAGTGCTTCCCATAATCCATACACATTAAAAAGTGTTTTAATCTTCACGGCCCAAATAGTATAATTCGTTGAATTCAGAATTGGGCATTGGAATGTCATCGACATCCCTCCTTCAGTTTTCTTCGACGTTCCGGAATCCATCTCTTCTTTATTTTTCCGGGGTGTTTCTTGATTCTTCGTTTTCTTCTTTCTTCCAAATTTCGGCTTCCTTTCTTGAGCCGAAAACTATTTCTTTCTTGTTTGCGAGGCAAATCAAACCAACTGCCTCTGACAGTCCCGTGGTTCTTTTTTTACCGGACAAACTTCTGACTTCTCTTGTTTTGTTGAGCGAATCAAACCAACTGCCTCTCACAGTCCCCTGGTTCTTTTTTCACAAAAAACAAAAACAAAATAAACTGATTTTCTTGTTTGCGAGATGAATCAAACCAACTGTTTTGAACAGTCCCCTGGTTCTTTTTCCACCAAACAAACTTTTCCGTCTTCTGTTTTGCGGGGCGAATCAAACCAACTGTCTCTTAACAGTCCCCTGGTTCTTTTTTCACCAGACACACTATTGTCTACTTCTGGGGTGAATTAAACCAACTGTTTTCAACAATTTACTTGTTCTTTTTTCAACCGGGCAAAACTACTTTATAAACTTTTCCTTTTTTTGAAAAAACTTATAAATTTAATTTCATAAAAAACTTACTAATAAATACAAAACTTTTAATACCAAATGTTTTCATTAATTTATAAACCTAAATAATAAATTAGTTTTATTATTTAGTTAAAAACAAATATTTACGTTAAACTAAAAATATGAAAAAACCTTGATAAATTTCCTTCTTCTTTTTAAATAGGGCTTTGGGAGAAACAAAAAACAGATCGCCTCCCTATTTCTTTTACTTTATACGGCGCCTTTTTCTTTTCCACCAAAAGAAAAACTTTCGATGGTTTTGTGGCAGTTTTCTCTGTTGTTGTCGACGAAGAAATTGTGCCTCCTTCGATTTCGTATCGGCGATACACCTTAGGTGGTCGATGGTTGCTTCTGTTTCTACAAGTCGAGTTGATCTCGGTTTTTCTGTGTCGATGGTCTGCTCCGACCGATCTTATTCTCCGGTTGTCTTCTACGGTAAGGTAAGTATTTTTTCCGATGGGTGTCGCGGTGGTAGTTCCTCGGTTGAACGGCCGCCCAAGGTATCCTTTCTATGATGAAAAACGAAACCAAAAATCGATTCTGAAGATTTCTTCCTCTGCCTCCGATTTGAAAATTAGGGTTTCGATTTCTTTGGGTATTTCTTGGTAGATGATGAGAGCCTTGGCTCTGATACCAAATGTTGGAAATCAAAGATTAAAATGACAAGAAATTCCACCAAGAACTTGTATTATTTCTGTATATATTTGATACAAATTGGCCACACTCGATACATGTATATATAGGGCTGAGAATTGCGGTTATTTGGTGGTTTCCGGCGGCTGACGGTGGCTAACGGCCGTTTGGGGCGGCGCCGGTGTTGGTAACATTTTCTAATCTAAAATAGATAATACTAATAATAATATGCTTAGTTTAATTTCTTCAACAATTGATTCAAGTGGGTCCTTACTTTTGTAAGAGAAGGATGATGCTGTACACGTGCTTGAGCTACTTGTACTCTTTGAATCCCATGACCAGCTTCTTTCTTCATCAAAATGAATGTCTCTGCTCACATGTAATTTTCCAGATATTGTATCATACAAACGGTAAGCTTTAGTCTCAAGCTCCGTTCCGAGATAAATCACAGCTTTGCCTCGATCATCAAGTTTCTTGAGATGGGCTGTGGTGAGCTTCATATATGCAATACAACCAAACACTCTTAAGTGTGCAATGTTTGGCTTTCTTCCTGACCACAACTCGTAGGGAGTCAAGTTCTGCAAAGCTTTTGTGGGCATACGGTTTAGGATATAGGTGGCGCGTCGAATCGCCTCCCCCCAAAACCAAGCCGGCAAGTTCATCTCTTTAAGTAAACATCTTGCCATCTCAACCACCGTTCGATTTCGCCTCTCTGCGACACCATTTTGTTTAGGCGAGTAAGGTGCAGTTAGGTGTCGTGATATCCCGTTCTCTTGACAGTAAGTTTCAAACCTGTACGAGATAAACTCTCCTCCCTGATCGGTTCTAAACGTGAGCAACTTTTCACCAGATTCATTCTCAACTAAGGCTTGAAATTTCTTGAAACATTCAAAAGCTTCATCCTTTGTTTTTAACATAAAGGTCCACATGACTCTTGAGTAATCATCAACCAACATAAGAAAATAACGATTACCAGTGGGTGTGGGTGGTCTCATTGGACCACAAATGTCACCATGTACAAGTTGTAAGGGCCTTTCAGCTCTAAAATTTGCACATGATGGAAACGGTGCACAAGTTTGCTTGCTTCTTAGACAACCCTCACACAACTTTGCCGGGGGATCGATGCATGGGAATCCATCCACCATGTCTTTGTCATTCAAAAGTTTCATGGCTTGAAAATTAACATGACTAAGGCGTTTATGCCATAGCCAAGTTAAATCAACATTTTTTGACAAAAGACAAGTGGGTTTAACAACATCTAACAATATTTTATACAATCTATTCGGATACCGTTTTACCTTTATGAGGAGTTCACCCTTATTTCCATAAATTCATAAAAGCTCTCCATGCATGACCACCTTGTTTCCATCTTCAGCAAGTTGTCCCAAACTGATTATGTTACTACAGAGACTTGGGATGTAGTAGACATCACGTAATACCCGTTTTTCTCCATTCTTACACTGCACATGCACCGATTCTTTACCCTCTATTTGTACCTTTGAGTTATCACCAAACTTCACTTGACCTCTAATGCTCATGTCCAGATCATAGAACTTTGATCGTTGTCCCGTCATGTGACTACTTGCCCCATTGTCCAAATACCACAAGTTCGAGTTCGAACCATCTGTTCGCATTGCGAATAACTTCGGTGTTACGTTTTCTTCATGTAAAAGGACTTCTCCTTCCATGGCTAAAAGTAATGCTGGTTCATCTTGTTGAGTTTGGGAGAGGTTAGCCTCCTGATTTCTTTCCTGTCGGGGCTTTCGACACTCCGATGCATAGTGTTCATAATCTTCACAGTTGAAGCACTTGACTTTGCTCCTATCCCAACTTCCCAAGGGACCACGATTCTCATGTCGACCTTGACTTGAACCTCCGCTATGATGACCTCCTCTTCCGCCACGATTACCTCGACCACGCCCTCTCCCACGACCACGTCCACCACCACCACCACCATCTGATGGTTGATGCCTAGATGATGAATCACCGTCACCTATTTTCTTTGATCTTGCCCTCCATTCTTCTTGTGTGAGCAACACCTTCTTTTCATCACTTTCACCAGCCCCTCGAATCCTCTCTTCGTGAGTTTTTAGTCTACCGACCACTTCTTCGACAGACTTGTTATCTAAGTCCCCAAATTGCTCAATTGTGGAGGCAATTTGAAGAAACTTCATTGGAACAACACGAAGCAACTTCCTCACCACGTATGATTCCTCGATTTTGTCTCCTAGTGCTTGAATATTGTTTACCAGATTGTTCAACTTCATAGAGAAGTCATCAACAGAGTCCGTCTCATTCATCTTAAGTGATTCAAACTCCGCCTTCAACGTCTGCACTTTTGCATTCTTCACTCTCTCTGCTCCCATTTGCATGACTTTGAGAGTTTCCCATGCCTCCTTCGCCGATTCTTTCTCTGCCAATGACAACAACTCCTCTGGTATCCCTTGGTAAATGGCTGCCATAACCATTTTGTCTCTTCGTACGTCTACGACTTCTTTTGGGTTAGTGGGTTCGACAGCATCCCAAACACCTTGTGCCTGCATAAAGACCTTCATCTTAATCGCCCACGCTGTGTAGTTGTTTTTGGAGAGCATCGGATAATGGAGTGTTATCTGACCATCTTTATCTTTGTTCTTGGAGGAATCGATGGTGTTACGGGGCATGTACTTGGGCATACAATTGTTTGAACCTGGCTCTGGATACCAAATGAAAGATAATAGAGGTGATGAAACTTCACAAACAAAAACAGAGCGTAGCCACACAAGAAAATACAGAGAGATATTTTTTGGTTAAAGTTGTTCAGCAATTTCTCATCAAATGAACACAAACAAATAAGCATAGTAAACTGACTACCTAAAATTGAGAAAACAAAACTACCCACTAAACCTTACTGCCAACATGGCTGTTTACTAAATCAAAAACAAAATAAATAGATAAATAAATAAAACATCCACCAAGCACGTGACCATAAACAATTGATTAAATCCAACAACATAAACATGACAAAAAAATAGTTGGTGTGCTATATAGAAACAAAATCAACCTATAATCAAATCCAAATCCAATCGAAGAAAAACTGTGTTAATCCAAGTCCAATAGAACATAAAACACATAAACATGAAACAACTATTGGTATCAAGCGAAATATATATGTGACAGACTCTTCTTTCTTTAATACGCAGCAAAGAGAAAGATGAATCACTTCTTTGATAAAACAAATAAACAATCTAGACAATCTAGAGTGTTCAATTGATGATCCACATGTGTTATTGTTTCTGTTTTGAAGTTTATTAACAGAGTTTAAACAAGTTGGAGGACCAATCCACTTGTTTAACTTGAATCTTGATTGTTTAGGATCAATAGACAATCTACACTAGTGATAGCTCAATCCTAGGTTAAACTTCTTAAAAAGGAAACTTTAATGTGTGTGATTAATATATAAAGACCTTTTATATGTTAATGAATGTTTTGTTAACTCAACCAAGCATAAAAATTGAATCTTTCTTGACACGAACTTAAACCGGATAGCTTTGTGTTTTAATCAACTTCATGACCTTAAGTTTGATTAAATTGCATAGTTAATAAAGTTAGTTAATCCGACCAAGATGCTAACTAATATAGGAATAGGTATATGGTAATTTATTGTCCATTGCACGAATTGATTGAGTTAATAAACTAAAAAGAGGGGAAATCGAGTCTAGGGAGGGAAAGTCTTTTAATTGATAATTTAATCCATTGAATCTTTGCTTTTGGCTGTCTTTGTTTGCTTTTGAGTGTTTTAGTAGTGTTAGGAATCCCTTTAAATATTAAAGCTTGAATCTTGCATCAAAATTACCTTTAATTTAGTTAATTGCTTTAATTTAGTATTTAATTGCATTTATTTAATATTTAATTGTCATTATTTGATTTAATTAGTTTAAATTAGTTAATTCTAGATTAATTTAATAAACTCAGTTTAGCTCCCGTTCTCCAAGAGTTCGACATCCGACTTACTAGCTATATTACTAAACGATTAGGTTCACTTGCCTATTCGTGCAGTTTTTGGTAAATAAATCGGTAAAAATATAAATTTAAAACTAGTACGTAAAACGCACGTCAAGTTTTTGGCGCCGCTGCCGGGGAACGGTCTTAATCTGTTTTTATTGTGTTAATTTAGTGTTAACCTTTGTTTCCCGCGAGTTTTGGCTCAAAAGGAACAAGTTTGTGTTTTCTGTCCACCGATCCCGCCGCGACAAAGGCCTTTGTCACGCCGCGACGCGACGCGACCAGAATAGGAACTTTTGTTTTATTTTCTGTTTTAGTTAATATTTAATTCCAGGCCTTATTTAAGTTTAGTACTTTAATTCAATAGAATCTACTAGGGTTTTTAGGGTAGTGCATGTCCTTAGACCCCACTTCTGATTTAGTTCAGTCTTTTGACGAACCGGAACGCGAATTTCATCGACTTCTGCGAGTTAAACATGAGAGAGAGCGAGCACAAAAAATGGAAAAGAACATCGACAACATGTCACTCAAGGAGTACGCAATCCGTGTGCACGAGGGCACCGGAGTGGGTATTCACCGACCTAAAATACCCGAGGAGAGAACTTTCGAAATCAAAGGCCAGTTCCTTCACCTTCTGCGCGAGACTCCTTTCACCGGAAAGGATAACAAGGATGCCAACCAGCATGTCGAGGCCGTTCTCGAGATTGCTAACTACTTCCACATGCCAGAGAGTTAGTCGTGACGTTGTGATGCTGCGAGTGTTTCCGATAACACTCCAGGGTGCAACCAAACGTTGGTTACGATCCGAGCCCACCATCCGTACATGGGAGGTGCTCAAAACTTGCTTCATCAAATAGTTCAGTCCTCCATCAAAGATTGCCAAAATGAAGATGCAGATCCAACTTGATGCAATCTGAGGACGAAACCCTCTATGACGCCTCGGATAGATATAAGGAGATGCTCCAAAATTGTCCACAGCATGATCTAAATGCTCACCAGGTTGTCCAGACATTCTATAATTGTATTAATGTCTGCACTAGACAGATGGTCGATTCTCAGGGACCGATACCGAAGAAAACACCCGCCAAAGGGTACGCCCTGATCGAGGAGATGGCTCAGCACTCCCATCAGTGGCATTCTTCTAGAGATTCTTCCTACCAGAGGAAGACTGCAGCCACAGCTGCTCATCTGACAGCATAGCGGCCCTTAGTGCCAAGCTGGATGCACTAGGGCGTGACATGAAAAAGGTGAATCAAAACATTTACGCTATGCAGGTCGGTTGTGACAACTGCAGTGGACCTCATCTTGCGAGAGATTGCCCATATGACGAGAGTGGGAATCTCAAAGAATCTACGTGTTATTCAGCTGGGGATAAATATGATTATCCAGAGGACGAGGCTTTCTTCCGCAATAGAAAGCCAAACTGGAAACCATATCCTGAATACCGCAAGGAGATGGATGGGCGATTTAGGCAGTTTGCCCCAGGGTTCTATCAGAAAGAAGAACTAAAGGGGCCGGAGAATAAGCCTAATTTCGAAGATATGCTCACGCGCTTCGCAGTAGCATCAGATCAGAGGCATAAGGAAACTGAGGAGTTAGTGAAGAAGATAGGCGTTTCTACTGAGGCCGCACTAAGGAACCAGCAGGCGTCTATCCATAACATAGAGACCCAGATTGGGCAAATCTCTAGGGTTCTCTAGGACCGTTTTCCTGGCCTCTTCCTAGTAACACTGAACCGAACCCAAAGGCCGAAATTAAAGCTGTGACCACCAGGAGTGGAAAAGAAGCTGCAGGCCTACCACCTTCCAGCTCCCATGTTGATCCTATCGAGCCACCGCCTACTAAGCCGAACAAAGGGAAGGGGAAGGAGAAGGAGGTCACTCTTGATCCAGACCCTATCCCACCTATTCCACCTACTCCATCTGTTCCATCTGTTCCGCCACCAGTGAAACCTTACCGTCCTCCGATACCTTATCCGTAGCGTCTTCAGCAAGACAAGCAGGATGAGCAGTACCGGAAATTTCTAGAGCACCTAAAATCCCTTCACATCAACATCCCGTTTGTTGAGGCTATGGATCAAATGCCAAAGTATTCTAAATTCATGAAAGACCTTCTTACCAACCGCAAGAAAATGGAGAAGTGTCGAGTGTTACTCTCAATGACCAGTGCTCAGCAGCCATGCTCAATAAGATCCCAAAGAAGATGATTGATCCTAAGAGTCTTACTTTGCCATGCCAGTTTGGCAATCTACCCGTTAGTCAAGCACTTGCTGACTCGGGAGCGAGCATGAACTTGATGCCAAACTCTTTCTTCGCCAAACTAGATTTGTCTGAGCCTAAACCCGTTCACATGGCTATACATCTGGCAAACAAGTCTATCACCTATCCACGCGGGATAGTTGAGAACTTGCTAGTTAAAGTAGAAAAATTCATCTTTCATGCGGACTTTATCGTTATAGATATGGAGGAGGATGATACAGTTCCCATCATCTTGGGCAGACCCTTCCTGAGTATAGCTCGTGCATTATTCGATATTCATGAGTCACAGTTGACACTCAGAGTAGGCACAGATGCTATCACATTTGGGATTGATAAATCCATGAAACATTCCAAAGTCTGTGATGACTCTGCCTTCTTTGAGGACATAGTAGATATCCTTCTTGAGAGCAAGCTGCAGAACTTCGACACACATGGATCTGAAAGGCAGATGCCCGTGGGGAAGGTCTCTTGGATGCTGAGAGAGACCTGGAGGAGTTAGAGAGGCTGCTAGCAGAAGGGCCGGAGCCGAGATCTGATGTGCAAGATTTTCAGCCGTCGCGGCACGCAACGCGATGAACGTGTTGCGACAGGTTGACTCATCGCTCATAGAAGCTGTAGAAGTAAAGGAGGATCCAGAACCTCCAGACATAGCCAAGGATGCACCGCCACTCTCTGGTCCTAGTCCTGAGCTGAAGGTATTACCTCCACATCTGGAGTATGCCTATCTAGGGGAGAACTCTACATTCCCCGTAATCATATCATCGGCACTATCCGACTCTGAGAAAATCAAACTTGTGGATGTCCTAAAACAATGGAAAAATACGATCGCCTGGTCCATTTCCGACATCAAAGGAATCAATCCATCGTACTGTTTGCATAAGATTCTTATGGAGGATGATTCCAAACCGGTAGTCCAACCTCAGCGCCGTTTAAATCCTAAAAGGCAAGAGGTTGTGAAGAAAGAAATTGTCAAACTCTTAGACGCCGGTATGATATATCCCATTTCAGACAGCCCTTGGGTTAGTCCAATCCAGGTGGTACCTAAAAAGGGGGGGATGACAGTGGTAACTAATGAAAAGAACGAACTCATTCCTGCCAGAACTGTCACTGGTTGGCGAGTGTGCATTGATTACAGATGATTAAATGATGCCACTCGTAAGGACCACTTTCCCCTCCCATTCATAGATCAAATGCTAGAACGTCTTTTTGGTATAACATTCTATTGCTTACTAGATGGTTTCTCTGGTTACTTCCAGATTCCCATCACACCTGAGGACCAAGAAAAGACGACCTTCACATGTCCATAAGGGACGTTTGCTTACCGGAGGATGCCATTTGGTATGTGTAATGCTCCAGCAACCTTCCAACGATGCATGACCGCCATATTCCACGATATGGTGGAAGATTTCATGGAAGTATTCATGGTTGACTTCTCGATATTCGGAAATTCTTTCGATTCGTGCTTATCTAATTTGGACAAAATGCTCGCCCTTTGTGAAGAAACCAACCTTGTGCTTAACTGGGAAAAGTGTCATTTCATGGTACGTGAAGGCATAGTGTTGGGACACAAAGTTTCACAAGCAGGCATAGAGGTGGATAGAGCTAAGATAGACATTATCTCTAAATTACCACCGCCTATTAATGTGAAAGGGGTGAGGAGTTTCTTAGGCCACACGGGATTCTATCGCCGTTTCATCAAAGATTTCTCAAAAATCACAAGGCCTCTGACACAACTCCTATTAAAAGACGTTAAATTTGTAATATCCATTTTTCGGAATCCTGTATTATCATGATGTAAATTCGCAATTTACGATTATTGGCGTAATATATATATATATATATATATATGAATATCACGAGTTATTATTATTAGTATTATTATGTTGCTTCAAATTTCAAGAGATAGAGTTGGGAAGTTCATTTATGTGTAAGTATACTTGGAATTAGTGGGTTAGTCTCATTTTCTTGATTTAACTAAGTTGGCCCAAGAAGGTTTAAAGAATGGGCTTGGCCCACGATGGAATATGTATATAATGGGGTTTAGGGCACAGCCTCCAAGGGGAGGTTACTGTTTCATTCATTTCTTCTTCATTCAACCTTGAGAGAGAGAGAGAAAGTGTGGGTGTGTGTACGTGAGTTCAACCAAGAAGAAGCAGGAAGAAAGCAAGGCAAGGAATTGAAGCCAAACCATCAAGGAATTATCAGGTAATGGTTCTAAAACTTGTATCCTATCTTTTGTGAGTAGTTAAGCAAATTCTAGTTGTCTAAAGAAGGGTTTTAGTGGGATTTACCCCCTGTTCTTGGGTTTTTGGTGAAAACACCATTTGAGAAACAAAAATGGGATTCTAGGCCTTGGAATCGAGATGGTAATAGTTTATCTTGAAAATGACTTGTTTATTTGCTATTAGGAAGCTTTTGGAACAAAAATGGCATGAATTGGTTGAGTTTTAAAAGATTTCAGAATTTAAGTATGACAGTACGTTAAATGGGTTTTTCATCCGACAAAGATGAAGTGTTGGTCCGACCTTCGGATGAAGTGTTGGTCCAACCTTCGGACGGTTGGTCCGACCTTCGGATGACTGTTGGTCCAACCTGCGGATGAAGTAATGGTCCGACCTTCGAACGGTTGGTCCGACCTTCGGATGAACTCTTGGTCCGACCTTCGGATGAACTGTTGGTCCGACCTTCGGATGAGTGTTGGTCCGACCTTCGGATGTTGGTCCGACCTTCAGATGATAGGTCCGACTTAGAACTTGTTGTGTGGGTGTTTCCCACACCACCTAGGAATCCATAATCGGTTTTGACTCAGCGGTATGTGTTGTAGGTTGTACTATCAGGATTCACTAGGCAATAGTGTGGAGAAGTATTTCTGACTCTATTGTGTCGTCATTCAGGTGAGTTACCCTAAATTACTTTATTTCCCGTAATGTGTAAGTGATACGTATGATGTGTATCTTTGCCAAGTATGTGCTTAAATGTGATAAGATATCATGTGTTATCATTGTAAGATGTCAATAACCAACCGTGCCTTCGTGGTCGGTCGGGGCAGATGACTTCATCTAAAGGTTGGACCTGTGATGAGTCATAGCGGGTGGGGCCCGGTTTAGGCATCAAACGGGTGGGACCCGAGGTGCGGAAGAGGGTGAGTTCCTAGTTATGTGTTAATAGATGGCAGGATGTGATTCCTGCGAAGGGTAAGGGTAGTGGTGATTCACTAAGCTTTGTGCTTACTCGTTATTATTCTGTCTCAGGATCCTCAAGGTTGGACAAGGGCAAGGCTCCAGGCATGTTGATGGCGACCGTAGCGTTTTATGTTTTAACTCAACTATATCAGTCAAACAATTTTATATATTATATTTGCTTCCGTTGTAACAAACAATTAACATTGATGATGCTACATTTGTAACTGCTGATTTTGGTGATGGTTGGAATATACTTACTCGTTATTATAAAAAAAATAAAATTGGGACGTTACAAAATTTGAGTTATCCAACGAGTGTTTAACAGCTTTTAATACATTAAAGGAGAAACTCACTTCTGCCCCGATCATGATTGCTCGAGACTGGACCCTGCCGTTTGAACTTATGTGTGATGTCAGCGATTACGCGGTAGGGGCAGTCCTAGTCCAAAGGGTTAATAATCGTTTCTAACCGATACATTACGCGAGTAAAACCCTAAACCCAGCTCAGGAAAACTACACTACTACTGAAAAAGAACTCCTAGTTGTGGTTTATGCCTTTGACAAATTCCGATCTTATCTGATTCTATCCAAAACTATCGTCTTCACTGACCATTCTGCTCTGAAGTACTTGTTTGACAAACAAGACTTCAAGCCTAGGCTTATCCGATGGGTCTTGCTTCTGCAATAATTTGACATCGAAATCAGGGACAATAAAGGAGCAGAAAACGTGGCAGCTGACCATTTGTCAAGATTAGAGAATCCACATCTAGACGAATTACGAGAGTCGGACATCGTTGACAACTTCCTAGACGAGCATCTAATGAAGGTCAGCGATGAGCCTCCCTAGTTTGCAGACTTCGTGAACTACCTTGCTGCAGGAGTTCTCCCGAAAGGTATGACACATCAGCGTCAGAAGAAGTTCCTTGCAGATGTGAAGTACTACTTATAGGATGAACGCTATCTATTTCGACACTGCACAGACATCATTATCCAGAGGTGCGTTTCGGGAGATGAGGCGAGGGAAGTACTGAGGGATTGCCATAGTGGCCCCACCGGGGGACACCATGGTGCAGTCTACACCGCAAAGAAGGTATTTGAAGCTGGATTTTATTGGCCCACAATCTTTAAAGACGCACACACCCTCGTAAAGGAGTGTGTTGCCTGTCAAAGGGCCGGTAATATATCTTCCCGAAACGAGATGCCCCAACACAACATCCAAATATGCGAGATCTTCGATGTGTGGGGTATAGACTTTATGGGTCCATTTCCTTCATCCCGCGGAAATAAATATATCTTAGTAGCTGTCGACTATGTGTCGAAGTAGGCCGAGGCACAAGCCTTACCCACCAACGATGCCCGAGTCGTAGTGAAGTTCTTAAAGAAATTATTCTCTCGGTTTGGTATCCCTGAAGCCTTGATTAGTGATAAGGGTACGCACTTCGTGAACAACTTAATGGAGAAGGCGCTACAAAAATATGGTGTGAACCATAGATTTGCAACGCCATATCATCCACAAACAAGTGGGCAAACCGAGGTTACCAATCGCGCGCTGAAACGAATTCTAGAACGATCGGTGAACGGGAACCGTAAAGAATTGGCAGATAAACTCGATGACGCACTCTGGGCATTTAGGACTGCCTATAAGACTCCTTTAGGTACCACACCCTTTAGGTTAGTCTACGGAAAGGCATGTCACCTACCAGTAGAGGTAGAGCACAAGGCGTACTAGGCACTGAAGGCATGCGATCCTAATCTTGATAAAGCACGTGCCAACCGTTTCTTACAGCTAAACAAGTTAGATGAATTACGAAACGAAGCGTACGAGAATTCATTAATCTATAAAGAGCGTACGAAAAAATGGCACGATGAACGTATGAAATAAATCTAACACTTCAAACTTGGCGACAAAGTTCTTCTATTTAATTCTAGGTTCCTGGAAAACTCAAAACACGATGGTACGGCCCATATGTGGTTAGTAAGGTATTCCCATACGGCACAATCGAACTACTTGATTCTAAAGGAATTACTTTTAAAGTCAACGGGCACCGAGTAAAGCATTACTTGGAAGCAATGCCCGAGGAAAGGGAAGGTGAGGATATCAACCTCGCCGTACTAAAGCCCTAAGTGTGGGGTGGAGTCCAGCGAAAGACTCGTTTAAAGAAGCGCTTCGAGGAGGCACCCCGCATTCCAACTTTGTGGGTGTGTTGCCTAGAAACCCTCACGAAACTATAACTCGTCCACTCGGGCTAGGGGTTTAAAGGCTTGTTGCATACGCTAAATGCAACCGTGATTCCTACGAAAGTGAGTTATGTTTTCCTTTGTTTTTGTTTTTCGTTTGTTTTGTCGTTTTCCGAGCTTCCTAGCCTAGGCCAATCTTCATACACACTCATATCTGATATTTCGAGCCGTAGGAACTATCCGTTGTCGAAACCCGCACGCGAAATCTCCAAACGAAGAAATGTGGAAAAGTATCAGATCGCGGTGCGACCTTTAAATGTCGCGGCGCAACGTTTTCTTTTGGCCCGTCAGTCCAGGCCACGACACGCGTCGTCGCGGCGCGATCTTGATTTTTCAAGATCTGCCCAACATGTGCCACGTATCGTAGCGACGTGACATGTGTATCTATAGCGACGCGACGTGGCTTTTCCAGAACCATCACTTTTGCTCCACGTGTCGTAGCGGCGCGACACTCGTCTGCGTAGCGGCGCGACGTGGCAGTGTCGGTCCAGCGTCCTTCCAACACATGTTGTCGCGGCACTACACCTGTCCATGTCACGGCGCGACCTTCTCCCTCACCGGTTTTAAAAGAACTCCTTCAGCAGTCATCTTCTCCACACAAAATAACCACTCTAGCGCCGCGAGTAGTAGTTCCTCTCCGATAGCAACATCTAACACGATAGTAAGTGTTTTTCCTCCCACATTGTGCTATATCTCCCATTCCTGTTAGTTACAGTAGCCATTTCCGAACTTTTCTTGAGTTCCTTGATTTGTTGGGTTATTCTATTGATATTTTTGCTAACATCTGTAAAAGATTCATATCTAAACGTTATTTCCGGACATGCATGTTTAAAATCCAGATTATTGCTTCAAGAACGGTTAGGGTTTTTATGACCCGAGATAAAATCCGATTTTTTATTCGTTGATCTTATGCTTAAAGCTAATAATTATCGTTAGCATGTCATTCTAAGCACTCATGCACCGTACATCTACGTTACATTTGTTTATATCATCTCTCTTTCTACAAAGATATCTTCCGAGTACGGTTTTTTTTTTGCCAAAACCGGGGTTTCTGCCCTTGTAATGGTTTTTGGTGAACATCTATGGTAGTTCTGCATGTTCCCTGTTAATCTGGGCCAGATCTGTTAATATTCTGAGCTTAACCGTGATTTTTGCCCTTGTACACAGTAATGGCTGCCTGTGGACATGGAACAAGGGCCGGACAAGAAGAGGAGATTGCCATTCCAAAAGGCCCTGCGGTCTACCACCCATGGTTATTATTTGCACCCACTCTTCTTGACTATCTGCGAGCAGACTATATCTTCCGGCTGCAACAGCATCTTCATAGAGAGATCGACATCCCCCATTATCTTGAGTGGGAGATTACTAATGGAGGTGGGCTCTCAAACTAGCTCCTTGGCTTTTTGCAACAACAGTTCCAAGCTGCAGACAGGACTGTGTTGTTCACCTGCAACGCATGGGAGCGGTTATTCCGCTTACATGAGCCGGTTTTCCGGGAGTTGTGTTTGGAGTTCTTCTCTACTGTCCAACTCAACTCTGTCACCGCCGACGTTACTGATCGTTGGTTTCTGTCTTTTCATCTTGGAGGAGCAAGCCGCGAGTGTAGTCTCGCGGAATTCAGTCGTTGCATGGGGCTGTACACGGCCGTGGAGACCTCCGGCCCATTCTTCGAGCAATTCTTTATGAGTTGCGAGCGGAATGAGCCCGAGGATTTCTCCCCTGCGGAGATGTGGGAAATGATCGCTAACGGGGGATATGAGCCCCATAGAGCCGTCGAGAGCAGCATCCACCTCCCTGTCCACCGCCTGCTCCACCGTCTTATCTCCACCTCCATTTCTCATCGCCGAGGTGGCGAGAAGGTCACGGGGGTAGACCTGATGTTTCTGTACAGTATCCTGACTCCTGGCATGTTGCTCAACGTGCCATTCCACTTGGCCTTCTTCCTTGCTCGTCGGGCCACTGGGTCTAAACAGTTGAGTCCTATCTGTGGTGGCCAGTTTGTCACCAAGTTAGCCCGTTCATATGGGCTTCTGACGCTTCAGGAGGAGGCGAGGCAGGTGCGGTACGAGCCGCGCCTAATGAGTATCGGGTATTTGGAAACGATGTGGGTCCTGGAGAGGACATATGATAGGGCTATCGAGTTGTACCTGCGGATGGTCATGGGCCTGAGCTAGAGGTTGAGCAGGGGCCCGGGCACGAGCAGGAGCAGCAGCCGCGCCAGCGCCGTAGGAGACGGGCGCAGGGGCCCGCAGATGAGGGGCCGCAGCCTTACTAGCTGTAGCAGATATCCGGGTTGATTGACTATCTGTTCAACCAAATGGGTAGCATGTCTATGAGAATAGATGGACTGGGGTACTACAACGATTAGCTGTACGCGCGCCAGCTGGAGCACGAGCAGAACTAGCAGTATATGCACTCCAGTATGTCCACCCTCTTATCCCATTATGGATATCCGCCACCGCCGTTCTCACCATACCCTCCCCCCATATCCAGACTGGCGTTCGCGCTTCCCCCCATCAGAGACCCACATGCCGGGGCCGTCTGGATATTCAGGTAACAACTCAGAGGACAAGGATTGAGAGATGACCTTTATTTTTATTCTATGATGTACATGTAAAACCTTGATATATATTAATTTTAGTATTTGTCTAATATTTTGTGCATGAGTTTTTTACTTTTTCAGCATGTTTGGTTGATATGTGGAGTGTGCTTATATGTTGGCAGTCAGTTCAGCGATTGCTAATATTATTGCTCCATTAGCCTGTATAATATCCGGTGAGCTTTTTCTAATCTTTTTCTACCTTGATATATTTTTATTGTGTACAATATTGTACAATTTAAGTGTGGGGTAGGGGGTTAGAAAAAGATTCATCGCTTGAACTTAATTTTTCCTTGTAGTAAATTATTTATTGTATTTGGGCGTTAAGTTTTAAATTTTTAATCTCGAGTTAAAAGTTAGATATTATTTAAGATTGTCAAAGTTGTTGATTTTTAAACAATTTATAGGATATATTTAGCTTTTATGCATAGTGCTTGTGGCTTTTCGCCAATTCTTTAGAAATTCGAGTTTATAGTATCCAATCTTTAATTTTTGAATTGCTACATAAAATATAAGGTTAAGCCCTTTTTGAGTCTAAGCTTGACAAAAATAGACTGAGTTGAATTTTCAATTTTTATAAACATATGTTTGGAAAAAAAAGAAAAAGAAGTGAAAAAAGCCAATGTGCAAAAATGAAAAAAATATACAAAAGAGCTAGAAAAATATATAAGTCAAATAAATGGCCTTTGGGATTCGAATTAGTAAACTCTGAGGGGTGTTTTACACCTAATCACCTAAAGCCAACTGGTTTGGGATCGGTTCAGTTGAGGATTCGCTACATGGGTTCCATAGAAAGTCATAGGCTTATATAAAAGAGCTGAAAAGATAAAACGCATATACATAAATAAAGTTGGAAATCTGCAATAAGTACTGAGTTCTGGGGATTTTCAAAGGGTAACTTAGCCAAATTAAATCTAAATGCAATTTTTAAGTTAAGGTTTGGATATATATAGATAGGATTATTCTTTAGGAGTGGTGGAAAGTAAATGAGGATATAATCATGGGTATATGCATATTTCTAACTATAATTTACGTTTTGTTTTGAATCAACCTGTTAGAACCTAGAGGGGGGGTGAATAGGTTATATGCCTACTTTTTGAAGTTTTTAACAATATTTGCAAGTAATTAAAGAGTTTAAGGAAGAAAGATATCACCAATGAAGTAGTTTGGACACAATGATTTATAGTGGTTCAAGCAAGGGTTAACAACCTTGCTCTACATCCACTCCTTGGCCTCACCCACCAAGAGTTGCTCCACTAACTTCTCTCTTTGAAGGTAGAGATAAACCTTTTACAACTTCTCTCTTTAGCTTACAAGAATTACACTTCACTCTTGCAAACAAGGCTAAGATAAACCACACTTCACTCTAATTTGAAAGGCTAGAGTTGATCCTCACTTCTCTCTAATTCAAAGGCTAGAGATGATCCTCACTTCTCTCTAATTCTAAGGCTAGAGATGATCCTCACTTCTCTCTAATTCTAAGGCTAGAGATGATCCTCACTTCTATTACAAATATATAAGAAGGTAATGTAGTATTTGAACTTTGAATGCTTTCACTCTTGCTTCATTCTTGATCTTGAAAGATTGAATATTTATCAAAGAATATGAGCTCACAAGATTTAGTATGTGTTCTGTGTTTTTCAGATTGCAAGAGCTTGGTAAAAAACAAGACTTGAGTTGCCTTAAATAAGGAAAAAGATGCAAGCTCAAAAAGTGTCCAGACTGTCCACGGTCGACCGTGGCATCGACCGTCAGCCTGCTGGAAATTTTTGAGCTTTGTGAATATAGACGTTGGCCTTTTACCAAAACCACACCCAACCCATTTTTACCATAAAAATGCACTGAAAAGAAGCTTTAGAAAAGTTGTGTTAGTGCCATACTTCTTAAGTTTGAATATAATCATAAAAATGGTAGGTTAGAAACCAAATGCACAAAGCATGTTGGAAGTTTACCTCTTTGGGAGATTCCTTTTGCTAAATATGGTTTTGGCTTATTTCAATAGAAGATTGTGTTTAGTATTTGCCAAAATAGGAATTTCATTTGCTTTGACTACCAAGCTTGTGATTTTATAAAAAATTATCTCAATTTTTATAAAAATTATTTTATAAAAACTTAAACTCATTTGATTATTTATTTTGTAAGCTCATAAATTTCAAACGTTTGTTTGTAGGAATCTTCGACATAGGCTTCTACTTGAACTCGGATCTTGGACATTTGATGAAGCTTGTTTTGTAGATTATAGATAAGAATATATTTGATTGAATATATATATATATATATATATACGTGCACATATGTTAATGTTAATACATACAATTATATAAACAAGTTGTATATTTTTGTGTCAACAAAAGAGGATATATTTATAATCCAATTTTTCCCAACAATCTCCTCCTTTTTGTTGAAGACAAAAATTTATAACTTGTATAAGAATTGTATATATAACTTTAACATGTTAACATGTGCATATATACATATATATGTATATATTCTTCTATCTTCTATATACTCTTCTATCTTCTTCCACTTTTTTGTCTTAACAAAAAGCAGACTCCCCCTTGACATAAGCTCCCCCTTGAACGTAGAGCTCTACTTCTTGAGATGTTTGTTCTATAATATATGGAAATACTACCAAGAACTTGCAAAAGAGATGTGAGTATAAACAATATTCTAAATATGCATTTATTACAAGCCAAGGTTCAAGTAACATAATTCATGGCATAAGAATCATAGCAAATAGTAGCAAATATCATATCAACAAACAATCACCATAACTACTTCCCCTTGAATCACCACAATTTATCTTGTCATGACACTAGATTTGTAAAAGACCTTTGCTTTGTAAAAGCATGACAAGAGGTAATATACTTCAACATAATTGCGAGTGTGTTCAAAGAATATAGCAAACTCCTTGACAATATGTTCATAATGTGTATGTGTCCTAAAGTGAAGAATGATTTGAAACTTTTATTAATCATGTGATAGCTAATGTTAGTTAAGATATATTAAGCATGAATAGATTGAGTTTGGGCATTAAAAGTCAAAATATAAGAATTGAAAATCTCAAAAATTTCAGTGGGCTGACGGTCGATGCACGGTATCGACCGTGGATCGACTGGAATTTTCATGTGCACGATGGTCGATGCTACTGTCGAACGTGTATCGACCGTAGGTTAGCTGTTTGAAATTTGACTTTTTGTCCTTTGTGACATGATATTTATATACTTATCATACTTAACCAACACCAATATCATGTACTTATTTTTCTTTACACAACGAAAAAATCATTTTCAAAGCAAATATACTTTTTTCTTAGAAATCTCCCAAATTCTATAGATCACATGTTTCTTTGGTGCACAAAGAGAGTTCTAAGAAAAGGAGGAAGAGATAAAAGTATACCTTTATCAAGAAACTTGTGAAGATAAGAAATCACGAGACGAAGAATCTTCAACCGTGAATCCAACCGAGCCTTTGAACGCAACTTCAACCGTAAGGTAAAGTATTTTTTCTTTTTCTTGAGATGATTTTCAAGCTTTTTGAAAGATAAATGTTGAAAATGGCGGCTAGGGTTTGTGGGGGAAGATAAGATGAGATGAAGTGGATAGGAAAGAGAGAGAAAAGGCAAAATAGGGTCAAAAATCCGTCAGGCCTACGACGGTCGATCCACGGTCGACCGTGATATCGACCGCGCCTTTTGCTTAGTTTTTGAATTTAGGCAGTGGTCGATCCACGGTATCGACCGTCAGTCGACCGTGGTACTTCTGGAATGTATATTTTGACCATTTTCATGCATTTAGGTGTTATTTTCAAGGAACATGTTCCATCATTCCTAAACCAAGTCGTAACATTTCAATTTTTAGCAGTTTAGTGAATACGTTGACAATATTTTCACATGAAGCAGCCTTTTCTAAATTTATATTTCCTTTTTGCATATTGTCAAGTAGGAAATGATGCCTAATTTGAATGTACCATCTTCATATTGTTTTATTTGAAATCCAAGAAAGTAATTCAACTCATCCATCATTCTCATTTCAATTTCATTATGTATAAGATTTGAAAACTCATCACACAAATCTTGACATGTTGACCCAAATATGATATCATCCACATAAATTTGTACAAGCAAGATGTCATTTTTCTTTTTCTTTGTGAATAATGTATTATCAACTTGACCTATACTATATTCATTTTTCAACAAGAATGATTTTAATTTATCATACCATGCTCTAGGTGCTTATTTAAGGTCATACAATGCTTTTCTAAGATTATATACATATGATGGGGTCTTCAAAAATCAAAACCGGGAGGTTGACATACATAAACTTCCTCATTTATAAAGTCATTTAGAAAAGCACTTTTGACATCCATTTGATATAATTTAAAATTTTGAGCACAACCATAAGCAAGTAGACTCCAAATGGATTCAAATCTAGTAACCGGAGCAAAGGATTCATCAAAGTCTATCACTTCTTGTTGATTATATCATCGGGCTACTAGTCTAGCTTTGTTTCTAAATACTCATTTAGTTTCAATTATTGTGCGACCACTAGGTAAAGGTACTAAGTCCCAAACTTGGCTTCTAGTGAATTGATTAAACTCTTCTTGCATTGCCATTGCCCAATTTTTATCCTTAATTGCCTCTTTAATATTCTTGGGTTCTATGTGTGACACAAAGGCAAATAAGGTATTAAGGTTTTGGGCTTGGGATCTAGTGAGTCTTTGATTTAGGTTTCCTATAACTTAAGTTATTGGATCGTTTTCTACCTTTGATGATTTCATATGGTGTTTTACTTAACATTGGTGTAATCAAAGCTTGTAAAGACCTATTTTTCCTTTCAACAACCTCATTAGATTGGGGAGTGTAAGGAGCCGAAAAGTTATGAGGAACACCATGTTTATCACAAAATGCTCCAAATTACGCTTTGTTGACAATTTCTCTTTCATGGTTGGTATGAATTGGGATAATCATTCAACCCAATTGGTTTTGATTTTTTTTTTGCCAAGATTTTTGAGTTTGTCAAAAGCTTCAATTTTTGTTTTCAAAAACAATGTCCATGTATATCTAGAAAAGTCATTTACAACAACTAGTGTGTAAAAGTTTCCCCCATAACTTTGAATTGATGAAGGCCCAAAGACATCTCTTAGTTTTTATAGCATTTTAGATTTATGAGATAAGTGCACTTGTTTTTCCATCTTACATGCATCACAAAAATGATTATCGAATTTAACATTTGGTAAGACTCTAACAAGCTCATTTATAGTCAATGTTTGTACTAATCTCATGTTAGCATGTACTAGTCTTCTATCGATTATAGATGCAAGACATACTTGTGTGTTAGGATTATCACCAAGTCTACATGTATAGAGACCATTTCTCCAAACATCTTTTACTAAAACTTTATCATCTTTGCATATCAAGCTTTCATGTTTAGAGAATTTAACATTTAGATCTTTATCACATAGTTGACCAACACTTATTAAGTTGCAAGTTAAACCATTAACATGCTCAACATTCAAGAACTTGATATTGTCATGAAGAGTGTTACCTTTACCAACTACCTTTCTTCTTAGGTTGCTTCCAAACACCACATGTCCTCCATCATACTCCTTGTATGAAGTGAAGAGTTCTCTATTACCGATCATGTGTTTTGAGCAACCACTATCAAGAATCCATTAATGAGACATAATCTCATTTTTGTTGCACCCCTACACTTGTGTAATTTCATTCAAGCTTTTGGTACCCAATGTTTCATGGGTCTAGGATTGTTAGTATCAAAAACTCCTACTCTAATCCACCTTTGTGTAATCTTGAACCCTTTATGATACCATGTGTTCATAGACTTAATAGGTTTATGAGAATGTCTTGATTTTTGAGTTGTATTTGATTTAGGTTTCTTGAATCCAAGTCCATGCCTTGTAGTTGGAGTATAAAACTTTCTTATTAATTCATTACTTGCAACCTTTGACATACAAGTGGAAGAACTAGAAACAATGTTGCAATTTTGAACTTTTGGAAAATTCCAGTGAGCTGACGGTCGATACCGTGGGTCGACCGTGAGGCTCCTGGATTTTTTCTTCCTCTTTTTCTTTCACAAATTTGATAGGTGTTAAGTGACTAGTTGGCATGTTGTTTGAGTAACTTGAGAACCCAAGACCACCCTTATCTTTTGTTGATTTTTGAATATTTAACATCTCATCTAACTTGGTTGAACTATCTTTAAATTTTGACAAGGTGGTTGAGTCAAAATTTGTCTTTAGCTTACTTTCTAAATCTTTCAAGCTTGGAGATATATGAGAAACAATTTTACTTTCTAGATCTTTTATTCAAGTTCAAGTCATCATTTTCATTTCTTAACTTGACATTTTCCTTTTTCAAGCTCTTGTTCTCATTTTTTAACTCCTCGTTTTTAGCAAGTATTTTAGAGCTAAAATCACATAATTGATCATAATGATGGTCATCATTATCACTATAGTAGCTAGAATTGTAATGTACCTCACTTGTCTCAAAAGCCATGAGACATTTTTCTTCTTTTCTTTCCTCTTCTTCATCACTTGAGGATTCTTTGACATGTTTAGCTTTAAGTGCAATGAATTTGCTCTTTTCTTTCTTTAGCTTAGCAATCTCATCATCTTTTTGCATGATTACTTCATACACCTTGAGATTTCCTATTAGCTCATCCATTTGTAGTATGTTCAAGTCCTTTGTTAGTACACCTTGAGATTTGTAGTACGCTCTCCATTTTGGTGAAAGAGCTCTAAGAAACTTTCTTACAATCTTTTTGTTAGTGTAAGTAGTCCCAAGTGCCTTGAGACTAGTAACAATAGTATTAAACCTTGTAAAAGCATCATCAATTTTCATATCATCAAATATTTGAAATTGTTCATATTGTTGAACAAGTAATTCAGTTTTGTTATCTAGAACTTGGGCATTTCCTTGATGTGTGATGACAAGAGATTTTCAAATAGCATTTGCACTTTCACACATGAAAACTCTTTCAAACTCTTTTCTAGGTAAAGCATTGTATAGAAAAAGTTTTGCTAGAAAATTTTTTGAAATCATTTTCTTGTCCTCTTGATCCCATTTTTCTTTAGGGGTTGGAACATAAGCATTTTGTTTAGAATCAAAGGTTTTTGGAACATGATCTCCTTCTTCAATAATCTACCAAAGGTCAATATCTTTGGGCTTTACATAGGTCATGAATCTTTGCTTCCAATAGCAAAAGTCTTCTTCTTCAAGAAGTGGAGGTCTAACCATAGAATTCTCCTCTATATAATTTTGTCCCATTTTATCAACTCAAAAATTTTTGAAAAATATTTTTAGAAGATTTAAACAACTTTTCAAAAATTATCTAGAGCAACTTGCTCTGATACCAATTGTTAGAACCTAGAGGGGGGTGAATAGGTTATATGCCCACTTTTTGAAGTTTTTAACAATATTTGAAAGTAATTAAAGAGTTTAAGGAAGAAAGATATCACCAATGAAGTAGTTTGGACACAATGATTTATAGTGGTTCAAGCAAGGGTTAACAACCTTGCTCTACATCCACTCCTTGGCCTCACCCACCAAGAGTTGCTCCACTAACTTCTCTCTTTGAAGGTAGAGATAAACCTTTTACAACTTCTCTCTTTAGCTTACAAGAATTACACTTCACTCTTGCAAACAAGGCTAAGATAAACCACACTTCACTCTAATTTGAAAGGCTAGAGTTGATCCTCACTTCTCTCTAAGGCTAGAGATGATCCTCACTTCTATTACAAATATATAAGAAGGTAATGTAGTGTTTGAACTTTGAATGCTTTCACACTTGCTTCATTCTTGATCTTGAAAGATTGAATATTTATCAAAGAATATGAGCTCACAAGATTTAGTATGTGTTCTGTGTTTTTCAGATTGCAAGAGCTTGGTAAAAAACAAGATTTGAGTTGCCTTAAATAAGGAAAAAGGTGCAAGCTCAAAAAGTGTCCAGACTGTCCACGGTCGATCCACGGTCGACCGTGGCATCGACCGTCAGCCTGCTGGAACTTTTTGAGCCTTGTGAATATAGACGTTGTCCTTTTACCAAAACCACACACAACCATTTTTACCATAAAAATGCACCGAAAAGAATCTTTAGAAAAGTTGGGTTAGTGTTATACTTCTTAAGTTTGAATTTAATCATAAAAATGGTAGTTTAGAAACCAAATACACAAAGCATGTTGGAAGTTTACCTCTTTGGGAGATTCCTTTTGCTAAATATGGTTTTGGCTTATTTCAATAGAAGATTGTGTTTAGTATTTGCCAAAATAGGAATTTCATTTGCTTTGACTACCAAGCTTGTGATTTTATAAAAAATTATCTCAATTTTTATAAAAGTTTTTATAAAAATTATTTTATAAAAACTTAAACTTATTTGATTATTTATTTTGTAAGCTCATAAATTTCAAACGTTTGTTTGTAGGAATCTTCGACATCGGCTTCTACTTGAACTCGGATCTTGACGATTGGAGCTTGGACATTTGATGAAGCTTGTTTTGTAGATTATAGATAAGAATATATTTGATTGAATATATATATGTATACGTGCACATATGTTAATGTTAATACATACAATTATATAAACAAGTTGTATATTTTTGTGTCAACAAAAGAGGATATATTTATAAGCATATTTTTCCCAACACAACCTTTTTGACATTCGTAATTGATATTTAATTTTTCGAGAATGGTGTTAGTATTTAAAATTTTTAGCCTGGATAGAGTTGTGATTTGCTTGAGGACAATCAAAGTTCAAGTGTGGGGTATTTTGATATCGCGTTAATTATATATAAATATTGTGCGATATTGGGTTGATTTTAGCCGGGAATTATGTATTTAAGTGTAAAAAGATGCGTTTATCGTTTCTTTTATGTTTTGCAGGATAATAAAGGCGAAAAGATAAATTTTTCTAACAACCAGTCCAAAGAAAGTCGAGAAAGAGAAATCAAGAAAATAAAAGGAGGTCCAAGAATAGAGAAAAGAAAGAAAAATAAAGTTTGAAGCCCAAAAGAAATAATTAAAAGCCCAAAAGCTAGGCCCAAAGAAAGGGAAGAAAAGTCCACCGGCCGTAAAAAGGAGAGTCGCGGTGCGACACATCTTGATGTAGCGGCTCGACGAAGTGTTCAGGATAAGTTCAATTCGGCCACCACGTGGGGTCGCGGCGCGACCAAATCACGTGTCGTGGCGCGACGTGTCAAGATAACGGCAGAGTTGAAATTGAAAGAAGTAGGATCGCGATGAAACTCCCACGTCGCGGCGCGACACTTGCTTGTTGCGGCGTGACGCCCCTGTTTTAAGAAAACTATTTAAACACAACTCCAGATTGGATTTGGGGTTAACCACTCAAATTCTTCTACCTATTCTCTGCTAAATACGTCCTAGAAGTGATCCAGAGGCTTTGGAGCTCGGATTTGAAGGATTGAAGCTTTATTTTGAAGATTAAAGGCTTGGAAGATTGCTTTTCTATAGGTTTTATCATTCTTTCATGTTATTTATGCTTATTCTTATTTTCCGAAGTATGATATGATCTATTTAGGCTAGTTTTTTCTGTTTTCCTCCCTAGAGGAAATGAACCTCAATAAATTTTGTTAATTTCAATTAGTTTGGACATGTTTACCATATAAATTTTCTTGATTGTTCAATTGATGATCCACATGTGTTATTGTTTCTGTTCTTGAAGTTTATTAACTAAGTTTAAACAAGCTGGAGGACCAATCAACTTGTTTAACTTGAATCTTGATTGTTTAGGACCAATAGACAATTTAGACTAGTGATAGATCAATCATAGGTTAAACTTCTTAAAAATGAAACTTTAATGTGTGTGATTAATATATAAAGACCTTTTATATGTTAATGAATGTTTTGTTAACTCAACCAAGCATAAAAATTGAATCTTTCTTGACACGAATTTAAAACCGGATAGCTTTGTGTTTTAATCAACTTCATGACCTTAAGTTTGATTAAATTGCATAGTTAATAAAGTTAGTTAATCCGACCAAGATGCTAACTAATATAGGAATTGGTATATGGTAATTTATTGTCCATTGCACGAATTGATTGAGTTAATAAACAAAAAAGAGGGGAAATCGAGTCTAGGGAGGGAAAGTCCTTTAATTGATAATTTAATCCATTGAATCTTTGCTTTTGGCTATCTTTGTTTGCTTTTGAGTGTTTTAGTAGTGTTAGGAATCCCTTTAAATATTAAAGTTTGAATCTTGCATCAAAATTACCCTTAATTTAGTTAATTTCTTTAATTTAGTATTTAATTGCATTTATTTAATATTTAATTGTCGTTATTTGATTTAATTAGTTTAAATTAGTTAATTCTAGATTAATATAATAAACTCAGTTTAGCTCCCGTTCCCCAAGAGTTCGACATCCGACTTACTAGCTATATTACTAAACGATTAGGTTCACTTGCCTATTCATGCAGTTTTTGGTAAAATCGGTAAAAATATAAATTTAAAACTAGTATGTAAAACGCGCATCAAGTTTTTGGCACCGCTGCCGGGAAACGGTCTTAATCTATTTTTATTGTGTTAATTTAGTGTTAACCTTTGTTTCCTGCGAGTTTCGGCTCAAAAGGAACAAGTTTGTGTTTTCTGTCCATTGATCGCACCGCGACAAGGGCCTCTATCGCGCCGCGCCGCGACGCGACCAAAACATGAACTTTTGTTTTATTTTATGTTTTAGTTAATATTTAATTGCAGGCCTTATTTAAGTTTAGTACTTTAATTCAATAGACTCTACTAGGGTTTTTAGGGTAGTGCATGTTCTTAGATCCCACTTCTGATTTAGTTCAGCCTTTTGACGAACCGGAACGCGAATTTCATCGACTTCTGCGAGTTAAACGTGAGAGAGAGCGAGCACGAAAAATGGCAGAGAACATCGACAACATGTCACTCGACGAGTACGCGAGCCGTGGGCGCGAGGGCACCGGAGTGGGTATTCACCGACCTGAAATACCCGAGGAGAGAACTTTCGAAATCAAAGGCCAGTTCCTTCACCTTCTACGCGAAGACTCCTTTCACCGGAAAGGATAACGAGTATGCCAACCAGCTTTGTGTTAAGGCAGTTTTTACATCCATTTGTCACATTTCATATTCATAAAAGGCAGCCATGGACATGAGAATCCTAATCGATTGCAAATAGCCACGGGGTAAAATGATTCATCATAATCAATTCCTAGTGTTTAAGTGAGACATTTAGCCACGAGTTGGGCTTTGAAGGTGTCTATTACCTTGTCCATATCGGTATTCTTCTTAAAGACTCATTTACACCCTACAGGCATGTTGGGTCTTGGATCAATCAATTCCCACACTTCGTTATCCGACATGGATTGCATCTTGTTTTCCATAGCCTCTCTCAACCTAGTAGATTTTGTGTCCGCAATGGCTTCGTTCTAATTCATGGGTTCATCATGCTCCACTAATAACTTGTTTCCCTTAGATACAAGAAACCCATATCTCTCTAGCTCATGGCTAGTTTTACAAGACCTGTGAAGAGTAGGTAATGGTTGTGTGTCAAGTACCTCTGCATCATCATGCCCAGTCTCAACCACTAGGGGTGGAGTGCTATTGCCAACATCAGGCCCTTCATTGATTGATCCTTAAACTTTCTCAAAATCTTTTTCCTTCCCACTCGGCTGATTGGATATCATATCCGTTTCTAAGAAAATTTCCCTCCGAGCAATAAATACTTTGTTCTCAAAAGGTTTGAGAAAATAAATAATGATTGCTAGTAGATGGATAACAAATGAAGTAACCCCTTTCAGATTGGGGTTCCAACTTGTCATTGACGTCCAGTCTTACATATGCTAGACAACCCCAAACTATAACATAGGCAAGACTTGGGCTCTTCCCATCACATCTTGAATTTTGTTATCTCAGCATTCTTTTTTGGTATGAGGTTAAAAAATAAGGGACGCCATCTCAAGAGCATATCCTCAAAAACTAATTGGTACCTCAGTATGACTCGTCATATACTAGACCATATCTACTAAAGTCCAGTTCCTTCTCTCGATGACTCCATTCAATTGTAGTGTCCTACGAGGTGTTAGTTGTGAGATGATCCCACAAGCTTTCAGAAGGCCGCAAAACACTTTGGTAATATACCAACTGGCTCTATCTACTCAAAGTATCTTAATCTTCTTGCCCAATTGATTTTGAACTTTGTTTTTGGAATGTCTTGAACATCTCAAAGGTTTCAAACATATGTATCATCAAGTATACATATCCATACCTACTATAATCATTCATAAAGGTAACGAAGTACTTGAATGGTCTCTTGCAGCATGCTTGAAAGGACCACAAATATTGGTGTGCACTATTTCTAACAAGTCCTTTCCCCTCTCACTCACACGAGTGAAGGGTGCCTTCATCGTCTTATCCAATAAACAAGATTCACATACATTGTTTAACATGGGTCAACTGATTCCAAGATCCTAGCCGATTGGAGCTTGATGTGAGTCTTGTTAACTTGACCAAGACGAATATAGATATTCTTTAAAATAACAAACATCATATTTAAAATAACAAACATCATATTCAAAATAACAAACATCACATTTAAAATAAAAAACATCATATTTAAAACAAGAAATAACACAGGCATCGAATTTAAAATAATATTCATCGTCATACAAAGCATGAAAAGAAATATGTTACATCCCACGGAGGGCGAATAACATACATTTTTAAGAAAAATTGAGAAATTGCTTCGGAAAAAAGTTCAATACTTCATTTTTTCTCTACAAGGACAACAGCCTTGTTCCCCATAATTAGATCTAGTTTTCCTTTATCTATGCATCTACTTTCCCTTAACACCTTCACAATGTTACAAACGTGAGTGCCATAGCAGGTCTCTAAAACCCAGCCTTCTGAAGTAGAAGTATTATGGAGTTCTATCATGAACGTCCCTGAGCTTGAGGTGCCTAATATGCTAATGGAGACCTTCTTCTGACCCTCTAGGTACTTTGGCCAGCTTTGTTGCAAGTGCCCCTTCTCCCCGTAGAAAAAGCAATCAGCCTTTTCAGTAATCTTGGCTTAGGGAAGCTTCCCTTTTACCTTTGGTTCCGGGGTAGGGGTAGGATTGGGAGCTCTAGTCTTTCCCTTATCTTTACTCTTATATGTAGGGACTGACTTCTTCTTCTGAATGCGGCACTTCTGGATGGCCAAGACGAGATTTGAAGAGAAGGGTTTATGCTTGGTGATGCTAGACTCCACAGTCTTGAGCATCACATGCAGCTCTATAAGGTATTATTCCATGTGGTGCATATGATATCTCATAGTGAACTAATCATTTGCTCAGGACAAGGACTAGAGGATCAAGTCCACAGCTAACTCCTTCCTAATGCCAAATCACAGCCTCTCCATTCACTCCACGTTTACTTTCATAAGCAACATATGAGCACTTACGTTCCCGCCGTCTTGGAGCTTGCAATTGAGTAGGCCCTTGTGGAACTCATACCTCTCTTGCCTTGCCTATTGTTAGAACATATCCTTCAACTACACGATCAAGTCAAAGGCACTTAGATTCTCCATCTTCTTTTGCAGATTAGAACTTATAATGCTCAACATGAAGCATGTTACCTCTTCAATGAACTTGAGGCATTTTTCATATGGCTCTTAGACAGCCCTGCTCGCGTTGCTTGTAGGTGGTTCGGGTAGGGCCTCCTTAATGGTTTGCAACTTCCCTTCATGGCATAGGATAATCCTACATTACAAGTGCCAATCCATGAATTTGATTACATTGCTTATCTCTTTTTCAAGGAAAACCCATAAAGAAATGTTGCTGGTAGTGATGGTGTTGCTTGAAGATGTCATTTAAAATAGAAGAGTAATTAGTTAGTTTGAAGCAATCCTTGTTAAAAAACTTGCCTAATCATTTAAAATTATTTTAACAAGACTAAGAACCATATTTCACACTCTCATATGTAGGGCTTACCGCAGATCATATAATGAAACTATTTAGGCCGGTAACCATGTTACCAATTGTAACACCGGCTTTGCATATACCAAATTTTAGCAAAAATTTGCGTTTTTAAACAAACGTGAACTTAATCACGATCAAATATCATTAAGCATTGAGAATATTTACAATAAACATGTTTCAGTATCTAGTGTTACTCTACAAAACAACCGACCATAATGTATTTATTACAACATCAAGTGTTCCCGCAAAATATCCAGAGGCAGGGGACCCGGCTCACCAGGCAATCTAACTTTGATCTGCAAAAGCAGTTAACATGGCACCGTTAGCTACACTTAGCTAGTGAGCACAAACTTAGCATAAGCATCATTAGAGTAGAACATGCATATCAGGAATAAGCATACAATGCTATCCTATCACATTGTGGTGTGCTGACACGATCGGTATAAGTTGTTTCTTGCAGGATAGCTAGTCCCGCTCAACACCAATACATCGGGGGATCAGACACAACCCTCCGCGCTGGTGGGGGAGCATAAAGCAGTCCACCAAGCATCGTTAACGGAACCAGAGGCTCCTTAGGTAACTCAGCCATTTCTGACGGATTAACCCTCATGATATAAGGCACGGCGGTACTGCAGAACCTACGATCCGGAATGTTACCTCGAATCATCGTTAAATCCTGAATCTCCTGATTAAGGGTCCCTAGGATCCAGCTAACCGACTAACCTTAACCATGCTTGCTGATGTTCGCGAACACATACACATATCTTATTCATTTACTTAGCATGCATATTCGTTTACTTCTTTAAGCATGCATTTACATTCAATTACTTCTTTATGGATCCAATCTGGATCCCTAGCATGTATATCATCATATCTTTACGTAACTGATTCATTCGGAATCAGTATCATGCATAGCATTTATTTAACTAAGCGGTTCCAGTTCTGGATCCCTGGCATGCACTTAACTTTATATACAACAAGTATTTAGCATGGCATTGTACTTTAAGTAACATGGAAATTCTTATTCATTTACTTATGAGCACAAGTGCACTCAAATCACATAACACATAATTCTTCCTCTACTGAGGCTTATGCAAGTCGGTACTCACCTAAGTGGCTTAAAACAGATAGCTAATTTACTTCTGCCTTGTCTAGGGTGTTAGTTCACCTAGAACATTAGGATTCACATTAATTATCTTAACATATTTAGAATAGCTACAAAGCCAACAAAGGAAATCTCAAAATCCGGATTCCACATAAATCCGACAGACTGTCGGATTTCATGAAATCCGACACTTCAAGGGAAATCCGACATATTGTGAAATCCGACACTCATCGGATTTCAACACTTATGAACTTGGAAACTTTGACATACAATTGGAAATCCGACCTTTAATCGTAATCCGATACATTTATCGGAATCCGACACTTTTATCGGAATCCGACACTTTTATCGGAATCCGACACTTTCAAAGGAATACGATTCTTTCGGATTTTGACTTGAAATCTATATATGAACTTTAGGAAATCCGATACTTATTGGATTTAGAACAATAACTCGGATTTAGACTTGATGCAGATTCCAACACCCTGAAGTCTCAGAATCTGACACTTTATCGGATTTGGGCAACTAGCGGATTCCGACACTATCAAGTCTCGGAATCCGACAGTTTTAACCCAGAAACCGTCATCTTCACGTATGGCTTATTTTCCAGAATTTCCTTCATAGTTTATACATTTTTTACATTCTAAAAACATCCCTTTTCGTTAGTGTGGTTTCAAAAACTCATCAAACTCAAACAATAACACCAAACAACCAAAACCCACTTGCAAAGTAAGCTTTGAATGTTCTAAGTGGTGTTTTGCAAGAGTTTGAGTATCTAACCATGTTTTAAACATAAAAACCATTTCATATTTGTTAAATCTGAACATCAAACCAGTGTTTACCTTTACTTGGAATCAAAAACACCAAATCCTTGCTTCAAGAAAACGAGAGAGAAAACCGAGAGATAGTAGAGGGAATCCGAGAGTTTCTTTGTTTGTGTGTTTGCTTTTGCAATAGTTGACCACTTTGACTTTTCTTCATATATATATTTCTCAATCCAGAGGCATCGTCTCTGGATTTCTTTTAAATTCTTTTCCTTCTTTTACTTTACTTATATATAGATACATATATACACAAAACACATAAGCACGCAACACATACATATATACATTTAACTCTTTTCTTATTAACATAACTAACTTACAACTTTTATCAACTTAATACACGTTTAACAGCTAGGCCCAACTCGAGGATGTTACAAATCTACCCCCTTAAGAAGATTCCGTCCTCGGAATCTACTCAGTGATAAACAGGTGTGGGTATCTTGTCTTCATCTCGTCCTCGACTTCCCATGTCAGGTTCGGACCTAAACTGTGTTTCCACTTAACAAGAAACAGCTTGATCATCTTCTTTCGTAGCTTCTTGACCTTCATGTCAAGAATTTCAACAGGTTCTTCTACGAGTTGCTTAGAAGAGTCAACCTTTAGTTCTTGTAATGGAACAATATGTTCCTCTTCAACGTTGCACTTACGCAAGTAACACACGTTGAAGGTATCGTGGATTCCAGATAGCTCAGGCGGCAGCTCAAGAGTTACCATCTGATGATTGACTTTATGCACCATTTTGAATGGGCCTATGAAACATGGACTTAGTTTCCCTTTGCGCCCAAAGCGAATAACGCCCTTCCAAGGGGAAACCTTCAAGAATACACGATCACCGACATCGAATGTAGCGGGACGACGCTTAGGATCCGCATACATCTTCTGTCGATCTCGGGCTGCTTTATGCTTTTCTAAAGCCACATTCACTTTATCTGAGGTCATCTGGATAATCTCAGGTCCAGCAAACTGTTTCTCTCCGTGCTCCAACCAGCAAGTCGGAGTGCGACATCATCTCCCGTAGAGCATTTCATACGGTGGCATTCCAATACTAGAATGATACGAATTATTATAATCAAATTCAATCAATGGGAGATGAGAATCCCATGATCCACCGTATTCAAGTACACACGCTCGAAGAATGTCTTCAAGAGTCTGAATCGTTCTTTCTAATTGGCCATCAGTCTGCGGGTGATAAGTAGTGCTCAGATGCACACGAGTGCCTAACTCACGTTGCAAACTTTGCCAAAAATTAGATACAAATCTGGACTCATGATCAGAAACAATTGAACAAGGAAGACCGTGACGTGTTACTATCTCATCAATATAAAGCTGTGCCAAACGAGTCAACGAAGCCGACTCGTTGGTTGCCAAGAAATGAGCACTTTTAGTCAGTCGGTCAACAATGACTGAAATCATATCATGCCCTCTGAACGTCTTTGGAAACTGTCACGGAATCCATCATGATGTGATCCCATTTCCATTCCGAAATGTCAAGCTGTTGCAAATTGCCATAAGGGCTTTGATGCTCTGTCTTGACTTGGGCACATATCTAAAATTTCTCCACGAATGAAGCAATGTCTTTCTTCAGAGTGGGCCACCAATACAACCTTTTCAGGTCGTTATACATCTTGGTGGTACCCGGATGGATAGATAGCTTAGACTTGTGAGCTTCTTGCAGAATCGGCTCACGATTACCTCCCAGAAGAGGCACCCAAATCCTAGATTGAAAAGTCTTCAACCCACAATTATCTTCACCCTGCTGGTCTTTTAACTTCTTCATCGGTTCAGATTTCAGATTGTCTTCTTGCAAAGCTAACTGCTGGGCGTCTTTTAACTTTGCAATCAAATCTGATAAAACTGTAAGCTTCATGAACTTTGCCTCTGCTGCTAGCCCCTTACGGCTCAAAGCATCCGCTACAATATTGGCTTTACCGGGATGGTAGCGAATCTCACAGTCGTAGTCTTTGATTAACTACAACCAACAGCGCTGCCGCATGTTGAGTTCTTTCTGTGTAAAGACATACTGCAAGCTTTTGTGATGAGTGCATATCACACACTTAGTGCCATAAAGGTAGTGCCTCCACAATTTTAGTGCAAAGACAACGGCAGCAAGTTCGAGATCGTGAGTTGGGTAGTTCCTTTCATGAGATTTCAGTTGCCGAGAGGCATAAGCAATCACTTTATCTCTCTGCATAAGGACACAACCCAACCCCGCATAAGAGGCATCACAATAAACAACAAAGTCTTCCCAACCTCCGGCAAGGTAAGAATCGGAGCTTCGCATAACAATCGCTTTAAGGTCTAGAACGCTTCCTCTTGAGCTTCCGACCAGACAAATGCAACATCCTTACGGGTTAGCTTGGTCAACGGACCCGCAAGTTTCGAGAAATTGCGAATAAATCGCCGATAGTAGCCGGCTAAGCCAAGGAAACTCTTTATTTCAGAGGGAGTTCGAGGAACCTCCCAATTCATCACCGTTTCCACCTTAGCCGGATCTACTTTAACGCCTTCTTGACAGATAACATGGCCAAGGAAATGTACTTCCCGAAGCCAAAATTCACACTTAGAAAACTTGGCGTACAATTTTTCTCGTTTAAGATTCTCGAGAACCTGACGAAGATGAAGCTTGTGATCAGCCTCAATCTTCGAGTAGACAAGAATGTCGTCAATAAAAACAATCACGGATTTATCAAGAAAAGGACGACAGACGCGATTTATCAAGTCTATGAATATGGCAGGAGCATTGGTCAAGCCGAATGGCATAACCAAGAATTCATAATGACCGTAACGAGTCCGGAAAGCCGTCTTAGGAATGTCTTCTTCGTGGACTCGTACTTGATGATACCCCGAACGGAGATCAATCTCTGAAAAATACGTAGCTCCCTGCAACTGATCGAAAAGATCATCGGTACGTGGAAGAGGATACTTATTCTTTACAGTTCGCTTATTCAGCTCCCTGTAATCAATACACATCCTCATGGTTCCATCCTTCTTTTTAACAAATAAGACAGGATCTCCCTAAGGTGAGGAACTAGGACGAATGAAACCTTTTTCGAGTAATTCCTAGACTTGCGTCATCATCTCGCGAATCTCAGAAGGAGCAAGACGATATGGAGATCTAGCTACAGGTGTAGCTCCAGGAATCAGTTCAATCTTATAATCAACATCTCTTACCGGAGGTTAACTCGGTAATTCATCAAGAAAGACCTCAGGGAATTCAGAAACTACCCTGATATCTTGAACTTGTCGCTTTTCCATCGTAGCATCAATAACATATGCCAGGAAGGAATTCAACCTTTAGCAATAGATTTTTGAGCTTTAATAATGGAGATAACAAGAATATCAGAATCCCTTCGTTCTCCCCGAGCAACTGCGTAAGATCCATCAGCAAGAGGGATCTTAATCATCTTCTTGGAACAGAGAATCTCAGCATCACGCTTGCTAAGCCAATCCATTCTAATCACGACATCAAAGCCCACAATAGGCATAACAAAGAATGAAATAAGGATACTACTCCCATCAATATAAATAACGGCAATAGGAACTTTCTCGATAACCGAGACTACTTTGCCGTCAGCAACTTCTACAATAAAAGGCTCGTCTAGAGGCATAACAGGTAACTGGAGTCTTTTACGGCAAGCAACAGAAAAAAAATAATATGCTGCTCCTGAATCAAATAGTACACCGGCAGGAAAGTAATTAATAGGAAATGTACCAGTGACGACATCACCTGCAGCCTTTGCCTCCTCTGCAGTCATTTGAAACGCCCGCCCTTTAGCACGCGGGGCATTATCTTTCTTCTGCCCTACAGAAGACCAAGCTGCTCCAGAGCTTTGTCTATCAGGGCAATCAACCATGTTGTGACCGGGTTTGTGACACCGGTAACAAACGTGTTCTTTATATCGGCATTCAGTCACTGAATGCCCTCTTTGCCCACACCTGCCGCACCTCCTGGTTGCTGCAGAGCATTCCCCGGAATGATAGGTACGGCATGAAGAACACCAAGGATCATTAGGTCTTGGTTTCTTAGGAGCTTCAGTTTTCCCACCTCCTAAGGATTGCCCTTCTGAAGAGCCAGATTGGAGAGATGGCTGAAACTTCCTTTTACCACCACCACTGGCATAATCACCCCAACACTGTATACGATCACCCTCCATTTGTCGGGCCACTTGAAATGCCCAATCCATTGTTGGAGCTGCCCGCACATGGGCACGGAATTCCAGTGGCAGAGTCGCCACAAACCTTCTTATCTTCGTGACTTCATCTGGAATCAGGTATGGAACAAACCTCATCTTATTAGTGAATGAGGTTATATGTTCTTCAATTGGTCTATCTCCCTTCCGGAGATCTTTAAACTCCCGCTCCATTCTTTCCATATCATATTCGGTATAGTACTTCTATAGCACCTTTTCAGAAAACTGCTCCCAAGAGAGAGCACTTAACACCTCTTTACTAACCGAGGCCTTCACGGTATCCCACCAGAATATAGCACGCCCCTTTAACATGCGTATCGCGTAATTCACACGATACTCGGGCTCGCACTCACAAGACTCAAAATCTTGCTCCATTTTGCGGAGCCATTGAATTGTAACAGTGGGGTTATCACTACCCTCATATGTTGGCGGGTGACACGTCAAAAACTTCTTGTAAGAACAGGGCTTGTGTGCTCTGGTAACAGTGGACTTTAACAAGTGCTCTTTGGCTAGGCGAAGCTCTTCCTCCAGGCGCTTTATATATACAAGCTGGTCTGGATCAAGTACTGCGCCACCAGCACTATGCCGAGGGCGTTGGTCTTCGGCTTGGTGAGGCATGTGAGAAGCCTCATCTTGTAGTTCTTTGAGCGCTTGCTCAGTGTTTGCTTTATCAGCAGACATTTTCTTATCTCTTCTATATAACACATAAGAGTAATTAGTACTTAGTCATTCTTGCTCGGCATATCTGACAAGCTATACTATAACAAGTAATAAACATATAACTCTCATACTCAATCCCCCCATAAGGAATACTTATTATGGTCGGGCGCTTGTTTGAGATCGAATACTTTTGCAAGTACCCAATTCCCTCAAACTTAGGCTCTGATAACTACTTGTAATACCGACTTTGCATACACCAGATTTTAGCAAAAATTTGCGTTTTTAAACAAACGTGAACTTAATCACGATCAAATATCATTAAGCAGCGGAATATTTACAATAAACATGTTTCAGTATCTAGTGTTACTCTACAAAACAACCGACCATAATGTATTTATTACAACATCAAGTGTTCCCGCAAAATATCCAGAG
This sequence comes from Dittrichia graveolens, assembly GCA_038502395.1. Lineage (NCBI taxonomy): Eukaryota > Viridiplantae > Streptophyta > Magnoliopsida > Asterales > Asteraceae > Dittrichia > Dittrichia graveolens. Next base: position 55,831,232 of record JARJIL010000009.1, on the reverse strand, counting down.
GCAGGGGACCCGGCTCACCAGGCAATCTAACTTTGATGTGCAAAAGCAGTTAACATGGCACCGTTAGCTACACTTAGCTAGTGAGCACAAACTTAGCATACTCATCATTAGAGTAGAACATGCATATCAGGAATAAGTATACAATGCTATCCTATCACATTGTGGTGTGCTGACACGATCGGTATAAGTTGTTTCTTGCAGGATAGCTAGTCCCGCTCAACACCAATACATCGGGGGATCAGACACAACCCTCCGCGCTGGTGGGGGAGCATAAAGCAGTCCACCAAGCATCGTTAACGGAACCAGAGGCTCCTTAGGTAACTCAGCCATTTCTGACGGATTCACCCTCATGATATAAGGCACGGCGGTTCTGCAGAACCTACGATCCGGAATGTTACCTCGAATCATCATTAAATCCCGAATCTCCTGATCAAGGGTCCCTGGGATCCAGCTAACCAGCTAACCTTAACCATGCTTGCTGATGTTCGCGAACACATACACATATCTTATTCATTTACTTAGCATGCATATTCGTTTACTTCTTTTAGCATGAATTTACATTCAATTACTTCTTTATGGATCCAATCTGGATCCCTAGCATGTATATCATCATATATTTACGTAACTGATTCATTCGGAATCAGTATCATGCATAGCATTTATTTAACTAAGCGGTTCCAGTTCTGGATCCCTGGCATGCACTTAACTTTATATACAACAAGTATTTAGCATGGCATTATACTTTAAGTAACATGGCAATTCTTATTCATTTACTTATGAGCACAAGTGCACTCAAATCACATAACACATAATTCTTCCTCTACTGAGGCTTATGCAAGTCGGTACTCATATGAGTGGCTTAAAACAGATAGCTAATTTACTTCTGCCTTGTCTAGGGTGTCAGTTCACCTAGAACATTAGGATTCACATTAATTATCTTAACATATTTAGAATAGCTACAAAGCCAACAAAGGAAATCTCAAAATCCGGATTCCACATAAATCCGACAGACTGTCGGATTTCATGAAATCCGACACTTCAAGGGAAATCCGACATATTGTGAAATCCGATACTCATCGGATTTCAACACTTATGAACTTGGAAACTTTGACATACAATTGGAAATCCGAACTTCAATCGTAATCCGATACATTTATCGGAATCAGACACTTTTGTCGGAATCCGACACTTTCAAAGGAATCCGATTCTTTCGGATTTTAACTTGAAATCTATATACGAACTTTAGGAAATCCGATACTTATCGGATTTAGAACAATAACTCGGATTTAGAACAATAACTCGGATTTAGACTTGATGCGGATTCCGACACCCTAAAATCTCGGAATCCGACACTTTATCGGATTTGGGCAACTAGCGGATTCCGACACTATCAAGTCTCGGAATCCGACAGTTTCAACCCAGAAACCGTCATCTTCACGTATGGCTTATTTTCCAGAAGTTCCTTCATAGTTTATACATTTTTTACATTCTAAAAACATCCCTTTTCGTTAGTGTGGTTCCAAAAACTCATCAAACTCACACAATAACACCAAACAACTAAAACCTACTTGCAAAGAAAGCTTTGAATGTTCTAAGTGGTGTTTTGCAAGAGTTTGAGTATCTAACCATGTTTTAAACATAAAAACCATTTCATATATGTTAAATCTGAACATCAAACCAGTGTTTACGTTTACTTGGAATCAAAAACACCAAATCCTTGCTTCAAGAAAACGAGAGAGAAAACCGAGAAATAGTAGAGGGAATCCGAGAGTTTCTTTGTTTGTGTGTTTGCTTTCGCAATAGTTGACCACTTTGACTTTTCTTCATATATATATATATATATATATATATATATATATTTCTCAATCCAGAGGCGGTGCCTCTGGATTTCTTTTAAATTCTTTTCCTTCTTTTACTTTACTTATATATATACATATATACACAAAACACATAAGCACACAACACATACATATATACATTTAACTCTTTTCTTATTAACATAACTAACTTACAACTTTTATCAACTTAATACACGTTTAACAGCGAGGCCCAAATCGAGGATGTCACACCAATTGCAACCCATTATTGCAGCTCTTAGATTCTTGCGGGATCCGACAACATCCATAAGTCGCTTGACATGTTTGATCCCTCCACACAAAATCCTATTCAAAACTATTGATTGACTCGTACTAATCTCGACAATCACCTAAGAATTTCAATTTGAAATTATAAATCATCCACCAATGATCTCATGCTAAGCTCAACAACCAACCTTGCGAGTTGCCACACTCACCTTCCACATAGCTCTACAAAAAATGATTCGTGCTAAGCTCGACAATCATCTAAGTGTTGCTAGATTCGGGTGGTATCATCTTATGAATGGTGTGTGATTTCTATTTAGAAAACGGGTTTTTATTTTCCTGTTATTAAACCATACTTAGGTGTTTGATTAACATAATTAGTGAAAAATCGATTTTCTCTTTTAAATAATACCAAGTTTATATTTCCCCTTTTGTAATTCGGGTAGCGTGCGAGAGTTGTAAACTAATTTTAACAAGCTCTTGTAATTATCTTAATTTTAGGAAAAAATATCTAACATGAGAGGCTCCTAAACAACCATGCATATGAAAATCACATCACACGCATATATAAATGGTCGGTAACCATGTCAAAATCCTATGCGTTTTTACGGTGAGACAATACGGGATAAACTGGGTCAACTAGGGACAAAACCTAAGCACCATAAGTATGTGCTCCGACTGAACCCACCACCTCAGCTAGGCTTTTCCGGATCCATGATCTCCAAAACTTCATCGCCATGACTCTCCATGGCTATCTCCGGTATTCAACAATACAAGTACATAAAAAAAGGAAATGGCATGCAAGCCACAATAAAATCCTAAATTCTAGTACAAGTCCAAGCGAAAAGCAACGACGTGCAAGCTGCCATATTAATTACAAACAGAGTAAATAATAATTATTACAAACCTAGTGACAAAAGTCACCAAATGAGTGAATAAACAACCACAACCATACAACACAACATAAAAGAATATGTCAATTGGTTACTAACCTAAAGCTACTCATACAACCAAGAAAGCAACAAAACAGAGTGTGCCCAAAACCATCTAGATTTGTATTTTGGTAAGGATTGTTATATCAAATACTCAAGGAACCAAAAACAATCTTTTTACATATGCATTAGGATGACCAAAACCAAGTTTGACATCCATATTCATATATACACAACATAAATGTATGCATTTCATGCCAAAACCATAACATGCATACAAGTAAATGATCCAAAATACTCTTAGGGCTAAAAACATAAAAAACAGATTTTGAAGAAAAGCATAATCACCAAGATGGATAAAACCGTAAAGTTCTTCTTTTAAAGGTTAAAACTGCTCATAGAAAGTGTTAGTCCCAGATTGAGTACGCAACAACAAATGTTTATAGAAGGGGGGGTTGAATACAAACTTTAGTTTTTAAAAATTAAATACACACCATTATGCTTTTATATAATTCTTATTGATTATAAATAAAGAATAACATGTACTAGAAGCGGAAATTCTAAGTACAATAAAAGGTGGCAATAAATTTGTCTAACACATAGACAAGCTAACTCTAAAAAAAACTAATGTTTAGGAGTGTTCCACACATGAACAAGTTTGGTTCTACACAATTGCTAAACTCTACGGATTTTTCTCAACTAATGAGATTGCTTTGTGTTGTGTAGAAGCTTGGTTTTGCATGTCCACCATGCATGAATATATATACAAGATTGGGCATCCAGTTGCATGTAGGAAGGAGACAAAGAGTGTATGGAAATATAATATTTTAATTATAAAGTTAGTGGGTGAAAAGTAAAGTTACTTTAATCAACTGTTTGATAAAAGTAATTATACTTTTCTGAAAAAGTGCAACCCACTCACAATATAAAATATTAAATCTCACACCTTTTGCCTTGTAAGACTGTCTTTCCCTTTCCATGCTTGTACTTTATACAACAGTCATGCTTCTTCTAGATTTGACTTTACCAAGTATGGAATTGCCAACCATACTTTAGTTGTTGAAACAAATCTTCAAGATCGTCGTGAGTTTGAGGTATCTTTCTCCTTTTTCAGGGGATAAAATCAAACCTTTTTGTCTCATACTTGATCCAAAAAGTGTTTTATACTTTTACAAACAAAGATCTAAGACATCATAGAACAACACATGTTCTCCCTTTTACATATGACATTTACAATCTGAAAGAAAGGAGCAGATTTCACATTTTGCTAGACTCAGCTAACAGAATGTACTAAGAACTTTAACTTTCACTACTCAGTTGAAACAAATGATCAGTTGATTATTTTTGCTAAGACTAAGTTGATACCTATTGCTCAGCTGATCATATAGATGCTCAGTTGATCAATAGTTATACTAGGAAGACATAAGCTCATGTATAGATATGATCAGTTGATCAAGAATGCTCGGCTGATCATTTAAATACATCAGTTTATATAAGAAGATGACTTGTGTTTAGAAAGACTTACTTAGCCAATGCTCTGGACCTCAGCTTATCCAATATTCACTCAGCTAATGGTATAGCTGAGCAAAATCCTTGCTTAGCTGATGGTGTAAACACTCAGCTGATCAATTTTCTTCACTCAGCTGATGGATTATTCTTCTCAGCGGATGATCTTCTTCACTTGTTTTCTTCATGTAATGTTTCTCAGCTGATGCTTTTGAGTAGTGGTTGATGCTCAGCTGATGGTTCCATACTTAGCATATTTTCATGAATTTGATTTAAACAACACATGTTTGGATTCTTTCTAAGTCATACTGAAGATAGGGTTTGGTTATCCGCAAATTCTATGTTTTAGGATAGACAGAGTTGATTATTAGGATGAAGTGATTATCTCCCCAACAGAAAGCATCATGACACGGACCACAAACACGCGTGAGCCAAAAAACCTTTTACACGACTAGCCGCCAAGTTCGCTAGAGTTTTCACAACTCGTGAAGCAAAAACTTCACGGTCGTGAAGACTTACGAGACAATCTTTGTAATGGTCGCTCTGATGAAAATAATGGCCACTAAATCTAAGCAACTGAAGTATCAAAAACCAAGTTAACAAGTATATGGGTTGAAAATCCAAAATACCAATATGTTCCACTAGTGGATCTAGCTAGTCTACAAATGAATTTAGCAACTAAAAAAACAACAAAGGAAAGAAAATATATCTTTGAAATCAGCTGCAAATTGAGGAGGATAGGAAGAACTTAGATCACCAAGTGTGGTCCTCACTCTAATTGTTTGTCCACACCAAGGTACCACAATCCCAATGTGCTAGCAACCCAAACATTACCTTTCCAAGTGAAGTAGTGTTGCTGGAATAGCTTCCCCTTTACACTCTTGCACGAAAATCAAAACCTCAAGAACCGGTATGTAGCATGTTTAGGTTGCGTATATTGACCAAAATAGCCGAGAGACAATGGAGAGATATGACCTGCCTTTTATATACCAAAGGTGACTTACAAACTCTCCATGGTCATGCATAAAGTTGCAATACCATTGGACCAACAAAAGGTCCAATAAAATTAAAGTGTCACTTAAGCTCCCTCTTTACGGCATGTGAAGGTCTTCACGACTTGTGAAGAGAGAAGTCCCCACGATTTAAGCCCCGCTAGTGAGCTCTAATGTAGGCTTGGTGCTTCACGACCCATCCACAACTCGTGAAGGTCCGTGAGGGTCTTCACCATCCTAATTGCACTTTCTCTCCTATTAAGGGTGTGCTGTAAGTGGTCAACCCTTGATGTGTGTTCAAATAAGCCCGTGGTTCATCAACAGTGATGTTGATATACGAGTGTCGTTGGACAGACACTAACAGACAAGTAGCTAGGCATTGATTTTATATCAAATATTAATGTTTATTTGTTTGTATATGGTATAAAGATAACAAATATATACTATTCTTTGCAAATTTGATATGGTAAAAAGTGACCGATATGTCATTCATTGAACTCTTATGACAAACCTTAATGCCATCGTCTATGTTTTCCTCAACTTCACAGTAGGTGACAACTAACATTTACTAAGGCACTATTCTATACTGGTTTCATGAATACACGATTTATATAAAGATTCGACTATCTTCTATACTCAAATTTTAATATTCCTAAAACAGTTAATTAGTCCTTTAAGATACACCATGCGTGTTTAACTTTGAAAATTAAGGACTGATTTTGCAAGATTTTCAAATAAATAACTTAGATTATGATTTGAACATATCTAAAGCTGTGTAATTAACTCGTCCTAAAATACACAAATATATAAGAAGTTGGTAAATAACCAAAAACTACATATAACATACTTGTAATGAAAAGTAGCAAAATACACTTCTAGATCTTCAGAAGATTGTTTTCATAATTTATTTTACAGCAAGCATTAGATACTTGTGAACCATATTACATATGGATAATTCATTAGTAAACCAAATATTTTAAACATACAGAAAACTAAGTACACACAGTACATATATTAATATATAGTCCCTTCATGCATGCATTCATCCTTTGAAGTATATTATATATATTTAAACACCACAGAAGTCTTTGAGAATGTTCTGTGATTTCCTACCATGTTCTGTATCATAAAAATGCAGGAGATCATTATGATTAAATGGCTTAAATTGTAGAGGGTGTTCATCATCCACAAACTCTTTTGGTACCTCAACCTTCTTGCTCAAAAATGAGAACAGTCCAATGGTATATCTTGTTTCTTTACCCTTCTCATTTAAGGTAACTTTGTGGTTTGGTGAAAGAACCTTGTTATTACTCCAAGCCTGTTGCATGCATCAAGAAACTATATATGATTCAAATTTTATTATAGAGTTACCAATAATCATTAATAGTAGTAAAACATATATATTACTCAATCCAAAACACATGTCGATCATCACGTACCTTGCAAGCATCGCCTGCCATGATCACAAATGACCTGGGAGGAAATTCAACAGAAATCCATTCCTCGTCTCTTGATTTTATTTCCAAACCTGAAACCTGATTCTGGTAAAGTATGGTCAAGAAGCTTTTATCTGTATGAGAAGGAAAAGCCACCGTGGTCTCGTTCATTTCAGGTGCTCGGTATTTAAGATATCGAAGAAGGTAGGTCGTAGCTTTGATATGAGCCTCCGTATGCTTCTCAACACTATAGCTTTCAAACAACATCCTTATCACCATATGCTCTAATTTAGCCATAGCCCTTGAAAACAATAGGGAAGTTTCACTACAACACAAAACACAAAATTAATAGTTAGAAGTTTACTTTCCCTTAATTATTGGATGGAGACACATATATTACTGTCCTAATTACCAGAAGGATTGATTTCCATTTGGCCACATGAGGTCTGTGAAACTTTGAACACTTTCAAGCTCTGTTGCGTAGTCGATCCCTAAGCCTTCATGAAGTGGAACAAACGGAATCTGCCCGACGTATCCATGATAAGGTTTGTCGACGATGTTTTTGATCTTCATCTCAGTTGGGAGATCAAATAACTCATCTGCAGCTTGGAACACAGACTCTTGAAGCTTGGAGGAAACTCCATCATGCAACGCTACGAAACAACCATGGTTTTCTAGGGCATCCCTGATGTCATTACATGTGGAAGACCAAGCACTAGTACCAGGCTTTAAGTTCTCATTTTTGAAGTTAACTTCAAGAAGTTTAGGCAATGTTATGGAGCCCATATATTGTTTAATTGCTTGAGCTCTTGGAATGTGGAACTTGCAGGTTAAATGTGTATGGTGATGTCGTTTTATAGACCAAGATCTTCATATCCTAACAGAAATGTAGAAATAATATTATAAGAACCAATTTGTAATGGTCCCGTGTATTATTAGATGCCGTCCATGATTTCATGATTCATGCATAATTTTTTTTATCATTGAAGATAATATATTGTAATTAAAAAACACTTAAAGGACACTCTTATAGGTAGTAAATCGTTGTTATATGAAATATTTTATTAAAATATTTCACAAGTCATTGTTATTAGTGGACAAATTGCATAAAAATATAATAAACTTTATCTTAATTACCATTGTATACGATTAACTTTAAATTTTTAAAAATAATATAATTAACTTTCATAATACTCTCATTGTTGCAAACAACTTTTTTATGTGATTGTTGTTTAGTTACCATTATATACGATTAACTTAATCATAACTTTCATAGTATAAAACAAGTTACATACAATATGAAGATTATGAAAGTTGGTTGTATTATTTTAAAAAAATAAAGTTGATTGTATATAATAGTAACTAATACAAAATTCATTGTGTTTTAATGCAATTTGTCCTTATTTTAACTCAATACCCATTTTATCAAATCAGAGGCAGCTCACAGACTGTGAAGAATGTGCAATCGCACTGGGTCTGCGTCTGAGACGGGGCCTTATATTATTTTTGTTTATATATATATATATATATATCAAGGATCAGATAGGAACCCTTCTTATTTTGCGAACGATGCGAACCTTTCTTTATATATGTATTATTATTATTATTATTATTAATATTATTATTATTATTATTATATTATTATTATTATTATGTATGTAAAAATAAGATGCAGTAATTTTATCCTAGATGTAGTGGTTTTTAAAACAAGATGTATTGGTTCTTAAATGAGAATCCATCGATTAATTCGTGCACGATGAACTAGTTTTAAGAGAATTCCATGTTTTTTAGATATTATGCAATGATTTTAAGTTTGATGCAATGATTTTATAGACTAGATGCAGTGGTTCCTACAGTTCTCATTTTAAGGGGTGTTCTCATTGGATCCTCACCCTATATATATATATATATATATATATATATATATATATATATATATATATATATATATATATGAAGAATGTTCAATATTGTCCATAGTTAATTAATAGTTCTAAGGGACTAATTTTAGCTTTTGAATCAATGACATCAATGGTCAGATTAAATTTTAAAAATTTGGGCAGAATAACATTTTCGTAATTTTTTGTAATTCACATGTGATATATTGTATAATGAAATTGAATATTAAAATTTTAGGACTAGTCCTAAAATTTTAATATTCAAATTTCAGTATACAATATATCACATGTGATTTGTAAAAGCATCACATGTGAATTACGAAAATGTCACTCCATCCAAAATTTTAAAATGCAATCTGTACCATTGATGTCATTCATCCAAATGCTAAAGTTAGTCCTTTAGGACTATGAATTAAGTATGAAATATATTGAACATTCTTTATATATATAGGGGAAGGTTCAAACAAAAACTGTTTTTCAGAACTGCGAGAATCAATCTAATTAGCACTTGATTAAAATTAATCAATAGATAACATTTTTTGACGGCTAATAACTCATTACTGGGGGTTATTTCGTGAAAATAAAACCTCGCAAATTAATGATGACTAACCCGGATACAATTCATAGTTGGGTAAATATATAAATTATGAAAATACCTCTATTAATGAGTCATTAATTACGTTAAAATAGTTCTCTTACGAAAAATAGTTTTTATTTGAACTTTAATGTGTATATATATATGTGTGTGTATGAGTAATATTATAATATTTCAAAATATACAAAATAAGCTATTGGGAAATTCATTTTTAATATAATTAGCCTGACAAAAAAAAAGTTAGACAAATTATTTATGATCATTCTGTTATGCCCATTGGGGAAAAAAACTTATCCTATAAGTCTATAACCCATTAGACCAAATAAGTTGTATCGAGAGGTCTCATTTTTATTTTGATTAAAGATATCTAATTATCTTAGTGTTAATAAATTTGAGTTATCTATACTAATATAAAAGTATTTAGTACTCTCTCTATTAAATATCTTAATCTATTAAATTTTAAGTAATTTAAAATTAATAACTTACCCTTCATTTAAACTTAAAAGAAAACTACTGAATACAATTTTAATAACTAAACTTTTCATAAAAACAATGTTTTAAAATGTCAAGTCATTGAAAATTAAATTTCAACATATAAGATATTAAACAAATTAAAAATTAAATAAAAAACCTCCATAGAAATATTATTCTAAGTATTCTATCATATAACAAATATTTTAATTGCAGCATTAGAAAATTCGTATAACGAAAACTCATAAACTTGATAACATGTAACGTGAATTTATAAACACTCGTATAAGTAAAATAAAAAGTTTAACTTATTATATATTTAACATTACTTACTTGAACTCTTAAAATTTAAGTAACAGAAAATTACCAATATAGTCTTAAATATCCTTATATTTTTAAAAGCACATCAACCCAAACCAATACATTATCTCATACCTACACAATTTCTCATTCAAATCAATACAATTTTCAAAGTCATTGATATCTTTTTATCATCTTATTTTATAAGTACAGTTTTTCTTATTGTATTGTTTTTCAAAAGTTATTATACAAATTAATAAAAGAGTCGATAAATAATAAAGAGATAAATAAAATGGAAAAAAGGGAAAAAAATGGACATGATGTGAATGGAAATTATTTGATGTTATCATAGTTCGTGAATACCATACGCTACATTATTGAAAACGGACATGTTATCAAGTATTGTTATCAAGTATAAATTAGTTATCGTCGCCGTCTTACACGAGTAACATGCTAATATAAATAACTCTTTTTAGGGGACCTATTTTTTACTTTTCGCTTAGAGACTACAAAATTAAAGAATCGACCTTGCATCAAATTATACATTTAAAAATATTTCTCAAATGATTGTGACAATTAAAAACGTTGTCCTATTTTTCTGTATATATTAATAAATATACTAGGACTCTAACTACGAATAAAAACATAGAACTAAAATGATTTCAACAAAAAAACAAATTTCTCTTGTTTCACATGAACAAAGTAATAAATAAGATTCCACCAACGAACATATAAAACAAATCAACAAAGAAGATTTCAAACTACGGAGGTGGGGAAGGGAGATGGTGACGGAGGCGGAGATGGGGAAGGGTGATGGCAAAGACGGGAAAGGGTCACGACAGAGACGGGAAAGGTTATGGTGGTGGCTGATTTGGATAGTGATGGAGAAGATGTACAAAGGGAGGCGATAACGAAGGCGGAAACGATGAAAGGCAACGGTTACGACGGTGGTGGAGGCCCACGATGATGATGCAAGTGACGGTTATGACATTGGCCAATTAGGATAGCGACAGCGAGAGTGAAGCGTTGGTTGATGTGGTGAAGATTACTGTGAATTATTGGTTAAATAAGTGCTGATTTTCAAATCCCACATATAAGGGATTTAGAAATATCACCCCTCCCTCAAGGATTTTGAAATCCAAATCTCTTCCATACTATTTTCTACCAAACATGAGATTTCAAGGGATTTGAAATGCAAATCCTATGAAATCCCTTGGATTTGAAATGCAAATCCTGTGAAATCCCTTAAATTCTAACCAACCAAATAGACCCTAAAAGTTCCGGTTTACAAATCATCAAATAAATTTTACTCGTACAGTTTATCTTTAAACACTTTTTGTATGGATAAAAAGTTGTCGCAAAAAGAATAAAAGTTGGTGCAAAAGGTCTATTGCGTTGACATGTGGTCGCCAAGATTTGCAAGAACATTGTAGTCGCAAAAAGTCGGCATTTTTCACCGAGTCAATGCTAACTTGTCGTCGGAATAATTGAAATAAAAAAATATGCTCATCTTTGGCGACGACGACATACGACTATGTCGTAATGAAAGTCCAAAGCAATAGCAAATTTCTGAGACGGTCAAAGTCAAAAAGTGTCTAGTTTTGTAATGTAGCGACCTTCGGCAATGACATGGCATGTCGTAGCATTAAGTTGTAAGTCGTCACACAAAGTTGTTTGTCCTTTGGTCTTTTTTCTATGTGTTCATCGATCATTTTGCCTTCTTGGTTTAGAAGAACATCGTTTATGACTATGCTTCCTTTGTCTACATATTCTATAAAGGTTAGTGTAACGCCCACAAAAAATTCAATGTGTGTTTGTGTCTATATATATATATATATATATTCAAAGACTGAGCTATACTACAAGCTCTACTCAAGATATGCCCCCAAGATTCTTTATTTCAAGAGACTCAAAATCCAGATGATGTCAATCAAATGACAATTAAAGATAAGGAAAAGCAGAAACCAACCAACAAAAGACTTTTGATGAACTCTCAGCCAATGATCAAAGTAAAGCAAAATGAAATGCTGCCAATTCAAGATAAAGCAGAAAAAAAACAAAAGACTTTAAATGAAGCTGTTGGCTAGTGTTCAAAGCAAAGCAAAATGAAATTCAAACAATTTTGAAGTCCACAACTGGTTTACCGGTTACCCTTCCTCTCGTGAAGCACAGGTCTATATAAAGGGCAATGCTCAAAATTTCCAAAACCTTCTCTTAGATTTTCCGGTTCCCAATGTTCAAAGTCTCTAGATTTTCAGTATTCATATCTCCATATGTTTGAAAAGATTGTCGTAAAGACAATCGTTCAAATATTGTTTAATCGAAGAAGGTACTTTATCATATTTCATACGTACTGGATTTTAGCTTGCTTACAAAATTATATAATAATTTATTTCATATTGTTTTTAAAATGGTATCACATATTACATTTCATATTTTCTACAATACGTACTAATTAACATGCTTCCAAAAGTTTTCCATATTTTCTATGGTACTCCTTGAGCTATAGAAGCTGAAACTCCAAAATTAATTCAATAGTTGTTTGATACTTCTTGAAAAGTCATTAGCCTATCCCACCGTTTGACTCTCACCGTTATTTATAATAATGGTGTGGATGATCCATTAGTGGGAATAATCGGGAGGTCCATGAATTGATCCATGGAATTTTGAATAAAATGGTGTATTTTAGTAACTACTCAAAGTTTCGAATATCTTGAATAAATATATCTTTGAATTTGAGAAAACCTTCTTGGGTAATCAGAGTTAAAATTCTTATTGAAGAAGATAAACAATGAATGAGAATAGCTTCTTAAATAAAGAAAAATGAACAAAGCTTCTTCATAATCATAATAATTGTATGAAGGATGTTTAGGAAAATTTGATAGAGTTTTATTGGTATATGGTCGAGTTTTTCATTCTTGAATAGACATGATATGAAATATTTGAGCTTTGCTCAAGTCTATTTGAGAAGGTTTTGAAGGACTACAGTTATGAATAACTATAAGAGATCCAATATCTATTAAGATGGCTTGATAATAATTACGTGTCTTTTGAGTATCACCAATGAACAGAGAATCTTTTGGGAAAAAGAAAATCTGTTAGAATGTGAAAACTTTTGTCTTCTAATTGTAGTTCATAATCTTCAAGTATCTATTTGAGAATTTGGGTTAAGAATATAAGAGTTGTTTGTAGGCTTTGATGATGAAGAAGGAATTGTTGGTTGTTGAAAGAGGGAGATAGTGGTAGCAGTTTTGATTATGTGGAGGAACTTGATGAACTTTGAATAGTGATTGGTGTTTTAAGTATGGATGAATAAGATGGATGTCTCGAAGGAGGAGTAATTGGAGCAAATCTGTTTTGAATAGAAAGGGGAGAAGACGTTTGACTCTTAAATAGGGAGAAAACCATTTTTTTCTTTTGGATCAGGAGTTTGAATAGAAATTTAAGTAGTCATTTTCCCATTAAAAGTTCTCTTGATAAGAAATCTAGGCACATGCAATACAAAATATTCACTTATCACATATAATTCAAAGTTCGATTATTTATCATTATAAACAAATAATCACGTAAACAATTATAAAATACGAACCACCGACCTGATTTCAACTAGGCCGGATTCATTGATGTTATTGGATCCAACGACTTCCATCGGTCGGTTGGCATGTTTGATCTCTTTTTACACCAATTCCAAAATAAAATTCTTGGTTGACTTGTGCTAAGCTCGACACACACAAGGATTTTAGTTTGCAATTGTAAATCGTCCAACAAGATACATGGTGACACTCTCAACAACAACTAGCTCATGCTAAGCTCGACAACTAATAATCCCGAGTTTCCACACTCACTTCCACACAAATCCACATTGAATAACTCGTGCTAACCTCGACAATCATCTTATGCTCCACTAGAATCGGGTGCTGTCATCTTATGAATGGTGTGTGATTTATATTTTTAGAAAACAGGCTTTTGTTTCTTTGATTAAAACCAATTTTTAATTTTGATTAACAAAGTAAGTGACAAAACCAATTTTTCACTTTCAAATATAATACCAAGTTTAAATTGTTTGTTAATCATGTGTGCGCGAGAGTTGTTAACCATATTAAAACTCTTCTGATTTTATTAACTTAGAAAAGTTATCATGCATGTGAAGAAACATAAACAACCATGCAAGAAAGTAAATCACATCACATGCATACAAGGAGTTGGTAACCAAGCCAAAAACCTATGCATCCTACCCGCGAGCCAAGCCGGGAGAACAAGGTGTACTAGGGATAAAACCTAGACTATGGAGTGCTCCCACTGAATCCGCTACCTCCATCAGGACTCACCAGATCCAAGGTCTTGAAGGCGTCATCTCTTGACTCTTGATTGTGGTCTTCAAAATACAAGTATATAAAAGAGAGGAAATGGCATACAAGCCATGCACTTCTTATCACACTAGTACAAGTACATATAAACAAATGAAATGACATGCAAACCGTAATAAATAATTACAATTCAAATAAATAAATAAATAATTAATTAGATCACATGTGACACAAATGCCACTAAAAGAACAAAGCAAGTATAACACAACCACAAAGCACAACCATAAGGTTTAAGGAAAAGGTTATGAAGGGTTTTATAAAGACCTCATCGTGTTATCCTGATTAAACACAACTGATTTCAACCAACATGAACAATAAAAATTGTTTATCACTCACAAAGGCAGAAACTTGATGGATGAACATAACCCCTAAAACCCGAAAGAGGTTAGGATCTTTATTAATTTCAATATATACAATATATATATATATATATATATATTCTACATATATGTATGTAGTTAACAATAATATGAACAAGAACATCTTACAAATATTCATATCAGATAAAGTTTAGATCTTTGTACCTATATATATGTAACATCCTCAAATATGGCCTATTCGCGTGCTCCATTTAGTATGTCAATTTAGTTAAATGAATTAAATATAAATATATTTGTAAGAATAAATAGAAAATATGTAATTGGCTAGTTAAATGTGAATATAAAAAATAGTAATAAAAATAGAAAAGAATTGTAAAATAATAACTGGTTTCAAACGAGGTTTCCAAAAATATCCTCGTTAGTTGATACGGTTATTCGGGTGTTGTGTTGTATGTTGAAAAGGGGAACAAAATACCTCTTAAAGGATAAATGAGAACCATGGGTCGGTTCTCACTTATAACCCAAGTCAGACAACAAACACACACACGTTCACATACACACACACACACACACTTCTCATTCTTGTTCTCTTGTTCTTGAAGAAGACAAATCCAATCCAAGAGCAATTGAAGCTGGAATTAAAGCAAAAACAAGTCCACAATCTGTTCTTGATCCTTCCTTGCTCATCATCTTCTTGCTTGTAAGCCTATCTTCTTCCTTGTTCTTCATTTCAAGCTTTAGGTTAAAATTAGGAATAACAAAATTAGCCAATAAAGCTTGAATCTTTGAGTTGCAATCTGTTTTATAATCATCTACAAGTAGTTTAGGATTGATTTTATGAATTAAAGATACCATCTTGAATGAATTTCATGAATTTGACCAAATGGGTCTTTTATGGTAATTTGATGATTCAAACTTGAATCATATGTTAAAAGTATGATGTTTATATGTTTATGAACTCCTTTTGATGCCCCAACACTAGTACATGAACTGGAAATAATTAAAGGCACGTTAAAGTTTGATTTTTGATGGAAAACAGCAGCTGTGCAGGGCCATTGTCGCAGCTCTGGTGCTGCGTAGCGGCGCGACACTCAAAAATGTCGCGGCGCGACGTGTGTGCAGCAAAACAATCTTTGTTTGTTCAATGGTTAATGTTATTTGGGATGGGTTAAGGTATTTGTAATAAGTCAAACATGTATTTGGGGATTAAAAACAGATTATTGAGGGTATGTACATGTGGTATGATTTTCAAGTAAACTTGTAATATGCAATAGATAATGGTTGAATCATTTTTGACCATTTTAGAGGCATTTAGTGGAGGAATGCAGGTACAAGGATGATGTCTGCTTCAGATGTCATCGGTCAGGGCATAAAATAGCCTGACGCCCTCAGAGTCCAAGTACCCGAGCCGGTGGATCATCCACTGAGCAGAAGAAAGACGGCGCCCCACGTGCAAAAGGGCGTGCGTTCCAGATGACGGCCGAAGAGGCCAAAGCTGCAGGTGATGTAATCACGGGTACTTTTATTATTGAATCTACCCCAGCATGTATATTGTTTGATACCGGAGCTACTTACTCTTTTATTTCCATATCTTGTCGTAAGAAGCTGCAACTACGTGTTACTGCATTAATTGATCCAATTAAAGTAGAAGTAGCTGACGGTAAAGTAGTTCACGTTACCGAGAGAGTCCCGGTAGCACTTGTTTATATCAACGGGCATAGCTTTTCATTTTCATTCCTTATTATGCCTATCGCGGGATTTGATGCTGTGATCGGGATGGATTGGCTCAGCAGTCGAGATGCTGAGATTATATGTTCTAAGAAGATTATCAGATTTCCTTTAAATGACGGGTCTTATGCTATCGCGAGGGGAGAAGGACGGGAGTCTGATATTCCTATCATTTCAGTGATTCAAGCTCAGAAATCTGTTACAAAAGGTTGTGTCTCCTACTTTGCTTATGTTATTAATACCCAAATGGAGAAACAACCAGTAGAAAATATCAGGGTAGTGTCAGAATATCCTGAAGTCTTTCCAGATGAATTACCCGGACTGCCTCCAGTCAGGGATGTGGATTATAAGATTGATCTTGTTCCCGGAGCTACTCCAATGGCTAAAGCTCCATATCGTCTCGCTCCTTCTGAAGTCCGTGAGATGATGAATCAAATTCAAGAATTGCTTGACAAGGGCTTTATTCGCCCGAGCTCTTCTCCTTGGGGAGTTCCAGTTCTTTTTGTCAAGAAGAAAGATGGGACTATGCAAATGTGCATAGATTATAGGGAGCTTAACAAGCGAACTATAAAGAACAAATACCCACTTCCGCGCATAGATGACTTATTTGATCAATTGCAGGGAGCAACGTGCTTTTCTAAGATTGATCTTTGATCAGGGTACCATCAGGTACGGGTTCAAGCGGAAGATATTCCGAAGACGGCTTTCCGTACACGCTACGGCCACTATGAATTCTTGGTGATGCCATTCGGCTCTACCAATGCACCAGCTATCTTTATGGATCTTATGAATCGAATTTGTCGTCCATTTCTGGACAAGTTCGTGATAGTATTTATTAATGATATCTTGATCTATTCAAAGACCGAAGCTGAACATGAATCACATCTTCGTCAAGTTCTCGAAACTCTTAAGCGAGAACAACTCTATGCCAAGCTTTCTAAATGTGAGTTTTGGCTTCGGGAGGTGCATTTTCTTGGCCATGTTATATGCAGGGAAGGTGTGAAAGTAGACCCTGCTAAAGTAGAGGCAATGATGAATTGGGAGGTTCCTAAGACTCCTACAGAGATCAAGAGTTTCCTTGGTCTTGCTGGCTATTATCGGCGATTTATTCGCGATTTTTCTAAACTCGCTGGTCCTATTACTAGATTGACACGGAAGGATGTTGCTTATGTGTAGTCTGATGCACAGGAGCAGTCCTTTCAAACTTTAAAGCGGCTACTCTGTGAAGCTCCGATTCTTACTCTGCCAAACGGGTCGGAGGATTTCATAGTATATTGTGATGCTGCTTATTCTGGTTTGGGATGTGTTCTAATGCAACGTGATAAGGTGATTGCTTATGCTTCAAGGCAATTAAAACCACATGAAAAGAACTACCCAACACACGATCTTGAACTCGCAGCAGTTGTATTTGCATTGAAGCTGTGGAGGCATTACTTATATGGCACAAAATGTGTTATATGCACGGATCATAAAAGCTTGCAATATGTATTTTCTCAAAAAGAACTCAATATGAGGCAACGACGCTGGATTGAGCTAATCAAAGACTATGATTGTGAGATCCGTTATCATCCAGGCAAAGCTAATGTAGTAGATGATGCCTTGAGCAGAAAAGGGGTTTCAACTGAAGCCAAGTTCATGAAGCTTACTGTGGTTCCTGATATTATTTCCAAATTGAGGGAAGCACAGCAACTAGCTCTACAAGAGGAGAATTTGAAGGCGGAGACTATGAGAAAGCTAAAAGATCAGCTTGTTGATGACAGCCAGGGTTTGAAGACTTTTCAATCCCGAATCTGGGTACCATTCATTGGAGGCAACCGTGATTTGATATTACAGGAAGCACATAATTCCAGGTTGTCTATTCACCCAGGTATAACCAAGATGTATTATGATCTCAAAAAGCTGTATTGGTGGCCTACACTTAAAAGAGACATTGCTTCATTCGTGGAGAAGTGTCAAATATGTGCACAAGTCAAAACCGAGCACCAAAGGCCTTATGGTAATCTTCAACAACTTGATATTCCAGAGTGGAAATGGGATCATATAACCATGGATTTTGTTACAAAGTTACCAAAGACACTGAAGGGGCACAACATGATTTGGGTCATCGTTGACCGATTGACCAAAAGTGCTCATTTTCTTGCTACCAACGAATCTGCATCATTGACACGCCTAGCTCAACTCTATATCAACGAGATTGTCACACGTCATGGTTTACCTTGTTCTATTGTTTCTGACCGTGACTCTCATTTCGTGTCTAACTTCTGGCAAGCTTACAACGTGAGCTTGGCACACGGGTTCATCTGAGTACTGCTTATCATCCACAAACGGATGGTCAGTCTGAAAGAACAATTCAGACTCTTGAAGACATGCTGAGGGCATGTGTACTTGAATATGGTGGTTCTTGGGATTCTCATCTTCCTTTGATAGAGTTTGCTTATAACAACTCTTATCATTCTAGTATCGGGATGCCACCATATGAGATGTTATACGGGAGGCGTTGTCGCACTCCTACTTGTTGGCTTGAACTGGGTGAGAAGCAGTATGCCGGACCCGAAATTGTGCAGATCACTTCTAATAAAGTCAAGATAGCTTTGGAGAAACTAAAAGCAGCTCGTGATCGTCAAAAGATATATGCAGACCCAAAGCGCCGACCAGTGGAATTCTGTGAAGGCGATAGGGTATTCTTGAAGGTATCACCTTGGAAGGGGGTAATTCGGTTTAGACGCAAGGGCAAGCTGAGTCCACGTTATATTGGTCCATTCAGGATTATCCGAAAGGTCAACTGTATCTCTTGAATTACCTCCTGAGCTATCTGGTATTCACAACACTTTCAATGTTTGCTATCTGAGAAAGTGTAAAGTTGAAGAAAATGAACAAAGCTTCTTCATAATCGTAATAATTGTATGAAGGATGTTTAGGAAAATTTGATAGAGTTTTATTGGTATATGGTCGAGTTTTTCATTCTTGAATAGACATGATATGAAATATTTGAGCTTTTCTCAAGTCTATTTGAGAAGGTTTTGAAGGACTACAGTTATGAATAACTATAAGAGATCCAATATCTATTAAGATGGCTTGATAATAATTACGTGTCTTTTGAGTATCACCAATGAACAGAGAATCTTTTGGGAAAAAGAAAATCTGTTAGAATGTGAAAACTTTTGTCTTCTAATTGTAGTTCATAATCTTCAAGTATCTATTTGAGAATTTGGGTTAAGAATATAAGAGTTGTTTGTAGGCTTTGATGATGAAGAAGGAATTGTTGGTTGTTGAAAGAGGGAGATAGTGGTAGCAGTTTTGATTATGTGGATGAACTTGATGAACTTTGAATAGTGATTGGTGTTTTAAGTAAGGATGAATAAGATGTATGTCTTGAAGGAGGAGTAATTGGAGCAAATCTGTTTTGAATAGAAAGGGGAGAAGACGTTTGACTCTTAAATAGGGAGAAAACCATTTTTTTCTTTTGGATCAGGAGTTTGAATAGAAATTTAAGTAGTCATTTTCCCATTAAAAGTTCTCTTGATAAGAAATCTAGGCACATGCAATACAAAATATTCACTTAGCACATATAATTCACAGTTCGATTATTTATCATTATAAACAAATAATCACGTAAACAATTATAAAATACGAACCACCGACCTGATTTCAACTAGGCCGGATTCATGTATGTTATAGGATCCAACGACTTCCATCGGTCGGTTGGTATGTTTGATCTCTTCTAACACCAATTCCAAAATAAAATTCTTGGTTGACTTGTGCTAAGCTCGACACACACAAGGATTTTAGTTTGCAATTGTAAATCGTCCAACAAGATACAAGGTGACACTCTCAACAACAACTAGCTCATGCTAAGCTCGACAACTAATAATCCCGAGTTTCCACACTCACTTCCACACAAATCCACATTGAATAACTCGTGCTAACCTCGACAATCATCTTATGCTCCACTAGAATCGGGTGCTGTCATCTTATGAATGGTGTGTGATTTACATTTTTAGAAAACAGGCTTTTGTTTCTTTGATTAAAACCAATTTTTAATTTTGATTAACAAAGTAAGTGACAAAACCAATTTTTCACTTTCAAATATAATACCAAGTTTAAATTGTTTGTTAATCATGTGTGCGCGAGAGTTGTTAACCATATTAAAACTCTTGTGATTTTATTAACTTAGAAAAGTTATCATGCATGTGGAGAAACATAAACAACCATGCAAGAAAGTAAATCACATCACATGCATACAAGGAGTTGGTAACCAAGCCAAAAACCTATGCATCCTACCCGCGAGCCAAGCCGGGAGAACAAGGTGTACTAGGGATAAAACCTAGACTATGGAGTGCTCCCACTGAATCCGCTACCTCCATCAGGACTCACCAGATCCAAGGTCTTGAAGGCGTCATCTCTTGACTCTTGATTGTGGTCTTCAAAATACAAGTATATAAAAGAGAGGAAATGGCATACAAGCCATGCACTTCTTATCACACTAGTACAAGTACATATAAACAAATGAAATGACATGCAAACCGTAATAAATAATTACAATTCAAATGAATAAATAAATAATTAATTACATCACATGTGACACAAATGCCACTAAAAGAACAAAGCAAGTATAACACAACCACAAAGCACAACCATAAGGTTTAAGGAAAAGGTTATGAAGGGTTTTATAAAGACCTCATCGTGTTATCCTGATTAAACACAACTGATTTCAACCAACATGAACAATAAAAATTGTTTATCACTCACAAAGGCAGAAACTTGATGGATGAACATAACCCCTAAAACCCGAAAGAGGTTAGGATCTTTATTAATTTCAATATATACAATATATATATATATTCTACATATAGGTATGTAGTTAACAATAATATGAACAAGAACATCTTACAAATATTCATATCAGATAAAGTTTAGATCTTTGTACCTATATATATGTAACATCCTCAAATATGGCCTATTCGCGTGCTCCATTTGGTATGTCAATTTAGTTAAATGAATTAAATATAAATATATTTGTAAGAATAAATAGAAAATATGTAATTGGCTAGTTAAGTGTGAATATAAAAATAGTAATAAAAATAGAAAAGAATTGTAAAATAATAACTGGTTTCAAACGAGGTTTCCAAAAATATCCTCGTTAGTTGAAACGGTTATTCGGGTGTTGTGTTGTATGTTGAAAAGGGGAACAAAATACCTCTTAAAGGATAAATGAGAACCATGGGTCGGTTCTCACTTATAACCCAAGTCAGACAACAAACACACACACGTTCACATACACACACAGACTTCTCATTCTTGTTCTCTTGTTCTTGAAGAAGACAAATCCAATCCAAGAGCAATTGAAGCTGGAATTAAAGCAAAAACAAGTCCACAATCTATTCTTGATCCTTCCTTGCTCATCATCTTCTTGCTTGTAAGCCTATCTTCTTCCTTGTTCTTCATTTCAAGCTTTAGGTTAAAATTAGGAAAAACAAAATTAGCCAATAAAGCTTGAATCTTTGAGTTGCAATATGTTTTATAATCATCTACAAGTAGTTTAGGATTGATTTTATGAATTAAAGATACCATCTTGAATGAATTTCATGAATTTGACCAAATGGGTCTTTTATGGTAATTTGATGATTCAAACTTGAATCATATGTTAAAAGTATGATGTTTATATGTTTATGAACTCCTTTTGATGCCCCAACACTAGTACATGAGCTGGAAATAATTAAAGGCAAGTTAAAGTTTGAGTTTTGATGGAAAACAGCAGCTGTGCAGGGCCATTGTCGCAGCTCTGGTGCTGCATAGCGGCGCGACACTCAAAAATGTCGCGGCGCGACGTGTGTGTAGCAAAACAATCTTTGTTTGTTCAATGGTCAATGTTATTTGGGATGGGTTAAGGTATTTGTAATAAGTCAAACATGTATTTGGGGATTAAAAACAGATTATTGAGGGTATGTACATGTGGTATGATTTTCAAGTAAACTTGTAATATGCAATAGATAATGGTTGAATCATTTTTGACATTTTAGAGGCATTTAGTATGGTTTAGACATATTTAGGAAACTAAACATTAGAACTAGCATGTGTATATGATTTGTGGTATTCTAAGTGGGCTTATATGTGTACTAATAGGTAATTAAGCTATCAAGGAGAGCCGAGTTCATATTGTGTTGTTTATAAACACGCGAGGTGAGTACCGACTCTTATGACTTCAATTTAGGAAGTTTTGAATGCAAGAACAATTATATGATTATGACATGCCACAACTTGTATTATGAAAGCCATATGTATGCTAGTATGATAAAGAATCCATGATATGCCTTGTTAATTGATGTGCAAGACATGTATTTAAGTACATGTGCACACTTGATGAATAATATGTTATATGAATAAAGCATGCATGCACTTGTCCCTGCAAAGGGTGATTGATGAAACTATCTGTATGTCCGGACTTGTATGTAATTAAGGTCGGCTTCGGCTGGGCCTGGGCCTACGGGCATAATGTTCTGGACTAACGGTACTCGAGTACTGTTCCTTTCAGCAATTGAGGTGAGTGCCTTAAATGGCTAAGCCTAATGAGCTTTGGCTCTTTAACGAGCATGGTGATTCACTTAGGTGATGAAACCCGCACGGATGGTAGTGTCTGATTCCCCCGGTGGTAGTGATTTGAGCTGGCTTTGCAACCCGGCAATATAATACACTCGCAGGACATGTCAACACTCCGCTATATGTTAGGATAGCATTGATTGCTTATTCTGCTATATGACTTGTTATATTGCTAAAGACTTGCTTAATTGTTATGCATGATTGTTAGTATTCACTAGCTATATTTATATAGCTAATGTTGTTGATGTTTAATACTTTACAGATAAGGAATAGATGGCTTGGTGAGTTGGGGACACTCGTGGCTGTTATAGAAGCCTTTTTGGAAGGAACACTACTTTTGGTATAATAGTATTATGGTCGGTTTAGAGTATGTAACACCGGTAGGCATGTTTGGCAATTTTTGGTATTGTATATTTGTATATACGCCAAACATGTATTTTTAAACTGTAATAACTGCTTGGGTTGATTGTTTGTTATTTAAAATTCCGCTACATAGTTTTTGAAATTCAGTTAAGTTAACCAACAGGTAAAAGTTCAAATTACAAACGTACCCATGCAGTTTGAAAACTCAAATTTATACTAATTTTTAAAATAGCAAAGGCGGTGTTACAATATACCTTAGGTTGCAAGATGTAGTCCACTCGTAGTAAAGCCAAACGAGACACACTAGGAATTATTACAAACCATACCACGAATTGTATACGCGTACTTGCTCGAGATCGGCAAAACCAATCCTTCAGTTTTTCTCTTTTGCTCTCCGCCGAATACAAGAAGGAGAAGAGAAGGAGAAATTTTTCTAAAACTTTAGAATGGTGTGTATCATATATCAAGTTTAATCCTAAACCTTAATCTCCTATTTATACTAATAGAAAATTAGTTGATATTAGGAAACTAATAAACATTTCCTAATATGGATTAAACAAAAACTTAATCACCAAGTTATTAATAATTAATAATTAGAAAAAGAAAAAGAAATATTAATATATATATATATATATATATATTTCTTTTTCAATTTCTTTAATTATTAGTTAATAAACATAATCCAAAATAAATAATTTAAACTTAAATTATTAATCTTGAATATAATTAATTAACAATATATATTTATTAACTAATAAATATATATTTTCTTGTCAATTAAATAACTTGATAATTTCTCCCCTTCCTAAGTTAAATGGTAACTTACGATTTCTTATTTATAACTAACTAGTTATAAATTCGTTATCTCGAGTGTGGTTACATTACTTCTCGGATCATAGGCCCTTACAAGTGTGACCCTTGAGTGCCCTATGACGTTGGACGTGGCATTAGGGTTCGCTGACTATTCACATAAAACTAGGAGACTCACACTTATGCAAGTTGGCAACCTATGCTTGATGACACTAGCCTAAGGTGGCCCCTAGACAAGCTCTTAGGGTAACCAGGCTGTAACATACTCGACTTGGACATAGTTGTAAATAGTATGTACGTGTATGTAATTAATATGATAGGAGGATATTTTGGTTATATGTAACTGGCGATTGATTATATGTAAATATATATTGTGTGTTTGTAAATGTATATTAATTATAATATGTATGTATTAAGAAATGAAATTAAAAGGAAAACTAAGGGTGAAGGTATCCAGAGGCAGTTGCCTCTAAATAGGTATATGTATGTGTATGTTGTATATATTTGACTTCCAAAGTCAAAGGTAGTAAGAAAGATAACACACACAAACACATTTTTCTCTCTCGGTTTTTGAAGAAAATTGAAGAAACTTGTTGTGATCAATTTATAAAAGGTTAGTAGTATAGAGTTAAGCATGTTTGAAGATTATATACATGTTGTGTTATGGGTAGAAACTCATTTTCATGTAAGAACACCATTGAAGAACATTAAAGCTTACTTTGAAAGTGGGTTTTGCATGTTTGGTGTTCTTATTTGGATTTGGGGTGTTTATGAAGGTTTTATGGGTAGAACATGAAGCTCTGAAGTGTTTTAGATATAAAACCAACAAGTATGCAATTCTAAAAATGGTTTAAGAAGGTATCGGAATTGCAGGATTACAAGGTGTCAGATTTCGAGACCTATGAAGGTGTCGGAATCCGCAGGATTGTTGAAATCCGCATGTGTGTCGGAATCCGCTAAAAGGTCGGATTCCGCATGCATGTCGGATTTCCTTGTGTTGGAATCCGCTAAACTGTCGGATTTTGTATGTGTCAGATTTTCATCTATGTGTCGGAATCCGCAAGACAAGTATCGGATTCCGCATGTATGCATCGGATTTCTCAAAATCCGCAAGAACTATCGGATTTCCCCTAATTAGCAAGTTTTGGCGGATTTATGTTAAGTCCAGATTTAAGTTCCTATGTTTGTTTTGTAGTCCTACTTTGTATGTGTAGATGGTTAACGCAAGTAATAATGTTCTAGGTGAGCTTGTCGTATTAGTGAAGTCAAGACAAAATACATGTACGTTGTAAGTTATTCAGGTGAGTACCTGCTTTCATGAGACTTAATAGAGTAAGACTTGTTGCTAGACGACTACCTGATTAATTATACATGATTGTATTATGTATGTCTAACTTGTTATTGTAGGTATGATCAAGAATATAAGGGTGAGTTTATATGATGTTAATGGGCTATGTCTAAAATCAGTAGAGTATGTATTCGGTGCATGCCAGCAGGTCTAGATTGGAATAGCTTAGTTAATGTATGATGATATATAAGAATGAATAACTGAAAAAGATTATGTGCAAGATGATGGATCCCTGTGGGATCATATGTATGTATGTATGTGTGTGCACTGTCTGCAAACTATCTGAAGCATGGTTAAGGTCAGTCGGTTGTAAATGGATCTCATGAGTACTTCGGGATTTCACGGTGATTCGGGAGGCATTCCGGATCGTAGGTTCTGCAGAACCGTCGTGCCTTAACGTGAGTAGAATTCAGCCGGTTGTAGCTGGATTTCTGAGGAGCCATTGGCTCTAAAATGATGTTTGGTGGACTGCTTTATGCTCCCCCACCAGCGCGGTTGGTCGTGTCTGATTCCCCGGTTTGAGTTGTTGAGCGGGATTGATTACCCTGCAAGACATGACTCTTACTGATCATGTCAGCACACCACAATGTGATAAGATAGCAATGATTGTTTATCTGTATGATGCATGACATACTTTATTGATGCTTATGACAAGTATGTACTCACTAGCTATATTGTTTAGCTAATGATGCTACATTGCCCCTTTTCAGGTAAAGACTAGAAGGCCTGGTGAGGCGGGTGGCTTTTGATGTATATAAACCCTTATGGGTTAGAACACTATTTTGTTATGTGATGTAATCTGATACTTATGGTCGGTTCCTGTGTTAGGTAACACCATCGTTGTTTAGAGATTATAATGATAAATATTTGATGAAACCTTTTGAAAAAGAAAATTCCGCTGCTAAATCTGATATCTTGAGTTGATTGAATAAATCTACTCATAATGAAAATTCAAAATATCATTAAATCTGCTGTTTTCAGAAGCGGTGTAACACATTCCATAAGGACGCTTATACTCAGGTATTGTGACAATGCAATAAATAAAAAAACTTATAAAACAAACTGTTTTATAATGGGTATACTTTAGGTTTTTCCCTTTGCAGCTCGATATTTCGATTATGAGAGTGAGGATGGTAAGAGTCAACTTTTTGAACACTCAAAAATTTTCTTAACTATCCGATTTTGACTGAGTGATAAACAACAAAGAAAAAATCAGTTCGTTTGTGCATGGCCATGCACTTCATCAGTCTTAATCAGTCAAGGGCCTAGAAATATCTCTCCTTAAAAGTAGTTGCAAATGGCTCTTGCATATGTGCATTTAGCAACACAGTTTCCGCTGCACCCAGACACGTCTCGTATGGTAAAAGTCCCCATGTCCCAAACCAAATATATTAGGCTTGAGGATAACTTATGCGATGAATACCTTTAACTCAGACCATGAGATATTCTTCACAGTGGGTCTATCCAAAATTCACTCCCTAATAAATATCCGTCAATCCTTGGCCTACAACGTTGTAACTATCTTCAATAACTATGAATCTCCACCAAGGATCACGATGACATTACAACCATATCGAGATTCCCACCAAGATAAGTAGTCAAAGATAACATTTTTCTGAATAAGAACTTTTATTCATGGATATTACCAAAACATGCAAAATAGTGAAGAATAATGGGATTAATAATGTACCTCCTATATTCCGACATGGAATAAAATACAAAATTAATATTAATCCATTGTTTCAATTCACAGTGTCTATTTGTGTTACTATATTGGTTTCAAGTGTAACTTATCACGAATTACAACTTGTAATTGCAATATTACTATGAACCAAAAACAAGCATATATAGCATTAATTAAAGACTAGTGCTCCCACTTGCTTTGCTAGATAAAAAATTTTCCGCAAACCTTGAAAACAATTCTAGTCATTCTACCTTTATTATATTCCCTAAACTCGGAGAACTGGAATAACTCATTGTTTCTGAATATATAAAACACTTTCATAACTAAACTTAGTTACATTGTAGATGTGCGATTACTTTCTATTCCAATAAATAGATGAAATAATAAACCCTTGTTTACTAAACTTGTAAACATAAAATTAGACATCTAGTGTTTAAACACTTATCTAATTATCTGTTTATTATTTTCAACACTTAACCCCTTTATATATTAATATTAGTGACATTGAATTTTTAATATACAATTATGCCATCTCATCTTTTGAAACACTTCTATTTTGAGTAACTCTCAAAGTTGATGTCACTTTGACTTACTACGATTGATCATATTACTTGGACCATTTTGAAACCTTCAATGTTCTCATCTTAAATTATATATATTTTCAATAAGCAAATAATCATTGTGTTGTCCGAACACTTATTAGCTTCTATGCGATTATTAGTTAATCAACACTTAATAACTTGGCATAGGTCAATTGCTCCCACTAACTATTATGAAAACATGGCATTAATTAAAATATTCTATTAACTTAGTCAAAACTTGACTCTTGAGTCAAAATACCGATTTTAAGTATTAAATCTAAACTTTAGATTTCAGATAAGAATCTTAAAGTTTATGAAACCTTAAACTTGGATTTCCCTAATATCCACTATTTCCAATTACGGAAAATGGTTTCTCAAAACTTTATATCATTACAAGTATAAAACACTTGTAAAAATAATTAGAATTCTTATTTAAAATATGTGAGCATTTTTAAACCTCGATTACAATATCTATTATAATCATATTATACTAGAAATTGTTTTGCTTTTAACAACTTCCATCAAGAATAATTTCTATTATTTCAAGTGTTTAACCTTAGTTCATGACTTGAACTTCTTTTCATAATTACTTATTAAATTACTTAATTAAACAAACTTTCTAGTTTTACAACAAAACTTTTGTTGCTTCAAGTAATTTTACAAGTTTAGTCAAACAATTAATATTAATATACTTTAATGGCAATAATAAATGCATAAGATCCAATCAACTACTAATAAGTCAAGACTTTGACTTCTTAGTCAATCTTGACTAGATTGATTCATGACACACGTGTAAGGATATATCATTAAATAATTTATTAATATTTTAAAATCATAATTTCAAAAATATTTCTTGCATCTAAAAATAGAAATAAAAATGTTTTTTAAAATCCAAACTATGAATTATTAATATACTTGATCTCCACATGGAATCCTTGCATCCTCGGCATCTTCACTTTCCATGACCTATTGCAATAAACGATTGCAAATGTCAACTTACTTATTATAAACATAAGTAGAAAGTAAAAACTAAATTTAGTCACAAATTCTACATGGGGTGTTGGACTTATCACCACCTTTGCGACGCTTTAGGTAGTTGACCTTGTAATGGCCAACCTCACGCACTTGAAGCACCGATTCGCGGCTCTTGCTTTGTTTGGTTTGGCTTTCTTACCCTTGCCATTGCCATTGCCATTTTCCTTGGCCTTGGGTGCATTGTGTGCTTGCCCGGTTTTACCCTTGCTCTTTCCTCTACGCTCTTTCCTCTTCTTTCCATCTCCATTATTCATCATGAGGACATCCTTGGACTTAGTCCCGATATTCAACTGAGCAGTCTTGAGCATCGAATGAAGCCCATCTATGGATTTCTCCATGTTGTTCATGTTGTAGTTGACTATGAAAGGCTTATAGTTATCCGACAACGTGTTGAGTATCATATCTATTGCTAGCTGCAACGGGACCGGGTGTCTTAACCTTTCTAGGTGGTCCATGTGTCCTTTCATTTTCATGACATGGGCATTGACCGAGGTCCCCTTAGCCATCTTGAAAATGTTGAGAGCTCTTGTGGCATCGTAATGCTTAGTGCGAACTTGCTCGCGGAACATGTCCCTCAGTCAATGGATCATGTCATATGCAGAAATATCCATCATGCTTGTCTACAACTCTTGACTCATAGTTGCAAGCATGAGGCAGCTTACGTCTAACACATCATTGACACGCTTCTGATAAGCTTCTAATGTACGTTTTACGTACTAGTTTTAAATTTATATTTTTACCAAATTAATTACCAAAAACAGCACGAATAGACAAACCTAATCGTTCAGTAATATAGTTAATAAGTTGGGTGTCGAACACTTGGGGAACGGGAGCTAAACTGATTTTATCAAATTAAACTAGGATTAAGTAATTAAACTAATTAAAATAAATAAAAGACAATTAAATACTACTTAAAAACAATTAAACTAATTAAGGGGAATTTTGATGCAAGATTAGAACTTTATGATTTTAAATGAATTACTAATACTACCAAACACTCAAAAACGATCAAAGAGAACAAAAAGCAATGATCTTTATGGACTTTAACTATTAATTAAAAAACTTTCCCTCCCTAGATTCAATTCTACTCTTTTCAATTGATTAAATCCAATTTATATTGTGCAATGGATAACTAAGTCAACATGTACCGATTCCTATCATAGCTAGACTCTTGATCCAATTACCTAGCTTTTTAATCATGAAATTACTTAACTTGTATGGTCATGAAATTAAACGAAAGCACAATTAGACGTTTTAAGTTTGAATCAAACAAGATCTTACCTTTAATGATTAATTAAGTTAATAAATCATTGTATTGACACACAAAGATCATCATGCATCAATCACACACATTAAAGTTTCCATCTTAACATGTTTAAGCCTAGGATTTGATCAATCACTAGTCAATACAATTTATTGGTCCTAAATAATTATGATTAAAGTCATATAAATGGATTGATCCTTCAATTTATACAAACTCAAATTATAAACATGCAAAAACAGTAACTATAACACATATGGATCTTTGGAAAGACTTGCAAGATAAATACATGATGAAATTAGATCCTAAAACAAGGAATTAATCAATTTAAGCAGAGTATCATCTACTCTAGGGAGGAAAACAGAAGAACTATACTATAACTAACATAATCAACTTCTGGAAATTCAACAAAGACATTAAAAACAGAAGAGGAATGATAGAACCGTAAAAAGCAAGCTTCCTAGCCCTTTAATCTTCAATTTATGCTCTAATCCTTCAAGAACAGCCTTCAAGACTCTTGGAATAGCTTCTGGAACGTATTTGGCAGAGTATGGGTGTAATATGATAGGTTGTTAACCCCAAAACAGATCTGTATATGTGTTTATATAGGAAACTGAAAACAGGGGCGTCGCGCCACGATCCCACGTGGCAAGCACTTTGACTTTATCTGAAACTCTTGCGTCGCGCCGCGCCATATGTAATGGTCGTGTCGCAATCCCTTCTGTTTCCCCCGGTTGTTCCTTTTTCTTTAATTTCTTTGGGCTTTGTTCTTGGGCTCCACAATTGGGCCTAGCTTTTAACTAGTTTCTTATCTTTCTTTGGCCTTTTTCTCTCTTCTTTCTTCCTTGGGCTCTATTTTATTTTCTTGATTTCTTTTCATGGGCTTATTTTTCCAATTAATTTATTATTTCCGCCTTTTAGCCAGCAAAACATAAAAGAAACGATAAACGCATCTTTTTACAATTAATTACATCTTTTCCGGCTAAAACCAACCTGATATCACACAATATTTAGATATTATAAACGCGATATCAGCTTCCTTTACTTCAGCTCTTGCATTAGATGAAAGGACATTTCCCACTGGCTCTTCCATTACTTCAGCTCTTGCATTAGATGAAGGGACATTTCTCACTGGCTCTTCGAGGACGTACTACTTCCTCTTATCCTTGAGCACAATCCGGAGATTGCGCTCCCAGCTAAGGAAGTTAGGTCTAGTGAGCTTATCCTTTTCAAGGATGGAACGGAGTGAGAGGTTGTTAGTTTGGATACGTGTGCCATCTACAAATATATTACAGTTCAATTAGCAACACAAAATAGACTTTTCTAATACATATCGATAAAAACCCTTAAATGATAAGTATTAGCCCTATGATCCATATTTCACATGTGCCGGTGCACAGTTTTGGCACGACAACACCGACCCCGTGCTATTTCTGGTAGGTAGGTTCCTTTACCAATCTTATCTAACTAACACGACTCCTAGACTTTGTAGAGTTTTAAATAATAAAATCTAAACATTTTTATCTCTACTCTAATTGCACTTTGGGCCCGCCACATTAGGGAATCACCAAAATAGACTACACCACCTAAGACAGGGTGAACTCTAGCCCATCACATCTAGGAATCACAAAGTCTTTCACCCCATCCCCATATTGAGTTTGAACCCTGGTGTGCACAGTTTGGTCACGACAACACCATGGGTAACGGTAACAGGTAAGGTGTACTATTAGATGGGTAGCACTACTTGTCTAAGATTTAGTGGCTTTTATTCAATTTTATGAAAAACTTCTTAGTTCCAATTTTTGTAAAACCATTTTAAAACTAACTGCTTTAAAATCCATATTATAAGTATACCTTAAAATTTGGTACACAATACGTCTTATGATAAAGTCATTTTAAATAAACCTTTAAAATGTTGATACGACAATCATATAAATAATCAATTTTATAAAACCATTGTATTATACCAATTTTATCATAAACCGTGGTTTTACTCTTGACTAATAATAACTATTATTAACCCCTACTTTAAATTTATTGTCGCATATAAATCATATATATAAAGCACAACCACATAGTTACAACAAATGTTATAGTTTTGGTAACTTGTCCTAAGGGTTCAACTAAGGACAACCTAGACTAGCTTGATCCCGTGGCCTGCATGTAGATCCTCATCTTGCTCCCACTAACCTTGACACCTCTTGTCCTGACTTGAGCAATATTTGTCTTCTTCCTCTATCTTGAAAATCTTTGTATTCCGTCTTGGTTGCTGTAATACCTGTGTTTTTGGAAATTATAACATACATATGTGTGTGTGTGTGTGTGCAAGTTCACTAGGAATTAGTAAAATTATGCATTTAAGATGTTATTTATATGTTATATATGTATATATATAATATGTTGAGTATTTTGGATGATATATATATATATATATGAGTATGGGTGATAGGTGTAGATGGGAAAGAAGTTCAAGGGCCAATTATGTAACTTAGTATATATATAGGTATTGACTTCACAATTGAAGTCAATTTGGCAAGGAAAAATCTGGAAGAATCGTGGGTGAGAGAGGGAGAGAGATCTAGAGGGTCTCTCAAGAAAGAAGAAGGAAAAATCAAGAAGAAAGTGGTGATTTGTGCTTGGATCAAAGGCTTGAGTTGCTTGTTCTTCCATTTCTTCATATTGGAGCTTAATTTGAGCAAGAAGTATACTAACCAAGTTGGGAGTCAAGTAAGTTTAAACTTATAATTGTGTTTGATTTTAGTTTGTTGGTGGTTATTTATGGTGATTCTTGGTTGAAATTGAGTATATGTTGAGAAATGGGTCAAAATTGGGTAAATTGGTGAAGATAGTTTTGATGATTAAAGATATGTTATTTGTTGTTATGATGGTATTTGGAAGTGTTCTTGAGTGTTTAATGTGCTGCAAACAAGTTTGAGTTGGAAAGGTTTTTGTTTGGGCCGGATTACAGCAAGAAAAACAGCAGAGAGTTGTTGTATATACCAGCTCGCGGCGCGAGCCATGGTGGTCGCGGCGCGAGGTCGCGTCTTTTCCCAAGTTGTTTTTCTAGCAAAATTCTCACGGCGCGAGCATAGGTGTTCCGCGGCGCGAGCTTCCCTGGGGCATCTAAAAGTGTTGTTTTTGACTCCTTTGACCTTGTATATGATTGGGGTTTAAGGTTTGATATGAATTATGGGTTAATTTGGGGCTTAAGGTTTGATATGAATTATGGGTTAAATGTGTTTAATGTATACTGGTTCTAGTGAACCCTTTTTGGTATTGTGTTAGTATTGTGCAGAGATCTGAGATCATGCATTAGCTGTTGACGGATAGTGGCAAGTATAGCCAGCAGATTAAGATGTGATCCTTGAAACAGATAAGTTATGTGATGTGCCAAGATCGTAATGAACCATAAGAGAAGATTATATGATTTGGGTCTTCGTTGACCAATTGATGAAATAATGATTTCATTTTAGTGATACTTATGTGTTTATCTGCCCAAGTTATGGACAAAGTATTTAATGAATATGATTGTGTTCAGTCATGGGATCATGATATTCGGTTATTGATAGACACTGGTGCGTTACTCGAATTATTGGAGAACTGATTACGAGTGACGTATATGTTCATGAACGGGTTGTTTACCCAAGTTGGCTGGCAATTGCCATAGTGTTCGAAAATTAGAAGTGATTTGTAGATCACTAGTTAGTGTGAGCAATGGCTAGCCATTGGATTATATGGCTTAGGAGCTGTAAAGCTCAGGTTAATGATATTGATCTCTGATAGTCCAATTGGGAGATAACTATAAACCATTTAGTGGTAAGATACTAGGCTATTTAAAAGGTCTAGTTAAGGAAATTGATTTTGAGTTGATATAGAAAAGTTGTATAGATGGGTTATACCGGTGGTTAAGTGTCTTAATCGATGATTAAGAGCTTGAGACCGGATAAGATTAATGATTACTCTTGTAGAAGGTATGATTGCGGGATTATGAAAAGATTGATACTGTGAGTTAAGTTATGTGATCCTCTCTAGGATCTTAGTAGAGTACGCTGTTGTGTAAGTTCGTGGATTGATTCGATTCCGAGGACGGAATCTTTGTAAGGAAGGAGGAATTGTAATACCTGTGTTTTTGGAAATTATAACATATATATGTGTGTGTGTGTGTGTGCAAGTTCACTAAGAATTAGTAAAATTATGCATTTAAGATGTCACTTATATGTTATATATATGTATATATAATATGTTGAGTATTTTGGATGATATATAGATATATGAGTATGGGTGATAGGTGTAGATGGGAAAGAAGTTCAAGGGCCAATTATGTAACTTAGTATATATAGAGGTATTGACTTCACAATTGAAGTCAATTTGGCAAGAAAAAATATGGAAGAATCGTGGGTGAGAGAGGGAGAGAGATCTAGAGGGTCTCTCAAGAAAGAAGAAGAAAAAATCAAGAAGAAAGTGGTGTTTTGTGTTTGGATCAAAGGCTTGAGTTGCTTGTTCTTCCATTTCTTCATATTGGAGCTTAATTTGAGCAAGAAGTATACTAACCAAGTTGGGAATCAAGTAAGTTTAAACTTGTAATTGTGTTTGATTTTAGTTTGTTGGTGGTTATTTATGGTGATTCTTGGTTGAAATTGAGTATATGTTGAGAAACGGGTCAAAATTGGGTAAATTGGTGAAGTTAGAGTTTTGATGATTAAAGATATGTTATTTGTTGTCATGATGGTATTTGGAAGTGTTCTTGAGTTTAATATGCTGCAAACAAGTTTGAGTTGGAAAGGTTTTTGTTTGGGCCGGATTACAACAAGAAAAACAGCAGAGAGTTGTTGTATATACCAGCTCGCGGCGCGAGCCATGGTGGTCGCTGCGCGAGGTCGCGTCTTGGCCCAAGTTGTTTTTCCAGCAAAATTCTCACGGCGCGAGTATAGGTGTTTCGCGGCGCGAGCTTCCCTGGGGCATCTAAAAGTGTTGTTTTTGACTCCTTTGACCTTGTATATGATTGGGGTTTGATTCCTATGGTTATAGGAGGTTTATTTGGGATCTTTTAAGACCCGAAAGGGTGTCTAAGTCTAGATTTGGGTCTAGAGACCATGTTTTTGGTTAACCATGTAAGTTAACCTTGTGTTTTGGTGATCATAGGTTATGATCAAATGCTTGAGCTTTGGTTTGGATGGGGTTGTGATCCTCATCACACCCTCAGGTGAGTACACCCTGCGGATACCCAACTGTTGTTAAAAATTACAAGTCATCATGTTATGTTTTGATTGTTTGGCAAGGGTTTATGAAACTTGATGAATCAAAGTTGGTGGAACTAATGAATTGTTTTATGATGCGGGTAACATGATTTGAAATTGTTTATGAGTTTTGAACTTATAGAATGTGTAAACCATGTATTGTTTTATACTATGGTTTTGTGAAGTATAAATGCTTTATGAAATCTTTGGGTTTATGAATGTGAAATTGTGAAATTGATTCAAGATGTGATTAAATGATGTATTTTGAGAAATGGTTTTCAAATAGGACCATTGCTCCATTTTGGAGATGGTCTATGTTAAAGCTTGTTTTTACATGTGGGTTTTGAAACTGATACTCCATGATTGGAGTAAGCTTTGAGTTGGTAATAACAAATATGGTTTTTGAAACATAACTCTCCATGTTGGAGTAAACTTCGATTTTGAAACAAAGGACATGGTTTTGAGTAATGAATTTCATGTTTTCAATTAAGAAGTACCTTGGGCATTGAGATGCGAACTATTAAACAATTTTGGATAATGAAAGATAAGTTTTCACCAATAATGTTTTGGGCATTGAGATGCGAAAAGTGGTTTTATGACCCTTCGGGGTATGTAATTATATGACCCTTCGGGGTATGAGACTTTATGACCCTCCGGGGTATGTGGTTTTATGACACTTCGGGGTAAGTGATTTTATGACCCTTCGGGGTAAGTGATTATGTGACCCTTCGGGGTATGTGCTTATGTGACCCTTCGGGGTATATGTGCTTCGGTCCGGACCACTGTGTGATATAACTCTGTACCATAGGGTTCCTAGTCATTGAGACGTACACAGAGGTTCCTGTGGCTTCGGCAATTGGGGGGACCGCGAGGTACGGGTGGCTGAGGGATCGGTGCAGAGAGTGGAGGGGTATGTTAGTAGCCATCATGATCGTGTGGGTTTACTAGGCTGACGACCCACCGAACCCGTGGCAACACGAGTGGATTTGGTGAACAGGGTTTACACTTCAGATAACCGTTGTATGGTGGACTGCTTCGTGCATCCCCCACCTTGACGGGGTGATGTGGTTATCCCCTATGTGGTCACGTGTTGACCGTGGCTAGCTACCATGTGGATACATTGTGGCCCAATGGACAGACCCGCATCCTTATGTGCTATTATGTGTATGCTTTCAAAAGCTTAATTGATTTCCAAAATTATGTTTTCAAACGAAGTAAAAGGGATAACTTGATTTTGACAAACGAATGTTTTTGGATGTACTCACTAGCTATGTTTATAGCTAACTTTGTGTATAAAAATGTTTTGTGTCCGCAGGTTGTACAGAGGCCTTGGTGAGGCGGGTAGATGCCTTGAGCATAGTTTTACTTACAGTTCCGGTAAACTTGGATTTCCTACTCTTTTAGTTATGGTTGTGAGATTGACTGTGTAACACCAAGGATTTTGGAATTATATTATTGATAAGATTTATTGATGAAAGGTTTCATATCTTGTTCAGATATTTAATAGAGATTAAAAATGCTTCCGCAAATGTGTATAAAATATGTTTCAAAATGAGTTTTGGAAAATTTAAATTTGGACTGAAAATCAGGGTGTTACAGTTGCCATAATAAAATAAATAACATATTATATTACTTTATATCATGAAGGAGTTGTAAGTGGCATGCAGGCCTCCTCAAAACCCAAAAATATAAAACAGAAAGAAAAAAGCACTACCACGTCTCTAAGTCGGCAAAAACTATAACCAACATGTCTGACTAGGACTTGGTTAAGTCTAGCACTTACCGTTGACTTGTATAAACTTCAAGTATGACTTAATAATACTAATCCGACTAGTATACAAGTCAAACCCATTCTAAAACATACATATAACAATATATAAAAAAACAACCACGCATTTAAATATAAACTACAAATAATGCGAGTAAATACATAAAAACAGATCTATTAAACTATCTCGATACCTCTCAATTAATTGAACTATTAATTGAGACGAGAAGACAAAAATAAATTTTGTCATCTTTTAATCAATTATAAAACTATTAGTATAATAACTATTATTCTAAATGGTGTTTTAAACCAAAACAGACAAAATTGAATATTAACTTGTTCCTTTTCTTTGTTCAATAATACACTTATTATGATTAAAACTTATTATATTTTAACTAAATATAATAGTAAATGGTGTTTTAAACCAAAACACACAAAATTGATTAAATATTAACTTGTTCCTTTTCTTTGTTCAATAATACACTTATATTTTAACTTGGACCGCCGTCGCTAGGCCGCCACTGCTGGTTTCCAGAAAAACATTCAGAACAATAAATATAGTATATATATCAAATATTTTAAAAACTAAAAAATCCAAAATTTTAAAGTTTAAACCTTCTAACTAAAAACAAAAAACTTGTTTTTGATTAAAAACTTTATATTGTATTTATTAACATAACTTGTTAATATATTCATATTAGGATTTTACGTTTTAAAGTTCAATTCTTTAATCAAAACAAACTTCTTTGGTTAGTAATTTTAAAATATCCATATTAACATAAATGTAACACCGCTTTCATAAAACAACGAATTTAGAAAAAAAAATCAAGTTTTAATTACGTGTGGGTCCGTTTGAAAATAAGATACTACTATAATAAGCAGCAAAATTTGAATAAAAAAATAACATTAGATATTTACAATCCAAAACTCGGAAACAACATGTTTGGTATTACTCTAACCCACAACCGACCATAATATAATAATATAGCATACACAAAGTATTCCTTCTCAAAAGTATGTACATCCATTAGCAGGCAACCCATATCACTAGGCCACTTAATCTTTATTTGTAAAAAGGATCAATGAAGCAACATTAGCTATAACATAGCTAGTGAGTACTAACTTATCATAAGTATCAATAAAGCGAGCCACATAACATAGGAATAAGCAATCAATGCGGTGTGCTGACAAGATCGGTAAGGATCATATCTTTCCGGATAGCCAGTCCAGCTCAACGACACAAACTAGGGGATTAGACACAACCATCCGCGCCGGTGGGGGAGCATACAGCAGTCCACTAAGCATCGTTATGAAGCCATAGGCTCCTACGGACCTGAAGGCCCCTACTTCGCCAAGGAAAGGTGGTCCTGCAGAACCTAGACTCGGTATGGGCCCAGCGAGTCCACTTGAAGTCCGCGGACAATTCACACACACAAGGTTGATCCAATCAAGATCAATCAGTTCGCACTCATATCAACAAGTTCCACAAGGCGGATCCAATACGGATCCTATTGC
This sequence comes from Dittrichia graveolens, assembly GCA_038502395.1. Taxonomy (NCBI): domain Eukaryota; kingdom Viridiplantae; phylum Streptophyta; class Magnoliopsida; order Asterales; family Asteraceae; genus Dittrichia; species Dittrichia graveolens. Next base: position 55,792,407 of record JARJIL010000009.1, on the reverse strand, counting down.
ATGCATATCAACAAATTCATGAGGCGGATCCAATCTGGATCCTATAGCATGCATGCAACATATAATCAACAAGTATTAAGCATGACATATCACATTATAATAATCATTGTAAAGTTCAAACCTTCATCTTTAGGCATTTCTGAATCAGAAACTACAACATATATCATACCACAGTATTCAACTGATCAGGTTAGTCAACTACCAAACAAATCCCCCTCTATTAAGACATATGAAAGCCGGTACTCACCTCTAGGGTTTACAATAAACAGATATATTGCTCCGGCTCTTCTAGTGTTTCAGGTTCACCTAAAACAATGTTAATTATGCTAAACGTTTACACACTCGAGGTTCTACTACTAGAACACGAATAGGAGTCTTCTAATGTTCATAAACAACATACTACAATCTCATATAAACCAGTGCAACACATGCCTCAAAATGATTAACAAACAAAATTGTCAATCCTGAATTTCACCGGACGCGTCACGTCCAAGAACAGTATACGTCGCGTCATGTCCACAAAGTCGGATCACTAAGGTCAGAACACCAAAAGTCGGACCAAAAGTTGGTCCAAAGGTCGGGTGAACACAAAGGTTGCACGACTTATGGGGAACGCGTCGCATTCCCTAGTTAGACGCGTCGCGTGCAGACGTGCAACATTTTCTTCTTCTTGTTCACCTTCTAGCTAGCTGACTTATTCTTAAAATTTCTCATAACCAAAATCTAAAATTTGCTAGAATCACTTCTAAAACACATACAAACTTCATATATCACTTAAACAAACACCAAGAACTCATCAATTCCATTTAAAACCATCTAACTTACAAAATCTACTAATCAAGTAAGCTTCATATCTTCAACCATGGAGTTCTTCATTTTAAGCATGAGATTCCAACAAGAAATAAACACAACTATCATAAATCATGCTTATACTCCATAAGGAATACATACTAACCTTTCTTTTGAATTAACAACACCAAATCTTCAAAGCTTCTTCAAGAACTCAAGGAAGTAACAAGGAAAAGTGTCTGTGTATGTGTTTGAGTAAGAAAGTTTGAGCCTATGTATATCCAAAGAGGCAGAACCGCCTTTGGTTCTCAAAATATCCACAAGGGGTATTTTGTTCCCCTTTTCAACTTGCAACTCAATATCCGTTTATCTGTTTTAGCTAACGGGGATATTTTTGGAATCCTTATCCAAAACCATTCACTAATTCATTTATTTTATTCACAACACACTAACTTTAGAATCTCATTTAATCAACTAAAACATACGTATTTTAATATTTTAGTTAAATTACACACACGTATCTATTACATACAACTAGGCCCAATTCGAGGATGTTAAAAATATACTCCCCTTAAAAGGAGTCCCTCCTCGGAATCTTCTCAACATTGTACAATTGAGGGCATCGTGTCTTCATTTCGTCCTACGTTTCCCAAGTCAGGTTTGGACTTAAGTTGTGCCTCCACTTTACAACTACTAACTTGACTATCTTCTTACGCAGCTTCTTGGCATTCGTGTCAAGTATTTCAATAGGTTCTCCTGCTAATCGGTTAGAAGAGTTAACCTTTAATTTATGTAATGGAAGGATTTGATCTTCTTCAACGTTGCACTTACGTAGATAGCACACGTTAAAGGTGTTATGAATACCAACAAATTCAGGTGGCAACTTAAGTGTCACCGTCTAGTCATTGACTTTCCGAACCGTGGACTCAACTTTCCATTTCGTCAAAAACGAATAACTTCTTTCCAAGGAGAAACTTTTAGGAACACTCGATCGCCCATGTTAAACGTGACGGGTCGGAGTTTGGGATCCGCATACATCTTTTGCCGGTCACGAGCCGCTTTCAGCTTTTCAAGGGGCACATTAACTTTATCAGACGTAGTATGTACGATCTCAAGTCAGGCGAACTGCTTCTCACCAGGCTCAAGCCAACAAGTTGGAGTGCGACAGCGCCTCCTGTAGAGCATCTCATAAGGTGGCATTACGATGCTGGAATGATAAGAATTATTATAAGCAAACTCTATTAATGGGAGATGAGAATCTCATGAACTACCAAACTCAAGCACACATGCACAAAGCATATCCTCTAAGGTTTGAATTATTAGTTCAGATTGGCTATCCGTTTGCCGGTGATAAGTAGTGCTCAGATGAACACGAGTGCCAAGCTCACGTTGTAAGCTTTTCTAGAAATTAGAAACAAAACGAGAGTCATGATCGGAATCAATAGAACAAGGCAGACCGTGACGTGACACAATCTCATCAATATAAAGTTGAACCAAACGAGTCAACGACGCAGACTCATTCATGGCTAGGAAGTGAGCACTCTTGGTCAATCGGTCAACAATGACCCATATCATGTTGTGTCCTTTGAACGTCTTTGCCAGCTTTGTCACAAAATCCATTGTGATATGATCCCACTTCCATTCCGGAATTTCAAGTTGTTGCAGATTGCCATAAACCTTTGGTGTTCTGTCTTGAATTACGCGCAAATTTGAAATCTTTCCACAAAGGAAGCGATGTCTCTTTTAAGAGTAAGCCACCAATACAACGTCTTCAAGTCATAGTACATCTTTGTGATTCCCAGATGGACGCATAGCTTGGACTTGTGAGCTTCTTGTCACTAACTCACGGTTACCACCAACAAGTGGTACCCAAATTCGGGATTAAAAAGTCTTCAATCTGTGACTATCTTCACACAGTTGATCTTTCAACTTCTTCATCGTTTCAGCTTTCAAGTTTTCCTCTTGTAATGCCACTTGTTGTGCTTCTCTTAATTTCTCGATTATATCTGGAACCACTGTAAGCTTTATAAACTTAGCTTCTGCCGATGATTGTTTACGGCTCAAAGCATCCGCTACTATATTGGCTTTACCAGGATGGTAACGGATTTCACAATCATAGTCTTTAATTAACTCGAGCCAGCGACGTTGCCTCATGTTGTGTTCTTTCTGGGTAAAGACGTATTGCAAACACTTATGATCAGTGCATACTACACACTTCGTGCCATAAAGATGTAACACCGTAATTTTAACCCAAAATTTTTTTATTTTGATAGTCACTGCGGAAGCGTTTAAACACCAAGTAATTACAACTAATTACAAACCAATGTTTACAAAATATCAGTATTACAAAACACGGCTCGTCACAACTAATCTATCAAAGTCCTAGGTGATGACCCCCCAAGCTAATCACTCTCAGCCTAGCCGCTGACTTACCAAAACCTGTAAAAAGAGTGAGAGGTGGGGGAATAGCACAAAGCTAAGTGAATGGAGTAAAACCACAACAGATATATCAGCAAATAACCGCATGATATCAACAACACATAACAGATAATCGTGCCCCGGGAAGACCGGCGGTTCTGCAGGAACCTACAACCAATGCCGGCCAAAGCAAAGGTTTACCGATAGTTCATTTGCTATTCTCACACAGTATTACCTTAAGTTGCAACAAATGCATCAAAAGATCCCAATACTAATTAGCCGATAGCAAACAAACCCAGCCCATATGCCCAGCCAAAACTGACTTCCCAACCATCATGTATACATAGCACTGACGCAACAATTAATTAACAATCAACAGTTAATCAATTATCAGATGCACAATCTATCCATGCGTCAAACCAAATAACAGTTGCAACCTAAGCCAGTTACAACTAATAACATCTGTGAGTAAACATCCACTCACCTCAAGCTTTCAGCTTCTCCACTTAGTGATCTTATATTACCGAGCCTTGTCTGTTCCTGAGAACACAACAAACTGAAATCAGTAACCGATTCATAAATATATGTCAAACACATAAATTTATATCCTTTTTAATCAAACATAAGCATGTATGAATCACATATGTATAAACATATATTACATAGCATTAAACAATGCAACAAACAAGAAATTCCATAAAAACCTCGGACGCGTCGCGTCGCCCCAAAGTATCGGATTTCACAAATCCGATACCCATATGTCAGATTTCAAGTTCCGGACTTCAAGTCTCGGATTTCAACGGTCGGATTTGCCTTGTATGCTTGCTAGTCTCGGATTTTTGGTCTCGGATTGTACCATCGGATTTTCATTCGGATTTCCCCAAGAATCCGACAAAACTGAAGAACGCGTCGCGTCTAAGGGAGGAATGCGTCGCGTTTCTCGCATACCTGCATCATCTTCTTCATTTTGCCAGCCGACTCCAACTTTCCAAATCCGATTCATACACTCAAAATCCATTATGAACACTTCTAAAACATGTATAAACATCTTATAACATGTATACAACAACATGAACACATCAATCCCTTTTAACATAGGTAATCATGCAAAACTTATCAAGCAAGTTTACATATAAGCTTCTACAATGGTGTATTCATGGAACTAACATGATCTTAACAACAAATAATATCAACATGATCAGATTCATGCAAAGAATATTATCATACCTTTGGTTTGAATTATCACACAACAAATCAAAACTTCCAATTATCAAGTAACCTTGCTTCTTTTGCCTTTTCTCTCAAACACATACAAACACACATACAATCGGTTTTCCAATTGAGAGAATTCAGATGTTAATCTCAATAAAAGCTCACGTATTACTTTTCTTAATACTTGTAGCATGAGGTGTCATGTTTGTTTATAAATATCTCATAAACACATGCAATCATGTATATTAACATACATAAATATATATACCCGTACAAGTACCCATATATATATATTTAACAACTAAACTAGAATTAATAACTTATAATTAATCCTTTTAGTTAAAACCTCTTAATTCAATATTAACAAGCAATTAATCAATACTAATCACAAGTTAACATACCAAAGCAACTCTAATTACTAGGCCCGATCTTAGGATGGTACAAATCCTCCCCCCTTCAACAGAATTCCTTCCTTGGAATCTATTCATTATCAAACAACTGAGGGTAACGAGCTTTCATATCGGCCTCGGTTTCCCACGTCAAGTCTGAACCCAAACTGTGCCTCCATTTAACTAGAACCATCGGAATCTGTTTCTTTCGCAGTTTCGTTACTTTCCGATCTAGTAGTTCAATGGGTTCCTCCACTAACTTCTTGCTGGAATCTACTTTAAGATCTTGTAAAGGAAGAATCTGGCTCTCATCCTCCACTTTACATTTCCGCAAGTAACAAACATTGAAGGTATTATGAATACCTAACAATTTCGCTGGAAGATCAAGAGTAACCGTCTGATCATTAGCCACCCGTTGGACACGAAAAGGTCCAATATACCGCGGAGCTAGATTTCCCCGCTTCCCAAAACGGATAACCCCCTTCCACGGAGAAACTTTCAGATAAACCAATTCCCCCTCAACAAAAGTAACAGACCTACGATGCGGATCAGCATACATCTTTTGTCGATCACTCGCAGCTTTCAACTTTTCTCACGCAATAGCTACCTTATCTGCGGTGATCTGCACAATATCAGGCCCTGTAAACTGTTTCTCACCCGCCTCTAACCAACACATAGGAGTACGGCAGCGACGACCATATAACATCTCATAAGGCGGCATACCGATACTCAAGTGGTAAGAATTGTTATACGCGAATTCAATCAACGGAAGATAAGAATCCCAAGAACCTCCATATTCTAACACACATGCCAGCAGCATATCCTCGAGTGTCTGAATAGTTCTCTCAGATTGCCCGTCTGTCTGAGGGTGGTAAGCTATACTCAAATTAACACGTGTACCCAACTCCCGCTGTAAACTGTTCTAGAAGTTTGACACAAACCTGGAATCTCTATCTGATACAATCGAAAGTGGTATACCATGTCGGGAAACAACTTCATCTATATACAACTGAGCCAACTTACTGAGTGACGCCGTCTCACTGGTAGCCAAGAAGTGAGCACTCTTGGCCAATCTGTCAACGGTCACCCAAATCATATCGTGATTCCTCTGCGTACGTGGAAGTTTAGTTACGAAATCCATCGTTATATGTTCCCACTTCCACTCTGGAATCTGCAACTGTTTCAATGATCCATAGGGTTTCTGGTGCTCTGCCTTAACCTGTGCACAAATATGGCAAGACTCCACAAACTGTGCAACATTTGTCTTCATTGTAGGCCACCAATACAGCACCTTTAGATTGTTATACATTTTTGTGCTACCTGGATGAACAGATAGTCTCGATTTATGCGCCTCAGTCAAAATCAAACTCCGGAGACCTCCAAGCAAAGGCACCCAGATACGAGATTGATAAACCTTCAATCCCCTAGAATCATTAGTCAAGTCATTCTTTTTCTTTAACATAATCTCAGACTTTAGATTTTCCTCCTTCAAGGCTTCCAACTGAGCTACCTTCAATCTGTCGATCAAGTCGGAGACTATTTCAATTCGCATGAATTTGACATGTTCACTAAATCCCTTGCGACTCAAAGCATTGGCTACCACGTTGCCTTTCCCTGGATGATAGCGAATCTCGCAATCATAATCTTTATCAAGTTCTAGCCATCGTCTCTTTTGCATATTGAGTTCCTTCTGTGAAAATACATATTGTAGGTTTTTATGATCCGTACAAATAACACACTTTGTACCATAAAGATAATGTCTCGATAACTTTAACGCAAAAACCACAGCTGCTAATTCCAAATCATGGGTTGGATAATTCTTCTCATTAGGTTTCAACTGATGAGAAGCATAGGCGATAACTCTATCCCGCTGCATCAACACGCAACCCAACCCTACAAGAGAAGCATCACAATACACTATGAAGTCATCTGACCCATCCGGTAAAGTAAGAATAGGAGCCTGACATAAAATTCGTTTCAGTGTCTGAAAAACCCTCTCCTATTCATCAGTCCACTTAAATGGAACCTCCTTGCGAGTTAACTTAGTCATGGGATTCGCAATTTTAGAAAAATCTTAGATAAACCATTTGTAATATCCTGCCAATCCCAAGAAGCTTTTAATTTCAGAAGGCGACTTCGGAGCCTCCCAATTCATCACTACTTCTATCTTTACCGGATCAACCTTGACTCCATCACTACAAATGACATGCCCCAGAAAGTGAACTTCTCGCATCCAGAATTCACACTTTGAGTACTTAGCATACAAGAACTTGTCTCAAATGAATCTCTTGATCAGCTTCGGATTTAGAATAAACCAAAATGTCGTCGATAAATACTATCACAGATTTATCTAGAAACGGTCAACAAACCCGGTTCATTAAATCCATAAACAATGCAGGTGCATTAGTCAAACCGAATGCCATGACTAAGAATTCATAGGGACCATACCGGGTACGGAAGGCGGTCTTGGCAATATCTTTGTCAGAAACTCGTACCTGGTGATAACCCGATCTCAAATCGATCTTAGAGAAATACGAAGCACCCTGCAACTGATCGAATAAATCATCAATCCTGGGCAGAGGGTATTTATTCTTTACCATCCTCTTATTCAGTTCCCTATAATCAATACACATCCGTAGTGTGCCATCTTTCTTTTTCACAAATAAAACCGGTGCACCCCACGGTGAAGAACTTGGACGGATAAAACCCCGATCCAATAAATCCTCAATCTGTGTCATCATCTCCCTAATCTCAGAAGGAGCCAACCTGTAAGGAGATCTAGCCACTGGATTAGAACCCGGTATCAAGTCAATCTTATACTCTACCTCTCGAACGGGAGGTAGCCCAGGTAATTCATCCGGAAACACCTCAGGAAAATTTGATACGACTCGCACATCAGTAACTGCCCTCTTTTCCTTTCTAGCATCAATAGCATATGCCAGAAAACACTCGCATCCCTTACTCAAGGATTTCTTGGCCTTTAACATAGAAATGATAGGAAACGCACACCTGTTCCTTTCCCCCCGAGCCACCACGTGCGACCCATCAGACAACGGAAAAGAAATCAATTTCCTATGACATTTAATACTTGCCCTGTGCTTACTCAGCCAATCCATCCCCAAAACCACATCAAACCCCGCTATTGGCATCAATAGAAATGACACTGGCAAGCACTTACCATCAATATCTATCTCAGCCCCAGTCACAGAACTTGTAACAGGAACTATCTTACCATCTGCTACTTCTATCTCAATCAGTACAGAAATAACAGTAATAGGCAATTTCAACTTATCACAAAAGGCCACAGAAATAAAGGAGCGATTCGCTCCAGAATCAAATAACACACGCGCAGGTAAGGAGTTTATAAGAAATGTACCGGTGATAACATCATCAGTGGCAGTAGCATCGTCTACTATCATCCGGAACGTCCTAGCCTCCGGTGTCGGAGGATTCTTCCATTTCTGTGCCCCTGACGATGATCCCCCAACGTCCCCTGCCCCTGTCCCCATCCCAGCTCCTCTCCCAGTAGGGCAATCACCAATCCTGTGCCCTTCTTTCAAACAATTCCAACAAACATTTCGGGGAAACCTGCAGTCTTTCGTTTCATGCCCATATTTTCCACAACGCAAACAACGCATCGTCTGAGCAGTACATTGCCCAGTGTGACTGGATTTCTATCGGGTAAACCATCGAGACTTCGCATTCGTACCCCCTGTGGTCGGCTTCCGACTCTGATTTCCCTGAGAAGAATTGCCCTTCCACTTCTTCTTTTGTTGACCACCTGCCTGGTCATACTTCGGCTTCTACAAATCCGCTTCGTCTTTATTTTGCTTATCCCTGGCTTGAATGTCTCCCTCAGCAGATTTTGCCAAGGTGAAGGCCTAAGACAGTGATCCAGCTAGCCGAGCAGTACTCCTGTATTCCAGTAACAAAGCTCCGATGAAATGTTGAACCTGTGAAGATTCATCCGGTACCCACTGAGTTACAAACCTCAGTTTCGCATTAAATTGTTCAATCAATTCATCAACTGACATCCTCCTTGTCATATTCAATTCCATGAATTCCTGCCTTATCTTATTCAGTTCAAAGGCATTGCAGTACTGCTCGCACAGTTTATCCCGGAATTGATTCCATGTGATTGAATCCATTTGTGCTCTCAATAAATGGGTGGTAATGGAATCCCACCAAACCATCACCTTGCCTTTGAGCATCCTGGTGGCAAAGCATACTCTCATTTCCTCTTCACAGTTACAGACATCCAACGCGGTATCTCTCAACTAGTTCAGCGTAACATTGGGATCCGTGCTGCCATGGTATTCCTCTGGTTTGCAATCCAGAAACTGCTTGTATGTACATGGCTGCTTGTATCCCATATTAGGTGGATATCCCATAAACGGATAAGAGTAGGATCCTTGAGGCATAGATCCCTGTGGATAAGACCCCTGAGGAAATAACGGGTAGAAAAACGGTTGTGACGTAGGTTGAGACATCGGCGGTAACGGTACAGATACTGGCGGAATCTCAGCCACAGTAGTAATCGGTGGTGTCGCAGGTGCAGTTGATATCACAGTAGTAACCGGGGGTTGAATTATAGGAACTTGTCTTTGTTGCTCCAGTTCCTTTCTCAAGTCTTGTAGTTGGCCCTCCAACTGAAAGATATACTAGTCTCTTTCATCCCCAGCGGTACCAGATGTACCGGCATTTTGCAAAGTTTCTGTTATAGTAGTAGGGACTTCAGCAGTAGACGGGACAATAGGGGCAACGGTTGAGTGATCAGGATCAGCCATTGTTATCTGTAACAATCACATCACCTCACGATTTATTAGATAAATCCGTTAGTACATAACATACTAACTCCACCACACTCCAATTCACTCCAATCCCACACCCAAGGAGTAATTGACCTACTACGAGCCAAGATTTGGGAATGTAACACTTCCACTGTGCCTACACTGCCAAACCAAGGCTCTGATACCAAACTTCTAACACCGTATTTTTAACCCAAAAATTTTCATTTTGATAGTCACTGCGAAATGCATTTAAACACCAAGTAATTACAACTAATTACAAACCAATGTTTACAAAATATCAGTATTGCAAAACACGGCTCGTCACAAACAATGTATCAGAGTCCTAGGTGATTACTCCCCAAGCTAACCACTCTCAGCCGAGCCGCTGACTTACCAAAACCTGTACAAAGAGTGAGAGGTGGGGGATTAGCACAAAGCTAAGTAAATGGAGTAAAACCACAATAGATATATCAGCAAATAACCGCATGATATCAACAACACATAACAGATAATCGTGCCCCGAGAAGACCGGCGGTTCTGCAGGAACATACAACCAATGCCGGCCAAAGCAAAGGTTTACCGATAGTTCATTTGCTATTCTCACACAGTATTACCTTAAATTGCAACAAATGCATCAAAAGATCCTAATATTGATTAGCCGATAGCAAACAAACCCAGCCCATATGCCCAGCCGAAACTGACTTCCTAACCATCATGTATACATAGCACTGACACAACAATTAATTAACAATCAACAATTAATCAATTATCAGATCCACAATCTATCCATGCGTCAAACCAAATAACAGTTGCAACCCAAGCCAGTTACAACTAATAACATCTATGAGTAAACATCCACTCACCTCAAGCTTTCAGCCTCTCCACTCAGTGATCTTATATTACTGAGCCTTGTTTGTTCCTGAGAACACAACAAATTGAAATCAGTAACCGATTCATAAATATATGTCAAACACATAAATTTATATCCTTTTAATCAAACATAAGCATGTATGATTCACATATGTATAAACATATATTACATAGCATTAAACAATGCAACAAACAAGAAATTCCACGAAAACCTCGGACGTGTTGCGTCCAAGAACCTGACGTGTCGCGTTGCCCCAAAGTATCGGATTTCACAAATCCGATACCCATATGTCAGATTTCAAGTTCCGTACTTCAAGTCTCGGATTTCAACGGTCGGATTTGGCTTGTACGCTTGCTAGTCTCGGATTTTGGGTCTCGGATTGTACCATCGGATTTTCATTTGGATTTCCCCAAGAATCTGATAAAACTGAAGAATGCATCGCGTCCAAGGGAGGAACTCGTCGCGTTTCTCGCATACCTGCATCATCTTCTTCATTTTGCCAGCCGACTCCAACTTTCCAAATCCGATTCATACACTCTAAATCCATTATGAACACTTCTAAAACATGTATAAACATCTTATAACATGTATACAACAACATTAACACATCAATCCCTTTTTAACATAGCTAATCATGCAAAACCCATCAAGCAAGTTTACATATAAGCTTCTACAATGGTGTATTCATGGAACCAACATGATCTTAACAACAAATCATATAAACATGATGAGATTCATGCAAGGAATATTATCATACCTTTGGTTTGAATTATCACACAACAAATCAAAACTTCCAATTATCAAGTAACCTTGCTTCTTTTGCCTTTTCACTCAAACACATACAAACACACATACAATCGGTTTTCCAAATGAAAGAATTCAGATGTTAATCTCAATAAAAGCCCACGTATTACTTTTCTTAATACTTGTAGCATGAGGTGTCATGTTTGTTTATAAATATCTCATAAACACATGCAATCATGTATATTAACATACATAAATATATATACCTGTACAAGTACCCATATATATATATATATATATATATATATATATTTAACAACTAAACTAGAATTAATAACTTATAATTAATCCTTTTAGTTAAAACCTCTTAATTCAATATTAACAATCAATTAATCAATACTAATCACAAGTTAACATACCAAAGCAACTCTATTACTAGGCCCGATCTTAGGATGTTACAAAAGATAATGCCTTCACAACTTCAAGGCAAACACCACATCCTCTCATGCGATTTTAATTGATGAGAAACATAGGCAATCACTTTATCACATTGCATTAGAACACAACCCAACCACGTGTAAGAGGCATCACAATAAACGATAAAATCTTCGGAACCATTACGCAAGATGAGGATCGGAGCTTCACACAACAATTACTTCAAAGACAGGAAGGCTTTCTCCTGGGCTTCAAACCATACGAAATCTACGCCTTTCTGAGTCAGCTTGGTCAAAGGACCTGCAAGCTTAGAGAAATCATGGATAAACCACCTATAATAGCTGGCTAGAGAAACTCTTGATCTCAGAGGAGTTCGGGGAACTCCCCAATTCATCACAGCTTCAACCTTAGTTGGATCTACGTTAACACCTTCTTTGCAAATTACATGGCTGAGAAAATGTACTTCCCGAAGCCAGAACTCACACTTAGAAAGTTTAGCATACAATTGCTCCCGTTTAAGGGTTCCTAGGACTTGACGAAGATGCAGTCCATGTTCAGCTTCAGTTTCAAATAAACAAGAATATCATCGATGAATACAATCACGGATCTATTAATAAATGAACGACAAACATGATTCATAAAATCCATAAAGATGGCATGGGCATTGGTTAAGTCGAATGACATCACCAAAAATTCATTATGACCATATCTGGTTCAAAAAGCATTTTTCGGAATATATTCTTCATGAACCCTAACTTGATGGTACCCCGACCGAAAATCAATTTTAGAAAAATAAGTTGCTCCCTACAATTGATCGAAACAATCGTCTATACGTGGAAGAGGATATTTGTTCTTCACGGTTCGCTTGTTAAGCTCCCTGTAATCGATACACATGTGCATAGTTCCATCCTTCTTCATGACAAATAACACTAGAGCTCCCCACAGCGAACAAATCGGGCGAATAAAGCCTTTGTCAAGAAATTCTTGGATCTAAGTCATCATCTCACAAATTTCGAAAGGAGCAAGATGATAAGGAGCTCTATCCACAAGAGTAGCTCCAGGAACAAGTTCAATTTGGTACTCAAAATCTCTGACCGGAGGTAAGCCGGGCAGTTCATCACGAAACACCTCAGGGTAATGAGGCGCTACCCTGATATCTTTGATTGGTCGTTTCTCCATCTTGGCATCAGACTCCCATCTCTCACCTCAAGCTACTACGTACGACCCGTCGGATAAAGGAATTTTAATCATCTTTTTAGAACAGAGAATCTCAGCGTTTTGATTGTTGAGCCAATCCATTCCAATCACTACATCAAATCGCGCGATAGGCATAATAAGAAATGAATTAGGAAAACTATTCCCATCAATATCAACAACAACCATGGGAACACTTTCAGTAACAGAGACTACCTTACTACTAGCAACCTCTACTTTAAGTGGGCCAGTTAACGTAGAAACAGGCAATTGCAACTTATCATGACAAGACACATAGACAAAAGGAATAAGTAGCTCCTAATTCCAATAATACACATGCAGGGGTATAATTAATAAGGAATGTACCCGTAATCACATCCCCCGCCACCTTTGCCTCCTCTCCCGTCATCTAGAACGCCCTTGCTTTTGTGTGAGGCGCATCTTCTTTCTTCTGCCCCTTTGAAGACCCACCGGTTCCTGAACTCTTTCTATCAGGGCAATCAACCATTCTGTGCTCGGGCTTGTGACACCTGTAACAAACACTTTCTTTAAACCTGCATTCCTGGATTGTGTGCCCTTTCAACCCACACCTCGGGTACCTTGTGGTTGCATTGGAACAATCGCCATAATGGTAGGTACGACAATAAGAACACCAAGGAGTATCAGGTTTTGTTTCTTGGAAGTATCAGTTCTTCCACCTGCAGTGGATTGTCCTTTTGAAGGACCCGATTTATAAGATGGCTGCAACTTCCTCTTATAACCCCCACTAGGATATTCGCTCTTAAACTCGAGACGATCTCCCTCCATTTGTCAAGCTATCTCAAAAGCCCGATCCATATCAACAGTTGCTCGTACATTGGCGCGAAACTCCAATGGTAAGGTTCCCACAGACGTTCTTATCTAGGCATTCTCATGTGGTATAAGATGCGGAACAAATCTCATCTTATCAGTGAAAGCAGTGATGAGATCCTCCATAGACTTATCTCTTTTCTGGAGATTATTGAACTCTCGCCCCATTCTTTCCATGTCATACTCTGTACAATATTTCTTCAACAGTTTCTCCTACATAGTAACTAAGATGCTTTCATGGTATCCCACCAGGAAATGGCACACCCCTTCAACATACGTACAGCGTATTTCAAGCAATACTCCGGCTCGCACTCACATGATTCAAACGTTTGCTCCATTTCTCGGAGCTACTGCATTGTAACTAAGGGGTTATCACTCCCCTCATACGTAGGCGGTTTACATGACAAGAACTTTTTGAATGAACACGTCTGATGTGTTTTTGCCCATGGTGGTTTGCAACAGCAGCTCCTTTGTCAGATGGAGCTCTTCTTCTAGGAGCCTTATATACGCCTCCTAACCTTGCTCAGGTCTACCACCTTCAGACTGATGTTGTGCATGTTCATCCTCAGCTAGATGAGGCATATGGGAAGCCTCATCCTCAAAATCTTAAAGCCTACTCGGTATTTCCACGCTGAGCCGACATCTTATCTCAACTTGCTATATAAAGGGAAGAGTATTTAATGTACCACTATATCTGCTTATCAACTTGACAAGTTAGATTACAACTTGTAATAATCATGCAACACTCACACTCAACCCCATAAGGAACACTTGACCATGGTCGGGCCCAACTTTGAGACTGAATACTCTTTTAAGTATCCAATTCCCTCAAACATAGGCTCTAATACTTAATTGTAACACCACTTTCATAAAACAGCAAATTTAGTACAAATTCAAGTTTTAATTACGCGTGGATCCGTTTGAAAATAAGACACTACTATAATAAGCAGCGGAAATTTAAATCAAAAGTTAGCATCAGATATTTACGATCCAAAACCCGGAAACAACATGTTTGGTGTTACTCTAACCCATAACCGACCATAATATAATAATATAGCATACACAAAATGTAACACCGCCGTTGCTATTTTAAAAATCAGTATAAATTTGAGTTTTCAAACTGCATGGGTACGTTTGTAATTTAAACTTTTACCTGTTTGTTAACTTAACTGAATTTCAAAAACTATGCAGCGGAATTTTAAATAACAAGCAAACAACCCAAGCAGTTATTACAGTTTAAAAACACATGTTTGGCGTATATACAAATATACAATACCAAAAATTGCCAAACATGCCTACCGGTGTTACATAATCCAAACCGACCATAATAATATTATACCAAAAATAGTGTTCCTTCCAAAAAGGCTTCTATAACAGCTACGAGTGTCCCCAACTCACCAAGCCGTCTATTCCTTATCTGTAAAATGTTAAACATCAACAACATTAGCTATATAAATATAGCTAGTGATTACTAACAATCATGCATAACAATTAAGCAAGTCCTTAGCAATATAACAAGTCATATAGCATAATAAGCAATCAATGCTATCCTAACATATAGCGGAGTGTTGACATGTCCAGCGAGTGTATTATATTGCCGGGCTGCAAAGCCAGCTCAAACCACTACCACCGGGGGAATCATACACTACCATCCGTGCGGGTTTCATCACCTAAGTGAATCACCATGCTCGTTAAGGAGCCAAAGCTCAATAGGCTTAGCCATTTAAGGCACTCACCTCAATTGCTGAAAGGAACAGTACTCAAGTACCGTTAGTCCAGAACATTATGCCCGTAGGCCCAGGACCCAGCCGAAGCCGACCTTAATTACATATAAGTCCGGACATACAGATAGTTTCATCAATCACCCTTTGCAGGGACAAGTGCATGCATGCTTTATTCATATAACATATTATTCATCAAGTGTGCACATGTACTTAAATACATGTCTTGCACATCAATTAGCAAGGCATATCATGGATTCTTTATCATACTAGCATACATATGGCTTTCATAGTACAAGTTGTGGCATGTCATAATCATATAACTGTTGTTGCATTCAAACTTCCTAAATTGAAGTCATAAGAGTCAGTACTCACCTCGCGTGTTTATAAACAACACAATATGAACTCGGCTCTCCTTGATAGCTTAATTACCTATTAGTACACATATAAGTCCACTTAGATTATCACATATAAACACATATTCTATTAATAGTGTTATATTCCTACTTATGTGTTTAATTGAGTAAAAATGTCTAAACCATACTAAATGCCTCTAAAATGGTCAAAAATGATTCAACTATTATCTATTGCATATTACAAGTTTACTTGAAAATCATACCACATGTACATACCCTCAATATTCTGTTTTTAATCCCCAAATACATGTTTAACTTATTACAAATACCTTAACCCATCCCAAATAACATTAACCATTGAAAAAACAAAGGTTACTTTGCTGCACACACATCGCGCCGCGACATTTTTGGGTGTCGCGCCGCAACGCAGCACCAGAGCTGCGACTTTGTGCCCTGCAGCTGCTATTCTTCCTTTCAAACCCCACTTTATCACTTTCTTATTTATTTCCAGACTATATACTAGTGTTGGGGCATCAAAAGGAGTTCATAAACACTAACATAACACAATTTAATCATCATATTCAAGATTGAATCACTAATTCACCATTAAAGACCCATTTGGTCAATTTCATGAAATTCCTTCAAGAAGGTATCTTTAATTCATAAAATCAACCTTAAACAACTTGTAGATGATTATAAAACAGATTGCAACTCAAAGATTCAAGCTTTATTGGCTAATTTTGTTTTTTCCTAATTTTAACCTAAAGCTTGAAATGAAGAACAAGGAAGAAAATAGGCTTACAAGCAAGAAGATGATGAGCAAGGAAGGATCAAGAACAGATTGTGGACTTGTTTTTTGCTTTAATTCCAGCTTCAATTGCTCTTGGATTGGATTTGTCTTCTTCAAGAACAAGAGAACAAGAATGAGAAGTCTGTGTGTGTGTGTATGTGAACGTGTGTGTGTGTTTGTTGTCTGACTTGGGTTATAAGTGAGAACCGACCCATGGTTCTCATTTATCCTTTAAGAGGTATTTTTCCCCTTTTCAACATACAACACAACACCCGAATAACCGTTTCAACTAACGAGGATATTTTTGGAAACCTCGTTTGAAACCAGTTATTATTTTACAATTCCTTTCTATTTTTATTACTATTTTTATATTCACATTTAACTAGCCAATTACATATTTTCTATTTATTCTTACAAATATATTTATATTTAATTCATTTAATTAAATTGACATACCAAATGAAGCACGCGAATAGGCCATATTTGAGGATGTTACACAAAATGTTCCTTCCCAAAAGTATGTACATCCATTAGCAGGCAACCCATCTCACCAGACACCTAATCTTTACCTGTAAAAAGGATCAACGAAGCAACATTAGCTATAAAATAGCTAATGAGTACTAACTTATCACAAGTATCAATAAAGCGAGCCACATAACATAGGAATAAACAATCAATTCTATCATACGTACTAATTAACATGCTTCCAAAAATCTACCATACATAGGTCTATCATTTGAGCAATGGGACCTATGGTAGACTTTTGGAAGCATGTTAATTAGTACGTATGATAGAAAATATGGAATGTTAATTATAAAGACTAAATTTTGTATATGGATCTTGAGCCTATTGAAATAAAGATTCTTAGGGCATATCTTAAGTAGAGCTTGTAGAAGAGCTCTATTTTAGTTCTTGAATCAGTCTTCGAATTTCATCTCTTGAAATTGTAGCCATGAATTGTTTGATTTGATAATCTTTGCCTTCGTTGAGTGGACTTGGAGGTGGAGCTATAGAAGCTGGAACTCCAAAATTAATTGAATAGTAGTTTGATACTCCTTGAAGAATCATTTTCTCAATCTGTTCGGTAGGAAGCTTATCCCACCATTTGACTCTAATCTTTTTTTGTAGTAATGGTAGGGATAATCCATTACTAGGAATAATCGTGAAGTTCCATGAGATGATCCATGTAATTCTGAGTAAAATGGTCTATTGTAGTAAGTACTCAAAGTCTGGCACGTATAGGCAAAGTGTCAAAAATATTTCCCAAATACTTGAACCATTTAATAAACCATCTTGGATAATCACAGTCAAAATTCTTATCGAATAAGATAAACCATGAATGAGAATAGCTTCTTAAATAAAGAAAGTTGAACCAAGCTTCTTGATAATCGTAATAATTGTATGGAGGATGTTGAAGAAAATTTGATAGAGTTTTATTAGTATATGGTCGAGCTTTCAAGTCTCTATTAAGATGGCTTGATAATAATCACGTGTCTTTTGAGTATCGCCAATGAACACATAATCTTTTGGGAAGAATGTGATTGGTGAAGAATGAAAATGTTGGTCATTGAAAAGGGGAGATATGGTAGCAGTTTTGATTATGGATGAACTTGAAGAACTTGGAATAGTGATTAGTGTTTTAACTAAGGATGAATAAGATGGGTGTCTTGAAGAGGGAGTAATTAGAGCAAATATGTTTTGAATATGAAGGGGAGAAGACCTTTGACTCTTGAATGGGGAGAGACCCATTTTTTTCTTTTGATCAGGAGTTTGAATAAAATTTTGAGTAGTCATTTGCCCTATAAAATTCTCTTGATAAGAAATCGGGTAAAGAGTTATCTTTAGCTTTTATAAATTCAATTTGAAAATCAAATCTTTACCTTTGATAAATTCAATTTGAAAATCAAAATTACTTAGCAAGTTTGCCATCTTGCAGAAATTTGTTTGGAAATCACATTTTTAATATCATTTTCGAGAATGGGTTTTGTAGATTGACAAGCGATTCTTAATAAAAAGAGTTTCATATATAAGTCATCTTCGAATTTATTAATACATAAAACAATGCATAAAACTTCTTTTTTAACAGTTGAATAATTTTTTTGAGTGTCATTCCAATCGATTCTTAAACCTTTTGTTTAAGTATTCCTCCAAATCCTAGATCACTAGCATCTGTTTCAACGATTATTTTTGCATTATGTTGTGGAATATTAAGACATGGTAAATATTTAATTTTATGTTTAGTTTGTTTGACAACATTAGTATTTTCTTGAGTCTATGGCACATGATTCTTTTTGAGTCTTCTATAAAAGGGTTCACATATTGTTCCTAAATCTTAGAAAAAGTCGTGAACATAATTTAAACATCCTAAAAGTCTTTGAAGTTGTCTTATCTTTGATTTTATCGGGGAATTTATTTGCAAATTCTAAACTTCTTTGAATAGGTCTAACGGTTTCGTTGATAATTTCATGACCTAAGAATCTAGTGTGTGTTTAAAAAAGACTCATTTCTGAAGCAGAGACAGCTAATCCATTTTTCTAAATTAAGTAATAAAAAATATTTAGATGTTTAAAATGTTAATCAATAAATTTTGAAAAGATTAAAACATTATCTTTATTAATAATTGCAAAATTGCTTATAGGAATAATGATATCATTCATAATATTTTGAAATTATGAAGGAGCATTTTTGAGGCAGAAAGGCATAACATTCCATTCATAATGTCCGAAGGGAACATTAAAACCAGTTTTATATTTATCTTGTTCATGAATCTGTATTTGCCAAAATCCATATTTCCTATCAAATTTTGAAAAGATTTTTGAATCGTACAAATTTTTTAATGAATCTCTTTTATTAGGAGTTGGATATCTTATCCATTCTATGTTTAAGGGTTTATAATTAATAAGAAGTATTGGTAATCCTCTTTCTACTTCAGCTGCATTAATAACATAAAAGGCTGGGCAAAACCACGGAGATTTGGATGATCTTATAAGTTTTTTACTTATTAACTCTTGAATTTCTTTCTTGTTAATGTTCTTGTAATTCGTAAGACATATGAATAACTCTTGATTTGAGGGTATATCTTTTTCATTGAAATCTTTTATATAAGGTAATTTGATAACATGTTGTTTTTTGTTACAAAGGGCATTAGGAATTCAAATTTCTCTTTTATCTGTCTAATTTTATTTTGAGTTATCTTTTCTTATAATTGATTAGGAATTTTTAAGCTACATATTTCATTTACTAAGAATTTCGCTTGATTAACTTTATTATTTAGATTATTTAATTCTAAAAAAGCAATTGGATTAGTGAATTTGAAAATTATTTCTTTGTTTGAAACTTTAGTACTAATTCCAGTTTCATTAATAGTAAAATGATATAATTGGGAATAAACGGTGTTCCTAATATTAAGGTAGAAGTTAAATTCGTTGCAAGGATTAGATAACTTTTATAACAATAATCATTATTACATATATAAATATTTGTAACTTTGTATTTTACATTTTGAGAAGGTCCACTAACAATTGATAAACAATTAGCATTTTTTTATAATATTTTGTTAGAATAATTCCTTCTTGAAAGCGGTTTATATCCGCATCACTGTCTATTAATGTTAAAACTCTTATCTTTAATTCATTTGCTACGTAAGAATTTATATAAGTATTCCATCTTTGATATGATATATTTTTTGAAATTTTAATTTGATCTGAATTTTTATTAATTTTATTGACCTTGTGATCTTCCTTTTCTGTATCAGTGGTAGTCTCTTTGCCCAATTCCACCTTAGATAATATTTCTTTAATGAATTTTATTTTTGTCTTTACGGTTTTTAATTCTTCTTGTATGTGTTAAGTTGTGGTTGTTGGTTTAACATTTTTATTATAATTGAGGAATTTATTTATTAGTTCAGTTTTTATAGTTTTGTCTTGAATCTTATCTAATAGTTCTAAAAAATCTTTATCTTTGAGAACATTTTTTATTACAAATACACTTTTCTATGCATTTGCATTTAGATTCAGATTCAGTTTCATCTGTTAAGTAACTTTGTAAAACATTTAAATCATTATCATTATAGTCTTATAAGCTTGATTCGGAATTTTAGTCATTTAGGAATAATTTACTTACCTAGATTTTTAATTGATTAGAGACTTCTAATTCATTTATAGTCTTTTTAAAACATTTAAATCATTATCATTATAATCTTATAAGCTTGATTTGGAATTTTAGTCATTTTAGTCATTATAATCATTATCTAATTCATTAACTAGTTTTTATTATATCCTAAGTTTATTGTTGAATCTATTTGTTGAGGTGTGAAAATTGGTTTTTCTTTGTATTTTATTGTATTATTATTAAGGCTGGCAATTTCTGGGTCGACCCGAAACCCGACACGAACCCGAAACAGGTCAAAAGCAGGTTGATACGAAATCGACACGAAAATAAATGGGTCGGATTAGGGTCAACCCGAAAATGACCCGTATGACCCGTTTATAAGTAAAACTATAACATTTTAAAACTTTCTTTAATACTTGAAATTTAAGTTTTGAAAAGAATATTATGAATTCAAATAAAAGGGTAACATGTTAGGACAATAAAACCCGCCAAACAAAAGTACAAAACCCTTAAACGTTAAAAAACTCAAAATAAATAATAAAAGATTTACAGTTAAAACAATAGTACGTTATTTTACTATTTTTTATTTTCACTATATCATTTTGATACTTTTACATTTGATTATTTGATAGGTGATACTTTAGTATTTTGGATCGATTCATAATTCTATTTAATGATGAATAATCTTAAATTATTCGGTTGTTCAATGACATTATTTATTGGTATAAAATAGTAATATATCATAGTTTTTATTATATTCGTTTATATAAGTGTATAAAAAAGTAAAATCAAAATTTCAATCAAATTGAAATAAATACCGAATTTAAAGTTGATAATCCCTTGATTATTCAAGTATCAAGCTAATCTTCAATTGCATGTGTAGAACTATGAGAGAATACTAATTACACCTTGATTAACACATAGTTCATATCATTGTTATAACAATTGATACATGATTAGCCTTAATCATAGGCTTATATACTCCATGAGTATATTTACAATTAAGACCCTCTAGTTTGTAATTAATACAAACTTCACTCAAAATGTAATCTTCTATTCTATACAATTAATAAAACTAACAATCTCCCCCTTTGTATAGAAATAGAAGATGTTATGTCTTTTTGGCATCTGACGCAAACTTTAACAAACTCCCCTTTTGACATGCAGATATTCTTTTTCGGTTAATATTCTTTTGAAGCTTTGGGGAATCTTCAAACCTTTACTTAATGTCTTCAAAAATGACTTCTCATCTTTAAATAGAGACTCTTCATTTTGAGAATAGTATTCACTTCAACATCTTGATGAGAACTTGAAACTTCATAGCATACAATGACATCTTTTCTCTTTAAACTCCTCTTTTGCATTGGTAACCTTAGGCTTTTCAACCTTTGGTTGTATTATCAATTTAACATATAGTGATTTTCAGCGTTTCCCAATCTTCAACCAATTCTTTCTGATCTTGAGCTCTCTTGTCTTAAAATAAGCTTTGCTTTTGTATGAAGAATATTTTGTTCTCTCCCCTTGAATGTAGCTCTTAATCTTGTTTATCCTGATCATAATGTCTTGATCACACAATTATCTTTTCTTTTGAATCTCTTGATCTTTTTCAAATTTGATAGATATCTCTTTTCTTTGCTCCCACCCAACACTTGAATCTGGTCAACAACTCATCATCATCTTCAACTCAGTAAGAATCAGCTAATATTTTTGTTTCCTTCTTTCAAGATCAACTAAATTTCAATTTTTTTAAACTTTCTCCCCCTCATGATGATTAGGATTCTTCATGAACATCATGCAATTGTAATTGACATTCAGCTTGATTTGTGCATGAATTCTTCAATATTTATAACTTAGAATCCTCCTCGTGACATTTAGTTGAATTTATCAAATATGTATCTCTTTGACATTGTGACCACAATGATATTACAATGAAAGTATCCGAGACAGTCTTTAAGGCACCATCTCAAAGTTCCCGTGGGAAAATGTTAACACCGAGATCACATAGATTGCTCGTTAACACAACAGTTTTTTAAACTGTGTGACCTACATTCAGTGTTGGAATAATGATAGCACCGGTAGGATTTCCATCTATCATCGTGAATATCACAAAGATAACACTCAAGAGGTTCCGGTATCAGTTACGAAAACTAGATACTTGTGACATTTCCATCATGTGTCCTAAGAAATGAAATGATATAGTAATAATCTCTAGACTCTATAAGTGCATGAAAGAAGTCGGGACCGGAGTAGCTGTCCTCTTTGCTTCAATATTAACAATCTCCGAGTGAGATGTCAATAAAAATGTGCTAATTCTCCGTATGAAGTTGAAACAATCATCTTTTAAGAGATAATTGAGTAGCTGGGTGGGGTTAGTGCATTGCATCACTGGGTTCATGATGTCTTCTTCAATACCAAATTTCAACACATGAAATCTAGTAGTATATGTGGTTACCCAGATTGACACTGTTTGGAGAGGATCTTTCTTTTCTTTAGATCCTATCTCTCACCCTCAGCTCTCTAAATTTAATTTTTTTTCAACTTCTCCCTCAAAATCTCTTCCCAAAATGAATGTTTATATCTCCGTTAGATACAAATGAACACGGGTTATCTGTTCAAATGTTTAGGAGCAATCGTATTGATGTCAACAAGAATGATTTTCACGAAATATTCAGTTGAGAAAGATTCTCAAGAATGATTTGAGCAATCGAAGAATTTTGAAGCAAGAAATGACAAAATGATTTGACATGTATGCTCAAAGTGATTTGTTGATCATATGCACCCCGTCTCGTGTTCCACCCCTCTCATTTTCATTTTATCTCTGGCCACCAATCAGTATCACGTGATGACTGATTCTACTCACCTATGTGACCTATTAAACCCTTCCTTTGTTTTTTTTAAAGCATAAGGTGAACTGCTGAGGCAGGTCCTTCCGGTTCTGGATTGACCATAGGAGTAGAATTATCCTACACTCCCTCACTCTTTCGTGCCTTATTGATCACTTGAAAAGTATTTATCACATAAAAAATGATTGACACACGAATGAACGGTTTCCATAATGAATGGAATATTCGACAATAAAGGAAGGATTTCCAGAATTATTATCGGGATAGAATTCAAGAAATGAAAGATGAGCGTTTAGAAGATCAACAATCAAATGAATCAAGAAAGACATCAGAATGAATCGACGAATGAATGTCTTCTCGATGGGAAAACGATAAAATTTGAAAATTAAAAATCTTTTTGAATTTTAAAATTTTGTATTGTTTTTGAAATTTTCATTTTTAATATAAAATCTCCCTAAGTAGACACATTTGAATTCGAAAATGATTTTTCATCAACTTGGTTAGAAAAAAAATTGCTCACCCTACAAGAATGCACAAAAGTAGTTTTCATTTTAAACAAAATTTCAATCTTGTAGGTTCTCAACGAAAATGATTTGACTGTCAAAGAATCGATGTCGTTCTTGCTCCCCCTGCAAATAATGAACCATTATCACACAAGTTATATCAAGGAAAGATAAACTACAAACATTAAGTTTCTCAGATCATTAGACTCGAGCTAATGCTGAACACGATGACATGTGAAATGGACTGCAGGGAACACTCTTCTTTCTTCAAGTCAGGATGTTGAACTTGTTAGCATACTGAACACAATGTGTTTTTCAACGCATTCTGAATGATCTTCATTGTGTTCCAACAATGTCTGTAACTAATCTGCAAAACAAATTAAGCACACTTTGGTACCCATTTGAGATTGGGTCCAGCTATGTTAGGTTTATGAAAATTTCTATGCATTGGCCTGTGTGCCATTGGGGAATGCCATTTTGAACAACAAATTTATGATTTGTTCTTGAAGTTTTACAAATCTTCTCTTTTGAAAGTCTGATTAAGTGCTTGACTGAGTATACCATAAAAGGATATTTGACATCAGTTTTGAGCACAAAATTTCCATTATGCTTTGCTTTAGAAAAGAATTTGGTATTTAGATGTTTAAACGAATGATATTGCATATCAGCATTAAGTTTCTGAAGATGTCCTGGTAGGTATTGCGTTGGATGAGAATTCATCAGTTATGACATTTTTGATATGGAATTCTGATGATGAAAAACATGCATTTGAATGCACATAATTGATTGAACCACATGGTGAATTAAATATTGAGGTTTATGTGGTTGTCTTCTTTTCAGTCCAGAATGATGATATCTTTACAAACTTGTCACCTAGATTCTTCTTTGAAATCCAAGCTTGATTAGTATTTGGTAAAGAATCATTTGAGCTTACTGAAAATTCAGAATCAATATAACTAGAATAAGATGCATTCTGTTGACTTCTGAATTCAGTTTCTTTTGGCTTTTGAGAAAAAGTAGTTGCTTTAGGAGTAGAAGCATCAATGAAATCGTCATTTGATTTTCTACTTTCAACATCTGCAATAGAAAAATAATAGTCAGTATCGCTACCACAATTTGTTTCTGAATCAAAATTGATATTGTCAGCGGAAGTCTCGGTAGATTCAAAAGCTTTTTCAGCAAGAAGCATTGCGAACTTGAGTTTAGCCAAAAACTGTAGTCTCTCTTTCTCCAATGTTTTCTTCTTTGTGTCCAAAGTCTTCTGAAGCTCAGATAATTTGTTTTTCAGAACTGAGCTAGGAATATGTAGTTTAGAAGAAGCAAGAAGCTGTTGCTCAAGTCCTGTAACTTTTCTTTGCAATTTAGCCTTTTCAATACCTAAACTCGCTATCAACTTATCATCATTCTGCAACATCCTTTGAAAATCTTGATGTTCAATAGAAAATTCAGATATGAGGTCTTTAAACTTGACATTCTCTTCTTTCAGATTATTTGCTCTTTTCTTTACCTGTTCTGTATCTGCTTCCTTCTTCTCAACTTCAACTTTATACTCTTGACATTTCTTTTCCAAAAGTTGAAGTTCCTCTAACACTCTAGACATTTACTCTTTTAACTTGTCATTTTCTTTTGACAAAATCTCTGCTTTCTTTTTCTCCACTTCAGAATGTACTTCAATTTGTGAGATTTTCTCCACAAACTTGCTTCTTTCTTCTTCAAACATTTTCTTTTAACTTTCCAAACTCTTTTCTAGGTCTAATACATTTGTTTCTTTTTGCAACTCAACTTTTTCAACAAGTAGTTGTTGCTCAAGTTGTTTCAACTTACATGCAATTCAGCTTTTTCAACTTGTAATTCACTTGCTCTTTTCTTTTCAAATTCAACTTGTTCTTTTAGTAATGAACTTTCTCCACTTAGAATTTGCATCTGTTTCTCCTTTTTGATTATATCATCTAAATTATGTTCAATCCATAAATCATAAATTTGATTGCTCCGTGTCAATTTGTGAATCTCTTTGTTCAGTGAAGAAATCTTCTCTTTGAGCTGGATATTCTCATTAACCAATCCTTCTACCTTCTTTTTCTCAAAATTTACTTCAACTTGTGGAATCTTCGTTGACATCTTGATATTGATACCTGAAAAATATACGATCGTTTAGGAATGATTTGATTTGATCAAAAATTCAATCAATAATAATGATTTGATCAATTAAGAATGAGTTGGTAATGATCAACAATGATTAAAAGTGTACTAGGAGAATCAATTAAAGTGACTATGAGTTGAGAAAATCCGATTCTAATTCAGTCAAAACTACGACGAGGGTTCGGGGGCAGCGCCCCTGATAGCAGGGTCCAAGGGGTGGCAACCCCTGGCGGGGTCCAAGGGGCAAAGCCCCTGGCTTTGGTCAACCAAATTTTGAGCCATTTAAAATTGCTATGGAGAAAATGATAAGAAAATTGAAAATATGTTCAAATCCGCCCAAATCCGACACTTTCAAATCCGGTAGAAGGCAAATCCGGTACTTTCAAATCCGATAATCACAAATCCGTAGACTACTAAATCCAAGAATTCAAAAATCCGATGATCTTGGAAATCCGATGTGTAAATCCGATAACACTAAAATCCGATAGTTACCAAATCCGGAACTTAAATCCGAATCAAATCCGATACTTACCAAATCTATACCAAATCCGACACTTTTTTATTTTTTTAATTCCGATACTTTTTGACACATTCAAAAAATTCCAATCTCTTTCCTTCTCACACACAAACACCAAAAACACTTTTTGACTTAAAATTTTTGGATCAAACTCCTCCTTTCTTCATCTTCTACTAAGAACATCAAGAACACCATCAATCTTGAATTTTCAAAAATTCCTCAAAAATGATTTTTATGATCAAATTTATGTTTCTCCACCTTTCCTAACACTTTTCTAACACTCCTTTATCACGAATCTCCATCAAACAACACGAATTGATCCAAAATTGATCAAAATCTTCAAGAACACATCAAGAAAAAGATTTCATAATTTCTCCTTGTGTGTTTTGAATTAAGCTTTGAGATTTTACAGATCCAATCATGATGCTATTGCTAAACTTCTTTCAAAAATTCAGCAATCAATTCCCACTAGAACTCGAAATCTCAAATTCCATCCTCAAGAACATCATTAAAAAACCCAGAAATGGATTTTTTGATTCCTCTCAAACGGATTGGATTTTGCACTTGAAAATTTTTCTGTAGGTTCCTGCAATTATACACAACAACATATCCAAAAATTAGATCAATTGAAGATCGTATGAGTTTTCTAGATTTTTTCAAAATTTCTGCCCAAAAAAATCCGAAAATTGCAAAAAAATATTCAAAATTTCTTCAAATTTTTTTGCAATTCTTGATCCAATCTGTTAGACTAAATGTTGTGTTCATTATATGTTTAGCTATTTCTGTCAATAGTCATTGTAGATGGTAGGTTTAGTAAATACCTTATGGGTATTCATTATTCTAAAAACCTGTGTGTGTTCTTAATTTCCTCCCATCAATCAATACTAAGATCATACATCATCATTATGGATTTTCTCCAATATCATTGATCATTATTAATGATTGGGACCAACAAGTGGTATCAGAGCCAAGCTTGATAAAAGTAAGGCTCGTGATTTTGTATTTATCATCAAGATTAGAATTCAAAGATTAAGGTTTGATTGTTCACTATCTTTGATTCTATTCTACTCGAAAACCTTATTTGATTCAAGTACAATCAACATGGAGTAATTTGAAGTTGTTTAGATTGGGATTTTAAAGGTTTCTCGTAACCCGTTCTTGCGATTTTTGCCTTTAAATTCCATTTTAAAACAAGTGGATAATTGAATTGGTTGGTGATTAATTATGATCAGAGATTTGTGAATCCAAAGGGATAAATTTCGAGGCAATTATTCAAAGGTTTCGTCAATATTCAAATTTTATTGAAGAACACTTGAAGAAGTTGAAGAAATATTATTTTGATCGATAATTCTTCTGAAAAACAAATTAAAGGGGTTTGCTAGACAACTTCGAGCTTGTTAGTTACGCGCCTATACACTTCGAGTTTGTTAGTTACAAACAAAATCCCTGAAAATCTGGAAACCATTTTATGTGAACACTTCGAGCTGATGAATTCCGTTTAATTCGAAGTCCAAAGTTTGAATTTTAGAGAACACTCCGAGCTCCGTCCTTTTTTATTAGATTTTCACAATTCGAGCTCCTTGTTTTATTAGCCATACACTTCAATCACATTCTTTAGCCATTCACACTTCGAAGTCCAAATTTTTAATAGCCATTAAATCACATGCACAATTCGAAGTCCACATTTGAAATTTCATTAGCACACTTCGAACTCCTTTTTCATTAGCACAATTCGAACTCTTTTTATTTCACATCCTTCAAACACTTTTTTATTTCACACACTTCGAACTCTTTTTATTTCACACACTTCGAACACTTTGTATTTCACACACTTCGAACACCTTTGTTATTTAGCCATTCCTTCGAACCTTTTTTTTTATTTAGCCATTCCTTCGAGCACCATTTTATTTAGCCATACACTTCGAGCTACTTTTTAATAGACATTCACTTCGAGCTCCTCTTTATTAATCATTCACTTCGAGTTCATTTTTATTAGACATTCACTTCGAATTCGAAGCCAACACTCTTTGAATTCGAAACAGTTTTTGCCATTCACTTCGAGCACCGAATTCTTCGCAATCTTTGTTTAACTTCGAACAAACCTTTAATCAACTCCGAACTCTTTCATATCTCGTTTGATCACTTCGAATTTCAACCTCGAACACAATCACAACCTTACTTCTCAAGTTAACGATCATTTCAAATCAAGTGTGAGTTCATCTCTTAAAACTTTCATCATAAATCATTGTTGTTCATTTTCAATCAAATCAAGTTCCTAAACGATCAATTTTTCAAGTATCAAGATGAGTCTTACTAAGAGAGCACTACAAGAAGGTTTATCAAGATGGTTTGCATGCAAACTTACCATAAAAGAGGGTGAATAAATATCATACAACAAGGTGAATGAAATGTATCTTCTATACGATAACTTGGAAGAGGAAAACACAAAACTTACCCTACAACTTTCTGAATTGACCGAGAAACTTCACATGTCAAAGAGCAAATTTCAAGAGTTTGAGATTGAAGAATGTGCCAAGAGAAGAAATCTTGAGCAACAATTGTTGGATATTCAAAACAAGTCCACTTTAGAAAGAATGAATCAATTTGAGCTTAAAATTCAGAAATTGGAGCAAGACTTACAAAATTGTGTAGAAGAAAAGGTCACCACATCTTCTGATTCTAAAAAAGTTCAAAAGTGTAAGTTTCCAAAGGAAAGGAAATCAAGGTGGTTCATGTAATAGCCCTTGCAGGTGAATCATCAAAAAGTCATATGCATCTAAACTCCAAGTGCTCTAAGGATCATTACTCTAGTTCCAAGTCATACACAAAGCAGTTCATAAACAGGGTCAAGCTTCGGAGAAAGCATTGGAATGAAAGAAAAGATATTTTTGAAGAAATGAAAGAGAAAACTCTTCTTCAAAAGAATTGTGGTTATGTTTCTCATGCTACACCTCATCATGTTGCTTATCCATTTCACGTGTTAGTCAAACAAGATCATTCTCGAATACTAACACGAATGCACGTCTTCCCACCTTGCCAGACCTTAAATATCCATGTGTGGTTCGCTCCGTCAAACATCTCTTAAGACTTTCTAAAGAGAAGATTTTCATAAAACCACATTATTTTTTCGGTGGATGCTTATCATAAGAGGATATATGCTCGTAAGATCAAGGGGGAGCAAAGTAATGAAAAGATCTCAAGTCATTAACGAAGATTAAGAGCTTCATTCTAGGGGGAGTGTATTTTTTCACTTGAAGAATAACCAGGATGCTAAAACTGAAGATTCCCTCAAGAATCATATTATTTTCATGCTCAAGATCAACTGCACCAGCAAAGAAGATATTTTTCGTTTATCATGCTTTATCTGTACAATGAACACAAAGGGGGAGATTGTTAGACTAAATGTTGTGTTCATTATATGTTTAGCAATTTCTGTCATTAGTCGTTGTAGAGGGCAGGTTTAGTAAATATCTTATGGGTATATATACTTGTCTACCTACCCCAAATCAAGTGAGCATTTCATTATTCTAAAAACCTGTGCATGTTCTTAGTTTCCTCCCATCAATCAATACTAAGATCATACATCATCATTATGGATTTGCTCCAATATCATTGATCATTATTAAAGATTGGGATCAACACAATCTTCAATCAAATCACTCCTTAGGCTCTGATACCAATTGATAATCCCTTGATTATTCAAATATCAAGCTAATCTTCAATTGCATGTGTAGAACTATGAGAGAATACTAATTACAGTTAAGACCCTCTAGTTTGTAATTAATACAAACTTCACTCAAAATGTAATCTTCTATTCTATACAATTAATAAACCTAACAAAAGTTCGAATACAACGGAAATAAAAATTGATTATTAAAATAGAATATAAATGAAAATCGTTTTTGAAATTTGTGCTAAACGTTGGAAAACAAACATGAAATTTGAAATATTGATAAATAAAATCTTAGTTGAAACAAAAAACCGAATTTGAAAATCATACTCGAAAACCGTATTCGCAAACAGAAAAAAATTTCATCGATAACATTTGACCTAAATGGGTCGACCCGAAGGTCGACACGAACCTGACACGGAAAAAACTGACATGACCCGAACCTGGCACGAAAATAAATGGGTCGCAATTGGATTGACACGAAACTGACCCGAACCCGAGCAATACGAACCCGAACCGAATTGACAGCCTTAATTATTATCAATATTTTTAGTTTTAGTATTATTTTCATTACTTTTAATTCTATTTAGCTATTGACTCATAGTATTAAGAATCTCGTTTATATAATTATTCTGATATACATTTTTCTTTGTTAGATCTTTGTTAGATCTTCTTTAGTTATTTTTTTATTATTTTCATTACTTTGAATTAATATTTTAGTTTTAGAAGGGTGCATAGCTATTACCTTTTCTTTATAGCATATTCTATATATTATGGAAACTGCTTTAGTTTCTTTTTTAAATTCTAAATTTTTTGTTTTAATTGTTAAGACTAAAGTATCGAGAGTATTTGGATCAAATAATCTTACGAAAAATTTGGATAACAATTAAAACGAGGCATTTAGAACCCCGCGCGTTGCAGCTGGGTTTGAAACTTGATATATGTTTTGCTATTAAAAAAACTAACTCCTGCATTATATAGTAAACATTATTTATATTTTGTATCGTACTTTTAACAATATTCGTAGTGCGCTTATATCGTTTTTTTAATTCAGATATATAGGTTAACTCCTGCGCTTATATCGATTTTTTGAATTCAAATATATACGTTCGTAATTGTATCACGCGCGTTGCGTCAGGAGTTTAAAACATATATGTGACGTGTAGTAAAAGTCTAATTCGACTTATATAAATAAAGTGATTTCATATATTACAACAAAAAACAACTATTGTATCATTTTTTTAGTATTCGTACTTTGTTATATGATTTAACATTATAAATAGATAAAAACTGTTTATTAACCATATTTGATTTTTTTAATTCGCTTTTACCAAAAAATATAGATTGTTATATGTTACTATATATAATAAGGTGCAAAAGGTATTTGTAATAAACTTTAATACTAAAAATTTTAAAAATATATTTATGAATACAGAAAAAGAAAGAAAAAACTTTGAGACTTTTCTAATTTTTTATTGTAAGATTTAGTATTAATCAAATTAATAATGATAACCATAAAAAACAAAGTGCGAAAAAGACTTTGTAAAAGAAAAAGTAAATAAATTGATGGAAACGAAAAACGAGGTTAGAAACAAAATAAAAAAAATAAAAAAAGTAAAAGCATGCAGCTGGAGTCGAACTCGCAACCATCAAGAAAGAAAAAGTCATAAATTGCCAACCCACCAATGCAACATCTTGTGTATAATTGTGGTACTTCTAATATATATACGGATAGATAATAGGTTTGTAGAAAAAAACAAAAAAGTTACTGTTCATAGTTCCTGTCAAAAGTTATATATATATAAGGTCATTTGAAATATTGGTTTCCGCCATAACTAATATTGATTTTTTTTAAAATTAGCATGTCTAGCATATTTTAATATTAAAAGGACCGGAGCATTAATTCCTAATCTAAATAAAGGTTTAACTACTACTTGAACTATTCTGGCATGTAGATATTTATATTTCTTCCTATGTTGGATTATGACATTTTTAGATAATAAATGTAAATTATCATAATCCTTATTGATAGATACCGTTTATTCCGAAGCTTCAATAGAATATCCTATTAAAAGTTTGTTCACGTATTGTCCAATTTGACAAGCTTTGTTCAATACCAAAGATATGAACTTTAAAAGAATTTATTGGTAAATCAGTTTCTTAATTTATAGCCATTAAATTTTAAGATTCAATGGTCCAGATTTAATTTTAGATTATAATCAAAATTGATATATTTATATAAAAGAGGGCATTTATGACTTTTTAACTATTGTTCCTCACTTTCTCTCTCATCTAATTTATTTAAAATTAATTATCTCACAAACCGTTAATCGTTAGACCAAACGAATTATACCGTTGCGATCCTTGTGTTCCCCTCTTTTATTAGAGAGGTCATTTGATATACTTTCGACAAAAAAAAATTTTCTCATTTTGTTAGATTAGAATTAAATTTTATTGAAGTATAATCACATGTGATTCATAGAGGTGTGATCAATATAGTGTTTATAAAATTATAGTTTGGTGTTTGATAATCCGGCGAAGTTCTGTGGTTTAGAAACAAAAAAATAAACAATTGAAAGTGATTCTAAGTTATTAGTTGTTTCATAACACATGTGATTATCTATCTCTTATACATGCACATAATTACAGGTGATTTGATTAAATGTAACATTTTTATGTCACATATCTGACAGAATCAATCACATGTGATTGTGTATTCAATCACAAAAACATAAGATTTGGTATTCAATCACATATGATTGCGTATTTAATCATATGTGATTTTGTACATAATCATACGAGAGTATGTACAGATTTACCGGTGATTGAATACCAAAAAATATGAGATTTGGTATTCAATCATATATGATTGCATATGGGATTGTTCAAACAAGAACCATTCTTATTACGAGAACCAATATAAAAAACATCGAATTCGAAGGAGAACACATCTGGACCATTGATAGAGGAGATAGGGTGTCGCTAGTACACAATATATGCATTCATGGGTAGACAATGCAATTGGATTGAGTGAAATTGAATATGTACATTCATGTATAAACAGTTTTAAGCAAACGTTGATTTTTTAAGCAAACATTCAAAATTAATAAACGTTAAATGATATACAATTTAAGAAGATAAAAAATTTAGTAAAACAACACATGTAATATTGTTATGAATCACATGTGATTATACACTAATAAAATTTAAGTCCAACCTAACAAAATGAAAAAAAAAGTTTGTCAAAAGTATATCAAGTGACCTCTCTAATAAAAGAGGGGAACACGAGGATCGCAACGGTGTAATTGGTTTCGTCTAACGATTACGGGTTTGTGAAATAATTAATTTTAAATAAATTAGAGGAAAGAGAAAGTGTGGACCAATATTCATAAAGTCAGAATTGTCCTTTCTTATATTAATTTTAATTATTATCTAAGATCAAATCTAGACCATTGATTTTGAAATCTAATGGCTAAAAATTATCCATCGAGACTATGGTTTTAATAAGGACTATATTAAACAAAACTCTTCTTCATTAATCTCTTTGTTTGAATTATAATTTTTTAGAAAATAAATTTATCATCTTATCTGTAATCACAAAGTGTAATTTTAGAAGTAGTATCATTTTTAAGAAATTAATTTTTTGTATTGATTTTTAATATATAACGGAAACATCCACAGTTTTTATTGTTATGGTCTGGCTAGGTGACTTATAGTCTCAAACTGCACCTCTTATACTAATCCAACCAACAATAACTAGTGCTATACCCGGCCGTTGGCCGGGTCAGTTTTGCTAATATATATACATGCTATGCATGTGCTAGTTTTGTTAATAAATAGCATGTACTTGTATAAATATGTCGTACATATTTTTTAGATTTAAAAAATGAGTAAAAATATCATTAAGCTTAAAATAAGTTGTCAAGCATGAAAAATTTTAAGTTTACATATCACAGAACGATACATAAAGAATATAAAACCAAGAATTTATTTATCCAAATACATAAAAGTAAACTAATATAACATCCTATATTTTACTTTGGCTCCTCCAACATCCTTGGCTCAAATACGATTTCGGTTAATTCCGTTGCAATCAAAATGTTCACTGAAAAAAATGATAAATACAGTTGTAATGAATTATCTTATGGCATTGCAAATGTATACAATATAAAAAAATCAAGTTCTAACTTGAATTCTGATGAATAAGTTTAACCCGAGATGCAAATATTATTGATTTATCTCTAATTGCAACGGCAAACCTAACTGGACACATATTAAGAGTATCATACACAATCAACTTAATCAGACCACCCATTTTAATAAGTAAAGTATAACTGATACGTTAGAGAATATTATAATAGAATATAACTACCAACCATAGAACAACAAAATTCGTAATTTATAAACATTACAAAACATATAACACGAGTATTAACTTACTTCTCATCTTTCAGAAATAACTCAACCACCACCATAAGGTAGTCGACCTCCTCCAAATAATTTTGCCAACATCTATAAAAATATTATTCATAATAAGACATGCAATATAAAACTATTATGTTATTTATATAAGACTGTTAGTATAATCACCGAACGTATACATACCAATCATCATTTTGCGTATAGTTTTGTCACGCACCTTGGAGAAATCAATGGGTAAATAAGAAATTTGTTATCCGGCTCTGCCTCGAGATTTGTTTTGTTACTAATCACTATCTCCCACTCATTGCGGAGAAAACTATAACATTTATATCTCAGATGTTGGTCAAAAATTGGTTGCACTTGAAAATGGCGCAAAAGAAAAACTTTTCCAACCATATCTCGGCTTTCGTATGAAGGAATCAAGTTACGGTGGATGAGTGCTGTCATTTTGTTTCTCTAATACATTAGAAATGGTAATAAGTATGATAACATAGAAACCTAGATATTTAAATAATTTACCTTCTTATCGAGTAAAAATAAATAAATCATATTTTTTTTCATTCTTCCAAACGAATTTCACGAAAACCTTTCCGAAGTTCCACCATACATACGGTACTCTGAGCTCTGAGAACACTTCTGCCGAGAGACCACCGTCCATTTTCCTATAAATTCATTCCATTTGCAAAATATACGATTGTTTTTTCAATGTGTATTGTAATATTATTACAACTCATTATCATAGCTTTATAATTCATTATTAATGGATTTTACGTATATTAAAGTATTGTTTATAATAAGTAGGTTTTATCTTATACTTCTTGTCATAATGTTACCGGGCTTTAATTATCTCTTACGCTTAAATATAAACTTTTAAATATTTTACAACATGAGGTTACTAAACCATGTCATGTCAATATAATATATTCTTAATAACATTTTGAGTGCATCGAATATTTAACATATACATTAGTTCACTATAAATCTTATCTATTTTTATATAAATTTTAACATAATAAAACAAAATTTTTAATATATTTTTAACCCTTTTATCGAAAAACCAAGAAATTGGTTATTATATCAACTATGATACGTAAAGGGATTGAATATAAAAACCATATAAATTGTTCTGAGAATTATATACCCACTGTTATTGATGGATAACAATTAACAAAAAACTACGAATATACTAATTTTATGAAAATATCATATTATAGTAAAATTTTTACCAAAACGTAGATAAAAATAAGACCGTCGTAAATATATAATTATTTTTTCTCTAAGCAAATGTATCACAAGTTATTTAACATAATTTATAAACAATATATAATTAATTACATTAATATACGATTTTTATAAAACTCGCTCACATTTTTTTATTCATTTAACCCTTTCTCCCCTTTTGTATCACATTTTACCAATCAAAACCCATGATTTGTCCATGTCTATCACATTCTACCAATCAAAACCAATCATTTTTCCATGTTATAATTTTCAGTCAGCATTTACTTGAATAGAATAATAATAATTACATACCCACTGCTATTGATGGATAAAAAATTAAGAATATATTAATTTAAAAAACAATAATTACATACCCGTTGCTCTCGATGCATAAAACAATTAAAATATACTAATTTTTCAAAAAACGTCATATTACAATAAAATTTATATCAAAACGTAGATAAAAATGAGACGGTCTTAAATATATAATTATTTTTTCTCTAAACAAATAATATCACAAGTTATTAAACATTATTTATAAACAACTTATATAAACAACTTATAATTAATTACATTTATATAAATTTTTTATAAAACCCCCTCATATTTACATACAAACCCCTCAAATAATTCATAAAACACCCTCAAAATTTTCATCTAACCCCCTATCAATTAATTTGAAATGTACGGTTTATTCATTTATTCCCACGTTCTACCAATCAAAACCTTTTGATTGTCCATGTCATCATTTCCGGTCATCATTTACGTGGCATTTTTATTGACACATCAGACTTTCTCTCTGCTCTGTCAACAATATATATTAATTAATAACACTGACAAAAATAGATTTTCCAACGATATTATTATGAAATCATTAAAAATAATATGATTCGTTAAAAAAAATCATAGTTGCTTGTAGAATATACTCTTTAAATATACAAATAATAGACTTCATATATCTTATCTTATATAATCAAGAGCACATTGCTCTGATACCAAATGCTCTTGATTATATATATATATATGTATATATACATATATATATACATATATATATACTAGCATCACACCCGCGTAATGCTACGGCGGTAAATTTTTTTTGGTTTATAATATGTCGATTTTAAGAATGTAATGATATGTTATTCGCGGATATCAATGTCACGAAAAAGTTTTATACAACATGTCCGTTTTTTTTTCAAAATTTCTTTTATTTACATTTAACTATTTTATTAATTTTAAAAATAAATTCTAAAAGACAATAAAATAAGAAAAAAGATTTTTATTGATGAAATAAAAAGAAGAGTTAATAAGATTTTAAAAATTATATTGATGTGGGTGGATAATTATGTTACTATGAGAGAATATATTTTGAATAAAAAGTTAAAGTAAATTAGGTGAGAATAAAATAGTTAAAGATTGAGTGGATGAGATTAATTTAGATTAAATGAAGGGTCAAGTGTAACACACGCAACCCTGGGCTAGGAGATTAGCGGGTTGGCGGTACGTGATTGGTTTGCTTTAATTGGTTATGTGTTTATTAAGA
Organism: Dittrichia graveolens; assembly: GCA_038502395.1. Taxonomy (NCBI): domain Eukaryota; kingdom Viridiplantae; phylum Streptophyta; class Magnoliopsida; order Asterales; family Asteraceae; genus Dittrichia; species Dittrichia graveolens. Next base: position 55,754,881 of record JARJIL010000009.1, on the reverse strand, counting down.
ATTAATAAACTTAATTAATTTGAGTATAAATATATATTTATATGTTACTGTGAAGTTAGAAAAGAAAAGGAAAGAAAATACAAATAAGTATGCATGTATGTTGGTATGTATGTATGTATGCATGAGTTAAACAAAAGAATAGGATTTCAAAAATTGGTCTTGCCACCTCCTGCTTAAACTTTACAATTGTATGTGTACGTGTGTAACTACGTATCTGCTCATATTTGTTAAGTGTGCAAGGTGTTAGTGTGTGTATTTTGAGAGAAAACCCAAGAGTGAAGGAAACTTCAAAAGTTCTATACTTTGAAATCCTACACTTTGAAATCCTATACTTTGAAATCCTATACATTGAAATCTTATACTTTGAAATCCTACACTTTGAAATCCTATACTTTGAAATCCTACACTTTGAAATCCTACACTTTGAAATACTACACTTTGAAATCCTACACTTTGAAATCCTACACTTTGAAATCCTACACTTTGAAATCCTAGACTTTGAAATCCTAGACTTTGAAATACTATACTTTGAAATCCGATAGATGAATCCGACACTTAAATCCGGTACTCTAAATCCCGAATTTGAAATCCGACCCCGGTCGCGGCGCGACAGACCCAAATCCGATTAATTGTTTATTTCTTTTATGTTTTGCTTGGTTTGAGTTAGTATGTTTTATTATGTGAAATAGTTGAGTTGTTTTTTATAGATTTGAGATATAAATATATATGAGAAGATATATTTATATATTCGAGACTGATTTGATTGTTGCTGTGTTTTCAGGCAATCAAAAGACTCAGTAAAATTAGATTTCTGAGCCCGTGCTGGTTTTGAGGTGAGTGGGCGTTAATCGCGGATGGTAATGATTTCGGTTAATGTTATTGGTGTAATGCATGATTGTGATTGGATTGGATTGATTGAACTGTTGATTGTGATTATTGATGCTTGATATCTGCTGCATGACTATTTGGTCGATACGCACTCTTAGTATGAATTTGAGTTGCGTTGGGAAGTCAGCTATACGTAGGATTGGGCTGGGCTCGTTCACTGATTGGTTGAACAGTGTTAGCCTTACTGGTGTATATGTTGCATCAGAGGGGGAGTGCCCTGTGCCAATTCAGTGGAGGGATATCGGTAAACCTTTGCTTTGGCCGGCATTGGTTGTAGGTTTTGCGCCGAACCGTCGGTCTTCTCGGAATACGTGATTACATGCTTTGATATTGACTGTGAATGTTTGCTTTTGGTGTTTAGCCTCTACTCACTTAGCTTTGTGCTAATTCCCCTCAGTTGTGGCTTTTGCAGGTTCGTGTTTGTGAGGTTGGCTGAAGGAAAGGAATGACCTGACTCTGATATTATTTTTGAATGAAAGGAGCCTGTAGCTTTTGTAACACACAATGATACTTTTGTTTGTGAACACTGTTTGTATATTTTGTAAATATTGATTTGTATGTAATAAGTTTGTTTATTAAAAAGCTTCCGCAGCGTATTTAAAAAAAATGGCTTGGGTTTTCCGGTGTACAGTTTGGTATCAGAGCGTAGGTTTGGTGATGCATGCACGACTAGAGTGTTGCATTCCCAAATCTTGGCTCGTGACGGGTCAAGCTTTCCTTCGGGCGAATTAGAGTGAGTTAGAGTTGTTTGTAGTATTTAATATTTTAAGTACTAACGGTTTATGCTAATAAGACTGTGAGGTGATGTGATTGTACAGAGATGGCATACAAAGATACCCATACTGACACTCCTGTGACCCAAGAAGTAGCTGGAACTTCAACAGTGAATGTGATGGATATGACATATCAAACTGGTACATTGAGATATGAACCGACGGATGAGCAAAGTAAGTGTATTGATAAATTGAAAGATGAAATACAAGAACTTCGAGATACTGTGCACCGAATGGAACGAGAGACGATAACCCAAAATGTACAAAACACAGACTTATCCATATGCTATTACACAGGCTACAACATTTCTAGTTCCGGTTCAATATTACCCTACGGCACAAGTAACACAACAACCCTACTTATATTCAGTCCCATTTTAGGGAGCTATGCTCCCGGATTACTCAAGCGTTACTAGGAGGGATAGTACTTCTTCTCGAGCTTTTAGCTTAGCTGAATTGGAAAGGAGAAATGTGGAATCCAAAAGCAACATGACCCGAGAGCAAGTTTCTGAACCTGGATCCAGGATTGAACAATACTATTTACAAAGGCAAAAAGAGCAAGGTGGTCACGGACAAGGGAACTTTAATCGTGAACCCATGCTTAGTGGAATTAATCAACAAGCACCACGATGTGGAAAATGTAAGTCACACCACACAGGATCTTGTACTTACCAAACTATGCGATGTCTTACCTGCGGACAGTATGGTCATGAGATGAAAGATTGTTATTTCTCCCAAAAGGTATGTTGGATTTGTTTTGGAAAAGATCATACGGCAAGGGATTGTAGAATTAAAAGAGAACTCGAATCTGGACCAAGTATTGGGGAACCCTCATCGGCAGTTGGTCAGAAGCAAGAAACTCAACATACTAGGCCTACATCAGAAAGATTTGACCGAAGTTCCCAGTGGTGTTGCCGATGTAGGTCTGTTCATATGGGGATTTGCACACTCCAGACTTTGCGTTGTGTGCGATGCGGATTGTTTAGTCATGACTTAAATGATTGTACTTTTCCTCTGAGTGTTTGTTGGAATTTCCAAAGAGAGGGTCATATTGTGAGAGACTGTGACAAAGAAAAAGGAGTTCGGACAAGGCCAGGAGTTGAGCCAGTTGGGGGGTCTTCGTCAACAAGTGGACAGAAGAGGAAGGACCCTACTACGTCTGAGAGTAGGGCATTCGGCATAACGAGAGATGATGTTACCCGACCAAGAATGATATAACGGGTACGTTTTGAAAACATTTATGTTTATACGTATGTTTATTAACTTCAGAGTTAATTATGAGTGTATGATGCCTATGTGTGTTAAGTGTGTTCGATTGTTTCTGAAGAGTATGATTCTTTAGAAAGTAGAGATGTTTGAATGTGAAAATGTCTGATGCATATGGTAGTAAGTAATGTGACAATAAACGATGAGATATATGATATAATGTGTTGCAAGAGATGTCTTGCCTTTTGAGATTATATATGTGTATATGTATATTTGTGTTCGTATAAAGAAGAAGGTAAGAGAAAGAGTTAATGAAGTTTAGAAGGCTTTGTGACGATCGAGAGATGTTGTTGATAAATGAATAACGGAGATTACGAGTTATTGACAAAGCTAATGATTGAAGATAATCTGTGATATCAATTATTGAACTTGGGAAGATTGATGATTTATTGAGATATTGAATTAGTTGGATTGATATAAATGATACTATGCTATGAAACTGGAAGAATGGCTTACATCTTGTGACAATTGAAGATTTTTAAAGGAATGATCTAATCCGTACTTTTGAAGCTGCAGTAGATGCGTTGTGTTAATAATATGGAGATATTGATTATAAAGAAAGATAAGTGAAATTGATTTGATTATTAAAAGTAGTAGCAGATGTTTATATATGAGTAAACTTGATACATGTCAGATATGATAGTTAGAACGAATCAAAGATTATGGTGGAACGATCTGATATTACATTGGAAAGACAGATTGCTGACAAATATATGAAAACAAGAGGGGATTTATGACGATAACTTTGAGAATTATGTGATTTGAAGAGTACTTGATTTGATGGAAATTGAAGTTACTCTTATTAGAAATTGATAACAGAGATGATTGAGATTATCAAGTAAAAGAAAGAAGTGGATTGCTACAGATTGAACAAGCCAGAAATGTATATAATTTGAATAAGAGATATTATGGGTGCCTTATTACAAGGAGTGTTACATGAGAAAGAACTAGTTATAATGAGGATTGATACTTATGAACTGAAGATATATGTAATGTGAAGAATGACAGATTGAATTCATGAGATAATAGAGAAAAGAGAAGAAGAATGTAATGGCCTGAACATTGGGAATGAAGACTTGTGGAATGAAGATTTATGGAATTTGTTCATATACTTGCCTTTGCTAGGAAATGCCCTTGCTTGGAATTAGGAGATTTAATTTGATAAAACTTATGAAACTAAATTGCCAGTGCACTTGGGAGGGCTAAAAAGTATAATTCCATACAGAGTATTTAACGGATATCCTACTAAAAGAAGTGAACATGAAATAATTCGTGGAAACATGACATGATCAGGTTTGAGTCAAGACAGAGTATTAGAGAATTATGAACAGTTATAGTGACCACAGATATCAGAATAGTAATGAAGATAAGTTATGATGGAATATGTATGAGAGGTATGATATGCAATGAAGTCCGGGTATATTACGAGGGATTATGATTGATCAATAAAAGTAGTTGTATTCTACCACTATGAGATGAAAATAGTAAGTGGAATTGTATCTTGATGGAATAAATTGAATATGTACTTGAAGGATTTAATTAAACTTTGGAACGATTTATAACCAGCATAAAGAGGTGAGATGAATAGTGCGACTGAATCCTTATTGGATAATGAAGCAGTAGGAGTTGTGCAGATATATGGGAATGAACTTGTGTTTGAGTTGAATTTTGATGATTCGAGGAATACATGATTAAATCAATTAGACAAACGTGATGTGATTTATATTGGATGAATGTTAAAATAGCAGTGGTAAGTTGATTTATGAGTTAGAAAAGACTCAACAATCAGAGATCAATATGAAGAGTGCTCGTTTTCTGGCTACATGCGAGACGACTTCTTTGAGTAAGTTAGCTCAACTCAGTGTTAATGAGATTGTTGAAAGGTATGATAGACCGTTATCGATAGTTTCTGACAGAGACTTCAGGTTTGTTTCGAACTTCTGGAAGAGTTTACAGAGAGAATTGAGAACGAGAATTAGTCTGAGTACTGTTTATCATCCCCAGATTGACGGTCAGACTGAACGAACTATATAGATATTCGAAGATATGTTGCGTGCTTGTGTAATTGAGTATGGTGGATCTTGGGATTCGCACCTGCTGTTGATAGAGTTGTGTATAATAATTTTTACCACTCTAGTATTGGAATGCCTCTGTATGAGATTTTATACGACCGTCGTTACCGTACTTCAATGTGTTGGTTAGAAAGTGGTAAGGAACAGTTTGGAGAGTTTGAGATTGTTCAGTTTACTGCTGACAAAGTTGCTATAGCTAGAGAAAAGTTGAAAACGGTCAGAGATAGACAGAAAATGTATGCGGATCCGCGGTGTCGTTCAGTATCGTTTGATGTGGGGGAGTTAGTGTATTTGAAGGTCTCTCCGTGGAAGGGCGTGATTCGATTTGGCAAACCCGGGAAGCTAGCTCCCCGTTACATTGGTCCTTTCAGAATTCGCCAAATTGTAAATGACCAGACAGTTACATTGAATCTCCCAGCAGAGCTTGCAGGTATTCACGATACATTCAATGTCTGCTATTTGAGAAAATGTAAAATTGAAGATGAGAGTCAAATTCTCCCAGTACACGAACTGAAAGTGGATTCAAAGAAGAGATTGATTGAGGAACCCGTCGAACTGTTAGATCGTAAAGTGACCAAGCTCCGAAAGAAACAGATACTGATGGTATTGGTCAAGTGGAAACACAATTTAGGTTCTGGTTTAACTTGGGAGACTGAGGCAGAAATGAAGAATAGATACCCTCATCTGTTTGAGCAAGTCCGAGGACGGAATCCTCTTAAGGAGGGGAGATTTGTAACACCCGCAACCCTGGGCTAGGAGATTAGCGGGTTGGCGGTACGTGATTGGTTTGCTTTAATTGGTTATGTGTTTGTTAAGAATTAATAAACTTAATTAATTTGAGTATAAATATATATTTATATGTTACTGGTGAAGTTCGAAAAGAAAAGGAAAGAAAATACAAATAAGTATGCATGTATGTTGGTATGTATGTATGTATGTATGTATGCATGCATGAGTTAAACAAAAGAATAGGATTTCAAAAATTGGTCTTGCCACCTCCTGCTTAAAATTTACAAATATATGTGTACGTGTGTAGCTAAGTATCTGCTCATATTTGTTAAGTGTGCAAGGTGTTAGTGTGTGTATTTTGAGTGAAAAACCAAGAGTGAAGGAAACTTCAAAAGTTCTATACTTTGAAATCCTACACTTTGAAATCCTACACTTTGAAATCCTATACTTTGAAATCCTATACTTTGAAATCCTACACTTTGAAATCCTATACTTTGAAATCCTATACTTTGATATCCTACACTTTGAAATCCTACACTTTGAAATCCTATACTTTGAAATCCTACACTTTGAAATCCTAGACATTGAAATCCTAGACTTTGAAATCCTAGACTTTGAAATTCTATACTTTGAAATCCTATACTTTGAAATCCTATAGTTTGAAATCCTACACTTTGAAATCCTATACTTTGAAATCCTACACTTTGAAATCCTACACTTTGAAATCCTCTACTTTGAAATCCTACACTTTGAAATCCTATACATTGAAATCCTAGACTTTGAAATCCTAGACTTTGAAATCCTAGACTTTGAAATTCTATACTTTGAAATACTATACTTTGAAATCCGATAGATGAATCCGACACTTAAATCCGGTACTCTGAATCCGGAATTTGAAATCCGACCCTGGTCGCGGCGTGACAGACCCAAATCCGATTAATTGTTTATTTCTTTTATGTTTTGCTTGGTTTGAGTTAGTATGTTTTATTATGTGAAATAGTTGATTTGTTTTTTTATAGATTTGAGATATAAATATATATGAGAAGATATATTTATATATTCGAGACTGATTTAATTGTTGCTATGTTTTCAGGCAATCAAAAGACTCAGTAAAATTAGATTTCTGAGCCCGTGCTGGTTTTGAGGTGAGTGGGCGTTAATCGCGGATGGTAAAGATTTTGGTTAATGTTATTGGTGTAATGCATGATTGTGATTGTGATTGGATTGATTGAACTGTTGATTATGATTATTGATGCTTGATATCTGCTGCATGACTATTTGGTCGATACGCACTCTTAGTATGAATTTGAGTTGCGTTGGGAAGTCAGCTATACGTAGGATTGGGCTGGGTTCGTTCACTGATTGGTTGAACAGTGTTAGCCTTACTGGTGCATATGTTGCATCAGAGGGGGAGTGCCCTGTGCCAATTTAGTGGAGGGCTATCAGTAAACCTTTGATTTGGTCGGCATTGGTTGTAGGTTTTGCGCCGAACCGCCGGTCTTCTTGGAATACGTGATTACATGCTTTGATATTGACTGTGAATGTTTGCATTTGGTGTTTAGCCTCTACTCACTTAGCTTTGTGCTAATTCCCCGCAGTTGTTGCTTTTGCAGGTTCGTGTTTGTGAGGTTGGCTGAAGAAAAGGAATGATCTGACTCTCATATTATTTTTGAATGAAACGAGCCTGTAGCTTTTGTAACACACAGTGATACTTTTGTTTGTGAACACTGTTTGTATATTTTGTAAATATTGGTTTGTATGTAATAAGTTTGTTTATTAAAAAGCTTCCGCAGCGTATTTAAAAAAATGGCTTGGGTTTTCCGGTGTTACATCAAGATTTTATATTGATTGAATTTTAAGAAGTCTTAAAATTTAAGAGGAGAGAGAATATTAAATGGTTTATATAGTAGTATAGATATATATATCGGGGAGGGTTCAATGGAGAAACTACGAAAACCAATATTGGTCATTCAAGTGGTAAGTGAAATTTATGGATGAAGAGCGTGGGGGGATTGAGTGTGGTGTGCATTTAATGAATTAATGAGTAGGTAATCCAATTGAAGAAGGGGGAATTGAACGGCTTAAATTGGTTCTTCAGTTCTCGTATGAAAAACAGTTCTCGTTTAAACTTTTCCTTATATATAAGTAATGATTCAAACGAGAACTACGAGACTCATTATCGGCCAATCATTTATTTGTTGTCATTTATATTTATTTATAATGGAGAATGGTATGTTTGTCAAAATAAAAAATTGTCCCCTTTCCATCCATCATCACTCACCTATGAATGCGGGTAGCCTTATGCTTTAACCTTATTTGGTTTCTAGTTAATTAAAGTTTCGGACATCGTAAATTTTGGTTATATCTAAATTAAAAACTTATGAAATACAAAATACCCAAATATTAGACCGTTTACAGAAATCTTGGATCAAAAGCAAAAAAATAATGTTATCTCCAAGATTATTATGATTTTCAATTTAAAAGTCCATAATTGCTTAATTTTTCTAATGTTCTCTTGTATTTTACACATAAACAGTTGGTTCTGTCATATTTTTCGAATCGAAATACATACATACATAAAAAGAGCAGTTCAAAAGAAAACTATATTTTTCGCAAAGATACTCTTCTAGGACATCACAAAAAGTCCGCATTTTCCACCTCATCAATGCAAATTTGCTGTCGGAAAAATGGAAATAAAAAAAAATGCTAATTTTTGGTGACGACAACATACGACTATGTCATCAATAAAGGTCAAAAGCTATAGCAAATTTCCAAAAGGGTCAAAGTCAAAAAGTGCCTAGTTTTGTCATTTAACGGCCTTAAGCAATGACATGGTCTGTCGTAGCATAAAGTTGTATGTTCGTCGCAAAAAGTTGTTTGTGTCATTTGGTCTTTTTTCTAGTGTTTTTATCGATCATTATGCCTTCTTAATTTAGAAAAACTTCGTTTATATGATTATAGTCACTTTGTCCAGATATTCTATAAAGGTTAGCTTTTTTTCCTTCTTTAATACTTATATCATTTCATAATCTTATTGAGCATTCAACTGAAAAAAGAAAACTTCGATGATAAAAATATTATTCTTTTAAATTTTAGAATTAAACTTTAAAATTAAAGTTTATGAGTAATAATTATTATAAAAAAATAAAGTATTCTATTTCTTTCATTAAAAAACATAACAATTAACATCCACTTGAAATAAAATAGATAAATATTCAAACATTTAAAATTGGATATACGGTGAAATTTCATTTTAAAGAAGGGAAAATTGCTGAGAAAGGTAACCTAAATATTGAAAATTGTCAATAAAATTAACGTTCAATTTTTTGGCCGAGAAAGGATTATAAATTTTAAGTTATAACAAAAAAAGGGTATAATGACCTCTTAGACCTAACAAAAAAGAATTATAAATTTTAATTTGTAACAAAAAAAAAGTATAAATTTCACGCATTATACCATTTTTTGTTACAAATTGAAATTTATAATCCTTTCTCGCCCAAAAATGTTGGACACCCTTTATTGACAAATTTTGATATTTAGGTTACCTTTCTCGGCAATTTACCCTTTAAAGAATTGTTAGTGTATATATATATATATGTGTGTGTGTGTGTTGTTGATCTAATATAACTTTAACATTATTAATTTTTACAATCAAATAATGATTTTTATAAAAAAAAAACTTTTACAAAAGTATTCTAATTTATTATCCAAAGACATATAAAATAAACTTTAAAAGACACATGTATGAAGTTATTTATTAAATAAAAAGATGTGTAAATTACACAAAAATACAATGAGCTTTGTTATAGTTACTATTGTATACGACGAATCTTTTATTTTTAAAAATAATACAATCAACTTTCATAATCCTCTCATTGTATGCAAATAGTTATATATAATAAGAATTATAACAAAGTTCATTCTATACAATGGTAACTAAAAACTAGACACCGAAAAAAGTTATTTGCATACAATGAAAGAAAAATGAAGGTTGATTATATTGTTTTTAAGAAAAAAAAGTCGGTTATTTACAATAGTAACTAAGCAAGGTTTATTCTATTTTTACGCAATTTGCCTAAAATGTAATACAAAGATTCGCTTCTATAACCAGAAATATTTGATAAGACTATTTTACAAAGCCAAAAAAATATAGAGGAATAAATATTTTTAATTACCAATTATATAGTTTGAAAAGTGCACAAACTAATTCTTATAAAAAAACAAAACAAGAGTATAATTCTAACACTAATGTTAATATCAAGATTAGATTGAGTTAATAAGACTACCTATAAAACAAAAAAGTTAGAAGGTATTACCAATTCTTATAAAAGAACAAAATAACTATACATTTTTAAAACTATTATTAACATAGAACTAAAATGATTTCAACAAAAAAACAAAATCTCTCTTGTTTCACATGAACAAAGTAATAAATATAAGATTCCAACTAAGAACATATAAAACAAATCAACAAAGAAGATTTCAAACTACGGAGGTAGGGAAGGGAGACAGAGGTGGAGATGGAGAAGGGTGACGACGAAGACGGGAAAAGGGTCACCATGGAGACGGGGAAGGTTATGGCGGTGCCCAATTTGGGTAGTGATGGAGAGGGTGTATGAAGAGAGGCGATAACAAAGGCAAAAATTGTGAAGGGCAATGATTACGACGGTGGTAGAGGCCGACGATGGTGATGCCATTGACGGTTACGGCGGTGGCCAATTAGGGCAGCTAGGCGAGAGTGAAGTGTTGGTTGATGTGGTGAAGGTGACTATGAATTGTTGGTTAGATAAGTTCTAATTTTGATATCCCACATATAAGGATTTAGAAATATCATCCCTCCCCTAAGGATTTTGAAATCCTAGATCTATAAGATTTAAAATCCAAATCCTTTCCTTATTATTTTCTACCAAGCGTGGGATTTCAAGACATTTGAAATACAAATCCTGTAAAATCCCTTAAAATCTCACGAACAAAATATGTCCTAAAAGTTCGGGTTTATAAATCATCAAATAAATTTTCCTCCTACAGTTTATCTCTACAAGTTATAATTACAAGAAAAAACACTTTTTGTATGGATAAAAGTTGTCACAAAAAGAATAAAAGTTGCCGCAAAAGGTCTATTTCGTTGACTTTTGGTTGCCAAGATCCGCAAGGACATTGTTGTTGCAAAAAGTCGGCATTTTTCACCGCATCAATGCTAATTTATCGTCAGAAAAATTGAAATAAAAAATATGCTAATCTTTGTTAACGACAACATACGACTATGTCGCCAATGAAGGTCCAAAGTAATAGCAAATTTCCAAGAGGGTCAAAGTCAAAAAGTGTCTAGTTTTGTAATGTAGTGACCTTCGGCAATGACATGGCTTGTCGTAGCATAAAGTTGTATGTTGTCGCAGAAAGTTGTTTGTGTCCTTTGGTCTTTTTTCTAGTGTGTTCATCGATCAATATGCCTTCTTGGTTTAGAAGAATATCGTTTATGATCATGCTTCCTTTGTCTACATATTCTATAAAGGTTAGTGTAATGTCCAAATTTTTTTTAATGTGTGTGTATGTATGTATGTATATATATATATGTGTGTGTGTATGAAGCGATTCAAACGAAAACTGTTTTACATATGAGAATTACGAGAACTATTCTCAGCCAATCATTTTATTTGTTGTCGTTTATATTTATTGATAATAAAAAAAAGTATCTTTGTCAAAATAAAAAATTGACCCCTTTCCATCCATCACTCACCAATGGATGAGGGTAGCTTATGCTTTAACTTTACTTGATTTCTAGTTTATTAAATTTCTAACAAAATACCCAAATATTGGATCGTTAAAGAAAATCTTGAATCAAAAGCAAATAATAATGTTATGTTCAAGACTATTATGATTTTCAATTTACTAAAAGTCCATAATTGCTTAATTTTTCGACGGTTTAGTTCATCAAAATGTATTCAAGTTGTCATGTTTTGCTATTGTATGTATTGAACTTAAAAAACTTCTATTGTGTGTATGGAACTTTTAATTTATCGCTATTATGTGTATTAAACTTTCTATTATATGTACTAAACTTATAACTTTTTTACTTTTTTATGTAACCAAAATACATACAATAACAACAAATTAAAAGTTTAATATACACAATAGAAACTATTAAAGTTCGAATCACACAATAACAAAACGTGACAACTTTGATATATTTTAGTGAACTAAACCCATTTTTCTAATGTTCTCTTGTGTTTTACATATGCACTGTTGGTTGCTGTCATATTTTTCAAATCGAAATGCATACATACATATACATATACATATAGAGAGTGGTTCAATCGAGAACTATTTTTTTTCGCAAAAATACTCTTCTACAAGGATGTCGCAAAAAGTCGGCATTTTCCACCACATCAATGCTAATTTGTCGTCGGAAAAATTGAAATAAAAAATATGCTAATCTTTGGCGACGACAACATACGACTATGTCGTCAGTGAAGGTCAAAAGCTATAGCAAATTTCCAAAAAGGTCAAAGTCAAAAAAATGCCTAGTTTTGTCATTTAACAGCCTTAAGCAATGACATGGTCTGTCGTAGCATAAAGTTGTATGTTGGTTGCAAAAAGTTAAATCTGTCCGTTGGTCTTTTATCTAATGTCTTTATGGATCATTATGCCTTCTTAGTGTAGAAGAATATTGTTTATATGATTATGGTCATTTAGGACTGGTCCAATGATTTTGGATGCCCCGTGCAAAGTGGGATAAAAATGCCCCTATTTGTAAATTTCACGACATATAAAAAAGATATAACATAAATATGTAAAACTTTAAAGAAAGTAACATGTTTTGTACTTGAAAAAGTACATACCATTACATAAATACTTGCAAACTACCTAAACCGATGCCTACGCGCATTTTTTGAAGCAAATTCATCAATAATTTTATCATAATTAATATTTGCTAGAAATCGGTTTTCAATACTCAAAATAGCTAAATCGTTTAATCTTTCTTGAGTCATGGTACTCCGGAGATACGATTTCAAGAGTTTAAGCTTTGAAAAACTTCTTTTAGCTGATGCACTGTAACCGGCACGGTCAACATTATTTTATACGCGAGTAAAACGTTGGGAAACATGTCCATCTTTTTTGCAAACTCCATGATCCGAATGGATGTTCAAGGGTCACTTCAGATGCTTTATCCGGCAACATATCCTGCAAAATTTGTAACTCCATAAACAAGTAATTTCCATCAATATCACATTCATCACCATTTGTTAAAGCTAATTCAAGATTTAAACAACACTTTTTTAATTCATCATCAAATAAAGAAACTAACTTTGATCCATCAAACATAAATCCAAAAATAGATTCAAAATAATTCATTTGTTCAAATCTAGTTTTCAATTGAGAAAGAGTCATATCCACTAGCAAAACAAAATAATTGGTTCTAAAAGCTTCTTGAGAAGATTGTTGTTCTCTTTCGGTATTTGAAATTTCATCAAATTGTTTTTTTCTATAAGAAACACGTTTTTTCTACACGAAGGGCTAATTGTAGCTACATGTTGTGTAATGTTTGGTGCAGTGTGGGAAACGTAATCATGAGTATGGAGAAGTATTATTCCAAGTTCTTAGTGTGGGTTTTGTGTGTTTGTAGGTGTGTAGTAGAAAGCTCGTTGTAACTTGAAGGGCTAAAGTGGAGCTTGATGTTTGGTTCACGGGCTGAAGTGAAACTTTGGTGAAAGGGTTGTGATTTAAGCTGTGTGTTTTCCTTTTTCAGGTCTTCGGTTGTTTAAATCAGTTTTATTCTTCTTCAATATATATACATTTTCAGTTGTAAGTTTGAGTTTTCAAGTATCAATTGTCTCTCGGTTAATCAAGTTTTGGTTTATGTTCTTGGATCATATTTTCGAACATGCTATCAGAACCAGTTGTGTGAAATCTGTTCATCTATTAATTGGAGATTTTGTGTGGCTGCCGGGATCGTTCTAGGGTTCCAAACGTTCGAAGTTGTTTCTCAAGATAGTTCAAATAATCTGTCGATTGGAAATTTGGTGTGATAGTATTCTTCTCTGATCATTCCAGGGCTCCAAATAATTTGTTGACTTCTCCAAAAATCCAATTGTTCAAAAAGATTAAATGGAAGATTAGTTCTCAAGATCAACATCAAAATTTCGTAGATTTTGTCTCAGACTGGTTGTGGGCTTGTCATTCGTCTCTATTTCTGTCTTTGCAATCCAACTTCAATTGTTGGTATCTTGAAGATGCCCTAGGAGTCTAATCTTCGAAGTATAGCACTGTAAGTTGGTCTGACCTACCTTGTTCAGTAGCAAGTACCTTTCCCAGCGAGCTTGTGTGTTGGACAGAGGTTAATTGCACGTTGCATGAAACACTTAGCCTATAGGCAAGGATCTTTTGTGTTTTAAGTGTTTTGTGCTTTACATGGTTCTGATGACACAATTCTTATGATATAGATGTTGTATGTTGGTTTATTGATAGTATTTATATTTGTTACTGTGTTTTTGGTGGTTGTCTGAAAAGAAACATATAGTTCTGAAGGTTCAGTCCAACTGAACATGAAGTAGAAAATGTGTTTGGAACTCAAATTAGTAAATTGGATTTTAGAAATCCTCTATATCTTCATGCTAGTGACACTATTAACACACCACTAGTTAGTTTAAATTGAAAGGCATCAAAAATTACAAAGTGTAGGCTTGTTAGTCCCATGTTTAGAATAGTTAGATTTGATGAGACAAACTATAGGTATGTATAGATGATAGGTTAAATGTTAAGAATTATGTAAGTCTGTTATAGACTGACTAGTCAACGTATAAACAGATATAGAGTTTTCTATGTAAGTACTAGACAACTCAGTGACTTCTAAGCTGAGATAGGTTTCAAGAATGAAGACTTGAAGATTTGAAGATCCAAGAACTCAGTTTGATAACATCAAGACTGAGTGAGTCAGCTCAGCGTCAGAAGTCAGTTCAAGAATTTAAATAAGTTTTAAATTCTGTTATAAACTCTCGATATCTATGACATTTAAATTAGGATATCTGAACCTAATTTAAACTATCTATTAGTTAGATATAGATCTCAAACGAAATTAACTAGATATGTTCTAATTAAGGAGTTTGTTACGGTTTTAAAGAAAAGATAAGTTCTATCTTTAAAATGCGATCTGTTCGTAGATATATCAAGTATAAGTATAAACCTTCTTATGGGTTTCAATACACAGAGAACAAGAGAGAGTTCTGCATAAGTTGCAAACGTACGTGTGTTCGTCATACTTGATACGTGTGTGTTGCGATAACTTTGTGAGTTCAAAGTTCGAGAGAGTTTTCAAGAGTTCTTGTTAATCAGTTTTAACAAGAAGTTTGATCATCAATTAGTTTGTGATACAATAGTGTTTAGAGAGAGTTGAGTTTATAATCAGTGTAACATCAAATCATCCTGTTGATTTGATTAGCAAGTGATATTGTAATATCTTGATTGATTATTGAATATATTCTTATTGAATTGTTTTAAGTGTATTCAACCCCCCCTACTAACAAGCAATCAAATCATATTCCAATAATGGCGGCGAAAGGGTGTCCTATTTTTTATGGCAATGACTATCCTATGTGGAAGTTCGGAGCCATGCTGTATCTGAAGTCTGTGGATCACATGATGAGTACCGTGATTCAAGATGACCCAATCATACCTATGATTCATATTACTACCAGTGACAAAACTGTTCCCTCTGGAGAAACTCCCAAGCCTGAAGCATCTTGGACTGAGGAAGATCGCAAACTGTTCAATCTGGATGATAAGGCACAAAACATCATAGCAAATGCTTTAACAAATCCTCTTCTGCATACTGTGGCTGGGTGACAAACTTCAAAAGAGATGTGGGATACTCTCAGTGTCACTTATGAAGGCATTGACATGGTCAAGCAACATAAGAAGACAAATCTGAGTCGTTCTTATGAGACTTTCTTTGCTAAAAAGAATGAAACTCTAGCTGATCTGTTTACCAGATTTTAGTGCTTGATTAATGATCTGCTCTTGGTAGGTGACAAGAAAGATGAAAATGAGTTGGTACTCAAGTTCTTGGATGTGTTACAAGAATAATTCAATGAGATTACCATTGCTCTTCATGCTGGAGGAACCTTAAGAAAATATGATCTCAGATCTATCTATGGTTTTCTTCTAAATCATCAACAGATCATGAAACAGAAGAAAGTGGCCCAGCAACAACTAAAAGAATCTATCAATAGTGCTGGATCTGCATTGATTGCAGAAAAGAAGAAGGGATCTAGAAAGTCTCAAGCTGAGACTGACTCTGAATTTGAATCTCAGGAGGTAAGTCCTAACTCAGAGATGAAGAGATGGATGCTCTTACTGAACAAATGTCAATGTTAGCAAGAAATTTTAGAAAGTTTAGAAGAGGAAGGGGTCAATCTGACAAAAGCGAAAGTGGTAAGTCTACTTTTGATCCTAAGAAAGCTAAGTGCTACAACTGTTAGAAGATAGGACACATAGCTGCTGAGTGCAGAGCTAAGAAAGGAGAATCAACTTCAGTGCCTGACAAGAATGCATACAGAGCTGATAAATATAAAAATAAATATTAGAAACTCAAAGCCAAGCAAGATGAAAACACCAAACGTCTTCTTGCCAAGACCTGGGATACTGAATCATCTACTTCAGATGATGATGAGCCAAATAGGTGTTTGATGGTCATTGAGGATGAAGAGGAACAGGTTGATTATGAATTAGAAGAAAGTTCCTTTGATGAGGATCTAGCAGAAGCGGCTAAGCTGAGTAAGCAAACCAACAACTGGGATCATGCCTCAATGTATAAGGTAAACAACTTCAGCTCTTACACTGATGAACAAAAATGTTTAATGTTCAACTATTTGTTGAATGACTTCAAAACCTCTCTTATAGTTCAATCTAATTTGAAAACTGAAATTTCAAAATTAAAAGATGAACTTAAACACTCTGAAACTCTCATAAATGTTGGTAAAAAGACTCAAAATGATTATGAGTGCCACCTTCACATAAACAAACTTCTAAGTGAAGAATTACAAGAATCAAAAGAGCAAGCTAATAATCTAAGAAAGATCTGTGAATCTTGGTGTAAGTCATCAAGAAAAGCAGAAAAATGTATCAACCAGCGATACCAAATCAAGTAAAAGCAGTGCTAGGGGGAGATTATAGTGCTGCTGCTGACAAAATCAACAAAGAACAAGTCAGTCTTGAAGATAAAAATGTGGAATCTGATGATATACTTCCAAAGACATTTTTAAGAAACAAGGATGGAAAGCAGGTCAAAACCAATAAGTTTGTGAGACCAACCAAAAGCCCTTAGGTTATTCATACAAACCATCAAGCTGAGTGTTCTAGATCTAATAGAAACTGTAAGTCAGTTTTCAAAAGATTGGATTACAATCCTGTGAGAACAACTGTCTTTGACAGAATAACTCACATAAACTCAAAAAGACATAACTCTCAAGTCAAATATGAAAGGATGTCTAAGAACAAGAAGTTTTCTGTAAGTCAGACTTCACCAAATAAGGGTAACCATAAAGCTGACAAAGGTAAGTCCAAAGAAAATCAAGTAGACAAATTGTCTAAACAGATTGAAAGGTTATCCACATCTTATGATCCTAAAACAGAATCCAAATTTAATGTTGGTAAACTCAAAGAGATCACCCAAACACCTACCTTTAGAAGAAAATGCTATATGTATGGTGACAGAGGTCATGAAGCCAACGACTGTGTAAGTACCAATCTAAGGCCTGAAAAAATAAAGGATGATCAGTCTAAAACAGACTCAGAATTTGTTCAAGCTGATCAGTCAGCCTCTAAAGGATTAGCTAAGTGCTCATCCTTAGAACCCACCAAACAGTGGGTTCCTAAAAGAAACTAATATGTTTAGTTGATCATGTGCAGGGCTCCTACAAGTGGTACTTAGACAGTGGATGCTCAAGGCACATGACAGGAAGCAAAGGGATTCTAAGTAAATTCCAAAAGAATGAAGGACCCAAGGTGACATTTGGGGATATTTCTCAAGGAAGGACTAAAGGTTATGGAAAGATAACTGCTGGAATAGTCACTTTAAAAAAGGTAGCATATGTTGAAGGGCTTAAACACAATCTGATAAGTATCAGCCAATTGTGTGATGATGATTATGAAGTCACCTTCAGAAAGCATGCATGAACAATTTATAATAAGAAACCTGTCTGTATTTTGACTCAACTCCCAAGCTGAGTTGGTTGTGGCACAAAAGACTGTCACACCTGAATTTCAATTATATTAACAAACTGTCTAGCAAAGAGTTAGTCTCTGGTTTGCCAAAGATCACATTTTCCAAAGACAAACTTTGCTCAGCTTGTGAAATGGGAAAACATCATAAGGGATCCTTCAAGTCCAAACAGAATTTTTCAATTACAAAACCATTACATATGTTGCATTTGGATCTATTTGGACCTATAAGCACCCCAAGCCTAAGTGGTAAAAAGTATACTCTAGTAATTGTTGATGAGTTCACAAGATTCACCTGGGTGGTCTTCTTAAAAGCCAAAAGTGAAGCTGCAAATGAGTTAATCAGCTTCATAAGACAAGAAGAGTTGCAAAAAGGTAAGTCTATCAAACAGCTTAGGAGTGATCATGGGACTGAGTTTAGAAACTCAACCCTTAAAGGTTTTTGTGAAGAGAAGGGAATTATCCAGAATTTCTCATCTGTAAGAACTCCACAACAAAATGGAGTTGCTGAAAGGAGAAATAGAACCTTAATTGAAGCTGCCAGAACCATGTTATGTGAAGCAATGCTCAAGCTGAGCTTTTAGGCAGAAGCTATAAGTACAGCTTGCTACACACAGAACAGATCTATGATAGTTAAAAGACATAGTAAAACACCTTATGAGATGTATCATGGCAGAACACCTAATATTGGATACTTCCATATCTTTGGTTCAACATGCTATGTGCTAAACCAAATAGATCAGCTCCATAAATTGGAACCTAAAGCTGATCAAGGTTTATTTGTTGGATAATCTTCAATTTTCAAAGCCTACAGAGTCTATAATATTAAAAGAAAAGTAATTGAATAGTCAGTACATGTTACGTTTGATGTGACAAGTATTGACAAATCTGACAAAGCTTAAGCTGACCCGGTTAGTCTGAGTGAGCTTGAAAGAAACAAAGAAGATCTCACGTCAAATCCCATGTATGTTATGGATGATTCTGATGATGAGGATGGTGGTAAATCTGACAAACTTGTATCATCGAAAGAAGCTATCAATATTGAAGATGATCATATAACCGAGACTATTGACACCAATACTCAGCCTGAGAATCTAGGTGAATCATCAAGTGCAAGTCAGACTGATAATCTAAGTGATTTCTCAATCCCTACCCAGACTGAAGAAGTAAGTCCTATTGAGCCTGAAAGACACTACTCAGATTCAGACTCAGAACCACAGTCTCCTACTACAACCTTCAAAGTATTAAAAGACCATCCTCTTGATGATATTATTGGGAACATTGAAGATGGTGTGTTAACTAGATCTAAGGCAAATGCAAACTATGTTGCCTACTCTAGTTTTCTATCTCAAATGGAACCAAAGAAGACTTATGAGGCTCTAAAGGATGAAGATTGGAGTGAAGCTATGCAAGAAGAGCTGACAAAATTTCAAAGAAATAAGGTCTGGACCCTTGTCCCTGCTCCTAAAGGAAAAACAATTATAGGCACTAAGTGGGTCTATAGAAACAAAATGGATAAGGATGGAGTAGTGATCAGAAATAAGGCAAGGCTAGTAGCTCAGGGGTATCAACAAGAAGAAGGTATTGACTATGATGAGACCTTTGCCCCTGTTGCAAGGATTGAAGCTATAAGATTATTTCTAGCCTATGCAGCCTTCAAAAACTTTAAAGTGTATCAAATGGATGTTAAAAGTGCTTTCCTAAATGGATCACTACAGGAAGAAGTCTATGTGAAACAACCCCCTAGTTTTGTTGATTCTAACCATCCAGATTATGTTTATAAGTTAGACAAGGCTCTGTATGGACTCAAGCAAGCACCAAGAGCCTGGTATGACACACTATCCACCTATCTGCTTTCAAATGATTTTATTAGAGGAAGTATTGACAAAACTCTATTTATAAGAAAGAGCAGAGGACATGTTATCCTGGTTCAAATCTATGTGGATGACATTATCTTTGGGTCAACAAACCAAGGTCTATGTGATTGGTTCTCTAAGATAATGTCTAATCAATACAGAATGAGCATGATGGGTGAGATGACTTACTTTTTGGGACTTCAAATCAACCAGAAAGAAGATGGCATATTTATTAATCAGAGCAAGTATGTTTTTGATCTGATTAAGAAATATGGATTAGACTCAAGCCATCCTGCAAAGTCCCCAATGTTACACAATGTCAAGTTGCACAAGGACATTGATGGGAAATCTGTATGTCAGACTACATATAGAGGAATGATAGGTTCATTACTCTACTTGACAACAAGCAGACCTGATATAATGTTTGCTACATGTGTTTGTGCACGATATCAGGCTGATACAAAGGAATCACACCTGCAAGCTGTTAAAAGAATACTCAAATATCTGAAGGGAACACCAAATTTAGGTTTGTGGTATCCCAAAGGATCAGGATTTGAGTTGATAGGGTAATCAGATTCAGACTTCGCAGGTTATGGCTTAGACATAAAGAGTACTACTGGAGGATGTCAACTATTGGGTGGAAAATTAGTTAGCTGGACAAGCAAGAAACAAAACTCAGTGGCAATTTCCACAATTGAAGCTGAGTATGTTGCAACTGGGAGCTGTTGTGCTCAAATATTGTGGATGCAACATCAGCTTAAAGACTTTGATTTACATTATTGAAAGACTCCCATATTCTGTGACAATCAAAGTGCTATTGCAATCACACACAACCCAGTGTTTCACTCAAGAACAAAGCACATTGAGATAAGACATCACTTCATTAGAGACATAGTAGAAAAGGGAAAGATAGAGTTAGTCTTCATTGAGACTGAAGATCAACTTGCAGATATCTTTACTAAACCAATTGAAGGCACAAGATTCACAACTCTACTTGGCAAGCTTGGCATGCTCAACCCTTAATTTGGTGTGTCCCATTATTTCTCTATCTATGTTTAATATATGCTAAGTGATAACCTTGATTAAGTGTCAAAATCTGAGCTGAGTGCTCAATCTGAGCTGAGTGCTCAATCTAAGCTGAGTGCTAAATCTACACTAAGTAATCAGTTCTAAGGTGTGATCAGTTCCACATGTCTAAGTTAGTCCTAACAATATGTAAGTCCAACACTATGGTAAGTATAAAATATGTAAGGTGTGTCCTTTAAAAATAAACGTAAATCGTTTACAAATTAATTATTTAACAGATGTTCTTGATAATAATTCTTTTCATATTGGTTAAATTCGGATCAAGGTAACAGTGTGAGTCTAAGAAAGTTACATTTAATATAGCCGTTATAACAAACTGCATAGTCGGTTGTTACTGTAACGGTCATATTTATTACCATCTGATAACGGTAACTTTTCTCTCACATTGAAAAGGTATAAATAAGAGAGAATCTTCACCGTATTTCATTTACTCTTCCAAATCCTATACCTCCTTCTCTATTCTCTAAACCCTAACATTGCTTTGTGCAGCATCAATCGCTCAGTGCTAAACCCTACAACTGCTAAGTGCAATCTAATACGATCGGTTCGAAATCAATGGAGGGATACACTCTAAATTTGACTGATCAAATGATCCGTGGTGGTACTTTTAAGAATAATGCGCTCCCCATTTACAAGCAAAACAATGTCGTGGCATGTATCGACATTCCAAAGTCGAAGATTGGCAGAGGATATGAGGAGTGGGTCTCCTACATTCAAAAGGGACCCCTGGCACGCGCTTTTCTTAGTGGTCCGTCTGTGCTTATTCCACAACTCCTGACGGAGTTTTGGTACACATGCAGACTAGATACAAATCAACACGCAATAAGAGGTACAGTCCTAAGTGGACAAGTGGCAATCGACATGGATGCAAACTGTCTCCGATGAATACTTCATCTCCCTGTTCACAATCAATATGAGGCCACGGGTTCTAGGAAAACTTCGAGGAGTGTATTACCTTTAATGGGTCATCCTCAAGTCATTGGAGTGATAAGGAAATCTGTTTTCCAAACAGCATGGGGATTCATGGTGTCCACGGTGGTTCGTTCACTTGGATACAAAGTGCGTGGACTGGATAATGTCAATGACTTTGAAATGCAACTGCTATATAACATATTATATGATCGAAGATTTGACTATGTTGAGTTAATCTTTGAGGCACTCCAGTCTCTAGTGACCAAGAATGTGAGGGATACCATTGTGCCCTTTGTAAGATTTTTATCAATGGTTATCGAGGACAGGTTGGGTAGAAGATACACTGCAGAATATGAGTCAACCCCAACTCCTGTTCTTAGCTCCAGAAGGTTCACCCGTGATATTTTCCCTGAGCATCCCCCAATGAGTGCTCAGATGAGGGTGTATGCACAGCTTCCGACTCTAGAGTCCAGTGAAGCTAAGGAGAGTGAAAATGATGTGGAGGAAATGGAAGGAGTCAATGATTCTGAGGCTGAGTCCTCCAAAGCTGAACCTTAAAGGACTCAGCTCCGATCGCGCATTCAATGGATTTCTTCCACCTCCAGCTCTGAGCAAGAGAGTATCTTCCCTAGCTCAGAGTCACCACTGATAGGCGCTGCAGGTATAACCTCTCTTCCTTCATCTCCTTCTTTCTCTCGTATTTCTCCATCTCCTATACAGGGAGATAAGACTGAGTCAAGCCCATCTCAGTCTAACCCCTCTCCCCCACCACAAACATCTCCATATACTCTCCACTCTACAACTAACCTTAGTAAGCCCACTGCTACCAAGGATATCTCCCAAACCTATACTTGTAAAACTGCCAAAAGTGGTCCTTTACCTAAAAAGGATCGTGGAGCTGATGTCACACTGACACCTCCATCGGTAGGAGCTGAGAGGGAGACACCTTCTCTTAAGGTGCCAACCTCAAGGCTCACTTCACCCAGTCAGCCTATACCGGGTATGGTGTCTACTCAGCCCATACCTATTCTAGCCATGGGAGAACCCATTTCTGTGCCTTCACAGACACATGAAGGTAACATTGAACATATGACCTCTCCCCAGGGTCAACTACCCCCCTCCTCACCACTCAACCCAGCCTACCCTACCACCAAAGCACACGACCTTGGTCATTCTTCTTCTCTTCTATTCTTACACACCCTAGCACGACCTGTCAATGATCCTTCCATACACGAGGAAGGTTTACAGGGTCCACAATCTGGCCTCCTTGATTCCATTGGTCAGCACCAACCTTTGGATATGGGGCCCACATTCTCACCTCATAAGGCACACTCAACAGCCTCTCCTACAGTGGAAATTCATTCCTCCACTGGTTAGGAAGGCTTTGAGTTTAAAAAGAGACTGGAGGAGCCCATAGTTGCTAAAGCCGCTGATGTTCAATCAATTATGTTGTATCTACAAGCTCAGTTTGAGCTTCTACACAAGAAGAGGAAGAGTAATAAAGCCAAGTTGATGCGTAAGCTAACTGCTCTTACAAACTCTGTGGCCAACTTGGAGAGCTTTGTGCTTAAATTAAGACCCTCCCCTACTGATGATGACAAAAAGGGGGAGGAAGACTCAAAGAAAGATGATGACACAGTTGAGGGGGAGCATATAGAGGAAGTGCAAATTGAAGAAAAAGCTCATGATCATGTTCATGAGTACCGTAGATCAACCTCCTCAACAAAAGTCAACTCAACCAGACATTCAACATGCTGTTATCCCTCAAGCTGAATCTCTTCAAGTACTACAAGTTGAATTGCCAAAGATTATTGAAGCTGAGTTGGTTCCAGCCACACAAACTGATAAAGGGAAAGGGAAGGCTATAGAGACTATAAAAAGAAAAAAGAGAACAAATGATATGTCTCTAGCCAAAAGAAGAAAAGTAATCATTGATGAACCTGAGCCAGAGCAACAAGGTCAGTCTCAACTCGTTGCATATGACTCTGACTCAAGTGATGAAGCTGATGCAGCACAAAAGGCTAGTGACATGCTAGCTGAGCAAATGTTACAAGAAATGGCCAAGGAATTGGGTATGTCTGTGGAAGAAATGAAAGAGCAACAAAGACAAGCAGAGCTTCAAAGAGAACAGGCTAAAGCTGAGGCTGCCAGAGCTGAAGCTGACTATCATGGCCCCAGAGCTGCCCCAATTCCCTACCCAGATGTTGATCTAAGGCATTGCTATACAAGAACACACTTTGATCACAAGATTGAATCCATCACACTGAGCAGAAAAGGAGAATTGGTGATAATCAACTTTGTACTAGACAACAAGCATGAAATTGGTCTAGATATGAGATGTCTTTACAAGTTAGGCTTTTTAGAGCTAAAGATTGTAGCCACAACTATCAAAAGAATGAAAAAGAGTCAAATTAGACAAGAGATAGTTGATGTGCTGAAGACACTCTTCATAAGAATTGATCAATTAGGGGAAATTCTGGCTGATGAAATTGATACCTTCCTAAATAGAAACAAAGCTGCAAGAGTTAGAGCAGCAAGTCATCAAGCTAAACGAAACATCAGTTTACAAGTTCCAGAGGGAGTTGAATTCAGAGAAATACTTATATCACTCAACCTTTGGAAGGATTTTTGTATTTGGATGTTGAAGGCAATCAGTGTTTCTTGAAGATAGCAAATCTTCACTTGGTAAATCTGGAATTGATTTTGTACTTGAGAATCCTATGTGATAACTCAATTCAGAACTCAGTATTCAGATATCATCTAAACAAAGAAATCAGATCAAGAAAAGCTGAGATGAGCTGCCAGAGGGTGAAGAAATTTTGAATGATGCTATCAAAGAAGCAGCAATTTGGGAGCTTATATGTTCAGATATGTGGTTAGAAGCTGGAGATCCGATTGATTAAATAAATTAGTTCTATAATTTTGTAAGCACTAAGTGTGTATAAGCTGATCAAAATGATCAAGCAAAATGTAAAAGATATATTCATTAATGAAAAGCTAAGTTTGATATGTTTAAATAGTATAGTTGATGTGTTCAAGTAAACAGCTTTGTAAAGTTAAGCTAAGTATTGATATGTTCAAGTATAAACTGATAAGTTCAGTAATATAAGTTTTGTAAGTTCAGAACATAAATTAATTCTGATAAGTTCAGTATCTAAGTAATTGTATGTTCAAATACTTAGAATACAAGTCTTAGAATAGATTTGTAATCTAAAATCTTGTGATGAATAGGTATAGATCAGTTCAATACTTATTTCAAGAATTAACTTTGGTCAGTTCCGAAGTTGTTCAACATAATTTTGTTAACCTATACTTACTTTGATTCGATATTCTGTCATCATCAAATAGGGGGAGATTGTTAGTCCCATGTTTAGAATAGTTAGATTTGATGAGACAAACCATAGCTATGTATAGATGATAGGTTAAATGTTAGGAATTATGTAAGTCTTTTATAGACTGACTAGTCAGCTTAGGCTAAGTAGTTAGCGTATAAACAGATATAGAGTTTTCTATGTAAGTACTAGACAACTCAGTGACCTCTAAGCTGAGATAGGTTTCAAGAATGAAGACTTGAAGATTTGAAGATCCAAGAACTCAGTTTGATAACATCAAAACTTAGTGAGTTAGTTCAGCGCCATAAGTCAGTTCAAGAATTTAAGTAAGTTTTAAATTCTGTTATAAACTCTCGATATCTATGACATTAAAATTAGGATATCTGAACCTAATTTAAACTATCTATTAGTTAGATAGAGATCTCAAACAAAATTAATTAGATATGTTCTAATTAAGGAGTTTGTTACGGTTTTAAAGAAAAGATAAGTTCTATCTTTAAACTGCGATTTATTCGTAGATATATCAATTATAAGTATAAACCTTCTTATGGGTTTCAATACATAGAGAACAAGAAAGAGTTCCGCATAAGTTGCAAACGTACGTGTGTTCGTCATACTTGATACGTGTGTGTTGCGATAACTTTGTGAGTTCAAAGTTCGAGAGAGTTTTCAAGAGTTCTTGTTAATCAGTTTTAACAAGAAGTTTGATCATCAATTAGTTTGTGATACAAGAGTGTTTAGAGAGAGTTGAGTTTATAATTAGTGTAACATCAAATCATCCTGTTGGTTTGATTAGAAAGTGATATTGTAATATCTTGATTGATTATTGAATATATTCTTATTGAATTGTTTTAAGTGTATTCAAACCCCCCTTCTACACTATATCGGTTGCTTGTTTACCCTCTTTGGGACCACCAGGGCTTGTGTTAGAGAACTTGAGTTAGAAACTAAAAACAAAAATGGGGTTTATAGATGGTACTTGTATCACGTCTAAAACCAATGATATTCTTGCTAAACTGTAACACCCAAGGTTCAAAAAATCCTTTTATTATATTTTAATAGGAGGTGTTATATGTTTATATAAGTTACCCTTATGATACTAGATGTGTTTTTAAAACTAGAGGGGCTTAAATTTTCATTTTATAAGTTGAAATAGTCAAAGGGGCAGTTATGTGAATTAGTGAAACTATATATATATATATATATATGTACCAACTTAGAAACATTCACTCTTCTTTGAAGAAACCAGCAGAACTAAGTGCCTATAGCCAAGATCTAGCAAGTGTATAACTTGAGGTAAGCATCCAAACCTTGTTTTTGAAGCTTTATATGTTTAATCACATGGTTTCAATGGTGGAATCATGTTAGAGTTGTTTTATATAGTTTAGATCATGTATATCAGTTGTAGGAGGTGTAGGAAAACACCTATAGTCGTTTTATGCTGGACTATTATGTACACGGCCCGTGTAGCGGTACACGGCCGTGTAGTAGTTATGGCGGTCACAGGGCCATGTAAGGATACATGGTCGTGTAGCATAAGAGGTACACGACCCGTGTAGTGGTACACGGCCGTGTAGTGGTAAAGGCGGTCATAGGGCCATGTAAGGTTACATGGCCGTGTAGTATAAAAAGTACATGGCCCGTGTAGGGTGACTTGACCACACTGGCCATGTTGCCAGCTTAGGTCGTGTAGTATAAAAGGGACACGGCCCATGTAGGGATACACGGCCCGTGTAGGCCCTATTTCAGATCAGAATGCCTTATGTATTGTTTATATAGGAGGTGATTTACATAATACTTGTATCAGTGATCTGTGAAGTATTGCATATTTCAGTTATAAGGTGAGTCTTCTAGACTTCACTTCATATTAGCAGCATGTGTAGTTTCATATCAGATTGCTAACATGCTATGTTATACATGTGAATATGTAAGCTTACTGCTATGTGCAGTAGGGCTCAAATGTGGTACAGTACTGTGACCTACGATGCTGCCCTGGGTCTAGAACCAGAGGCTAGCTTTGATTGCCAGACATGCGTGTATTATCTTCATGTGATTGTATACGTGTGCTCATATGATGTTATGTTTAGATTACTCACTAAGCTCTCGTAGCTTATCAGATATTGTTTTTAAAATATTTTGCAGGTTGTAGCAAAGGCAAAGGCAAAGCTCCTGTTTGACTGCTTTTCAGTTTTTGAACAAGCAAACAACTAACGCCTGTTTATGTAAATATTTAACCTTGAGAGTACACTAGGTTTGTACTTGTGAGTGTATCTGTTGATATTAGCACGGTTTTATTTTGAAAACGTTTCCGCTTATGAATTTTAAATGATATGCGTGCTATTATGAAAATATTCAACTTTTATCACTTTTATTGAAATTGGGGCTTTACAACTTGGTATCAGAGCCACGGTTTGAGAGATCTGGATTGTGTGAAGCACAGTCTGGACTTGAACCATGGTTTTGAAAATTTTGTCAAACTGGAGGCTTGTACTTGCAGCTTAGTGAGTAAACTAACCGTGTTTATTTATTATATTTTATATGGAGATTGATATGTTATATGTTGATTCTTTATGACATTTGTGATTATATGATATTATTATGATGATACTTGGCCTAAGCCTGTGAATCGGGACTTTTGTGATAAAGTTAAGATCGAACGTGTGTAGTGTGTTTAGAATAATATAGGGCCCATATTATTACAAACACATGATACATGTTGGAACTTAGTGGAATCATGAAGGATCTTGTGAATCGGGTGAGGGGTACTTGTAATAAGATAGTATACCTAGTGTAGAATATTTAGATAGGATGCCTTAGTACGTATAGAGATACTTTGGTTTAAAGATAAGGTATACTGAGTTGTTAGATCTATGAGTGTATAGCTATTATAGAGGCTGGTGTGATAAAGCTACCTATATCTTAATGCTTTATCTATACTATCAGGATGGTTAACACTAGAGGGTCACGAGCAGCCAATAGACAGACAGGTGGTCCCAGCCATAGAGCAGAGGGTATAGAAACCAGTGTTACTGGTGAGTAGATTCCGGTTAGGAATCAACAGGTTGTAAACGAGGGAGCCCCAGATTTGAATGAAAGAATAGTGGAACCTACCGTGCAAGAGACTGTTGTCAGGGAGATCAGCGGAGCATTAGAACAAAGCATTCCCTTCATCGTTACACAGGTAGTTGAATAGATAAAAGATCAGAATCGTGAAACGATCAAACAGGAATTGGCAACCAGATTTGCTACAGGTGGTGAAGGATTTAATCCCCAGCCACAAGTGATTGTCCGTGATGCCCCTAAGGTTTGTACGTTCAGAGATTTCTTAGCATGTCAACCTCCGTTGTTTCAGGGGTCTACAGATCTAGTTATTAGCCATACATGGATCTCAGAAATAGAGAGTGCCTTCCATACATGTTCTTGCGCACCTGAGTTTAAAGTAAGGTATGCTACCAACCAGATGCGTGGCGCTGCGAAAAATTGGTGGGATATGGAGGTGAAGCAGAGGGGTTACACACAGATTGAGACCATGACGAGGGAGCATTTTAAAGAACTTGTGATAGAGCAGTTTGTTCCCCAGTCTGAGATTGACAGGATAGTTGATGAGTTTCACAGATTGAAGCAGACGACAGAGGCTGTTCCAGAGATCAATGCTAAATTTATGGAACAAGCACGCTTTCGTCCAGATTATGTTCCAAACAAGAAGATGAAAATGTACAGGTATATGATGGTACTTAAGCCCAGTGTGAGGGAGTTTATTGATGTCAGTAAGCATCAGACGTTGAAGTCCATGATGGACGCGGCCAGAGCAAGAGAGTTGGAACTGGAAAGACAGGATAAGAGAGGAAGGTGATAGAGAAAGCTGCACCAGCATACAAGAAACAGAGGGTTGAGCCATCAGATAAGAAGGTGGTACAGAAGACTTACCCGTTATGTCAGAGATGTAAGAAGCATCACTTAGGAGAATGTCGGTTTGGTTCTTCCGCGTGTTATAAGTGTGGTAAGCCAGGTCATGTGAAGAGGGATTGTAAGACTCCGTTGCGGGTATGTTTCAATTTTTATCAGCCGGGCCACCAGAAGTTTGAATGCCCGAAACTTGCATCAAATGTACAGTCCACCGGATCAAGACCTGCTCCAGCTCTACCCCCACCACGAAGCTCCGGGGTAAAAGAAGTGAAGAAGGAAGAAACTTCCAGACCCAAGGGAAGGGCTTTCCAGCTTACGGCTGAGGAAGCTAAAACCGAACCGGATGTAGTAACAGGTACATATCTTGTCAACAACTTGCCTGCTCTTGTGCTATTTGATTCTGGTGCGAGTAAATCATTTGTATCTGTTTCTTTCTACAAAAGTTTCAACCAAATGTGTGAAAAGCTAGATTCTCCTCTTTAAGTTGAACTTGCTCATGATAAAACTGTTATTGTATTTGATGTGTATAGGCATAATGTGTTAGAAATAGATACGGTTAGATTCCCTATTGAACTTATACCCATGACTATGAGAGAGTTCCAAGTAGTGGTTGGAATGGACTGGTTAGGTTATAACCAGGCTACCATTATGTGTGGGCAGAAATTTAGACGAGTTCATACCCCAAGTGGGGAAGAACTATCTATATATGGTGATGTCAGAAAGGGAAAATCATGTGTATGTTCAGTGTCTAGAGCCCGAAAGTATTTGTAGCATGGGTATATAGCTTTCTTAGCTTATGTGATAGATACGAAACTAGAAAAGAGATAGACGAGTCTAGATGATGTGAGGGTAGTATGTGAATATCCTGATGTCTTCCCTGAAGACTTACCAGGCGTGCCACCAGACACACAAGTCGAGTTCAGAATTGATTTAGTACCGGGAGCTTCATCAGTAGCCAGAGCTCCATACAGACTTGCTCCACCAGAGTTGCAAGAATTGATGAAACAGCTACAGGAACTATTAGATAAGGGGTTTATTAGACCCAGTAGTTCTCCCTGGGGTGCTCCAATATTATTCGTTAAGAAGAAGGATGGTACCTTTCGTATGTGCATTGACTATCGTGAGCTTAATAAGGTGACCATCAAGAATAAATACCCGTTACCCAGAATAGATGATCTGTGTGATCAGTTACAAGGAGCATCGTGATTTTCAAAAATCGATTTACGGTCGGGCTACCATCAGTTGAAAATTAGAAAGGAAGATATTCCTAAAACCGCATTCAGAACCCGATACGGACATTTTGAGTTCGTGGTGATGTCGTTTGGTCTTACGAATGCACCAACAACATTTATGGATCTGATGAACAGAGTTTGTAGACCGATGTTAGATAAATCGGTGATTGTGTTTATTGACGATATACTGATTTATTCGAAGAATCCGGAGGATCACGAAAGACATCTCAGATAAGTTTTGGAAACACTGAGAAGAGAACGATTATATGCCAAATTCTCTAAATGTGAATTTTGGATTCAAGAAGTGCAGTTTCTGGGTCATTTAATTAATCAAGATGGGATTAAGGTGGACCCTATGAAGCTAGATGCTGTGATGAAATGGGAACCGCCAAGTAACCCTACTGAAGTCCGAAGTTTTCTGGGATTGGCAGGCTATTACCGGAGATTCATTCAGAATTTTTCCAAAACCGCTGTTCCTTTAACTCAATTGACTAAAAAGAATGCCGAATTTAATTGGGGTAGTGAACAACAGTCTGCTTTCTCAACTCTTAAACAGAAGTTATGTGAAGCACAAGTTCTTGCTTTACCAGAAGGGGTTGAAGATATGGTAGTATTTTGTGACGCTTCATATCGTGGATTGGGTTGTGTACTGATGCAGAAAGGCAGAGTTATAGCTTATGCTTCGCGGAAGTTGAAGCCACATGAAAGTAATTACCCAACTCATGATTTGGAGTTAGCAGCAGTAGTCTTTGCACTCAAGATATGGAGGCATTATTTATATGGCGTGAGATTCACTATTTATACAGATCATGAAAGTCTGTAGTATTTCAAAGATCAGAAGAATCTCAACATGAGATAGAGGCGTTAGTTAGAATTATTGAAAGATTATGATTGTGATATACTCTATCATCCAGGGAAGGCAAATGTGGTAGCTGATGCTCTGAGCAGAAAGTCAGGAATGGTGCTTGTGAAGAACCAATTTCTAAAGATGACAGTTATGACGCCTATCATTGATGTTATACGAAAAGCTCAGTTAGAAGCAATCAAAGGTGAGAATCATAAATCTAAACGAATTAAGGGGAAGATGGCAGATTTTGTTAAAGACAGTCGTGATGTATGGACTCGTTATGGTCGTATATGGGTACCGGTTTATGGTCATACACTTCAGACACTTCTTAGTGAAGCTCATAAGTCCAGATTCTCCATTCATCCAGGGACTACCAAAATGTATAAGGATCTGAAGGCTGATTATTGGTGGCCAGGCATGAAACGTGATGTAGCCAGATATGTAGAAAGATGCCTTACTTGTTTGCAAGTGAAAGCTGAACACCAGAAACCTCACGGGAAGTTGCAGCCGTTAGAAATTCCAGTCTGGAAATGGGAAAACATTACTATGGACCTGATTACCAAGTTACCTAGAACCCCACGTGGTTATGATGCTATATGGGTAATCGTAGACAGGTTAACCAAAAGTGCTCATTTTATTCCCATCAAAGAGACTTATCCTTCGGATGGGTTAGCAGATGTTTTTGTTAAAGAGATTGTGACTCGCCATGGTGTACCAGTTTCAATTGTGTCAGACAGAGATACTAGATTTACTTCTAGATTCTGGAGCAAATTTCATGAAGATCTTGGAACTAGATTACATCTCAGCACATCGTATCATCCTCAGACAGATGGCCAAAGCGAAAGAACTATTCAGACTCTAGAAGATATGCTACGGGCATGTGCTATTGATTTCGGGGGAAGCTGGGATTCTTATTTGCCTTTAGCAGAATTCTCGTATAATAACAGCTATCATTCTAGTATCGGGATGCCCCCGTATGAAATGCTTTATGATAGGAAGTGCAGAACTCCGGTATGCTGGGGTGAAGTGGGTCAGAGAGAATTGGGCAGTACAGAAGTGGTTCAATGAACGACAGAACAGATCCAGCTCATCAGAGACAGATTGTTAACTGCCCAGAGTAGACAGAAAAGTTATGCAGATAGACGCATATCACCGCTTGAGTTTCAGGTGGGAGACTATGTATTGTTGAAAGTATTGCCGTGGAAAGGCGTTATCAGATTCAGAAAGAGAGGAAAGCTCGGTCCAAGGTTTATTGGACCATTCAGAATCATTGCACGTGTGGGAAAGGTTGCTTATAGATTAGAGTTACCAGCTGAATTGTCTCAGATTCATAACACCTTCCATGTATCGCATCTCAGAAAATGTTTAGCAGACGAGTCTGCAATCGTACTGCAGACGAGTAGCGGTACACGGCCGTGTAGTAGTTATGGTGGTCACAGGGCCATGTAAGGATACATGGTCGTGTAGCATAAGAGGTACACGGCCCGTGTAGTGGTACACGGCCGTGTAGTAGTAAAGGCGGTCATAGGGCCATGTAAGGTTACATGGCCGTGTAGTATAAAAAGTACACGGCCCGTGTAGAGGTACACGGCCCGTGTAGGGTGACTAGACCACACTAGCCATGTTGCCAGCTTAGGTCGTGTAGTATAAAAGGGACACGGTCCGTGTAGGCTCTATTTCAGATCAGAATGCCTTATGTATTGTTTATATAGGAGGTGATTTACATAATACCTGTATCACTGATCTATGAAGTATTGCATATTTCAATTATAAGGTGAGTCTTCTAGACTTCACTTCATATTAGCAGCATGTGTAGTTTCATATTTGATTGCTGACATGCTATGTTATACATGTGAATATGTAAGCTTACTGCTATGTGCAGTAGGGCTCAGATGCGGTACAGTACTGTGACCTACGATGCTGCCCTGGGTCTAGAACCAGAGGCTATCTTTGATTGCCAGACATGTGTGTATTATCTTCATGTGATTGTATACGTGTGCTCATATGATGTTATGTTTAGATTACTCACTAAGCTCTCGTAGCTTATCAGATATTGTTTTTAAAATATTTTGCAGGTTGCAGCAAAGGCAAAGGCAAAACTCATGTTTGACTGCTTTTCAGTTTTTGAACAAGCAAACAACTAACGCCTGTTTATGTAAATATTTAACCTTGACAGTACACTAGGTCTGTACTTGTGAGTGTATCTTTTGATATTAGCACGGTTTTATTTTGAAAACGTTTCCGCTTATGAATTTTAAATGATATGCGTGCTATTATGAAAATATTCAACTTTTATCACTTTTATTGAAATTTGGGCGTTACATAAACAATGGAACAAATGCATCACTGTTGTTTTGACTTGGTTTCATTCAAAGAGGAACTTTATGTAGGTCAATTTTTTTCAAAAAATGCTTGTGTTGTTTGGAAAGAATTAAAGAGACCTATGATAAGGTGAATGAGTCACAAGATAAATTTTTTGGTTCAAAGTGGTGAATCAGTTTCTGAATAAAATCATAAGTTAAACTCATTTTGGTGACAGTTTGATGCATTAGTCAATCTGCCAACATGTGTCTGCAAAAGATTTTTCATAACATAATTAACTTATAAATTAATGCAATTTTTAATGGGATTAGATGATGTATATCAACCAATTAGGAGTAACATTTTGACCCAAGATCATCTTCCTAATCTTAAAACAACTTTCTCAATTATATCGAGGGAAGTCCCAAAGAACTTTAAATGTTGTTGAGAATTCAAAGAATCAGTCTTCCTCTTTTGCAACCAAGTTTAATTTGTAAGAAATGTGGCATGACCGGTCATATAGTTAAAAAATGTTTTGAAATTATAGGTTATCCCGATAACTTCAAAAAAAATTCAAATTCAAACCTTATTTGTAAAAAAAATGGTATGAACAGGCATATCATATATAAGTGTTTTGAAGTTAGTGGCTATCCACCTGGGTTTAGGAAGAGATAAGAACAAGTTGGAAATAAGCGTTTAAGTAGTAATAACGTGAGTGAAAGTGATTTGTCTTCTAGGTTGTCTCATGATGTTGGTTGTTCCGGTGGTTCTATAATTCAAATAGTTTTTTACTTCAAATTTTGAGAAGTGCTTCAAGTCGAATGGGTATTTGGATTCATTTGATTGTAATCATGGGTGGATTGTTGATTCATGAGCAAATCAACACATGACAAACTCATATTTTTTTATGTCTAATGTGGTAAGTGTGATAGCTTTAAACCTTTCTGTGAGTCATCCTAATGAAACAAAAGCAAAAATATCTAAAATTGAGAACTTAAAGTTGTCAGATAATATAACATTGTTTAATGTCTTGGTTGTTCCTTATTATTGTGTGAATCTTTTGTCCGTTGATAATCTTACAAAAGATAGCAATGTGAGTGTTGGTTTTGATCATAATAAATGTTGTGTTCAGGATTTGGATTCAAAGAAAGTCTTGGGACTCGTAGAGCGAAATATGGGTTGTATTTCTTTGATGTTGATAGGTGTGTAGGTAATTGTAGTTCCTTTTGTCGTTTATCTAAATCTATCTGGCATAATAGGCTTGGTCATCCTGCATAACAAAGTATAGTCTATTTTATAGGAAAAACTAAATCTGAAAAAAGGTCATGAGTTGGCAATTTGTAAAACGTTTCATAAGGCCAAACGACAAGGGAGCCATTTCCATTAAGTGAATGCAAAACAAGTTTCTTGGGTTGAGTTAGTTCATCTTGATGCGTGGGGTCCATATAGAGTTCAAAGTAGGGAAGGATATAAATACTTTCTTGCTATTGTTTACTAGAACTATGTGGGTATATTTACTAAAGTCTAAGTGTGAGATTTCTAAACATGTGGTTATATTTTATAATCTTTTAAAAAATCAGTTTGGTAAAATTGTTAAGGGTTTCGGAAGTGACAATGGGATGGAGTTTATAAACAGTAGAATGGAGTTTTTTTGTAAACAAAATGGCATAATTCATCAGACTTCGTGTACTTATACTCCATAGCAAAATGGTGTGACCGAAAAGAAACATAGGCACTTACTTAATGTAGCAAGGGCGCTTATGTTTTAAGGTGGGTTGCCTCTCAATATGTGGACAAAGTGTGTTCTAACTGCATCTTATTTAATTAACAGGTTACGTACTTCTGTGTTGGCTAGCAAATCTCCTTATGATCTAGTTTTTGGTTTTGAACCTGGTCTCTCCCATTTAAGAGTTTTTTGGTATCTTTGTTTTGCCACTGTTTTGAATAATCATGATAAATTTAGTCATAAGTCTAAAAAGAGTGTTGTGTTGGGGTATTCAAACAATTAAAAAGGCTTATAAACTATTTAGTCTTGATAGACATACTATAGTTTTTTCTAGAGATGTGGCGTTTTATGAAACCGTGTTCCCTTTCAAGAATGATGAAAGATTTCAAGAATGCAGTTTTTAATGATAATGGTGTAAACCATTTAAATCTTTTTTAAGAATTTTGATTGTGATAACCAAAACTCTTCAAGTCCCGATGATGAGGGGAGAGGGTCTTCTATAGGTGATGGTAGTAACGCTCGTTTTTATGGTAGTGCATATGGTACTACTAAAAATGAGTTTGTTACAGCAACACAAAATTTTGAGAACAACTCTCCTGAGGGCATTTTTCAAAATAATGAACATAAACTAGGTAGTATGGAGAGTCCAATAGAGTCTGTGTTTAGGAGGCCAAATAAGGCTAGTAATATGCCAAGAAGATTCGGTGATTTTGTTGCTGAAGGAAAGGTCAAATATGGGATTAAAAAAACTCATGAATTACTGTTTATAAAATCATGAAAATCGTGTTTTTGTTTCAAGTCGGAATAAGAGTGTTGAACCATCTTCTTTTTCAGAAGCTTGAAAAGATCCTAATTGGGTCGACGCAATGAATTCTGAGATGGACGCTTTAAATAGAAATGAGACGTGGTAACTTGCTGATTTGCCATTAGCTAGATAACCAATAGGGTGCAAGTGGGTTTACAAGATAAAGTATAAATAAACTAGTGAAATAGATAGATATAAGGCTAGGTTATTCGCAAAAGGTTATAATCAAAGAGAATGGATTGATTTTGACGAGACTTTTTATTTTGTGGTTAAAATGGTTACCGTCCATTGTTTAGTTGATATTGTTGTTAATAAAGGTTGGAGTTTGTTTCAATTAGATATTAATAATGCGTTTTTGTACCGAGATTTAAAAGAAGAAGTCTATATGTCCTTGCCTCAAGGTTTATTTTGGTGTAACGGATAAACACGTGTGTAAGCTTAAAAGGTCTTTATATGGGTTAAAACAAGCTCCGAGAATGTGGAATGAGAAGCTAACTTCTTCTCTTCTTGAAAGTGGGTTTGTGCAAAGTAAGAAGGATTATTCGTTGTTTATAAAATCTAAAATGAGATATTTGTTGCTCTATTAGTTTATGTTGATGATATTGTGATAACCGGCAGTGATGTAAAAGAAATAAACAAGTGTAAACAATTTTTGAGTTCAAAGTTCTTAATCAAAGTTTAGGAAAGTTAACATATTTTTTGGGAATAGAAGTTTTAGACACTGGTTCTGGTTTGTGTCTATCTCAAAGGATGTATTGTTTAGATTTGCTTGCTGAGGTTAGGTTGTTAGGGTACAAACCAGCAAAAACTTCTTTAGAGGCAAATGTTGTTTTTGAGAGTCATGAGTTCAAATATGGTTGTGACTTATCTCTTTCAAGTGTTACCAAGTATCAAAGATTAGTAGGTAAATTGATTTATCTTACTTTAACAAGGCCTGATATTGCGTACACAATTCATGTGTTAAGTCCGTTTATGCGTGTTCCGAAACAATCTCACTTGAAGTTAGCAATGAGAGTTTTGCATTATCGGAAGGGTAGCCTAGGTAAGGGAGTGTCATTTACAAAAGGTAATTGTTTGTCCTTATTTGTGTTTGTTGATTCTGATTGGGGTAAAAGTTTTACATCTAGAAAATCTATAATTGGGTTTTGTTTGTTTCTTGGTGGGTCTTTGATTTATTTAGGAAAGTAAAAAACAGGTTGTCTCTAGGTCTTCTGAGAGGAAGAATACAGAGCATTGGCTATTCTAACTTGTGAAGTAATTTAGGTTTTGAAAGACTAGTTGATTTTGGTATAAATAATTTAGTTCCGGTAAAAGTGTTATGTGATAACAACTCTCCAATTCAAATTACGGCTAACCCTGTTTTCCACAAGAGAATTAAACATTTTAAGATTGATTTACATTTTGTAAGAGAGAAAGTAAGTCTAGGTGTGATACAAGTTTTGAAAGTGAAGTCTGCTGATAATGTAGCAGATCTGTTTACCAAGGGTTTATTAGTCTCTCAACATGAATAGCTAAATAATAGTTTCGGTTTGGTTGACTTGTTCCATACTTAGATTAAGGGGGAATGTTGGAAATGTCATCATAAGTATGGAGCACTATTATTCCATGTTCTTAGTGTGGGTTTTGTGTGTTTGTAGGTGTGTTCGGGTTCAAGCAGAAAGTTGGTTGTAACTTGGAGTGCTAAAGTGAAGCCTATTGTTTGGTTCAAGGTTGCAGTCAAAATTTGGTGAAAGGGTCGTGATTTAAGCTGTGTTTTTTTTGGGTTGTTTAAATTAGTTTTAGTCTTCTTCAAGATAGATACACTTTCAGTTGTAGTATGAGTTCTCTAGTATCAATTGTCTCTAGGTTAATCATGTTTTGGTATCTGTTCTTGGATCATATTTGATGCATGACATCTAATATATCTTTAAGGTTAAGAGATGATACAGAATATGATACAGAACCAGTATTAATACAGAAAACACGGAAGAAATTGTAATTATCGAATTTGATAAATTTGAAAAAGAAGAGTTTGATTACAGTCTAATAGACTACTTAGAAGAAGAAACAATCACACGATTTAAAACTGAAGAAACAAATAAATCATTAGAACAGATAGTTAATAGAAAATTTACAGAATTAAATATTCAAGAAGTAGAAGACATGATTATAGAATGTGTAACAGAACTAGGAATGACATACGAAGAAAGTTATAAAAAGTTACAAGAATATTATAATTTACCATTTGTAGAGAATATTCAACATTGAAAGACTATGTTATCAGATTTTTATAAACAAAATCAAAATTTTATGGATACGCATATGCCAAACACAAATGAAAGACGAGAATTATGGACACAACCCATGACAACTTACCAACAAGAATCAAACATAAGAGGAAGAGGAAGTAGACTACGTATAGGAAATCTATACAATAGTAGTATGTTAGTATTTGAAAAACATTAACCTCGGTTATGGACATATGAAATCTTAATATGAGAACAAACAAGAGTAAGAATGTGGGAAACAAATAAAAGAGATAGAATGGACATGGTCGCATAATTAGAAACCACATTAGGACCAATAGTATTAGGCATCTGACAAAGTAAAAAAGCCCAAGACCCAGATGAAGTAAATAGATTAAAAGCCCTAGCAGACAATCCATACAATTTTACATCACAAATTAGAACTCTTATATTAGGAGTTGATCCAACAAAAAACAACAGTCTATTACAAGACACGGCAAGCAGAAATTTAGATCAATTAAGTATAGCAAATATGAAATACATTAATGAATTCACTTTAGATTTTACTAGATTATTATCACAAATGGGACAAGTTATGGATGATATATTATGTGATAAATACTGTATAAAATTACGAGGAGATTTAGGAAAAAGTATACATGAAGCATGGGAAAATAATTATGGAAATCATAAACATTTAGGAATATGGCCTAGAATAACACATACATTTTCAATATTAGAAGAACGATGTAAAGAGATAGCCCTACAAGAACAATTAAAAAAAGAATGCATACACATTTTGTAAAACAACAACCTATACACTACAAACATATGGCTATTACAATACCAATAACAATAGAAAAATAATTTAGAAATGGTACTATATACAGAAATAGATATAAACCTTACAATAACAGGTATGTTAAAAAACCATAAACAAGAAGCTGCAAATGTTTTATAAGCGGAGACACAAAACATTTAGCAGACAGATGTCCTAATAAAAACAAAAGATATAAAAAGTACTCTTGTAGAACAAATAGGTGAATACGAAATAGAATTAGTAGAAATAGATAATTCTGATAATGAATCGATATATAGTATATGTAGTGATAATGAAATTGAGAAATCATTAACAAAAGTTACTTACACATCTGTTAATACAAAACAAGAAGAATGTAAACATAACCGGATAAAGAACACAGGAAAGAATTACATAAAATGTTATAACTGTGGATATTACCCTAGCATTGAAAAAAGATCACAATGTAACATTTGCTTTAAAGAAATTTCTTGTTTATATCTTAAAAAGGTATTTAATATAATAACTAAAGAAGACGAAGTACAAACAAAGGAAGAACCAAGTATATATAAAGAAAAAATAGAAAGATTAGAAATAACATCTGCATTACATAAATTAAAAATAGAAATTATAGAAGGAAAAATAAGATATATAGAAGATCTAGTTGAAAAGAAAAAACACAAACAAGACATGCTTAGTATAGAAAATTTAGATATAGCCAAAATATCCGAAGAAAATACATATATACGAACAAAGGGATCCACAAATTAATATGATTAATCTACAATGTAGATTATGGTTAAATGATAATAAATTTCTAAATTTAACAGCTTTATTAGACACAGGAGCTACAAAAACCGTAATATCTCATAGCTTAGTACCACAACAATATCATAAAGAAGTTTCCTATAAACTAATTACTCGAGCAATTGAAGATAGGTTAATAACGATTACACATTATATAGAACCAATAGGAATACAATTTTTTGATTTTGCAAGAAGCTATAGCATAAAATATGACATTCCACATGTCAATACTAACCCACAATATATTAAATCAAAAGATTTTGTTCTTGGTTTAAACTTTATATTAGGATTAAGGAGAAATTACAATAACACGTAATTTTGTTACACTTAGTAAACAGACTTACAGTTATCCTAAATCTAGGTATATAAATACATCAGAGTTTGCTTGAAAGCGTGGTAAACATGGTAATTTATAATTTGTAAAACAAAATCAAAACCTTAAAGTTTATATAGAAAATGAGACGACAGACTTTTTAACACACGAAAAAGGGAAAGATATTACTAAAAGCCAAAATTATCCTTACATTTAGAAAAAATAGGACTCATAGGGGAAGACATTAAAAAATTAAAAGTAAAATATACAAGTAGATTTAAACTCAAAAATCCTAGTATAACAATTACAACACCAAATATAGAATATAGTCCTTTAGACAAAGAAGAATTTAGAAAACTTATACTAGAGATGCTAGAACATAGATTAATTCAGAAATCAGAAAACCCTCACAGATTAGCAGCATTCATAATAAGAAATCCCAGTGAGATTAAAAAAGGATAAGCTAGAATAGTCTATAATTATAAATGTCTAAACAATAACACAGAAGACGATCGCTACAATATTCCAAATAAAGATAGTTTATTAAATCTTATACAAAAAAAAAAGTATTTTCAAAATTTGATATGAAATCAAGATATAACAAGTTACAACATGAAGAGAGTTTTAAACCATTGACAACCTTTACATGTTCAAAAGGACAGTTTAAATGAAATGTTATCAGTTTTGGATTAAAAAATGCACCATCTATATTCCAAAGATTTATGGTCAATATATTTCTCAAATATATTTTTGTTTAGTATATATTTATGATATTTTAGTTGCCGTGAAACAGTGCAGGAACACGAGAAACATTTACAAATGATATTTGAAGAAATTAAAAAGAACAATGTAGCTCTCTCTAAAAGAAAACTGGAATTATTTAAAGAAAAATTTCTTTTCTTGGTTTAGAAATAGAAAATGAAAAAATAGAATTACAAGCACATATTTCTACAAAAAAATTTAGAGTTCCCGGAGAAATACGAAAACTTAAAACAAAAACAAGTAATTTTGGGCATAGCTAATTACGCTCGAAACAAAGAATGGGCAAAAACATTTTAATTCAGAAGATATAAAGTTAGTAAAAACTATAAAAGAAGCAGTTAAAAACATTGAGCCATTAGAATTACCACTAGTTACTATTACATAATAATTGAAGTAGATAGTTGTAAAGGAGGAGAGCAGTCCTGCTTTGTAAACCAGATAAATATAGTTGTAAAGATACAGAAAAATATGTTCATACGCAAGCAGAAACTTTAACAAATCAGGGACAAATCAGGGTCTAACCGAACAAGTTTGGATTTTGAAATTCAAGCATTAATTAGTGCTTTAGATAAATTTAAAATCTTTTTACATAAATAATTCACAGTAAGAACAGATTGTGAAGCAATAGTTTGTGTTATTAAAAAATGATCAAAGTAAAAAAAGTAAATAGAACTAGGTGGGTAAATTTACAAAATATTATATAGGGTAGTGGATATAAAATAAATTTTGAACACAATAAAGGAAAAAATAATAGCATAGCAGATATGCTCTCTAGAAAAATTAATAAGTTATTTGTCGTAGATGGTTAGCAAAGACAAAGGCAAGAAGAAACTCATACATCCAGTACAGTTCAGAAAAAGATCATCTTCAACCGAAGAACCCGGTCCAAAGTTCACTTCAATAAACTCTGGATCAGAGACTTGACAATATTACACAGCTGCTACAAACTTATAGTTCTTCAATAAGACCTCGATTGGAGAT
Source organism: Dittrichia graveolens (assembly GCA_038502395.1). Classification (NCBI taxonomy): domain Eukaryota; kingdom Viridiplantae; phylum Streptophyta; class Magnoliopsida; order Asterales; family Asteraceae; genus Dittrichia; species Dittrichia graveolens. The sequence continues at coordinate 55,713,047 of JARJIL010000009.1, read as the reverse complement.
GAATAGAATTCATCCTACCAATCCCTACTTTTTACAGCTTGGTACAAAGAATACACAGACTACACAAAGAACGACTAGTCTTCTTTAGTCTTCTATTTTTAATTTATGTAATTCAGCTGTTATTTCTATTTTTTCTATTTTTTCTTTATATGTACTTGGTTCTTCCTTTGTTTGTATTTCGTATTTTTTAGTTATTATACTAAATACCTTTTTAAAACATAAACAATAGATTTCTTTAAAGCAAATGTTACATTGTAATCTTTTTTCAATTCTAGGGTAATATTCACAATTATAACATTTTATGTAATTGTTTCCTTTGTTCTTTATGTTTACATTATTCTTGTTTTGTATTAACATATGTGTAAGTAACTTTTGTTAATGATTTCTCTGTTTCCTTATTACTACATTTACTACATATCGATTCATTATCAGAATTATATGTTTCTACTAATTCTATTTTGTATTCACCTATTTGTTCTATAAGAGTACTTCTTTCTATATTTTTGCTTTTATTAGGACATCTATTTGCTAAATGTTTTGTGTCTCCGAATATAAAATATTTGCAGCTAATTGTTTGTGATTTTTTAACATACCTGTTATTGTAAGGTTTATATCTTTTTCTATATGTAGTGTGTTTTCTAAGTTTTTTCCTATTTAGTTATTGTTATTGTAATAGTCATATGCTTGTGGTGTATAGATTGTTGTTTTACAAAATGCATATGCATTCTTTTTTTAATTGTTCTTGTAGGCCTATCTCTTTATATCGTTCTTCTAATATTGAAAATGTATTTGTTATTCTAGGCCCTATTCCTAATTGTTTATGATTTTCATAGTTATTTTTCTATGCTTCGTGCATATTTTTTCCTAAATCTCCTCATAATTTTATAAAGTATTTTTCACATAAATTATCATCCATAACTTGTCCCGTTAGTGATAATAATCTAGTAAAATCTAAAGTGTATTCATTAATGTATTTCATATATGCTATACTTAAGTGTTCTAAATTTTTGATTACTGTATCTTGTAATAGATTGTTGTTTTTTGCTAGATCAACTCCTAATATAAGAGTTCAAATTAGTGATGTAAAATTGTATGGATTGTCTCCTAGCGCTTTTAATCTATTTACTTCATCTAGGTCTTGGGCTTTTTTTTACTTTTCAGATGCCTAATGCTATTGGTCCTATTATGGTTTCTAAGTATGCGAACATGTCCATATGTCTTTCTTATTTGTATCCCACATTCTTACTATTGTTTGTTCCCATATTAAGATTTCATCGGTCCATAATTGAGGTTTTTGTTTTTCTAATAGTAAATACTACTACTGTATAGATTTCCTATAGGTAGTCTATGTAACATCCTCACAAAGGGCCTAGACGCATGCTGACGTGGTACGTATAATAAATTAGATAAATTGAATAAAATATATATATTTAAAGATATTAAAAGAAAATAAATAAATTAGTTATTAAATGAGTAAATATAAAATATTGATAAAAATATAAAAGAATAAAAGAATATTAAATGGTTTAGAACAAGGTTTCCAAAAATGTCCCCGTTAGTTAAAACGGGTACTCGTGTGTTAAGTTGTAAGTTGAAAAGGGGAACAAGATACCCACTTGTGGGTAAACGAAACCCACAAGTAGGCATCTCCTTTGTTGCCCACATTTACAAACACAGACAATTGACTTTCAAGTGTGTGTGTGTGTTCTTGTGTTCAAGGTTATCTAGAAGAGAATTCAAGGAGATAATCAACCAGTTTCAATCTGCTGTGATTCAAGGATTAATTCAATCTTCAATCTGTTGTTGTCATCCTTCTAATCCAATCTTTGATCTTGTAAGTTCTAGTCTTCAATTCTTCATTTTCTAATTTTGGGTTTTTGGGTGAAAATCACCAAATGATGCCAATAGATGAAATTGTTGTTACCAATTGATTTCTATATTGATTTTAGATTCACGGAAGTTGATTTTGTGAATTAAAGACTTGATTTTGATTAGTTTTAAGAATTAAAGTTGAAATGGGTTAAAATGGAGAATTTGGCTCTAAGGACTGAATTTGTTGTTATATGATGTAAAAATGGTGTCTTTAGTCTTGTTTTCATGTGTTTGTTCATATGTGAAAGATAGAAAATGACTGGAAACGAATTGGTAATGTTTTGGTAATTGTTGGCTTGGAAACAGAAAGGCACGGGCGTGCCTCTCAAGAACAGACCGTGACCTTGGGCGTACCCGGGGAGGCACGGGCGTACCTCCAAAAGGTACGGGCATGCCTAACCCTAGAAGGTCCGGGGGGTGTTTCTAGACACGGGGCGTACCTGAGTATCAGGTACGGGGCGTGCTTGCCCAAGTCTGGGGGGTGCCTCGCCAGGCACGGGCGTGCCTTGGCAAGGTACGGCCGTACCCTACTTCTGGCAGATTCTGTTTTAAGTGTTAAATTGTATGTATTGATTTGTTTAGGTGTACCAGTTGATCAAGGATCACCTGTGACTTAGTGCTAACATGTTATAGCTCAATAGGTGGGTAACAGTTAACTCGAGCATTATATTAATAGTATTAGAAGATGTTTTGTATGTTACAATCCATGAAATTGTAGATATGCATGTTTAGAGGTTTATGAACCAATTATGAGAACCAAATGATATGTATGCATCTAAAAGACCTTGTAGGTCATTATTGAAATATCAAGGGCCTGTATAGATCAATCTTGATATGTAAAGGGCCGGAGTAGGCCATTGTATTTGTGATAAGGCCAGAGTAGGCCATTGTTTGAGTGCCGGTACTACCTTGTAGAGATTTTGGTGCGGAGATTCGATGATCACGAATCTTGGCTCTAGCTAAACCGCCGCCCTTAATACTAACTCGGGGATCTCAGTCTTCCCACTGATCCCAAATGGGCTATGTTCCCGATAACGCAATGGTGGACCGCTACCCGCTTCTCCACCGGCGTAGAGGAAGTAACGGTTTCCCCGGTGAGGATCATTGAGACGGGCTTATAACCCTGCAAGACGTGATGCCTGCTGACAACCGGTACTTCACCATGTGGTAGGATAGACTTGAATGAAGTTATGTGATTCATGAAATGTGTTTTGATACTGTTAATATACTGCTTCCGCTTTGATTGTTATTCACTAGCTATTTATAGCTAACCCTCTCATGTACATTCCTAATGCAGGTAAATAGACTAAAGGTGAGCACGGGTACCTGCAGGGGTGTCATGTTAGGTTTTGGGGAACGCTGTGTAAAGACAATATTATGTAATAGTTAGTGTAATGGTCGAACTAATTGGTAACGTTTGGAAAGTTTGCTAAACAATACTTTTGTATTACAACTTATATTTATATAAGTTGTATAATGTGAATTAAATATTTAGCATCCGCACTTGTTTTAAATAAAAAAATATACTCTAATAAATTAAGGACCAGCATTACAGTCTACTTCATCTTCCTCTTATGTTTGATTCTTGTTGGTAAGTTGTCATGAGTTGTGTCCATAATTCTCGTCCCGTTGCTTCTTGTGTAGATGTTCCTGGTTCTGCTCAGTTTATTTTTACTCTTTAATTTGTGTTTGGCATATACGTATCCATAAAATTTTGATCTTGTGTATAAAAATCTCATAACATAGCCTTTCCCGTTGAATATTCTCACTAATGGTAAATTATAATATTCTTGTAACTTTTTATGACTTTCTTCGTATGGCATTCGTAGTTCTCTTATACATTCTATGATCTTGTTATCTACTTCTTCTTGAGTATTTAATTCTGTATATTTTCTATTAACTATATGTTGTAATGTTTTATGTGTTTCTTCGGTTTTAAATAATGTGATTGTTTCTTCTTCAAAGTAGTCTATTAGACTGTATTCGAACTCTTCTTTTTCAAATTTATCAAATCCGATATTTACAATATCTTCTTCGATTTCTTCATCATTTTGTGTTTCATATACCGGTTCTTTATCATATTGTGCTCATAAAGCTAAGTTCTACTTCATCTTCTTCTTTAGGTGTTTCTTTTTTAAAACCTACAAACCCTTAAGCTTTGTACCATGTGGGTCTTCGCATATGTAACTTCTTTTAGGTATTAATATTTCATTTTCACTTTCTTTAAATCATTTAATTGTCATTAAATCCTTCTAATTCTTGGGATCTATTTTAATAGGATCCATCATTTATATTGATTTTGAGGCTATAGTATTTACTATTTATTTAATGTTTACTTTATCTTTCATTCATGATCTATTGCTTGCCTTTCCTAATACTCATATGCTTATTACTATATTGTTTCCTTCATAATTTTCATATCTCTTGGTTTGTAATGCTATTTTTACTTTTTGCAGATCATTTATATCCTTTAAAATTCCCGGGGTACACTAAAATAGAGTTGTATTTTGGCTAAGATCAACCTCCATTCCAGATATTATTGTTTTCTTTAGTTCTGTTTTCTAGCTTTTATCTAATAATAGTGCTAATAATTTAGTTCCTAAATTTCCTATAACTACTAATCCTATGTGTGCAAAATGTTTTCGTGATTGGTTTAATTTTTGTATTGAATCTGGTGAGAATAAATCTATAGTTATTGTTTTGTTAACTACTGTAAGGCTTTCTGTCAAGATCAATTTCTTCTTCTAATTCTACTATTTGTTCAGCATTGTTTGATCCCAATCCTCTTCTAATTATCATGTTTGTAAACGATTCAGATGTTACAATATCTTGTATATTACTAGTTGAATTTCTAAATTCTTGTAGTGTACTACTACGCAAAAAAAAAATCTGTTTTGATTATTCATTTTCTTGGAAATCAATGTTTATATGGCTTAGGTCTTCTATCAATTTTAATATCTTCTATATTTAACTTGTTTATTGATTCTGTAATTTTTTCTATATCACTTACTATAGTTGTGTTTGTTTCTTTTTTATCTTCTAATATATTAATTATTTTGTTGAGTTTTTTGATAATTTGTAATAATAGGCTAATAATAAAGTTAAATAATATAGGATATTGTTTATCACTCTTTCCCCGAATATTTAATAGGGTTTAGTATCCAAAAGTGTACCCAAGTTGTCACTTTTTGTTATTGCGTATACTCATCTTTGAAAACTATCATTCAATATATTGAAGTTTCAAAATTACCATTTAATGTATCGTTAAACCTACTATTCATGTAGCAGGTAAATATCTAAATTTTGATTTATTTTTAATATTATTATCTTTTCCACGTCATTAATTTTGCCACATTAGTAGACATTGAAATTAAAATGCAATATTAAATTTTCATCTTAATATTAAGCATTCATCTTCTGGGCAAACAAGAACAAAACTCATGAAGATTCAAAAACTTAAGAAGATTTATCTTCTTGAATGGCCCAAACATTCAAAAACTCAATCTGGCAAAAAAAAACAAAATCTTATATGCAAAACCAGATCTGTCCTCGAATGACCCTAATTCACATATACATACTCTTTAAATCAAGAGCAAAATCGATGAACAGATATGTCCTTGAACCCTAAATCGCATATACACGAATATCATATGGAATCTTATATGCAGAAACAGTTGAACAAAATCTTGAAATCATATGGAATCGTATGAACATAATCAAACTAGATCTGGAAATCAAGAATCAACACAAAACCCTAAAAATTGTGAACCAAATCGAACTCAAAACTAACAATGAAAACCCTAAATTGAAAACTAAAATAATCGAACCAAGAGCAAAATCGAAACAAACAGATCTATCTAGAACTCAGATCAAACTTACCTTATCGGAATCAAACCAAACACTCAGATCGAACCTCAAGCAGATATGTGAATATGAACCCCAAATCGAATCATGAAGATGAACACTCAAGCAGATATTTGAAGATGAACCCCAAATCGATCTTTGAAGATGAACCCCAAAATCAATCTTTGAAGATGAACCACAAATCGATCTGTGAAGAACTCGAATCGAATTTACCACAACTGATGGTGTTCTTGAATGGTTGAAACGAAGATGAAGATGAAGAAACTCAATTAGTTCAAACCTTAAGCAGTTGAAATCGAATGGAATCGATGAAGATGAAGATGAATCCCTAATCAGTTGAAATCGATGAAGATGAAGCAATTGTTGAAGCAATTGAAATCGATGAAGATGAAGCCATTGTTGAGGTAGCAGTTGAAATCGATGAAGATGAAGCAATAGTTGAAATCGATGAAGATGAAGATGAAGATCTGATCTTAAATATTTGTTGTTATTATTATTATTATTATATTTGTTATTTTTAAATAAAGATATTACATGTCAGCATCCAAGTAAGATGTCAAGTCACCCATAACCGTGCCACGTCACCCATAACCTGCTATCAAAGGTAACGATAAATTAAATGGTAGATTTTGAAACTTCAATATACTAAATGGTAGTTTTGAAAGATGGGTATACACAATAGAAAAAAGTGACAACTTCGATACACTTTTGGATAGTAAACCCTATTTAATAAATACTATTACTTCTTCCTTATTTTCTTCTGGTTTATATTTAGTAGCGTCTTCTATAACTTTTTTATATTCTTTTATCCAATCCAGTTTTAACCTTCTACTATTTGTTTTTACTATATTAACTAGTTTTTCTATATTTATATTTTTTTTCTACTTTAGTGAATAAAAGTTTGCTTTCCTCGTACAATCATAGGTTTTTCCATATTCATTCTTCCATGAATTGTTGAAAGCGAAAAGAAGTTCATCAAATTTAAGCAAATAAGTCAAACTAACTCTTCAAATTAAGTGGTTTTTCTCTCTCAAATATCCAAATGTACTATTAATTCTTTATAATGCGCTCTATTTTTTTTTGACAAATAAGCCATCAATCGTTGACATTTTCCCATAATTTTCCGCAGACCTCTATGATTTAAATAGTATTATTTGTGTAATTTCAAATGTGAAGTAGGTCTCTGTATCTTATTGTGAATTTTACTACTTTAAATTTTTTTTTTCTTATTCTTGCAAAATAATTGAAATAAATGAATTTTTTACCATAAAACAATTTCACACTCCCTTTTTTACAGATATTTATTTTATTGATCAGTAATAATAATGTCAGAAATTTTAATGTAGTATACACAATAATCATAATTTCTTTATAGATTCCTGATTTTATTATTGTTTAGGTTTACTGTTTTCTAATAAATAGCTTAACTATTGAATTTCTTGTTTACTAGGGATGTTTTTTCTAATATCTTTTAATTCTTTTATAATATGATTATTTTGATCCTTGATTTATCCCAAATTTTTTGTTAGCTTATTTATTAATTCTGTCTTTTTAGAAATATTCTTTTCTAATATATTATGAGTACTTTTCTTTTTCTAAATTCCTAGGTTTACTATCAAAGTTATACTATTTAAATGTGCATCTTTTGTGTGTAGACTATGTTTAAAAGTGTTTTTAAACCTACAACTAAGATTATAGCTATATAGAGAGATACTACTATCAGATTTTGCTTCGTATTCTAGATTTAGAAATTCTAAACGTTTAATTGCCGTATTTGAACTTGGTAAATCAATGATTATAAAATTCCTATCTCGTAGCTTTCTCTTTCCTTCCTTTACTTCTTCTTGTAAGATTTTCTTATATCCTCATTTTATTTTATCAAGTAATATAATAACATATAATTTAAAATTAACATCACCCTAAAATTTACCATATCCTTCCTAATAATATCATAAGCACAAAATAATCCTTCAATCTTCACCTAAGCGAGTTCTCGATTAAAAGGTATGGGCTTATAATGATGCCACATTAAGTCGAGTCTGTCTTAGTCTTTTAGATATCAGAATCACTCCATGGTCTAATACCAATAAGGGGGTATAGCGGATTTTTCCAGGTTTTCATTAAACCACTAAAGTTGAAAACATAATATTAAAAATAAAAATAAGGAAATGAAAATATAACAAGACACTGAAAACTTACTTAGGATGTAGGGATTGGAATCATAAGAGTGTATATGCAGGGGTAGTTTCACAGTAAGAATTTTTTTTTATAGTGAGACATATAATATGAAGTATAGGAGGAGGATTAGGAATTCAAGATCAATTAAGAGAATCGGAGAGTTTAGCACGCCATGGATTTTGAATAACTTTGCGAAATTTTATTGCTCTCTAGGTTGGTTTTTTACAAATGAACTCTTAATCATTTATATAGACGGTCGAACAAATGCATACAATAATTAAAACGAAAAAAGTTTACAAATTAATATAATAATGAAAAGAAAAAGGTTGAACTAGTACAATAACATAAAGAAAAAAGTTGTGAAAAAATAAAGTAAAGCTAGGACAAATGGAAAATAATATGGAGAGTAGAGTTTTGTTCAATAAAGTTCATTTAAAAAATTCAGCAAATCACATGTGATTTGTAAAAGCATCACATGTGAATTAGGAAAATTACGAAAATGTCACTCCGCCCAAATTTTTAAAATTTAATCTGGACCATTGATGTCATTAATCCAAAAGCTAAAATTAGTCCCTTAGGACTATGAATTAATTATGGGTTGTATTGAACATTCTTCATGAAGAGTAATCGGAATCATATGACGTTTTCAAAGTAGAAGTTGTCGGCCAGTAAAATAATTGTAGTCCTGTCCTCACTGTTTTTGTATTCTTGGATTTTTGTTTCGTCGATGCTTCTGTCTTAGAGGTCTGTGTGAATCCCGTCTATAGATGGTGTGGTAGCGGTATTGTCCTCGAAGGAAAATTCATCATTTTCTTCGTTGTTGATGCGTTCTAATCTCATAGAAAATTCATCATTTTCTTCGTGGCAAGGTGCATGTAATGAATTCATGCGTGGGCAATCCAATTGAAGGAGGGGGATTGGACGGCTAACATTGGTTCTCGCAATAAAAACGGTTCTCAAATGAACTTTTCACTATATATATATATATATATATATATATATATATATATATACATACTAGCATTGTTCTCGCACAATGATGCGGCAGCAAATAGTTTGTGTTTTACAACATTTCACTTTCAATAATATGATATGTTATTCGTGCGATTCAATATCACAAAAAAGGTTTCTACAGCAACATGTTCGTTTTTTTCAAATTTTTTTGTATCTGTATAAACTATTTTATTAATTTTAATAATAAATTCTAAAAGACATTAAAATAAGAAAAAAGATTTATATTTATATAATAAGAAGAGAGAAGTTAATAATATTTTAGAAATTATGTTAATGTGAGTGGATATATGTTTTTGTGTGAGAGTGTATGTTAGTGTAGGAAAATATATTTTAAATAAATAAAAAGTTAAAGTTAATTAGGAGAGATAATGAAATGATTAAAGATTGAGTGGATGGGATTAATTTAGATAGAATGAAAGGTAAAGATTTTGTTTTGATTGAATTTTAAGAACTCTTAAAATTTAAGAGGAGATAGAATGTTAAATGGTTTATATAATAGTATAGATAGGGGAGGGTTCATTTGAGAACCAATTTTATTGCGAGAACCGCGAGAACCAATCTTAGTCATTCATTTTGGATAATGGAATTCATGAATGAAGAGCGTGGGGAGATTGAGTGTGACAGGGTGCATGTAAGGAATTAATGGGTGGGCAATCCAATTGAAGGATGAGGAATTGGACGGCTAAGATTGGTTCTCTCGGTTCTCGCAATAAAAACGGTTCTCAAATGAACTTTTCACTATATATATATATATATATATATATATATATATATATATATAAATATAGGCAAAAGTTCAAACGAAAACTGTTTTTTATACGAGAACTGTTTTTAACGCCATTAATGACACATTAATAGGGGTATTTTGGTAATTTATATATTTACCCAACCGTAAATTGCGTCCGGATGACTCGTCATTAATTTACAAGGCTTAATTTTCCCGAAATAACCCTAATGTGGCATTAATGAGTTATTAATGAGCCGCCAAAAATTCTTTGTCATTGATTAACCCTCCAAAGCCTTGCCGATCTCCCTGGCGACAGTCTCTTGTATTTTAGGCTCCACTATTCTTTCATTGGTGCTCCCTCATTCACAACCGGTTGATTCCTAATCGGAATCAGTTCACAAGTAACACCGGTTTCTATCCCTTCTGGGCTATGCCTGGGACCACCCTCCTGTCTATTGGTTGATCGTGAACCTCTAGTGTTAACCATCCTGATAGTATAGATAAAGCATTAAGATATAAGGTAGCTTTATCACACCACCCTCTATATCAACTAGTTACTCATATGTTTAACAACTCAGTATACCTTATCTTTAAAACAAAAGTATTTCTATACATACTAAGGCATTCTATTTAAACATACTATACCAGGTATACTATCTTCTTACAAGTACCCCTCACCCAATTCACAAGATCCTTCATGATTTCATTAAGTTCCAACATGTATCATGTGTTTGTAATAATATGGGCCCTATATTATTCTAAACACACTACACACGTTCGATCTTAACTTTATCACAAAAAGTCCCGATTCACAGGCTTAGAGCAAGTATCATCAATATAATGTCACATAATTATGTAAGTCATAAAGATTCTGCATATAACATATCAATCTCCATATAAAGTACTATAAATATCTACTGTTAGTTTACTCACCAAACTGCAAGTACAAGCCTCCAGTTTGACAAAAATTTTCAAAATCATGGTTCAAGTCCAGACTATGCTTCACACAATCCAGATCCCTCAAACCGTGGCTCTGATACCAAGTTGTAACGCCCCAATTTTAATAAACGATATAAAAGTAGAATATTTTTCATAAAAGCACGTATCTGGTTTAAAAGACATAAGCGGAAACGTTTTCATAACAAAACCGTGCTAGTAGCAAAAGATACACCCTTAAGTACAAACTTAGTGTACTGTCAAAGTGGAATATTTACACAAACGGGCGTTAAGAGTTTTACATTAAAAACTAAAAAGTAGCCAAACAGTAGCTTTGTTCTTGTCCTTACTGCGTCCTGCAAAACATTTTTAAAACAATATATGATAAGCTACGAGAGCTTAGTGAGTAACCTAAACAAAAAATCATATGAACACACGTATACAATCATAGGAAGATAATACACGCATGTCTGGCAATCAAAGCTAGCCTCTGGTTCTAGACCCAGGGCAGCAACATAGGTCACAGTACTGTACCGCATCTGAGCCTTACTGTACATAGTAGTATGCTTACATATACACATGTATAACATAGCATGTTAGTAATCTGATATGAAATTACACATGCTGCTGATATGAAGTGAAGTCTAGAAGACTCACCTTCTGACTATAATATTATGCAATACTTCACTAACGTCAATGATTCAGGTAATATGTCAGTCACCTCCTATATAAACAATACATAAATATCACATAAGGGCATTCTGATCTGAAATAGGGCCTACACGGGCCGTGTCCCTTAAATGCTACATGACCTAAGCCGGCAACATGGCCAGTGTGGTCTAGTCACCCTACACGGGCCGTGTACCTCTCATGCTACACGACCATGTAACCTTACATGGCCCTGTGACCGTCTTTACTACTACACGGTCGTGTACCGCTACACGGTCCGTGTATACTACAGACCCAGCAGACTGTTCTTAGCAAGAACTGTCGGATTTCACCAAAAATCCGATACTATCATCATAAAATCGACTAGAGGTGTTTTCCTACACCTCATACAACTGATAAACATATTCTAAACAATATAAAACATCCCTAACATGATTCCACCATTGAATCATGTGTTTAAACTTACAAAACTTCAAAAACAAAGGTTTAAACCTTACCTCAAGTTGGATACTTGCTATGTTCTTGAAGAAGCTACTTGTTCTACTGGTTTGCTCACTGAAATAGAGAGGCTAGGAGCTGATGTATATGTGTTCGTAAGTTTGCAGAGGAACAAATGAGAACTTTGACTCCTATGGTCAAAGTTGGTGCTATATATATATATATATATAAGTTTTAGCTATTGACACAACAAGTCCCTGCGCTTAATCAACTTATAATTTGACGGTTTTAGCCCCTCTAGTTTTTTAATCACATCTATACACATAAAGGCAACTTGTATAAACGTATAACCCTTCCTATTAAATAATTATTTTAGGAATTTTGAACCTTGGTTGTTACAATAACTGAATTAAGTCTAATCATATATTTTTTATATTAACTTTTGATTCATGAGAACACCTAAATTCATGTTTTCAATAAATCAAGTTCAAGAGATTTCACAAACACCAAACAAATGAAAGAGTCAAAGAGTTGAAATTTATAAACATTGCATTCTAACTCAATTACATAATAATTGGAACTATGAAACATTACACACACATATACATAGATAGGCAAAAGTTTAAACGAAAACTGTTTTTCGTACGAGAACCGCGAGAACCAATCTTAGCTGTCCAATTCCCCCTCCTTCAAATGGATTGCCCACCCATGAATTCCTTACATGCATCTTGCCACACTCAATCCCCCCACTCTCTTCATCCATGAATTACATTATCAAAAACGAACGACTAAGATTGGTTCTCGCAACTCGTACGAAAAACAGTTCTCGTTTGAACCATCCCCTACATTCATATATATAATCAACAACTTCATGATTCAGCTATGCGACAAAATTCTTCCAACAAACTGAAAGACAAATAACTCAGAGTTAGCAATTTAATTCTTAATTTCAAAGTGGCTCTCAAAAAGAATCTTCACAAACTCATATTATCTTCATCTCGCAAGGAATCTTCACAAACTCATATTAGCTCTTTGTGATTATTCTGCACAAAACTCATCACAACCTCCTCTTTATTCGCCGCCGTCGCATTGCGCGGGTACCCCACTAGTATATATATATATATATATATATATATACAAACACATATATATAGGGGAGGGTTCAAACGAGAACTGTTTTTCGTACGAGAACTGCGAGAACCAATCTTGGCCGTTCATATTGGATAATTCAATTCATGGATGAAGAGTGTAGGGGGATTGAGTGTGGCAGAGTGCATGTAAGGAATTAATGGGTGGGAAATCCAATTGAAAGAGGGTGAATTGGACGTCTAAGATAGTTCTCGTTTGAACTTTTGCCTCTATATATATATATATATATATATTACGAGAACCGCGACAACCAATCTCAGACGTCTAATTCTCCCTCCTTCAATTGGATTATCCACCCATGAATTCCTTACATGTACCCTGCCACACCCAATTCCCCCACACTCTTCATCTATGAATTCCATTATTCAAAAATGAACGGCTAAAATTGGTTCTCACAATTCTCGTAATAAAAACAGTTCTCAAATAATTATTTTAGGAATTTCGAACCTTGGGTGTTACAAATCTTCCCCACTTGGAATGATTTCGTCCTCGAAATCAACAGTTGAAGAGTTCTGGATAATTATGCATCATCTCCTGTTCAGGCTCCCAAGTAAAGTCTGAGCCTTTCATGTGCTTCCATTGGACTTTGACCAATCCAATCTGTTTGTTACGTAGAGTCTTTATCTTTCTTTCCAAAATAGCTATAGGTTGCTCTACATAATTCCGTTTATCATCAATAGTAACATCTTCCAACGGTATAATCGCAGACTCGTCTGCTAAACATTTTCTGAGATGTAAGACATGTAAAGTGTTATGAATCTGAGACAATTCTTCTCCTAACTCTAATATGTAAGTGTTGGAATATGCCCGCTGACACGAACGAGTTAATGCCACTACCGATGAGGTGTAGGCCAATTGGGTCACACACCAAGTATTGATTCCGGTAACACGATCAAGCAAAAGAGAGGAAAAGGCCAAAATGGGTTTTGGCAGGATGGTACACGGGCCGTCTTCCTGAACACGGGCCGTGTCAAGTCCAACATACACGAGACGTATTAGCCCAGTTCAAGGTCGTGTAGTTTGGGCCTACACGGGCCATGTAGATGAACACGGGCCGTGTAGTGCTTGATAGACATGGGCCGTCTTAGCCCAATTGGGGCCGTGGACTTGACTTGACTTGATCCCACACCTAGGTGTATGCCAAGGTGGTACTGATGGGATTAACATGGATGGAATTGTAGACAACTTCAAATACCGACTAGAGGTAAAGTTTTTCATGGTGGTTATGGAGAAACTTGTCCTAGTGGCTATGTTGAAGAATGTTTGATACTCGTGGATATTAATGACCGCATTTCGTCATGAAACAATATGATTAGGAAGTGCTTATAACACTATCCGAGGGTCTTAATATACGTCCGTAGTATCCGAATTATGTCTACAAAAGTGGATAAGACCACTTCGGGCTTATTCTTGCATCTTGAAGGAAAGATATCTTTGCTTACTATTAGAAGATCATAGTGATGAGTTTTCTAAAAGCATAGATAAAACCTTTTACGTATGTCAGGGCTAGTGGGAGCTTTGTTGTATTCCTAGTGTTAAATGTCTATGGAAGATAATGTCCCGATATTAGGTTATCCGCAAACCTAATTCAGGAATTACTGCTTCATAGGGGCATTTAAGAGATACAAAATTGGATAGTATTTAGTTCAAGAAATATAGAGATATGTTCTTGATGTTTGACGACTTGAATAGGCTTGGAGTAAGTAGTTACTCTAATGCATGTTTCTGCTAGGATAACTGATGATCTTTGATCAAAGTTAATGATCCTAACTTGTGGTGTTGTTTGTTGATTCTTAAAGTATCACTAACCTTATTGTGGGTTTTTGAGACAATGAGTGTGTGATTACTTTAACTTTTTGAAAAGTAAGATCTCTTTGATGCATACTTTTGAAGTAGTCTTGTCAAAAGAGATATAATTGAATAACAAAAGATCTTGTGGATGTTGTGGGACAAATCCACTAGTTAAGCCGTTGTTATGGACTAGTGGTGTTTGTCATACTAGGTCCATTAGCATGTCTAATGCGTATAACTTGGCTTGAATATGTTTTGGTTTATGTTTGATTTGTACTTATATTTTGGGGACATTAAGCAATATTGCAATTCATACCATATCGATTATTAAATGGAGATTTAATAATACGCCGAGGGCGGGTATTTTATGAATCCTTATTGTGTTCCATCTTAGCATGTTTAAACACTTCCGAGTATGTTTATCATTCTAAAATCTCCACAATCGGTTATGCTATATGGGAAGGAAGTATAAATTAAGATTGAGGTAAAGAGTTGGTTTTGTTAAACGTGATTCTTGCCTATACTTGAAAGGGGTTTCAAGTGATTGGAGGACCCGCACCCGAGTTCAATTCATGGTTCTAGTCATAAGAAACTCGGGATGATGATGACGCTTCATCCTTAAACTAGAGATGCATGTGATTCCAAAGCATAGGTCTGCTTTGCTTTGATCGTTTTCTAACGCGGTCCGTAACTGGTCGTTATAAGGGAGATGATTGGGTAGAGTATTATCTATGTGGCGGGACTATGTAGTCGAAAGGAATTTGTTCCTCTATGTATAGAGAAGATATCCATGGGCCCCTCGATGATTGAGTGCTGACGTTCATATGCATGGCCGTGCTCAAGTTATATTGATGATGGATCAATGTTAACTTGGTTTGTTGGTCACCACTAATCTACAATCGAGAAATATAATCGTGAACGATCTGAAGGTTGACTTTATTCCATGCCTTGTGTTCACATAGGATATCGCGAACAAAGGGATGTATATGTTCATTTATCTTTAGGACAATCATTTTATGATTGGGATTTTGTCAAGAGTGGCATACCCTATACTGACTTGGGAGCATAGATGTCTTGCTAGAGGCCACTCTATGTTTGTGTTATTTTTCGTAGTCGTGCCACGTGCAAGTGGGAGTCTGTTGGAATATGCCCGCTGACACGAAAGAGTTAATGGCACTACCGATGAGGTATAGGCCTATTGGGTCACACACCAAGTATTGATTACGGCAACACGATCAAGCAAAAGAGAGGAAAAGGCCAAAATGGGTTTTGGCAGGATGGTACACCGGCCGTGTTCCTTAACACGGGTCGTGTCCAGTCCAACATACATGAGACGTATTAGCCCAGTTCAAGGTTGTGTAGTTTGGGCCTACACGGGTCGTGTAGATGAACACGGGCCGTGTAGTGCTTGATAGACACGGGCCGTCTTAGCCCAATTGGGGCTGTGGACTTTGGGCCTACACGGCCGTGTAGACCTACACGGGCCGTGTACGTTCGCTGTAACAGCAGAATTAACAGCCTTAAACACTTGGTATTATGGTGTTAATTTCTAATAATGGTGGTAGACAAAGAGGCTACGAGTTATCTGCTCTAAGGGAGGTTTTTGGATGTCTCTTGACTCTTGGTTGACACTTGAACTCTCTCTCACTTGTTCATCTTGTTCTTGGTGTTCTTGAACACAAGAAGCAAGAAACACATAGACTTGGGTGTTGTTTTGGTGGCTACACCAACTTACTAGCATTTGGGAATCAAGGTTGCTTGGGGTGGACTTCATTAGAGGAATCCTTGTTTGGATTCTTGAAGCCTTGACTTGCTTGAGTTCTTGAAGATTAACAAGAGGAAGATCATTGTGCTTGAGTTGTGGTATAACTTTCTTTCTATCTTGTTTATTATATTTTAGTTGCAATTCCATGTCTAGATATTGGTCCATGGGAAGTGTTTGTTTGGTTAGCTTATTATTTTGTATTGTATCTTGCTTCCGTTGCTACTCGATTATGCCAAACAAATATTTCAGTGGTATCAGAGCCATATCTAACATGGCTTTGCACTAAAGAGTCTAGAAAAACCATATGAATATTTTATACAAGAAAATTGTTTTCTTGAAAGTTTTTCGTGTAGATTTTTGTTAGGCTAAAATTGATATATTTGTAGCCTACATAATAATCATATAAATATTTTTATATTAGAAAATTGTTTTCTAGAAATGGTTTTTCATGTAGATTCATGTTAGGCTAAAATTGGTATATTTGTAGCCCACCTAAGATGTTAGTTTTTACATCAAGTCTCAAAAACCATATAAGTACATTTATATAAGAAAATTGTTTTCTTAAAATTGGTTTTTCCATTGGGGCTCTTGTTGTGCTAGAATAGATTTATTCGTAGACGTGTTAATATTTTAGTTTTTATATTTATATATTTGTTGTAACTTGGCATGAAGTGTACACAAATATATACTTATAATTGTATATATGAATATGTGTCACAAAAATGGTTTGGTACACTAATGCATATGTACAAGGATTGTCATTTTGGTGCCTTTGATGTTGTTGACAATCTTGACTAAAATATAGATA
The DNA here is from genome assembly GCA_038502395.1 of Dittrichia graveolens. Lineage (NCBI taxonomy): Eukaryota > Viridiplantae > Streptophyta > Magnoliopsida > Asterales > Asteraceae > Dittrichia > Dittrichia graveolens. The sequence goes on along the minus strand of JARJIL010000009.1, from coordinate 55,695,836 downwards.
TATATTTATATCATGGTTTTGTGTGGCACACCATGTTTCACTTATGTTGCGTTTGGTTAATTCGATAACACGATATGCCCTTACACCTATGTGTTGTGGTGGTTGATTGATTCGGTTTTTGGTGGCCTGCGTGCCATATTGATGTAAATATTTATTTATATATTTGTTGGTGCGGCTTGCACGCCGTTTATTTTATTCCGTGTATTTGTATAAATAGTGTAGGAATGCGACCTGCGTGTCGTTTATATATATATATATTTTATGTATTTGTAAATAGTATAGAATTAGAACCGGAGAAGTCAACGGGAGTCATGGTGATGACGTCTTGGCGAGAAGGAATCAACACGCTATTGGAGGTGTTGGATTCGGTGGGAGCTCACCCAACGAGACTTTACCTTGTCCTTCGGTTTTGGCCTCGTTTTCCCCGTTGTGGCTCACGGGGAAAACGCATAGGAATTTTGGGCATGTTACCGAATTATACATATATATATTGGCGTGGTTGTGTTTTATTTTTCTATGCATGGATTAGGATTCGCATGCTAGACAATTTTTCTATAAAATTAAATAAAATACAACGTTTGTTAAAATGGTTAACAATCTCGCGCGAATAGAATTGACAAAGAAAATATAAACTTGGTATTATATTTAAAAGTGCTTAAAAATCGTTTTGGCACTTACTTTGTTAATTCACAAAAAAGTTTTTAGAAACCGGAAACAAAATCCCGTTTTTCAAAATGTAAATTACGCACCATCCATAAGATGACACCACCTGAATCTAACAAAAGAAGGATGATTGTCGAGTTAAGCACGAGTCATTCCTTGCGTAGTTGTGTGGAAGGTGAGTGGGGTAACTCGCATGATTGGTTGTCGAGCTAAGCACGAGCCAATTGATGGTCGGGAGTGCCACCCGTTTGTCTTGCCGGACGGTTTACAATTTTAGTATATAATTCTGGATTAGTTGTCGAGCTAAGCACGAGCTAAACAAAAATTATATATTAAGATTGGTGTAAGGAAGGGATCAAACATGCCAACCGACATAATGGATGTCAACGGATCCCGCAAGTGTCTAAGAGTTGTAATAGAGATTACAATTGGTAAAATGGTTGCCGGTCTAAATAGCTTCGCCACGTGATCCGCGGTAAACCCGTCACGGTGCAAGGTGAAATGAGGTTCTTAGCCCTTGTTATAAATAGTTGTTTTTGTCTAAAACTATGGGGTAATTATTTTTTTTAACAAGGTTTATCTAAACTAACCAAAACTCTTATTATTGTTATTTATAGATGTCAAATCATAACAATACCACGTCAAACATCTCACTTCGTGTGTTCCTAGAAAGGGAGAAACTCACGGGGGTGAACTTTATTGCATGGCTTAGGCAATTGAGGATTGTCCTTCGCCATGAGTCAAAGTTGCACATCCTTGAGGAACCCCTTCCGGAGCCACCTGCTACCAACGCGACTTAAAGAGCCACCTGCTACCGACTTAAAGAGCAAATAATCATCTCTTTTACCTTTTTTACTTTAATTTTCTTTTTACTTGATCTCTACCCTATTTTATATATATATATATATATATATATATATATATATATATAACACATATGAGACGTTATTCGCATCTAAATCTGGTATCTCAGCATCAATTTTTTGTTCAAAAGAACAATCTAAGCATCATTCAAATACCCAAGATTCACCTTCTTTCTTGCAGACATTGGATAAGTTTTGTAATAATTGTAAAATTTTTGTATAAGAACAGTTTGAATATTTTGTGCCTAACAATAACTTCTGAAAAATAATGTGTTGACATGTTGAGGATAATGTGTTGACATGTTGAGGATTTGATATAGCATCGCTGCATGAGGGATTAGAGAAAAGTATTTTAACAAAAGATTTAATCTTGATCTTTCATTTGATTTAAATTAAAAAAAACAATTTTAACTTTTTATAGTCAAAGTATTTTAAATCTTATCCTACTAAATTAATCCACATGGTAATTTTAAACCTGTATCTATAGATTTGTAGATTTTACTTATCTCTATTATTTAAATTATTATACCTAATTAATATACTTATATTTAAACGTACACATTAAAAAAGTTTACTTTACTTATCACAATTTTAAAATTATTAAAAGATTTTACTTTTTATATTTATTATATATATACTACAAATTTTCTTGTATTTAAATTTTAGGGTTCAGTTTACCAAATGTATCCAAGTTCTAACGTTTTGCTATTGTGTGTATCGAACTTTTAAAATTTTCTATTCTATGTATCAAACTTCTAATTTATTGCTATTGTATGTATTTTGGTTACATAATAGCGATAAATTAAAAGTTCGATACATACAATAGAAATTTTTTAAGTCCGATACATACAATAGCAAAATTTGACAACTTGAATATATTTTGATGAACTAAACCCTGAATTTTACATCCTTCTTAAAAGTGTTATTGGATTAAGCTCTTATTTCGTTCATATAATGCAATCATATTAGTTAAACGAATATAAAACTATACTTTCATATAAATAATTATGATTACCCGTTTATTTATACGGGTATTTAAACTAGTTTGCTAATAATAAGAATTAAAGGGGGCCATCAAATTGTTGGAGTAACAGCACAACACCAAATCTTTAATAAATCTTTCAAATTAGTTACATTAATATTGGACATATGTCAATTTTAAGTACCAATATGACCAGTACCATCAACCATCAAATGACAAGTTGTTTCTGTAGGATCCAAAATCATGTTCCAATTACTCAAACTTCAGGAACTTAGCTGACAGAGAAACTTACAAATTTGGGCTTCTATGAACAAATTATTATGTTATATCTTTTTTTTTAATAACAAATTTAGTGAGCTGGGTTCGCAATGCAGTATGCGAGTCCCAAGCCGCGCACCAGGGAGCAATACCCTCCACTATTTTTTTAGAAAAAAAACCACTATCAAGACTCGAACCCAAGACCTGAGCTATGGGATAAAACCCCTATACTACTGGGTGAAATTATTTTTAAAAAAGAAAACTGAAGAGACTGAGTTTACCACAGTGATAGAAGCATCAACTTTAATCTTGAAGAAATACAGCTGCTAATTGACTTTCACCTGTTCCAACATCCGGTGATAGTCTCCACCCTCCTTCCATCTACACCATTTTTATGCTTATTGTTCTTCTTTCCCTTTGATTCTACAACATGCTTGATTTATTTGTATTACAACTTCATTCATCTCTTGAATGACTTACCATTTTATCACAAGGTGGAAATTGAGATACAGTTTGAAAAATAGTACATAAAACATAAATTAGACATAAGATTTTAGCTTATAAAGTGGTAAAGTGGATGGTTAAGTCAAGAAATTCTACTAATTATGACTTAATGGTTGTTTGTTAAAATAAAATGATTAAGCACCGAATAATTATGTAGTCTGAATAATATATAGGCTCTGAATGAATCTGCCTCTGAATGTGACATGCTATTTGATAAAGGTTCTGAATGAACAATCTGAATGATGCAAATTATCATTTTAATAGTGATATATTATATTATAAGATATGATTGTTTAACAAGATAACGTGCAAAAGGAGTATTAGGGTAAAATACTTGGTGCTTAACGATTCAAAATGCACTTTGAGGTAGAATGATTCAGCAGCATTATTATAAAGCTATATTTTATTAATTAGAACATGTAGCAACATGGAATATACGTATGACAGTTCGATCAAAGGAAAAATTAAAGTGTGGCGCAGCAATTACGTTTATATGTCCAAATCACGCTCCCGATTTTAGCTTTCTAAGCGGGTACAATTCAAATAGCACTACCAGAGACAGAGACTTGGGGATTTAGTTTCAGAAAGAGAGAACAATAACCATCATAAGTATTTTAAAAATGACAGAAATTAAAACTTGTATGTGCTTTCATATGTAAGATTATAGTTTTCAAGAATCAATTAGCAATTAAAGTGGAATAAAAACAGATTAAGAAATTGAAAATCACCATGAAATGTATGTGTGCAGACAATTGAAGTGAAGTCAAAGAGGAGTAAGAAAGGGCGCGGAGACTATAAGCAATAAACATCACTTAAGCATTTCATCGAACATCTTGTGAGCAAACTATTATGATTACTCATTTAACATGAACAGTATATCTAGCAGTGATTATAGCTTACAAACATGATTTGAACCCTGGTTTGAGTATGAAATCAAACCTATGGATAGAACATTCTTAGACTGACTTAACATGAAGATAACAAATTAAAATCAGATAAGAAAATCCATGGTCAAACCTCTAATGTTTTGATTAGGGTTTTTAGAACAGGCAAGGAGAGAACAGCTCCAAGGCTTTAAACCTTCAGCTTGAAATAGTCTGAACAGCTTCAAAATCCATTGATGGCGCATATAAACTTGATTTGAACATGCCTTAAATTTTTTTTTTTTTCGATTTGAACAATAAACGTAATCAAAAATAGAATGGAACATCATCAAACAACCATTAAAGGGGAGAAGATTGAGCGGATGTGGAGATTCAGAGAGTTAGAGGATGTTGTCGGCGACATAGGAGATCTAGTCAAAGCACAAAGTAAAGATGGGAATATTGAGAAGGTGGGTGTAAATGAGCGGGAAAACATAAAAAAGAGGGCTTAGAAATAAGACATTTGTCATCTTAGCTAGCTGTTTATTAGTATTTAAAGATTGAACTTTTTATTTTGATTATATGAGTCATTTAGAAAATCCTTAAATGTTTATAATTCGGATGACATGTTATACATCATCTGAGTTCTAGTTATACGCATTTTCTAATACTTAAATTAAAATGTGTTATATTTTATGATAGAACATTTAAAATGTTATATTTACTACATTATTTTGAACAGCAAACACACTCATCCACTAAATCTACCCCTAAATCTAATTCAATGTTCACAATGGGACTTGAACACACAACCTCTTAAGAGTGGGCACCACTCCATAACACCAGATACCGCTGGGCTACAAACTCTTCGGTATGCATCTTCCTACATCATGTACAAACTTCAATTAGCAGCTCTCATAGTTTCAGAAAAACACTCACACTCATGGTATCATTCTTCTCAACACATTACTTTCTTCTCTCCCTACCAATTTTTTTTTTATTTAAACCTATTTTTTTTAAAACCCACATTTAATTTTGGGATTTTCTTATATATTATTTCTAAGAAAATTAATCGGATTATTTGAGTCAACACAAACCTGGACATTTTTTCCCCGATTAGAATTCGGGTTGGTCGGGTGAACCCGATTTAGACTCATTCACCCGCTTAACTCCAAACCTATTTGTCTTGTTCGGGTCAGCTTAATCGGGTTTGGATTTTTTTTTATAACCCTACTTGTAATTGTTTGAGAAGATGCATAAATAATTGTACTACTTAAAATTAACAGATTAAGACTTTTAACAGAGAGTGTTAAATACATTATATATTAGTATAGATAAAGAAAAAAAGACACAAAGACAACCCATGTTTAACTAAAATTGACTTGGTATAATAGTATTAAGAGATGAAGTGTGTTAAATGTATTTTATATTAGTTTTCATAATTTCCTAGTGTATTGTAACTTTCCATATTTCATTTTATTTTCCATAATTTCCTAATGTCTATTAATTGTTTGTACAAGATGTACAAATATTTGTACTACTTCAAATTAACAGATTTAAGAGTTTTAAGAGAGTGTTTGTTAAAAGACAAAGACAACCCATGTTCAACTAAAATTGACTTGGTATTGATTACAATAATCAAATGATTTATCCTCCTAAACTTTGCCTAAAAGTCAATCTAAATGAGATTTACCCTATTTTTTTAAAGGGAGTTGATCCTTACATAACTGTTTTTAGCTATACACAACAAGGTACACATAGTTAATACACATGGTACAAGTTGATGATACATAAAATTATTATGTATGGTCACTTTCGTTGTGTAAGTATCACCTCCCTTTTTTAAATGTTTAAGTTCATGTCGGCCATCTATTACAAGATTATTTAGGAAAACTTAGGGAGATATGTTACTACCCTTCAACAAAGACATTATGGAATTCCACAACCACTCATATTTTTGCATAAATGAGATAATGTATCAAAAGGTTCATCCTCTTAAACTATTATTAAGCATATCCGTTGAAGTTGGAACCCAACATCCAAGTCAAATCTTGTTCAAGAACTCCAGTCTGCAAAGTGGTAAAAACTACCCTCTAATCAAAAATACGAAAACATGAAACTAGAAACAAAACAATCAGTACGTACCATTTGCTTCCTATATGTGAATGGGCTTGTCATAAGTCGCCATTGCAGCCTCCTTGACAGCCTCACTTAACGTAGGATGAGCATGACACGTGCGTGCAATATCCTCACTTGATGCTTCATAAGTTAATGCTAAAGCTGCCTCATGAATGAGCTCACCCGCATTTGAGCACATAATATGAACACCTAAAACCTTATCAGTTTCCTTTTCGGCTATTATTTTCACAAGTCCTTCAGCATCATCGATAGACTTTGCCCTGCTGTTTCCCAGCATTGGAAATTTCCCAACACTGTATGCAATCCCAAGCTGCTTCACCTGTTCTTCCGTCTTTCCAACAGACGCTACCTCGGGATGTGTGTAGACGACACCAGGTACCTTATCATAGTCCACATGCCCTTCCTTCCCTGCAATGAATTCAACACATGCAATACCATCTTCTTCAGCTTTGTGAGCCAACATGGGTCCCGGAATAACATCACCAATCGCAAAAACCCCCTTTACATTTGTTGAAAATCTTTTGTCTACAGGGATTCGACCGATTTTGTCAGTTTCAACACCAATGTTTTCCAACCCAAGTCCAGATGTAAATGGGTTTCTACCCGCGGAAACAAGAACAACATCAGCCTCAAGTACAGATTGATCACCACCAGCTGACGGTTCAATGGTCAGTTTGATAATGTCCGTAGAAGTGTCAACAGCTACCACTTTAGTTTTGAGCATAAACTTCATTTTTTGCTTCTCAAGAGAACGTTGAAATTGCTTGCGAATCTCACCATCCATTGATGGAACAATGTCTGGTGCAAATTCAACAACCGTGACCTCTGACCCAAGACGCGCCCAAACCGAGCCCATCTCCAACCCAATGTAGCCCGCTCCTATGACAATCAACTTTTTAGGGATTTCTGTTAAAGCCAAAGCTCCAGTGGATGACACAATCCTCTTTTCATCAATTGTAATTCCGGGTAGCCCTTTGACATCAGACCCAGTAGCAATTATGATATTCTTGCCTTTGACTACAGTGGTGCCACCATCAATGGTGTCAACAGAGACTTCAGAAGGGGAGAGCAACTTTCCATACCCCTTTACATATGTTACTTTGTTTTTCTTGAACAAGCCTTCAATACCTTTTGTGAGAGTCGATACCGCCTTATCTTTTTGGCCCATCATTTCAGCAAGATCAACCTTGACATTATCAAACTTTACACCATGCTTAGCAAATGTTGTTTTGGCCTCATGGTACATGTGAGATGAATGAAGAAGTGCCTACAAATTCATTATTGAAAAAAAAAACATCAAGATCAACCTTCATGTTATCAATCTTTTTGTATAATTAGAATCCCCAAATTCACCACAAGCTATCCGTAATAAGTGTTCTGACCACAATGGAAGTATCAAAACGTTATAATCTGTCCTATGCTTTGGTTATACGCGAATACTGAATAAAGCATTTCAGAGTAATTTCATACGGAAGAACACAATATTTCATCAATATGTCCTGTCAAACTGGAAGATCTACCCGAATTGCGCACAAGATCTGATCCTTAAATACATGAAAAAGAATGTAAATTGTAATAATAACAAAAATAATACCTTGGAAGGGATACAACCGACGTTGAGACAGGTACCACCGAGCGCACCACGCTTCTCGATACAAGTAGTTTTGAGCCCTAACTGAGCTGCCTTAATCGCCGCCACATAACCGCCAGGACCTCCGCCGATGACAACCACATCGTTGTCATCAGATCCCGAGGCGAATCCTCTAGAAGAAACACAAAACGAATACCTGAGTACATCTGAAGAGATTAAAGTAGCCTTCCTTCTCGCCAACTTCGCGATTGCCATTGCCATTGCCCTTATACTTGCGATTTCTCCTGGAAATTCGATCTTAGACAACTGATTATGATTGTTCTTATATGCGAAAATAATTTGGGAAAATATTAATTGCTTTACCTTTTAATAATTAAACGTGGATCGTATTTTTATCAAAGCTTTTGTGTGTCCATCTTGACTTGTTTCTACTTCCAACACATCATCACTACTAGTTAGGGTATGATTCGGTTAGTTTGTTTTAAATTATTTTATGGTCTTTTTAATTTTATGGACTAAATATCAAGGTTGTAAAAATCGTTTAGCGGAGTATAGTCGGTCAACTACTTTCAAGCGATTAATCGGTTTTGGCGGTAATTATTCGGTTTCTTGACGGGGATCTTAAATTATAAAGGAATTTATGTAAAATAAATAAATATTAGCAATATCCTAGCAAAATAAGTCAATAACCATCAAAAAAGTTTAACAAGCTTGAAAAATAAAAGGCATAAGTCTATAATTAGTTTAAACCCTAAATATAACTCCCCTTCTATTTCTTAGACCCTAAACAAATTTTTTTGTTTTTTGCTTTTAAAATGAAGTCAAACCATTTTGTTGACCGTCGAGAACCGCCAAGGACCGTAGAGGATCGCCAAGCACCGATTTTGACCATGCCTGATAAGTTTGACCGATCCTATAATTTCTAGGTCGGTTGGCCGCCGACAACTGCCAAGGCACCGATTTATCGGCCGCCAAGACCGATATTTACAACACTGCTAAATATTAAATATTTGTATTAAATAATAATAAAACGCGAATTAAATAAGAATTTAAAAAATGACGATGTACGACATTAACACTCTAACCAAAAGTGGAAACATTGACGCGACTGGGAGTGTAGACTTGACGGCAGAAACGTGGTATCATAAAATGAAGAGATGTGATTGTATTTCTTATATAAGTCATCAATCATTATTATTACTAGGTGTGAGTAGAAAAAACCTTAACAGAACCAAAAATCAAAAAAACCGAAAAAACCAAACTGAAAAAACCAAACCAAGATACAAACCGATGGTTTTGGTTTTCAAATTTTCAAAAACCAACTTTTTCGGTTTGGTTTTGGTTTTTATAATTTCAAAAACCGAAAAAACCGAACCGAACCATTCCAAGGGACAACAATGTAAATATACATGTTCAAAAATCAAATACTCTATGATTTTCTCATTTACATAGCCACCTCCCATTTACATTATGGTTCCACCAAAGAGGTTTCACTAATTCAGATATCCTTCGCAGTTGCAGCTTTATTTGGTCATTGGACTATCGATTGAGTTCACCAACATCACTTCATTTTAAGTCAACGAGTTCACTTCTTTTCGATTTTATCCATTTTCACTTAATATAGAAATCAAATTCTAATTGTTTATCTCGATTTTCATATTCTAGTTTTTTGAGTTGTATGCAGTTCAGTTGGAGTTGATTGTTCATCTCGGTTTTCAATTTTGCTAATATGTTATTTATCGATTTGATTTGACTTTTGATTTATTTCAACTTTGGCTTTAAAGTTTAAACATATGACAGTCATTTTGCTTGTATCAATTGAAATATATATAGCTTGAATTAGATGGCACACATCTTGATGTTTTTTATATAGCTTCAATTTCGTTTAATTTCATAGCTTTATAATAACGGTTGTATGACTAAAAATCTTGAACGTTAAAATGAAAAAGCTGTAAAACCAAAAAAAAAACCGACTTCAAAACCGAAAACCGAACCAATCCAAAACCGAACGGTTTTGGTTTTGGTTTTCCAAAAACCGAAATTTTTGGTTTGGTTTCGGTTTTATGCCAAAACCGAACCAAACCGAACCATGTTCACCCCTAATAAACATAAGTTAAGTCAAACACTTTTAATAAAAGAACTTATTATCTTATAAGTCATAAACTAAAGCAATCACTTTTTTATCTAATAAGCTCATAATCTCATAAGCTTAAGCTAAAATTAATAAACTTACCCGAACACCATTAACCGAACTGTATAAGTTTTTAAGTTATTCACTTTTGGGTTTTTTTTTGTTCGATTTGAATAAAGTTTTATTTGAGTTTAACGAAATAGGATTTTTTTTTTTTTTTTTACATTCTTCTTTTGAGTTTATTTTATTGTACTTGTTTAATAGACCAATTGAAACATAAAATATTGATCTATGTGGTTGTAAAATATAAATTTAGTCTTTGATTCCATGGCTCTAGAGAAAACCAAGCTCTTGTATGGTCTGAAATTACATATTTAAGATTACCTTCCTTAAGCTTTGGTTATATATTTTTAAAATGTATTAAGTTGTCATTTTTTATTATTGTGCATATACAACATTCAGAACTAACTCTGAATTTACATTTAATGTATGAAGATTTGTTATTCAGGTTGCAGGTAATTGCAAGAACTATATTAATTTTTAACATTGAAAATAATGTAGTTATAATTATTAACATATAAAAATATTGTAACTTTTTTATTTTTTTGAGGTTTGCATGTTACAACTTCATCCGTTTGTTCCAAATTAAAGAAATCTTGTTCCAATACGAATATGTATATAAGATATCGCTTTTGGTTCAAAGCGATTTCAAATTCATTCTCGATTTATGTTTCATCGGTTTAAAGGGTCATCTACTGATCGATGGTCTATTAAAGATGACTCGGCGGTTCAAATATGAAGGCCGGTTGAAGGTCCATGATTGAAGATGAATTGGTCGATTGAAGGTGTTAGAATTCACCACCTAAACCCGCACAACATAAGCACAAAACAAGTTTCTCAAGGAATTTCGGGTTTAAACCAATGTGCCAACAAACCTTCGATCTTTTCTACAAAAACAAAAGTAATGCAATAAAAAAAAAGAGAGGGAGATAGGTTATACCCTCTAGGAGTTGAAATGAGCAGAAGGTAGGGATGAAAAGGTAGACAAGCAACTCTTCACTCTACTGTAAGTCCACCCTAAGTTCTTGTGAGCTCAAAGTGCTAGCAATCCATAAGTGATCTTCAAGCTTTGAAATCACCCTTATGTTCCTTTGCACCAAGAAAACTCAATATCACTCCTAGTATGTCAACAACAAGTGTATGCAAGTATGTATATGAAGCAAGGTGTGTAAGAAGCTTGTAAGAGAGGTTAAAGAGGTCTTTTATAAGCCTTTAGGAGATCTTTAGACTGCCCAAGGCCGGCCAAAAAGAAGCCCTCCCATTGAACCAACCAAAATGTCCAATAAAACTAAAGTGACATTTCAGATCCCACTTCACAACCTGTGAAGCTCGACTTCTTCACAATTAATCGCGGCCCAGTGTCCACTCATGTAGGTCATGTGCTACATGACCCATGAAGAGCCTTTCACGGTCGTGTAGCCTTGAGTCAAGCTAATATTGATTCTTTTGTCCTCTCCTTATAAAATGTGTTAACGGGATCAATCCTTGGTGTGACTCAATAGGCCCGTGCCTCATCAGCAGCGATGCCAACATACGTGTGTTAGTGGAAACATTAGACACACACTTACACATGACACGCCGTATCTTTGGTATCACGGAAAAAGAGCGACCTCTAGCAAAGCATCCTTGTTCATAAGTCAGTATAGGTTATGTCATCCCTGACAAGTACCTAGCAACCCATAAATGGTTGAATGATCCTATAGACTAGTGATAATGACATCTCTTTGTTCGTGATATACGGTGTGAACACAAGACATGGATAGTCAATCTGCAAGTTGTTCACGATTATTTTTATCAATTCCAGATTAATGGTGACCACTAAACAAGTCACCATTGATCCATCATCAATGTAACTCGAGCACTAACATGTTTTTGGTGTTGGTATTCAATCATCGAGGGGCTAAGGATATCTCTCTAAACAAAGGAACAAATCCTTTTTACTACATAGTCCCACCACATGGACCATACTCTGGCTAAGAGCTCCCTTTATAACAGCGAATTACGAACTACGTTTAAAAGCTATAAAAGTGAGGCAAGCCCATGTTTTGGAATCACATGTATCTCCGGTCTAAGGATGAGATTATTTAAGTCACTTATGACAAATATTCATGAAGTGAACTCAGGTGTGGGACTTCCGGTCATTTGAAACACTTTTCAAGTACAGAAAAATGTTGTGTCTTTTGTATTCAATCCAAGATGAATACTTGACCAACCCCTTATCTCATTCACTCAATCTTCCGCCTCTTGAAAAAATGACTAACTAGTCAAATTGCAATAGCAATCTAGGAAGTACTTAACATGCTAAGATGGAACACGGTAAAGACTAAATGAATGTGACCGCAACAAGCGTATATATAGATTTCGACTATATAACCGAGACAAAATAAATGTACAAACTGCTTTGTATTCCCGAGAAATAAATACATATCAAATAAACTAAAACAATGCTCAAGTTAAATCACCGGAGAATCTAACACCTACTGCTCTAGCGTGAGAATCATATACAACATGTGACAACGGCTTAGTAAATGGATTCGCCAAGTTGTCATCCGAGGGTATTCTACTGATGGCAATATCACCACTCTAGATTACGTCTATATTAAAGTGGTATTTTTCAAGGAATATGTATGGTCCTCTTGTGAACTCTTGGTTGCTTCACCAAAGCCACCACACTCTTATTGTCAAAAAAATATCTCAACAGGGTAAGCAATGCTAGGAACTACTCCTAAGTCTTAGATAATATCACATATACAATCTATGTATCAAATCGATGCATAGCAATTACTCATATAACATGCCATAGCACTTGAATGTACATAAATCATCACATATAATCCTCATTTAGCACATCCTCCTTACAAAATACATACATAAATTTCATATATGATAATGAGAAATGTTTAGAAAAGCTTGCGGAAACATAAATTGTTTAAACCCTCGGGTTTGTACAAAAAGAGGTAAACATGTAATTACAACAAAAGTAATTTCAGTTGAACAAATAGAAGCGTTATAGTTACAAAAATGTTTTACTCAGTCAACTGTCAAATCAGGGCCTCACCCTTGGTGTCTGTAACGCCCCAAAAACCAAATTTAAAATATTAAGATCAAACACCTATAAGTGTTCGCATCTCAAGGTTTATCATAAAAGCGGAAGCAATATTTGTTTGAAAACCTGACGTATCAATAGATACTCACATAAATACTGTCATAAGTTTGGTACCAAAAACTTGATATTTACAAACCAGGCGTTAATTTCAAAGAGTTTAACAATTGGAAGTCAAACCGGAGCTTTGCCTTTGCCTTTGATAAAACCTGCAAAACATTTTAAAAATAGTATCTGATAAGCTACAAGAGCTTAGTGAGTAAACCGGACTAAACATCATATAAACCCACGTATAAAATCATATGAAGATAATACACGTATGTCTGGCAAACAATGCTAGCCTCTGGTTCTAGACCCAGGGCAACAACATGGGTCACAGTACTGTACCATAATTGAGCCTTACTGGACTTAGCAGTAAGCACCCCACCTCTGAGACTTACTGCACAAAGCAGCAAGCTTATAAACACATATGAATAACATGACATGTCAATAATCTGATATAATAGCATACATGCTACACATATGAAGTGAATTCTAGAAGACTCACCTTATAACTGTAATATGCAATACTTCACAGATCACTGATGTAGGTATTAGGTCAATCACCTCCTATATAACAATACATGAACAATACATAAGACATTCTGATCTAAAATAGGGCCTACACGGGCCGTGTATCCTTACACAGGCCGTGTCCCATTAATGCTACACGACCTATGCTGGCAACATGGCCAGTGTGGTCTAGTCACCCTACACGGGCCGTGTACCTCTACACGGGCCGTGTACCACTCATGCTACACGACCATGTAATCCTACATGGCCCTATGACCGTCTTACACACTACACGGCCGTGTACCGCTACACGGGCCGTGTACCTCTTATACTACACGACCATGTAACCTTACATGGCCCTGTGACCGCCATAACTACTACACGGCCGTGTACCGCTACACGGGCCGTGTACATAACAGTCCAGCAGACTGTTCTTGCCAAGAACTGTCGGATTTCACCAAGAAATCTTATAGTTTCACTATAAATCAACTAGAGGTGTTTTCCTACACCTCCTACAACTGATATACATAATCTAATCCATATAAAACAATCCTAACATGAGTTCACCATTGAATCATGTGTTTAAACTCATAAACTTCAAGAAAAATGGTGAAAGTTCTTACCTCAAATGCATACAATTGCTATGATCTTGCTAGAGCTGCTTGTTCTACTGATTTGCTCTCTGAAATGAAGAAGCTAGGGGCTGTTGTGAAGGTGCTCGTGACTTGCAGAGAAAAGAATGGAATGTGTAAACCTTTGACTTCTATAGTCAAAGGTGGTGGTATTTATATATATACTTTCATCTATTGACACAACAGGTCCCTGTACTTAAACAACTTATAAATTGACGGTTTTAGCCCCTCTAGTTTAAAACCCCGTCTTATCACGTATATCCGTTTATAACTCGGGTAACACCTTGTACTTTTCTTGCATAAACTTAATAATAAAATTCTGGGTGTTACAGTGTCAACACAAGCTGCAAAAGCAGAAGAGAGTATCTGCTAAGCTACAAGAGCTTAGTGAGGAAAGTAAACTGTAAATCATATAAGCAATGAAGCATACACATAAACAAATATGAATGTTACAACAGTTCTTACGGATACGGTACCGCACCATCTCAGCATCGCCCATAAGGCTAAATGCTGCTTGTAACCACTACTGCACATAACAGCATGCTAACCTCACAATGATCCGCAAATCAATAATATACATTGCAATGCATCACACATATCTCAGATATGCATCAGAGTTTAGGAAACTCACCTCTATATTTAATTAAAAACACAGTGTTATGCTAGAAATATCTCAATTATGGTATTAAACACATAGCAATTCTGGACATTAATAAACTGCACAAGGCGAAGCACACCCGTACTTCCTAGAGGCACACCCCTGCCTCAAAGTCCAGGCCAAAAAGCTTGGCCCAACTAGACATTAGTGTACCGGGCCGAACACGCCCGTACCTTACCTAGGCACGCTCGGACCTCATGAACAGAGGCGGTCACGGTCTCTAGGCACGACCGTACCCCCAAAGGCACGCCCGTGCCTTTCGCTTATCAGCACCAGTTCGCCGACTGTTTTGCTGTAACTCCGGCCAAAACTCATAAATACTCAACTTTAAGAAATTCTAACGTAATAGGGGTGTTTTCTTACACCCCAAACATCTATAAGCAATCAAATAACATCAAGAAACATACTCAAATCTTGATTCACCATTGAATCTCTGAAAAAAAACCCACTAAAACTAAGAAAACAAATCAACAACTCATACCTTTGCTATCTAGGATTACTAGGATCAATTTATGCTACTTAACTCTATTGTTCTTGATTAGTAAATGAAAGGAAAAAGGGCTGCTCCAAGGTACACGTATGTATGTTTTCTTGAAAGTGATGGTTTTGACTAACATAAGTCAAAGCTAGCATTTTATATATACATCTTTGGGTTAATTACATAAATGATCCCTCAACCTTTTATCTTTTGTTTAACCCCTCTCGTAACCTTAAATGGGCAACCCACTAAAATATATCACTTGATTAATATACAAATTTAGGGAATTTTGGGTATTATAAAAACAAATTTTCGATACTGTTAATAGTCAGTTTTCTTTCTATTCAATCATTATTTTGCTTGTTAATTTATTTAATTAGCTGTCTTTCTATATTTGTAGTTTTTATTAGTATTGAAGCAAATCCTTCTTTTAGTTAGTTTATTTAGGTTGATTAGTAGAATCTACTTTAATAAAAAAAAATCTACCGTTCCTCAGACGATACCCTACTTATCTAGGCTATACTATTACACGATTCAGTTATACTTGCTGATAGTGTGCGGTGAAATTTAGGTGATTTTAGACTTAAATTTAAAACCCCTGATTTTCACACATCACGCAACTTTATGCATCAATTTAAACTATGTGTAATGATTGCTTGTACCTTGTTGTGTGACTAAAAACTGTTATGTACGGATTAACTCTCGTATGTTATAGAACGACATTTGGTTTTGACATGTTCTCCTAAAGCAGTACCTCATATCCTTGTAATGAAATAAACTATAAGACGGTGTATTATAAATTACTTTCTTTTCTTTCCAAATAAAAACAGTCTTTTGAGTGCTTTTTTTTTATAATCACTTCTTTGACCAGCAGCTTCTGAGCTAATAGACATATAAGTGTAACAACACCCTTCGTTCACCAAGTGAGCAATCTTGGAATCAAATTTATTTTTAAGTTGATTATTCTTGCAAGCAAAACTGATTAAAATACATTTATCACAATGATGTCATCAATATTTATTTTTAAGTTGACTGTAGTAGTAATCTTGGAATCATTTACTTCAATTTCAATAGTCTGAATGTGTTACTTCTGTTTTTATTTTATATTTTAATTTTCAAATAAAATGTGTACCAAACTTGAAATTCATTATAGTCGTAGAGTAATTATTTTAAAAAGTTCACATTTAAAAATGTGAAAAATATGTCATAATATTCGCGTTCTTAAGTGTGAATAACTATGTCAATGTCTTATGATCACGCTTAAAAGTGTGAACAATTATGTCAATAACTTCACGCGTAAACGTGTGAACAATTATGCATATATATTCACACTTGTAAATGCAAACGATCATGTATTTGCAATGCCTGATGTCTTCACACATTAATCGGTGATACCAAAACTCGAAAAATGCCAATGAAACACATTAACCAGTGATTTCAGGTTCTGAGACAGTCAAATCAGGTTCATATTCGACATACATTACAACCGCTTCCATTTACAATAATAATATTCTACCAACTCATACCTACTACCATAATACCTTTTACATTTCACAGTTGGATTTTTTCTGCTTCTTGATCACCACAGGCTTCTTACAAGGTGATTTCTGCACACAAAATGTTAAAGTTCATAAGCAAAACGTAGACGTTTTATATTAAATCATAGAAACAAAGGCCGGTAACTCCTCACCCGGACAAACTCGAGATGAAACTAAATTAGATCAAAACTGGGTTGACATGAAATTTAAATGAAAAAATAGGGTCGAGTTAGGGATAACCAGCTAATAAACTGATATTGAACCGTTTGTCTACAAAATGATACTTTTATTATTAAAAAATAAAAATTATAAACCAAAAATGGTAAAAACTTAGTAAAGGTCATAAAATCATAAAGCTAAATTGTTAGAGTTCAACTTAAATAACCTTAACACATAATTCCTTTTTTATGCTGATCTACAATCAGCTCAGAAATGTTGTGGTCAGACACAATATGCGTGAGTGAGTGCGCGCGCGCGCGTGTGTGTGTGTGTGTGTGCGTGTCAGAAAATTGAGTTAACATGACCCGAACTAACACGAATTAAATAACAAAAACCAAACCCACCATCATATCAAACATGGTAAAAATGGATCAACATGAACACACTCTGAATTGCCACCTTTAACAGAAACAAGTATACTTACTGATTTTATTTGGCCGATTAGCAGATAGATATGCGTAAAGAACCGCCAGTATAATAAAAAGCAAAGCAATCTGCATAACCATCATGATATATATATCATGGTTAATAGACTATTGGGTATCAAAAGGGCAATTTAGGGAGAAAGTTTTAAAAAAACGAAGAAAGGGGTGAGAGGGCCTGCTCACCAGAGCTGGACTGTAACTTGGCTTGCTCTTAACTATGTAAGATTTCCTGATGAAAAGAAAATACATTCAGATATCAGAATGTTATGTAATAATTCAGATGAAATTCAACTCGTAAACCAAAATCAATACTTTGTAATAGTAGTCGACGTTCAAATATGTGATTTCACCTTAAACACTTTGCACTTGTCATAATAAGTGAATTCACAATTAATATGAAACAAAGTCTTAGTTGAAAGTGATTATATGAGACTAAATAATTAAATTAGATGACGAGTTGTATAAACCACATTGTAGAAGGTAATGTTTGGATGTACTTCTGCTACTTGAAGTTGTAATAATCAATGTTTGCGAGTTTGACGAATTCTAACTATTTAAGAAATTAATAAACAAAACGACCAAAGAAAAGACGATTTTTGGAGTCGAGTATGACACCCAAAGGTATACCTGTTGCTAAGAGTGCCAGAATCCCTGCAAAGTTTCTTGGTTGCTTCTATCCTCATGATTGTTGTTGCGGCATTGGGATCACTCATGTCAACCTGTAACCACCAACAGGTTATGATTCCTTATATTAGAACAAGATTATGCGTTAATAAGTATTATTAGTGCTTAATAATAATCATACCTTGGACTTGAGCATGGAAGAAAAATCGTAAAAAGCCTGGTAGACATCTCCCATTGTTTTAGTTCGATCAATTACTTTTGCAGTAAGACCTACGGAAAACATATCCCCAAAAATGTCAAAAGCATTAAAAATTAGAATTGGCATTCAATAATCACAAAAATATATAAAAAAGAAAAAATATATCATAGACCAAAAGAAATTATAATTCGGAAAACTTACCACGTCTCATTTTCACTACACCCCTGAAAACTTCAATGTTGTTGTAGCATAAAGCTAGTGTTCCAATTGCCATGATCTGCAGAGTATAATTTGTAAGAAATTCTTGAAAACCTATTATCAATCCAAAAGGGAAATGTTTTTTATAATATCTTATATTTGGATAACGAAACATACCTGAGGTATAGCACAAAACCTGAAAATAGCAGGATCGCGCAAATCAGACATATATTTCAAACAATCTTCAATGTGTATTAAAGCATTTGTAACCATATCATTCAGGCACTGAATTGCCTTCTCAGAGTTCTCTACATACTTCAAATCCTCAAGTTTATTCACATATTTACTCCAGATCTCACGAGGCCAAAACATGCGTGACTTTGGTATTTCATTTATATCCTCCAGATAATCTCTAATGATGTTTGTTTTCTATGACCAAAAATACAATGTTGAATCAGAGTTCAAAGTATAATGTGAAAATAAAATTGTAAATAATCTATTGACTGTACAAAATTTACCTGCAGAAATAAACCCATAGAATTGGACATAGAATCTGGAAACAAAATTTCTGTGCCTGAGGCATGGAAAAGCTTTGACAATCCTAATCCAACAAGTCCCGCAACATAGTGACAATATTCATCATAATCATCGATACTTTCAACCTGCAAGATGAGAAAACAAAGTTGAGTAACATATAAAAAAAACATAAAGCAGAAACTTGAATTTGGCTATAGAAAGAACCACATTTAACGATGAAAGTAATTGTGATTTGAATGATGATAAATAGTACCTCTTTACATATAAATTTTGCCATTCCTGCACCCATTCTCATGGTTATATCCTCAATTGCCTCCTGATAACTGCAGAATAATTAGAGTATAGTAAATCAATTTTGTACTACAGTGAACAAACTCGTGATCCATCAATCTTATTTGATAAAAAAACAAATAACGATCTATAGTTAACATGTCGAAGTTACCCTTTCTTAAGCTCCAGAAAGGCAGTAGCAACATGATGGAATTGGTCCATTAGAACTTTGTATTCCTTTGTACCACCTTGAAAATAAAAAATAGAAATAGTATTTAGATTAAATAACATATGTGAACAATAAGATTATATGTGTAAAACGAGAAAGAGTAAAGTTAATACACACATGCAAAGTGCCAATCACGGTCATAGATATGCTGATGAAAGGCGATCAAAATGGGTACTTTGATATCAGCAGGTACACTTGTATCATCCTCTGGCCAAAATAAAAATCATGAAATTAGTAAATCACGAAAATGAAATGATTGTGGTATCAAATCTTTATTATTAATGAAGGAAAATTAGAAAACTAAAGACATACCAACGGTGTCAAGAGCACGAAGAACCAAATAAAAAATGCACACCTGCATTTTGGAGAGAAACACATATAAAATTCAGATTGCTTTTCACAAATTTCTTCTTCTGGAAATATTAAAATACTGCATCTTTTGGATGTATTGGCTTGTTATATGTTCATTTAGAAAAATACTCTTGCAGTTGCTTAAAAAGTGTTATCTGTTGATGTCATCTCTCTCTTAGAAAAAGAAAAAAAACAGCTGGTTCCAGGAAAGACCCTTTATGATACCTATCTTTAACATATATTTAAAAAAATGGATTATGATGTCATCGTTCTATTTTTAGGATTGTTTCACCAATCATTTTCTCAAATGTCATTTTTAGGTCATTTAGTTTGTTAACACTAAACTATTTTAGGCGAAACAATTAATCAAATCATTTAGTAGATACATCTATCTATTTTCGTGGTTATTTACGTAAAAACATATACAAATTCAAATTTGATTATAAAGAGATTCTACCAAAAAGTTGATACTATTATTGTGTATGAATTTCTGATTTCTAATAGATTTACCCCTTTTTAAAGAGATTTTATATCCCTATGTATGTTTTACAATTGTTTTATTATATATATTAGTAGTCTTTAACACCATAAACATTTAAAATTTACTTTAACCATTCCCCGTGTTTATACATGGGTTGTTAAGCTAGTTATATAAAAATCTCCTATACACAAGTGATAAGGCAAAACAAATCAGACTTAATACAACTATCAAGTAAAAGGCTAAGGGTGTGTTGGCGTAACTAGCTGGAGCTGTGGCTGATTAATTAATAATCGCAAGCCCAACCCATAAGCTATTTGGAAAGACTTTTATTTTCGGGGATTAATATTTTTAATAATTCCTTCAAGATTTTAACACCCAAACCAAGGAGAACTGGGTATGCACTCTCAAACACACCCTAAAAGTCATGTTACTGGATTACATATGAATGCACTCTCATTCCTTATTTTAATGCAGGGTCTCTATGGAAGCAGTCTCCATAACGCCGCTCACCCGAGCTTGGGTAGGAACCGGTCTCTGTATCCTCGCTCATACCCTGCCCAGGCGGGTTTGAGACTTTTGAGTACGGAAGTTGAACACTTCCTTTTCTCAACAAACATAAAACATATAAACTTCTCTGTTTGTTACAAGTCCACTGTAAAATAGCTCATAATTCTTCGTAAGATATAAAATTCACTCGCCAGTGGACTAAAACGGTAAAAATTAAAATTAAAATTAAAAAAAGTTCCGCTATACATATACTGGTGTCATGGAAAAAGCATCAAATTGACTTACGCACCCAGGAAGGCGGAGATCACAAAAACCAACAATATATCAACAAAATTATAATTCAAATCTATATAAGCAAGATCAAAATCGCCTAAAACTCTAAAAGTAATCGCAAGATTACCCCATGATTATTAGAACATACTGGAAAAAGGTAGAGTTTGGTTGATTAAAAATTACATTTGTTAATCGATCAAACTTGTAATTCGAGTTTATTTACACCCCAATTTCACGAACCGCAGGCACAAATCAAAGAAAATATCTATAAAATAATCGCAATATTGGTTGGTAATTACTAGAACAAGAACAGAAAACCAAAGGCGTTGAGTAGATCCTAATGTGTAGGGCTTTGATTCTTAAAAAAAAAAAGGTTTTAAATTCTCCAGCATTAATAGCACTTCATGTTTGACTATTTCAAAATTTAAAAAAATATATATTTGAATCTATTTTAGTCCACGCATTTACGAACCACAAAATCGAGAAACCGAAATCATTTGATAGAAACAAAGAGGCGTTTGGTTGGATTAAACTTACGGCGTCACGAAGCTCTGGATTAAGCTGTTGAATAACAAGGGCGAAACTTCTAGAAACCTTATGAAGCATAGAATAACAGAATCCCCAGTGTGGCTCCGTCGGGATCTGTTTCTCCGCCTTCTTCGCCGCCATCTTCAACTTCAGCAACGGGTAAAAATCATCCGGATGCTTCAACACTGCCTTCAGACTCCCCATTTTCTCGCTGATGAATCAAATCAAACTATTTACAGCAAGATTCGATCGACGAAATGATTTACAGAGATCTAATCGAAATTCCAGATCGTAAAAGCAGCTCGCCACGATTTTCTGTGGTTGATCTGCAAATGTGTGTAACAATTGGAGGTTGTGTGTGTGGTATGTGTGTGGAGGAATCGAGGAAGCAAGTATTTATAGTAAAAAATAACAAGAGAAGAGATCGGAAAAGAAAATTAAAAAATTGCCACAAACTTATTCTCAAAATGTTTTAAAAAAATATTTTTAAGAAACATTTATTGGGATTCATAAAGTATCATATATATTAATTACTTGTATCTTATTATGTATAACTCTTAAATCGTTACACATGGATTAGTTGTAGTAATCTTATAATAAAGTAATAAATCCTAGTTTTATCCGTCTCTAGTCATTTTAATGTAGAACGGTCGAAGTTTGATATTTTATTAAAAGTAACCTTGGTTGAATAGAAAATTTTAAATTTTCTAGAATATATTTTTGTTGTTTTCAATTATTAAAGGTTGACATGGTGTAAGACTAGAAAAGTCAACGTTTATATTCTAGTTTGTAGAATTTTATAAGATTATGTAAGATTTGCATTTTAGATGTTAAAGTTATATGTTATACCTTTTTTTTCTTTTTTCTTATCAAATGTTACATCAGTGTCACATCATTCTTTTTTTCATTTTTTAGCGTACCCAAAATAAGTGTTATACATTTTTTTAATCTCTCCCCACTTTTTTTTATATTAAAAATTACATATGTTTGTGTGTGATAGGTTGAGAGGGGGGTGGGGGTTGGGTTTCATGTTTTTCCCATCGAGTTCCTTTACCCGACCACCCTACCTGAGCCAAACGTTTTGGTGTTCCCGGTCATACGCAAGCATACTTGCTAGCTTCAAGCTGAGTATAATGATTGGTCTAATGAAATCATATATTTAATTGATAAATATACATAAATGATGGGATTATAAAAAAAGTCTTAAAGAATCCTTTACTCATGGGATTTTAGAAATGCAAGAATGCCCCCATGAGATTTTAAAATTATTAACCATTACATTTGTGTTTGTATCATACTACCTTTTTTTCATAAAACCTAAAACAAACCGTGCCTTAGCTCTATTCTCACAATATCACCCTTGAGTTAGTCGTCTCCCCCTTACGAGCGCCAACCTCTCTCTCTCTCTCTCTTTTCATTGTTATCGGCGAAAACTCCTCGTATCAAAAGCGAGATAACCTCTAGCTAAGGCTACCCCCCTAAGCAACCCTAGTTCTTGATCTGTAACGTCCCAAATTTTTTTTAAACAATGGAATATAGAAATATAACTGCATTCAACAACATCATACGGGGTCCCACACCCGGGACTACCCGCAGCTAAATGTATTTAAATAAGATTACAGACTTTGTTCTGGCAACATGTTTAAGTATTAAAACAGCGGAAACGATTTAAATAAATGATGAGCCATCTTCACATTGCTGGAGCCTCCCCACGATCAAGTCCTGAAAAGAATAAGTTCAACAACAGTAAGCATAAAGTTTAGCGAGCACTCTAACTTACACACCACACTAGGCATGTACATATCACATCATAACACAAATCCATGAACACATATCATAACACATACTACCGACGTAGTGCACTGACGATGATTTCACACTTTGGGTCACAGTTGACTATCCAAACCGTACCAAGGATTTCACACTATGTCTGACTCTGCTCGAGTTACATTTTCACCACAATATAACGTAACCCTTCACTTCACATATATCACATCGGTTAAACATCACATAAGATATAACATATACATTTCACACTAATATCATGTATAAGATAGGGTAACTCACCTGATCTGCAGCACAGATAAAAGCAACAGGTTTCACAAGCTGAAAGTTAACAAGTCCAGTCGCAAGGACCTACAATACAGATATCTCCACTGATTAGCTCTTGCGTATACTACACATCCTAAGTCGGACCACCCTAGGCCAGACCTAACACTGAAAGTCGCATGGCACTAAGTCCCCAGCTAAAAGTCGCATGGACTCTCACTGAAAGTCGCATGGACTTGTGAAAGTCGCATGGACCTACACCCCATCCATCCGAAAGTCGCATGAAGTCTCTCCCTAGCTGAAAGTCGTATGGACTTTCACTGAAAGTCACATGGACACAAACACCTCCCTATCTGACTGTCGCATGGTGCCAATCCTACATCCGACTGTCGCATGGACTTACACTAAAAGTCGCATGGAAACAGCCTGAAAGTCGCATGAAACAACTTTGAAAGTCGCATGGCCCTCTGAAAGTCACATGGGACTTCCTGAAAGTCGCATGGACCTTCATCCTCCTACCAGTTCATCTTTTCTTTTGAAAACCTAGAACTCGAAACTCCATTTTCAAAATCATAATCTTCTCAAAACTTAACCAAATCACTTTATATTTGTTCCAAAACGTTTCTCCATTCATATAAGCATTTTCTTCAAGATTTAAACATAACACAACATGTATACAAGTTTCTAGCTCAGATTCTTTACTATGTTCTTCATAAACCCAAAACCCCATAAAAACCTCAGACCTTATTTAGCTTAATAACCATCCAACCAAGGTAAAATTGTTGCCTACAACATCATAGAGATATAGGAAACATTACCTGATGATTCCTTTGCCAATTCCTTGAGTTTCCAAATGATTCTTGCCTCCTTCTCCTTGTTTCTCTCGTGAGTTTGCACACACAGACACACACAAGTTCTTTCTCTCAATGCAACAGTAACCACCTTCTTGGAGGCTGCACCCTAATCCTCCTTTTATACTTATTTCTAACAAGGCCTTGGGCCCAAGATTGGCAATCTCCCTAAGCCCATGAGGCTTACTCCTTCATACCACTATTTCACTTTTCTAATTAATTAGCCCACAACATACTAGCCCAAAATTTGTTTAATTAATAGACTAAATAGCCCACCAATTCAAATATAACTTAAATTCCATAAATAATAAGCAACTCCAAAATATATAAACTCGCATCATCCAATAAAATATTCATTTATTTATTTAGAAACAAGGTATTACAACTCTCCCCACTTAAATACGATTTCGTCCTCGAAATCTCTACTCGAACAATCCGGGGTAGTTCTGCTTCATCTCGTCCTCGGGTTCCCAAGTCCACTCAGATCCCTTACGGTGCTCCCACTGAACCTTGACCGTCGCTATTTGTTTGTTGCGTAGCTACTTGACCTTTCGTTCCAATATAGCTACTGGTCTCTCAACATAATTCAGTCTCTCGTCCACTGTGATGTCTTCCAATGGCACGAACGTGGAATCGTCCGCTAAACACTTCCGAAGATGAGATACATGGAACGTGTTGTGAATCCTAGACAATTCGTCTGGTAGCTCTAACCGGTAGGCTACCTTTCCAACCCTTGCAATAACCTTGAAAGGCCCTATGTATCCCGGGTTCAATTTTCCTCGCTTCCGAAATCGGATAACGCCCTTCCACGGAGATACTTTTAATAGCACAAAATCTCCTACTTGAAATTCTAGCGGGGACCGTCTCTTATCAGCATAACTTTTCTCTCGGCTCTGCGCGGCTCTTAGCCTTTCCCGCACTTGTTGGACGTATTCTGACGTTTTCTGCACAATTTCCGTGTTCCCGAGTTCTCTTTGACCTACTTCTCCCCAGTAGATGGGGTTTCTACACCTCCTTCCGTATAACATCTCGTATGGAGGCATGCCGATACTCCCATGATAGCTATTGTTGTAGGAGAATTCCGCGAATGGTAGGTAAGAATCCCAACTTCCCCGGAAGTCAATCACACATGCTCGTAGCATATCCTCCAGGGTTTGTATGGTCCTCTCGCTTTGGCCGTCTGTCTGTGGGTGATAAACCGTGCTAAGGTTCACCCGAGTCCCCAAATCCTCATGAAACTTTTGCCAAAACCTTGAAGTAAAGCGTACATCCCTATCCGATACTATGGTCACCGGCACTCCATGCCGCGATATTACCTCCTTGATGTATACGTCTGCCATTTTCTCTACTGAAAAGGCTTCCTTGATCGGGATAAAGTGAGCGCTCTTAGTTAGTCGGTCGACGATTACCGAAATCGCATCAAAATTTCTCGGAGTCTTCGGTAACTTCGTGATCAAATCCATAGTGATGTGTTCCCATTTCCAAACCGGGATTTCTAACGGTTGCAGCTTTCCGTGAGGCCTTTGGAGCTCGGCCTTAACTCGAAGGCAAGTTAAGCACTTCTCCACGTATTTCATTACGTCTCGCTTCATCCCCGGCCACTAGTAATCTGTCTTAAGGTCTCGGTACATCTTAGTCAAACCTGGATGGATAGAAAACTTGGATTTGTGAGCCTCATCGATCAGTGTAGCACGCGTGTCAGTGATCTTCGGTACCCAGATACGTCCGAAGCGTGTCATCAACCCTCGACTATCCTCGGAGAATAGTACTTTATGTCCCTTAATCCGTTCCGGCCTATGGTTCTCGTCCTTCAGTGCCTCATGCTGAGCGGCTCGAATTGAGTCTAACCATGTTGTTGTCACTGTCAATCTCATACACTGTGCTGGTAGTAGTACTATACTGGCTTTCCTACTCAAGGCATCGGCCACGACATTGGCTTTCCCTGGGTGATATAGAATCTCGCAGTCGTAATCCTTGACTAAGTCGATCCACCTCCTCTGCCTCATGTTCAAATTCTTCTGGTCGGCGAAGTATTTCAGGCTTTTGTGGTCGGTGTAGATAGTGCATTTGACTCCATATAAGTAGTGCCTCCATATCTTTAGTGCAAACACAACTGCAACTAGTTCCAAGTTGTGGGTCGGATAGTTGCACTCATGCGGTTTAAGTTGTCGCGAAGCGTACGCAATGACTTTACCCCATTGCATCAATACACACCCCAGTCCTACGTGTGAGGCGTCGCAGTAGACCACCATATCGTCCACTCCCTCCGGCAAGGTTAAGATCAGTGCCTCACATAACTTCCCTCGCAGAATCTCAAATGCTCGTTGCTGCTCTTCACCCCATATGAAGCGCACATTCTTCTTAGTCATCTTTGTCAAAGGTACTGCGATCTTAGAGAAGTCTTGTATGAATCTACGATAATACCCGGCCAATCCCAAGAAACTTCGGATTTCGGTAGGACTCCTCGGTACCTCCCACTTCATCACTGCTTCAATCTTAGAAGGGTCCACTTTAATACCTTCCTGGTTCACTACGTACCCTAGAAATTGCACTTCCCGTAACCAAAACTCGCACTTGGAGAACTTGGCATAAAGCCTTTCCCGCTTCAAAGTCTGTAGCATCATCCACAGGTGATCTTCGTGCTCTTTCTCTGTCTTGGAGTAGATGAAGATATTGTCTATAAACACAATTACCGACTTATCCAACATTGGTCGGCAGATTCTGTTCATCAAATCCATAAACGTAGCTGGTGCGTTTGTTAATCCGAAGGGCATCACTACAAACTCGAAATGACCGTATCTCGTCCTAAATGCCGTTTTCTCGATATCTCCTTCCTTCACCTTTAACTGATGATAACCGGACTGTAGGTCAATCTTCGAAAACCAGGCTGCACCTTGCAATTGATCGAATAAATCGTCGATCCTGGGTAGAGGGTATCTGGTCTTGATTGTTACCTTGTTCAGTTCGCGGTAGTCTATACACATACGGAACGTGCTATCCTTCTTCTTGACGAATAAGATCGGTGCTCCCCACGGCGAACTACTCGGTCGGATAAACCCTTTGTTCAATAATACTCGGTCGAATACATTGACAGCTTTCTCATCTACGATTTCTACTTCTAGAGGTGTCTCTAACCTTACCGGTGAAAAGCTAAAACTTTTACAAAATGAAGCAGAAACAAAAGATTTACTCGCACCCGAGTCAAACAACACTAATTCAGGCATAGAGTTAACAATGAAAGTACCTGCAATTACATCCGGTTCTGCCTTCGCTTCCTCCACAGTCATTTGAAAGGCCCTTCCCCGAGCCCTCGATACTTGCCCTTTCTCCCCGTTCATGATGTTGGGCAGGCCTTCCACCTCCTGTAGCAGCTCCCGGACATTCTGCCATACGATGCCCCGGTTGGTTGCATCTGAAGCAAACACTCATGTTGGACCGGCAGTCCTTGCTCACGTGGCCCGGTCTTCCACATTTGTAACAGTTCATCTGCCCCAGGCGGCACTCTCCCGCATGCCCTCTCCCATACTTGGGGCATTTCACATGATCACCTTTTCCCGCGGGTCGGGAACTCCCAGCTTTGAACCTTTTCTCCGGCGCTCTCCCTTGCACATTACCCACTGCAGCTTACCCCGCAGTTCGCTTCTTAGCCCATAGTTCCAGATCCATTTCCCTCTTCCTATCCACCTCAATCATCTCCTCTAAACTCGTGCACCTACCCGTCGTCACAAATTCACGGATATCTTCCTTCAACATTTGAGAATAACGGTACATCTGTAGACTCTCATCTGCCACATAGGCAGGGCAGAACAAGACCTTTTCCTTGAAGATGGCGGTGATCTCATTCACCGTTTCGGTAGTCTGCTCCAGCTTCAGAAACTCATTCATCAACCTCTCCCTTTCCACTTTCGGGGCAAACTGGTCGTTAAACAACTCCTTGAACTCATCCCACGTCAGGGTAGAAATCAGTTCTCCCTTTCTCTGCCTCAAAATGTTCCACCAAGTCTTTGCTGCTCCTCTGAGAAGGTTCGACGCGAACCACACTCTGCTCCCATCCGTGCACCGACTGGTGTGAAAGGCTCCTTCCACCTCGGAAATCCTTTAAGCACTCTTAATGGGGTCCATAACCCCCTCGAAGATCGGTGGCTAACATGCCGAGAAGTCTCTGTAGCTGCCACCCTGGTGTGTCTGGCTTGCTGTTGGGGTGGCAGTTGGCGTGGTAGCCTCTCTAGCTGCCCATAGAACGCTCAGCTTCTGATCCATCATCTTACCCATGTCTTCCTTGATCTCAGTAACAATCTAGGCCAACATCTCCCTCAACTCTTTCATCACATCAGCCGTCACCTTGGCGGCTAGAAGAGCCTCTCTGTCTGTCTCTTCCTCATCAGTAACCGGAATCGCGTTCTCCGGTGTCACAATCCTTGGGTTAGCACCCTCATACTCCTCGTTCAGTATAGGCTGTTGACGGGGGTCTGTCTCCCCCGTGACGCTGGTCTCTAGGCCCTCGGGCCCATAGCTGGTTCCAGTTCCAGCAGTAGCGATGAGATTGCGGTTCCTCCTCGTGTTCACCATTCTGGAAGTATAGATAACGCACTATTAAGCAGGTGGCTTTATCATACTATCCTGCTCACACCGCAGTCTACATCCACACCACATACAATTCTAGCATGCCGTTCACCTCATCTGAAGTAGCCCTACTCACTAAGGCACTCATATTCTATAGGCATACTACAGTCCTACAAGTACCCCTCACCTGATTCACAAAAATTCGTATGATGCCGGTAAGTCCTGACATGTATCATGTGCTCACAATAATATAGGCCTTTATATTATTCTAAACACATCACACATACCAAGTCTTATCGTTACAATCTGAAATCCCAATTCACAGGCTTAGGTCATGCATCACATAACATTCCACATACACCTTGCATCTTCATATTATCATAAAATCATGCAGACACATAAAGTTCAACACACCAGCCATCATATCCTAGTCTATCCATATCACGAATACATCCGTGTATAATGCTAAGTCATACAAGTCTTTGAGCGTCTGATCCTACCCTACCCCAACATCAAACGAGAACATGAAATAAGGCCAAATCATCCGTTCTAAGCCCATATAGTTACCATTATATATGGTGTACAATATTCACGATATGTCTAAACATGGATACAATTAGGAACTACTCTAGCATATATCATGGATTCAACTGCACAGTATATTTCACCAACTATATATATATATATATATACACTATGCTTCACTTCACTTTGCGCTCACCAACTATATATCAAGAATGAAGCAAGAGTGAAAGCCTTCAAAGTTCAAACACTACATTACCTTCTTATATATTTGTAATTGTGTGAGGATCATCTCTAGCCTTAGAATTAGAGAGAAGTGAGGATCATCTCTAGCCTTAGAATTAGAGAGAAGTGAGGATCATCTCTAGCCTTAGAATTAGAGAGAAGTGAGGATCATCTCTAGCCTTAGAATTAGAGAGAAGTTGTAAAAGGTTTATCTCTTCCTTCAAAGAGAGAAGTTAGTGGAGCAACTCTTGGTGGGTGAGGCCAAGGACTGGATGTAGAGCAAGGTTGTTAACCCTTGCTTTAACCACTATAAATCATTGTGTCCAAACTACTTCATTGGTGATATCTTTCTTCCTTAAACTCTTTAATTACTTGCAAACATTGTTAAAAACTTCAAAAAGTGGGCATATAACCTATTCACCCCCCCTCTAGATTCTAACAATTGGTATCAGAGCATGTTGCTCTAGATAATTTTTGAAAAGTTGTTTAAATCTTCTAAAAATATTATTCAAAAATTTTTGAGTTGATAAAATGGGACAAAATTATATAGAGGGGAATTCTATGGTTAGACCTCCACTTCTTGAAGAAGAAGACTTTTGCTATTGGAAGCAAAGATTCATGTCCTATGTAAAGGCCAAAGATATTGACCTTTGGGAGATTATTGAAGAAGGAGATCATGTTCCAAAAACCTTTGACTCTAAACAAAATGCTTATGTTCCAACCCCTAAAGAAAAATGGGATCAAGAAGACAAGAAAATGATTTCAAAAAATTTTCTAGCAAAACTTTTTCTATACAATGCTTTACCTAGAAAAGAGTTTGAAAGAGTTTTCATGTGTGAAAGTGCAAATGCTATTTGGAAATCTCTTGTCATCACACATCAAGGAAATGCTCAAGTTCTAGATAACAAAATTTAATTACTTGTGCAACAATATGAATAATTTCAAATATTTGATGATATGAAAATTGATGATGCTTTTGCAATGTTTAATACTATTGTTACTAGTCTCAAGGCACTTGGGACTATTTACTCTAACAAAAATATTGTAAGAAAGTTTCTTAAGGCTCTTTCACCAAAATGGAGAGCAAAGGTGACGGCTATTGAGGAGTCAAAGGACTTGAACATACTACAAATGGATGAACTAATAGGAAACCTCAAGGTGTATGAAGTAATCATGCAAAAAGATGATGAGATTGCCAAGCTAAAGAAAGAAAAGAGCAAATCCATTACACTTAAAGCTAAACATGTCAAAGAATCCTCAAGTGATGAAGAAGAGGAAATAAAAGAAGAAAAATGTCTCATGGCTTTTGAGACAAGTGAGGTACATTCCGATTCTAGCTACTATAGTGATAATGATGACCATCAATATGATCAATTATGTGACTTTAGCTCTAAAATACTTGCTAAAAATGAGGAGTTAAAAAATGATAACAAGAGCTTGAAAAAGGAAAATGTCAAGTTAAGAAATGAAAATGATAACTTGAACTTGAAAATAAAAGATCTAGAAAGTAAAATTGCTTCTCATATATCTCCAAGCTTGAAAGATTTGGAAAGTAAGCTAAAGACAAATTTTGACACAACCACCTTGTCAAAATTTGAAAATAGTTCAACCAAGTTAGATGAGATGTTAAGGATTCAAAAATCATCAAAAGATAAAGGTGGTCTTGGGTTCTCAAGTAACTCAAACAACATGCCAATTAGTCACTTAACACCTATCAAATTTGTGAAAGAAAAAGAGGAAGAAAAAATCCAGGAGCCTCACGGTCGACCCACGGTATCGACCGTGAATCGACCGTCGTCTCATTGGAATTTTCCAAAAGTTCAAAATTGCAACATTGTTTCTAGTTCTTCCACTTGTATGCCAAAGGTTGCAAATAATGAATTAATGAGAAAGTTTTATACTCCAACTACAAGGCATGGACTTGGATTCAAGAAACCTAAATCAAATACAATTCAAAAATCAAGACATTCTCATAAACCTATTAACTCTATGAGCACATGGTATCATAAAGGGTTCAAGATTACACAAAGGTGGATTAGAGTAGGAGTTTTTGATACTAACCATCCTGGACCCATGAAACATTGGGTACCAAAAGCTTGAATGAAAATTACACAAGTGTAGGAGTGCAACAAAAATGAGATTATGTCTCGTTAATGGATTCTTGATAATAGTTGCTCAAAACACATGATCGGTAATAGAGAACTCTTCACTTCATACAAGGAGTATGATGGAGGATATGTGGTGTTTGGAAGTAACCTAAGAAGAAAGGTAGTTGGTAAAGGTAACACTCTTCATGACAATATCAAATTCTTGAATGTTGAGCATGTTAATGGTTTAGCTTACTACTTAATAAGTATTGGTCAATTATGTGATAAAGATCTAAATGTTAAATTCTCTAAACATGAAAGCTTGATATGCAAAGATAATAAAGTTTTAGTAAAAGGTGTTAGGAGAAATGGACTCTATACATGTAGACTTGGTGATAATCCTAACACAAGCATGTCTTGCATCTATAATTGATAGAAGACTAGGACATGCTAACATGAGATTAGTACAAACATTGACTATAAATGAGCTTGTTAGAGTCTTACCAAATGTTAAATTCGATAATCATTTTTGTGATGCATGTAAGATAGAAAAACAAGTGCACTCATCTCATAAATCTAAAATGCTATAAAAACTATGAGATGTCCTTGGGCCTTCATCAATTCAAAGTTATGGGGGAAACTTCTACACACTAGTTGTTGTAGATGACTTTTCTAGATATACATGGACACTATTTTGAAAACAAAAATTGAAGCTTTTGACAAATTCAAAAATCTTGGCAAGAAAATTCAAAACCAATTGGGTTGAATGATTATCTCAATTCATACCAACCATGAAAGAGAAGTTGTCAATATAGCGCAACTTGGAGCATTTTGTGATAAACATGGAGTTTCTTATAACTTTTGGGCCCCTCACACTCCCCCATCTAATAGGGTTGTTAAAAGAAAAAATTGGTCTGTACAAGCTTTGATTAGACCAATGTTAAGTATAACACCTAAATGCATGAAAATGGTCAAAATATACATTCCAGAAAAACCACGGTCGACTCACGGTCGATACCGTGGATTGACCGTCGGATCACTGTCTAAATTCAAAAACTAAGCAAAAGGCGCGGTTGATATCACGGTCGACCGTGTATCGACCGTCGTAGGCTTGACGGATTTTTGACCCTATTTTGCCTTTTCTCTCTCTGTCCTCTCCACTTCATCTCATCTCATCTTCCCCACAAACCCTAGCCGCCATTTTCAACATTTATATTTCAAAAAGCTTGAAAATCATCAAAAAAAAAATGCTTTACCTTACGGTTGAAGTTGCGATCGAAGGCTCGGTTGGATTCACGGTTGAAGATTCTTCGTCTCGTGATTTCTTATCTTCACAAGTTTCTTGTTAAAGGTATACTTTTATCTCTTCCTCCTTTTCTTAGAACTCTCTTTGTGCACCAAAGAATCATGTAATCTCATGGATTTGGGAGATTTCTAAGATGAAAGTATATTTGGTTTGAAAATGATGTTTTTCTTTGTGTAAAAAAAAATAATAGATGATATTGGTGTTAGTTAAGTATGATAAGTATATAAATATCATGTCACAAAGGACAAAAAGTCAAATTTCAAACAGCTCACCTACGGTTGATACACGGTCGACCGTATCATCGACCGTCATGTACATGTAAATTCCAGGCTATCCACGGTCGATCCACGGTCGATACCGTGCATCGACCGTCAGCCCACTGGAAATTTTTGATTGTCAATTTTAATTTTTTGTCTTTTAATGCCCAAACTCAATCTATTCATGCTTAATATATCTTAACTAACATTAGCTATCACATGATTAATAAAAGTTTCAATTCATTCTCCACTTTAGGACACATACACATTATGAACATATTGTCAAGGACTTTGCTATATTATTTGAACACACTCTCAATTATGTTGAAATATATTACCTCTTGTCATGCTTTTACAAAGCAAAGGTCTTTTACAAATCTAGTGTCATGACAAGAGAAATTGTGGTGATTCAAGGGGAAGTAGTTATGGTGATTGTTTGTTGATATGATATTTGCTACTATTTGCTGTGATTCTTATGCCATGAATTATGTTACTTGAACCTTGGCTTGTAATAAATGCATATTTAGAATATTGTTTATACTCACATATCTTTGGCAAAGTTCTTGGTAGTATTTCCATATATTTTAGATCAAACATCTCAAGAAGTGGAGCTCTACGTTCAAGGGGGAGCTTACGTGAAGGGGGAGCTTATGTCAAGGGGGAGTCTCCTTTTTGTTTAAGACAAAAAAGGGGGAGAAGATAGAAGAATATATAGAAGATAGAAGAATATATAGAAGATAGAAGAATATATAAATATATATGTATATATGCACATGTTAACATGTTAAAGTTATATATACAATTCTTATAAAAGTTATAAATTTTTGTCTTCAACAAAAGGGGGAGATTGTTGGGAAAAATAGGCTTACAAATATATCCTCTTTTGTTGACACAAAAATATATAACTTGTTTATATAATTGTATGTACTAACATTAACATATGTGCACATATACATATATATATATTCAATCAAATATATTCTCATCTATAATCTACAAAATAAGCTTCATCAAATGGCCAAGCTCCAATCGTCAAGATCCGAGTTCAAGTAGAAGCCGATGTCGAAGATTCCTACAAACAAACGTTTGAAGTTTATGAGCTTACAAAATAAATAATCAAATGAGTTTAAGTTTTTATAAAATAATTTTTATAAAAATTGAGACAATTTTTATAAAAATCACAAGCTTGGAAGTCAAAGCAAATAAATTCCCATTTTGGCAAATACTAAACACAATCTTATATTGAAACAAGCCAAAACCATATTTAGCAAAATGAATCTCTCAAAGTGGTAAACTTCCAACATACTTTGTGCATATGGTTTCCAAACTACCATTTTCATGATTAAATTCAAACTTAAGAAGTATGACACTTACCCAACTTTTCTAAAGCTGCTTTTCAGTGCATTTTTATAGTAAAAATGGATTGTGTGTGGTTTTGGTAAAAGCCCAACGTCTATATGCACAAGGCTCAAAAATCTCCAGCAGTGCGACGGTCGATTCCACGGTCGACCGTGGATCGTCTGGACACTTTTTGAGCATCAAACTTTTCCTTATTTGAAGCAACTCAAGTCTTGTGTTTTACGAACCTCTTGCAATCTGAAAAACACAGAACATATACAAAAACTTGTGAGCTCGTATTCTTGATACAAATTCAACATCTCAAGATCAAGAATGAAGCAAGAGTGAAAGCCTTCAAAGTTCAAACACTACATTACTTTCTTATATATTTGTAATTGTGTGAGGATCATCTCTAGCCTTAGAATTAGAGAGAAGTGAGGATCATCTCTAGCCTTAGAATTAGAAAGAAGTTGTAAAAGGTTTATCTCTACCTTCAAAGAGAGAAGTTAGTGGAGCAACTCTTGGTGGGTGAGGCCAAGGAGTGGATGTAGAGCAAGGTTGTTAACCCTTGCTTGAACCACTATAAATCATTGTGTCCAAACTACTTCATTGGTGATATCTTTCTTCCTTAAACTCTTTAATTACTTGCAAACATTGTTAAAAACTTCAAAAAGTGGGCATATAACCTATTCACCCCCTCTAGGTTCTAACAAGTATTACAAAAACTACGGCTCATCACAATTCAAATCAGGGTGTCCGTCAATTATTCCCTAGGCTATACCCCCTCACAACTGAACCGCAGGACCTACCAGCCACCTGTAAAAGTAGTGAGAGGTGGGGGATTAGCACAAAGCTAAGTGAATGAAAGTAAACCACCACAGATACATCAATCAGTAGCCGCATGATATCAACAACAGTTAACACATAATTGCCTCACGAGAAGACCGGCGGTTCTGCAGGAACCTATAACCAATGCTGGCCAAAGCAAAGGTTTACCAATAGTTCATTTGCTATTCTCACACGGTATTACCTTAAGTTGCAACAAATGCATCAAAAGATCACAATACTGATTAGCCGATAGCAAACAAACCCAGCCCATGGCCCAAACCGAGACTGACTTCACAACATAGGCACAACAATTAATTAACAAACCACCAGTTAATCAATTAGCAGACAAATAGTCTATCCATGCATCAATTCACATATAGTTGCAACCAAACCAGTTACAACTAATATCACCTGTGTGTAAACATCCACTCACCTTGAGTTCTCGAACTCCTACTCAGTGGTCTAATTTTACTGAGCCTTGTCTGTTCCTAAGAACACAACAACCAGACATTAGTATCTAACTCATAAATATATATATCAACATATATTTATATCATCTTTAAATCAAACATAAACATGTTAGATTCACATATGCATAAACACTCAGCATATAGCATCAAACAATCAACAAGCACCCAAAACTATCGGATTTCAAGGGAAATCCGATACAACCATCGGATTTCAAGAAATCCAATACACCTGTCGGATTTGAAGACAATCCGCAACTTCCATCGTATTTTGGGAAAATCCGATACATCTGTCGGATTTCCTTCACTATCGGATTTCAACTTGGAATCCACCATCGGATTTCAACAATCGGATTTCCATCATCTTCTTCACAATCCGCCAACATCATCTTCCAATAATCCGATAACTTCAAAAACTCCATGAATCATTTTACCAGTTCATATAATCCACATAAACACTTACCAAAACATCCACAAACATGTTTAAACATGCATCATAAACACCTTTAAAATCACATAAACACTTGAATCATACAAAACCCACCGACCATGGTTTCTATCATGTTCATACTCGGTTTTCATAAACAAAACCCAACTTGTCCATAACAAAACCGTAGAATGTTTAAAAGAAAGCATGATTCAAGAACAAAACAATAATCATACAAACCTTGATCTTGATTCTATAATCAAATCACCGTAATCTGATTGCTTGTGCTTCCTTGCTTTTGCTCTCAGTTTTTCACACAATTCTCACACACAAGGATTCTTCAAAGTGAAGAAAGAATAACTTACTAACCACATATACATGTAATTAATAAATCAAGCAGGAGGTGTCACCTTGTTGTCTTTCAATAACATGCATACACACACACACACTAATCCGTACGTATATATAAACTAACATATATATACATAACATTTAATTTAAAAGTTAAGAACTAATAATTAATCAAACATAAATTAATTAATAATCCACATAATAAGTTATCGAAGCCTACACAATTACTAGGCCCGCATACAGGATGTTACACTCTGCAGTTTTTGACTGTATTGTTCTCAACTATCTCTCTCCCATAAAAGCCCTAGAACGTACCATAGTGTGTTGATTAGAACTTCTCAATTGTTACTATAGATTGTTGATACTGATTGACTCGTTTTTTTACTTCTCGATTGTTTTAACATACTATACTATTTTTTTACTTCTCAAAGGTTGCTACAAATTGTTGATAAAAATTATAACATACTTATTTGTTGATACCGATTGTCTTAATTTTAATACTTTTCATGGAATATAACTTATGTTGATAGATTACAACTTCTTGATTGTTGCTAACTTCTTATTTAAGTGTTTTCATGTATTAGAATTTCTGTTTTCATGGACAATATTCTTGTTATTTCAGCCTTTTCATGTATTACAACTTCTATTTTTTGTTTAGTTCATCTTAATTATAACAAGTGTTGTATAATAGCTTGAACAATACAATGTGAAGAAAACAAAAGAGTTTTTGTTTATTACAAATAGTGAAAAATACATATTGTAGAAACTATAAGAGACTGAATATTTTCTCTGTCTACTTTTTAAATTTATCTTGCAACTTGAAAACATATAAAAACAATATATATAAATATATATAAACACAACGGAAGCAATTTATAAAACAATCTAGAAATGTAAAGCATGTAAGTTAAGAGTAGGAAAAAGAATCGTGACACTTGAATTTCCAATTGTATTAACTTGAAGAAGAGGAGCTTGAATAGTTTCTATGTCCACTTTTTGAAATTATCTTGCAACTTAAAAATATATATAAACACAACAGAAACAATTTTATAAATAAATATGTGCACGATATATGTAAAGCATGTAAGTTAAGAGTAGGGAAGAGAGTGATGATAACTTGATTTATAGTGGTTCGGTTCGATATTAAATGAATCCAACCTACGTTTGAGTTGTTTTTCTTTGGATTGAATCTTTGTTAACAACTCAAAAAATCACATTTTGGGTTTAAAAATGAATGCTCACAAATATTTTTAGAATAGAGAGAATTTAAATTCGCAAAGGATATTTAAAATGACCCTAAGTATAGCTTTCATATAGAGAGAACAAAGGACAATAGTCACATATGGGTGCCAAGCAGTGGCATCCCGCGGTGAACCGTGGGCAAGTAGTAGTGTTCAAATTTTGCTTTTCTATTTTGAAAGTTATGTCTGGTCTTGTCCACATTTTTAATTTGAAATCTCTAGAAACACTTTCAAAAATGTGTCTCAAAAGTCTCCCAACATAAATCTCAATGGACAAAGGTTAAGATTTAAATGTAATTCATTTTCACTATGTCCGAATGGATTAATCCTTTACCCAAATGTTTGTTTGACTTTCTTATCAATGTGTTGTCTTGGGAGATTTGTCAACACAAGAGAGATCTTTTGTTGAGGATTATATCAACCAACTCATTTGTTAGTGATAGAATTTTATAAGCAAGAATATACCATCTCCACTTGGTAGCTAGCCACGGTCAATACATTCTCACATAGGGATAAATCACATCTCTCATCAAGGTAGGGAGCACAAATCATTCCAGCATATCACAGTTATCTAAAACATGGGTGATCACATCTCCAATCCATGCATGTTTACTTTGATTCAATTCGCTCGTCAATCTCTTTAACCACATTGTTATAATGGAGCATTCCTTATCCACCCACTTCTACCA
The DNA here is from genome assembly GCA_038502395.1 of Dittrichia graveolens. Lineage (NCBI taxonomy): Eukaryota > Viridiplantae > Streptophyta > Magnoliopsida > Asterales > Asteraceae > Dittrichia > Dittrichia graveolens. Next base: position 55,656,779 of record JARJIL010000009.1, on the reverse strand, counting down.
ATTTCAATATCCATTTTTTATGCCACTCGTGTATATCATAGTTTGTTCGCCCACGGCCTTTTAAACCCCACATTTTAACCAATGACATGAAGCATTTGTTGATGTGTAATCTGTAATACCGCAAATCTCAAGTCATTTTTTTAATCGTTGCAGAAGCTTTTTAAATAATGATATACATTAACACCCACAAATATAATATATATTGTTTACAAAACTACAGTATCAGTTGTGTTACAAAAGTTGTACAAAACATGGCTCATCATTTTACAAAATACAATATCAGAGCGTTGGTCAAATTCTCCTTCACAAGCAAGCCTTAGCTAAACAGTTGCACTTACCAAAACCCGCAAAAACGGGTTAAAGGTGGTGAATTAGCACAAAGCTAAGTTAATAGAAGCTACAAATACAATCAGTTATCAGCAACAACCAACACAATCAACAATAGTAACCAGACAATCACATAATTCCAGAGGACCGGCGGTTTGGCGCATAACCTACAACCAATGCGGGCTAAGGCAAAGGCTTACCGATATCCCTTTGCTACTTGGTATAGTTAAACCCCTTCTGTTGCAACAAATGTGTAACATCGCCTTTGCTATATTAAAAATCAGTATAAATTTGAGTTTTCAAATTGTATGGGTCCGTTTGTAATTCGAATATTTTACCTGTTTTTTTACTTAACTGAATTTCAAAACAATGCAGTGGAATTTTAATTCACAAACAAACAAACCCAAAGAACTATTACAGTTTCAAAACACATGTTTGGCGTATATACAAATTTACAAGACAAAAATTGCCAAACATGAACCCCGGTGTTACATCAATCTAAACCGACCATTGTAACATAATACCAAAAGTAGTGTTCCTTCAAAAAGGTATGTATATCTGTCACGAGTGTCCCCAACTCACTAAGCCTGTTTATTCTTTATCTGTAAAAGGGTTAACATCAACAACATTAGCTATTTAAAAATAGCTAGTGAATACTAACAAACATGCATGGCAATAAAGCAATTCATTAGCAATAAAGCAAGTCATATAGCAGGAATAAGCAAATAATGCTATCCTATCACATAACGGAGTGCTGACATGTCCAGCGAGTGTATTATATTGCCGGGTTGCAAGTCTAGCTCAAACCACTACCACCGGGGGAATCAGACACTACCATCCGTGCTGGTTTCATCATCTAAGTGAATCACCGTGCTCGTTAAGGAGCCAAGGCTCGGTAGGCTTATCCATTTAAGGCACTCACCCCAAGTGCTGAAAGGAACAGTACTCGAGTACCGTTGATCCAGAATCTTAGCCCGAAGGCACTAGATCCAGCCGAAGCTAACCTTAATTACATGCTAGTCCGGACATACAGATAGCTTATCAAGAACCTCTTTTAGGGACAAGTGCATGCATGCTTATACATATAACATATATTTATCAAAATGTACACATGTACTTAACTACATGTCTTGCACATCAATTATCAAGGCATCTCTTGGATTCTTAATCATACTAGCATACATGTAGCTTTCATGATACAAAATGTAACATGTCATAAACATATAGATTCTCTTGCATTTAAACCTTCCTTTATTGAAGTCATGAAAGTCAATACTCACCTGTGTGTTTAAAGCAACACAAATAGGTATTTGGCTCCCCTTGTTTGCTTAATTACCTATTGCGTAAATACAAGTTCACTTAGATTATCATACAACATTCACATGTACTACTACACTAGTTTTAACCCCCAAATACCCCTTAAAGTGCTAAAAATGTTCTAATAGCATTCCATGTACGTAATCCATTGAACAATAGTAAAACAGCACACTGCAGTGCACTTCACGCCGTGAACTGCTTGCTGTTCACGCCGTGAAGTCGGTCCAGAGGCACGAACAACAGCTCTGTTCTGCTGTGTTTCCCATCCAAACCCATGTTCAACATTCTCTTAATTATTTCCAGGTTATACACTAAGTTTGGGGCATTAGTAGGAGTCTATAAACATTAACATAACATGTTTTAACATATGATTCAAGTTTGAATCATCAAATCACCATTAAAGACCCATTTGATCAAATTCAAGAAATTCCTTCAAGATAGCTTCTATAATTCATAAAATCAATCCTAAACTACTTATAGATGACTTTAGAACAGATTGCAACTCAAAAACACAAGCTTTAATAGCTAATTTCGTTTTACCCACTTTTGACCTAAAACTTGAAAGGAAGAACAAGAATGGTAGAACCTTACTAGCAAGAAGATGATGAAGATGACGAGTCAAAGAACAAATTATGGACTTGTTTTGAACTTGATTCTAGCCCTTGAATGATCTTGGATTGATTCCTCCTTCAAGAACAAGATGCAAGAGAGAGTTGAGTGTGTGTGTGTGTGTTCTCGTGAATGTGTGTGTGTGTTGCCAGTGAGATAAACATGAGGACCGACTTTGGTTCTCAATTATCCACTTGGGGTATTTTGTTCCCCTTTTTAACATACAACACAACACCCGATAAACTGTTTCAACTAACGAAGATATTTTCGGAATCCTCGTTTGAAACCGTTTAATATTTTAACATTATAATCTATTTTTATTACTATTTTTAAAATCACATTTAACTGACCAATGACTTATTTTCTATTAATACTTATCATATACTTTCATTTAATTCTTTTAAATAAATTCTTGTACCAAATGGAGCGCACGAATAGGCCCGATTTGAGGATGTTACAAAATGCATCAGAAGATCTAGAACTGTGTAACCCATAGCAAACAAGCCCAACCTTATTCAATAACAGCTGACCTCTATCATACCATGTACTCATTATCATACCATGAGTACATATCTTTTGACTCGATTAAATAACACACAAGCAGTTATTCAATCATCATTCATCAATCATCAGACTAACAGTCTATCACAACATCAATCATAATCAATTCCATGTAACCATATCGGTTACAACTAATACCACTCGTGAGTAAACCTCCACTCACCTCTATTCTCAATCTTTATACTCAGTTGTCTAATCTCACTAACTCTTCGCGTTTCCTGAGAACACAACAACATCGAAATCAGTCTCCGATTTATAAATATATATACACATATATTTATATAAATCAAAACCATAAGAAACATGTTAGTGTCACATATGAAATAAATATATAGCATGCTACACAATCAAGCAACAAACAAAACTCCAAAATTGAAAATCTTACGAACGCGTCTCATCCAGCACCTCGATACGTCACGTCGCACCACAAACAACATTAACCATGAAGGACCAACATTAATTTTATCAAACCAAGCAAATTCAAACCCAGATGTTGGACCAACCTCCAAGTCAGACTCAAGCAATCATCATAAACAAGTCGCATGGAGCAAGCCCCAAGTCAGAACAAGTAAAAGTCGGACAGGCCCAAGGTCGGACCTCTGCAAGTGGCACGACCCTTGCACCTGCAAAGATGATCCTTTGCGGCCGTAAGGCCCTAAAACCAACAACATTAACTCAATAGTATTAACCCTTGCGCAAATGGGGGCAACCAAGTCGCACCATCCTTGCGCCTGCAAGGAAAGTCCTTTGTGGCCACAAGGCCAACAGTATTAACAACAACATTAACCTTTGCACCCGTAAGGGTGACCCTTTGGGGCCGCAAGGCCCCTAAGTCGTACAAGCCAAAGTCGGACCCCTCATCACCAAGTTCAAACTTCATCTTCTTCCCTGTTCTTGTTCCAGTAGCAGAAACACATATACATACAATCTTAAAATCTGGAAATCACTAGAAAACACATTCAAACTATATATAAACCTCATAAAACACATAAACAAGCATCATGAACACATCAAAACCAATTAAAAACCTTCAAATCATCAAAACCCACTTCTTAAGTTTCTTCAAAAACTTCATAACTTCATTAATGGTTTTCAAAGCTTTTAAACATCAAACCCAACAAATATATATATATATATATATATCAAATACTAACAAGAACCATATTAAAATCATAAACCAACCTTTGTTTGCAAGATTACTTCACAAAATCACAACTTCAAGAATTTAAGTTTACTTCTCTGGTTCTTTTCTTCAAAACACACACATACACAATTATGGAGAAAGTAACTTCTAAGAAGTTATCAAATATGAGGCGGTCAAGAGTTTGGATAATTACAAACGCAGTATACTACACTGTTTTCTAACATATAGTTAATCATATAAGTAGTCAATCTTAATTATTAATATTCAACGAGGTATTATTTACAACCCTCGTTCAAAAACGAACTTACTTATTTCATAACTCATGTGATAAAAAAATTTATTTAATCACATATTCTTAAGCAAACACGTAAACTTGTTTAGGTATTTGCTCATTCACATACAGAGTTGTTTCTGAGCTGATAAACACTAAGATTTTACCACCTTTTGAAGTTCTTTAAACTATTTAGTTGCAACAATTGTTTCCTTAATTAAAGTTTTATTAAATAATTTTGTTCAGCTTTTAAATTTGGTTAAAGACTTAATCTCCATATTTTTAAGATATAACTTATCTTTAACTGACTTTAGTTCTATTTTTAGCATATTTTCTCTTTGTATAGAATATTTAAAGTCAACACATGATTACTAAAACCTGGTGTTCTTCTCGTTTTTTGAATAATTTATGAAGTTACACCTGATACAAAGATGATGGATCCCAATTTGATGAAGTGCTAGCTTTAGCAGCATCTTGCAAATCCTCTTCAAGAGACTTACCATTAGACTTAGGCATAAAACAAAACTTGGCAGACAACTCCTCATCATTCAATAAAAATTCTTTATCAACCCGGTCACACTCTTCAACTACTAAGCCTTTGCTCTTGCCCATCTTCTTCTTTTGAACAGCAACAATGAGTTTCTTGTACTTGGCTTCATAATCCACCTTCTCCACTTGCTTTGACACAACTTTTGAATCCAGTGCTTTTTTGAATCTACGTTCAGTAGCAATGTGATCAGTTTTGCCACATGCAAAGCACTCAACTGTAGAAGGATCAAAGGATGATATTGACTTTGTTCTATCACCCTTGAAATCCCTCTTGTTATACCTTTTTAGCCCTTCCCCTTGTTCAAGGATTTGAACTTTTTGACCAGCATTGCAATTCCTTCAACAATCCATTGTAGCTCTTCAGCCATCTCCTCAGCAACATCCTTTTCATCTTTATCATCTAATCAAACTTCCTCTTCTAACCCATCTTCATTGCAAGAGTCCACAAAAATGGTCATTCCTCTTAACCTTGAGTCTCTAGATGGAGAGGACTAAGAGCAAACTTGACTACATCCTTTATCTCCTTAATAGATACCTTCTTCTGCTTGGAACTACTCATGGTTCAACAGGTTTCCATTGAGTTTAACAAGAGACATACTTTTAATTATATCATCATGTCTAAGAACCATGGCAAAGTTATCCCAAGATTCTGGGAGAGAATCAAGAAACTTGTTCACAAGCACATAGTTTCTCCTAGTAAGTTCAGCCTTTCTTAAATCATTTATAAGGTAGTTGAACCTGCTATAAGTCTTAGTAAGACCTTCACCTTTCTAAGCAAAGAAGAATTCATATTCATGGTTGAGGAGAAGTTTTTGTTCTCCTTCACTTCCTCCGTACCTTCATAAGAAACAATGAGAGTGTCTAGTATTTCCTTAGTAGACTCACCGTTTTCCACGTGGTGGTAGACTTCATTTGGACGATCGCAGAATAGAGCAAATCTTGCTTTGACGTCAATATTGACTAGCCTCTTGTATTCATTTGACTACTGGGAGAATGGTTTCTTCACAAGTCTTCCAGGAAAAGAAGGTTCATCTTTTGTTGCATCAGAAGCACTTAGGACAGAGGAGGGAACAAATGGACCATTGGTGATGATCTCCAACATTTGTACGTCCAATGAGGATAAGAACAAGATAGTTCTACTGTAACACCCTGAATTTTGGCACAAATTAAAACTTTTAAACTTTAAACAAAAACATCATTGTTTCGATATTAGTTTACAACATTAGGCGGAAGCTGTGTAAGATATACAAAAGTTGGTGTTACTTGTTGACCCGAATACACGACCATTAGTTACAAATGAACCAAATATGAGAATAATCATGTATTCCAAACATATCCAAAGGCAACAAGCTTCTCCCAAAAGCATCTACCCGCCTCACTAGCACCATGCTACTATTTATCTGTGGATACGAAAACATAAACACTGGTTTATTAGCATAAGCTAGTGAGTGCGCCAAAAGCAAGTTAAACAAATAAACAAGTCATCATATATGCAAAGCAGCTATGGCATCAATAATCAAATCACACAAGATGTGGGGGATAAGTCCACTTATACTTGTATCTTTCATAGGGGCCAACCATGGTCAACAAGTCCTCATGGGGGTGTGTCCACATCTTCTGTCAAGGTGGGGGAAGCACGAAGCAGTCCACCATACAACGGTTATCTGGAGTGTAAGCCATGTTCCCCAAGTCCACTCGTGTTGATTGGGTTCGGTGACTCATCAGCCCAGTGAACCCACATGGTCATAATGGGTACTGACATACCCCTCCACTCTCTACACCGATTCCTCAACCAACCGTGTATCGAGGTTCCTCAATTTCCGAAGCCACATGAACCAGAACACGTCTTAATGGCTAGGAACACTGATGGTGCAAAGTACATATCCCACAGTGGTCTGGACCAAATCACATACCCCAAAGGGTCACATAAATCACATGCCAAAAAGGCCAGATAATCCAAGCAATCAAGCTTGTCACAAAACACATAAGTGTCACAACTTGCCAGAATCAACACAAAGCATAGCATGCTTCAAGTCAGGTGAATCATATACTCAAATACATGAATCATTATCATAAACATGATAATAAGCAATAGCAGTTCACATTGATGCCATATATATATATATTCATAAAACATAGTACATAAGATACAATTGATGACTTGTATACTTAAAAGCATTTTGTCACAACTCACCTGTCTAAAGTGATGAGGATCACTTCCACTTCAAAACAAGGCTATAAGTCACTTGCACAAAGATCCTATGATCATAACATAATGTTAACTTAGTTAAGTTAACCAAACATTGAAGCTACACACGAGTATCGACTCAAAACACGACATAAACACTCATTTCGGGTCTTTAAGACTCCCCATGAACTCCCTAAAACCATTAGAAACAATCCCAAACTAAATACAAGGTCAAATGGGGTCAAAAACAACTTTTTGGAGGTTTCAGGGGGTCTCGCGCCGCGAGACAGGGTACCTCACGCCGGGAGAAAATCTTTGGAAAATTGACCATCGCCAAGAAGGGGGCTCGTGCCGCGAGCCCGGCGTAAACAATAACTGTGCAGCTTCTTTGTACACAAATCGGCCAAAACTCAATTTCTTCCAAATCAAACTTGATTGCAGCATGTAAAACCCTCAATAACACTTCAGAACATCACAATAACAACATTTATTACTACTTTGATCATCAAAACCCTAACCTCACTAAATTTTCCCATTCTTGACCCATTTAACAACATATACACTAATTTCAACCATAAACTACCATAAATAACTATCAAGACTTAGAATCAACCATAATTTAGGAGTGAAACTTACTTGATCAAGTACCCTAACTTGTGTTGATGTTTCCTTGTCCAACCCAAGCTCAAAAGACCAAACTTCCTTCCCTTTTACATTTATTACCCATTTTAGTTTATAACATCTACACATACAACATGTAATATATAACATGTAAATAACATCTTAGATACACAAATTTACTAAATTGTCATTTAAACATGCACATATATATATATATTTATAATTTACAAAAATAGGGTATTACATCTACTTTTCCACATGAAAAAGTTTTCGCCATCAAAGGTGGGACACCTTGTGATTGAACCACTGCTTGGTGCAGGGTCAATAAAGGAGGATGAGGTTATTTGGTGAGGGGTAGAAGTAGTAAGAGCATAAGCTAAAACGATCTAGATATTGATTATCTAACATGTTTTGATACCAGTTGTTAATGTCAGATTAGGTACTCAAACAACGTTTATGTTTGTAGAATGGGGGGTTGAATACAAAATCTAGCTTTTAAAACTTATTGAACATAAAAATTACTTTTAATATAAATCTAACTTATATGAATCAAGATTTACAAGTGTTTGGATGCGTAATTTCCTAACACAATAAAATACGACAACAAGTTTTAGTCTAACACAAAGACTAGCTAATCCTAAAGACAACTAATGTCTAAAGGTGTTCAACATATAAACAAGTTTGAATACTATAAAGTGCTAACTCTAAGGTGGCGTTTGGTTCGCGGATTCTTTTTTATTGGAATTGGAATCTTGGAAGGAATTTGAATTGGAAAGTAATTCCTTCCTTTTTGTGTTTGGCAAGAGATCGAATTCAAAAGGGAAAAGCTTGGTGAAACCGGTGGCACCATCCTTCACCACCGCTGCCTGCCACCATCGCTTCCCCCAACATCTCTGTCGCCACTCGCGACCACTGACCCAGCACCTCCACTGTTGGGACGAATGAAGCCCTAATATCTAGTCTTCGGGACGAAGAAAATGAAGCCACCGTCGAAGGTCAAAGCCCTAATCGAAGCCACTAGTCGCCACTCGTCACTTGTCATCAAAGCCACCAGTCAAAGAAGAGGAAGCCACTATCGAAGCCACCGGTCACCACTCCTCACTCATTGTCAAAGCCACCACTCGAAGAAGATGAAGCCACCGGTCGCCACTCGTCATTTACCGGTCTCCGTCGTCAAGGGGGAGAGTGATGGGGATGAGAGACGAAAAAATGGTGAAATTTGTGGTCACGGGTGATGGTGATGGAAGGAATTTGAATTCCATCCAATCTTGAAAGGAATCTGAAATCTCTCAGATGAAGGAATATGAATTCCATTTAGAAATCCAATTCCCCTAAGCTGAACCAAACATGGGATTTCCTAGGAATTGGATTCCAATTTCCACAAAATCTCATGAATTCCCTCCAACCAAACACCTCCTAAATATTTGCTTTTATTAAGAGCTTAAGTCTTTTTCTTTCAAGGTATATATTCAACTAGAAAGAAGGCTTGGATATTTATAGAGGATGAAGGCAACAATGGTTAGAAGTAAGGTGGTAGGTGAGAATATAATATTTAATTGATAAAGTTAGTGGGAGTCAAAGTAATTATTATTTAATCGGGTTCTTAATAAAATAATATTATTTTATGAAAAGTACACCACTCATAATATTTAAATATATATCTCATATCTTTTTGCCTTGAGTACCACAACTTTCATTTCCATGCTTAAAATTTTTGTCATCCATAAAATTTTCAGCATCTTGACTTTCCTAAACATGTTTGTTGTCGGTCATGATATTTGACAAGATCTTTGAAATATTCTTTCAAATGTAACTTTAACCTTTTCCACATATTAAAGTTATATCCCTTTTGTTTACTTTGCAAAGAAAAAAGTGCAAATACGTTTACAAAGTAGAAGATCTAAGGCTGCAAGTGGACAACACATGTTTAGCCTTTGACTTAGATTACAAAGAAACATAGAAAATAACGAAGTACCGAGAGATAAGATAGCCCAGCTGAGATTGCTCAAATAAGCAAGCTCAGCTAATCCAAAGATTGCTCAACTAAGCTTGCTCAGCTAATTGACAAACTCTGCTTAGCTGATCAAATCTGATCTAAGAACCTGGTTAGCTGAGTATCCAAAATGATCCACTTAAGGCGTAGCTGACTCATTCAGTATGATCAGCTGACACTAATCTATAATTCTATGTAAAATATACGTCTTTTCTTAACAACACATGTTAAGATAATATCTACATAAGTTTTGTTAATATCAAATCTTATGTTTTTCAGTAAGATGGTTTGATTCTTGAGTGGAAATGATTATCTTCGCAACAACCGTCAATCTTCATAGTTTGCTTATTACTAACTTTGATCTCACCTAATAGTTTGTTTCCATTAAATGTGTTTAACATTTCCTGATCATTGCAAATGTGTGTCGAATCATCGAAATCTAACACCTACTTTGATTTTTCGTCTTGCAAAGTTCCACCGGTTAAAATTTTTATCGGTTAAAATTTCTACCAACATAATCTTTTCATGATAATTTGCAACTACATTTTCCAAATCATCATGATCCTTCTCCTTTCCCTTCGAATCTTGTAAGCTCTTCAAATATTCACGAAACTAAGGATGATGAACCTACATATAAGCTTTCTTCTCAACATTAGTAGCATTCAACTATAGCATTCAACTATACCCAACATTATGTGTATTTTTGTGTTTATGTGTATGTACATATGTAGTTAATTAAAGAAAGAGTTAAAAGAGGAAAACCACATTGGAAGTAATCCAGAGGCAACCGCCTCTGGATAGATAAATATATAAGTAAATATGTGTGTGTATAGTTTGACTTAAAAAGAAAAAAAGTCAAAGCAAGTAAAAGAAGCAAACACACAATTCTCTCTTTCTCTCTCTCGGCTCTCAGATTTCAAAGAAGAAGAATGCAACTGTTGTTGTTATTTCACAAAGGTTAGTGATATGGATTTAAGCATGTTTAGAAGATTAGATACATGATGCTAAGGCTAGAAATACAAGATTCATGCAAGAACATCTTGAAGAACATGAAAAGCCTACTTGAAAGTGGGTTTTGACATATTTGGTGTTCTTATATGATTTTTGTATGTTTAAGAAGATTGTATGGATAGAACATAAGGTTCTAAGATGTCCTGGGCTTAAAACCAACAAATTTGAAGTTCTTGAAATGGCTTATGAATGTATCGGAATTTCAGAATATGAAGATGTCGGATTCCGAGACCTATGAAGGTGTCGGAATCCGATGGTGGTTGAAATCCCCAAGTGTTAGTGAATCCGCTATTTGTTGAAATCGGGAGGATTTGTCGGAATACGATAGAAGTATCGGATTCCGCATATGTATCGGATTTCATGTCCCGGATTTCCTTCTATATGTCGGAATCCGCAAGTGTCGGATTCCATATGCATGTTGGATTCCCAAGTGTTGGAATCCGCAAGTTGTCGGATTCCCTAAATCCGCATGTAAGTGTCGGATTCGGCATGTAAGTGTCAAATTCCGCATGTAAGTGTCGGATTCCGCATGTAAGTGTCGGATTTTCCCAAAATCCGCAAGAACCATCGGATTTCCCCAAATCCGACAGTTTTGGCGGATTTGTACTAAGTCCGAAGTTAAGTTCATATGTTGTTTTGTAGTCCTATTTTGTATGTATAGATGATTAGAGTATGATGATATTCTAGGTGAACTTGTCATGTTAGGGAGAACAGAAACAAATACCTGTACGTTATAAATTACTCAGGTGAGTACTTGCTTTCATGAGACTCAGTAGAGTAAGGCTTGTATGCTAGATGACTATGTGAATGTATTAAGTATGGCTAACTTGTTTTTGCAGGTATGATCAAGGAGGTAAGTATGTGACCTAAATGATGTTAAGATGTATAATAGGTGAATGCCAGCGGGTCCAGTCTGGAACCGCTTAGTTAATACATGATGATATGCATGAGTGATGAATAACTGATTAATGATGCATGTAAGATGATGGATCCCTGTGGGATCATATGTATGTATGTGTATGTGCACTGTCTGCAGACTATCTGAAGCATAGTTAAGGTCAGTCGGTTGTAACTGGATCCCATGAGTACTTCGGGATTTCACGATGATTCGGGAGGCATCCCGGATCCTAGGTTCTACAGAACCGACGTGCCTTAATGTGTGTGGTGATCAGCCGGTTGTAGCTGGATTACCGGTGGAGCCTCTGGTTCTGTGAATGATGTTTGGTGGACTGCTTTATGCTCCCCCGTCATCGCGGTTGGTCGTGTCTGATCCCCCGGTCTGAGTTGTTGAGCGGGATTGATTACCCTTCAAGACATGACTCTTACTGATCTTTTCAGCACACCGCTATGTGTTAAACTAGCAATGATTTTTTATGCATGATATGTATGCTGCATGACTTACTGTATTGATGCTTATGCTAAGTATGTACTCAGTAGCTAAGTGTTAGCTAATGGTGCTATGTTGCCCCTTTTCAGGTAAAGACTAGAAGTCATGTGAGGCGGGTGGCTTTTGGATGTAAATAACCCTTGTGGGTGGAACACTTTATTTTGTTATGATATGTAATGTAAACTGATACTATGGTCGGTTCCTGTATTAGGTAATACCAATGTTGTTTTGAAAAGACATTAATGTAAATAAAAGTTGTTATTGTTTTAAAAAGAAAAAAATTTCCGCTGCTAAATCTGATTATCATTAAAAGTAGTTATTTTTGGAAGAGGTGTTACAATTAGGTATTAGAGCCTAAGTTTGAGTGAATTGGGTACTTGTAAGAGTATTCGATCTCAAACTCGGCCCCGACCATAAATAAGTGTTCCTATGGGGGGGATTGAGTGAGAGTGTTATGCTATTGTTGTAAGATGATTTGTTAGTAAGTTAAGTCAGTGAGATAGAGTATTAATTGCTCTTTCTCTGTCATATAGAAAGTTGATATAAGATGTCTGTCGGACGTGGCAATACTGAGCAAGCTCTTAAAGAAATGGAAGATGAGGCTTCTCATATGCCTCATTAGGCTGAGGATGAACGTTCTCAGCATAATGCTGGAGGTGGCAGGCCTGAGCCAGATCAGGCTGCCTATATTAGGCGTTTGGAGGATGAGCTACGAATTGATAAAGAGCTCTTATTGCAGGCTACATTGAACAAGTCCCGCAAGACTTGTTCATACAAGAAGTTTCTATCCTGCAAGCCTCCAACGTTTGAGGGGAGTGATAACCCCACCGTTACTATCCAGTGGCTTCGTGAAATGGAGCAAACATTTGAGTCATGCGAATGCGAACCGGAGTACTGTGTGAAATATGCGGTACGTATGCCGAAAGGTCGCGCCATTTTCTGGTGGGACACTGTGAAGGCCTCTATCAGTAAAGAGGTGTTGAGCGCTCTCTCTTGGGAGCAGTTTTCTGAAAAGTTGCTGAAGAAGTACTGTACAGAGTATGACATGGAAAGAATGGAGAGGGAGTTCACTGATCTCCAAAAAGGGAATAAACAGATTGAGGAACACATCACCTCATTCTTTGACAAGATGAGGTTTGTTCCCCATTTAATCCCCGATGAGACCACCAAGATAAGGAGGTTTGTGGCAACTCTGCCATTAGAGTTTCGCCTTCATGTACGGGCAACTGCTAATCTGAATCGGGCTTTTGAAATAGCCCGACAAATGGAGGGAGACGGCGAATCTGCTAACGGGGGGTTAAAGAGAAAGTTTCAACCGTCTGATAAATCGGGTCCTTCCAAAGGACAATCCTCAGCAGGCAGGAAAACTGAGACTTCGAAGACGCCGAGACCTGATGCTCCTTGGTGTTCTCAGTGTCGTACTTATCACGCTGGTGATTGTTCAAGCGCTACCAGGCGATGCTGGAGGTGCGGGCAGAAGGGCCACGCTAGTACTGAGTGTGGTTTCAAAGAAGATGTTTGTTATCGGTGCCACAAGCCTGGGCACAAGATGACCGACTGCCCAGAAAGACAAAGTGCTAGAACCAAGGAGTCCTCAAGGGGCTAGAAGAGAGAGGATGCGCCTCGCACAAAGGGGAGGGCATTTCAAATGACGGCGAATGAGGCCAAAGCAGTAGGGGATGTCATCACGGGTATTTTTCTCATTAATTATATCCCTGCTTGTGTTTTATTTGATTTTGGAGCTACCTACTCCTTTGTATCTGTGGCATGTCGTAGAAGATTGCAATTACCTGTCGTTCCGTTAACTAAGCCGCTCAGAGTAGAGGTTGCTGACGACAAAGTAGTCTCTGTTACAGAGAAAGTTCCTATATATGTGATTTACATTGACGGGAGTAGTATCCCTATTTCATTTTTCATTATACCTATTGCGGGCTTTGATGTTGTAATCGGGATGAATTGGCTCAACAAGCATGATGCTGAGATTCTCTATTCCAAAAAGATGATTAAGATCCCTCTTTCTGATGGATCTTATGCTGTTGCACGTGGAGAACGACGGGATTCTGATATTCCCATTGTCTCCATCGTTAAAGCTTAGAAGTATATTTTCAAAGGTTGTGACTCTTATCTAGCATACGTTATTGATGCTACGATGGAGAAGCAACCGGTTCGTGATATTCGGTTAGTGTCCGACTACCCTGAGGTATTCCCTGAAGAACTTCCGGGTTTGCCTCCAATCAGAAATGTTGAATTCAAGATTGAACTTATTCCAGAAGCTACACCTGTGGCTCGATCTCCGTATCGTCTTGCACCTTCTGAAATAAGAGAGAAGATGACTCAAATTCAGGAGTTGCTCGACAAAGGTTTTATTCGTTCGAGTTCCTCACCGTGGGGAGCTCCTGTGTTATTCGTGAAGAAGAAGGACGGAACGATGCGTATGTGCATAGATTACAGGGAGTTTAACAAGCGAACTGTAAAGAATAAGTATCCACTTCCTCGAATCGATGATCTTTTTGATCAATTGCAGGGAGCTAAATGCTTTACTAAGATTAATCTTTGGTCGGGGTATCACCAAGTACGAGTTCACGAAGAAGATATTCCGAAAACTGCGTTTCGAACTCGTTACGGTCATTACGAATTTCTGGTTATGCCATTCAGTTTAACCAATGCCCCTGCCGTCTTCATGGATCTGAGGAATCGGGTTTGTCGTCCGTTTCTTGTGTTAGTCCCAGATTGAGTACATAACAACAAATGTTTGTAGAAGGGGGGTGAATACAAACTTTAGCTTTTAAAAATTTAAAGACACACTGATATACTTTTATATAATTCTTATTGATATTGAATCAAGAATTACATGTACTAGAAGCGGAAATTCTAATAACAATTAAAGGTGGCAATCTATTTGTCTAACACATAGACAAGCTAACTCTAAAACAACTAATGTATATAGAGAGTTCAACACATGAACAAGTTAGATTCTACACAATGCTTAAACTCTACGAATTTCTCAACTGATGAGATTTTCTTTCTGTGGAGTAGAGACTTCACTGTGTTGTATTTTGCATGTTCACCATGCATGAGTATATATAAAAATCTTGGTGAATCCGGTTGCATGAAGGTAGGAGACAAAGAGGATGTGGAGATATAATATTTAATAGTAAAGGTAGTGGGTGAAAAGTAAAGTTACTTTAATCAACTGTTTGATAAAAGTAATTGTACTTTTCTGCAAAAAGTGCAACCCACTCACAATATAAAATATTAAAAACCACATCTACTATCGTGTAGAAGTTTCTTTCCCTTTCCATGCTTGTACTTTAAACAACACCATGCTTCTGTTTGATTTGACTTTACCAAGTATAGGATTGCCAGCCATACTTAGTTGTTGAACAAATCTTCAAGATCTCCGTCTGTTTGAGGTATCATTATCCTTTTCCAGAGGATAAGATCAAACCTTTTTGTCTCATACTTGATCCAAAAAGTGCATTTTACTTTTACAAACAAAGATCTAAGGCATAATAGAACAACACATGTCCTGCCTTTTACATATGACTTACAATCTGAAAAGATAGTGCAGATTTGACATTTTGCACGACTCAGCTAACAGATTGAACTAGGAACTCTAAATTTCACTACTCAGTTGACAAGACATATCATTTGATCACTTTTTGCTAGGACTCAGTTGATACATATTGCTAAGCTGATCATATAAATGCTCAGTTGATCAATAGTAAACTTAGGAGGACATAAGGTCATGTATTTGTATGATCAGTTGATCAAGAATGCTCAGCTGATCATTCAAATACATCAGTTTATGTGGGGAGATGACTTGTGTAAGAGAAGACTTACTTCGCTGATGCTCTGAGCCTCAGCTGATCCATTTGTTCATTTAGCTCATGGAGTAGCTGAGCAAAGTCCTTGCTCAGCTGATGTTGTAGGCACTCAGCTGATTAACTTTCTTCACTCAGCTGATGGTTTATTTTCCTCAGCTGATGGTCTTCTTTACTTGTTTTCTTCATCTGATGCTCCTTGGCTGATATCCCTTGGCTGATACTTTGAGTAGGATCTGATGCTCAGCTGATGGTTCCATACTTAGCATATTTTCCAGAATCTGATTCAAACAACACATGTTTGAATTCTTTCTAAGTCATACTGAATGTAGGGTTTGGTTATCATCAAATTCTACGTTTTAGGATAGACAGAGTTGATTATTAGGGTGAAGTGATTATCTCCCCAACAATCTCCCCCTATTTGATGATGACAAAACATTTTTCTTTTTGAAGAATCAGTTTGACTTCGAATACAAAAGATTTAAACTTTTAAGTACATTTGGCTACCTAGCTATCTGTTTTTGGTAGCTCTTTTTATTTTGAACCTTGTTCTGTTTTTGGTTTCTTTTCTAGTGTTCCATTTTGTTCTGTTTTTGTGGAATCTTTTTCTGTGTTGTACCATTTTGTGGTGTTTTTGTGGTATCTATTCATTTTTCCATTTTTATATGTTTTTGATTCTCTGATATACATAAACATCACTTGAAATAACAGAATAAAGAAATGTACAGAAGTGTTTACAAAGATTAACTACTAACTAAGCTAGTCTAAACATAATATACAATCAACTAAATCAACAAGTCTTTAGAGTTAGATCAGTCTTCAATCATCCCACCATTGTTCTTCTTTTACTTCAAAATCTTTGGCATGGGGATCTGCTTCAGCTAAGACTTCACATTGGGCTTGTACAAGGGCTTCAAAATGCTCATTTCTAGTTATGCCTCTTGTAGCTGTTCTTAGCCCAAAGAGAAAGCTCTTGCCAGCTTTAGGGATTTCAGACTGTCTAAAGAACCTCCAAGTACCCACTATGTTCAGAAAGAATAAGCCTTCAATAGGCATGGATATAAACTTGTATAGCTCAGGGGTGATGTTTAGTGGTAGAGTTGTGTTAAGACCCTCAAAATCATATAAGTACTCATGTTGGGGCAGTACCTCTCTTAGCTCAAATGGTTTAAAGGGCTTGGAGCCTTTCTTGTGAAGATTATCAACTGTGTGCACATGCCTATAATAGTCATCTGGAGTGAAGGCTCTTTGTGACAAAGCTAGAGTTATCCAATTTTGAATCTTTTGGATGAATTGCACTTTGGGCTTGGATTTGGATTTGAAGAGGAGATATGGGATCTCAACTAATTCTGTGAACCCATAAATGTGACACCTCTCATATGATACAACTTCACAAATGTTGAAGTTGTTTTGCCTTATTGCTTTGAGGTAGGGTTCACCATCACCTTTGTGGACAGTGGCTCTTGTGATTGGAGTTGGTTCTATTATGTTTCTCAAATTCTATGTTTTAGGATAGGCGGAGTTAATTATTAGGGTGAAGTGATTATCTCCCCAACATCTTGATAGATCCGTGATCATATTCATTGACGATATTCTTGTTTACTCGAAGACGGAAGCTGATCACGAGCTTCATCTTCGTCAGGTTCTCGAAACTCTTAAGCGAGAACAATTGTACGCCAAGTTGTCCAAGTGCGAATTCTGGCTTAGGGAAGTTCATTTCCTGGGCCATGTTATAAGTCAAGATGGTGTCAAGGTAGATCCAGCTAAGGTGGAGGTTGTGATGAATTGGTGGGTTCCTCGAACTCCTTCCGAGATTAAAAGTTTCCTTGGCTTGGCTGGCTAATATCGACGGTTTATCCTCGATTTCTCAAAGCTTCCGGGTCTGTTGACCAAACTGACACACAAAGATGTAGCTTTTATCTGGTCAGAAGCTCAAGAGGAAACTTTTCAGACCTTGAAGCGATTGTTATGTGAAGCTCTGGTCCTTACTCTGCCTGAGGGTTCAGAAGAATTTACAGTATATTATGACGCCTCGTACGCGGGTTTGGGTTGCGTCCTGATGCAACGTGATAGAGTGATTGCCTAAGCTTCTAGGCAGTTGAAATCACATGAACGGAACTACCCAACCCATGATCTTGAGGTTGCTGCTGTTGTATTTGCATTGAAGTTGTGGAGGCATTACCTTTATGGCATGAAGTGTATGATATGCACTAATCACAAAAGCCTACAGTATGTCTTTTCTCAGAAAGAACTCAACATGCGGCAACGCCGTTGGTTGGAGTTAATAATAGACTACGATTGTGAGATCCGTTACCATCCCGGTAAAGCCAACGTTGTAGCGGACGCTTTGAGCCGTAAGGGACCGACAGCAGAAGCTAAGTTTATGAGAATCGTGATAGTGCCAGATTTGATCTCTAAGTTGAAGGAAGCTCAGCAGACAGTGTTGCAAGAAGAAAATCTTGAAGCTGAGACGATGAAGAGATTAAAGGATCAGCATACTGAAGATAATCGTGGGTTGAAGACTTTTCAATCCAGGATTTGGGTACCTTTTGCTGGAGGTAACCGTGAGTTGATTCTGCAGGAAGCCCATAAGTCCAAATTGTCTGTCCATCCAGGAATTATGAGATGTGCCATGATCTGAAGATGTTATACTGGTGGCCGACTCTCAAGAAAGACATTGCTTCATTTGTGGAGAGATGTCAGATATGCGCGTAAGTGAAGACCGAACACCAGAGACCATATGGTAATCCAGCATTCTGGAGTTGAAATGGGATCACATCACGATGGATTTCGTGATGAAGCTACCGAAGACGTTCAGAGGGCACGATAGGATCTGGGTCATTGTTGACCGGTTGACGAAAAGTGCTCATTTCTTAGCAATGAATGACTCTGCTTCGCTGACTCGTTTAGCTCAGTTGTATATCGATGAGATTGTGTCGCGTCACGGTCTTCCTTGTTCGATTGTTTCTGATCGTGACCCTCGGTTTGTCTTGAATTTCTAGCAAAGTCTGCAACGCGAACTTGGCACTCGTGTTCATCTGAGCATTGCCTATCATCCGCAGACTGATGGCCAATCTGAACGTACGGTCCAGACGTTAGAAGATATGCTTCATGCGTGTGTACTCGAGTTTGGTGGATCATGGGATTCTCATCTCCCATTGATTGAATTTGCATATAATAATTCATATCATTCCAGCATTGGAATGCCACCATACGAGATGCTTTAAGGAAGACGAAGTGGCACTCCGACCTGTTGATTGGAACCTGGCGAGAAGCAATTCACTGGACCTGAAATTGTCCAGATGACCTCTAATAAAGTGAATGTGGCTCTTGAAAAGCTGAAAGCAGCTCGGGACTGACAGAAGATGTATGCGGATCCTAAGCGTCGTCCCGCTACATTTGAAGTTGGTGATTGCGTGTTCTTGAAGGTTTCTCCTTGGAAGGGCGTCATTCGTTTTGGGCGCAAGGGGAAGGTAAGTCCACGTTTCATTGGCCCATTCAGAATTGTACGTAAAGTCAATGATCAGACGGTGACTCTAGAGCTGCCGCCTGAGCTATCTGGAATTCACGACACGTTGAAGAAGAACATATCATTCCACTACAAGAGTTGAAGGTTGACTCTTCTAAGCGACTAGTTGAAGAACCTATTGTAATTCTTGACACGAAGGTCAAGAAACTACGTAGAAAGATGATCAAGCTAGTCCTTGTGAAGTGGAAGCACAACCTAGGCCCAAACCTGACTTAGGAAGTTGAGGACGAGATTAAGACAAGGTACCCTCACCTACATATAAGCTTTCTTCCCAACATTAGTAGCATTCAACTATACTCATGCCTCGATCTCCTCTTGGTCGAGACTTTGAACATCCTTTTGGACTACCACGCTTGATGTTTCATCCTATTTGAGAATCACTAGCTACTAATATTTTTGTAACATCCTCAACTTGGGCCTAGTTGTAAATAGTAAGTACGTATGTATAGTCAATGTAATAGGAACATTTTATTTGTATGTACTTGTTATGTGAATATATGTTATGTGTATTTGTGTGTTTATGTGTATGTACGTATATATGTATGTTAAGTATGTATATATGTATTTAATTAAAGAAAGAGTTAAAAGAGGAAAACCACATTAGAAGTAATCTAGAGGCAACCGCCCCTGGATAGATAAATATATAAGTAAATATGTGTGTGTATAGTTTGACTTACAAAGAAAAAAAGTCAAAGCAAGTAAAAGAAGCAAACACACACTTCTCTCTTTCTCTCTCTCGGCTCTCGGATTTCAGAGAAGAAGAATGAAACTGTTGTTGTTATTTCACAAAGGTTAGTGATATGGATTTAAGCATGTTTAGAAGATTAGATACATGATGCTAAGGCTGGAAATACAAGATTCATGCAAGAACACCTTGAAGAACATGAAAAGCCTACTTGAAAGTGGGTTTTGACATATTTAGTGTTCTTATATGATTTTTGTATGTTTAAGAAGATTGTATGGATA
Source organism: Dittrichia graveolens (assembly GCA_038502395.1). NCBI lineage: Eukaryota > Viridiplantae > Streptophyta > Magnoliopsida > Asterales > Asteraceae > Dittrichia > Dittrichia graveolens. The sequence continues at coordinate 55,636,482 of JARJIL010000009.1, read as the reverse complement.
GAACATAAGGTTCTAAGATGTCCTGGGCTTAAAACCAACAAATTTGAAGTTGTTGAAATGGCTTATGAATGTATCGGAATTTCAGAATATGAAGATGTCGGATTCCGAGACCTATGAAGGTGTCGGAATCTGATGGTTGTTGAAATCCGCAGATGTTAGTGAATCCGCTATTTGTTGAAATCGGGAGGATTTGTCGGAATCCGATAGAAGTATCGGATTCCGCATGTCTATCGGATTTCATGTCCCGGATTTCCTTCTATATGTCGGAATCCGCAAGTGTTGGATTCCATATGCATGTTGGATTCCCAAGTGTTGGAATCCGCAAGTTTTCGGATTCCCTAAATCCGGATGTAAGTGTCGGATTCCGCATGTAAGTGTCGGATTTTCCCAAAATCTGCAAGAACCATCGGATTTCCCCAAATCCGACCGTTTTGGCGGATTTGTACTAAGTCCAAAGTTAAGTTCATATGTTGTTTTGTAGTCCTATTTTGTATGTATAGATGATTAGTGTATGATGATATTCTAGGTGAACTTGTTGTGTTAGGGAGGACAGAAACAAATACATGTACGTTATAAATTACTCAGGTGAGTACCTGCTTTCATGAGACTCAGTAGAGTAAGGCTTGTATGCTAGATGACTATGTGAATGTATTAAGTATGGCTAACTTGTTTTTGCAGGTATGATCAAGGAGGTAAGTATGTGACCTAAATGATGTTAAGATGTATAATAGGTGCATGCCAGCGGGTCCAGTCTAGAACCGCTTAGTTAATACGTGATGATATGCATGAATGATGAATAACTGATTAATGATGCATGTAAGATGATGGATCCCTGTGGGATCATATGTATGTATGTGTATGTGCATTGTCTGCAGACTATCTAAAGCATGGTTAAGGTCAGTCGGTTGTAACTGGATCCCATGAGTACTTCGGGATTTCACGGTGATTTGGGAGGCATCCCGGATCCTAGGTTCTGTAGAACCGCTGTGCCTTAATGTGAGTGGTGATCAGCCGGTTGTAGCTGGATTACCGGTGGAGCCTCGGGCTCTGTGAACGATGTTTGGTGGACTGCTTTATGCTCTCCCGCCAGCGTGGTTGGTCGTGTCTGACCCCTTGGTCTGAGTTGTTGAGCGGGATTGATTACCCTGCAAGACATGACTCTTACTGATCTTGTCAGCACACCGCTATGTGTTAAACTAGCAATGATTGTTTATGCATGATATGTATGCTGCATGACTTACTGTATTGATGCTTATGCTAAGTATGTACTCACTAGCTAAGTGTTAGCTAATGGTAATATGTTGCCCCTTTTCAGGTAAAGACTAGAAGTCCTGTGAGGCGGGTGGCTTTTGAATGTAAATAACCCTTGTGGGTGGAACACTTGATTTTGTTATGATATGTAATGTAAACTGATACTATGGCCGGTTCCTGTATTAGGTAACACCGATGTTGTTTTGAAAAGACGTTAATGTAAATAACATTTGTTATTGTTTTAAAAAGAAAAAAATATCCGCTGCTAAATCTGATTATCATTAAAAGTAGCTGTTTTCAGAAGAGGTGTTACAATTTTCTCCCCATTGGAGAAGAAATCATTTCTTGTCATTCTTTCATTCACGCAATGCCTTAAGCACATCTTCTAGCGTCAAAGTGATCGTCCCTATCAACATAGTCCATACAAACGGTTTATAGGATTTGGACAATGATGACAACATCAAGAAGGCTTGTTCTTCGTCTTTCATAATTTCGTCCATGAACCAGGTGATTAAATTTTTTTATATGATCATGTAAATTACCTCCTATTTCAAGTTTCAATGAGTACAAATCCATCTTCAAAAATAGCCTATGCGTCAACAATTTTGAGGTATAAATACCCACGAGTAAGTCTCAAATACCTTTTGCAATTTTCACCTTAAAAACATTGTATTTGATCTTGGGAGCAAGTGCCAAACTGATTGCAGTCGAGGCTTTCTTCTACATTGTCTTCCGATAATCTTTCATCGTATCTGGCTTTGCCTCCGGTAAACCAACAAAAATTCTTGCAAAAACTTTGACTTTAAATAACTATCACAAGAGCTCCAATCAATATCTCCACCATTCATATCATAGATCATTTTCTTAAAAATCTATAGTTCAAAGTCATGATAATCCAACGATTAACGAATTTGCAACATCCAATCTCCCACGACTACACAGAATATGTTGAACAAAAAATTAAAATAAATTTTCTATCTCTAGGATTGACACCTCCGAGGTGAGTGATTTATTCTCTGAAAACCTGAGCTCTAATATTATTTTGTCGGGGTCAACCACCACAAAGTGAAATAAAAACAACTACGGTCAATAATTACATAAATAGAAAATGAAACGCAAACAGAATGATCTATGGGTTTAGATCTTCAAGCCTACTCCTTAAATGAAAAACTTAACCAAAAACTCGAATTACAAGACAGAGATGCTTAACTCTCAGCACTCTTGAATACTCACACAAGTTTTCCTTTCTACTTTTCCCTCTAGAATTATGAAAAACCTCTATTAAATGTGTTTTCAAGACATTGTAAAAGTCTGTGTAAGTTTAAAATTTATTAGAATTCATTTTATTAAAAACTTATCAATTAATTTTACGAACCTTCAAAACTAGGTTTTTATAAAATCAATTTATACAAGTGAATGTATATGTATATTTTAGATCAATGCTCATTATAATGTGTTTGATTATTTCAAATTACGAATTATTTATTTATTGAAACATATATTATAAATTGTGATCACCAAAATGTTTAAAAATATATTTTATAAAATTATCATATTTGATTGCACTAACAAAATCCAATATTAAAATTGTTATTATCAAAACATTAAATTAATGTTTTTACATTTTTGGTATTGATTGCACTACCAACATAAATATAGAAGAACAAATCGAAGAACAACAAATCTGAAAAACCATTCGAAGAAAATAACTTGATTCGTATGGATGAACCTAGGGGTAAGCATGAGTATCGGAAATACCGAACTGTACCAGCACCGTACCGGTACTGGTACCGAATTAGAGCTTTCGGTCCGGTACTCGGTACTTAAAGTATTACTAAATCGGTACTCAGAACTCGATATTCAGGACTAGTACTGAATCAACTAGATAAAACAGGTAGTCAGTACCGGTACCAATACCATATATGAATATTCAGTACCGTCTTTAAATCAAATTCGGTATTCGGTAAAATCGGTACGGTACCGATCCAGTATCATGCTCACCCCTAGATGAACCCTTGTGTTTGAACAATTGAAACTCATGAAGCACGCAATCAAAACTCATCGAAAGTTGAAACATAGCATATCTAAATGTCATGAAATAGATTTGATCGTAGTGGATAACATGAACAAATCTAAATGTCATAATCGTCAAATCTAGAAATCGCAATTTGAAGTTCTTGAATGACTAGCATCGAAACTCATCTAAAGTTCTAAACCCGTGCATCTACAGTTCTTAAACCACGAGGGCTGTTTTATTATAACTACTACTATTATTAAAATATTTCTTTATTTTGATAGTAGTTTTCAGAATCCTTAATTTTTTATTAAAAACACTAGATTCAATGTCCGTGTAATAACACAGGTTGGTGCAAAGAAACAATAAATGTTCAACATTATTAAAAAATATTAAATAATTATAAAACGTAACAGACTTGAGAGTTTAAAGAAAAGACGATTGATGGCGTCAATATAAGACCAGCGATGGAAGCGTAGACTTGGGGGTAGACGTGATGACAAAATGTGGTATTATAATACGAAAAGACATGATTGTATTTCATGTACAAGTCATCGATTATTATCATTACAATTAGGGCAAATTGCCGAGAAAGGTAACATAAATATTGAAATTTGCCAATAAAGATAATGTCAAATTTTTTGGGCCAATAAAGGATTATAAATTTTAATTTCTAACAAAAAAGGGTATGGTGATGTAACACCCGCAAACTTGGGCTAGTAGATTAGCGGGTTTACGGTATGTGTTTGTTTGTGTTTTAATTGCTTTAATTAATTAAGTGATTAACTAAGTGGTATTAGTTTATTAATTAACTTATTAATCATTTAGAATTAGAAATTATAAGTATGTATATATGACCTACTTTGCATGTAAACAAGTAGTGTGTGTGTGTGAGTAATTTGTTTCATTACCTCAAACAAAGAAAAGTGTGTGTGTGCTAAGTGTTCTGCAAGAAGAAAACCGAGAAAAGAAAAGAAGAAAAGAGTCGGAATTACCATTTGTGTGATTAACCAAAGATTTAAGGTTAGCGATCATAAATTGACATGTTATAATCTTTCTTGATGTGCTATATGATTTTAAAACATGATTTATGTTTAGATTGAGGATTGCATGTTAGAACACCATAATCGGTTTTTGATAGAATATGATTTTGATGATTCATGTGTTCATATGATATATGCAAATATGATGTTCACTACATGAGAAAGTGTTTAAAGGTGCTTAAATTATATTCTGGAATGATGTTATGAGTTCATGAAATCTGGGTTTGGATTACTATATGTTGAAGTTGTCGGAATTGATATTTATGAACCTTTCGGATTGTTGAGAAGAAATCTGAGTCTTGCTAAAATCCGGATCTTATGAAATCCGAAAGTGGAAATCCGAATCCTTAAATTCGGAATTATTGAAAAACCTAAACTTGAAATCCTTGACTAAATCCGAATACTAAATTTATGTAATCCTAAACTTGGAACGTGATTTAAGTCAGAATCCGACACATAGACTCCAGATGGTTGAAAATCCGAAGCAACGAAATCCGAATGATGAAATCCGATACCCTAATCCGGGACTTTGAAACCAAGTGTTTGAAATCCTATTAAGGTGAATCCGACAGTTATGGAATCCATCGGATTCCCAAATCCGACATTGGCCAAATCCGACACTTGAGTTGCGGATTTTGAGAAATCCGAGTGTAAATCCGATAGTTTTTGAAATCCGATATTTTGTGTTTGGATTTGTATCTGTTTATTGATTGTTGATATTATGAATGAATTATAAATATATGTCAGATATATTTATAAGATTTGAGACTGATTGGTTATTATTTTATTTCAGGCGATCCAAAGGCTCGGTAACATTAGACTTCTGAGTACTTTGTCTGAATTTGAAAGGTGAGTGGATGTTGGATGCGATTGGTAAAGATTGTGTTTAATATTACTGATGTGAGGCATGATTGTATGTGATGGTTTGATATTGGAATTGTTGATTGTGATTATTATGTATTATGACGGCTGCATGATTATTTGTTCGATACGCACTCTTAGTATGATTTTGAGTTGCGTTTGAGAAGTCAGCTATGCGTGGAATTGGGTTGGGCTCGTTTACTGGTTGGTTGAACAGTGGTAGCCTTACTGTTGCATATCTTGCTTCAGAGTGGGATTTCACTGTGCCAATTCAGTAGAGGGCTATCGGTAAACCTTTGCTTTGGCCGGCATTGGTTGTAGGTTATGCGCCGAACCGCCGGTCTTCTTAGAGTTGTGATTACATAATTAATATTGGCTTGATGTTTGCTTTCGGGTTAGCCTCTACTCACTTAGCTTTGTGCTAATTCCCCACAGTTGTTGATTTTGCAGGTTTGTGTTTGAGTGCTCGTGGAAGAAAAAGTTGACTTGACTCTGATGTCTTGATTTAAACGAAACGAGCCAGTTTATTTTGTAACACAGAATTATGTTTGTTGGATTTTTTGAGAACATATATTTTGTTTGTAAATGGTTGTAATTATTTGCGAATGAAAAGTATGTTTAATTAATTAAAGCTTCCGCAGCGCAGTTTAAAAAAATGGCTTAGATTTTACGGTGTTACAGGTGACCTGAATGACCTACTGAGCGCTTAGTCAGCAGGTTAAGATTGTCCAAATTTGCCAATAAAGGTAATGTTTAATTTTTTAAGTCAAAAAAAGGATGATAAATTTCAATCTGTAGTAAAAAAAAGTATGCTAACTAATACTGACAAGTTACGACGAGTTATTGTTACTGTGTTCGTGTCAATTATATGTCAACCCATTTTGACCATTTATATTATCGGTCATGTTTTGGGTCGACCCATTTTGGCCAAATGTATTCGACGAGTATTTTTTCGATTTTCATATACTGGTATTATTTCTTTGTTTTGATACGAACTTTAAATATGATATTTTTCGATTCAAACTTTAGAATTCAATACTCATTTTGATTTGATTCGAACTTCAAATTTGGTGTTTGTTTCAATTTGAATCGAACTTTGAACTTCAAATTTTGTATACGTTCATTTAATACAATTATAAATCCAATATAAGATATAAAAGTACCATAATACCAATTGCAAGTAGTTAAATGTCAAAGTACCAACATAATATATTTCAAATATCATATACGAAAATGATGTAATATTATTTTAATTTTAAATATTTTACTATTATATAAAGGAAAGAGAAAACACATACAAGAACACGAACACAAACCTAGATCCAAACATGATGTTTTGTTTCAAATTGGAGTTCATAATCCTTTATTGGTCTAGAAAAAATGAACATTACCTTTATTGACAAATTTTTATATTTATGTTACCTTTTTTGTCAATTTGTATAATATAAAAATTAGTCACGTCATCAATTTAACCCGTTACCTGCTACGACGGTAACCGGTTACCTTTAATGTTAGAAATTGAAATTTAGAATCCTTTCTTGGCCCAAAAAAATTGACATTACCTTTATTGGCAAATTTTAATATTTATGTTACTTTTCTCGGCAATTTGCCTTTACAATTATAACCAAGAAGGTCAAATATTAATTGTTTATATTAAAAAAAACTTTAAAATGATTATAAAATATTTTAAAGTGATAAAACTAAGAATTTGGTTAAATATGATATTTTGAAATATTATAAAGGATAAATATAATATCTATAAATTAAGGTGGAGTAACAATATTATATTAAGGTTTAATAATGGTTTAATTATCAAAGTTTTTTTCAATTTCGGTTTAACTATCAAAGATTTTTTCTAAATGATTTTACCATAAAGTTTTGAATTTGTTATAATATAAACTTCAAACTTTTTTTCAAATGATAAACCTTGAGGTTTTATTAAAAAAATTGAGTAATTACTTAAGTTTTGTATATTTTTCGATTTTACTCTGTCTACTTAATTATGCATTTTAGTTTTATTAAAAAATTTACAAAACTTAGTGGGTTAAACCATTTTTTAACAAAAAATTAAGGGTTAAATTGTTTGGAAAAAAACTTTAAGGTTTAAACCAAAAAGAATGTGTAGCTTTGAGAATTAAATAATAACAAATTCAAACTTTATGGTAAAACCGTTTGAAAAAAAACTTTGATGATTAAACTGAAACTAAAGTAAAACTTTGATAGTTAAACTATTATTGACCAAAAAATATATAAAATTGTTTATAATAATTTTAATTAAAATTAAACAACTTTTACTGTTTGTAAAGATAAACTGCATAGCATAGAGTACACGTTTTGAAAACATTATTATATTAACTGCAGATTTTTGAAGTTAACTATATATAATATTAAAATAAGCAATACATTTTCGTGTAATTAACCAAAAAGATATAATCAAATTAATACTATTGAAATTCCAACCTACACGATATAATTAAAAATTAAATAAACAGATATTTTATCAAGAGTAATATATATATATATATATATATATATATAAATGAGCTATATAATTAAACTAAGGAAAAATTACCGAGAAATGTAACCTAAATATCGAAAATTGCCAATAAAGATAACGTCTAATTTTTTTGGCGGAGAAAAGATGAAAAATTTCAATTTATAAAAAAATGTTATAATGACCTCTTAAACCTAACAAAAAAGGATATAAATTTCAATTTGTAACAAAAAAATGTATAAATTTCACGCATCATACTCTTTTTTGTTACAAATTGAAATTTATATTCCTTTCTTGACCAAAAAACTAGATGTTATCTTTATTGATAAATTTTAATATTTAGATTACCATTATCAGTAATTTACCCTTAAATTAAAATAAAATAGTCATGCTTTAATATGCACGAAGCATATACCAACTTTACAAAACTTAATATATTCTTGACTTTTCAATCAAAACTTTGATTATTTTGACAATAATTAATGTTAAGTCATTTTTATTCGCTAAGATATAGAGAACTAATCATTTAACAAAAGAGAGTCAAACGAATTTGTTTATACACAACAGATATAAAGGTACAAATAGTTAATATCGTATAATACAAGTATATAATACATTAAATTATTATATATAAACAATTTTATAGTATATGGATCATATATAACGTTAACAAAAATTATATTTCCCATCCAATTATCAACCCAATGCCTCTTTATTTCTTCTTTTTATAAGGGTGTCATTTGATATATATCTATTTTGAATAAACAAATTCCTTTTACGTAATTAATTAAAAATATTGGTAATTTTTAAGGTCAACTCAAATCTTTATTAGTTATATTTATTTCTTTTTTTAAATAAAAAATGTACAATTGCACATATACATATATGTTTAGAAATATTTATAAGTGGACTTTAATTATTTCTTTCATATAAGTATGGGTTATAGGTCAACTCAAATCTTCATACGCTTTATTTTTTTTTCTTTTTTAAAATAAGAAAACATGTTGAATTACACATATAAATATTTTGTTAAAAATATTAAGTTGACTTGAAATAATTTATACATTAACTTTGATATACAAAATATATTTAGTTGCATGAAGTCAGACGTGAAAATAAGTGGGATCAAGAAAGCTGAATTTATCTAAAATGACTATATTATATATAGAAATATTTTATAATTGTTGAAAATTTCCTATATCGTAGAAGTGACTTTGTAATGTACTTAATAAAGATTATGAGCTACTCCACTCATAGTCAATTAACTATGAGTAACCAAAGGGGCTTGCCCTGGTGGTAAGGGAGTTTTCCCAGTGAAGGAGAGGTCTTGGGTTCGAGTCTCTCTGGAGGGTTTCTTCCTAGAAGTAGCTGAGGGTCACTCCCTCGTTGGTGAAATCAGCCCTACCGAATTAATTAGGGGGTGTAGTTGGAGTGGTTCGAAACCGAGGCCCGGATTAGATTAACCGGTTTCGATCCTGTGCCACTACCGCTGAGACGAAGCTGTTCAAAAAAAAAATTAACTATGAGTAGCCCAAGACCTTTATTGGTGTCAGGGTCTAACACGTGGAGTAGCCCAGTACCCTAAGCACATTACAAATTCACTTGCCGTCCAATTTGGGATATTACTTGACAATAATAAATTTTAAGGAAAAATTGCCGAGAAAAGTACCTTAAATATCAAAAATTGCAAATAAAGGTAACTTCCATTTTTTTGGCTGAGAAAGGATTATCAATTTCAATTTGTAACAAAAAATAGTATAATGACCACTTAGATCTAAAAATAGGATTATTAATTTCAATAATACACTTTTTTATTACAAATTAAATTTATAATCTTTTCTCGGCCAAAAAAATTGAACGTTAACTTTATTAACAAATTTTGATATTTAGATTACCTTTCTCGCCAATTTACTTTAAATTTTAATATGAAGACTAGATGTGTTATGTTAGTGATTCATGGCAATGCTTTATTGATGACAAAATTTCTAATGTAACTTAGATGAATTGCTATGTAATTATGTATAACACACAAATTTAGCTCTAGTGACAACGAATGACATTAAGAGAAGTTCTCTAATCTTCTTACTAAAGTATTCTATCTATCATTTTACTCACTATATCAAGACATGTCAAATTTTTCTCATGATCACGAGCTCGTTTTGTCATGAATTAACTTGTTAGTAACAAAATATACACTAAAACAATAACTCAAATCTTAAAAATAAAATAATAACGATTGTTATAATTCAATGACATTGACTCGTAATTGATTATTCAATAACAAAAAAAATTCATTACAGACTCAATGAACATGACTTGTGGTGCCAGTAACATAAAATTCGTTATTATAATAAATTTTATAATTCAAAATATATGAATTCGATTAACTAGTCAAATAAAATATTCCTATGTAAATTGCAATCTCAAGTGAACAACGTTTTTAGTTCATTTATAGATTCTTTGATGACTTGATGTTGCCTCTTTTCTGTTTTGATAAACTCAAAAACAACATTTACATTCAAATTAAGACGACACTAATGCAAAATCACAAAAAGAAAATAAGACATTAATAGACATATTGGTAGCGAAATAAAATATCATATAAAACGTTTCGAAAAGAAATGAAAATAATAAGGAAACCTTAAAACTCTAAAATGCGAAATCGCCACTTCATCCTTCAAGCAGGCTTTATTTTTTTTTATTTATCAAAACTTATTATAAGATAATCTTCTATTAGTTTGATGTTTCATCTTCTTCAAAAGGTGTTGTGTGGCGAGACACCCTAACCCCTGGTCGTATTGGACCGATGTCACCTCACCTTCATAGGCACGCCCCAAGCAATCTCTTGTCCCGATCTCCCACATCAGGTTGGGATCGAATCTAGGACCTTTATCTTTAATTAGTCCCCAAACTGTGGGCCCTAAGCATTTACAGAAATGAGGTACTACTTGGCCAAAGCCACATTAGTAGTATGATACTTGATCTGATTTATCTTTAAATCAAATATCCAGAACCGACTACTCAACTTATACGCAAACACTATAATGTATAAGATTATGCAAAATATTTTTTCATTAAACACGTATAAACATGAATTGAAAAAGACTAAATAATAATTCACTATTTTATGATATTTTTTATGAATATTTACAAATAGTACTGATTTTATGGTAAAGGGAATGCTGATTTTTTTTTATCAAAAGCGTGCTTCATGTGTAAAATGCACATATAACACATGTAACACTTGCTTATCTCCACCCTCTCGATCTTCAAAGTTCGATGAATTAATATCATCCACATAATTCAAATAAGGGTTTATTTCTTTAAAATGTATTAAGCTATATCCTAAAAGTTATTGTGTGTATCAACCTTCCAAAAATATTATTGTATGTATCAAACTTTCAAAAATATGTTATTGTACATATGTATTAAACTTTCTATTGTATGTATTAAACTTATACGTTTTTTACTTATTTATGTAATCAAAATACGTACAATAACAACAAATTAAAAGTTCAATACACGTAATAACATTTTTGAAATGTGAATACACATATTAACATTTTAGTTATAGTTTAATACATTTTTAACAAATAAACCCTTTTAATAATGATCAAAACAGTTAATTTATATACTATATTTACATGAATATGAGTTATTGCTAAGCCTATTACTATGAAAAGTCTCAATCATTTGATATTTTCCAATCTAATTTTTTAGAAGAAATAAATATATTAGAAATATCAACAACAGATGCAATTCACCTTATCAGAAACTTTATGGTGAAGTTTAGAGAAAGACCAGTAGACCTGCAAATGGCTTTTATATTGTAAAGTCACAATTTTTTTTTTGAAATGTAAGTAAATATAAAAATGCATTAACGGCAACGATTCAACAAAAGCCATACGAGCTCCTGCACCCGGGACTACCCGTCATCAAGTATTTTTAAGTAACATTACAAATATTGTTCTAACAAAACGTTTGAATAAATTAAACAGCGAAAACGGTTGAATAAATGATGAGCCGTCTTCAAACTGCTGGAGCCTTTCCACGATCTGGTCCTGAAAAAAATAAATTCAACAACAGTAAGCATAAAGCTTAGCGAGCACTCTAACTTACACACCAAACTAGGCGTGTACATGTCACACCATAAAACAAATCCATGATCACATATCATTACACATACTACCGACGCAGTGCACTGATGACGATTTCACACTTTGGGTCACAGTTGACTATCCAAGCCGTACCAAGGATTTCACACTATGTCTGACTGTGCCCGAGTTACGTTTTCACCACAATATAACGTAACCCTTCACTTCACATAATACATATTAGTTGCACATTCACATGGAATATAACATACACATTCACACTAATATCATGTATAAGTTAGTGTAACTCACCTGATCTGCAGCACACATAAAAAGCAACATATTTCACAAGCTGAAAGTTAACAAGTCCAGTCGCAAGGACCTACAATACAGATATCTCACCGATTAGCTTTGGGTATACTACAGATCCTAAGTCGGACCACATTAGGTCGGACCTAACAGCTGAAAGTCAGACCACACTCACCATCCGAAAGTCGGATGGCCAAAATTCCAAAAGTCGGATCACTCTTCCGACAGTCGGATCCATCCGAAAGTCGGACCAATCTCTAAAAGTCGGATCACTCATCCGACAGTTGGATCCATCTGAAAGTCGGACCAATCTCTAAAAGCCGGATGACACAAAACTCAAAGGTCGGATGGCGCACTTAACTGAAAGTCGGATGGTACAAAACTCAAAGGTCAGACAACCTAAGACCGAAAGTCGGACCAAGCATCATCTTGGTCGGACCAAAAACCCAGAACCCTGAAACTCCATTTTCAAAAATCACAACCTTCCAAAACTTAGTCATTTTGATTCAAATCATTTGCAAAGCTTTTCTCCTATCATAAGAACAATTCCTACCAACATTCATTGGTTAAAAACAAGATTTACCCCTCCATCCACCATCTCCCTTCACTTTTCAAACACAAAAACCCCAGACAACCAAAACCCCATAACAAGTCTAAAATCATACCTTACAATGTCTATACGATCACATAGAGTTTAGAAACATTACCTGATAGTTCTTTTTCCAATTCCTTGAAGATTTTGCTAGAAAGATCAAGGTTCTAGCCTTCCTAGCCTTCCTCTGCTTCTTTTTCTCGTACCCAAGACACAACTCCCACACACACACACACACACACACACACACACACTTTCTCTCTCTCTCTCTAGAAATGGAAAAGTGTAGCACTTTCCTTGTAGGCTACACCCTAATCTCCAATTTATACTTGTTTCTCACAAGGCTTTTGGGCCTAATAGTAGCACAATTTCTAAGTCCATAAGGCTTATTCTTTAACACTTCTATTTTGTTTCTCTAATTAATTAGCCCAACAAGATGGTAGCCTAATACTTGTTTATTTATTAAGCTAAATAACCCACCAATTCCAATAAACAACTTAAATTCCATAAACAATTAGCAACCCCAATAAATATAAAAATTGCGTCATCCAATAAAATATTCATTTATTTATTATACGGAAACAGGGTATTACAACTCTCCCCCACTTAAACACGATTTCTCCTCGAAATCTTCACCCGAACAATTCGGGGTAGTTCTGCTTCATCTCGTCCTATTGTTCCCAAGTCCACTCAGATCCCTTACGATGCTCCTACGGAACCTTGACCGTTTCTATCTGTTTGTTGCGTAGTTGCTTAACTTTTCGTTCCAATATAGCTACTTGCCTCTCAACATAACTCAGTTTCTCGTCCACTATTATGTCTTCCAATGGCACAAACGTGGACTCGTCTGCTAAACACTTCCGGAGATGAGATACATGGAACGTGTTATGAATCCTAGACAATTCGTCCTATAGCTCTAACTGATAAGCAACCTTCCCAATCCTAGTGATAACAGCACAAAATCTCTAATTGGAACGTGCTTCCGAAATCGAATCATGCCCTTCCACGGAGACACTTTTAACAACACAAAATCTCCTAGAATTTTAGCGGGGACCACCTCTTATCAGCATAACTTTTCTGTCGGCTCTGCGCGGCTCTCAACCTTTCTCGCACTTGTTGGACGTATTCTGACGTCTTCTGCACAATTTCCGTATTTCCGAGCTCCCTCTGACCTACTTCTCCCCAACATATGGGGGTTCTACACTTCCTTCCGTACATCTCATGCGGAGGCATGCCGATACTTGCGTGGTAGCTATTGTTGTAGGAGAATTCTGCCAACGGTAGGTAAGAATCCCAGCTTCCTCCGAAGTTAATCACACAAGCTCGTAGCATATCCTCTAGGGTTTGTATTGTTCTCTCACTTTGGCCGTCAGTGTGTCGGTGATAAGCCGTGCTAAGGTGTAACACCGGAAAACTCAAGCCATTTTTTTTTAAATTGCACTGCGGAAGCTTAATTAAAGCATGTAATCACATATCCAAGAAGACCGTCGGTTCGGCGCAGAACCTACAACCAATGCTGGCCAATGCAAAGGTTTACCGATAGCTCTCCACTGAATTGGCACAGTGAAAATCCCCCTCTAATGCAACGTATGCACCAGTAAGGCTAACACTGTTCAACCAACCAGTGAACAAGCCCAGCCCAATTCCACATATAGTTGACTTCTCAAATGCAACTCAATATCATCCAAAGAGCGCGTATCGACCAAATAGTCATGTAGGAGATATCATCAATCAATAATCACAATCAACAGTTCAATCAACAATCCTTCAATCCCAATCATGCATCACATCAATAACATTAACTATAATCTTTACCATCCGCGATTAACATCCACTCACCTCAAAATCAACACGAACTCAGATATCTAATATCACTGAGTCTTTTGATTGCCTGAAAACATAGCAACAATCAAATCAGTCTCGAATATATGAATATATCTATCCACATATATTTATAATTCATTCATTCATAAAATAGAGCAAACAATAAACAATTACAAGCCCAATCACAGAATGTCGGATTCCCTAAACTATCGGATTTCAAACTGTCGGATTCTCAAACCATCGGATTTGGCACTATCGAATTTGGGAGTTCCGGATTTCAAACTCCCGGATTTATGGACTATCGGATTTTGGCTTCGGATTTCATAAGTATCGGTTTCCAAGTGTAGGATTTTGGGGTATTCGGATTTAAGGAATATCGGATTATGGTTGTCGGTTTCTCAAGTACCGGATTTGGCTTTGTCGGTTTTACAAACAATCGGATTCTATCATCTTCTTCCTCATACAATCCGAGAACTTCATCATCATAAATAATCAAACCCAGAAGTTTATAAATTCATCTAAACTTTCTAGAAACATGTTTAACACATTCAAACATGTATTTATGCATCATAACATCTTATAAACACATAAACCACAAGAACAAACTAGACCATAAAATCATGTTTCTTCCAAAAACCGATCATAGTAATTCTTCATATAAACATGTTATTCAGTAGAAATCATTCCAAGTTAACATTTTAAACATGTTAGGCATATAAATCTAACCTTCTTGAATTAAAACACACAAAATCTTGAAATCCGATTCTTCTTTTCTTTCTTCGGCCGAGAGCAAACACAAAACACACACTTCACTTTTATTTTCTTTGATAGTAATGAGCAGGTAATCTTTCATTTTAATCATATACACACGTGTACACATACTTATTTAATTTACCAAAGCATGAGGTGGAGCCTCAATACATGCATAGGTATACATCTATATACATACATACAAACGCATATACATACTTAACACATGCATACATACAATATACACTTTTATTTAATTAATTAACCATTTAATTTGCATTAAAAACAAATAAACACATACCACAAACCCGCTAATCTCCTAGCCCAGGTTTGTAGGTGTTACAAATCTCTCCCCCTTAAGAAGATTCCGTCCTCGGAATCTCTTCTTGTCCAAATAAATGGGGATATCTGTCTCTCATCTCAGCCCCAGTCTCCCAAGTTAGGTCAGAACCCAAACTGTGCTTCCATTTGACCAACACCATCGGAATCTGCTTCTTACGGAGCTTGGTCACCTTTCGATCTAACATGTCAACAGGTTCTTCTATCAGTCTCTTCTTTGAGTCAACTTTCAACTCATACACTGGGAGAATCTGACTTTCATCTTCAACCTTACATTTTCTCAGATAGCAAATGTTGAACGTATCATGAATACCTGCAAGCTCTGCTGGAAGATCCAGTGTAACTGTCTGATCATTCACTATCTGACGAATGCGGAAAGGACCAATATAATGGGGAGCTAACTTCCCGCGTTTGTCAAAATGAATCACGCCCTTCCACGGAGAGACTTTCAGATACACCAACTCCCCCACATCAAATGATACTGGACGACGTCGTGGATCTGCATACATTTTCTGTCTATCTCTGGCAGCTTTTAATTTCTCCCTGGTATAGCAACCTTGTCAGCAGGTAACTAAACAATCTCGGGCCCTGCAAACTATTTCTCACCAGCCTCTAACCAACAAATCGGAGTACGACAGCAACGCCCGTACAACATTTCATACGGAGGCATTCCAATATTGGAGTGGTAAGAATTATTATACGCAAACTCTATCAATGGTAGGTGTGAATCCCAAGATCCACCATACTCAATTACACATGCACGTAACATATCTTCGAGTGTCTGTATGGTTCGTTCAGTCTGACCGTCTGTCTGGGGATGATAAGCAGTACTCAAATTAATCCTCGTCCCCCTGTAAACTCCTCCAGAAGTTAGAAACAAACCTGGAGTCTCTGTCAGACACAATAGACAACGGTATACCATGCCTCGCAACAATCTCATCTATATACAATTGAGCCAACTTACTCAGAGAAGCCGTCTCACATGTAGCCAGAAAATGGGCACTCTTCGTCAGCCGATCCACAATCACCCAAATCATATCGTGATTCTGCTGAGTTCGCGGAAGTTTTGTCACAAAATCCATCGTTATATGTTCCCATTTCCACTCAGGAATATCTAACTGTTTCAAAGATCCGTAAGGCTTCTGATGTTTTGCTTTCACTTGCGCACAAATATGACACGATTCTACAAAGTGTGCCATATCTGCCTTCATCGTAGGCCACCAGTATAGCACTTTCAAGTCGTTATACATTTTAGTGCTTCCTGGGTGTTCAGACAGTCTTGACTTGTGTGCTTCTATTAGGATCAACTTCCTCAATTCTCCAAGCATAGGCACCCACACATGAGTCTTAAATACTTTCAATCCACGTGTATCATCAGTAAGTTCATGAAGGTATTCGTTTGGCATAATCAAGTAGCAACGGAAGCAAAGTATGTAACAAAAAATTCAAAGCCAAACCAACGAATACTTCCAAGGACCAAAATCTAATCATGAACTTGCAACTAAATAAATGAACAAGATGGGAAGAAAAGTTTATACCTCAATGCAAATCACAATGAATACCTTTTCTTGTCAAGAAGCTTAGAATCCAAATATCAATCCCTCTAGTGTTGTCCACCCCAAGCTCCTTTGATTCCCAAATGCTAGTTAGTTGATGTGTAATCACCAAGACAACAATAAAGTGTGTGTGTTCTATTCTTTGTTCACCACAATTGATCACCCAAAAAGCAAGAACAACTTAGAGAGAATATCAACTTGAAATAACTCTTTGAATAACTCAAAAGTATGTTCATTTGTAGAGAATTCGTTGCCTCTTTGTCTACCACAATAATTAGACATAAAACCTATTAAACCAAGTGTTTAAGGCTGTTAATTCTGCTGTTACAGCGAAAGTACACGAACTGTGTTCACCAACACGGCCGTGTAGGCCCAAAGTCCATGGCCCCAATTGGGCTAAGACGGCCCGTGTCCAATAGGCTGGACATGGCTCGTGTTCATCTACATGGCCGTGTAGGCCCAAACTACACGACCTTGAATTGGGCCAAAACGCCCCGTGTATGTTGGACAAGACACGGCCTGTGTTCAACAACACGGCTCGTGTACCATCCTGCTAAAACCCTTTTTGGCCGTTTTCTATCTTTTGCTTGATCGTGTTGCCGGAATCAATACTTGGTGTGTGACCCAATAGGCCTATACTTCATCGGTAGTGCCATTAACTCGTTCGTGTCAGCAGGCATACTCCAACAGACTCCTACTTACACGTGACACGACTACGAAAAACAACACAAACATAGAGCGGCCTCTAGCAAGACATCTATGCTCCCAAGTTAGTATAGGGTATGCCACTCTTGACAAGATCCCCAATCATATAATGATTGTCCTAAAGATAAATGAACATGTACATCCCTTTGTTCGCGATATCCAATGTGAACACAAGGCATGAAATATAGTCAACCTTCAGATCGTTCACGATTATGTTTCTCGATTCTAGATTAGTGGTGACCAACAAACTAAGTTAACATTGATCCATCATCAATATAACTTGAGCACGGCCATGCATATGAACGTCAACACTCAATCACCGAGGGCCCCATGGATATCCTCTCTATACATAGAGGAACAAATTCCTTTCGACTACATAGTCCCGCCACATAGATAATACTCTACCCAATCATCTCCCTTATAACGACTAGTTACGGACCGCGTTAGAAAACGATCAAAGCAAAGCAGACCTATGCTTTGGGATCACATGTATCTCTAGTTTAAGGATGAAATGTCATTACCATCTCGAGTTACTTATGACTAAAACCATGAGGTGAACTCGAGTGCGGGTCCTCCAATCACTTGAAACCCCTTTCAAGTATAGGCAAGAATCACGTTTTATCAAAACCAAATCTTTACCTCAATTTTAATTCATACTTCCTTCCTACAAAGTATGACCGATTGTGGAGATTTAAAGATTGTAAAACAACCTTAGGAAGTAATTAAACATGCAAAGATAGAACACAATAAAGACTAAATGTAAGTAACCGCAACATGCGTATATATATATCTCTACTATATAAATCGAAACAAACATTAGTTACATTACTGCTTAACGTTCCCAAATACATAATGGTCCAAACATAAATTAAAACTAAATCTAAACCAAGTCATGAGCAAATATAACACCTATTGCCATAGTGTGAGAATCATGAGAGGCTTGTGACAACGGTTTAGTAAACGGATCGGCCAAATTGCCTTCCGAGGTTACTCTACTAATAGCGACTTCACCACTTTCAATCATCTCCCTGATCAAGTGATACTTACGAGGTATATGCCTCGTTCTCTTGTGAGCTCTTGGTTCCTTCACCAAGGCTACTGCACCCTCATTGTCACAAAAGATCTCAATAGGGTCGGATATGCTTGGAACCACTCCAAGGTCTTGGATGAACTTCCTTATCCACACAGCTTCTTTAGCAGCTTCACTTGCCGCAATGTATTCTAACTCTGTAGTAGAATCAGCTACTGTGTCTTGCTTTGAACTTCTCTAAGTAATAGCTCCACCATTCAATAGGAAAACAAACCCCAATTGTGATCGGCAGTCATCCCTATCAGTTTGGAGGATAGCATCAGAGTAACCCTTTACTTTGAGCTCTTCCTCACCGCCAAAGATCAAGAACATTTCTTTTGTCCTCCTAAGATACTTAAGAATGTTCTTTACCGCAACCCAATGGGCTTGCCCCGGGTTTCCCTGATATCTACTAGTCAAGCTCAAAGCGCATGACACATCAGGACGAGTACATAACATGGCGTACATGATCGAGCCCACGGCCGAAGCATATGGTACTCGCTTCATTACATCTAGTTCCTCTTGAGAACTAGGACATTGAGTCATACTCAATATCACTCCATGCGACATAGGAAGATTTCCTTTCTTGGAGTCCTCCATCTTGAATCGCTTCAAGACTTTGTCAATGTATGTACTTTGACTCAACCCAAAAAGATTTCTAGATCTATCTCTATTGATCTTGATACCCAGAATATACGCCGCTTCTCCTAAGTCTTTCATTGAAAAGCATTTTCCAAGCCAAGTTTTAACACTTTTCAAGGTTGGAATATCTTTACCAATGAGTAGGATATCATCCACATATAAGACTAAGAAAACAACGGCGCTCCCACTAGCCCTAACGTATACACATGGCTCGTCTACACTCTTCGAGAAACCAAACTCTTTGATTTTCTCGTCAAATCATAGATTCCAACTACGAGATGCTTGCTTAAGTCCATAAATGGACTTCTTTAGTCTACACACTCTATTAGGATGCTTTGGATGCACAAAACCCTCAGGTTGCGTCATATACACCTCTTCGGAGAGCTTCCCATTAAGGAAGGCGGTTTTGACATCCATTTGCCATATTTCGTAATCATGAAATGCGGTGATTGCCAAAAGTATCCTAATAGATTTCAACATGGCCACTGGGGAGAAAGTTTCATCATAGTCGACACCATGTGTCTGGGTGAAACCTTTAGCCACCAGTCGGGCTTTGAAAGTGTTAACTTTCCCATCCATGTCGGTCTTCTTCTTGAAGACCCATTTACACCCTATTGGTTTACAACCGGGTGTAGGATCAATCAGTTCCCAAACTTGGTTATCCTCCATGGATTGCATCTCGTTATCCATTGCCTCCTTCCACTTAGTAGACTCATGGCCCGCTGCCGCTTCCTGATAGTTGGTGGGCTCATTAAGATCCACCAATAGCTCGTAGCCCTCAGATATGAGAAACCCATATCTCTCTAGCTCATGGCGAGCTCTACCAGATCTACGGGGAGGTAATGGAAGTACGTTAGTCTCCCCATTGTCATGCTCAGACTCAACCTCACTAGGTTGTTGGCTAGTGCCAACGTCAGGTCTTTCATCCGTTGACTCTTGAACTTCTTCAAGGTCAATCTTTTTCCCGCCTTGCCGATTGGATATTAATTCTCTTTCTAAAAAGACTGCCCTCCGAGCAACAAGTACCTTGTTCTCAGAAGGTTTATAGAATGTGTATCCAATGCCCGTAGCTAGATATCCGATGAAATAACGTTTTTCGGACCAGGACTCTAACTTGTCATCAACCTCACGTCTTACGTAGGCTTGACAACCCCAAACCTTTAGATAGGCAAGAACGGGAGGTTTCCCATGCCACATCTCGAAAAGTGTTTTCTCGACCTTCTTCGTTGGAACGAGATTAAGGACTCTTGTGGCCGTTTCAAGAGCATAACCCCAAAGGCATATAGGCACTTGGGTGTGACTCATCATAGACCGAACCATATCTAACAATGTTTGGTTCTTCCTCTCGGCGACAACATTTAATTGTGTCGTCCTAGGAGGTGTAAGTTGTGAGATAATTCCACAACCCTTAAGATGATCATGAAACTCTTGACTAAGATACTCACCACCCCTATCGGATCTAAGTATCTTAATATTTTTGCCCAATTGATTCTCTACTTCGTTTTGGAAAGTCTTAAAGACCTCAAAGGTCTCGGACTTTTGTCTAACCAAGTAGACATACCCATACCTACTATAATCATCTATAAAGGTAACGAAGTATCTAGAATTGTCCCTTGTGATGTGCTTAAATGGACCACACACATCGGAATGTATAATGTCCAATAAGTCTTTACCCCTCTCATTCACGCCGGAAAAGGGTGCTTTAGTCATCTTGCCTAATAAACAAGATTTGCATACTTCATTTGACTCATGGTCAAACGATTCCAAGATCCCATCCGCTTGGAGCTTGGCGATACGAGTCTTGTTTATATGGCCAAGTCGACCATGCCACAAAGACAATTTGTCTGAACCAGTTTTAGACGTTGAACCAATATTCATGATTGAACGATTATTACTAACGTATGCATCTACTTCATAAATACCACGACAAGGATAAACTTTAAAATAACAAATATTATTTTTAAAACAAACAATAACCCCATTGTCAAAAGAAAAACCAAAACCATTGTCGTGTAATGCATGAAAAGAAATAATGTTTCTCGCCACAAGCGGCAAATAGCATACGTTTAACAATAATATAGAAAAACCGGAATTAAATGATAATTCGACTTCTCCTCGAGCCTTGACCGGGACAATCTCCTTGTTTCCCATTATCAAGTCAAGCTCTCCATGCTCCATCCTTGTACTTTTCTTTAGCACCTGCACAATATTACAAACGTGAGTGCCACAGCCGGTATCTAATACCCAACTACGAGATGTAGAAGTATGATGGAGTTCAATCATGTATGTACCTGAATTGGAAGTTCCTCCGATGCACAACCCCTTGAGTTTCTTAAGACCTTCTAGGTACCCCGGGTAGTTACGGCGCCAATGGACCTTCTTCTCGGAGAAGAAGCATTCCGCTTCATTCGGAGTTTTGGCTTGGGGAACCATCTTCCCCTTGCCTCTACCCTCCGAAGCGGGGCTAGGCTTGGCAGCGCCAACCTTCCTCTTCCCCTTACCCTTAGGGGTATAAGCGGACTTCTTCTTCTTCTGGATTCGCCCTTCCCTTATAGCAAGAACGGGATTTGGAACGGCGGGCTTGTTTTTGGTCATGATAGACTCCGTTGTCTTGAGCATACCATGTAGCTCCATGATAGATTTATCCATACTATGCATATGATAAGTCATGACGAATTGATCATACGCGGTGGGCAGGAACCATAGGATCAAATCCATGGCTAGCTCCCTCCCTATGGTAAATCCAAGACTTTCCATGCGCTCCACGTTTGCTTTCATGCGCAACACGTGAGCACTCACATTCCCGCCATCGGCCATCTTGCTACCAAGAACCGTCTTAAGACACTCAAACCTCTCTTGTCTCGCTTGCTGCTGGAACATTTCCTTAAGCTGAGCGATCAAGTTAAATGCACTCAAATGATCCATTTGCTTTTGAAGCTCGGGGATCATAGTACTCAATATGAGGTAAGTAATGTCCTCGGTATCTTTGACACGCTTCTCATAAGCGTCTCGGATAGCCCGAGTGGCATTGGTAGCAGGAGCCTCGGGTAGGGCCTCCTCTATGGTAACCATCTTCCCTTCTTGGCGTAGGACAAGCTTAAGTTGCCTAAACCAATCCAAGAAGTTGTTACCATTGAGTTTCTCCTTTTCAAGGAAAACTCTAAGCGAAAAATGGTTGGTGGTGTTGGTGTTGCTTGAAGACGCCATCTAAAATAGCAAAGTAGTTTAGTTAGTTTGGAAATCCTTGTTAAAAATAAGTACCCATAGTTTTAAACAAAACAATTTATTTGTAACAAGGGCTAAGAACCTTATTTCACCTCGCACCGTGACGGGTTTACTGCGGATCACGTGACGAAGCTATTTAGGCCGGCAACCATTTTACCAATTGTAATCTCTATTACAACTCTTAGACACTTGCGGGATCCGTTGACACCCATTATGTCGGTTGGCATGTTTGATCGCTACCTTACACCAATCTTAATATATAATTTTTGTTTAGCTCGTGCTTAGCTCGACAACTAACCAAGAATTATATACTAAAATTGTAAATCGTCCGACAAGATACACGGGTGGCACTCTCGAACATTAATTGGCTCGTGCTTAGCTCGACAACCAATCATGCGAGTTACCCCACTCACCTTCCACACAACTACACAAGGAATGACTCGTGCTTAGCTCGACAATCATCCTTGCTTTGTTAGATTCGGGTGGTGTCATCTTACGGATGGTGCGTGATTTACATTTTGAAAAACGGGATTTTGTTTCCGGTTTATAAAAACCTTTTTGTGAATTAACAAAGTAAGTTTCAAATTGATTCTAAGCACTTCTAAATATAATACCATCATATATTTCCTTTGTCAATTCTATTCGCGCGAGATTGATAACCGTTTTAACAAACGTTGTATTTTATTTAATTTTATAGAAAAATTGTCTAGCATGCGAATCCTAATCCATGCATAGAAAAATAAAATACAACCACGCAAAATATATATATATATATATATATATATATATATATATAAAATTCGGTAACATGCCCAAAAATCCTATGTGTTTTCCCCTTGAGCCACAACGGGGAAAACGAGGCCAACACCTAAGGACAAGGTATAGTCTCGTTGGGTGAGCTCCCACTGAATCCAACACCTCCAATAGCGTGTTGATTCCTTCTCGCCAAGGCGTCATTACCATGACTCCCGTTGACTTCTCTGGTTCTAATTCTATACTATATACAAATACATAGAATATATATAAACGACACACAGGTCGCATTCTTATGCTATTTATACAAATACACGAAATCAAAGAAACGGCGTGCAAGCCGCACCAATAAATAAATAAATATATATTGTTACAACAATACAGCACGCAGGCCGCCAAAAACCAAAATAATCAACCACCACAACACATAGGTCTAAGGGCATATCAGGTTACCGAATCAAACCAAACATATCACATAAAAACATGGTGTGCCACACATAACCATGATACAAATATATATATCTATATTTTAGTTAAGATTGTCAAAACATCAAAGGCACCAAAAGACAATCCTTGTACATATGCATTAGTGTACCAAACCATTTTTGAGACACATATTCATATATACATTTATAAGTATATATTTGTGTACCCTTCATGTCAAGTTACAACAAATATATAAATATAAAAACTAAAATATCAACAAAACTACAAACATATCAATTCTAGCGCAACAAGACATGAAAAATCATTTTAAGAAAACAATTTTCTTATCAAATAAAATACTTTTATGGTTTTTCTAGACTCAATAGTGCAAAGCCATGTTAGATATGGCTCTGATACCACTGAAGGTATTCGTTTGGCATAATCAAGTAGCAACGGAAGCAAAGTATATAACAAAAAATTCAAAGCCAAACCAACGAATACTTCCAAGGACCAAAATCTAATCATGAACTTGCAACTAAATAAATGAACAAGATGGGAAGAAAAGTTTATACCTCAATGCAAATCACAATGAAAACCTTTTGTTGTCAAGAAGCTTAGAATCCAAATAAGAATCCCTCTAGTGTTGTCCACCCCAAGCTCCTTTGATTCCCAAATTCTAGTTAGTTGATGTGTAATCACCAAGACAACAATCAAGTGTGTGTGTTTGATATCGTCAAATTTAGATATATATTTTAAGTGATATATGTTTTATTTTAGCCTGTTATTATTTATAAATAAGTAAAATATATTTAATTATCTTCATTTATTGAATTTCAGGTCAAAAAGGCGGATGATGAAAAGTTTTGAGCAAAAAACGGAAGAAACCGAAGAAATAGGAAAAGCTGTCCGCGCCGACACAACTCCACTGTTTTGATCATATCTCACTCATACGAACTCGGATTGAGGTGATTCAAAAGGCCACGGAAACTAGACTCAAAGGGCTACAAAATCATTTTTATGGTCAAAGTCAAAAGAAAGTGATGTCGCGGCGCGACAGTTGCTGTTCAAGATAAGGTCCAAAAGCTCGCCACGTGTCATCGCGGCGCGACAGTTGATTGGTTTGCGGCGCGACGCGTCAGATCACGTCAGAATTCAATTTTTAAAAGAGTTTTGGATCACGTCAAACTCACCCGTCGCGGCACGACGCCCCTGTTTTCCGTTTTCTATATAAACGAACGTCCAGATCAATTTTGGGGTTAACCACCCAACTTATACTACCCAAATTCTTCCAAAACACGTTTAAAAGTCATTCCAAGAGTTGTGAAGCATAATTTGAAGGATTGGAGCTTAATTTGAAGATTAAAGTGGCTAGGAGGCTTGCTTATTACGGTTTTATCATTCTTTTCTTTGTTCTTATGTTTATTTATGATTTCCAGAAGCTTGATATGACTGTTATTGGTTAGTTTTCTTCTTTTCCTCCCTAGAGGAGATGATACTTTGTAAATATGTTTGATTTCCATTGATTAGAACATGTTTTCATCTCATAATTTGTCTTATAAGCTCACCAATGATTCATATGTGTTAAAGATCTGTTTTTTGATTGTTTATATTCTGAGTTTATAAAAATTAGAGGACCAATCTATTTTTATAGCTTTTATCATGATTAATTAGGATCAATAATTAATCTTGACTAGTGATTGATCATATACTAGGCTTAGATAACCAAGAATGGAACTTTAATGTGTATGATTGGCATGTAATGACCTTTATTTGTCAATTTAACAATTTAATAACCAAATAATTGTTAAAGGTGGAGTCTTGTTTGACACGAACTTAAACACGTCTAATTATGCATTTAAACGATTTCTTGACCATAGAATTGAATAAATACATGATTAAAGGGTTAGAACTCAGACCAAGAGTTTATCCATTATAGAAATCGGTATGAGATGAAACAAATGTTCGTTGCTCGATTAATTGGAAATTAAATGTTTTGAAAAAGTAAAAATCGAATCTAGGGAGGGAATCTTTATTTTATAAGCTTAATCCAATAAAGTTAGTTGCTTTTCACTTTCTTTGGTTTGTTCTTGGTTCATGTTGCTATTATTTAGTGATTTGGATAATAAAGTTTGGATCTTTATTGATAAGATTCTAAATTCCCCTTTAGTTGTTCTTATTAGTTTAATATTTAATTAGTATAGTTATATTCAAAATCATACTCGTTCCCTTTGTGTTCGACACCCGTACTTATTTACTATACTACCATACGATTAGGTTCTCTTGTCTATTTGTGTTGTTAGTCGTGCTAAATAACTCGGATTTATAAATTTAAAACTGGTACGCTACACGCACATTAGTGTTCTACTCTTTGTGCACCAAAATTGATCACCCAAAAAGCAAGACAACTTAAAGAGAATATCAACTTGAACTAACTCTTTGAATCATTCAAAAGTCTGTTCATTTGCAGAGAATTCGTTGCCTCTTTGTCTACCACAATAATTAGACATAAAACCCATTAAACCAAGTGTTTAAGGCTGTTAATTCTGCTGTTACAGCGAACGTACATGGCCCATGTTCACCAACACGGCCGTGTAGGCCCAAAGTCCACGACCCCAATTGGGCGAAGACGGCCCGTGTCTAATAGGCTGGACACGGCCCGTGCTCATCTACATGCCCATGTCGGCCCAAACTACACAACCTTGAACTGGGCCAAAACGCCTTGTGTATGTTGGACTTGACACGGCTTGTGTTTAACAACACGGCCCGTGTACCATCCTGCCATAACCCTTTTTGGCCTTTTTCTCTCTTTTGCTTGATCGTGTTGCCGGAATCAATACTTAGTGTGTGACCCAATAGTTCTATACTTCATCGGTAGTGCCATTAACTCGTTCGTGTCAGCAGGCATATTCCAACAGTTCATCCTTACTTTTCTTCATCAATTCAGCCTTCAAGTTTTCTTCCTTTAAAGCTTCTAACTGGGCAGATTTCAGTCTATCCACTAAGTCAGATACAATCTCCATACGCATAAATTGGATAGAACTTCCAGCTCCCTTGCGGCTTAGGGCATCGGCTACCACATTTGCTTTCCCAGGGTGATATCTGATTTCGCAATCATAATCCTTTATCAACTCCACCCATCGTCTTCGTCTCATGTTCAGCCCTTTCTGTGTAAACACATACTAAAGACTCTTATGATTGGTACAAAATACGCACTTGGTGCCATACAGGTAGTGTCTCCATAGTTTAAGGGCAAATATAACAGCTGCCAGCCCCAAGTCATGAGTCGGGTAATTCTTTTCATGAGGTTTCAACTGTCTTGAAGCATACGCCATCACCCGATCCCTCTGCATAAGTACACAACCCAATCCAGCAAACGATGCATCGCAATAAACAATAAAATCATCTGATCCACTTGGCAATGCAAGGATAGGAGCATGACATAACAACTGCTTTAACATCTGGAAGGCTTTATCTTGCTCACTACCCCATACAAACTTCACGTCTTTCCGAGTTAACTTAGTTAACAGACCCGCAATCTTGGAAAAATCTTTAATAAATCTGCGGTAGTATCCGGCCAATCCAAGGAAACTGTTTATCTCAGATGGTGTCTTTAGAGTATTCCAGTTCATTACAGCTTCCACTTTCGAAGGATCCACTTTTACTCCCTCGTTATAGATAACATGCCCCAAGAATTGGACCTCTCTCAACCAGAATTCGCATTTTGAGAACTTTGCATATAAACGTTCTTTCTTCAAAGTTTCTAGATCCTGTCTCAAATGTTGTTCATGCTCCAATTTAGTCTTTGAATAAATCAGAATATCATCGATAAAGACTATCACAAAATCATCCAAGAATGGTCGACAAACCCTGTTCATCAAATCCATAAATATCGCAGGGGCATTAGTTAAGCCAAACGGCATAACTAAGAACTCGTAATGACCGTAGCGTGATGATAACCCGATCTCAAGTCAATTTTAGAAAAGAACGAACTTTCCTGTAGCTGATCAAATAAATCATCGACTCTGGGCAAAGGATATTTGTTCTTTATCGTCTTCTTGTTCAACTCACGGTAGTCGATACACATACGCAACGTACCGTCTTTCTTTTTCACAAATAATACTGGCGCTCCTCACGGGGACGAACTCGGACGAATGAACCCCTTATCTAATAGATCTTGAATCTGCGTCATCATCTCCTGAATTCCTTTGGAAACACATCCGGGTATTCCGTTACCACCCGAATATCATTCATCGCCTGCTTTTCTTTCTTTCTGTCAATAACCTATGCCAAGTAAGATTCACATCCCCTATCTAACGTTTTGTTAGATTTCAAACACGAAATAATTGGAATCGTAGACCCGGCTTTCTCACCTCTTGCTACTACACGCGTACCATCCGCCAACGGGAAAGAGATCAACTTCTTGTGACACTTGATATTGGCTTGATTCAGACTTAACCAATCCATCCCGAGCACCACATCGAACCCAGATAAAGGCATAACAAGAAAGTAAACAGGAAAACATACACCATCTATATTAATTTTAGCTCCAGCCACAGCAGTCGTGACCGGAACCATCATGCCATCATCTACTTCTATCTCTAAAGCAGCAGCAAGTTTAATTACAGGCACATTCAACTTATCACAGAATTCCATAGAAACAAAGGAGTGGTTAGCTCCGAAATCAAACAATACTCTAGCAGGAGTAGAGTTTATCAGAAACATACCCGTGATAACATCGTCTGTGGTGGTGGCATCATCCACCGTTAGTTTGAACGCCCGACCCTCAGTAGTGGGTGGGTTCTTTCTTTTCTGACCAGCTGAAGACAATCCCCCAGCCGCTCCCCCTCCTGACCCTGACCCTGATTTCTTACTCATCTGGCAGTCACCAACTCTATGCCCCTCTTTCTGGCAGTTCCAATAAACACTTCGTGGAAACCTGCAGTTCTTCAGATCATGACCAAACTGGCCACATTTTACGCATCTTATAGTCTGGGGCGTACACTGCCTATTGTGATAAGATTTTCACCTACTACACCAAGGTGCCCTTTGAGTAGACCCACCCGAGGTAGGCCTCCTACTTTGATCCCCTTGCCTGCTACCACTGCTCTGCCCTCCCTGTCTCTGCTGGGTGTTGTAATGTTCAAATCTTGTCTTTTGTTAGGAAATCCTCTCCCCCCTCAATCTATTCCTCGTAATCAAATCCCCTTAAGCCGATTTGGCTAAAGTGAAAGCCTGGGATAGGGTGGTAGCCCACCTAGTGGCGCTACGGAGATCAGGATGCAGAGCTCCGACAAAATGGGCAATCTTTGATTCTTCATCAGGTACCCAGTGCTTCACGAATCTCATCTTTTCATTGAATTGCTTGATTAAGTCATCAATAGTCATATTCCTGGTCATCTGTAAATCCATAAATTCCTTCTTGATTTTGGCAATCTCGAAGGTACTGCAGTATTGTTCACACAATTTCTCCTGGAACTGACTCCGGGTGATGCTCTTCTGCTGTTGCTCGGTGAAATGGCCAGTAATAGAATCCCACCAGACCATAGCGTCTCCCTTTAACATCCTCGTTGCATATTTCACTTTCAATTCATTTTCGCAATTACAGGCATCTGGTGCCTTCACTATCTCTCTCAACCAGTTTAGGGTGATGTTGGGATCAGAACTTCCTCTATACTTAGAAGGCTTGCAATCTAGAAATTGTTTATACGTACACTGTTGTTTATATCCAGGAAACGCATACGGATAAGCTTATAGTTGTGGATACGGATAATAAAATGGTTGTTGCATCATTTGAGTCATCGGTGGTAGGGGTGCTGTTATTGGTGCTGTTGTTGCCTGTGTAGGAATCGCAATTGGCACTGGGGTTGGTTCAGGTTGGTTCTGTTGCTGCTGCTCCATACTATGGACCTTGTTTCTAAGTTCCACCAATTCATTCTCAAGTTGATAAACATACTCGCTTTGGTATTCTTCGCGAGCTTGACCCGATGTTCCAGCAATTTCAGTATTCCTGAAGTGTTCAATCACTGGTCCTTTAGTTGTAGCTTGGGTCACAGGAGAAAGGATGAGAGTTTCTCTGTCAGCCATAATCTGTTACAATCAAATCACCTCACAGCTCATTAGCATAAACCATTAGTACTCAAAATACTAACTACTACAAACAACTCTAACTCACCCTAATTCCCCCGAAGGAAAGCTTGACCCGTCACGAGCCAAGATTTGGGAATGCGACACTCTAGCCGTGCATGCATCGCCAAACCTAGGCTTTGATACCAATCTGTAACACCGGAAAACTCAAGCCATTTTTTTTAAATTGCACTACGGAAGCTTAATTAAACAAACTCATTTACATACAAATCCACATTTACAAATTACAACAACTTTTCATGAACGTCAGTCTTGGTGTTACAAAAATAACAGGCTCGTTTCTTTTAATACAAAATATCAGAGTCAGGTCAACTTCTCCTACAGCAACTACAAACACGAACCTGCAAAACATCAACTGATGGGAATTAGCACAAAGCTAAGTGAGTAGAGGCTAAGCACAAAAGAAAACATCAACAGTCAATATCAAAACATGTAATCACATATCCAAGAAGACCGGCGCTTCGGCGTAGAACCTACAACCAATGCCGGCCAAAGCAAAGGTTTACCGATAGCTCTCCACTGAATTGACATAGTGAAAATCCTCCTCTGATGCAAACACCCCAGACAACCAAAACCCCATAACAAGTCTAAAATCATACCTTACAATGTCTATACGATCACATAGAGTTTAGAAACATTACCTGATAGTTCTTTTTCCAATTCCTTGAAGATTTTGCTAGAAAGATCAAGGTTCTAGCCTTCCTAGCCTTCCTCTGCTTCTTTTTCTCGTACCCAAGACACAGCTCCCACACACACACACACACACACACACACTCTCTCTCTCTCTCTCTAGAAATGAAACAGTGTAGCACTTTCCTTGGAGGATACACCCTAATCTCCAATTTATACTTGTTTCTCACAAGGCTTTTGGGCCTAACAATAGTACAATTTCTAAGCCCATAAGGCTTATTCTTTAACACTTCTATTCTGTTTCTCTAATTAATTAGCCCAACAAGATGGTAGCCCAATACTTGTTTATTTATTAAGCTAAATAGCCCAATAAATATAAAAATTGCGTCATCCAATAAAATATTCATTTATTTATTATACGGAAACAGGGTATTACAACTCTCCCCCACTTAAACACGATTTCGTCCTCGAAATCTTCACCCGAACAATTCGGGGTAGTTCTGCTTCATCTCATCCTATGGTTCCCAAGTCCACTCAGATCCCTCACGATGCTCCCACGGAACCTTGACCGTTTCTATCTGTTTGTTGCGTAGTTGCTTAACTTTTCGTTCCAATATAGCTACTGGCCTCTCAACATAATTCAGTTTCTCGTCCACTATTATGTCTTCCAATGGCACAAACGTGGACTCGTCCGCTAAACACTTCCGGAGATGAGATACATGGAACGTGTTGTGAATCCTAGACAATTCGTCTTGTAGCTCTAACCGATAAGCAACCTTCTCAATCCTGGCGATAACCTTGAAAGGTCCTATATACCTTGGGTTCAGTTTTCCTCGCTTCCGAAATCGAATCACGCCCTTCCACGGAGACACTTTTAACAACACAAAATCTCCTGGAATTCTAGCGGGGACCGCCTCTTATCAGCATAACCTTTATGTCGGCTCTACGCGGCTCTCAACCTTTCTCGCACTTGTTGGACGTATTCTGACGTCTTCTGCACAATTTCCGTATTTCCGAGCTCCCTCTGACCCACTTCTCCCCAACAGATGGGGGTTTTACACTTCCTTCCGTACAACATCTCATACGGAGGCATGCCGATACTTGCGTGGTAGCTGTTGTTGTAAGAGAATTCTGCCAACGGTAGGTAAGAATCCCAGCTTCCTCCGAAGTTAATCACACAAGCTCGTAGCATATCCTTTATGGTTTGTATTGTTCTCTCACTTTGGCCGTCAGTCTATGGGTGATAAGCCGTGCTAAGGTGTAACACCGGAAAACTCAAGCCATTTTTTTTAAATTGCACTGCAGAAGCTTAATTACAGCATGTAATCACTTATCCAAGAAGACCGTCGGTTCGGCGTAGAACCTACAACCAATGCCGGCCAAAGCAAAGGTTTACCGATAGCTCTCCACTGAATTGGCACAGTGAAAATCCCCCTCTCATGCAACGTATGCACCAGTAAGGCTAACACTGTTCAACTAACAAGTGAACGAGCCCAACCCAATTCCACGTATAGTTGACTTCTCAAACGCAACTCAATATCATCCAAAGAGCGCGTATCGACCAAATAGTCATGCAACAGATATCATCAATCAATAATCACAATCAACAGTTTAATCAACAATCCTTCAATCCCAATCATGCATCACATCAATAACATTAACTATAATCTTTACCATCCGCGATTAACATCCACTCACCTTAAAATCAGCACGAACTCAGATATCTAATATCACTGAGTCTTTTGATTGCCTAAAAACACAACAACAATCAAATTAGTCTTGAATATATGAATATATCTATCCACATATATTTATAATTCATTCATTTATAATATAGAACAAACAATAAACAATTACAAGCCCAATCACAGAATGTCAGATTCCCTAAATTATCGGATTTCAAACTGTCGGATTCTCAAACCATCGGATTTGGCACTATCGGATTTGGGAGTTCCGGATTTCAAACTCCCGGATTTATGGACTATCGGATTTGGGCTTCGGATTTCATAAGTATCGGTTTCCAAGAGTAGGATTTTGGGGTATTTGGATTTAAGGAATATCGGATTATGGTTGTCGGTTTCTCAAGTACCGGATTTAGCTTTGTCGGTTTTACAAACAATCGGATTCTATCATCTTCTTCCTCATACAATCTGACAACTTCATCATCATAAATAATCAAACCCAGAAGTTTATAAATTCATCTAAACTTTCCAGAAACATGTTTAACACATTCAAACATGTATTTATGCATCATAACATCTTATAAACACATAAACCACAAGAACAAACTAGACCATAAAATCATGTTTCTTCCAAAAACGGATCATAGTAATTCTTCATATAAACATGTTATTCAGTAGAAATCATTCCAAGTTAACATTTTAAACATGTCAAGCATATAAATCTAACCTTCTTGAATTAAAACCCACAAAATCTTGAAATCCGATTTTTCTTCTTTTCTTTCTTCGGCCGAGAGCAAACACAAAACACACACTTCACTTTTCTTTTCTTTGATAGTAATGAGGAGGTAATTTTTCATTTTAATCATATACACACACACGTACACATACTTATTTAATTTACCAAAGCATGAGGTGGAGCCTCAATACATGCATACGTATACATCTATATACATTCATACAAACGCATATACATATTTAACACATGCATACATACAATATACAATTTTATTTAATTAATTAACCATTTAATTTGCATTAAAAACAGATAAACACATACCACAAACCCGCTAATCTCCTAGCCCAGGTTTCCAGGTGTTACATAAAGTTCACCCGTGTCCCCAAATCCTCATGAAACTTCTGCCCAAACCTTGAAGTAAATCGTACATCCCTATCTGATACGATGATCACCGGTACCCTATGTCGTGATATTACTTCCTTGACATACATCCATTTTCTCTGCTGAAAAGGCTTCCTTGATCGGAATAAAGTGGGCGCTCTTAGTCAGTCGGTCGACGATTACCCAAATTGCATTAAAATTTCTCGGAGTCCTCGGTAGCTTAGTGATCAAATCCATAGTGATGTGTTCCCATTTCCAAACCGGGATCTCTAAAGGTTGCAGCTTTCCGTGAGGCCTCTGGTGCTCGGCCTTAACTCGAAGGCAAGTTAAACACTTCTCCACGTATTTCATTACGTCTCGCTTTATCTGTAAAAACCCGTATTTTGTAAAATTATAAAAATTTATATAAAATGCCAATTTACTCGCCAAGTAATAAAGTTATGTGTTTTATTGGTATTTATGTGTTATTAATAGTGTGTTGTGTATAATAAACTAAAATAGAAACAAAAATGTATAAGGAATGAAAGAAGGGGGACTAAAGGTTTAATTGTGCATATATATCTATGTTGACTCCAATTATTGAAGTCAATTAGAAGAAAAATATGGAACAAGGGATGTGAGGGGCTTAGAGAGAGAGTTTAGAGAGAGAAAGCTTAGGAGAAGAAGAAATCAAAGAGGAGAATTGGTGGTGTTGGGTTGGATCCAAGAAAATAAGTGTTTAGGGCTCAAATTTCTTCATCTTGAGCTTGGTTTGGGGCAAAGAAGCAACACAACAAGTTGGGTTTCAAATCAAGTAAGTCAAATCTTTAAAATTGTGTTTGATTTGAGTTATGTATGTTGTATTTGGTGATTCTTAGTTTAAATTGGGTTTATTGTGTTTAATGGGTCAATCTTTGTGGAAATAGTGAAAGTTAGGGTTTGGTATGATCAAATGTGTATAAAGTGTTGACCATGGAGTATGATGGTGATTTTACATGTGGTATTGGTATACTGATGTTAAAATACGGTTGATTGTAGTGATTGTTGTTAATCATGTTGAAAACTTGTTAAATGGGTCAAAATGGGAAAATTAGTGTGCATAGAGTTTGAATGATCAAAGTTATGCTAAATGTTGTTAATATGGTATATTGAAGTGTTCTTGGGTGTTGATATGCTGCAATTGAAGTTTGATATGGGGAAAATTTGAGTTTGGTAGATCTGGTATAAAAAAAACAGTTGTAGAAAACACTATTCACGGGAGTCGCTGCGCGACGGGCAATTTTTGCGAAGGCCAACTTTCTAGAGATTTTTCCGCGGTGCGAGGCTCTTTATCTCACAGCGCGAGGACCCCTGAAATGTCCAAAAAGTTTTTTTGACCCCATTTGACCTTGTAATTGATTGGGGTTTGTTTCTAATGGTTTTAGGGAGTTCATAGGGAGTTCGAAAGACCCGAAACTAGTTATTAAGTTGTGTTTTGAGTCCATACTTGTGTGTAACTTTCATGTATGGTTAACTTAACTAAGTTAACCTTGTGTTGTGATCATAGGATCTTCGTGCAAGTGATGTGTAGTATTGTTTTGAAGTGGAAATGATCCTCATCACTTCAGTCAGGTGAGTTGTGCTCTACGGATACCCAAAACGCTTTTAATGTGCAAGTCATCAATTGTTTTCTTATGGACTATGTTTATGTATATGTATGACATCAATGTGAACTGTTATTGATATTATCATGTTTATGATAATGATTTATGCAATTGATTATGTGATGCACCTGTTTTGAAGCATGTTATGCTATGTATTGATTATGGCAAGTTGTGACCTTGTGTGTATAACTTGCATGTGCTTATGTGACCCTTCGGGGTATGTGATTTGGTCTGGACCGCTGCTGTGATATGAACTCTATACCATAGGGTTCCTAGTCATTGAGACGTGCACAGGTTCCTGTGGCTTCGGCAATTGAGGAATCGCGATGTACGGGTGACTGAGGGATCGGTGCAGAGTGTAGAGGGGTATGTTAGTAGCCATCATGACCGTGTGGGTTCACTGGGCTGAAGAGCCACTGAACCCGGGTAACACGAGTGGATTTGGTGAACAGGGCTTACACTCCAGAGAACCGTTGTATGGTGGACTGCTTCGTGCTTCACCCACCTTGACGGGAGATGTGGACACACCCCCACGAGGACTTGTTGACCATGGTTGGACCCTATGGAATATACAAGTATAAGTGGACTTGTCCCCCACATCTTGTGTGAATTGTTTGCTGTTGCCATAACAGTTTTATGAACTATGATGACTTGTTTATTTGTTTAAATGGTTTTGGCACACTCACTAGCTTCTGCTAATAAAATTTGTGTTTATGTTTTGTATCCGCAGATAAGCAATAGTATGTTGCCGGTGAGGTGGGTAGATACTTTTGGGAGAAGCTTGTTGCCTTTGGATATGTTTGTAATACATGATTATTCTCATTTTGTTTATCTGTAATTAATGGTCGTGTATTCGGGTCAACAAGTAACACCACCTTTTATAAATCCGACAAACTTCCGCATTATGATGTAAACAAACACACTTATAATGATGTTTTGTTGAAATATAAAAATTTTAAATTTGTACTAAAATTCAGGGTGTTACATTATCCTCGGGCACCAATAATCTGTCTTGAGGTCTCGGTACATCTTAGTCGAACCTGGATGAATAGAAAACTTAGATTTGTGAGCCTCATAGAGTAGTATAGTATGCACGTCAGTTCTCTTTGGTACCCAGACACGTCCGAATCGTGTCATCAGCCCTCGACTGTCTTCGGAGAATAGTGCTTTATGTCCCTTAATCCGTTCCAGTTTATGGTTCTCGTCCTTTAGTGCCTCATGTTGAGCGGCTCGAATAGAGTCTAATAATGTTGTTGTCACTGTCAATCTTATACACTATGCTGGTAGCAGAAAAATGCTGGCCTTCCTACTCAGGGCATCGGCCACGACGTTGGCTTTCCCCGGGTGATAGAGAATCTCGCAGTCGTAATCCTTGACTAGATCGATCCACCTCCTCTGCCTCATGTTCAGATTCTTCTGGTCGGCGAAGTATTTTAGGCTTTTATGGTCGGTGAAGATAGTACATTTAACCCCATATAAATAGTGCCTCCATATTTTCAGTGCAAAAACAACTGCAGCTAACTCCAAGTCGTGAGTCGGATAGTTGCACTCATGTGGTTTCAGCTATCGTGAAGCATACGCAATCACTCTACCTCGTTGCATCAGTACGCACCCCAGCCCCACATGTGATGCGTCGTAGTATACTACCATATCGTCCACTCCATCCGGCAGGGTTAAGATTGGCGCCTCGCATAACTTCCCTTCCAGAATCTCAAATGCCTGTTGTTGCTCTTTACCCTAAACAAAGCGCACATTCTTCTTAGTCATCTTTTTCAAAGGCACTGCGATCTTAGAGAAGTCTTGAATGAATCTACGATAATACCCGGCCAATCCCAAGAAACTTTGAATTTCGGTAGGGCTCCTCAGCACCTCCCACTTCATCACTGCTTCAATCTTAGCAGGATCCACCTTAATACCTTCTTGGTTCACTACATGCCCTAGAAATTTCACTTCCCGCAGCCAAAACTCGCACTTGGAGAACTTGGCATAAAGTCTTTCCTGCTTTAAAGTCTGTAGCATCATCCGCAGGTGATCTTCGTGCTCCCTCTCTATCTTGGAGTAAATCAAGATGTCGTCTATAAATACAATTACCGACTTATCTAGCATTGGTCGGCAAATTCTGTTCATCAAATCCATGAACGCAGCTGGTGCGTTTGTCAATCCGAAGGGCATCACCACAAACTCGAAATGACCTTATCTCGTTCTAAATGCTCTTTTCTCGATATCTCCTTCCTTTACTTTTAGCTGATGGTAACCAGATCACAAGTCGATCTTTAAAAACCACGCTGCACCTTGTAGTTGATCAAATAAATTGTCGATCCTGGGTAGTGGGTATCTGTTCTTGATCGTTACTTTGTTCAGTTCGCGGTAGTCTATACACATACGGAATGTGTCGTCTTTTTTCTTGACGAATAAGATCGGTGCTCCCCACAATGAACTACTCGGTCGGATAAACCCTTTGTTCAACAATTCTTGCAGCTGAGACATCAATTCTTGCATCTCCGGTGGTGGTAGTCGATACGGAGCTTTTGCTATTGGTGTGGTACCCGGCACAAGGTCAATTTTGAACTCCACTTGGCGGTCAGGAGGAATCCTGGGAGATCCTCCGGAAATACTTCTGGAAAGTCACACACCATGGGTACATCCGCCACACCTCTGTTTCTCTTTTCCCGCTTGCTGTCGACCACGGGCCGGAAATGTTGTGTACCCCTTACGATTATACTTATCCGCCTTAACAGCCGTACACAGTGTCGTTCTCCTTTTTTGATGTTCACTGTAGACTACAATCTCTCCCCCACTTGGGGTTTGAACCCGCACGACTCCTTGCTTGCACAAAATACTGGCCTGGTGACGACCCAACCAGTCCATTCCTACCACCACTTGGATTTCCCTCATCTGGATTGGTATAAGGTCTATAGGAAACTTATCTTCTCCTATCTCTATTACATTGTTTTTATAAACAACGAATACATTAACAACTTTCTCATCTGCTATTTCTACTTCTAAAGGTGTCTCTAACCTTACCGGTGAGGTGCTAAAACTTTTACAAAATGAAGCGGAAACAAAAGATTTACTCGCACCCAATTCAAATAACGCTAATGCGGGTATAGAGTTAACAATGAAAGTACCTGCAATCACATCTGGTTCTGACTTCGCTTCCTCCATTGTCATTTGGAAGGCCCTGCCTCGAGCCCTCGGTGCTTGCCCCTTCTCTCCATTCGTGATCATCAGAGGTGGTTGTTGGGCTGGCCTCCCACCTCCCGCAGCAGCTCCCGGGCATTTTGCCATACGATGCCCTGGTTGATTGCATTTGAAACAAACAGTCATGCTAGACCGGCAGTCTTTGCTCACGTGACCCGGTCTCCCACACTTGTAGCAGTTCATCTGCCCCAGACGGCACTCTCCAGCATGCCCTCTTCCACACTTGGGGCACTTCACATGATCACCCTTGCCCACGGGTCGTGAACCCCCATTCTTGAATCTCTTCTCCGACGCTCTCCCTTGAGTGGTACTTACTGCAGCTTGCCCCGCTGTTCCAAATCCATCTCTCTCTTCATAGCCACCTCAATCATTTCCTCCAAACTCGTGCACCTACCTGTCGTCACGAACTCCCGGATATCTTCCTTTAGCATTTGGGAATAACGGTGCATCTATAGACTCTCATCTACCACGTAGGCAGGGCAAAATAAAACCTTCTCCTTGAAGACGGCGGTGATCTCATTCACCATTTTAGTAGTCTGCTCAAGCTTCAGAAACTCATTCATCAACCTCTCTTTTTCCACTTTAGGGGCGAACTGGTCGTTAAACAATTCCTTGAACTCATTGTTGGATTATGCCCACTGACACATACACGAGTTGGTATCATGGCTGATGAAGCAAGGGCTTATTGGGTCACACGCCAAGTATTGTTTCCGACATCACGGATGGTCGAATGAGAGAGAAAACCAGATACTGGTTTTGGTGGGCTAAGGCACGCCCGTGCCTCTATGAGGTACAGCCGTGCCCTATGGGCAGGCATGAGCCCAAGTAGGGCGTGACTTGGGCGTGGCATGTGGCTAGGTACGCCCGTGCCCTGAGCCCAGTGGACAGGCACGAGCCCAAGTCGGGCGTGACTTGGGCGTGGCCTTTTGGGCGGGCACGCCCGTGCCTTGTGAGGCACGGCCGTGCCTTAGTAACAACCTCTTAACTAGGCTTTCAAAGCTAGTTAAAAATGGTGTTTATTGCCATTAATCTAGTAACTGAATATGACATTAGTGTGCACGAATTTGAACTGATTTTTGAGTTCTATATAAGTGTCATGAAGCTAATGTGGTCATGTTCCAAGAAGTGGTTTTTACTAGAATATACAAATTGCATATATCTCTCTCTCAAACACAAAAGGTAATCAAGGCTTTGGAACTTTGTGTGTTAGACAATTTTGTGGTGTTTAGGTTGGCATACCTAACTCTCTAGCAAGAGGGAGACAATCATATCTTGATGTGAACTTCGATAGAGATGTACACGTTAGTACACGCAACTTCCAAACTCCAAATCCATTTGATTAAGGAAGATAGCTTTAAGGGTATGAGTCTATTCCTTCTTGTCTTTATTTTTTTTGCTTAATCGTGTTTAGAGTTTTGGTCCATATGGTGGCCATATCGTGGTCAAATTGTGAAACACTTTTTCTACTCATTTTGCTTCCACTGTGATTTTGGACCACGAAAACCCAACAGTGGTATCAGAGCCATCTCTAACATGGCTTTGCACTTTTGGAGTTAAACCGAATTTTTTAAGTTTTCTGCCCAAAATGGTTTTCCATTGACCGGGCACAGTCGTACCTCTAGGGGTACGGGCCATGCCAGTGACCGGGGCACGGGTGTACCGGTGGGAGTACGGGCCGTGCCGGCAGAATTCGTAAATTGTTTAAAATTGTTTAAACTGTACACTGACAAAAGGGCAGGCACGCCCGTACCCTCTGGGGTACGCCCGTGCCTTCTGGTTTTTGGTCAGAATTGGTTTTTGAAACAATATGTTTAAATATATTAAAATCCAGGTTTTGGACTAGTCTTGATTCTGTTGATCCCCACTATATTTTGATTCTTAATTTTATATGTTTTGTATGGCTTGGCTTGAAGTTCATAAAAACATATATTTTTAGGTGTATATATGAATATGCAATTTTAAAGGTGTATTAAAATTGTTAATGCATATGTACAAGGATAGCTTGTTGTGCCTTAAATGTTGTTTTGCAATCTTGATCAAAATATATATATTTGTTTGACATGGTTTTGTGGCACACCATTGTTTTGGGCTAGGGTACCAACGTGTGTCTTGAAGGGCGACTTACAAATTCTTTTATG
The DNA here is from genome assembly GCA_038502395.1 of Dittrichia graveolens. Lineage (NCBI taxonomy): Eukaryota > Viridiplantae > Streptophyta > Magnoliopsida > Asterales > Asteraceae > Dittrichia > Dittrichia graveolens. The sequence goes on along the minus strand of JARJIL010000009.1, from coordinate 55,596,001 downwards.
ACGCTTAAATGATGTCAATCTCTAGCCGAGTCATTTAAGAATTATAAAAGGATCGGTGTATGAAGGGATCAAATATGCCTTAGACATTTGATGTCAAAAGGATCCCGCAAGGATCTAAGAGTTGCAATGGTTACAATCGGTAAAATGGTTACCGGCCTAAATAACTTATTTCGTGATCCGCGGTAAACCCGTCACGAGATAGAGTGAAATACGGTTCTTAGCCTTGTTTAAATAATTGAGTTTTATAACTATTGGGTAATTATTTCTACAAGGATTTGACAACTAAAATTGGTACTCTAATTTTGTAGTAGGCATCCAACAACGCTTCTACATGATCATCGAACTCAATTTCCCTAAAATTGTTCCTCGAAAAGGCCAAACTCGATGGCCAAAACTTTATGGATTGGTTCATGCAACTAAGGATAGCCCTTAGTTATGAACAAAAGATGTGGGCCAACGAGGAGCCTTTGCCGGAAGCACCTGCGGCTAGTGCGACTAGGGTGGTCCGAGACGCGTATGAAAAGCGTGTCAAGGAAACGAACAAAGTGGCTTGCATTATGCTCTCGTCAATGATTCTTGAGCTTCAAAAGCAAATGGAACATTTAGGGGCATATGACATGCTTAACCAGCTAAAGGAAATGTTCCAATAGTAGTCTAAGCTAGAGCGCTTCGAGTGCCTAAAGTCCCTTTTCGACTGTCATATGCAGGAGGGCGGAAATGTGAGCGTTCACGTGCTTAAGATGAAAGCATTGGTTGATCTCTTGGAGAGGTTTGGATTCCCGTTAAGGAGGGACTTGGCGGTGGATGTGATCTTCCGTTCTCTTCCTAGTTCATTTTCACAATTTGTGTGGAACTATCATGTCCATGGCATTGACAAGTCCCTAATGGAGCTTCACAGAATGTTGAAGATTGTCGAGTCTGACATGTCCAAGAAGCCCTCCTCGTCCAAACCCGTCCTAGCTATCTACGGAGGTGAAACCAAAAGGAAAGGCGCTCCCCCCTCCAAGGGAAAGGGTAAGGGGAAGGTTGCAAAACCTAACCCGAGTGCGGCCCCGATGGGCAAGGGGAAAGCCGTGATGGTTCCACCGGCCGAGGACCCTGCGGAAGCCGAGTGCTTCCACTACAAGGAAAAGGGGCATTGGCGGTGTTCTTGCCTAAAGTACCTCGAGGAGCTCAAGCGACTAAAACCGAAGGGAGCGGGTAACTCAGGTACGTTCATGATTGAACTCCATAATACCGTGTTGGGATTTGGTGGCATCTAGAAAGCGCAGCGGAAACAAAAACGAGTATAAACAATTTCATTTTGTGCCACCAATAAAACCACCCAATGGACTATACTCTAGACAATAACAATGCAACAAAAGAAAGGAACAACTAGAAGAAATATACCATACAGAATTCTTCAACCTCCTTGTTGTTGATGTAGGTTTCGGATGCATGAACACAACAAAGTGTTCCTCTACCGGTATCCACACCAAGTGTGATTGACCCCCACATGCTAGCTATGCCTGGATGCCGCCAAGAGCTCCACCGAATTGAGTCTAACACCACTTGAAGATTGATATGCCAATCTATCTTCAAGCGTGTTATATTGAGAGAAAGATATGAACCAATTTAGTATTGCATGTTCATATATCTTGTTATGTTGTTCAAAATGGCTAACCAAATCATCACAACATGTTAGAGATCTTATAGACCACCTAAATATGTCCATAAGTCGTCCATAACAGCCATTGGTGTTTAATAGCCATCAACCACCATTAAACTAGTCTTAAAAAGCTAGTCAATTAGGCTGTTACAACATAAGGCACGGCCGTGCCTCACAGGGCACGCCCGTGCCAGCCCATGGGCATACACAAGTCACGCCCGACTTGGGCTCGTGCTTTCGCACTAGGCACTGCCATATCTCCATGAGGCACACCCGTGCCGGCCCTAATGGGTACGCCCTAGGCACGCCGGCCTTGGGCCCGTACCTGGCATAGGGCACGCCCGTACCTTCACAAGGCACGGCCGTGCCCGGCCTTACCAAAACCCAGTTTTGGTATTTTTTTTTCTTTCTCTCGTTCAAAGGTGTTGCCGGAATCAATACTTAGTGTGTGACCCAATAGGCCTATGCCTCATCGGTAGTGATACCAACTCGTGTGTGTCAGTGGGCATATTCCAACATACCGCTGCTTCTAACGGCTGGGTACTTGATACCGGTTGTGGCACTCATATTTGTAATAATGTGCAGGTGCTAAAAAGAAGTAGGGCGCTGGGTGCTGGAGAGCTTGACCTGATCATGGGAAACAAGGATGTGGTTCCTGTGGAGCGGATAGGGAGTGTTGATCTCACCTTTCCCTCAGGCCTTGCTATTACCTTGTTAAATGTTTGCTTTTCGCCCTGCTTGGCACGAAACATTATTTCCTTTCATGCTTTGTTTGACGATGGTTATAAGTTTAATTTTGATGATGGAATTATTCTTGTTTGAGATATGATGTTCATTACTTTAAAGCTTATTCATGTTGTGGGATTTATGAAACAAGTGTGTGTTTGGATGGTAATAAATTAATCATGAACATTGATTCTAAGTCCAAAGGTGTATTGGACAAGTTGTCTTTGTGGCATAGTCGTCTTGGCCATATAAACAAGAAACGTATCGCCAAACTCCAAGTGGACGGCATTTTGGAATTGTTTGATCACGGGTCAAGCGAAGTATGCGATTCTTGTTTATTAGGCAAAATGACTAAAGCACCCTTTACCGGCGTTAGTGAGAGGGGCAAAGACTTGTTGGATATTGTTCACACGGATGTGTGTGGTCCGTTCAGGTCTGTTACAAGAAACAACTGTAGGTACTTCGTTAATTTTACTGGTGATTTCAGTAGGTATGGTTATGTTTATTTGATTAAGCATAAGTCTGAAACCTTTGAGGTGTTTAAGACATACCAAAACGAAGTGCAGAATCAATTAGGCAAGCGGATTAAGATCCTCAGATCCGATAGGGGTGGTAAGTATCTTAGTACCGAGTTTCTTGATCATCTTAGGGGTTGTGGAATTATTTCACAACTTACTCCACCCAGGACACCACAATTAAATGGGGTCGCTAAAAGGAGGAACCATACTTTATTGGATATGGTTCGGCCCATGATGAGTCGCACAAAGTTGCCCGCAAGTTTCTTGGGCTATGCTTTGGAAACAGCTGCTAGGACCTAAAACCTTGTACCAACAAAGAAGGTTGCAAGTACACCATTCGATATGTGGCATGGAAGAGTTCCTTCGCTAGCCTATCTCAAAGTCTGGGGTTGTGAGGCTTACGTGAGACGTGAAGCTCAAGAAAACCTGAACCCACAGCCAAAAAGTGTATTTTCATTGGTTACCCAGCTGGTTCTATGGGATATTTGTTTTACAAACCTTCGGAGAACAAGGTGTTTGTTGCTCAAAGGGCGGTCTTCCTTGAAAGGGAGCTAATATCTGCAGAAACCAGTAGGAGGCAAGTCGATCTAGAAGAAATTCTAGATGACACCAATGTTCAACCTGATGTTGGCACTAGTACCGCTTCTGAGGTCGGCGTACAAGAAGAAGTGGAACCTCAACCAATGGAGGATGAGGTACCTGACACACAGCCATTAGAGCTTCGTAGATCTGGTAGAGTTCGTAATGAGCCGGAAAGATATGGGTTTCTCATATCCGAGGGCGACGAACTATTGGTGGATCATAGTGAACCGACCAACTACCGGGAAGCCGTAGCGGGCCCTGAGTCTGCTAGGTGGAAGGAGGCAATGGACAGTGAGATGCAATCCATGGCGGATAATCAAGTCTGGGACTTGGTTGATCCAGTACCCAGCCATAAGCCAGTAGTGTGCTAGTGGGTCTTCAGGAAGAAGACTAACATGGATGGAAAAGTAGACACTTTCAAAGCCCGACTGGTAGCAAAGGGTTTCACTCAAACTCATGGTGTAGACTATGATGAAACCTTTTCTCCAGTGGCTATGTTGAAGTCTATTAGGATATTAATCGCTATCGCTGCATATTACGATTATGAAATATGGCAGATGGATGTCAAGACTGCCTTCTTTAACGGGAAGTTGGTAGAGGAGGTTTACATGGCACAACCTGATGGTTACGCAAACCCCAAATATCCTAATAAAATCTACAAGCTTAAGAGGTCCATTTATGGACTTATGCAAGAATCTCGGAGTTGGAACATTTGCTTTGATGAAAAGGTCAAAGAGTTTGGCTTTTCTAAAAGCAAGGATAATCCTTGTGTATATGTCAAGGCTAGTGGGAGTGTTGTAGTTTTCCTAGTCTTGTATGTAGATGACATACTACTCATAGGAAGTGACGTGACTACCTTGCAGGAAGTGAAAACCTGGCTTGGGAGTTTCTACTCTATGAAAGACATGGGAGAAGCAGCATATATTTTGGGGATAAAGATCTATAGAGATAGATCTAAGAGACTCATTGGTTTGAGCCAGAGTACGTACATAGATAAAGTCTTGAAGAGGTTCAAGATGCAAGATTCCAAGAAAGGGAATATGCCTATGTTGCATGGTATGGCGTTGAGCAAGTCTCAATGTCCTAGTTCTCAAAAGGAACTAGAGGAAATGAGTCGAGTCCCGTATGTTCGGCAGTGGGATCGACCATGTATGCTATGCTATGTACTCGGCCTGATGTGTCGTATGCCTTGAGCATGACGAGCCGATATCAGACTAACCCTGGTAAAAGTCATTGGGTTGCGGTTAAAAACATCCTTAAATATCTTCGGAGAACTAAGGAAATGTTTTTAGTGTTTGGTGGATTGGAGGAGCTCAGAGTTACTGGATATTCTGATGCTAGCTTCCAAACGGACAAGGATGATTGCCGGTCTCAATCGGGATTTGTATTCTTGTTAAATGGTGGAGCAATAAGTTGGAGAAGTTCCAAGCAAGATACCGTGTCCGATTCAACCACGGTGTCAGAGTATATTGCTGCAAGCGAGGCTGCTAAGGAAGCCGACTGGATGAAGAAATTCATTCAAGACCTTGGAGTTGTTCCTAGCATCGCTAACCCTATTGAGATCTTCTGTGACAATAAGGGTGCAGTAGCTCTAGCTAAGGAACCAAGAGCACATTGACGAACGAGACACATTACTCGGAAATATCATTTTATCCGTGATATTATCGAGAATGGAGATATTGTGATTAGTAGAGTACCGACCGAGGGAACTTGGTAGATCCACTCACCAAACCTTTGTCACAAGTTAAGCATGATTCTCATGCTAAGTCTATTGGTATTAGATTTGCTAGTGACTTGGTTTAATTATTTTAGTTGTATTTGTTATTGAGAACATTAAAAGCAATAATGTATTTCTTATTGTAATGACTATTAAATGGGGATTTAATATACACGTGATGCGATTACTTTATGAAACATTATTGTGTTCTATCTTTGCATGTTTAATACTTCCTTGAATAAACTTGTTTATTCTAAATACTCCACGATCGGTCGTTCTTCATTGGAAGGAAGAAGTGAATTAAGATCGAGGCGAGTGGTTGGTAAAGTATTTATCTTGGATTGAATACTTGTGTACGCAACACTAGCATGTACTTAATGGTGATTAAGTAATTGGAGGACCCGTACCTAAGTTTACTTTATGGAAATAAATACGAGTAAATCTGGATGATAATATTATTTATCCTTTTACCGGAGATGCACGCGTTGCTTGATTATTAACATGGACTTGTTTAGATTGCTTTCTAACGCAGTTCGTAACTGGCTGTTATAAGGGAAGTTTTCAGGCAATAACTTGTTATTATGATAGGGCGGTGTAGTCAAAGGTATTCGTTCCTCTTTTGAGAGATATCCTTGGCACCCTTGTTGACAGAGCTGATGACAAATCAAAATGCATGGTCGTGCTCAAGTTGAATTGATAATGGATCAATTGTGCAACTTGTATTGTTAGTCATAGTTAGTCTATATCGAGAAACATAATCGTGAATGATTTCGGGTTGATCATGTTCCATGACCTACATTCACAACGGATATCGTGAACGAAGGGATAAGTAATCACTTATATGTAGGACCTTTCCTTTTGGTGAGGTATTTGTTTTGGGAAGACAAACCCTATGCTGACTTGGGGGCATAGATGCCTTGCTAGAGGTCGCTCTATGTCGGTGACGCCTTTCGTGAGTTTGTCATGCGCAAGTGGGAGTCTGTTGGATTATGCCCACTGACACACACACGAGTTGGTACCATGGCTGATGAAGCAATGGCCTATTGGGTCACACGCCCAGTATTGTTTCCGACATCATGGCTGGTCGAATGAGAGAGAAAACCAGAAACTGGTTCTGTGGGCCAAGGCACGCCCGTGCCTCTAAGAGGTACGACCGTGCCCTACGGGCAGGCACGAGCCCAAGTCGGGCGTGACTTGGGCGTGGCCTTTTGGGCTGGCACGCCCGTGCCTTGTGAGGCACGGCCGTGCCTTATGCAGTAACAGCCTCTTAACTAGGTTTTCAAAGCTAGTTAAAAGTGGTGTTTATTTCCATTAATCTAGTAACTGAATATGACATTAGTGTGCATGAATTTGAACTGATTTTTGAGTTCTATATAAGTGTCATGAAGCTAATGTGGTCATGTTCCAAGATGTGGTTTTTACTAGAATATACAAATTACATATATCTCTCTCTCTCAAACACAAAAGGTAGTCAAGGCTTTGGTACTTTGTGTGTTAGAAAATTTTGTGGTGTTTAGGTTGGCATACCTAACACTCTAGCAAGAGGGAGACAATCATATCTTGGTGTGGACTTCGATAGAGGTGTACACATTAGTGCACACAACTTCCAAACTCCCAATCCATTTGACTAAGGAAGATAGCTTTAATGGTATAAGTCTGTTCCTTCTTGTCTTTATTTTGTTGCTTAATCATGTTTAGAGTTTTGGTCCATATGGTGGGCATATTCGTGATCAAATTTTGAAACACTTTTTCTACTTGTTTTGCTTCCGCTGTGAGTTTGGACCACGAAAACCCAACACTCATCCCATGTAATGAAATTAATCAGATCTCCCTTCCTCTGTCTCAAAACGTTCCACCAAGTCTTTGCTGCTCCTCTAAGAAGGTTCGACACAAACCATATCTTGCTCTCCTCCGCACAACGACTCGTGTGAAAGGCTCCTTCTACTTCAGAGATCTATTGAGCGCTCTTAACGGGGTCCATATCCCCCTCAAAGATTGGTGGCTGACACGCTAAGAAGTCTCTGTAGCTGCCACCCTGTTGTGCCTGGTTTGCTGCTTGGGTAACAACTGGTGTAGCAGTCTCTCTAGCTGCCCATAGAACGCTCAGTTTCTAATCCATTATCTTACCCATGTCTTCCTTGATCTCCGCAACAATCCTGGGCAGCATCTCCCTAAGCTCCCTCACCACATCGGCTGTCACCTTGGTGGCTAGAAAAGCCTCTCTGTCTGGCTCTTCCTCATCAGTAACCGGAATTGCGTTTTCCGGAGTCACTATCCTGGGGTTAGCATCCTCATACTCTTCATTCAGTATTGGTTGCTGGAGAGGATCTGTTTCACCAGTGACGCTAGTTTCTAGGCCCTCGGGCCCATTGCTGGCTCCAGTTCCAGTAGTAGCAATGAGATTACGTTTCCTCCTTGTGTTCACCATTCTGGAAATATAGATAACACACTTTTAAGCAGGTGGCTTTAACATACTATCCTATTCACACCGCAGTTTATATCCACATTATGTACCAAGTTCTAGCATGCCTTTCATCTCGTCTGAAGTAGCCCTACACACTAAGACACTCCTACACTACAGGCATACTACAGTCCTACAAGTACCCCTCACCTGATTCACAAGAGTCCTTATGATGCCGGCAAGCCTTGACATGTATCATGTGCTCCCAATAATATGAGCCCGTATATTATTCTTGTTAGTCCCATGTTTAGAATAATTAGATTTGATGAGACAAACTATATATATGTATATATGATAGGTTAAGAGTTAGGAATTATGTAAGTATGTTATAGACTGACTAGTCAGCTGAAGCTGAGTAGTTAGCGTATAAACAGATATAGAGCTTTCTATGTAAGTACTAGATAGCTCGGTGACTTCTAAGCTGAGGTAGGTTTTGAGAGTGAAGACTTGAAGACTTGAAGATTCAAGAACCCAAGATTCAAGAATTCAGCTTGACAAGGTCAAGATTGAGTATGTCAGCTCAGCGTCAGAAGTCAGTTCAGAATTTAAGTAAGTTCTAAATTCTGTTATAAACTCTCCATATCTACGACATTTAAATTAGGATATCTAAAACTAATTTAAACTATCTATTAGTTGGATAGAAATTTCAAACGGAATTAATTAGATATGTTCTAATTAAGGAGTTTGTTACGGTTTTAAAGAAAAGATAAGTTCTATCTTTAATATGCGATTTCTTTGTAGATATATCAAGTATAAGTATAAACCTTCTTATGGGTTTTACATAGATATTCTTATGTGTGTATGTGAACAGAGACACGACACACAACGACGACTGCATAAGTTGCAAGACTGCATAAGTTGCAAAACGTACGTGTGTTCGTGATACTTGATACGCGTGTGTTGCGATAACTTTGTAAGTTCAAAGTTCGAGAGAGTTTTCAACAGTTCTTGTTAATCAGTTTTAACAAGAAGTTTGATCATCAATTAGTTTGTGATTCAATAGTGTTTAGAGAGAGAGTTGAGTTTATAATCATTGTAATATCAAATCATCCTGTTGATTTGATTAGAGGGTGATAATAGTTATTGTTCTGTTTGATCATTGAATCTACATTTGATTAATTTGATTATTTGTTTAAAGTGTATTCAACCCCCCCCCTTCTACACTGTATCGGTTGCTTGTTCACCCTCTTTGGGACCAACAACTGGTATCAGAGCAAGTTTCTTCATAAGTTGGAGATCAAGATCCGCCGTCAAGAGGTTAAGATGTAAACTAGCAAGCAATCAAGTCATATACCAACAATGGCGGCAAAAGGGTGTCCTATTTTTGATGGCACTGACTATCCTATGTGGAAGTTTAGAGCCATGCTATATCTGAAGTCCGTGGATCACAGGATGAGTACCGTGATTCAAGATGGCCCAATCATACCTCCATATTACAGCCACTGACAAAACTGTTCCTTCCGGAGAAACTCCCAAGCTTGAAGCATCTTGGAATGAGGAAGATCGTAAACTGTTCAACCTTGATGACAAGGCACAGAGCATTATAGGAAATGCGTTGACAAATCCTCTTCTGCATACTGTGGCTGGGTGCCAAACTGCAAAAGACATGTGGGATACTCTCAATGTTACGTATGAAGGCACTGACTTGGTCAAGCAACATAAGAAGACTAATCTGAGTCGTTCTTATGAAACTTTCTTTGCTAAAAAGAATGAAACTCTGGCAGATTTGTTTACCAGATTTCAATGCTTGATAAATGATCTGATCTTGGTAGGTGTCAAGAAAGATGAGAATGAGTTGGTACTCAAGTTCTTGGATGTGTTACCAGAACAATTCAATGAGATCACCATTGCACTTCATGCTGGAGGAACCTTAGGAAAATATGATCTCAGATCTATCTATGGTTTCCTTCTAAATCATCAACAGATCATGGAACAGAAGAAAGTGGCCCAGCAACAACTAAAAGAATCCGTCAATAATGCTAGATCTGCATTAATTGAAGAAAAAAAAATAAGGGATCTAAAAAGTCTCAAGCTGAGACTGACTCTGAATCTGAATCTGAGGAAGTAAGTCTTAACTCCGGTTCAGATGATGAAGAGATGGATGCTCTTACTAAACAAATGGCAATGTTAGCAAGAAACTTTAGAAAGTTCAGAAGAGGAAGGGGTCAATCTGACAGAAGCAAAAGTGGTAAGTCTACTTTTGATCCTAAGAAAGCTAAGTGCTATAACTGTCAGAGGATGGGACACATAGCTGTGGAGTGCAGAGTTAAGAAGGGAGAATCAGCTTCAATAGCTGACAAGAATGCCTACAGAGCTGATAAATATAAGAAGAAATATCAACGACTCAAAGGCAAGCCAAATGAAAACACCAAAGGTCTTCTTGCTGAGACTTGGGATACTGAATCATCTACTTTAGATGATGATGAGCCAAACAGGTGTTTGATGGCCATTGAGGATGAAGAGGAACAAGTTGACTATGAGTTAGAAGACAGTTCCTTTGATGAGGATCTAGCAGAAGCGGCTAAGCTGAGTAAACAAACCAGTAACTGGGATCCTGCCTCAATGTACAAGGTAAATAACTTTAGCTCTTACACTGATGAACAAGTTGATCAACTGAAACCTGCTTGTATTCTGACTTAACTCCCAAGCTGAGTTGGTTATGACACAAGAGACTATCACATTTAAATTTCAAAAATATCAACAAATTGCCTAGCAAAGAGTTAGTCTCTGGTCTGCCTAAGATCACATTTTCTAAAGATAAACTCTGCTCAGCTTGTGAAATGGGAAAACACCATAAGGGATCCTTCAAGTCCAAACAGAAATTTTCAATTATAGAACCATTGCATATGTTGCACTTGGACCTATTTGGACCTATTAGCACCCCAAGCCTAAGTGGCAAAAAGTATACTCTAGTGATTGTTGATGAGTTCACAAGATTCACTAGGGTAGTCTTCTTAAAAGCCAAAAGTGAGGTTGCATATGAGTTAATCAGCTTCATAAGACGAGAAGAGTTGCAAAAGGGTAAGTCTCTTAAATAACTCAGAAGTGATCATGGGACTGAGTTCAGAAACTCTACCCTTGAAGGCTTCTATGAAGAAAAAGGAATTATCCAAAATTTCTCATTTGTAAGAACTCCACAACAAAATGGAGTTGCTGAGAGGAGAAATAGAACCTTAATTGAAGCTGCCAGAACCATGCTATGTGAGGCAAAGCTCAAGCTGAACTTCTGGGCAGAAGCTGTAAGTACAGCCTGCTATACTCAGAATAGATCGATTCTGATGATGATGATGATGATAGTAAATCTGACAAAGGTGCATCATCGAAAGAAATTATCAATATTGAAGATAATCAGCCTGATAGTCTCGGTGAATCATCAGGTACATGTCAGAATGAAGATCTAAGTGATCTTCCAATTCCTACTCAGACTGAAGAAGTAAGTCCTATTCAGCCTGAGAGACACTACTCTGACTCAGACCCAGAACCTCAGTCTCCCACTACAACCTTCAAAGTATTAAAAGATCATTCTCTTGATGATGTCATTGGAAACATGAAAGATGGTGTGTTAACTAGATCTAAGGCAAATGCAAATTATGCTGCCTACTCTAGTTTTCTATCTCAAATGGAACCAAAGAAGACTGAAGAGGCTCTAAAAGATGAAGATTGGATTGAGGCTATGCAAGAGGAGCTGACAGAATTTCAAAGAAATAAGGTCTGGACCCTTGTCCCTGCACCCAAAGGAAAAACAATCATAGGCACTAAGTGGGTCTATAGAAATAAAATGGACAAGGATGGAGTAGTGATCAGAAACAAGGCAAGGCTAGTAGCTCATGGGTATCGACAAGAAGAAGGTATTGATTATGATGACACCTTCGCCCCTGTTGCAAGGATTGAAGCTATAAGGTTGTTTCTAGCCTATGCAGCCTTCAAAAACTTTAAAGTGTATCAAATGGATGTGAAAAGTGCATTCCTAAATGGAGCACTACAGGAGGAGGTCTATGTGAAACAACCCCCTGGTTTTATTGACTCTAAACATCCAGATTATGTCTATAAGTTAGACAAGGCTTTGTATGGACTCAAGCAAGCTCCAAGAGCCTGGTATGATACACTGTCCACCTATTTGCTCTCAAATAATTTTGTTAGAGGAAGTATTGACAAAACTCTATTCATAAGAAAGAGCAGAGGACATGTCATTCTGGTTCAAATCTATGTGGATGACATTATCTTTGGTTCAACAAACCAAGGTCTGTGTGATTGGTTCTCCAAGATAATGTCTAATCAATACAGAATGAGCATGATGGGTGAGATGACGTACTTTTTGGGACTTCAAATCTATCAGAAAAAAGATGGTATATTTATTAATCAGAGCAAGTATGTCTTTGATCTGATTAAGAAATATGGATTAGACTCAAGCCATCCCGCAAAGTCTCCAATGTTACACAATGTCAAGCTACACAAGGACATTGATGGAAAATATGTATGTCAGACTACATATAGAGGAATGATAGGTTCATTACTCTATTTAACAGCAAGCAGACCTGATATAATGTTTGCTACATGTGTTTGTGCATGATATCAGGTTGATCCAAAGGAATCCCACTTGCTAGCTGTTAAAAGAATACTCAAATATCTGAAGGGAACACCTAACTTAGGTTTGTGGTATCCCAAAGGATCAGGATTTGAGCTGATAGGGTACTCTGATTCAGACTTCGCAGGATGTGGTCTTGATAGAAAGAGTACTACTGGAGGATGTCAACTTTTGGGTGGAAAATTAGTTAGTTGGACAAGCAAGAAACAAAACTCAGTGGCAATTTCAACAGCTGAAGCTGAATATGTAGCTGCAGGGAGCTGTTGTGCTCAAATACTGTGGATGCAGCATCAGCTTAAGGACTTTGATTTGCATTATTCAAAGACTCCCATATTTTATGACAATCAAAGTGCTATTGCCATCACACACAACCCAGTGTTTCACTCAAGAACCAAACACATTGAGATAAGACATCACTTTATCAGAGATATTGTAGAAAAGGGAAAGATAGAGTTAGTCTTCATTGAGACTGAAGATCAGCTTGCGGATATCTTCACAAAACCAATTGAAGGCACAAGATTTACAACTCTACTTGGAAAACTTGGCATGCTCAACCCTTAATCGGTTTGTTCCACTCTTTATCTCTGTTAAATTTTTGCTAAGAGCTACATTTGACTAAGTGTCAAAATCTGAGCTGAGTGCTTCATCTAAGCTGAACATTCAGGATCAGCTGAGTACGCCATCTAAGCTGAACACTCAGGATTAGCTGAGTACTTCGTTCCAATGTGTGGTCAGTTTCACATGTCTAGGTTAGTCCTAACAAAGGATATGTCCAACAATATGGTAAGTCCAAAATATTTACGGTGTGTCCGGTAAATAAACGTCAGTCGTTTAGAAAAAAAATTTCTGATATATTTTTTTTCATAAAATATCTTTTCAATATAACAGTGTAAGTTTGGGTAACTTATAATAAATTTAGCCGTTATAACAAACTGCGTAGAAGTTTTAACGGTAACGGTCATATTTATTACCCTTCGATAACGGTAACTTTTCTCTCACATTGAAAAGGTATAAATAAGAGAGATGTTTCATCATATTTCGTTTAAACTTCCAAAATATCCTTCTCTCTTAAACCCTAACGTTGTTGTGCAAAGTTCATTGCTCAGTGCTAATCCTTATTGTTACTAAGTGCAATCCAATACGATAAGTTCGATTTCAATGGATGGGTATACTCTGAATCTAACTGAACAAATGATTCGGGGTGGAAATTTCAAGAACAACGCACTCCCCACCTACAAACAAAACAACGTCATCGCCTGTACCGACATTCCAAAGTCCAAAATTGGCAGGGGATATGAGGAGTGGGTCTCCTACATTCGCAAGGGACCCCTGGCACATGCATTTCTTCGTGGACCTGTTGTGCTCATCCCTCAACTTATCACGGAATTCTGGTATACGTGTAAACTGGATGCAACTCAACCGGTTATACGGGGTACAGTCCTAAGTGGACAAGTGGCGATAGAAGTCGATGCAAACTATCTCCGCCGAATTCTTCATCTCCCGATTCATAATCAGTATGAAGCGACGGTTTCTAGGGAAACATCACGAAGCATTTTACCCTTAATGGGTCATCCTCAAGTTATTAGCGTCATAAGGAAATCTGTTTTCCAGACGGCATGGGGATTTATGGTATCTACTGTGGTTCGTTCCCTTGGATACAAGGTGGGTGGCCTGGATAATGTGAATGACTTTGAAATGCAACTATTATACAATTTATTTTATGATCGACGAGTGGATTACACTGAGTTGATCTTTGAGGCATTCAAGTCATTGGTAACCAAGAACATAAGGGACACCATTGTGCCCTTCGCAATATTTATATCCATGGTCATCGAGGACAGATTGGGTAGACGATATACTGCTCAATATGAGTCAATTCCTACTCCTGTTCTCAGCTACAGAATGTTCACCCATGATATTTTCCCTGGGCACCCTACAATGAGTGCTCAGATGAGGGTGTATGTACAGCTTCCGACTCATGAGTCAAGTGAAGTTGAGACAGAGGAGGAATCTGCGGAAGAAGTGAGTGACGATGTTGGTTCTGAGGCTGAGTCCCCTCAAGCTGATCAACCTAGGACTCAGCTCAGACCCAGTGCTCAAATAATTTCATCCGCCACTTCGAGTTCAGAGCAAAGGAGTCTGTTTCCTAGCTCTGAGTCTTCACTGCTAGGTGCAGCAGGTAAACCTTCACAACCCTTATCTCCTTCTCTCTCTTTTACATCTCCATCTCCAAAATTAGGAGATAAGACTGAGTCAAGCTCAACTCAGTCTAACCCCTCTCCTCCACCTCGCACATCTCCATCTATCTTACAAATCCTACACCTATACAAGGAAAACTGCCAAAGGTGGTCCTTCACCTCAAAAGGACTCCGGAGTCGATATCACATTGATACCTTCACCGGCAGGAGCTGAGGGGGAGACACCTTCTCTTAAGGTGCCAACCTCTAGGCTCAGTTCAACCCTTAAGCCTAAACCGGGTATGGTGTCTACTCAACCTATACTTACTAGTACCATGGGAGAGCCTACTTCTGTGCCTTCACAGCCCCATGAAGGTAACATTGAAATACTGACCAATCCCTAGAGTCAAATACCCCCTCCTCACCACTAAGCCTAGCTCACCCCACTACCATACCTCACGAAATTGTTCATTCTTCACTTCCATTCTTACACACTCTAGCACGACCTGTCAGTGAACCTTTCATACACCAGGAAGGTTTACAGGGTCTCCATTGTGGCCCCCTTGATTCCATAGGTCAGCACCAACCTTTAGATATGGGACCCACATCCTTACCTATTAAGGAACACTCAACAGCCACTCCTACGGTGGAAATAAACTCCTCCACTGGACAGGAGGACTTTGAGGTAAGACAGAGATCTGAGGAGCCCAAGCTGATGACCAACGATGCTCAAGTCATTATGACATATCTACAATCCCAGTTTGAGCTCCTGCATAAAATGAGGAAAGCTGAAAAAGCCAAGTTAATGCGTAAACTTAATGATTTATCAACTTCAGTAGCCAACTTGGAAAGTTTCGTGCTCAAGTTCAGACCCTCCCCTATTGATGATGACAAAAAGGGGGAGGAAGAATCAAAGAAGTGTGACGATAAGGTTGAGGGGGAGCATACAGAGGAAGTACAATTTGAGGAACAAGCTCATGATCAGTTCATGAGTACTGTAGATCAGCCTTCTCAACAACAACAGGCTCCAACAGTCCAAATTACCACAACTTCACAAGCTCAACAAGAAACTTCACATGAAGAAACATCTTAAGCTGTTCACACCAACCTTCCTCAAGCTGAAATGTCAAAATTTGTTGAAGCTGAGTCTGTTCCGACTTTACAAATATATAAAGGGAAGAATAAGGTATTTGAGACGGTAAAAAGAAAGAAAATAAGTGTTATGCCTCTAGCAAAGAGAATAAAAGTCATCATTACTGAGCCTGAGCCAGAGCAACAGGGTAAGTCTCAACTAGTTGCACATGAATCTGACTCAAGTGATGAAGCTGATGCAGCACAAAAAGCTAGTGACATGCTTGCTGAGCAAATGTTACAAGAGATGGCTAAAGAACTAGGCATAACATTGGAGGAAATAAAAGAGCAGCAACGACAAGCTGAAATTCAACGAGAAAAGGCTAGAGCTGAAGCTGACAGAGCTGAAGCTGAAGCTGACTATTCTGGACCTAGAGCTGCCCCAATTCCCTACTCAGATGTGGATCTAAGGCATTGTTATAAGAGAACACATTTTAATAACAAGATTGAATCAATTACACTGAGTAGAAAAGGAGAATTGGTAATCATCAACTTTGTACTAGACAACAAACAAGAAATTGGTCTAGATATGAGATGTCTGTACAAGTTGGGGTTCTCAGAATTGAAGATCGTAGCCACAACTATCAAGAAGATGAAAAAGAGTCAAATCAGACAAGAGATAGTTGATGTGCTTAAGACAATCTTCATAAGAATTGATCAGTTAGGTGAGATTCCTGCAGATGAAATTGATACTTTCCTGAATCGAGGCAAAGCTGTAAAAGTTATAGCAGCAAGCCAACGAGCTAAAAGAGACATCGATTTACAAGTTCCAAAGGGAGTTGAATTCAGAGAAAACACTTATATCACTCAACCTTTGGAAGGATTCTTGTATCTTGATATGGAAGGTAATCAATGTTTCTTGAGAGTAACAAATATTCATTTGGCAAATCTGGAATTGATTCTGTACTTGAGAATTCTATGTGATGACTTAATTTAGAACTCAGTATTCAGATATCATCTCCACAAAGAAATCAGATCAAGAAAAACTGAGATGAGAGAGCTGCCAGAAGGTGAAGAGATTGTGAATGATGCTATCAAGAAAACTGTAATTTGGGAACTTAAATGTTATGATATGTGGTTAGAAGTTGGAGATCCTATTGATTAAATAGATAAGTTCTATAATTTTGTAAGCACTAAGTGTGCAGAAGCTAATCAAAATGATTAAGTTACAATGTAAATGATATGTTCATTAATACAAACTCAAGTTTGATATGTTCAACTTTTTATTATTTATGTTTGATATGTTCAAACAGACAGCTTTGTAAGTTTAAGCTGATGATTGATATGTTCAATTATAAACTGATATGATCAGTTGTATAAGTTTTGTAAGTTCAGAACTTAAACTACTTCTGATAAGTTCAGAATCTAAGTAGTTGTATATCCAAATACTTGGAATACAAGTCTTATAATAGATTTGTAACATAAACATCTTGTAAGTTCAAGATATGTGAATAAGTATGGATCAGTTCGATACTTATTTCAAGAACTAACTTTGGTCAGTTCCAGAGTGGTTCGACATAATTCTGTTAACCTATACCTACTTTGATTTAATTTTTTGTCATCATCAAATAGGGGGAGATTGTTAGTCCCATGTTTAGAATAATTAGATTTGATGAGAAAAACTATATATATGTATAGATGATAGGTTAAGAGTTAGGAATTATGTAAGTCTGTTATAGACTGACTAGTCAGGTGAAGCTGAGTAGTCAGCGTATAAACAGATATAGAGTTTTCTATGTAAGTACTAGATAGCTCGGTGACTTCTAAGCTGAGGTAGGTTTTGAGAGTGAAGACTTGAAGACTTGAAGATTCAAGAACCCAAGATTCAAGAAGTGAGCTTGACAAGGTCAAGACTGAGTATGTCAGCTCAGCGTCAGAAGTCAGTTCAGAATTTAAGTAAGTTCTAAATTCTGTTATAAACTCTCCATATCTACGACATTTAAATTAGGATATCTAAACCTAATTAAAACTATCTATTAGTTGGATAGAAATTTCAAACGGAATTAATTAGATATGTTCTAATTAAGGAGTTTGTTACGGTTTTAAAGAAAAGATAAGTTCTATCTTTAATATGCGATTTGTTCGTAGATATATCAAGTATAAGTATAAACCTTCTTATGGGTTTTACATAGATGTTCTTACGTGTGTACGTGAACAGAGACGCGACACACAACGACGACTGCATAAGTTGCAAGACTGTATAAGTTGCAAAACGTACGTGTGTTCGTGATACTTGATACGTGTGTGTTGCGATAACTTTGTAAGTTCAAAGTTCGAGAGAGTTTTCAAGAGTTCTTGTTAATCAGTTTTAACAAAAAGTTCGATCATCAATTAGTTTGTGATTCAAGAGTGTTTAGAGAGAGAGTTAAGTTTATAAGCATTGTAATATCAAATCATCCTGTTGATTTGATTAGAGGGTGATAAAAGTTATTGTTTTGTTTGATCATTGAATATACATTTGATTAATTTGATTATTTGTTTAAAGTGTATTCAACCCCCCCCCACCTTCTACACTGTATCGGTTGCTTGTTCACCCTCTTTGGGACCAACAATTCTAAACACATCACACATACCAGGGCTCACCGTTACCATCTGAAATCCCGATTCACAGGCTTAGGTCATGCATCACATAACGTTCCACATACACATTGCACTTTCATATCATCATAAAATCATGCAAACACATAAGGTTCTACATACCAGTCATCATATCCTTGTCTATCCATATCACGAATACATCCATGTATAATGCTAAGTCATATAAGTCTTTGAGCGTTCGATCCTACCCTACCCCAACATCAAACGAGAACATGAAATAAGGCCAAATCATCCGTTCTAAACCTATATGGTTACCATTATACACGGTATACAGTATTCACGATATGTCTAAACATGGATACAGTCAGGAACTACTTTATCATACATCATGGATTCAACTACACAGCATATTTCACCAACTATACATATGTACTATGCTTCACTTCGTGCTCACCAGGACCAAGCTCCAGCTGACAGCTCATCATTCGGTTTTAAAAATGAATTTTGTTATTTAAAATGTTTTAGAACCAAGGTTTAAGTCCAAACACACCTCTTGCATGCTCGAATCCTTTAAACCAGGGCTCTGATACCAAGTTGTAACGTCCCAAAAGTATTATTTTTTTTTTGAAATGTAAGTAAATATAAAAATGCATTAACGGTAACGATTCAACAAAAGCCTTACGAGGTCCCACACCCGGGACAACCCGTCATCAAGTATTTTTAAGTAGCATTACAAATATTGTTCTAACGAAACGTTTGAATAAATTAAACAGCGGAAACGGTTGAATAAACGATGAGCCGTCTTCAAACTGCTGGAGCCTTCCCACGATCTGGTCCTAAAAAGAATAAATTCAACAACAGTAAGCATAAAGCTTAGCGAGCACTCTAACTTACACACCACACTAGCCATGTACATGTCACACCATAAAACAAATCCATGATCACATATCATTACACATACTACCGACGCAGTGCACTGACGACGATTTCACACTTTGGGTCACAGTTGACTATCCAAGCCGTACCAAGGATTTCACACTATGTCTGACTGTGCCTGAGTTACGTTTTCACCACAGTATAACGTAACCCTTCACTTCACATATAACATATTAGTTGCACATTCACATGGAATATAACATACACATTCACACTAATATCATGTATAAGTTAGTGTAACTCACCTGATCTGCAGCACAGATAAAAAGCAACAGATTTCACAAGCTGAAAGTTAAGAAGTCCAGTCGCAAGGACCTACAATACAGATATCTCACCGATTAGCTTTGGGTATACTACAGATCCTAAGTCGGACCACTCTAGGTTGGACCTAACAGTTGAAAGTCGGACCACACTCAGCATCCGAAAGTCGGATGGCCAAAATTCCAAAAGTCGGATCACTCATCCGACAATCGGATCCATCCGAAAGTCGGACCAATCTCTAAAAGTCGGATGACACAAAACTCAAAGGTCGGATGGCGCACTTAACTGAGAGTCAGATGGTACAAAACTCAAAGGTCGGACGACCTAAGACCGAAAGTCAGACCAAGCATCATCTTGGTCGGACCAAAAACCCAGAACCCTGAAACTACATTTTCAAAAATCACAACCTTCCAAAACTTAGTCATTTGATTCAAATCATTTGCAAAGCTTTTCTCTTATCATAAGAACAATTCCTACCAACATTCATTGGTTAAAAACAAGATTTAACCCCTCCATCCACCATCTCCCTTCACTTTTCAAACACAAAAACCCTAGGCTACCAAAACCCCATAACAAGTCTAAAATCATACCTTACAATGTCTATACATCACATAGAGTTTAGAAACATTACCTGATAGTTCTTTTTCCATTTCCTTGAAGATTTTGCTAGAAAGATCAAGGTTCTAACCTTCCTAGCCTTCCTCTGCTTATTCTTCTTCTCATAGCCAAGACACAGCTCCCACACACACACACACTCTCTCTCTCTCTCTAGAAATGGAACATTGTAGCACTTTCCTTGGAGGCTGCACTCTAATTTCCAATTTATACTTGTTTCTCACAAGGCTTTTGGGCCCAACAGTAGCACAATTTCTAAGCCCATAAGGCTTATTCTTTAACACTTCTATTTTGTTTCTCTAATTAATTAGCCCAACAAGATGGTAGCCCAATACTTGTTTATTTATTAAGCTAAATAACCCACCAATTCCAATAAACGACTTAAAGTCCATAAACAATTAGCAACCCCAATAAATATAAAAATCGCGTCATCCAATAAAATATTCGTTTATTTATTATACAGAAACAGGGTATTACATATATACGTTGAAAAGACGTACGATAGTGTTTCTAGGACAATTATTTGGAAGAACCTTAGGGCTACTAGAGATATGTACCAAGGCACAAGGACTGTTAGATATATGTGCACAATTAATAAAATAGTGATGTCACATCCAATGTCATAAGACGGTAAAGGTTTACACCTCTGAGTGTTTGTAAATCAAGCAGTAATGAAACTCCATTAGGAGAATGAAATTTATAATAGTTATTATACATTAGTAGTAAGTTTAGTTTTAACTTATGCTTCGAGAAAATTTATTATCAACTAAGGATTTGATTAATGAAGATATTATATATATATATATATATAGAAAAGTTCAAACGAGAACTGTTTTTCGTACGAGAACTGCGAGAACAATCTTACGAAAAATAAGATTTGTTCTTACAATTCTCGTACGAAAAACAGTTCTCGTTTGAACACTCTCCTTTATATATATATATATAAAAGTTTATTTAATAATTATTTTTATTACGAGTACCGCAAAAATCAATGTGAACCAATTAATTATTTTTATGTATTAAATAATTACTAATAACTGAAAAGGACAAATTTGTCAGTAATAATATTAATATACGGCACCGATTTCATCCACCAAAATATTGTGGCAACTTTTATCTTTTTATAACATGTGCTGCGCAGTTTTTCCTTTTAATTTTTTTTAGAAGTAGCAAGAATTATCTTTTTATTTGTTTTTTTTATTTTCTTCGCTGTTTATTAATCGTAATCATTTATATTCATGTTGAAGATTATTGATGAGAATTTTTTTCATTTCCGTAAGTCGAATAACCAAAAAAATTTAAAAGACCATTTTTTTTAATTGATTGACCCACTTTTAGTTACAAGCACCAAATTTTAAAATTTATAGTAATATCTGAAAAAAATAAATATAAATTTATATAGTTATTTTCCGTTTATTTTCTCTCGTGTTTAGTATATCAAGTACACAATTTTGATGTGATGTTAATATGTGAAAAAAAATTAATGTAAATTTGTATAGTTATTTTTCGTTTATTTTCTCTCATGTTTAGTACAATAATTCAAGTATATGATTTTGATGTGATTTTGTTAATATGTAAGTTACAATAATATGTAGTATTATTTACATTTTTGTTGAAATTTTTTTAGTTATATATTAAGTCTTTATACCCTCCAGATCCTTATTGTTAGAATTTATTTCTCATGACCAATTATACGCTATTATATTTCATGTCACCGAGAAGGAATTGAAAGCCCTTATACTTGACGATGATGATATACCTACTTTAAAAACGATTTATGTGGCATACAAAGAAGTGCTACAAAAAATATGATTTGATATGTACTATAAATACTGTTCGTAGTTACGTTTGTTACTTTTTTGCACAAGTTTCTTTCATTCTACGTATGTCAAATGATTTTCCTCTCTAATATAAACAATATATTTTAGAGTTAATTTCATAAAGGGTCCTTTAACTAACCACGAATTGCAAGTTTAGTCTTTTTTTTGAAAAAGTTGCAAGCATCGTCCTTTAACTACCATTTTGTTGCATGTATAATCTTTTTTAACGTTTTTCGTTTGTCAAATCTGTGAAGTCAGGGGTATTTGTGTCTTTTTACATTTTTCTAATTTTTAATTGATTATAAATAATATTTAATAATTTTTAAATAAATCTCATGTTTCTCTTCCCCACACACACTCACTTTCTCTCTCCTCCATTTCTTGCCATAGCAAACCTTCACCACCGCCGCCTCCGATGCTGGCATCACCACCGCCACCTCCACCCAAAAAACCACCACCTACCTCCGATCACCTCCACCACTGCCACCTCCACCCAAAAAACCACCACCGCCACCTCCACCTCCGATGCTGGCATCACCACCACTAACCTTCGTCGCCGGTAGCAAATCTAAACACACACACGCGTACTCCCTCTCTCTCTCTCTGATAGATACACACACACTCTTTGTTATAGCTCTACACACATTCTATTATAGATCTACACACACACACACTATGTTACAAATCTGAACACACACACGCACACACTATGTTACAGATCTCCCAAAAATTGAACTCCTTAAAAACCCTAAATCTAAACACACACACAAACAAATCTGGACACAGACACACACACACACACTCAATCGAAAACCCAAATCTCAACACACACACACACACAAACAGATAGTGGCGCCAGTTACCAGTTGCGGAGGTGCTTGGTCGCCGGTCGGTGGTGCTTTGCTGCCGATCAAAGTGGTGTGGTGGTGCTCTGCCACCGTTGTGTGTGTGGAATGGAGAGACCCTACTACGAAAGGATTATACACACACACACACACACTTTTAGGGTTTTTATAATATTTAAGATAATAAGGGTGTTTTAATCTTTGTAAATTTAATTGTAAGGGTAAAAATGTCATTTTGGCTGGTTAACTAGATTATTTAACGGAAATCGTTATGAAAGGATTATACATGCAACAAAATGGTAGTTAAAGGACGACGCTTGCAACTTTTCAAAAAAAAGAACTAAACTTGCAATCAGTGGTTAGTTAAAGGACCATTTATGAAATTAACTCTATATTTTAATTACGTTTCTTCCTATTTTGTATTTTTGCATCAATTATTTATATATTTTACATCCATTATTTGTACTCACCCGTGTAGTACACGGGTTACTTATCTAGTAATATATATAAAAGACTAATTAGATAAAATTTATTTAATGATCTAAACTCTTCATTTAATAAAATATTTAATCTTGACCATTCATTCACATAAAATTAAAAAAAATCAATTTTAAGGTTTTAAAGTCAAACTATCACATGTAAACTTTTGAATAACCTGTATAATTAATAATCCTATGACTTTAATTAATCTTAAGTAAAAATAAATAATAAAAAGTATTTGTCATTTGTACATGGATACAAATTTAAACTAATTTAAACTCTCTTGACATATTGAATTCATAAAATAAATATTATATTAACACCTATTCACAAATTTAATTTAAATTCATATACGTGGATAATATGAATTATGGGCATTTTATGTATTTAACTTAAATTACTAAAAGATAAGGAATAGTTATTTTTATTAAAGAAATTCATCCTACAACACATATATGTATCCAACTTATTTATTTACTATATATTTTTTAAATCTTATCCTACTAATTTTATTCTTATCGTAATATAAATCTACATCTTTTACACATTTTACATGATAACCAATAGTTATATTTATTAAAGATATTTACTATCTTGATTACTTGCTGTAACGAATCTTTTACACCAATACAGAATTATTGACTTTAATAAATTGAAATTTACTGTCTCAATTTCTAAGTACTACGTTAGTTATTATTTAACATCAGTTATTTCTACTCCCACGTGTAGTACACGAGACACTTATTTAGTAATATAAATAAAAGACTAACATATATCAAATTTATTAAATGGTCGTAACACTTTATTTAAGAAATTAAATTTAAATACTTAATGTTGACTATCCATTTAATCAAAATTGAAATTTTAATTTTGACTTTTATAAGTAAAATTTAAATCAAAATTATTAGAGAAATTTCATATATGACCTTATTAAATCTTAAAATATCATATTTGTCCACCTTAATTTATAAATATCATATTAGCACTTTATAATGTTTAAAGAGTTGTGTTCAATATAATCCATTTAAAAAATAGTCCTAAAATTTTAATATTCAATCGCATGTGATTTCGTATACAATCACATGTGATTCAGTATACAATCACATGTGATTTGTAAAAGCATCACATGTGAATTACGAAAAATTACGAAAATGCCACTCCGCCCAAATTTTTAAAATTTAATCTGGACCATTGATGTCATTGATCCAAAGGCTAAAGATAGTCCCTTAGGACTATGAATAAATTATGAACTATATTGAACATTCTTCAACGTTTAAAAATATAAAATTTAACCAACATTTTAATTTTATTATTTTAAAATATTTTATAATTTTTTATCCATAACAATAAAAATTTGACCTAATTGTTCTAATTTTAACAATATGAACGATAGTTTGTACAACAATTACCATCATTTCTCTTTGTATCATGATACCATGTTTCTTCCGTCAAGTGTGCTCTCAACCTCACGTTGACACTTCCACCGCTGGTCTAGGTGTTGACGTCGTATGTTATCAGACCCGGCCTTGAGCCTGGGCCACTAAATATATATGTATGTAGCAAGTGTACTAAATAAATAGAATGAGCCCATAAAACCATTAGAAAGGCCCAATCCGGAAGTTTGGAAGGCAGGTTGGCATAGGCAGTGTAGAAACCTAACAACTCATTGAGAAATATCGGAGAAGGGAACGACGCATTGGAAAATGGAAAAGATACAAAAATCGATTAGGCCATGAGCATCCATCCCCCTCCTTTCCCTTGCCACATCATTTTTCCTTGCCACCCCCCTTCATCCCACTCCTATCACTCTTACTCACATTCATTCCCTCAACTATCCCATCTTTTACTTACACACACATACATAGTAAAAAAAAATTCAGCGTGAGTGGAAACGTCTCAACTTAGCGGGAATGAAGGCAACGACCATGTTGGCGTGGCCCGCGCACCAATAAGCTTGACACGCATTGGTTGGATGTGGGTGGTCTTAAAGTCCCTACACCTCCTAAAACAATCATCTCATACTCAATTCCTCATCACAAAAACCGAAAAACTTTCAGCCGATTCGAGAGTTCATCCTTTCGATTGACCTTTCAATCATCACAATCGAAACTTTCTGAGTGATGTAACTGTTGTTTAGTCATCACATTGATCTATTAGACTTATAGACGAATACAAGATGTAAGTTTTCATTCTTTCTTAGTTCTTTATTTGCATATCATGAAATCAAAATCAGATTCTTAATACTATCATTTCAGAGTCCTCATTGTTGTTTGTAAAATATTGAGTTTGCTTTTGTTTTCGGTTATTAGTTTGCTTTGTGACCCATTTTAATCACACTTAAATCTATTCGTATATTAAATTACACTTAAGACTTTGGGTAATCAATTGATGTTGAGTTTAATCTACATTCAACAACTCAAATTAGCGAAATTGATTTAGGACTAAATTAAAAGAACGAACGGCTATTGTTTGTGCAAGAGTGCTTTTCAGATCAATTGGTTATTTAACAACTATGTTTGCTCTTGCAGTCTTGCAGCTCTTGAGGGCAACACACACTACAAAGAACAATTAATTTCATAATGCACAAGTATGATTCTTCCCATCCCTTTGTAATGATATTAATTTCATGATATGTGCTGATATATACATGTATATTGATGTTTACAATGCATAATTTATATAACTATTTTAGTATTTTATTTTATATATTTTAATATTTATAGGGGCTTTGTAAATGTTTGGACAGGTACTGTATGTCATCATTTTTTTGTGTTTTATAATTATTTAATACCTTTTTAATAATGTTTAGTATTTATCATTTTATTAAGGGTTTAGTTTCCAAAAATGTATTCAAGTTGTCACCTTTTGCTATTGTATGTACTCAACTTTTAAAGTTACCATTTAATGTATCAAACCTTCAAAACTTACCACTTAATGTATCGGGTAATGTAACACTCTGATTTTCAATCCAAATTTAAATTTTTCATAAATCAATTTAAAATCATATTTATACAAAACCCTTAAAATTTATCGCGGAAGCATTTTCATTTTCTGTAAATATCTCAACAATAACATTTACAACCTTTATAATCCAAAGCCTTGGGTGTTAACACAGTCAATCTCACCACCATATACATAAAGTAGGAAAACCAGAATTACCGGAATTGTAACCAAGCCAAAGCCAAGCCCACAGCAACTACCCGCCTCACCAAGGCGGCTATACAACCTGCGGATACAAAACATTTTTATACACCTGTTAGCTATAAACATAGCTAGTGAGTACATCCAAAAACATTTGTTTTATCAAACCAAGTCATCCTTTTCACTTTTGAAAACATCAGTTTGGCAATCAAGTAAGCTTTTGAAAGCATACACATAATAGCACATAAGGATGCGGGTCTGTCCGTAGGGCCACAATGTATCCACGTGGTAGCTAGCCACGGTCAACACGTGCCAACATGGGGGATAACCACATCACCCCGTCAAGGTGGGGGATGCACGAAGCAGTCCACCATACAACGGTTATCTGGAGTGTAAGCCCTGTTCACCAAATCCACACGTGTTGCCCCGAGTTCGGTGGCTCGTCAGCCCAGTGAACCCACACGGTCATGATGGTCTACTGACATACCCCTCCACTCTCTGCACCGATCCCTCAGCCACCTGTACCTCGGGGTCCCACCAATTGCCGAAGCCACAGGAACCGCTGTGTACGTCTCAATGACTAGGAACCCTATGGTACAGAGTTATATCACACAGTGGTCCGGACCGAAGCACATATACCCCGAAGGGTCACATAAGCACATACCCCGAAGGGTCACATAGGCACATACCCCGAAGGGTCACATAATCACATACCCCGAAGGGTCATAAAATCTCATACCCCGAAGGGTCATATAATCACATACCCCGAAGGGTCATAAATTTACTTTTGGCATCTCAATGCCCAAAAGATTATTGGTGAAACCATGAGTTTCATTAAATCAAAACCATAACTTTTGTTTTAAAATCAAAGTCCACTCCAACATTCCAACATGGAGTATCTTGTTTCAAAACCATTAGTTTAATCACTATTTAAACATAGACCATCTCCAACATGGAGCAATGGTCTTATTTTGAAAACCATAATTTAAAATACATCTTAAATCAAATACACAATTCCTCATTCTTAAACCCAAAGGTTTCATAAAACATATGTACTCAAGTAAACCATATTATAAAACAACTCATGGTTTACACATTCTTTAAGTTCAAAACCACATAAACAGTTGCAACTCATATTACCCGCATCATAAAACAATTCATGTAAACCATATCATAAAAAATACATGGTTCCCATATTCTTTAAGTTCCAAAAGCTCATAAACATTTTCAAATCGTTTAATCCATGTTACAAAACAATTTCATAATCCACTTTCTTTGATTCATAAAGAATTACCAAATAATTTCCAAACACAAGAACACAATATGATGACTTGAAACCTTTTAAGCAAAAACTGGGTATCCGCAGGGTGTACTCACCTGAGGGTGTGATGAGGATCACAACCCCAAACAAACCTTAGCTCAAACACTTGATCATAAACCTATGATCACAAAAACAATAGGTTAACTAACATGAGTTAACCAAACAAAACTCTTACGGGCTCAAATCTATGCTTAAACACTCTTTCGGGTCTTAAAAGACTCTATTTACACCTTCTATAACCATATGAATCAAACCCCAAACATGTACAAGGTCAAAAGGGGTCAAAAACATGATTTTGGCACATTCAGGGTGCCTCGCGCCGCGAAGACATAGCTCTCGCGCCGCGAGAAATTCTCTGGAAAACTCTCCTTCGCATGCGACGCGTCGCGTCGCGACGCTCAACCCATCGCGCCGCGACCGGGTCTTGCACAGTCTGTTTTCTTATTTTTTTTTTGCTGCAAATCACAAATTCCTCAAGTTTTCACTACCAAAACTTAGTTTGTCATACCCAACACTTAAAACTCAATCAAAACAACTCGATAATATGGAATTCATCCCTAATAACACACTCTACACAATTTTGATCACCAAAACCCATCTTTACCAAAATTTCAAGTTCTTGACCCATTTAACTTTTATACACAAATCCAACCATAATCACCCACACATATCATATAATACCATAATCAAGTTCAAATATCAACACTTTAAACACATTTAATCCTTCAAAACTCCCACTTCAACCATCACCCCAAGCTTGACCCATTTAACACAATTTTTCAACATGAAAAGTCAAAGATCATAGCAACCAACAATCCAAACTTAAAATCAAACACAAAATCAAGATTAGAACTTACTTGACATGAAATTCCAACTTGATTTCTACCTTCTTTCTTCAATCCATGCTCAAAGATGAAGGAATCATGGTTCAAACTCATGAACTCTTGAATCCAAGCTCACAAACAACCAATCCCTCTTGATTTCTCCCTTCACCTCTTGATAGATTCCTCTAGAACCTTCTCTCTCCATACGTTTCTTCAGATGAAAGAAGAAGACATTTGACCCTTAAATGGGTCAAAGGCAATTACACACACATATGGCACTTCTAGTCCTCCCATTAACCATAGTTTGCACTATACACCCTTAAAGTCTCAACCAAATTACCAATAAAACCCATAACTCATAGCCTTTATAACTCCAATCATTTGAAGCTTTAATCAATGGTACACTATGCATTAACATTTATACTTCATGACCACATATCATTACATAATTATAAATCACTCTTAAAACAATAAATTTCTAATTTATCCATGAGATACCATTATATTTTACAATTATGATACATGAATTCCTTTAGAACAATGGAACATCAATCTAATAAATATTAGGGTCATAACAGAATTCAAGTTACCAGTAAATTTATTTTTTAGACTCTAAAATGCCACATATGATTCCATGTCAACAATTCATGCCACCTCATTTTTTTCTGAAGAACATTCATCATCATCTTCTTCTTCAACATTGGAACATTCAAACACGTTCAAGAACCACAAATTGCAACAATCAAGAACCCTAAATCAGATTTCACATAAAGAAACCAAAACCCATGAATCGATGGCTATGAACACAAACTTATATAGATCAAGAACCCTAAATCGAGACCTGAAGGAACCAGAATTAATGGCTATGAACACAAGTTAAGATCTGAAAATCGGATAATATAGAAAACAAGAACTCAGATCTGATAGTTACATACCTTGAATTGTAAACCCAGATCCATGAAATGTGTATGAACAAATCGAAGTCCTAAACTGCTGTCAATAAATCAAATCCCTAAACTGCTGTCAACAAATCGAAGCCCTAAACCGCTGTTTGCCGATGAATCGAAGCCCTAAACCGCCGCCCAAAAATCAAAGCCCTAAACCGCCGTTCGCTGATGAATCGAAGCCCTAAACCTCCGTTCGCCGATGAATCGAAGCCCTAAACCGCCGCCCAAAAATCGAAGACCTAAATCGCCGTTCGTAACTACTAAAACCGAAACGATTGAAAGTGATAAATCGCAGATGAAGATGAAGATCTCCGATTTTGGAATATGAACAAGTTGATGAAGATCGATCGAAGGTGATGAAGCATATGAAGACCTTCATAACTACCAAACTCGACTCACAAATCTGATCTTGAGTTTGTGGAATCTCGTGATGGTGAAGCAAATGAAAATCGATGGAAGCAGATGAAGATCGATGATGAAACAGATGAATCTCGTGATGATGAAGGGTATGAAGATCGATGAAGCATCTGCTTGTTATTATTATTATTATTTATTGTTATTATTATTAAGTAGGGTTTAATTTTTATTTTTATTTTATTTTTAGTTTGAAGTGCCATGTCATTTGCCAAATCATTCGACACGTCAGCAAAACCTGTGCCACATCATCATGTAACCTGCTATAGTAGGTTGAGTACATTAAATGGTAAATTTTGAGAGTCCAATACATTAAATGGTAAGTTTGAGAGTTTGATACATAAAATAGCAAAAGGTGACAACTTGGATACATTTTCAGGAACTAAACCCATTTATTAAACCAACCCGTGTATCACTCAGAAATCTAATCTAGTCTAGCATCGATAATATATGATCACAACCACTATAAGCCCAAAATATTGTTTATATTGTGTATACCTTGCCTTCTACTTACCATTTTCAGAAGTTTCCAGGTCCAAAAAGTTATTATTGATGAGCTACATCAATTGCGTCGATTAACGCAACTAGATGACATAGCACACTATAAAAAAAGATGCCGATTATGCAAACTTTTTTAACAATATTAACACATTTAAAATTGTGGAGAATTACGATCAAGCGTGAAAAAATTGAGTGCTACTAATTTATACCAAATCATTACATTTGAAAGTGTGAAAATTAGAGTAAAAAGCCATATTTATTAGTGTGGACAAATTATCTAAAATTTTACACTTCTAAGTTGAAAAATTTAAAAATAATTCTAGAGTTACAAAAGTCCACGATTTTAAGTGTGAACTTCTATAATCATCTATTTATTACTAAATTTACACATTTAAAAGCGTGGACTTTTAAAAGCAAATATACACGTCTATAAATTTTTAAAAAATTCAATTTCAGAAAATCTTTATTTTTAAACTATTTTTTACAATTATAAGTGTGACAACGCTTAAAAATTTTAAATGTATTTTTTATAAAGCGTGAATAAATATCATTTTTTGTGACAGTAAATCTATCGTGAGAGAAAGATCCAACCAAACGAATCGCTTCTGGTTTGGCTATTTTTTGAACTTAAAAACAATTTATTATTCTTCTATTTGTTTTAAATGGACAAAAACAAAAATGAGAATCCGAAAAATTATGTGGGTCAAAATTTAATCGAAAATTCATAAATTATCTGCCATTAATTCGTTGGATAATTCAATTGACAAAGGTATAGAAAAATGTGGGCCCCGAAGACTTCTAGAACACAGTATTAAAAATTCTCACTTTATTTTTCATATTGTTATTTTATTATCCTGTTTATTTTTTTTTTCTGGAGACGTCAAGATTTTAGCTCCGTCTAGCGTAGGTATTAAAAATATCGAACCGGACATGTGTTGTAGCAGAATTGATATCGGTATCGGTATTGAGTTACACTTTTCGGTACAGTACTTAGAATATTGTAAATCAGTACTTCGGACTCGGTATTCGTGACTAGTATCGAACTGAGTAGGTAAAATAGGTATCTGGTACCAGTATTAGTATCATATATGAATACTCGGTACAATTTTGGTACCGTCTTTGAACGAAATTTGATACTTGATAAAATTAATACCGGTATCATGCTCACCCCTCACTCGGATTTACGTAGTCTAATAGTACATCCGAGGTCATTTCGGAAATATTACTGATCATCCCTTGTTAAAATCCCATACGACAAAAAGTCTTAGACCTTTACTTTGAAAAGTGATTTACGGACCATCTTGCAATAAGTCAACAAGTATTATTATAATTTTATGAGATGTGATATATCATCATACTATTTTTCTATTTATTATGCTATTTACAAGTTTAACACATATTATCTTGAGATAAATAAAATAATAAATAAAAAAAATAATAAAATGATATATCAATTTTTTTTAAAATATAAAAAATCATTATAGGAATAATAATTACTATGATATTATCTCACGAAAACGTACACGTGTCACTCGACTTGAGTCCACTTAAGTACTTAACTTTCTATTGGGGTGAAGTGGACATCTAATCTGACAATGATATTATTTATTTTAGTCTTAATATATGTATAATGGATTGAATTGATTATAATATAATTGAGTTGATTCGTACATAATAATTTTTAGCCATACACACTAAGGCATAAGTATTTATTGCACATGATATAAGTTAATGATACATCAAGTTATTGTGTATTACCAATTTTATTATGTACGAATCACCTCCCATAATATAATACCTTTTCATTGTAAAGTAACGAAAAGTAAATTGTATAAAAATATAATAAATTTTATAGTAATTATCACCGTAGATTTTAAAACAAAATAATCAACATTAATAATTTTTTCATTGTATGAAATACTAGAAACTTTTTTCTCTGTTTGACTTTTAGTTATCATTATATATAAGGGTTTAGTATCCAAAAGTGTACCGAAGTTGTCACTTTTGACTATTATGTATACCCAACTTTCAAAACTACCATTTAATATACTCAACTTTCTAAAACTACCATTTGATGTATTGGAAAACCTACTTGACAAGTTGCAAGTAATTTTCTTAATTTTGATTTATTTTTAAATTCCACATCACTAAATTATTATTATCATCCATGCTGAAAGAAATTAGAAAGAATCAGAATAATGAAGAAGAACAAGAACACAAGATGAACCATGATGAAGATGAATCATCGATGAACAAATCAAAGTCGAAACAAGAACAGATGAAGATGAATCCTCGATGAACAAATCAAAGTCGAAACAAGAACAAATCGCAGCCTCGATGAACCTAGAATCGGTATCATAAGAAACCCACAAACGAAACACAAAGCAGATCTGGTATCATAAACACAAATCGATACTTACCATGGAATTGGAAACCCTCGATGAACCTAGAATCGGAAGAAACCCTAAAATCAAAAGAAACCCCAATCGATGGTGGTGATGGTGTCAGAACTCAGATCTGGAAACCTCATTCGAAGAAACTCTAGAAATCGAAAAACCCCTTTCGATTATAATGGTGCAATCGATGGCAACCTTCAAAATGATGTCGAAATCAAAATCGATGAAGCCCCAAATAGGAGCAATTGATGTAGCCCCAAATCAAAATCATATATCAGAAGTAGCGTCGATGAAGCCCCAAATCGAAACCCTAAGAAGATCGGTGGTGGTCGGTCGGTGGTGTAGTTGGTGGTGGTCGGTCGATGGTGCAGTTAGTGGTGGTCGGTGGCGGTCGGTGGTGGTGCAGTCGGTTCATCTTCTGTTCTTCTTCATCATTCTGCTAAAATGAAAATTATTTATTATACTATATTATTAAATAAATTAAATTAATATTAATTTCATTTTCAATTATTTTTTAGTTGAAATTACATATTACGTGCCACATCATCCGCCATGTCACTACCACATAACATAAACTTGTGTCACATAAGCATTAACCTACTATAACAAGTTACCATACACTAAACGGTAGTTTTAAAAACTTGGATATATCAAATGGTAGTTTTGAAAGTTGGGTATATACAATAGCAAAAAGTGACAACTTTGGTACACTTTTGGATACTAAACGAACTTTGTCATAATTTTTATTGTATGCAACACTTGCATAGAATGAAATAATAATAAAAGTTGATTGTATAGTTTTAAAAATAAAGAGTTTATTATATATAATAGTAACTAAAACAAATTTTATTGTATTTTTATAAAATTTACTCACAAACTTAATATATTTAAAAGTAAATTACACTGAAATGGTTTCTTAAATATTCATTATGTATAATTAATTTTATTTTAGTTTTTCAAATATTACAACAAAAATTTTATAATGTGTCATTAGATATAATATGACCAGCTACCATATATTAAATTGTATAAAATAATATTCTTTAAGAATTAATTATATTATTAAAAAGTATTTAGTTCATCAAAATATATTTAACTTGTTACATTTAGTTACTTTGTGTATTGGACATTAAACTTTCGATTGTATGTATTGAATATTTAATTTATCGATATTGTATGAAATTAACTTATACACTTTTTATTTTTAATGTAACCAAAATACATTCAGTATCAACAAATTAAAAGTTTGATACACACAATATAAGCTTTTAAAATTTGATACATGTAATAACAAAACGTGACAAGTTTAATACACTAATTAGCAAGCAATGTTTCATGGAACCAAATAAAATCTTAGAGTGTTTTATATATTTGGATGAAGAAACATAACATTAAAAGAAGGTAATGTTAAATTTATATGAGAGTTCAGAAATGTAAATTTTGTGTTGGTGCTTATTATGTGTTAGAATAGAGTTGTTTTAGGTTTACTTATAGCTTTATTTATTTAATTAATTCATCATAGTTGGTTTATTTTCACTAGTACAACATTGTGATTTGGTCACACATAGTCGGAATTATACGGCCACACATTCGAATATTTATGTGGCTAAAGGTACCAAAATAAAGTTCATGTTATTAGTTAGCCACATATGAATTCCGATCGTGTGACCATTCGGAAATGTATTGCCACATCTTCGAACATTCACGTGGCTAAAGGTCACTGCTATTTTTTGGTTGATTATTTAGCCACATATGAATTTGGAACGTGTGACAAATGAAGAGTAAGTTCAAAGAATTAGTCACGATATACATATAAAACGTGACAAATCTATGTCACACACTTAAACACTGTGACCAAATACCATATATGGTCACATGAGCTAATTGTTTATGTGTCTAAATCATATAGTCAAGTTTTTGTAGGTTCTATATGCCCAAGACGCAACTTACGATGATATTGCTCATAATAAATAAACCTATAGGGTCGTACATAAAGAGCAAATAGATGCTAATTGTATGTTTTGAATACGATTCAAAATATAATCAACCCTAATATATATTTATTGGACGCATTATTATTTAAGTGAAATAATAATCTTACGATAACTATGTATATATATATATATCGATTTTGAGTAAACTTGTTACTCATATTATATATATATATATATATATATGCATATTATATATCTTGTTATAAGGAAATACAAATAGTTGTATTCCCAAATGTGTTGCAAGTATTTATATCATGTTTTATAGGATAAAACATATGTTTATATATATATACATAAATACTTTACAAGAGAAAGGTTATGGCCCCTCCTCTTCTATTCTTTTACATTACTTGAAGGTATGGTGATACCTATTTTTTAATTACACTACATGCTATACAGACTTACATTGATGGAGGGCCCTTATTCCTTTTGTGTTCTTTTTGGGGTGCCGTAATGTAACACCCGCAAACCTGGGCTAGTAGATTAGCGGGTTTACGGTATGTGTTTGTTTGTGTTTTAATTATTTTAATTTGATTATGTGATTATTTGAGTGATAGTAATTATTTAATTAATTTAGAACTAATAGTGTGTATGTATGTATGTATATGTAGCCGTACGTATGTATGCATGCAAATTTAAGTGGAAATACACGTGTATGTGTGTGAGTAAGTTAAAGAGAGAAGAGGACACCTAGCTTGCATGTTACCTAGTGTGTGTGTGTGTTTCACTCTTCTGTTCATTATTTTACAAACAAAGAATAGTGTGTGTATGTGTTTCTCTGCCAAGAAGAAAACTGAAGAAGAGGAAAAGAATCGGAATTCCATTTCATTGTGTGATTAATCAAAGATTTAAGGTTGGTGTTTATAAATTAGCGTGTTATAATCCTTCTTGATGTGTTATATGATTTAAAACATGATTCATGTTTAGTTTGAGGATTGCATGCTAATAATATCTTGATCGGTTTTTGAAAGAATAGGATT
This sequence comes from Dittrichia graveolens, assembly GCA_038502395.1. Lineage (NCBI taxonomy): Eukaryota > Viridiplantae > Streptophyta > Magnoliopsida > Asterales > Asteraceae > Dittrichia > Dittrichia graveolens. The sequence continues at coordinate 55,560,443 of JARJIL010000009.1, read as the reverse complement.
TAGATAGTTTCGTATGTTTATATGATTCATATGGTTATTTGCATGAGAATGTATTTAGAAATGTTTAAAGTATGTTCCTGGAATAATGGTTATGGATTTATAAAATCTGGGTTTTTATAAGTTTTTGATGAAACTATGATGTTCTCGGATTGTTGGGAAAGAAGATAGGAAAAACCGATTGTTAGTAAATCCGGGTCTTATGAAATCCGAAAGTGGAAATCCGATTACTTAAAAATCCGATACTTGGTTTATGACACCCCAAATCCGATTGCTATATTTTATATGAAATCCTAAATTGGGAAAACGATAAGTCAGAATCCGATACATGAAATCCGGAACTTGGAATCCGGGAATAGTGAAATCCGATACTCCTGAATCCGGGATTCTAAATCCAAGTGCTTGAAATCCAATTAAGGTGAATCCGACAGTGATGGAATCCATCGGATTCCTAAATCCGATAGTTGTGAAATCTGACCCTTGAGTTGCGGATTTTCAAAAGTCCAAGTGCAAATCCGATAGTATCAAGAATCCGACACTTGGTGTTTTGATTTATATGTGTTTATTGATTGTTGATGTTATGCATGAATCATAAATATATATATATATATATATCAGATATATTCACAAGACTTAAACTGATTGATTGTTATTGTGTTTTCAGGCAATCCAAAGGCTCAGTAACATTAGATTTCTGAGTGCTTCAACTGAGATTGAAAGGTGAGTGGATGTTGGATGCAAATGGTAAAGATTGTGTTTAATATTACTGATGTGAGGCATAATTGTATGTGATGGTTTGATATTGGAACTGTTGATTGTGAATATTATGTATTAATGACTACTGCATGATTATTTGTTCGATACGCACTCTTAGTATGATTCTGAGTTGCGTTTGAGAAGTCAGCTATACGTGGAATTGGGCTGGGCTCATTTACTGGGTGGTTGAACAGTGGTAGCCTTACTGTTGCATATGTTGCTCAGAGTGGGATTTCAATGTGCCAATTCAGTAGAGGGCTATCGGTAAACCTTTGCTTTGGCAGGCATTGGTTGTAGGTTCTGCGCCGAACCGCCGGTCTTCTTAGAGTTGTGATTACATGTTTAGTATTGACTTGATGTTTGCTTTTGGGTTTAGCTTCTACTCACTTAGCTTCATGCTAATTCCCCACAGTTGTTGCTTTTTGCAGGTTTGTGTTTGTGAGTGCTCGTGGAAGGAGAAGTTGACCTGACTCTGATGACTAGATTTAAAAATGAAACGAGCCAGTTTATTTTGTAACACAGAATTATGTTGGATTTTAACAACAGATATTTTGTTTATAAATGTTTGTGAATGAAAAGTATGTTTAATTAATTAAAGCTTCCGCAGCGCAATTAAAAAAATGGCTTAGAATTTATGGTGTTACATGTAAGAAACCAAAAAAAAAGGGGGGGGGGAGGCCCTTTTATCTTCATTCTTGTTGTCAAAAGAAAAATATATATAAAAGGGAGAATGGCATGGCATGATTTTTTGGCTTGACTTAATAAGTAATAGGGAGGACAATTGTTGTTAGTGGTGTCTTGGATTCTCAAGAAAGAAAAGAATAAGTTTTTATTTGTTTTGGTTCTAGTCCATGGCCTCATATTCAAGAAAAAGGAGGGTTATTATATATAAAAGTAATCTCTCTTGTTTATAGGTTGGTGTTGGATGGTTGTTTAAGTAGAGACTTAAACAAACATTAACCAACTTGTTCTCCCTCTCATGTAACACATATACAAGACTTATGTTGTTGGTGTTTTTCAAGAACTTGAAAGAGCCACAATAATTAGTAGACTTGAACACAAGTTAGGAAGAAGAAAAGAGTTTTTTTGCTTCTACTTGGTGTTGTCTACCTATAGGGTTGAAAGGGCTAGCACTCGGTTAGTGTTGGATGTTGCTCGCGTGTGGATACCTTAGAGGGAAGCTACACTTGGTTCCTTGTCGTTTCTAGTCTCCACCAATATCGGTTCACGCTACAAAGGTTGTATTTCTAAAACCCCCTATGGTTGTTTTAGCTTTCTTAGTACATGCATATGGATCTTGGTGGGGTGTTTTAAAGAGTTTAAAATTGTTGTACACGTGTTCACGCTTCCGTTGCTATTAAATATATTTAAAAAAAACGATACAAACCCCAACAGTGGTATCAGAGCCACTTATGCATGTTTAAGAAACTTTATTTTAAGAAAATTATATTTTATTGATTATAAAAGAAATGGACAACTTTTCTTTTAGTAGAAAAGTAGTAGATTTCTTTTGGGCAACAAATATATATGTTTATATTGTTTATTTGTTACAACAATTTTTACATGCATATTTGGTTGTAAAAGTTGTCTAAAATCAAGTGTTGATTTTATGTGTTGTTTTGGTGTATAGCAAGCCTTAAGACCTTTGTGATGATTTGTGGTTGCTTTATATTCAATTTGGTTGTAAATTATTTTTTATTTGGTATGTAATAATAATTTAATTTCTAGCATCTTGTTTATTTTTGTAAGTAATAGAATAGTTTAGACTAGTTTTATTTTTATAAAAATGTAACAAGATGGAGATTACCAAGTTGGAGACTTTTTGGTGGAAGCAACAACCATGGTGTTTGGAGATCTTTGCAAGACAAAAGTTGTCAAGGCAAGTGGGAGCTTCAAGATCATCACACTTGGATGTTTGGATTGTCCTTTAGATTTACTTGGTATTTTTCGTTTGGCTCACAAACCGACTAGGAAATGGCTTGGCTATGCACATATTTATGTTTTGCGTTTTTATGTTTATATTTATCATGCGTGGTTGAAATAGGATTTTTGCATGCTAGATAATATTTTGAACATAAAATAAATCGCAAATGGGAGTTTGGTAAAATATATATTTGACAACATTCTTGTAATGGTTAAAATGAGTTTTATATAAAAGGAGTTTTAAATAAAATATCGTGACATCAAGTTTAATATATATATGAAATGAGTTTTGTAAAACAAAGATTTTAAAACTCAACCAAACTCCATCACTAGCTTAATAATAAAAGGTGTTTTATTACAAGCTAAAATTGGTCGTAATTCGAGCGCTCAATCAACACACGTTAATATAGGATATTAATATAAATCTAAAATTGACCGCGTCGAGAGTTTGTAAAATAGAGATTTTAAGATAACTCAAAGACCAAGATGTAAAATATGATTTTACTATAAAAATGTGTAACTTATGATTGTATGCATGCAATATATGTTACACAACTCGTTTTGAATTATATATTTATATATAACAACGCAAAACGAATAAAACCCTTTTTGAAATGTAAGTCTATGCCATCCTAACTTAAAACACTCGCTTGTTACCGGAATGTCCTTGTGGAGAGAGCATTAGCCAAACGCATAGATTGACTTGTAACAACCGAGGTGGTATTTCGCGAATTCCATGAGAGTCTTGGGCCGGAAACCACAAGTTTTAAATTAGGATGACTTAATCGTGACTAATTGTGGAGAGAGCATTAGCCAAACGCAAGGAAGTACGAGGCATAGATGAGATCAAGCATGCCGGTTTTGATAAGCGTTGTCAAGATCTCATAAAGATCTAGGAATTGTATGGAGATACAATTGGTAATCGTTATCTACCTTGTTGTTTTAATCTTGGTGGAGAGAGCATTAGCCAAACATTCAAGATTAAGTTCAACTTGGATCCTAGCCTTTAGTAATTAATATTTTGTTAAATTAAAATAAAGGGTTATTAATTTTAAAGGATAAATATCGAAAATACTAAAATTTGACTTTATTATTTTGTCGATGATTATTAACTAATTATTACGATTCGTTCTTTTAAAGAATAAATTTAAATTGTACTAATTTTCTTGTCGGGTATGATGACTTGAAAAATATTCTCAAATATGAAAAAGAAACTATTAGTACACATTTAATTGGTTAAGTCATTTAGAAACGTTGTGAAGATACTTATGAGAAGTATTTAAACAATTTTATTGATATTACTTTTCTCATGGTTGATTTCATAAGACTTGGACCTTTTTTTTAAGGACTTTGACTTATTGGAAATCTATGATATTTTGATATCATTAAAGAAAGGGTTCTTGCATGAGAATAGTCAAGGCGTTTCAAAGTATAAAACTCCCAAGTTTTATCAAATGGCTAGAGGTGAATCTTTTAAACATTCGCATCTTGTTGATGTGGTGTTATATAGATTATCTTAATCAGCTTGATCCTCCATAATTTAGGCTCATTACAAAATCATGTAACTTGTAGTTTATGATTTAGTATAAGCTAATTATGGAGAATTCTTTTATGTAAGAAGAATTCCAAGCAAAGTCAAAAGGGTTGACTTAGATCAAAAGGGTTGACTTAGATCAAAAGGGTAACATGAATGGTTTCAAGATAAGGGTACGCATTGGGTCGAAAGGTTCTACCGCAAACCTTACTCTAAGGCAAACTTAAAAGAGACATTCCCAAAGTGTTGTAGTTTTGTTCCGTTTTCAATAAGATTGAATGTTTGAATCAAAACTACATTGTTTACTTGAATGAGCTGAAAGATAAAGATTTGCTTATGTAAAATCTTTATGTATCTATATGATAGATCTTATAAATTCATGATAATCCTTAGTATATGATACAAATGGATTAAACATGACTTAGTCAACTTACTACTATTATCTCATATATTGATAAGAATTACATTATCAAAGCCCAAGCGGATAGGACTTTGAGATCATTAACCTCGAGTTAGATGATGTATCAAGTCTAATGGATTGGTAAGATAAGTGCTACAATTCTTTTACCATTTTTGGTAGTTAGGATAAATAATTGAAAGACCGATACATTTCTCATGTATGTGAGTTTTCTATTTATGTAGCACTAGTAGATCATCGTACTTTAACTAATCTCTCTGTGTTCAGAAGATTGTTTTATGTCTACTTGTTGAGACATGCATATGGAACTTTTGACTTATTCAATAGGTTACATAATAAAGTACTATTTTAGCCGGGCAAGACAATATATGCTATTCGATCTTTTCGAGTTGGCAAATATTTGAGCCGGTAGTATGACGAGTCATACTATACATTCGTTGTAAATTGTGGGATATGCTTTAGATTACGAACATAATGGTTATGTTAGATTCCAACCAAATGATTAAAAAGACTCTATATTTGATATAGATTGGAAATGAGTTCCAAGTTTATCTTATGTAATCTAAGATTGTAATGTCTTTATGACATTTGACAATCATAAGGATCTTGCTTTACCACATTGTGAGAATTTATTCATGCAAGCTCAATTAAGAACAACTTGGTTGTTTCTTTTACGATTCTTTTATGAAAAGTTTTTTTTCATTCCATAAGAATTAGTGGGAGCATTGTGAATTTCAAAAGGAGTTTGAATGACACACTAAATAGAAGCTATGGTTGGTGTTATTATTCGACTATGAGTTGTTAGACCTGACCAAATTGGTTGGTCAGGTACTTGTCATATTCATGATATTGGTAAAAATTATAAAAGATCTGAGAAATGTTATTTCACGTATCAAGTAATAATTTAATGAGTCTTTGTGACGACACCATCTACCATATGCAATATTAATATTGCATTAGATCATGAGTATTAAGATGCATTTCATGTCCAAGAACCAAGTTTTGGAACTTGGTGATTGCACCTATGAATAGCATGACTATTAGATGCAATTAATCTTTTGAGAAAGATTATCATGGACAAGAAGTGGACACAAGTTCATACACTACCAACATGAAAGTATTCTTGTAGCTAATTCTGTTTACTATGAGTAGAACTTGTCATGATTGGTTATAGATGAACTAATTAGAATAAACTTTGCAATACAAGTATAGTTTACTATCTTTTATTGGCAATTATGTATGGATGCTATTTCCTTTTAGGAAATTGAAGCGAGGACGAGTAATTGATATGATTAAAGCATCACACAAGGTATTCTAAATGTGTAAGTTGCAATTAATCTATTTGTGGATTATAGCAATTATCTCGAACATAATCTATGATTAAATGAAAATCAACTTGCTTGATTTTATCAATTGTTATAGATTTGACAAGTGTTCAATATAATACTAGCAAAGCATAGTAATATTTCTTCTGTAATTATGTGGGAGACATAATGATCATTAGAAATTATTTCCAACATTGTAAGATTGAATATCTTAGCTTGGAAGTTATTTTCAAATGATAGAAATAGAAGAAAGGTTCCTATAATCTTGAAACATGATCTTTAGGTAAAGATAAAATCAAAGTACCACATTGAAACATAGTGTACTCAAGTGACTGCATCTTGAAGTAGTTCAAGATATAAAACTCAACGAGAGTTTTCCTTTTAAGTCACTTAGCATAAACCTGAGTATAACTCAGTGTTCTTACTCACAGAGTTTAAGGAAGATCGCATAATGAATTTTGTTTTGAAAAATGGTTTCATTATGCATGCTACACACTAGGGCTCTTATCTTGTGTACTTTGAGGAATACAAGATAGATTGTAGTTGTATCCTTTCGAAGGGATTACCATCAAAACATACTTATGTGTGCTTGAGTCATAATAAGCGTGTTCTTGTTTGAATAGAGATTTGTGCGTAAAAGGGTTACACACAAGACGGTTTCGAACAAATGGATATTGTATCCATAATCGCACTATTGTTAATAATCTTACGAATTTTATTGGAAAGAGTTCCAAACCAAGATATAGTACTATTATATGCTACTATAAAACCGTTTTATGATGAAGTGTTTCATCAAGTATATCATGTTTGATATAAAGGCAAATCCTTCCCACGGGATTACCTTAAAGACTTTAATTCTTCGTTAGAACATAAGAATTAACGGTTTCATGTTAAAACACTTGGATGTTATCAAACCATATACTTTATCAGTGAAAGATAACACTAAAATAAAGTCCTAAAAGGATTAAGTTCTTGTAAATCCTTTGGTTGTCAATCATTGTGGACTAAACATTATTGTTGTGTCTAATATGAATTCTATTCATATATGATTGAGTTGTAATCATACTTTTAGTATTTGGATATTTTGGAACAGCAAGCAATATTATCTTATCTAATATGGTGATGTCTCATGGGATGAGCACGTATTGATTACGACCCTATTCATTAATAATAATGTGTTCTATATTAGCATGTTTAATCCTTGAATATCTTTGTTATTCTAAATGGTCCATGGTTAGTCATAACTGCGGGAGCAATTATGAATGAAGACTATTGCGAATTGGTTGGTTGATTTTCATAGTGATGAAAATAGGCAAAAGGTTTGTAGCCAAATTCACGGGTGTTTGTTAGAGAACAAACATTGGACTTGACCCACTTTCAAGACCACTTCATGGATCAGTGTCATAAGTGAGTCTTGTGAAAATGGTGATATCTTTGTATCCTTTGACCTGAGATACATATTGGGACTCAAGTGTGAGGAGTATTATGCTTTAATATGGTTAAACGCTACCCTTAACCGGGTGGTTATAAAGGCCATCATTAGGTGTGATATGAATCACACGAGAGGCATATGTAGTCAATAAGGGATTTGTTCCTCTCACTAAACTGAGAGCATGACATCTAGAGCGCTCTACTACAGTCGAACTTTATGAGATTGATGACGATCCATGTCTCATGTTCAATAGGATGTCAGCAACAAAGGGATAACTGATACATTGCCTAAAATACTAATTTGTAGCTTGTGAGCTAAGAGATTGGTGGATGCTATAAACGGCACATCTTTGTTTATTATTAGGGGCAGTGGGATGTTGCTGGACGTTCTTACCACTGTCTATATCGACTTAAGTTGTATCTTGTGCAAGTGGGAGATTGTAGGTTCTATATGCCCAAGACGCAACTTACGACGATATTGCTGATAATAAATAAACCTATAGGGCCGCACATGAAGAGCAAATAGATGCCAATTGTATGTTTTGAATACGATTCAAAATATAATCAACCCTAATATATATTTATTGGACGCATTATTATTTAATTGAAATAATAATCTTACGATAACTATATATATATATATATATATATATATATCGATTTTGAGTAAACTTGTTACTCATATTATATATATGCATATTATATATCTTGTTATAAGGAAATACAAATAGTTGTATTCCCAAATGTGTAGCAAGTATTTATATCATGTTTTATAGGATAAAACATATGTTTATATATATATATATATACATAAATACTTTACAAGAGAAAGGTTATGGCCCCTCCTCTTCTATTCTTTTACATTACTTGAAGGTATGGTGATACCTATTTTTAATTACACTACATGCTATACACACTTACATTGATGGAGGGCCCTTATTCCTTTTGTGTTCTTTTTGGGGTGCCGTAAGAAACCAAAAAAAAAAGGAGGGGGGAGGCCCCCTTTATCTTCATTCTTGTTGTCAAAAGAAAAATATATATAAAAGGGAGAATGGCATGGCATGATTTTTTGGCTTGACTTAAAAAGAAATAGGGAGGACAATTGTTGTTAGTGGTGCCTTGGATTCTCAAGAAAAAAAAAGAATAAGTTTTTATTTGTTTTGGTTCTAGTACATGGCCTCACATTCAAGAAAAAGGAGGGTTATTATATATAAAAGTAATCTCTCTTGTTTATAGGTTGGTGTTGGATGGTTGTTTAAGTAGAGACTTAAACAAACATTAACCAACTTGTTCTCCCTCTCATGTAATGCATATACAAGACTAATATTGTTGGTGTTTTTCAAGGACTTGAACACAAGTTAGGAAGAAGAAAAGAGTTTTCTTGCTTCTATTTGGTGTTGTCTACCTATATGGTTAAGGGCTAGCACTCGGTTAGTGTTGGATGTTGCTCGCGTGTGGATACCTTGGAGGGAAGCTACACTTGGTTCCTTGTCGTTTCTAGTCTCCACCGATATCGGTTCACGCTACAAAGGTTGTATTTCTAAAACCCCCTATGGTTGTTTTAGCTTTCTTGGTACATGCATATGGATCTTGGTGGGGAGTTTTAAAGAGTTTAAAATTGTTGTACATGTGTTCACGCTTTCGTTGCTATTAAATATATTTTAATAAAACGATACAAACCCCAACAGTGTTGTCACACATGAATTAAGTGTAGCCAAAATCTGGTACATATGGTTACGTAACTTATTATGTGTGTCTAATGTTTAGCGTGTGTTAGCTTGCTAGAAGCTAATGTGTGTAGTCACATTTATTTTGGCACGGTCATGTGACTATATGGGTTTATAATAGCCACACCATATCACAAATGTGTATCTAAATGAAGTTTATGGCCACATTTTAGGTGATTATATGTGACCAAATGCCATATATGGTCACATGAAATAACTGTTTATATGTATAAATCATAGAATCCAGTTTTGTCACACATGATTTATGTGTAGCCAAAATCCGGTACATATGGTCAAGTAACTTATTATGTGTGTCTAAAGTTTAGCATATGTTAGCTTTCCAGAAGTTAAAGTGTAAAGTCACATTTATTTTGGCACGGTCATGTGACTATATGGCTTTATAGTAGGCTATAACAACACCATATCACAAGTGTGTATCTAAATGATGTTTATTGCAACATTTTAGGTGATTATATGTGACCAATATATTCATAACAGTCATGCCGTGAAATATTCATGTGGCTATTATTTAGAGCAACAATGGGCAAAAATGATTATCATTAAATTTGATATTCGTCACACATGATTTCAGTGTAGCCAAAAGCTAACGTGTATAGTTAAATAATAAGTATTAGGTTTTTAAATCGAAGTAACAATCAACTCACTTGAGCTGGTCTAACGCATGTTTCTTTGTAGAGATGGATGAGATGAGACTCAAGTTCGAATCCGACTTTCAGCATAAAATTCGTAAAATTCAATAGTTATGTAACTAAATATTACAAAACGTCACACAAACGTAAAATTCATGTGACAATTGGATGAACAATAGTCACACAAAATACACATTTAATTGACTTTAAAAAGGATATGGTCACACTTATTAACACTTTTGACCATTTTCGGCTTAATTGTATGTGACGAAATCCCAAAAGAAACAACAATTGTTGTGTGACTAAATCATCGAAGATGCCACATATATTATATATTCATGTGGCCAAATGATGAGTAAAAGATACTCTCAAAAACTGCTCGTGTGACTATAAAGTGTTTACGGTCACTAAAACTTATAAATCCAATATAAACTCGTACCAATTAGTCACACATTTTATGGTTTTGGTTGCTATTTTTAAATGGATACGGCCACTAACCCGCCAATGTAACTGTATGTACCCTATGGTCACTCGACCTTTCGTCACACATACACTAAACGGAACTGTGACTATATGCATATCGTCACACTTTTTTAGTGTAACGAAATCACATCTTTGTTCTAGTGTCTATCAAAACCGATAAATTTTCAAAGGGAGGTGATTAGTACATAACAAAATTGGTCATATACAACAACTTTATGCATCATCAACTTGTACCATGTGTAATAAATGATTGTACTTTGTTGTGTATAGCTAAAAACTGTTATGTACGGATCAACTTCCATTTTCGAATGATCGATGGTTCACTAATGGTGGGTTCTCTATCCTTGCTTTGAGTTAGTTAAATAAGTTTAACCGCTCGCGCAAACACATCAAGGCTTTTGAGGCCGTTAGACCAAGAGCATTAATTCCTCTACTTTTTCTTGTCACATTAACATCACATTATTTTTCTTCAATCCCCTTTTATTTCATTAATCCCAACATCCATCCCTCTCAACCATTTTTTTTAAATAAATAATAATAAATGTAGAGAGGAAAGAGACAGAGAGAATAATAGAGAGAAAATGGGAGAAACAACATTATCACTTTAGAGTGAGGGTGGTTGAGGCGATGGTGTGAAACCCGGTCACACTCCATCATGGGTGATAGATGCGCCTGACCTTACCGGGGAGAGTGAACTTATTTGACCATAGATTTTAATAACTATTGTGTTTTCGATCCTTTATTCAGACATTAGTTTTGATAAAGTTATTTTGTTATTATTAGTTTATTCTTTATATTTTATAAATTTGGTATGCTACTAGTGTCTGTTGAAACTACTACATCTAGTAACTAGTTTATAGAGGAAGACCAAGAGTGAGTTTGTTGTGCTGTTTGACAAACTAGAACATGAGTTGAGAAGGCGTTTACTCGAGAACAAAAGGATGTATGTATGCTCTCGGAGCCGATGATGTCAAACACCCCAATACGAGGAGTTTGACGACTATGATAATTCACAATCCACTAAACAGTGGTGAACAATGATACGTGTCCTTGAGTATTCTACGTTCACATGAAGGCTTATTCCTATTTCATTAATTGTTATATGCATCCGGTAGCTCACTCACCATCTCCGTCTCCTTTTAATTTTCCTATATTATAGGACATGTATGTGCATCATGCATGTTTCAATTTTCACATTTTGTTCCTAAAGTCAAGTAAGTAGCGGATCTTGTGTTTTATATATGTATTCATACCACATTTGAGAAGAAATAGAACAGGAAAGTTGTTTCGATTTTTATCTTTTTATTATCTTTAGTTTATAGGAGAGTGACCATCTTGAATTGATCTCTATCAAATAACGTGAAGTTGAGTGAGGAATGTCAAATTGAAGACTAGAATTGATTTCTTGATTCGTATGCAATGCTTGTATGAAGTATTCGACCACGAAGATCCAAATGCACATTTCACAACTTTCCTAGAGGTGTATGATGCCTTGAAGATCGAGAATGTTTCAACTTATATTATTCGTCCGCGTACATGATACTAGATCACCTGGTCTTAACATCTTGAAAATGGGCCTTGTAGTGAGCCTTGAGTTGTAGATCATGAAAATATAAGTTGTGTGAATTTCGTTATCCAGATAAAAGTTTAGTTGGTTGATTGGTTACCACTAAATTGAGAAATTAGAACATTATTGAATGATTTAAAATAATGATTCCAAATATATACATAATACTATTTTAAGTTGTTAGTTGACTAGGGGAGTAGAATACCCGCTTTAAGAATAAAACCAACTATCCTCACAAACTCTCAGAAGATCACAAGGGAAAGAGCTAAGAATCAAATTAAGGAATTGACATATTATACATATATATACATTTATAGGCCTGTCGGTGTCGTTTTACCAATTTTATTGTCGTTTTAGTTACTTTTCATAAAGAAGATATTATACGGTGTAATCGTCTACACTATTTTACCGCTCCAACTCTCCACGATTCTTTTTCCTATTGGATCACAAAGTGGTTTTATTCTGTGCACTGTTTTCTAGCCCAACATCATAGTTATATAGGGTTTAGTTCTTTAAAATGTATTAAACTATACCCCCAATGTTAATGTGTGTATTCAACTTTCAAAAATGTTATTTTGTGTATGAAAATTTTAATTTGTTATTATTGTACGTATTTTGATTACATAAAAAAACAAAAAGGTATAAGTTTAATACATATAATAGAAAGTTTAATACACACACTAACACATTTTTTGAAAGTTTGATACACACAATAACATTTTTGAAAGTTTGATACACACATTAACATTTGAGGTATAGTTTAATATATTTTGGAGAAGTATACCCTAGAATATATTATAATATCTACGTATATGTTTTTATAGTTTATTATTATATTAAACAACTGATTTATTCGTTGTTGTTTTTCTTTTATAGTTTCTAACTTAGTATGTTTGATGTATACATGAATATATATATTGAAAAGTTCATTTGAGAATCGTTTTTATTGCGAGAACCGCGAGAACCAATCTTACCCGTCCAATTCCCCCTCCTTCAATTGGATTGTCCACCAATGAATTCCTTACATGCACGCTGCCAAACTCAATCCCCCCACGCTCTTCATCCATTAGTCTCATTATCAAAAATGAACGGCTAAGTTTGGTTCTCGCGATTCTCGCAATAAAAAGGGTTCTCAAATGAACGTTCCCTTATATATATATATATATATATATATATATATATATATATATAGGGATCGGTTCAAACGAGAACTGTTTTTCGTACGAGAACCATTTCTGGCCAATCATTTGATTTTTTGTCTTTTTTATTTATTTTTAATGTGAAAGGGTAGTATGAACATTTTTACATTACCCCTATTTTCTAAAACTAATATATCTCTCAAATGGAAAGGTGTTAAATTACGAAAATTATACCAAATTAATGTAACACTGTGATTTCGAGAACCAAATTTTTCTTTTTAAAATACAATTTAAGATTTCAAACTGCGTGGGTTTGACTGTAAATAGAACAATCAAACCTGTCTTATAATTTAAAAATGCAGCGGAAGTAAAAACACGTGGCAAACTATATAAACATTTAAAATGATGCCACAAACGACAGTTGGTGTTACGGAATACATAACCGGCTCACCATTATCTTAAACACACATAAACATAGTTCAACAGAGTTTAAACATAAAAGCAGTGTTCCTCCCAAAGCAATTAACTACCCGCAGGCTCCCGAGCTCACTGAGGATTACCTGCACATGTGGAGTGTAGCATCTGTTAGCTATAATAGCTAGTGAGTACCAAATAGCATGCAATCAATATAAGTACATCACATATCATCAATCATGCTCAGATAGTTCTATCCTAGCATCTCGCAATGAGCTGGCGTAGTCAGGAGGTAACATATCTTGCAGGGGAGCTAACCCGGCTCAATGCACCAAACTGGGGTACCAGACACATCAACCGCACCGGTGGGGGAGCTGTTAAGCGTCCACCGTTGCGTTTTGGAATCAACAGATTCCTCTGTTGTACAACCGCAGCTATACCCGAAGAGGACAAACCTTGTCCGGGGCAAACCTTGCCCAATAAGTAGGTCAACTTGGTCCGGGGCAAACCTTGCCCAATAGATCCGCACCGATCACAAACAGATAGTATGATTTAACCGAATCATCAATCAATCAATCATCAATGCGCGCATATATTCATTTATCATCATAGCATACACCTAAACAAGTGCTTACTACATTGTGTCAACATGGTAAGTTCTAGCATTATCATGCAATCCTACACTTAAACAAGTGCGTGTACAAATCATGGTATACAATTCTGTGATCATTGTTAATATATGTTATAGGTATATTAATTTTTATATCATTCGTCACTCACCTGATAGGCTAGAATAAGCAAAGACCTTGCTTTGGCACACACGGATTGTCAATTAAACCTATAATACCAAGACTTACGCATCAATCATTTGAATACGCGAGGAACGTCTAGGATACTTGAAACAATACCCTAATGATGTTATTTTACCATTTATTAACTAACTATAGCAGCCCAAGCAACAACACGTGAATACGTGGCACAAAACAACACATTAGGCTGTGTGCAGGGGTGTCGCGCCACGACACAGCCTTGTGTCGCGCCGCGACCAGTTTGCAGAATTGCAGCTGGTGCTTGTTTTGTGCACAGCAGGCTCATTTTAGCTCATTTCATATACAAATCAATTTTGGTAAAATTCTAGTCTTTCATAGGACCATTTGACACTTGTGGAAGCTTTCTAACATCAAAAACTCCTATCCAATTAATTCATACGAAAATCACAATCAAATGGACAAAGACGTGCGCATAATGGCCAAAACTTGGTGTAGACCAATTCCAACACTTGCAACACACCATATACACCTAATATGATGTATTGAAGGTGTTGCAACTGACCAAAACCTTTAAACTCTTTGTTTGGTATCATTTTCCAATTTCTTGCCTATTTATGGCCTATTTTTCACTATTTTAGCCAATTCAAGCAAAACAACCATTCCAATTCAAAACCAATGTTCTAATCAATTCATACAAGTCATATGAACCTATTAGAACCTTAAAAATCAGTTCTTGATGTGTAAAAACGGATTTAGGCCATTTTGACCCATTTAGGCTAAATATTGGATTTATGCATAAACACCAGTTCTAATGCACCAATTGAGTTCTAATCAATCCTAACAAGTTATAAGATCAATTAGAACACTAAATTTCAGTTCTTGAAGGTCAAAATCAATTTGACCCGTATTTGACCAATTTTGACCCATTTAAGCCAAAATTCAAAACTCATCAAGAACACTACTTTAATTCATGAAATTGGTTCCTATACACTTATAAATGATATTAGAACCTATTTCAATCATAAATTTTAGTTCTTGATTGCTAAATCAAAGAACCCACTTGTAAACCTAGAATTTCAAGTCTTGAAAGGCATAATCAAGAACAAGGATTAATTGGCACTTACAATGATCATAGGATGATTAGAAACAACTTGTGGGACTATTTTGATCCTTCCTTAGCTACTGGAACAAGAGTTTATGAGTTTTCTTCAAAAACCCAAAAATTCAAGAATGAAGAACAAGAGTTGAATTTGGAGCTTACTAGGTTAGAGATGAAGAAGATGATGTTTGTGGACTGATTTCACCCCTAATTTGTTGCTGGAATTTGTTGTTTGATGATTTCCCTTGACTTTCTTCTTCAATCTTGCAAGAACAGTAGGTCATAGGAAGAAAAATGAGAAGTCTGTATTTGAGAAATGAATACTCACGCATATTAGCTGCCATGTGCCCACTTGTGGGTTATAATTATCCACAAGTGGGTATTTTGTTCCCCTTTCTAACTTACAACTCATCTCTCGTTTAACCGTTTCAACTAACGAGGATATTTTTGGAATCCTCGTTTGAAACCATTCAACATTTTATAATCTTTATCTATATTTATTAATATTTTTAATAACCCTTTTATTTATTATTTTTCATATTTCATATCATTTCCTAGAATATATATTTATATTATTTAATTAAATTAAATAATTGACGTACCATATTCGGACACGTCTAGGCCCGTTTTGAGGATGTTACAAATCTACCCCCTTAAGAAAATTCCGTCCTCAGAATCTACTTTTCAGAAAATAAGTGGGGATAGCGTGCCTTCATATCCTCCTCGGTCTCCCACGTAAGGTTTGACCCGAGATTATGCTTCCATTTGACCAATACTAGCTGAATTGTCTTCTTCCTCAGCCGCTTGGTCATTGTGTTCAAGATTTCAATTGGTTCTTCCACTAGCCGTGTAGAAGAATCCACTTTCAGGTCTTGCAGAGGTAGAATCTGATCTTCATCTACCTTGCACTTGCGAAGATAGCAAACATTAAAGGTATTATGAATACCTGATAACTCTGGAGGTAACTCCAAAGATACTCTCTGCTCGTTGACTTTCTGAATGATTCTGAAAGGACCAATGTATCGTGGGCTCAACTTGCCCTTCTTACCGAACCTGATAACACCCTTCCATGGAGAAACCTTCAAGAATACCCGATCACCTATTTCAAAGGTAACCGGCCTGCGTTTCGGATCTGCATACATCTTTTGCCTGTCTCTGGCTGCTTTAAGTTTCTCCCGTACAAACTTGACTTTATCAGCAGTAATCTGGACCAGATCAGGTCCAGCATACTGTTTCTCCCCTGGTTCAAGCCAAGAGGTAGGTGAGCGACAACGCCTACCATAAAGCATCTCATACGGTGGCATACTAATACTAGAATGATATGAGTTGTTATAAGCAAATTCAATCAAAGGTTAATGAGAATCCCACGAGCCACCGTATTCAAGTACACATGCGCGTAGCATGTCTTCAAGAGTTTGGATAGTCCTTTCGGACTGTGCATCTATCTGTGGATGATATGCGGTACTCAAATGAACACGAGTACCGAGCTCCCTTTGAAGACTGCTCCAGAAGTGTGAAACAAACCGTGTATCCCTATCAGAGACAATAGATAGAGGAACACCATGTCGAGCGACAATTTCATTGATATATAACTGAGCAAGACGAGGCATAGAAGAAGATTCATTAACTGCTAGGAAGTGTGCACTCTTGGTGAGTCTGTCAACAATCACCCAGATCATGTCATGCCCTTTTGAAGTCCTGGGCAATTTAGTAACAAAATCCATAGTGATGTTGTCCCATTTCCATTCTGGAATTGGTAATTGTTGCAAGTTACCATAGGGTCTTTGGTGCTCGGTCTTCACCTGTGCACAGATCTGACATTTCTCCACATAGGAGGCAATGTCATGTTTCAATGTAGGCCACCAGTAAAGTGCCTTAAGATCATGGTACATTTTAGTGCACCCAGGAAGAACAGATAAACGAGAACTGTGCGCCTCCTTCAAGATTAGATCCCGGTTCCCTCCGATGCTAGGTACCCAGATTTGGGACCTGTATGTCTTCAATCCCCTGCTGTCATCTTGTAGCTGCTCCTTCAATTTATCGATAACTTCTGCCTTTAGATTAGCTTCTAATAAGGCTTCTTGCTGAGCCTCCTTCAGTCAAGTGATAAGATCAGAAACGATAGTAATTTTCATGAATTTAACGGTTTCTGTGGAGCCCTTTCGGCTTAATGCATCAGCCACCACATTAGCCTTGCCCGGGTGGTATTTGATTTCACAATCATAGTCCTTAATCAATTCCATCCACCTGCGTTGCCTCATATTGAGCTCCTTCTGGGTAGAAACATACTGGAGGCTCTTATGATCAGTGAATACCACACATTTGGTGCCATACAAGTAGTGGCGCCATAGTTTCAGAGCAAAGACAACAGCTGCCAACTCCAGATCATGAGTCCGATAGCTTTTCTCATATGGCTTCAGTTGGTGGGAAGCATAAGATATAACCTTGTCCTTCTGCATAAGGACACTTCCCAAACCTGCGTAAGAAGCATCACAGTAAACAATAAAATCTTCTGACCCATCTGGTAGAGTCAGAATTGGAGCTTGACATAAGAGTTGTTTCAATGTTTGGAATGCTTTATCTTGCTCATCAGACCACGAATAGGGAACATCCTTTCGTGTAAGCTTCGTCAAAGGACCTGTAATCTTAGAGAAATTCTGGATGAACCGCCGATAGTACCCGGCAAGTCCTAAGAAACTACGAATCTCAGATGGGGTTTTGGGAATTCCCCAATTCATCACCGCCTCAACTTTGGCTGGATCAACCATTACACCATCCTTGCTTATCACATGCCCAAGGAAGTGTATCTTTTCGAGCCAGAACTCGCATTTAGAGAATTTAGCATATAATTGTTCTCGCATCAGAGTGTCAAGAACTATGCGAAGATGTGTCTCGTGTTCTGCTTCAGATCTGGAATAAATAAGAATGTCATCGATGAATACAATGACAAATTTGTCAAGAAAGGCACGACAGACACGGTTCATAAGATCCATAAATATTGCTAGAGCATTCATCAATCCGAAAGGCATCACAAGAAACTCATAATGCCCATATCTCATTCTGAAAGCCATCTTTGGAATATCTTCATCGCGTACACGGACTTGATGATAACCAGAACGAATATCTATCTTTGAAAAGCAAGTAGCACCCTGAAGTTGATCAAACTGATCATCAATACGAGGAAGAGGGTACTTGTTCTTTACAGTTCGCTTATTCAACTCCCTGTAGTCAATGCACATCCGCATCGTCCCGTCTTTCTTTTTAACAAACAAGACTGGAGCTCCCCGAGGCGAAGAGCTGGGACGAATGAAACCTCTATCAAGAAGTTCCTGTATCTGAGTCATCATCTCACGGACCTCGGATGGTGCAAGACGATAAGGAGATCTTGCTACAGGCGTAGCACCTTGTACAAGATCTATCTGATATTCTACATCTCTTACCGGTGGCAAACCCGGTAATTCATCAGGGAAAACACCCGGGTATTCAGAAACTACCCGAATGTCATTTACAGCTTTCTTCTCCATGTGGGTATCAATAACATAAGCCAAATAGGACTTACATCCCTTGGCTACAAACTTGCGAGCTTTCATCAGAGAAATCAATGGAGTTTCAGAAGTTCTTCCTTCACCTCGAGCCACAGCATATGACCCGTCAGAGAAAGGAATTTTAATAATATTTTTAGAGCAAATAATCTCAGCATTTTGATTGCTGAGCCAATCCATCCCGATTACTACATCAAACCCAGCAATCGGCATAACCAGAAAAGAAACAGGGAAACTAGTCCCATCAATATCAATTAGTGCAATAGGAACTCTATGAACAACAGAGACTATCCTACCACTAGCAACTTCAACGCTTAACAGATAAGTCCGTGTGCAGATAGGCAATTGTAGTTTAGCACATAAGAATGCAGAGATGAAAGAATATGTTGCTCCTGAATCAAATAAAACACAGGCAGGAGAATTATTAATAAGAAAGGTGCCAGTGATAACATCACCTGCAGCCTTAGCCTCATCGGCTGTCATTTGAAAAGCCCTGCCTGGTGCACGAGGTGCAACATTCTTGACCATCCTTCTTTTTGATCAACGGCTATAATTAGTTCTCGTACGAAAAACAGTTCTCGTTTGAACCGTGCCATATATATATATTAGATTTTTTTTATAATTTGATATAAATCTTATCGTAATATGATATCAATTAAAAAAATATGTTTTGTAATTTTTTTTGAATGACAAACACACACATCAAACTTAATTTACACATATGTACACAACACGATAGGATTTAAACCCTCAAACTTATAAAATGAGATATGCCTTAATCAACACTTAATACCACTAGATGAAGGTCTTTTGATACATGTTTTTTAATGTTACTTTTTACGGTTTAGGTTCTATATTTTTATATGAAAAGATTTAAAATATTTGATAGTTATTTTTTTTCTTTCCTAAAAATTTCATAGAAAAATATAATATGAAACTCTTTTTTTGTTGACTTAAAATTGAGAGATTAATACTACAATATTATCAAGATGAACATAATATAAGAAATAAAATTTCAATGGATTTGAGTTTAAATTAAATGATCGACGCATTACAATCTTACTAGCATTGTACTAGTGTAATAAGGCGGTGATGACAATAGTTTGTGTTCGACAACATGTTCGATTTCAATAATGTACGATATGGTATGTGTGGAATATTGTCTCAAAAAATAAAATATGTTCGACAACATATCAATTTTCTTTTTCATTTTTCTGTTTTCTTTATTTTTTAGTTATTAATATAGTTTTTGAAAAATAATAAAACAAAAAAAATATTATCATTAAATAAATAGAAAAAAGATAATCTAACCTTAATAATTGTATTAATATAAGTCATTTAACAAAAATTAAATTAACTAAATAGCTGTAATCATGTTTAATGATTTATTAAAGCACAATTGTCATAAATAAGTTGAGGTAATTAAGGGAATGATTGATTAGACTATTGCTTTAAGTTGTAACTTATATATAACACATAGAGTTATGTTCAATAAAGTCCATGTAAAAATAAATAGTCCTAAAATTTTAATATTCAATCACAGGTGATTGTATACAATCATATGTGATTTGTAAGAGCATCACATGTAAATTACAAAAATGGCACTCCGCCCAAAATTTTAAATATAATCTGGACCATTAATGTCATTAATCTAAAGGCTAAAATTAGTCCCTTGGGACTATGAATTAAGTAAGGACTATATTAAACATTCTTCACAACTCATATACTACTTAATATTAAGTAGTCTTAAAAATTTTTAAAAAGAGAAAGTTAAATACTTTATAATGTAGAATAGATATGTTTAAATTTAGGGTTTAGTATCTAAAAGTGTAACAAAGTTGTCACTTTTTGCTATTGTGTATACACATCTTTCAAAACTCCAGTTTTGATGATGTGTTAGGTGATATGACATGCGACATGGATTTCTAAATTTTAAAAAAATCAAATAAGTTGATTATTTATTTTTAATAATAATAATAATAATAATAATAATAATAAAATGAAGAAGACGAGGAACATCTGTGTTTGTGTTTGTGCTATCACCTAGATCTGGCAACCACCTTCAACCACCACCACCTTCCGGCAACCACCAACACCTTCTGGCAACCACCTTCAACTTCATTTGCTCCGCCTATGTTAAAATCGATGGGTTTTCTGACTAGGGTTGAGTTCGATCTGTGTTTCTTGGTTCCATTTTCTCTGCCTTTGTTACAATCGATGGGTTCTCCGACTAGGGTTGAATCGGATCTACGTTCTTAGTTTCTTCAAGATCTTCTTGATCAATCGATTTAGGAAGGTATGTGAAAGATTTTGACTTAAACACGATTTTTTTTCTATTAGTCAATTTGCTTTATGTAGCAATTGATTTGCTCTGTGTTACAATCGACGTCAATCAACTGTGTTACAATCGATTTTAGGTTCCGATGTATGCATCTTCATCTCCATACGTGTTTCAAAACTCAAAGGATGATGCACAGAGCTTCGAGTTCTTTGATGGCGATTCCGCACTGTTCACACGATTAGGGTTTTTATGAAGTTCTTGAATGGCCATCAATTTACAAAGGTTTTCGCTTTGGATTTCATATACAGATATGGGATTTCATTCACAAAGTTCTTGAATGACATTTTTATGTGTCAATATCACCGATTTTGGTTCGATTTGGGGTTTGATTTTGGGTTTCTAAGTATGTAATGTCCTAAATTTTTTTTTTTTTGAAATGACAAAAATAGACATTCATATAAATATGAAACATAGTTCAAAGGTATTTAATACAGTAGTCGTCAAGACCTGCCTAACAATGGGACTTATGGTTCGAATATAGGTTGAATGTATTTGTTTATATATCAGAGTTTGAGATAACTTGCGGAAAGGATGCTGTCACGCCGGTGCCTTCCCCTTGTCTGCACGAGAAGGTCCTGAAAGATAAAGTCAACAACGGGTTAAGCACAAAGCTTAGTGAGCACACGATACCCATATATTATATCAGACATATATTCAAATAATCATATACATCACAACAAGTGCCACTCAGGCGGTGCTGCCACTCAGGCGATGCTACTCAAGCGATTGTGCCACTCAGGCGATTATCAACACGGTATCATATAAGAACACGTATCACAATATAAGGTAAAAGTTAGTGAAACTCACCTGGTACCTGTGCCGTGCAAGCAGATAAAATCAACAAGTATACGAAGTCTACTATGACATCGGCAATCACCTACACAAAAGGTTTCTCCCATCATTTTTACAATTTACCTAACTTACGTCATAATGTATAATTATTACTTCCCTTCTCAATTTCGTGATCCATGAACTAAGCCCAAATGTAATTTACAATTATATATATATATATATATATATATATATATATAAATTCCCGATTCAATAATCCCGTTGTTTCCACATCTTACAATTTGCAGTCAATAAAATATATAAATGAGTATAAGTCCAATTGTGATTCAACAATAACAACTAATTTGTGATTATGAGTACAACTTAATTTGTAAATCTACCCAACTCTAAATTTTGCAATTCCAATTCCAATTCATGCACAACCGAACAACCGACGAATAAATTATACCTTATTAATGTGCCTATTTTTTTCTCAATTTGGGCCTACCTAATTTGTTAGTCAGTTTGCGAATCAAAGCATTTACAAATTTGCAATTTGGTTTCTGTAGTTGTTCATATTATTTGCAATTAAGAGTCAACCATGATTTGTAAACTTTCCAAATTTCCGATCGCATGCGTCAAAAATTTCGAGGCCCAAATAATGATTCCACTAGGCCGCCGATCGCTTTTTTTTTTCTTTTCGTCTTTGCCTCAGCTCCGACCGACACCCTCCCACTCTCAGCCACCAAGTTGCTCCCAAAACCCAATCATTTTTCTCTATTTTTAACCCAAGGGACTCCTAATACCGACTTAGTAAGCCTTAACAAGAAATTTCCATTCAACTGAATTTTAATCGATTGAACCTTCGGTTGCCACTCCAACGCAAGACACCGTTTTCACAAGCAAAACCCATTAAAAACCTAATCAATTGGGGTTAATTCATCTGGTGTTGCTACAATTGCTCCGGAGATGGAAAGTAGCAAACTTGAGCAGATCACTGGAGCTTTGGTGTTCCTGCAAAACAAAACACCGCTAGCCTCGTCACGAGGGTTGAGTCTCGTTAATGGGAAAAATATATGAACACCACAACGGTATGAAATAAACGCGGAAGCAACCTTCGGTTGGTAAACTTTTTTTCCGACCCGTATGAACCCGTAAGAAAACAAACAACTAGAGTATAACAACTTATAAATCCCGATCTTTTTAAACGCTATAATCAGCCCCAAAATGCAGAAAAATATATGTAATCAACCACACAATGAACACACAATTTTTAGCGTGGAAAACCCCAAAATGAGTAAAAACCATGGGACACCTAGTGCCGCTTAAAATCCACTAACAACAAGAGAGGTATACAAAGTCTTCTCTAGTAACACTAGAGGCATACAACAAACATCATAATCTTGGAATCAAACATCAAGATATATGGCAAACAACTCAAGAACAAGAAAGGAAGAAAGTCACCCATAAAGAGTCAAATCTGCCCGGTTACGAGACTAACTTCTGGGGCTCCAAAAATGATCCCCACCGTTCAGAATCTTCCCTCAAGTGTCAGGAAGCTACAGTCCAAATTTGGTGACGATCTGGGCGGTGCAAACTCCGGGAAACTGCAAGAGAGTTCAGCGGGGTCGGGTGAACAGTAACCTCCGAATTCTTCTTTCTTTTTTCTCTGCTTCTCACTTTCTCTCTTGTCTCTTAATATTGGCCGATCATTCAACTCTTTTAGGTGCTTAAGAGCTGAGCAAAAATAGGCCAAATGGGCCTTAGTATTTGTTGGGCTAAAGGTCCTCATGGGCCAAGAAAAAAATAAACCCAACAAATCTCCCCCCTTTTCTGTCTATGAGGATGAGTTCGCCATCCCGGCGATAGAGCAACATACCTTCAACTTTTCCCTTGCTAGAGCCTTTGTTAACATATCGGAAGCGTTATCATCCGTATGGACTTTATCAAGTTCAAACATACCATCTTCAATGGCATCTCTAATCCAATGGTACCGCACATCAATATGTTTTGTTCTCTTATGAAACATAGAGTTCTTAGCAAGATGAATAGCACTTTGATTATCACAAAGAACCACATATCTTTCTTGCTTGAAACCAAGTTCTTGCAAAAACCTTTTCAACCACAATAGTTCTTTGCACGCCTCTGTTGCTGCCATATACTCAGCCTCAGTTGTAGACAATGCCACACACTTTTGCAATCTTGATTGCCATGAAACAGCTCCCCTGCAAAGGTCATCAAATATCCAGAAGTGGATTTCATGTTGTCTTTGTTTCCAGCCATATCCGAGTCTGTGTAACCAACAAGCATGGGCTGTTTATTCCCAAATGTAATACCCAATTTGGAAGTACCGCGCAGATATCTGAGAATCCATTTAACTGCTTTCCAATGCTTTCTACCATGATTTGATAGAAACCGACTAACAACACCAACTGCATGAGCTAAATCCGGCCTTGTACACACCATAGCACACATCAAGCTACCAACTGCTGAGGCATATGGAACTCTATCCATTTCTTCAATCTCCTTCTTTGCTGAGGGGCAATCTTTATCGGTTAGCTTAAAGTTTGTAATACCCGTACTTTCGGTAAAATTATAATAAATATATATATGCAAGTTTAGATAGAAAATTAGTAAAAATTTTGTGTTTGGTTTATATTTTATGGTTACTTAGTGTGTATGTGTGTGCTATAAGTCAAAATGGGTAACAAATGAAAGATGTGTTAAACTTAGAGGACTTAATGTGTAAATATATGTATATATATGTGTGTTGGTGGCTTCAATAATTGAAGCCAAATTCTTCTTGGCGGGAAAAAATCGTGAGAGTGAGAGAGAGTTCTAGAAGAGAGCTTGCAAGAGAAAAAGGAAGCGAAATGAAGGAGAAATGATTGGCTTTTGTGTTTGGATTAAAAAATTGTTGGTGTTTGAGCTCATTCTTCTCATTCTTGGCTTGGATTTGAGCAAAGGAAGTTATTTAGTCAAGTGGGTTTGCAAATCAAGTAAGTTCTAAACTTGAAATTGTGTTGGATTTTGGTTATTTTGGTTGTTTAGGGTAGTTTATGCTTGAATTTGTGTATATGATGTCAAATGGGTCAAAGATTTGAAGAATGATGAAGTTAGGGGGTGTTTGGTTCAAGTATTGTTTTTGAAGGGATTTGCATTAATAATGGGATTGGTATTTGGTGGGATTTAAAATCCCACCTTGTGTTTATTTCATATTTCTTAGGTGGGATTTCCACCACTACTAAACTCCATCAACAGCCAACCACCACACTTGTTGCCACCATCGAAGAGGAAGGATGACGACGGCGACGGTTGACGGGTAACGGCGACAACGAATGGCGACGGTGAACGGGTGACGGCGACGGCGAATGGCGACGGCGAACGGGTGACGGCGAACGGGTGACGGCGACGGTGGACGGGCTTCGGCGAACGGGTGATGGTAACGGCGAACGGGTTACGGCGACGGCGAATGGCGACAGTGAACGGGTGATGGTGATGGCGACGGCGATGGGTAACGGAGAATGGCGACGGAGAACGGGTGATGGCGACGGCGGACGGGTGACGGCGACGGTGAACGGGTGACGGCGACGGCGAATGACGATGGTGAACGGGTGACGGCGACGGGTAACAGCGAATGGCGACGGCGAACGGGAGACGGCGACGGCGAAAGGGTGACAGCGACGGCGAACGGGTGACAGTGACGGCGAACGGGTAACCGGGTGACGGTGATGGCCTTGCGACGATGGTGACGGCGAAATCGGTGATGGTTCACCGGAATATTAGCCTGAGAGTCGCCGGAGAGAATACCTCATGTGAGGGATTTCAAAATACCATGGGGTGGAAGGATTTAGAAATCCCTCATCTGTGGGATTTTATAGAATCTTAGGATTTGAAATCTCATCCCATTTTGCCAAACCAAACACCACATTTGGAGGGATTTGAAATTCCAATCCCATGAAATCCCCTCAAATGACACAAACCAAACACCCCCTTACGTTTTTGGTGATCAAAAGGTAAGAAAAAAATGTGTTTATAAGTGTTGATATTTGTTGTATGAAGTTGTATTAGTCGAATCTTAAGTTATTTTGTGGGTTATAATCGAGTTGAGTGGTAAAGGAATGGAAATTGGGAGCTGCAGCAAAGAAAAAGCTCGCAGGTCACTGTATACGCGTAGCTCGCGGCGCGAGGTCCAAGTTGTCCAAGTTTGGACGCAGGGTTTTTTTCCAGAGAATTGTTCGTGACGCGAGACATCCTGAAACCTACAAAAATCATGATTTTGACCCCATTTGACCATGTTGGGGATTGATTCTAAGGTTTTATAAGGGATTTGTGAAGTCTTTTTAGACCCGAAAGAGTGTCTAAGTCTAGAATTGAGTTTAGAAATCTTGTTTTTGGTTAACTTATGTAAGTTAACCTTGTGTTTTGGTGATTATAGGTTTATGATCAAGTGTTTGAGCTTTGGTTTGGACGGGATTGTGATCCTCATCACACCCTCAGGTGAGTACACCCTACGGATACCCAACTTTTGTTAAAAGTTTCAAGTCATCATGTTTATGTTTGATTGTATGGCAAATGTTGATGAAATTGTTAAATCAAAGTATGTGGAATATGGATTTGTTTGATAATGTTTTCTATGATTAGAAAATGTTTTATGAAGTTTTTGAAGTTAAAGAATGTGAAATTGTGAAATTGATATATGATGCGTTTTAAGAAAATGGCTTTCAAATTAAGACCCTGCCTCCATTTTGGAGATGGTCTATGCTTATGTTGTGCTTCAATTGATGGTTTTGAAATATGACACTCCACATGGGAGTGAACTTTGATTTTGAAACAACAAACATGGTTTTGGAGTAATGAAAGATATGTTTACACTTTTGATGTATTGTGGGCATTGAGATGCCATATGTGATATTGATTATGGAGCATTTATGCTCAAGTGATATGAACCGTGACACTTATGTGTTTTGTGATAAGCTTGATGGCTTGGATTATTTGGCCTTTTGGCATGTGATTTATGTGACCCTTTGGGGTATGTGATTTGGTCCGGACCATTGTGTGATATGAACTCTGTACCATAGGGTTCCTAGCTATTGAGACGTGCACAGGTTCATGTGGCTTCGGCAATTGAGGAACCGCGATGTACGGGTGGTTGAGGAATCGGTGCAGAGAGTGGAGGGGTATGTCAGTAGCCATCATGACCGTATGGGTTCACTGGGCTGACGAGCAACAGAACCCGGGGCAGCACGAGTGGATTTGGTGAACAGGGCATGCACTCCAGATAACCGTTGTATGGTGGACTGGTTCGTGCTTCCCCCACCTTGACGGGGAGATGTGGTTATCCCCCATGTGGCACGTGTTGCCCATGGCTAGCTACCACGTGGAGACATTGTGGCTCAATGGACAGACCCACATCCTTATGTGTGCTCATGTGTGTACTTTTAGAGTATATTGATTTCCAAACTCGTGTTTTCAAAAGAGAAAAGATGATGACTTGGTTTTTAAAAGACATGTTGTTTTGGTTGTACTCACGGGCTATGTGTATAGCTAACTCGATGTGTAAAATGTTTTGTATTCGCAGGATGCTTAGAGGCCTTGGTGAGGCGGGTAGATGCCTTGGGCATAGTCTTGATTTGGTTGCATTTCCGGTAATCTTGGATTTCCTACTCTTTCGATTATGGTCGTGAGATTAACTGTGGTAACACCAAAAGTTTTGAATTATATTTATTGATAATGTTACTGTTGAAAGGTTTTATTTTGTTAGAACATTTACGAAAGACTAAAGTGCTTCCGTAATTATGTTTAAAGTATGTTTTAAACTGAGATTTCGAAAAGTTTAAATTTGTACCGAAATCAGTGTGTTACAAGTTCGTATCAGAGCCTGGGTTTGAGTGAATCATGCACTCGAGTTAGTGTTTGGTCTCAAACCAGGCCGACCATTAAAGGAAATCCATTTGATCTAGGAGGGTAACTTGGGTTAGGATGAGAGTTGCCTGAGTGTTAGGTAACTCAAGTGTGTTGCCCTATGTTATTAAGTTTGACTTCAGAGATGAGTTAAGTTTTATGAATTAGCCTATCTTGGGTAGTAGTTTAGAAGTGAATTGTACTGTTAAGTACTAAGAACAGAGATTATTAGTTCAGACTGAACCGTGGGGTAGTGAAAGAAAGCTGTTTAAGCTTGTTTATTGAGACAGTTAGTACTGTTAAGTCCTTGATGGACTCCTTTGTAATGATGTATTAGTTAGAAGGAAGATTTCCTTAGTGATGTATGAGACACTATGAGAAACTAAGACTTATTAAGATAAGTTTCGCAAATAGAAGATATGAGAGTTTGTTAATAAAGCCTTGGTTAGTATACCTTAATTAATAAGGTAAGTAGTGATGAACTTCATAGAAGGGAGTTGGAACAGAAAAGTGCCATTTATCCTTGGTTCAAGGAGGGAGGCACCTATGTGTAGTGACATAAATGATGATTTAGTCTATAGAATGAACCCTTTATCCAATTACGGTTGCGGGTTTGGATCACTAAAGTATTATTGATAAAGTTAGCTATTGGTGTCATTTTATGTGTTTTGATTTGAGGATTGATTCCTTATCTAAGGATGAACCTTACTGAGATGATTGGTTAAGTTGTGATTTGAACTAAAGTTATTGTTCCATGTATGGTAGACTTACTTTGATGAATTATGTTAGAAGAGAAATAGTGTTTGTGTGTTTCTCAAAAGAAGCAAGAAACTCCTTTTTGAATTGTAGCTTCTGTGATAAAATAATAGACATTGTGTCACTTTTGTATTGGTGCGGGTTAGTCCAATTGAGTTGGACTTCTCATTGAAATCGTTTATGGATCTCGAGATCTAATGAGTCTCACATTGAGATGTGATGTAGAATGATTAAGTTTGAATTAAAAATCTTTTAGTCACATGATCTGTCAAGTTTCAATTGAAAGCTATAAACCGCTCTTAGCACTTATTAGGTGCTTAGAGAAGATAAGAGGTATCAAGTTAGTTGGGAGATTCCAATGGTATTTTGTGATTGAGTTAATGTAATGAAATGTTTAAGTAAGGTTGTACATTGAGTAACCTTGTGATTAAGTTTTTAAATAATCTTAGAGATTTTAACTCTCTAGTGATTGAGACTTTTCTGAAATTAAGATTGTGGTGTTATTGATTAGTGATTTGTTCACTTAAGAATCTGTGTAACCAGATCTCCTTCCTTTGATGATTTAGAGAGTTGTGTAAAAGAAAGGTAATTGTAGACTGTTGAACCTCTTATGAGGATGGACCAATAACAAGGTCAGTCTTGTGGCATATAAATTTGAATTATAATTCAATATGATTCTATGTATTAGTTAGACCAAAATGGTGGAAATGAATGGATTGTAAGTTTATTGTAAGTTCATTAGAACTGCAATAAGTGTTAATGACTGAGAATTTGATCATTTGATTAAGTGGCCCGCTTTGGGTAGTGTTGAAAAGAGTTTCTTAATGATTACATTTAGTTATGGTCGGATCAACGATCCAGTTGGTGTATGAATATGAATTCCATTAAGAGCATAAAAATTTCACGTGATATGGTGATTGGGGGATCTATAGATATTCCTTTAAGGTGAAGAATCCTTAGAATCTCGTAGCGATTACCTTTGGAATCAAATGTGATTCTTTGGGTTAAATCTGTTTCAATTGGGTTATTTTAGAATTAATGTGTGGCTTGATGCCCACAGGAGTGATTCACTCTGATTACAATGATTGATACCTGAAATAGATTTTAGAGATTAGAGGAGTTCATTTTGGAAGTGAGACTCCTATGTGTGAATTGAGACATGTTCTCTAACAGTGAGATGGAGCTAGAGCTCTTTTATCTTGTTGATAGATGTCCTTTAGGACAGAGCAATCGACTTATATGTTGACTAGGCATATCGTGGTGTCTTGGACCACAAGAGATGACTAATTATTCGACCATAGGGAAGCATGCGGCGATGCCGGTATCTAGAGTTGGTCGAGAGTTATCCTGAGATATGCCTTATCTGTGCATGGCAAAGGTTGTGAAATTGATATATGATGCGTTTTAAGAAAATGGCTTTTAAATTAAGACCCTGGCTCCATTTTGGAGATGGTCTATGCTTATGTTGTGCTTCAATTGATGGTTTTAAAATATGACACTCCATATGCGAGTGAACTTTGATTTTGAAACAACAAACATGGTTTTTGAGTAATGAAAGATATGGTTGGTCCCACAGAGGGTAAACAAGAAACCGATATAGTGTAGAAGGGGGGAGGGAGTTGAATACACTTTGAACCAATCAATCAAATTAATCAAATGTATATTGAATGATCAAACAGAATGATTACAATTATTACTTTCTAATCAAATCAACAGGATGATTTAATGTTACACTGATTACAAACTCAACTCTCTCTAAACACTCTTGTATCACAAACTAATTGATGATCGAACTTCTTGTTAAAGTGATTAACAAGAACTCTTGAAAACTCTCTCGAACTTTGAACTCACAAAGTTATCGCAACACACGCGTATCAAGTATCACGAACACACGTACGTTTTGCGACTTATGTAGTCGTCGTTTTTTCTTCGGTATATTGTGTACTATATATATATTTTAAAACCCATAAGAAGGTTTATACTCATACTTGATATATCTACGAATAAATCGCAGCTTAAAGATAGAACTTATCTTTTCCTTAAAACCGTAACAAACTCCTTAATTACAACATATCTAACTAATTCTGTTTGAGATCTCTATCCAACTAATAGATAGTTTAAATTAGGTTCAGATATCGTAATTTAAATGCCGTAGTTATGGAGAGTTTATAACAGAATTTAGAACTTACTTAAAATCTTGAAATGATTTCTGACGCTGAGCTGACTCACTCAGTCTTGACCTCGTCAAGCTGAGTTCTTGAATCTTGGGTTCTTGAATCTTCAAGTCTTCAAGTCTTCACTCTTAAAACCTATCTCACCTTAGAAGTCACTGAGCTATCTAGTACTTACGTAGAAAACTCTATATCTGTTTATACGCTGACTACTCAGCCTAAGATGACTAGTCAGTCTATAACAGACTTACATAATTCCTAACTCTTAACCTATCATCTATACATATATCTATAGTTTTCTCATCAAATCTAACTATTCAAAACATAGGACTAACAATCTCCCCCTATTCTGTACGTATAGGTTAACAGAATTATGTTGAACCACTGTAGAATTGACCAAAGTTAGTTCTTGAAATAAGTATTGAATTGATCCGTACTTATTTATTATATCTTGAACTTACAAGATGCTTATGTTAGAAATCTATTATAAGACTTGTATTCTAAGTATTTCAGATATACAACTACTTAGAAACTGAACTCATCAGAATTAATTTAAGTTCTGAACTTACAAAACTTATACTACTGAACATATCAGTTTATGATTGAACATATCAATAGTCAGCTTAAATTTACAAAGCTGTTTATTTGAACACATCAAACAGAATATTGAACATATCAAATAATAAAACAGGTGAACATATCAAATTGAATTTGTATTAATGAACATATCATTTACATTGTAGCTTGATCATTATGATCAGCTTATGCACACTTAGTGCTTACAAAATTATAGAACTTATCTATTTAATCAACAGGATCTCCAACTTCCAACCACATATCTAAACATTTTAGTTCCCAGATGGCAACTTCCTTGATAGCATCATTCATAATCTCTTCACCTTCTGGCAGCTCTCTCATTTTAGTTTTTCTTGACCTTACTTCTTTGTTGAGATGGTATTTGAATACTGAGTTCTGAGTTGAGTCATCACATAGAATTCTCAAGTACAGAATCAACTCCAGATTTTCCAAATGAAGATATGCTATTCTCAAGAAGCACTGATTACCTTCCACATCCAAGTACATAAATCCTTCCAAAGGCCGAGTGTAACACCCGCAAACCTGGGCTAGGAGATTAGCGGGTTTGTGGTACGTACTTATTTGTTTTAGTAGGATTATGTGGTTAATTGTTTAACTATTTAATTAAGATTATGTGCTAAGGATATTTTATGCATGTATGTGTAGTATGTATGTATGTAACCGTATGCATGCATATAGTTGTGTGTGCACGTGTATCTGTGAGGAGGTGGGTTTGCCACCTCATGCATGTTGTGGGTGTATGTGTTAACTGAGGAAGAAAGCATGCATAATCTCAAATTCAAGAAAGTATTGTGTGTGTGTGCTGTGTGTTTCTCTCGGTCGAAGAACAAGAACAAGGAAAACAATCAGATTTTCAGAATTAGTGTGTGTATTCAAGAATCAAGGTTAGAAATATACTTTGTTATGATCACATGATAAATTGATATAACCTTTGAATGATTAAACATGAAATTCGTAAGGAACAGTAGAATCGGTTTTTGAAGAACATAAGTATTGAGTCGGTTTTTGGTGTTCGTATGATTTGTATGTTAAAATGATGTTTTGATTCATGAAATATGTGTTTTAAGATGTTAGAATATGTTGTTGATATGATTTTATGAACATTGTGAAATCTGGGTTTGGGATATGAAGTTTTGAAGATGGTAGAATCAATGAGAATATGAACTATCGGTTTTGGTGAGAAAGAAGGTGAATTCCGATTGATTAGAAAACCGAGTGATGGAAACCGATATTCGAAAACCGGAAGTCAGAATCCTAGTTATTGTAATCCGGAACTCTAAATCCGAGTGATGTGAAATCCTATACTTGAGAAACCGAAACCTTAAATCCGATTGTGTAAATCAAGTACTTGTAATCCGATACTCGAAACCTATACCCAAATCCGATACATATGTAATCTGAGACTTTAAATCCGGAAACCATAAATCCGAATGTTTGAATCCGAAACTCCTAAAATCCGATTAATATAATCCGGGCCTAAGAAATCCGATTGAAGTGAAATCCGATTATGAGGAAATCCGATACTGAGTTGCGGATTCTTGGAATCCGACAGTTTTTGTAAAATCCGATACTTGTGATTTGAACATGTATTTATTTATTGTTTGATGAATGGTTTATAAATATATGGATAAGATATATTTATGAGATTGGGACTGATTTGGTTATTGCTGTGTTTACGGGCAATCCAAAAGCTCAGTAAAATTAGATATATGAGTTCAAGCTGAAACTGAGGTGAGTGGACTTTAAACACGGATGGTAAAGATTGAAGTTAATTTTACTGATGTGAAGCATGATTGTAGTTTGAAATTGGATTGATTGAACTGCTGTTTGTGATAATGAAATGTTGATAACTGTTGCATGAATATTTGGTCGATACGCGCTCTTAGGATGAATTTGAGTTACATTGAGAAGTCAGCTATACGTGGACTTGGGCTGGGCTTGTCTAACTGGTTGGTTGAACAGTAGTAGCCTTTCTGTTGCATTTGTTGCTCAGAGGGGAGTTTAATGTGCCAATCTAATGGAAAGCTATCGGTAAACCTTTGCTTTGGCCGGCATTGGTTGTAGGTTCTACGCTGAACCGCCGGTCTTCTCTGGATATGTGATTACATGATTGATGATTGATTGTGAATGTTTGCATTTGATGTTTTAGCCTCTACTCACTTAGCTTTGTGCTAATTTCCCTCGGTTGTTGCTTTGCAGGTTGGTGTTTGTAGTTGAAGAAGGGAGAATTGACCACACTCTGATACTATTTTGAAAAAAAGAGACGAGCCAGTATTTTTGTAACACCAAAACAAATTTATGATGATGTTGTTATCTTTTGAACAAATGAATGTATATTTGTAATGATGGTTATATATAATCAAGTTGGTTTAATTAGCTTCCGCAATGCGTTTAAAAAAATGGCTTGTGATTTTCCGGTGTTACACTGAGTGATAAACGTATTTTCTGTGAATTCAACTCCCTCTGGAACTTGTATACTTATCTTTCTTTGGCTCGTTGGCTTGCTGCTCTGACTCTTGCAGCTTTATTTCTGTTGAGGAAGGTGTCAATCTCATCAGCTGGAATCTCTCCTAATTTATCAATTCTTAACAAGAGAGTCTTGAGCACATCAACTATTTTTTGTCTGATTTGACTCTTTTTTATCTGTTTGATAGTTGTGGCTACAGTTTTCAACTCTGAGAACCCCAACGTGTACAGACATCTCATATCTAGACCAATTTCTTGTTTGTTGTCTACTCAGTGTGATTGATTCAATCTTGTGATTAAAATGTGTTCTTTTATAGCAATGCCTTAAATCAGCATCTGAGTAGGGAATTAGGGCAGCTCTAGGTCCAGAATAGTTAGCTTCAGCTTCAGCTCTAGCAGCCTCAGCTTTAGCCTTTTCTCTTTGAAGCTCAGCTTGTCTTTGCTGCTCTTTCATCTCCTCCACAGTCATACCTAGTTCTTTAGCCATCTCTTGTAACATTTGCTCAGCAAGCATGTCACTGGCTTTTTGGGCTGCATCAGCTTCATCACTTGAGTCAGATTCATATGCAACTAGTTGATGTTAGCCTTGTTGTTCTGGCTCAGGCTCAGCAATGATGACCTTTCTTCTCTTTGCTAGAGGCATAGCACTTCTTTTCTTTCCTTTTACCATCTCAAACACCTTACTCTTCCCTTTATCAATTTGTGAAGTTGGAACAGACTCAGCTTTAACAAATTTTTGCAATTCAGTTTGAAGAAGGTTGGTGTGAGCAGCTTGAGATATTTCTTCTTGTGGAGTTTCTGGTTGAGCTTGTGAAGTTGTGATAATTTGGACTGTTGGATCCTGTGGCTTTTGTTGGGAAGGCTGATCTACAGTGCTCACAAACTGATCATGAGCTTCTTCCTCGATTTGTACTTCCTCTATATGCTCCCCCTCAACTACATCATCACTTTTCTTTGATTCTTCCTCCCCCTTTTTGTCATCATCAATAGGGGAGGGTCTGAATTTGAGCACAAAGCTTTCCAAGTTGGCTACAAAGGTTGAAAGATCATTAAGTTTGCGCATCAACTTGGCTTTATCGTTTTTCCTCTTCTTGTGCAGGAGCTCAAACTGAGTTTGTAAATATTCCATAATGGCTTGGGCTTCAGTAGCCATCAGCTTGGGCTCCTCTGGTCTTCCTCTTACCTCAAAGTCCTCCTGTCCGGTGGAAAGGCTGTTGATTGTTCCTCAATAGGTGAGAATGTGGGCCCCATATCCAAAGGTTGGTGCTGACCTATGGAATCAAGGGCGCCAGATTGGGGACCCTATAAACCTTCCTGGTGTATGAAAGTTTCATTGACAGGTCATGCTAGAATGTGTAAGAATGGAAGAGAAGAATGACCAATGTCGTGAGGTATGGTAGTGGGGTGAGCTAGGCTTAGTGGTGAGTAGGCTCTCCCATTGCGCTAGTAGGTATGGGCTGAACGGGTGAACTGAGCCTTAAGGTTGGCACCTTAAGAGAAGGTGTCGCCCCCTCAGCTCCTGCCGGTGGAGGTATCAATGTGACATCAGCTCCAGAGTCCTTGTGAGGTGAAGGAGCACCTTTGGCAGTTTTTCTTGTATAGGTATAGGATATATCCTTGGTAGCAGTGGGCTGACCAAAGTTGGCTGTAGATTGTAAGATAGATGGAGATATTGGAGGTGGGGGAGAGGGGTTAGACTGAGATGGGCTTGACTCAGTCTTATCTCCCTGTAAAGGAGATGGAGAAATGCGAGAGAAAGAAGGAGATGAAGGAAGAGAAGTTATACCTACGCCAATCAGTGGTGACTCTGAGCTAGGAAACATACTCTCTTGCTCAGAGCCTGAGGTGGAAGATATCCGTTGGATGCGCGATCGGAGCTGAGTCCTTTGAAGTTCAGCTTTGGAGGACTCAGCCTCAGAATCATCTGCACCATCTGTCTCCTCCTCATCATTTGTACTTTCTTCAGCGTCACTTGACTCTGAGGTCGGAAGCTGTGTATACACCCTCATCTGAGCGCTCATTGTAGGGTGCTCAGGGAAAATATCATGGGCGAACATTCTTGAGCTGAGAACAGGAGTAGGGATTGACTTATATTGGGCAGTGTATCTTCTACCCAACCTGTCCTCGATCACCATAGATAAGAATCGTACGAAGGGCACAATTGGGTCCCTCACACTTTTGGTCACCACAGACTTGAGTGCCTCAAAGATCAACTTAGCATAGTCCATGTGTTGATCATAGAATATGTTATATAGCAGTTGCATTTCGAAATCGTTAACATTATCCAGTCCACCCACCTTGTATCCAAGTGAACGGACCACTGTGGACACCATGAATCCCCATGCAGTCTGGAAAACGGATTTCCTTATAAGTCCAATAACTTGAGGATGACCCATTAAGGGTAAAACACTTCGTGATGTTTCCTTAGAAACCGTCGCCTCATACTTATTATGAACCGGGAGATGTAGAATACGTCGGAGACAATTTGCATCTATGTCAATTGCCACTTGTCCACTTAGGACTGTACCTCTTATTACTTGTTGATTTGCGTCGAGTTTGCACGTGTACCAAAACTCGGTTAGGAGTTGTGGGATGAGCACCGCAGGACCACGAAGGAAAGCATGTGCCAGGGGTCCCTTTCGAATGTATGAGACCCAGTCCTCATAACCCCTGCAAATTTTGGATTTTGGAATGTCGATACAGGCAACGACATTATTTTGTTTGTAGATGGGGAGCGCATTATTCTTGAAAATTTCCACCACGGATCATCTGTTCAGTCAGATTAAAAGTATAACCCTCCATTGAAGTCGAATTTATCGTATTAGATTGCACGTTACAGTAGTAGGGTTTAGCACTGAGCAATGAACTCTGCACACAACAAGGTCAGGGTTTAAGAGAGTAGAGAAGAATAGTTAATATTTTGGAAGACTAAACGAAATATGATGAGGAGTCTCTCTTATTTATACCTTTTCAATGTGATAGAAAAGTTACCGTTATCGGAGAATAATAAATATGACCGTTACAGTAACAACCGCTACACAGTTTATTATAACGGCTATATTTAATGTAACTTAATTTGACTGACACTGTTACATTGATCCGAATTCATTCAAAATGAACTAAATTATCATCAAGATTCTCTTTTAAAAAAAATTAAGTTGTAAACGACTTACGTTTATTTGAAACGGAACATACCGGAAATATGTTAGAATTACCATGTTGTTGGATTTGTCATTTGTTAGGACTAACCTAGATATGTAGAACTGACCACACTTTAGAACGGAGTATTCAACTTATCCTGAGTGCTCAGCTTAGATGGAGCACTCAGCTCAGATTGACACTTAGTCGAGATCAGCACTAAGCATATAGTAAATAGAGATAAGGAATGAAACATACCAATTAAGGATTGAGCATGCCAAGCTTGCCAAGTAGAGTTGTAAATCTTGTGCCTTCAATTGGTTTAGTGAAGATATCTGTAAGTTGATCTTCAGTCTCAATGAAGACTAACTCTATCTTTCCCTTTTCTACAATGTCTCTGATGAAGTGATGTCTTATCTCAATGTGCT
Organism: Dittrichia graveolens; assembly: GCA_038502395.1. Lineage (NCBI taxonomy): Eukaryota > Viridiplantae > Streptophyta > Magnoliopsida > Asterales > Asteraceae > Dittrichia > Dittrichia graveolens. Next base: position 55,523,096 of record JARJIL010000009.1, on the reverse strand, counting down.
TGGTTCTTGTGTGAAACAATGGGTTGTGTGTAATGGAAATAACACTTTGATTGTCACAGAATATGGGAGTCTTTGAATAATACAAGTCAAAGTCCTTAAGCTGATGTTGCATCCACAGTATTTGAGTACAACAGCTCCCTGCAGCCACATACTCAGCTTCAGCTGTGGAAATTGCCACTGAGTTTTGTTTCTTGCTTGTCCAGCTAACTAATTTTCCACCCAAAAGTTGACATCCTCTAGTAGTACTCTTTCTATCAAGACCACAACCTGCGAAGTCTGAATCTGAGTACCCTATCAGCTCAAATCCTGATCCTTTGGGATACCACAAACCTAAATTTGGTGTTCCCTTCAGATATTTGAGTATTCTTTTAACAGCTAGCAAGTGTGATTCCTTTGGATCAGCCTGATATCGTGCACAAACACATGTAGCAAACATTATATCAGGTCTGCTTGCTTTCAAATAGAGTAATGAACCTATCATTCCTCTATATGTAGTCTGACATACAGATTTTCCATCAATGTCCTTGTGTAGCTTGACATTGTGTAACATTGGGGACTTTGCGGGATGGCTTGAGTCTAATCCATATTTCTTAATCAGATCAAAAACATACTTGCTCTGATTAATAAATATACCATCTTCTTTCTGATAGATTTGAAGTCCCAAAAAGTAAGTCATCTCACCCATCATGCTCATTCTGTATTGATTGGACATTATCTTAGAGAACCAATCACACAGACCTTGGTTTGTTGAACCAAAGATAATGTCATCCACATAGATTTGAACCAGAATGACATGTCCTCTGCTCTTTCTTATGAATAGAGTTTTGTCAATACTTCCTCTAACAAAATCGTTTGAGAGCAAATAGGTGGACAGTGTATCATACCAGACTCTTGGAGCTTGCTTGAGTCCATACAGAGCCTTGTCTAACTTATAGACATAATCTGGATGTTTAGAATCAATAAAACCAGGGGGTTGTTTCACATAGACCTCCTCCTGTAGTGCTCCATTTAGGAATGCACTTTTAACATCCATTTGATACACTTTAAAGTTTTTGAAGGCTGCATAGGCTAGCAACAACCTTATAGCTTCAATGCTTGTAACAGGGGCAAAGGTCTCATCATAATCAATACCTTCTTATTGTCGATACCCCTAAGCTAATAGCCTTGCCTTGTTTCTAATCACTACTCCATCCTTGTCCATTTTATTTCTATAGACCCACTTAGTGCCTATAATTGTTTTTCCTTTGGGGGCAGGTACAAGGGTCCAGACCTTATTTCTTTGAAATTCTGTCAGCTCCTCTTGCATAGCCTCAATCCAATCTTCATCTTTTAGAGGCTCTTCAGTCTTCTTTGGTTCCATTTGAGATAGAAAACTAGAGTAGGCAACATAGTTTGCATTTGCCTTAGATCTAGTTAACACACCATCTTCAATGTTCCCAATGATATCATCAAGAGGATGATCTTTTAATACTTTGAAGGTTGTAGTGGGAGACTGAGGTTCTGGGTCTGAGTCTGAGCAGTGTCTCTCAGGCTGAATAGGACTTACTTCTTCAGTCTGAGTAGCGATTGAAAGATCACTTATATTTTCAATCTGACATGTACTTGATGATTCACCGAGACTCTCAAGCTGATTATCTTCAATATTGATAGTTTCTCTTGATGATGCACATTTGTAAGATTTACCACCATCATCATCATCAGAATCATCCATAACATACATGGAATTTGATGTGAGATCTTCTTTTCTCCTCTCAAGCTCACTCAGACTAACTGGGTCAGTTTGAGCTCTATCGGATTCGTCAATAATTGTCTCATTGAACGTAACATGTACTGACTCTTCAATTACCTTTCTTTTAAGATTAAAAACTCTGTAAGCTTTGGAGATTGAAGAATATACAACAAATATACCTTGATCAGCTTTGGGTTCCAACTTATGGAGCTGATCTCTTTGGTTTAGCACATAGCATGTTGAACCAAAAATGTGGAAGTATCCAATGTTGGGTTTTCTGCCATGATACATCTCATAAGGTGTTTTGCCATGTCTTTTAACTATTATTGATCTATTCTGGGTATAGCTAGCTGTACTTACAGCTTCTTCCTAGAAGCTCAACTTGAGCTTTGCCTCACATAGCATGGTTCTGGCAGCTTCAATTAACGTTCTATTTCTCCTTTCAACGACTCCATTTTGTTGTGGAGTTTTTACAGATGAGAAATTTTGAATAATTCCCTTTTCTTCACAAAAGCCTTCAAGAGTTGAGTTCGTAAACTCAGTCCCATGATCACTTCTGAGCTGTTTAAGGGACTTACCCTTTTGCAACTCTTCTTGTCTTATGAAGCTGATTAACTCATATGCAACTTCACTTTTGGCTTTTAAGAAGACCACCCAAGTGAATCTTGTGAACTCATCAACAATCACTAGAGTATACTTTTTACCACTTAGGCTTGGGGTGCTTATAGGTCCAAATAGGTCCAAATGCAACATATGCAATGGTTTTGTAATTGAAAAATTCTGTTTGGACTTGAAAGACCCCTTATGATGTTTTCCTATTTCACAAGCTGAGCAGAGTTTGTCTTTAGCAAATGTGATCTTAGGCAGACCAGAGACTAACTCTTTGCTAGATAATTTGGTAATATATTTGAAATTTAGATGAGACAGTCTCTTGTGCCATAACCAACTCAGCTTGGGAGTTGAGTCAGAATACAAACAGGTTTCAGTTGAAGGATCTGCAGAGCTGAGATCTAACAAATAGATATCTCTCTCTCTTTTTGCCATTAGAATTGGTTTTCCCTTCTTATCATAAATTGTTCCTGCATGTTTTCTAAAGGTGACTTCATAATCCTCATCACACAATTGACTGATACTTATCAGATTGTGTTTAAGGCCTTCAACATATGCTACCTTCTTGAAAGTGACTGTTCCAGCAGTTATCTTTCCATAACCTTTAGTCCTTCCTTGAGAATTATCCCCAAATGTTACCTTGGGTCCTTTATTATTTTGGAATTCACTTAGAATCCCTTTGCTCCCTGTCATGTGCCTTGAGCGTCCACTGTCGAGGTACCACTTGTAGGAGCCCTGCACATTATCAACCAAACGCATTAGTTTCTTTTTGGAACCCACTGTTTGGTGGGTTCTGAGGATGAGCACTTAGCTGATCCTTTAGAGTCTGACTTATCAGCTTGAACAAATTCTGGGTCTGTTTTAGACTGATCATCCTTTACTTTTTCAGGCCTAAGATTGGTACTTACACAATCTTTGGCTTCATGACCTCTATCACCACACTTATAGCATTTTCTTCTAAAGATGGGTGTTTGGGTGATTTCCTTGAGTTTTCCAACATTAAATTTCGATTCAATTTTAGGGTCATAAGATGTGGATAACCTTTCAATCCTTTTAGACAGTTTGTCTACTTGATTTTCTCTGACTTTGGACTTACCTTTGTCAGCTTTATGGTTACCCTTATTTGGTGAAGTCTGACTTATAGACAACTTCCTGTTCTTAGACATCCTTTCATATTTGGCTTGAGAGTTATGTCGTTTTGAGTTGATGTTAGTTATTCTGTCAAAGACAGTTGTTCTCACAGGATTGTAATCCAATCTTTTGAAAACTGACTTACAGTTTCTGTTGGATCTGGAACATTCAGCTTGATGGTTTGTATGAATAATCCGGGGACTTTGGGTTGGTCTCACAAACTTATTGGTTTTGACCTGTTTTCCATCCTTGTTCCTTAAAAATGTTTTTGGGAGTATATCATATGATTTCATAGTTTTGTCTTCAAGACTGACTTGTTCTTTGATGCTTTCATCAGCAGCAGCACTATAATCTCCCCCTAGCACTGCTTTTACTTGATTTGGTATCTGCTGGTTGATACATTTTTCTGCTTCCCTTGATGACTTACACCAAGATCCACAAATTTTTCTTAGATTGTCAGCTTGTTCTTTTGATTCTTGTAGTTCTTCACTTAGAAGTTTGTTTATGTGAAGCTGACATTCATAATCACTTTGAGTCTTTTTACCAGCATTTATGAGAGTTTCAGAGTGTTTAAGTTCATCTTTTAATTTTGAAATTTCAGTTTTCAAACTAGATTGAACTGTGAGAGAGGTTTTGAAGTCATTTAACAAATAGTTGAACATTAAACATTTTTGTTCATCAGTGTAAGAGCTAAAGTTACTTACCTTATACATTGAGGCAGGATCCCAGTTGCTGGTTTGCCTACTCAGCTTAGCCGCTTCTGCTAGATCCTCATCAAAGGAACAACCTTCTAACTCATAGTCAACTTGTTCCTCTTCATCCTCAATGGCCATCAAACACCTATTTGGCTCATCATCATCTGAGGTAGATGATTCAGTATCCCAAGTCTCAGCAAGAAGAACTTTGGTGTTTTCATCTGGCTTGGCTTTGAGTCTTTGATATTTCTTTTTATATTTATCATCTCTATAGGCATTTTTGTCAGCCACTGAAGCTGATTCTCCCTTCTTAACTCTACACTCAGCAGCTATGTGTCCTATCCTTTGACAGTTATAGCACTTAGCTTTCATAAGATCAAAAGTAGACTTACCACTTTTGCTTCTGTCAGGTTGACCCCTTCCTCTTCTGAACATTCTAAAGTTTCTTTCTAACATTGCCATTTGTTCAGTAAGAGCATCCATTTCTTCATCATCTAAACCTGAGTTAGGACTTACTTCCTCAGATTCAGATTCAGAGTCAGTCTCAGCTTGAGACTTTTTAGATCCCTTCTTCTTCTTTTCTGCAATTAATGCAAATCCAACATTATTTATAGATTCTTTTAGTTGTTGTTGGGCCACTTTCTTCTGTTCCATGATATGTTGATGATTTAGAAGGAAACCATAGATAGATCTGAGATCATATTTTCCTAAGGTTTCTCCAGCATGAAGTGCAATGGTGATCTCATTGAATTGTTCTGGTAACACATCCAAGAACTTGAGTACCAACTCATTCTCTTATTTCTTGACACCTACCAAAAGCAGATCCTTTATCAAGCATTGAAATCTGGTAAACAAATCTGCCAGAGTTTCATTCTTTTTGGCAAAGAAAGTCTCATACGAACGACTCAGATTTGTCTTCTTATGTTGCTTGATCAAGTCAGTGCCTTCATATGTAACATTGAGAGTATCCCACATCTCTTTTGCAGTTTGGCACCCAGCCACAGTATGCAGAAGAGGATTTGTCAAAGCATTTGCTATAATGCTCTGTGCCTAGTCATCAAGGTTGAACAGTTTACGATCTTCCTTAGTCCAAGATGCTTCAGGCTTTGGAGTTTCTCTAGAGGGAACAGTTTTGTCAGTTGTAGTAATATGGATCATGGGTATGATTGGGCCATATTGAATCACGGTACTCATCCTGTGATCCACGGACTTCACGGACTTCAGATATAGCATAGCTCTGAACATCCACATAGGATAGTCAGTGCAATAAAAAATAGGACACCCTTTTGCCGCCATTGTTGGGATATGACTTGATTGCTTGCTAGTTGACATCTTAACCTCTTGACAGCGGATCTTGATCTTCAACTTACGAACAAACTCGCTCTAATACCAGTTGTTCGTCCCACAGAGGGTAAACAAGCAACCGATATAGTGTAGAAGGGGGGGTTGAATACACTTTAAACCAATCAATCAAATTAATCAAATGTATATTCAATGATCAAACAAAATGATTACAATTATTACTTTCTAATCAAATCAACATGATGATTTGATGTTACACTGATTACAAACTCAACTCTCTCTAAATACTCTTGTATCACAAACTAATTGATGATCGAACTTCTTGTTAAAACTGATTAACAAGAACTCTTGAAAACTCTCTTGAACTTTGAACTCACAAAGTTATCGCAACACACGCGTATCAAGTATCACGAACACACGTACGTTTTGCAAGTTATGCAATCGTCGTTTTTTCTTCGGTATATTGTGTTCTATATATATATATATATATTAAAACCCATAAGAAGGTTTATACTCATACTTGATATATCTAGAATAAATCGCAGTTTAAAGATATAACTTATCTTTTCTTTAAAACCGTAACAAACTCCTTAATTAGAACATATCTAACTAATTCCGTTTGAGATCTCTATCCAAATAATAGATAGTTTAAATTAGGTTCAGATATCCTAATTTAAATGTCGTAGATATGGAGAGTTTATAACAAAATTTAGAACTTACTTGAATTCTTGAACTAACTTCTGACACTGAGCTGACTCACTCAGTCTTGACCTCGTCAAGCTGAGTTCTTGAATCTTGGGTTCTTGAATCTTCAAGTCTTCAAGTCTTCACTCTTAAAACCTATCTCAGCTTAGTAGTCACTGAGCTATCTAGTACTTACATAGAAAACTCTATATCTGTTTATACGCTGACTACTCAGCCTAAGCTGACTAGTCAGTCTATAACAGACTTACATAATTCCTAACTCTTAACCTATCATCTATACATATCTATAGTTTGTCTCATTAAATCTAACTATTCTAAACATGGGACTAACAGATATGTTTACACTTTTGATGTATTATGGGCATTGAGATGCCATATCTGATATTGATTATGGAGCATTTATGCTCAAGTGATATGAATCGTGACACTTATGTGTTTTGTGATAAGCTTGATGGCTTGGATTATTTGGCCTTTTGGCATGTGATTTATGTGACCCTTTGGGGTATGTGATTTGGTCCGGACCATTGTGTGATATGAACTTTGTACCATAGGTTTCCTAGCCATTGAGACGTGCACAGGTTCATGTGGCTTCAGAAATTGAGGAACCGCGATGTACGGGTGGTTGAGGAATCGGTGCAAAGAGTGGAGTGGTATGTCAATAGCCATCATGACCATATGGGTTCACTGGGCTGACGAGCCATAGAACCCGAGGCAGTACGAGTGGATTTGGTGAATAGGGCATGCACTCCAGATAACCGTTGTATGGTGGACTGGTTCGTGCTTCCCCCACCTTGACGGGGAGATGTGGTTATCCCCCATGTGGCACGTGTTGACCATGGCTAGCTACCACGTGGAGACATTGTGGCTCAATGGACAGACCCACATCCTTATGTGCTTATGTGTGTACTTTTAGAGTATATTGATTGCCAAACTCGTGTTTTCAAAAGAGAAAAGATGATGACTTGGTTTTTAAAAGACATATGTTTTTTTTGCTGTACTCACTGGCTATGTTTATAGCTAACTCGATGTGTAAAATGTTTTGTATTCGCAAGATGCTTAGAGGCCTTGGTGAGGCGGGTAGATGCCTTGGACATAGTCTTGATTTGGTTGCATTTCCGGTAATCTTGGATTTCCTACTCTTTCGATTATGGTCGTGAGATTGACTGTGGTAACACCAAAAGTTTTGAATTATATTTATTGAGAATGTTACTGTTGAAATGTTTTATTTTGTTAGAATATTTACGAAAGACTAAAGTGCTTCCGCAATTATGTATAAAGTATGCTTTAAACTGACATTTCGAAAAGTTTAAATTTGTACTGAAAATTAGCGTGTTACAAAGTTGGTAGTAAGAGGAGAACTAACCACTTTAGCTGTATCCATGTTGAACTTGCAAAGCACCTTCTCTATGTATTGCTCTTGTGATATATGCAACTTCTTGGCATCTCTATCTCGAGTAATCCGTATACCAAGAATCTGTTTTGCTGGCCCCAAGTCTTTCATAGCAAAAGACTTGCTCAAATCAAGCTTCAATTGGGCAATTCTTCCAATGTTCTTCCCAATAATCAGCATATCATCAACATATAGCAACAAGATGATGAAGTCATCATCACCAAATCTCTGAAAGAAAACACAGTGATCTAAAGAGGTCTTTCTTCCCTATGACCGACTCAAATTTCTTGTACCACTGTCTTGGTGCTTGCTTCAACCCATACGAACTTTTCTGAAGTTTGCACACGTAGTCTTCTTTACCCTTAACATGAAAACCTTCAGGTAGCTCCATGTAGATTTCCTTATCTAGATCTCCGTGAAGGAAAGCTGTCTTGACATCCATTTGCTCAACCTCAAGATCAAGGTTAGCCGCTAAACCAAGAACGACTCGAATAGATCCCATCTTCACGACTGGAGAGAAAATCTCATCAAAATCAATACCTCTTTTCTGACTCAAGCCTTTAACCACCAATCTAGCCTTGTATCTAGGCTTAGAAGTATGCTCTTCAGTCTTCAACTTGAAAACCCATTTGTTTTTCAAAGCTCTCTTGCCCTTAGGCAACTTCACCAAATCAAAGGTATTGTTCTCATGCAAGGAAGTCATTTCATCTTGCATGGCTTCAAACCATTCTTCCTTGTGCTCATTTTCCATAGCTTCTTCATAGCATTTGGGCTCTCCCCCCATCAGTGAGTAAGACATACTCATCTGCAGAATATTGTGTGGAAGGATGATGATCTCTAGTAGACCACCTAAGCGGAATGAATAGTGGCATATCTGGTACTGGTAACTCTGGATGAACATCTTCATCTAATTCTGCCTGCTCTTGAGTATCACCATTAGCATCATCAGTACCCCGTTCTTCATCATGCTGAGCATCATCTCCTAAATGTGATTCAGCAAGTTTAGGAGGAACCGGATCCAAGTCAATAAGATCATCATTAAGTTGAGGAATTGTCTCTATCTCAGCCTTCTCAACATGTTTCAAGGTTTGATCCTCCTCAAACACTACATCTCGGCTTCAAACAAGTTTCTTTTGAACTGGATCATATAGAATGTACCCAAACTCATCTTGACCATAACCGAGGAATACACATGGCTTAGTCTTCACATCAAGCTTTGATCTTTCATCCTTGGGAATATGCACAAACGCCTTGTATCCAAAGACTCGTAAGTGACGGTAAGAAACATCTTTGCCGCTCCAAACCCTGTCAGGAACATCAAAATGCAAATGAACACAAGGGGTTAGATTAATAATATGTACCGTCGTATTCAAAGCCTTACCCTAAAAGGAACCAGGCAATCCTGCATGTGAAAGTAAGCATCTGACTCTTTCCACCAAAGTTCTGTTCATCCGCTCTACCAGGCCATTTAACTGTGGTGTCTTTGGAGGAGTCTTCTGGTGCTGAATTCCTTGCTCTCTACAATAAGCATCAAAGGGGCCAATGTATTCACCTCCATTATATGTTCAAATACATTTAAGTTTCTTCCCTGTCTTCCTCTCAACTAGAGCATGAAACTGCTTAAACACATCAAGCACTTGATCTTTAGTCTTCAAGGTATAAACCCATACATTCCTTGAATGATCATCGATGAAAGTAACAAAATAGGAACACCCACCAAGTGTTCTAGTCTTCATGGGACCACAAACATCGGAATGTATAAGATCAAGTTTGTTCTCCATTCTAAAGGGAGAACGACTTTTGAAAGCAACTCTAGTCTGCTTTCTTGCCAAACAGTGAGAACAATTTTTTAATTTAACATTATGCACATCGGATAACACATTTTTCTTTGAAAGAATAGACATCCCCTTTTCACTCATATGACCAAGTCTCTTATGCCATAACTCGACCATCTCATCATTGTCTACAACATTGACAATGTTCTTGGAGATCTTCGGATGTGTCATGTATAACTTTGATTCCCTTTTACCTTTTGCCACGATTAAGGATCCAAGAGTTAGTTTCCACAAACCATTACCAAAACCGTTGTAGTAACCATCTTCATCAAGTAGAAATGTGGAGATAATATTGAGTCTCGTATCCGGGACATGTTTTACATTACGCAAAACCAATTCCATCCCCGTGTCAAACTTCAAGCAAACATCTCCAATACCAACGATTTTTGATAACCCAGCATTACCCATCCTAACCACACGAAAATCTCCTGGAGTGTAAGATGAATAGTAATCCCTTCGTGTTGCAACATGACACGAAGCTCCACTATCAAGAATCCAACTCGAATCATCATGAGCAAGGTTAACTATATCATAATCACAATAAACAAAGAACTCATCAATGGTAATATTTACTTCAGTCTTATCACCACCATCATCATCTTTCTTGTGATTGTTCTTCTGATTGTTGTAGTTTTTCTTCTTGTTCTCCTTTTTCAACTGTCTGCAGTATCGAATAGTGTGTCCTTTTCTACCGCAGTGATGACAATCAATATCAGCAAACTTTCCTTTGCTGGAACTACTGCGGTGATTACCTCTGTTGCTTAGGCCTTTACTTTGAAATCTCCCCCACCTTTCTATGACCAAAACATCTGACTGTGAAGAAGAACCTTGTGACTTTCTTGTCATTTCTTCATTCAGAATACTGCCTTTGGCCAGTTCCATGGTGATAATACCATCTAGTGCAGAGTTGGACAAAGATGTCCTAAAAGTCTCCCAAGAATCTGGTAATATACCAAGAAGCCATAAGCCTTGAACCTCATCTTCAAACTTGATACCCATACCTGCAAGCTGATTTATAATACCCTAAAAAGCATTTAAATGATCAGTAATAGGAGACCCATCAGTGTACTTTAATCTCATCATTTGCTTAATCAAGAACAACTTATTATTTCCAGTTTTTCGAGCATATAACTGTTCAAGTTTGTTCCAAAGAGTACGGGCATGTGTCTCCTCACTAATATGGTTCAAATATCATCAACCCACTGCCTAATATACCCACAAACCTGTCTATGCAAAATACTCCATTCTGCATCTGTTTTGTTCTCAGGTTTATCTTCAGAAAACACATGCAAGTAGTAGTCTTTAACATAAAGGAGATCTTCCATTTTTCCATTCCAAACATGATAATTAGAACCATTCAAATTAATCATCCTACTTGTATTAGCCTCCATTGTTCAAACATGTTAAGTCCACAATCAAGAGCCAATGGCTCTGATACTAGTTTAATGGGAAAAATATATGAACACCACAACGGTATGAAATAAATGCGGAAGCAACCTTCGTTGGTAAACTTTTTTCCCGACCCGTATGAACCCGTAAGGAAACAAACAACTATGGTATAACAACTTATAAATCCTGATCTGTTTAAAGGCTATAATCAACCCAAAAATGCAGAAAATACATGTAATCAACCACACAATGAACACACAATTTTTAGCGTGGAAAACCCCAAAATGGGTAAAAACCACGGACACCTAGTGCCGCTTAAAATCCACTAACAACAAGAGAGGTATAAAAAGTCTTCTCTAGTAACACTAGAGGCGTACAACAAACATCAAGATATATGGCAAACAACTCAAGAACAAGAAAGGAAGAAAGTCACCGAAAAAGAGTCAAATATGCCCGGTTACGAGACTAACTTCCGGGGCTGTAAAACTGATCCCCACCGTTCAGAATCTTCCCTCAAGTGACAGGAAGCTACAGTCCAAATTTGGTGACGATCCGACGGTGCAAACTCCGGGAAACTGCAAAAGAGTGCAGCTGGGTCGGGTGAACAGTAACCTCCGAATTCTTCTTTCTTTTCTCTCTCTTTTTTCTCTGCTTCTCACTTTCTTTCTTGTGTCTTACTATTGGCCGATCATTCAACTCTTTTAGGTGCTTAAGAGCTAAGAAAAAATAGGCTAAATGGGCCTTAGTATTTGTTGGGCTAAAGGTCCTCATGGGCCAAGAAAAAACTAAACCCAACACTCGTGACCGAGCTCCGGCGTGAGAATCAAATAGGTTTCCGGTGAGGGGCTAATGTTTGTCTCTTTTCTTTTTTTGTGAGTGAGTATTACTTACCTTGAGATCTTGAGCGTTGTCTTTCATCTTTGAGAAAGTCCAAGGGTGTATGCTATTGTCCACTGGTTAATGCTGTGCCTTCCTTTAGACATATGGTTACCGATCGATTTTGTCTTTTGTTGTTGTGATCTGCTTTGGGATGTGCTCCTTGTCTTATTAAGAAGACTACAATGTGATTGGTTCTTCTTAGCTCAGCAGACAAACATAAGTCAAAAGGATCTTCCAATTGACTGTTTCCTTCCTTCAGGTTTGAAGCACGAATGTGTACATAAATATATCTTCGTTTGGGCTGGTCCTAAGGTACATTTGGGTCTGTCATGCTTGAGTGATGTTAGGCTTATACATATACACTATCAAGTCCCCCAGTCTAGAGTGCATTATCTATTTTTATGATAATGGGCACTAGACTTAATGAATTTAGGTGTATTGGTTTTATTTTTATGATAATGGCCCATTTATAGAATGCAGTATCTATTTTTATCTCTGGCCCATCTATGTATTGGTTTTATTTATTTTTAGGCTTACATATAATTGGGATGTGTTAATCAAGGCGAGGGTTAAAAAGAAGGAAAAAGAAAAAAGAAAAGAAAAGGAGGAATTAAATTGGAAATGATGAAGTAGTAAGATACCTGGCGGATTTCATAACTTTTCCTTGTTTAAATTTTGAATTTGATGTGACCTTACCTGCAGAGGAGGCTCATACTCGGTAATCGGCGAAGCTACGTCTTTTACTTTCGTAGTATAACTAAACCTAGAGCCGGCGTCTCCTATGGTTGCCTTTTGCCGGTCGGATTTCGAGAGCGTTTTTTCGTCGTCCCGTCATTCCTTACTTCCAGGTTTGCAAAATCTTTTCATCTCCATCTTTCTTTGTTCTACCATTTTCTGTTCTTTGTCCCATCTCGTTTATCTGGAGATGCCTAAAGATAACCTCCCGTCGACGCATTCTGTCGTTGATAAAGGTAGTATGAGTAGGTTTTGTGCGACGTATCAAATAGGGAAAGAGTTTCATTCCATTTGCCCTGATCGGACTGCTACTATTCGTGATTTTCCTTCTGGGATTGTGAGTTTGTACATGAAATGGTTCGATTTTGGTAATCTTATGTTCCCCTTTTCAAAGTTTTTCTTGTCTGTGGTTGAGTATTTCCAAGTTCATATCTCTCAGTTATCACCGCTTGGGGTGATAAAGATTACTAGTTTTGAAGTTCATTGTCAGGCTTTTGGTGGAGTACCTACAGTTTCCTTGTTTCGGAAGTTTTACAAATTGGGGAAAGCTGGGGACTGGTTTACCATGGAAAAGAGAAAATCGCCTTCCCATGTGTGCATAACCGATTCCCCTTCTTGCTAAAAATCTGGAAAGGGCACTTTTTTTTGGGTTAGGGCTTCTACAGTCTTTCTCGCGATGACTTGGAGGGAGATGGATCGTCCTATTGCTGATCCAGTTCCCTAGGACTACGAAGTAGATATGGATTTATTTATTCAGTTGGTGAGGAATCCTATTTGTGTTCGATCTTTCAAAAAAGAGGTTCTAGTGTTGACTGATGTTAGTTGCCTGTGGGATCGTCTAGACAAGCGACCGGTGCTTCTTCATAACGAGAAGGGTACGGTGGGGTGGACTTCTTTTTCATTTGTATATCTTTTGTGTTTTTTCTAACCTGCACTGTTATTGTTTCATCTATGAGTGTTGTGGATTTCATCTTGCTACCGGTTATAGAGGAGGTAGACACTCTTGAGGAGGATGTTGGAGAAGGAGAACTTCCCTTACTTGAGGCGAACAAGGATAACCTTAGTATTCCTCCATGTGAGGGAGTAGGACTACTACTACGAGATCTATGAAGTGAGCTATTGTATCATTTTCTAGATTTTTAAGAGAGTTTGTTATATGTTGGTTTGCAACCGAGTCTATAAACCAACCAAGATTTAGATTAGATTTAGACTTAGAACAAAAAAAATTATCAAAGTTTGAGTTAAAGTAATTATTTGAGTTATAGAAACTACCTGCCATATTGGCGTGAGTTCCAACATGGGAGATTTTCCATCAATTAAACTCATTAGTTTTGCTATTTGCTCACTTGAGAATGGAAAATGACTTGTGTTATTAGAATCATTGGAGTTAGTATGCTCAACATGATTACTAGAAGAGTAGACAGAAAAGTTACTCAAGGTTAGTCCTCACTTGAGAATGGAAAATGACTTGTGTTATTAGAATAATTGGAGTTAGCATCAATCTGAGGGTGAGAGGGTGTACTGAGATGAAGCTTAGTTCGCAACTCTTCATGAAATCTGTTCCAAAACCTGGACGTGAATCTGGTATCCCTGTCTGATACAATAGAGACCGGTACACCATGTCAAGACAATTCGAGAAAGGTTACGTGCAGCGAAGAGTAGACGGAAAAGTTACTCAAGGTTTCGCCTTGGAAAGGAGTCATCCGTTTCAAAAAACAGGGAAAGTTGAGCCTGAGGTTTATCGGACCCTTCAAGGTTGTGGCACGAGTGGGGAAGGTAGCATACGGACTGGAACTACTTGAGGAATTGTCAAGAATTCATAACACCTTTCGCGTGTCACACTTGAGAAAGTGTCTAGCTGATGAATCGACTTTCGTACCTATGGAGGATATCATGGTAGATGACAAGCAGAACTACGTGGAAAAAGTAGTGGCAATACTAGAACGCAAGGTCAAGACTCTTACAAACAAACAGATCGGGATCGTGTTCAGTGGGAGCATCGTAGAGGGTTAGAATGAACTTGGGAACGAGAAGACGAAATGCGGCAAGGTTACCGTGAGGTTCTTCGAACAGTGACTTTGAGGACGAAGTCATGTCTTAGTGGGGGAGAGTTGTAATATCCATTTTCGGAAACTTGTACTATCAAAATGTAAACTCACAACTAATATTTTTATCATCAATTAAATACCGAGAGTTGGTTGATTACCGTACTGGTGTTGTTTCTAGTAATTATGAATATGCCTATATGTGGATTTATGTAGTTAGGCTTAGTGCATTAACTCCTCACGAGTTGCACGCAGGTGCTGAGGCTTGGTACAAGTAGTCTTTTTGGCCTTTCTTCAAAAATGTGGCCAGCATCGGGAGTGTAAGGGGGTATTAAAGGTATGAAGCTAGAGCCTATGAGTTCCTAACATCAACCATATAATCCTTATCATTTAAATTGAGTTTTCATTACCTAAATCATGATTTATAGTTAAGTTTTGTTCCTTGGTTCCTTCCCGTTCTCGAATAGCAATGACACCCAGAATTCCATTCGTAATCCAGTCAATGATATAGCAACTAAAGGAAGTGTTACTAAAAGTACTAGGGCGTTACCTGGTGAGTTTTCCGATCGATTCCTTGCAACCTTGCAAAACGGCAGTTGATTCGGCCCCTTTCTCTCTCGCCGGCAAAGGCACCTCCAATGTCTACTCCTGCCTTCAATTTTCACGTTGGCTACAATAATATCATTGGGGGCTGTGCCCTAGACATGGTATAATACTCTCAATATTTATTTAAGCCCACTTCTAAAGCCCCTTATGAGCCCATTAGCTTTATCTAATAATTTGTTATATCTACTTGGCCTATTAATAAATTAGACAACCAATATTGTCTAATAGTTACCTAAGCCCACTATTCTTTTTAAACTCTTACAAGCCTATTAAACTTAAAGGATCCATAATTTCACCAAATTTAAGTACTTACTTTATTATTTCCCTTACTTAAATAGTTAAATTTTCGTTAAAGGAAACGGGTGTTACAAAGTAAGTTTCAACATTCTCTTCTTTCTTCTTTCTTCTTTATTTGAATCTTTGTTCTTATGATTCGGATCTATATGTTTGTGTTACGATTTTGCTTCTTGGTTTATTGATTGAAGGTTTTCATTTATGGTTTCATTAGTCTGTTCTAGGTTTTCGATTCAAGGTCATTCATCATATTCTTCATCTGTCAGTGCTGCGTTTTGTTGTTATTGATATGGGTTTTGATCGAAGGTTGTTCATGTGCTTCAAGTTCTTCACCTATGAATTTCATATGAATTATGGATTTTAATTTTTTTTATTAACACTGATGTGGCAACAATTAATGATGTGGAATTAAAAATAAATGGAAAACTGAAAAATAACCGGTAACCTGATCTATAGGTTTTACGATACACTAAATAGTAGTTTTAGTAAGTTTAATACACTAAATGGTAGTTTTGAAAGTTGGGTATATACAATAGTAAAAAGTGACAGCTTTGATACACTTTCGGATACACTTTCGGATACTAAACCCTTAAATTTAACCTGCATTGATTTAAATAATTGTGTTTACGTTTTTCTCCTTTAAGTTTTGATGAGATACGTAGTAACTATTTATAGATTTGTATTCAATAAAGTCCATGTAAAAGACATAGTCCTAAAATTGTAATATTCAATCACAGGTACAATCACATATTAATTACGAAAATGCCACTCCGCCCAAAATTTTAAAATGTGATCTGGACCATTGATTCCATTGACCCAAAAACTAAAATTAATCCTTTAAGATTATGAATTAAGTATGAACTATATTGGACATTCTTCGCTATTTATAATAGTTTTATAACATGAAAAATAAAGTTAAGATTCTAAGTATTATTTTTTAAGTTGTTTAGTATTTAAGATTTAATCAAATTATAATCCAAAAGAATCTATTTTTGTAAAAGAAAAGTCATTTAATGGTAGTCATAATTAAAAAAGTTTGAACAAACATATTAATTTATGGTAAAATGAAATTTAACATAGACATATCACATGATCTACGTTTATAAAATAAATAGAACAAGTCTAGCATTTATTATAGTTAATAATGGTTTAACTATCAAAGTTTTAGTTTAGTTTTGGTTTAATCATTAAAGTTTTTTTCTAAACAATTTTACCATAGAGTTTTGAATTTTTATGATTTAAACCTCAAAGTTTTTTTCGAATGATTTAAACCTTAAAGTTCTGTTAAAAAAACCGAGTAATCACTTAAGATTTGTATGATTTTCGATTTTACCCTCTCTACTTATTATGCATTTTAGTTTTATTAAAAACTTAACAAAACTTAGAGGGTTAAACCATTTTTTAACAAAATTTTAAGGGTTAAGTTATTTGGAAAAAAGCTTAAAGGTTTAAAAAAGAAGGTGTAACTTTGATAAGTAAATCATAACAAATTCAAACATTATATGGTAAAACCATTTGAATTAAACTGAAACTGAACTAAAACTTTGATTGTTAAACGATTATTGACCCTTTATTATAATATGATGAAATGCTTAACTATACGAGTTTAATAAATTATAGTGTTTAAAATATATAAATTTGTTTTAAAAATCAAAATATGCTAAATTACATATAGATGTAACTGTTATTTTTAATTATAATAGATACACATTTTATGTATTAAATAAGTAAAAAATAGAAGCAAGCAGCAGATCGCGGTTTGACAACCACTCGTTGACAAGAATCCAGCTGCCAAAATCAAGAGGAATGATTAGAACTCAAAGATTTTGCTATCAAGTTCTTTGAGAACCAATGGAGCATGACTGTTTGCTATTTAGCTAAGCTATGGACATCATGTTTAATGCGTAATTATTAAAAGTGATTAATGGTACAAGTAGATTGGCACGTTGAAAGACAAAAATGGCATTTTTGAAGCCAACCCAAACGAGCATACGTTTGCAGAAACTATGGAGTAAATTAGGGCGAGAAAAAATTTTGCGACTAGGCTTCGATTTCGGTCGACAAGGAAGAATGACGACGGGCGGTTCAATTCTGGTTAACGAGATATGACGATGGGACGGTTTGAAGAAACAGGGAAAAACCGGAATGAACTCAACTGAATTGTGTGTATGTTGATGGGTTTGATTGAAGGTAACAGAAATTGTTCTTCGCCTTTTCTCATACTCGATTTAGGCAGCCAAAAGCCCTTAAAAGGGGATACTCTCCAACGGACCTGAGCAGCAAAGATGGAAGGCGATGGGAAGAAGGACACTTCCGGGAAAAACGGCATCCGTCACACAAACCAAATGAAGAGAAGATAAAAATAGCACACACCCTTAAACTAACCAAAATAACACAAAGGACCTGCAACTCTGCAAGAAACAAAAAATAATATAAGTAACTAAAATCATATGTTTCATAGAAGACCGAGAAATACACCCCCCCCCCCCCCAAAAAAAAAAAAAAAAAATCTAAATGTGAAACACATCAAATAGCTTAAATTCGTTACACATTTCCTTTAGTGAAGATGTTAACTATGTTATCAAAAGAACTAATCTTTTAAGTTTGCAAAATTCCTAAATTGATTTTTTTTTCATACAAAATAAAGATCAATTTTAAAGTGTTTAGTTAGGATTAGCTGCAATTTAAATAACAGAGTTACTATCACAATACACTTTAACAGGTAGAGTGTTGTCTATCTTGAGATCTTTCAAGAGTTTTAAAATCCATAAAATTTCACATGAAACGACAACTAAGGCTCTATACCCAGACTCGGCAAACGATCTAGAAATTGTAGATTATCTTTTACTTTTCCATGAGATCAAGGAACCCCTAAGGAAGACACAATATCCACATATAGAACTTCTGAACATGATATTTTTACCCCAACCAGAATCAACATAAGCAGTTAAGGAGAGATTGTCACCTTTTTTTTGAAGCAAATTCCCTTACCTGGGCAACCTTTTAAGTATTTCAGAACTCATAAAGCAAGCTTAAAGTGTGACTGGAGTGGAGCATGCATGAATTGACTCAATACATGAACGGCATATGCTATATTAGGTCTAGTCAAAGTTAAATATATTAGTTTACCAACAAGTTTTTGATATATAGCTATATTAGACAATGGTTGATCCTTAGATTCTACATTTTTATGATTAGTAAACATCACATTTGCTTCAATAGGAGTATGAACCGGCTTACATCCGCTCAACCCAAAATCAGCCAACAAATCTAAACAGTATTTCTTTAGAGACAGACAAAGGCCATCATTAGAGTTCAACACTTCTATTCCTAAAAAGTATTTAAGCTTTCCCTAAGTCTTTCATCAGGAATTTAGAATTCTAAAATTGTTTAAGCTTGTTTATTTATGTTTCATCATTTCCTGTTATAACTAAGTCATGTACATATACTAGCACAGCAACAAAGGAATTTGTAGATGATTTAATAAATAAAGAGTAGTCATTCTTGCTTTCTTCAAAGCCACATTCAAGTAAAGTTTGGGTTAATTTTTCATTCCATTTATAGGAGCTTGCTTTAAACCATATAGAGATTTTGTTAATTTACACACCCTACAATATGAGAGATCACCATACAAGAAGGCATTATTTACATCCATTTGGTACAAGTTCAAACGATTTTGAACAAACATATTAATGAAGCATCTAACACTAACCATTTTAACAACCGGAGAGAATGTTTCATCAAAATCGATACCTTCTCTCTGATTAAAACCTTTTGCTACTAATCGGGCTTTATACCTATCAATTTCACGATTTGACTTATACTTGATCTTATAAATCCATTTGCATACTATAGGTTTTCTATAATTAGTAATCTCCCAAGTATTGTTCCTATATAAGGCTTCCTATTTATGTTTTCAACGGATAGGTTTGAATAGTTGATGACCCTTTCCAAACCATATTTAACTTTTCCCTCAACAATAAAGTCATCTAATTTTTTTAGTAGATTGGAAGCTCTTCTAGATTTTCTAACACCTGTGTTAAATTGATTATACTCTTCAATTTGACTAGATTGACTGCCCTCATGAACGGATTGATTTCGTAACGTTTCGTTATTGCCCTGAGGGAAACTACTATCATCATTTAGTGTTGCAAATGAAGTACCATTTTCAACAGTATTTTCAGGGCCGCCAAATAATGGTTCTTCATTGCCTTCACTGTTTGAAACATCCCTCCATTCATCATTGGAACTTAGATGGTCTTGTTTATTAGTATAATAGGAATCAAAGAAATTTAGGTGATTTACTTCTTTGTCGCTTGGAGTTTCAAAATCATTTGAACTTATTTAAAAAGTGAAAGTATTTTCATAAAATTTTACATCTCTAGAATAGATCATAGTTTTACGATCTAGACTATAGAGTTTGTACCCCTTTTTAGTTATTGAAAACCATGTAAAACACACTTTTCTAAACTACTACCAAATTTATCAGAATTATTTAAAGTTGTTGCAAAACACAGACATCCAAAGACTTTTAAACGAGAGAGATTAGGCTCAACGCCATGAATCAGTTCATAGGAGATTTGCGTGACAACACTTTGGAGGGTAGCCTGTTGATCAAATAAATAGTTGTTAAAATACAGTTTGACCACAAATTTAAAGGGATTCCCCCTTGACAAATAAGAGCTCTAGCCACATTCAACAAATGTCTATGTTTTCTTTTGTTGAGGTGTGTGAGTGCAAGAAGTTTGATGAATAATGCCATTTTGTTTAAAAAATAAATCCATTTTATTGTTGATAAATTCTGTGCCATTATCACTTCTTTCAAATTGAGTTCTTAAAAGATTATGAAGATTTATAATATTTTCAGATGTTTCAGTTTTTGTTTTTTTGTAAGAATACCCACATAGCTCTAGGGTAATCATCTACAACCATGAGGAAGTATTTAAATCCATCCTTGCTATTTACCCTGTAGGCAGGCCCCCACAGATCAACATAGATAAGTTCACCCAAGTCTTGAGTTTTATGATTACTAAGAGGGAGAGGTTCCCTAGTCTATTTAGCCTTATGGCAAGTTTCACAAATGGTGGAATTACTATTGTTTTCCAATTTTGTTTATTTTTAAGATATTCAACACCTAATATGTTGGATGCCCAAGTTTATTGTGCCAAAGATGCTTAGAGGACAAACACGAATTACCATTAAACACTTTCCTACCTTTAACATCTATATCAAATAGATATAAACCTCCTCTTTCTCTACCACTCCGCAGAAGTTTCATTGTATTCAAATCCTGAATATAACAACTATTCTCGTCAAATCGTATATATACATTGCTATCTTTTGTTAAGTTGTAAACAAATAAAAGACTAACTTGATATTCAGGGACAACCAGAACATTATGAAGATTACCATTATCAGTTAACCTTAAGTTGCCAATATGTTTAATTCTAGCTTATGTCCCATTAGTATGACAAATAGTTAGATTTAAGTTTGAGATATTTGTAACATTTTCTAGATTTTTAAGAGAGTTTGTTATATGTTGGTTTGCAACCGAGTCTATAAACCAACCAAGATTTAGATTAGATTTAGACTTAGAACAAAAAAAATTATCAAAGTTTGAGTTAAAGTAATTATTTGAGTTATAGAAACTACCTGCCATATTGGCGTGAGTTCCAACATGGGAGATTTTCCATCAATTAAACTCATTAGTTTTGCTATTTGCTCACTTGAGAATGGAAAATGACTTGTGTTATTAGAATCATTGGAGTTAGTATGCTCAACATGATTACTAGAAGAGTAGACAGAAAAGTTACTCAAGGTTAGTCCTCACTTGAGAATGGAAAATGACTTGTGTTATTAGAATAATTGGAGTTAGCATCAATCTGAGGGTGAGAGGGTGTACTGAGATGAAGCTTAGTTCGCAACTCTTCATGAAATCTGTTCCAAAACCTGGACGTGAATCTGGTATCCCTGTCTGATACAATAGAGACTGGTACACCATGTCAAGACAATTCGAGAAAGGTTACGTGCAGCGAAGAGTAGACGGAAAAGTTACTCAAGGTTTCGCCTTGGAAAGGAGTCATCCGTTTCAAAAAACAGGGAAAGTTGAGCCTGAGGTTTATTGGACCCTTCATGGTTGTGGCACGAGTGGGGAAGTTAGCATACGGACTGGAACTACTTGAGGAATTGTCAAGAATTCATAACACCTTTCGTGTGTCACACTTGAGAAAGTGTCTAGCTGATGAATCGACTTTCGTACCTATGGAGGATATCATTGTAGATGACAAGCAGAACTACGTGGAAAAAGTAGTGGCAATACTAGAACGCAAGGTCAAGACTCTTACAAACAAACAGATCGGGATCGTGTTCAGTGGGAGCATCGTAGAGGGTTAGAATGAACTTGGGAACGAGAAGACGAAATGCGGCAAGGTTACCGTGAGGTTCTTCGAACAGTGACTTTGAGGACGAAGTCATGTCTTAGTGGGGGAGAGTTGTAATATCCATTTTCGGAAACTTGTACTATCAAAATGTAAACTCACAACTAATATTTTTATCATCAATTAAATACCGAGAGTTGGTTGATTACCGTACTGGTGTTGTTTCTAGTAATTATGAATATGCCTATATGTGGATTTATGTAGTTAGGCTTAGTGCATTAACTCCATAAGTTAGGTTTGGCCCAAGAAAGTTTAAGGAGTGGGCTTGGCCCAAGCAAAGGACGTGTAAATATATTTATATTTAGGGCACAACCCCCAAGTGCATTTTACTGTTCCATTCACCTTCATTCACGTTCAAAAGCTGAAAGAGAGAAAGTGTGAGTGTGTGCATTTCTATGCTAGGCTATAAAGGAAACTAGAATCAAGGACCCAAAAGTTGAGCCTAATCTTTCAAAGAAATCATCAGTTATGAACTTGAATCCCTTGTAGCATTAACCATTTAGAAATGCATGTAATTAGAGAGAGAGAGTTGGTGAATTTTTTGAGAGGGTTTTTAGCCTTGTTCTTGTGGATGTGGAGGAGCCCAAGAACACACACAGTAATTTTGCTATAGTATTATATGGAAATTGTAGTGTTTATGAGGTTAAATGATAATAGATGAACTAGTATGTCGTTAGGATCATCATAAGGGCAAACATTAAAGTTTAGGTGGTTTTCAAAACTTGTACACCCTGCTTATGCGATGAACTTAACCGAGAACCAAAGGTGGGTTTAGACCCACTAAATCTTGATGATAACCGGATTAATTGAAAAGGATTTGCTTAACTAATGTTAGAAACCCTTAGGACATGGAATTTCATGTTTTGGTTGTGTAATGATAGAGCTCGGAAATTTAAGGATCGACTGTGTTATATTCTTGTCGTCCGACAAAGATGGAGCCGGGTCTGACTTGGGCCATGTGCGACTTAAGTGGTTGAGTATTGGTCCGACTTGCAATATGTTGAGTTGGTCCGACTTTGCCTTTGTCCGACTTAGAGTACTTATGCGACTTGAGTACACTGTCCGACTTGATTACCCTATCCGACTTAGAGTACTTATGCGACTTGATTACCCTTTCCGACTTAGAGTACTTGTTCGACTTGAGTACCATGTCCGACTTAGAGTAGTTGTGCGACTTGATTACCCTATCCGACTTAGAGTACTTGTACGACTTGAGTACCCTTTCCGACTTAGAGTACTTGTGCGACTTGAGTACCCTGTCTGACTTAGAGTGTCTTGTGTGAGTTGAGTACCCTGTCCGACTTAGAGTAGTTGTGCGACTTGAGTACCCTGTCTGACTTAGAGTGTCTTGTGCGACTTGAGTACCCTATACAACTTAGGGTGATGTGTGACTTGCCCGTGGTCCGACTTGGGGGTGTGGTGCAACTTAGGACTTGGGCATGCGCGCGACCTAAAAACCTATACTTGGTATTAATTTAGAAAATGTGTTGCAGGTCCTCGCTGTCGGACTCGTTAATTGTGTAGCTCTGTGAATAGTTGTTCTGTCGTGTCGCCAATCAGGTGAGTTACCCTACCTTACTTTATTCCTGTAATGTGTAAGTAATATGTAAGATGCTATTTTTGCTGTGTATGTGCTTAATTGCGACGAGTTATTATGTGTTATCATTATGTTATGTTAGTAACCAACCGTGCCTTCATGGTCGGTCGGGACACATGACTTCATCTAAAGGTGGGACCTGTGATGAGTCATAGCGGGCGAGGCACGGTTTAGGCATCAAACGGGTGGGACCCGAGATGCGGCAAAGGGAGAGTCCCTAGTTATGTGTTTACTTGATGGCAGGATGTGATTCCTGCAAAGGGTCAGGGTAGTGGTGATTCACTAAGCTTTGTGCTTACCCGTTGTTATGTTTTAGGTTCTCAGGAATCGACAAAGGCAAGGCTCCGGCATAGCAGCGGAAACAGCAGCATTCAAGAATCTTATTTAATTCAAATTACAGACTTTAATATATTTTAAACTCTTCCGTGTTTTGGCACAATCAGTACTTGTTTCATTCATCCGTAATTAAATATTCGAATGATTGGTTGAAGCTTTAATCTTGTTTAATTGTTGTTTAAACTTATTAGAAAAAAATTGGGGCGTTACAGTTGGACCAGTTGACATGTTATCATTGGACCAACAAAATGGTCCAATAAAAACATAAGTGTCACTTGAAATTCTACCTTCACGACTTCCGTCACAGGCTGTCACGGGCTGTGAAGCCTAAGGGTATCACGACCCGTGGAGCATCCTTCACGGTCGTGAAGCCTAGGTCAAATTGAATTTGACCATTTTGACTCATTCCTCTTATAGCAGGCTGCGGGATTGAAACTTAGTGTGTAACCCAATAGGCCGTGCCTCATCGGCAGTGATACCGGCCTACGTGTGTTAGTGGGCAGATTCCAACACGTACATTAGAGTATTTATATTGTATTTAATTACAAACAAAATCAGCTAATTTCGCTAACAGAATTATTTAATTATTAAAAGGATAGATATATATAAATCCCATCCATAATTATCATCTCTAAAATAAAGGAAGTCATCCTTATCACAATCAGCAGCACCAACTCTGTCTTCCACTCGAGCAACATTAACTTCATAATCTCCTATATTAACACTTGTTCACCGGTACTAACCACCTCCACCTGCACTAACCAAAAACTATCGGTACTAACATTAGTTTCACACAATCAATCAACATCTATACCCAACATATATATATACATATATATATATATACACACTAGCATCATACCCGCGCAATGCTGCGGCGGTAAATAGTTTTTGGTTTACAATATGTCGCTTTCAAGAATGTAATGATATGTTATTCGCGCGATTCAATGTCACGAAAAAGTTTTCTATAGCAACATGTCCGTTTTTTTTTTCAAATTTTCTTTTATTTACATTTAACTATTTTATTAATTTTAAAAATAAATTCTAAAAGACAATAAAATAAGAAAAAATATTTATATTGATGAAATAAAGAGAAGAGTTAATAATATTTTAATAATTATATTGATGTGGGTGGATAATTGTGTTAGTATGAGAGAATATATTCTGGATAAAAAGTTAAAATAAATTAGGAGAGAATAAAATAGTTAAAAATTGAGTGGATGAGATTAATTTAAATTAAATGAAGGGTCAAGATTTTATATTGATTGAATTTTAAGAAGTCTTAAAATTTAAGAGGAGAGAGAATGTTAAATGGTTTATATAGTAGTATAGATATATAGGCAAAAGTTCAAATGAGAACTGTTTTTCGTATGAGAACCGCGAGAACCAATCTTAGCCATCCAAATCCCCCTCTTTTAATTGGATTGTCCACCCATGAATTCCTTACATGCACCTTGCCACACTCAATCCCCCCATGCTCTTTATCTATGAATTCCATTATCCAAAATGAATGGCCAAGATTGGTTCTCACAGTTCTTGTATGAAAAATAGTTCTCGTTTGAACCCTCCCCTATATATATATATATTATGTATATATATATATAAATATCTTACTCCCCTATAAATAAGTAAATAACCAGCCACGTGTCATATTTCTATGGTCTTTTTCTATTGTTTTCCCACTTGATATCACGGATTGAACTGTTGCCATATGGCCCTCTTTCAATTATTAGTTCCGAGATTTACACGTTTTGGTTATGTCTAAATAGTACAACTTTCGGCTTTTGAGTTTCTATCTCATTCTTTCTCCCATAGCAATTTTGTTGAGATATCAATCAAAACATGAAAGGATATAGTTTCAAGTTTCTAATGCACTTTGTTTATTGTGTAGGAGGTTGTGGATTGAATTGGGGGCTGTTGAAGAAAAGAAAGGAAGATATTGTGACTATATAATAAAAAGAAATAGGGATGGGACGCTACACAGTATTCCTTTTCACAGTAGTTTGAGTTCATCTTCTTGGTTTTTTCTGTAATTTCTTTGCTAGTTTATGTTTGTAAGTAAGGTTCAGTGTTAATAAAGGTTTTTTTTATCATGGTATCAGACCAAGGTTTCTTGGTTCCTTGCTGTGATAACGAGTTCATCTCGGAGTGAGCAACATTTCGTTGTTTTGCAATAGTTTAGATCTGTGTTTTTTGTTTTTGAAGAAAAAATTCAAGATAAGATGACATTGTTTAGTTGTTGAGAGTTCTTGTTTGTTGGGGTCTGAAATACTCTTAGGTTTTTAGTTCTTTATTTCTTGGGTTTTCTTTGCATCTAATCAGATCTAGGGTTCTCACGATTTGAGATTGTGGATCCTAGTTTTGTCAAGATTGTTATCATCAGATCTTGAGGTCCTAGTTTTGTCGAGATTATTGTCATCAGATCTTGAGGAGTAAACATCATATTATGCTTCCGTTGTTATTTGGAGATGGAATGTTTTTTGTCTTGGATCTAAACTGCAAATCAGCATGTTAATGGTGTCTTCGAAGACTCATCTGTAACAACGTGTTAATAGTAGCAAGTTCCTCCAACGGTGAGCCCCTGTGTCGGATAGGGGTAAACTGCCCACCAATTGTGATACTTGGCCTATTGACAAGTTCTATCTTGTATTTGTGTTTAGTTTGTTTTCTTATTGTACGGCAATTATGTCTAACACTGATCTTGGGAGTGAGAATCTGTCTGGGACTGAATCTGATCTTGGGAGTGAGAATCTGGGACTCCGATTAATAAACTGGATTTTGGAGATCTTTTATATCTTCATGCTAGTGATACTGTAAACATGAATTTGGTGAATTTTAAACTAAAAGGAACAGAGAATTATAAGGTTTGGGCGTGTGCTATGGAATTGGCTTTAGAAACTAAAAATAAAATGGGTTTTATTCAAGGCACATGTCTAAGGTCTGAAACTGATAGTGTTCTTGCCAAACAATGGGACCGACGTAATTCTGTAGTGTTGACATGGATTTTGAATTCAGATCTGAAGAGTTGTATCTAGGCCAATTTTTTTCTAAAATTGCATCTGTTGTATGGCAAGAACTTAAAGAAACATATGACAAGGTCGATGGTTCAATAACATTTAATCTTCATCATAAAATCCATTCTTTAACTCAAAATGGTGATCTGTTTCAGAATATTATCACAAACTTAATTCTCTTTGGAGGCAGTTTGATGCTTTAGCTAAACTACCAACCTGTGTTTGTCAAGCTGCAAAGGGGTTTTCCGACCATAATCAACTAATAAAACTGATGCAGTTTTATTTGGGCTTAGATGATGTGTATCAACAAATTAGAAGTAATATTTTAACACAAGATCCCCTCCCCAGTGTTAAAACCACTTTTGCAATCATTTCTAGGGAAGAATCTCATAGAGGTATAAAACTAAGTGAACTTGGTAAGGGCCAGTCTTCCTTTGTAGCTAAGCTTAATGATAGTAAAAGGCAAACTGGTGGAAATTTAAACTGAGTTGTAAAAAATGCGCTAGGGCAGGTCACAAAATAGAAAGGTGTTTTGAGATAGTAGGTTATCCAGATAACTTCAAAAGAAATCAGAATATGAACTCTAACTTTGTTTGTAAAAAATGTGGTATGAGTGGTCATAGTATTGAAAGGTGCTATGAGATTATTGGATATCCTTCTGGTTTAAGAAAAAGGGCTTTGGACAAGTTGTAAATAAAATGTCTAGTAATAAGGTTTGTGATTTTATTAATATTTCTGACAGTGGTTCTTCTAGTAGTTTCCCTTTCACAACAGAACAGGTTGCCAACTTATTGACCCTTGTTGAGAGTAACTCTTTGTCTAAAAATGTTCAAACTAATATGTCTGGTAGGTTTTTTAATTCCAATAAGTTTTTTAATTCAAACTTTGAAATTTTTTGTTGTTCTACTAGTTCGTCTAAATCTTCAAAAAACAATCTAGGCTCGATCATTGATTTTGGGGCTAGTCAACATATGACTAGTTCAGACGCTTTAATGTCAAATGTTATTGATGTGGATAACTTGAATATGACGGTAGGTCATCCCAATGGTACAGAGGCGAAAATAACTAAAATTGTTGACTTGAAATTGTCAAAGTCTGTTACATTATATAATGTCTTAGTTGTGTCTCATTATACTATCAGCTTGTTATATGTCCACAATATTACTAGAGATAGTAAATTGATGGTGGTTTTTGATGAAAGTGTTTGTTGCATTCAGGATTTGAATTCAAAGAAAGTGTTGTGGATTGGTAGAGAAAGAAATGGATTGTATTTGTTTGAATTTGATATTGGAGGTATTAAGGAAGTTTCTAATGTGTCTCATGATTGTATGCTATCTACGACAGTTTGGCGTAATAGACTTTGACATCCAGTAGATCAAGCTTTAAATATTTTGATAAAAAATTAAATTTTGAACATGGTTTACAAAAATTTGTTTGTGAAATTTGCCATAAAGTTAAGCAAACAAGAGAGCCTTTTCCTTTGAGTGAGCATAAATCTCTTTTGGTTGGTGAACTTGTTCATCTTGATCTATGGGGTACTTATAAAGTCTCTAGTAGAGCCGGTTATAAATTTTTTCTTACTGTTGTTGATGATTATTCTAGAGCTGTTTGGGTATACTTATTAAAGTCTAAAAGTGAAGTTTTTGAGAATGTGACATTTTTTTATAGTCTTTTAAAAAATCAGTTTGGAAAGTGTGTGAAAATTTTTAGAACTGATAATGGTAGTGAATTTGTTAATAACAAGATGGATTTGTTTTGCAAAGAGAATGGTGTTATTCATCAGAATTCATGTGTTTATACGCCTCAACAGAATGGGATAGTTGAAAGGAAACATAGGCACTTGTTAAATGTAGCAAGAGCCTTAATGTTTCAAGGGGGATTCCTCTTTCTATGTGGACTGAATGTGTTCTAACTGCAAGCTATTTGATTAACAGGACTCCCTCGTCAGTTTTATGTGGTAAATCTCCTTATGAGTTGGTGTTTGGGTTTGAACCAAATCTCTCCCATTTGAGAGTTTTTGGTTGTCTATGTTTTGCTACAGTTTTGAATAACTTGGATAAATTTAGTATTCGATCTGAAAAGTGTGTTTTGATCGGATATTCTAATAGTAAGAAGGGTTATAAATTGTTTAGTCTTGATCAAAAGGTAGTCTTATTTTCTAGAGACGTGAAGTTTTATGAAAATATTTTTCCTTTCAAAGAGAACTCTAAGGTTGATGATTTTGGAGATTCTTGTGATATAATAAATCGTTTGAACTTTTTTGATAAATATGATGCTTACATAGACGGCCATAATCTTGAAAGTCCTAATGATGATGGGAGAGATCCTACTACAAGTGATGGTAGTGACGTTCATCCTTCGTGTAGCACGCAAAGTGCTGCCGAGCGTGAGCCTGTTGCAACAAGACTTGGTGCTGATAACAGCTTTCCTGAGGGCAACATTGAAAATGCCTATGAAATTTAATGACTTTATAGTAGAATGAAAAGTCAAGTATGGGGTTGAAAAAGTTGTAAATTATTCTAGTTTGTCAAATGAAAACTTTTGCTTTGTTTCGGCCTTAAACAAAAGTGTTGAAACCCCTGCTGGGTTGAAGCCATTAATAATGAAATGGAAGCTTTAAATAGGAATGGAACTTGGGTCCTTACTGATTTACCACCAGTTAGGAAACCAATAGGGTTTAAGTGGGTTTATAAAATCAAGTATAATTCTACTGGAGAGATAGAGAGGTATAAAGCGAGGTTAGTTGCAAAAGGGTTTAATCAAAGAGAAGGTATAGACTTTGACGAAACATTTTCTCCTGTTGTAAAAATGGTGACAGTTAGGTGCTTGATTAATATTGCAATTCAAAATGGTTGGTGTTTGTATCACTTAGATGTTAATAATGCATTTCTCTACGGAGACTTGTCTGAAGATGTTTATATGACTTTACCACAAAGATATTTTTTTGAAAATGATACTAGAGTATGTAAATTGGTTAAGTCTTTATATGGGCTTAAACAAACTCCAAGAAAATGGAATGAGAAGTTGTCCGCTGCTCTTCTTGTGGTGATAGTTTTGTTGCATTACTAGTTTACGTAGATGATATTGTCATAACCGGTAATAATACTAATGAAATAAATAAATATAAACAGTTTTTGAGTTATAAGTTCATGATTAAAGATTTGGATAAGCTTAAATTTTTCCTTGGAATTGGAGTAGTAGATTGTGAACGAGGTTTGTGTTTATCACAAAGGAAATATTGTCGTGACTTGTTGTGTGAATTTGGGTTGCTAGGCTGTAAACCTTTCAAGACTCCAATTGAAGTTAGTGTTGAATGTTTGAGTAAAAATCATGATTCTGGTGTAGATCCTTTGCTAGAAAATGTAACAGAATATCAAAAACTGGTTGGGAAATTGATATATCTTACTTTGACAATATTTCTTATTCAGTTCATGTTTTAGTCAGTTTATGCATGCTCCTTGTGTGTCTCACTTGAAGATGGCTATTCGGGTTTTGAAGTACTTAAAAGGTAGTCCAGGTAAAGGTATTTTAATACAGAAAGGTAAAGATTTTTCTTTGACTGCTTATGTAGATTCGGACTCGGTTAAGTGGTTCACAAGTAGAAAGTCTATTATAGGTTTTTGTTTGTTTTTTGGTATTTCTTTGGTGTCTTGGAAGAGCAAAAAGCAGCCAACTGTTTCTAGATCTTCTGCTGAAGCAGAATATAGAGCGTTGGCTGCTGTTACATGTGAAGTTATGCGGGTCTTAAAGCTATTTTATGACTTTGGGTTTAAAATTTTGGTTCCAATTAAAATTATTTGTGATAATAGTTCTGCAATTCAAATTGTAGTGAATCCTGTGTTTCACGAGCGTACAAATCATTTTGAAATAGACCTACACTTTGTAAGAGAAAAGATAAGTCAACATAACAGTTAAAATCAATTCAGTTGATAACACGTCTGATATTTTTACCAAGGGCTTAACTAGTGCTCAACATAACAAACTGTGTAACAATCTTAACATGGTTGATCCTTTTCATGTTTAGATTATGGGGGAGTGTTGAGATATCAATCAAAACATTAAAGAATATAGTTTCAAGTTTCTAATGCACTTTGTTTATTGTGTAGGAGGTTGTGGATTGAGTTGGGGGGCTGTTGAAGAAAAGAAAGGAAGTTCAAGGGCTGGAGTTGATATTTGGTGCAGTTTAGTGTGCTGAGAAAAAGAGGTAGATTTTTAAGGGTTTATTTTGTATCTTGTGACTATATAAAAAAAAGGAATAAGGATGGGACACTACACAACAGTCTTCTCTCGAGTATTCCTTTTCCTTTTCACAGTAGTTTGAGTTAATCTTCTTGGTTTTTCTAATAATTTCTTTGCTAGTTTCTGTTTGTAAGTAAGGTTTGGTGTTAATAAAGGTTTTTTTTATCAAATTTCTCAATCTTCGCTATAATTACATCCAAAATCTAAAGGCTAAAGATGGAATTCAAGTAATTTCCATATTCGATTTCTCATATCATTTTCTACAACCAGTTCAACAAGAAGCAACCTTATGTGACATTAAAGGCCGAATTAACTAAATCAACGAGCGGTAACTTAAACGATATCTAGTCTAGAAAAAGAATAAAGGGGATGAGAGGTACGAAGATGGAAGGGGAAACATCTTTTGATCGGAACAAATCTGTGTACAGAAAAACACAATCTAGAATGAATAGTTTCACTTCGGAGTATATTCTTTAAATGGCAATATGTCGGTATGTATCACATTAAGTTCCTCTTTTTACAATTTTTTGATAATTTTGAAATCAAACTCAGGTTTTTCTTTCCGTACACTACAAGAAAAATAGCTTTTGAGACGAAAACTTTTTGAGGCGACATGAGTCGCCGCAAAAGACCATATGGTGAAGTCAATGTTAGCCATTTTTCGTCGCAAATAAGTTTTTGGCATGAATTTTTTGCGTCAGACTATTTGAGGCGACATGTCGTCTCAAAAAACCTTTTGGGGCGACAATGAGACTATTTGCGGTGAAAATATGTCGCCTCAAAAAGCCATTTTTCTTGTAGTTGTACACCAATTTTACCCCTTTCTTTATGCGATTATTGCCAACAAAGTATAATTTATATGTGCCGGAGAAAATGGAGAATCGAATATCAATACTATCGAATATAATTGTTACTTAACCTGTAATTTAAATTTTTTCTTCTTATTTGATTTGTGCCTAATTCTTTGTTTGTGTATATGAATGTGATACTATCCTTATTCTTGTGATTTGTCAGTGGTTGATAAATGAGGTTTTGCTATCTGTATGTGTGTATTTATATATTTTATAAGTGTAGCGTTACTAAAACCTTGTATGCCAGATTTTTATAGCTTAATTTTGCCATTATCTGTTTCATTATGCAAGTACTTAGAAACTTTTAAATATGCCCTCCATGTGTTTGATGAAATGCTACATATAACTACAACTTCGTTTTGTTTTCTTTCTTTTCAACAATGAGGCCATTGTATGAAGGATGTGTTTTTTTTATTTCGTCTTCATTAAAGGAGTGATGAAAGGTTATAGAAATCATTGATCACTGTTCTTTGTATGAGTGATTAGAATACATGATTAAGGAATGATTAGTATACTTGTATATATTTTTCTCTGGATGAGTGAGGCAAAATACTATTGACTTTTATTTTCAACCATTCCATTTATGCATTTTTTGTTCATGGACAGAGTTAAGTAATTATTTTAGGGAGTCCTTAGATCAAACATTTATTATAACATAACAATGGATCATCTTATATCGGTCATTAAAATCTCTAAACATTATCTATGGAAACCACCCACAATCACCCTTTATGAGAACTGTGTTTGTAGGACCCAATTGTATCAAGTATCAAACAATAATTGAAGCAATCTAACAAAATGATGAACTTGGTTTTAGGTTTCTATCGAGAGAGAGTCGAGAACACACTTAACGTGAAATATGATTGCCTATTGAATTAGGGCTTACAAACTTGTATTTACACCCCTTGGGCATTTACAATAACTACCCTAAACTATGACTAATGTCATATATAAACTAAACTTCACTAGAATACATTGAACACAATTTAAGTGATTTAACAATCTCCCCTTTTGTGTTCAATTTACAATTAAGCATAATAATAAAAATTCTCTATTTAAGCACTAAAACAATCTCTCTTTTATAGAATATGCAGAGATTCTTTTTCTTTCTACAACTAACATTAAGAGATCGTTCATTGAAGATTTGAGTCTTCACGAGATCTTCAAAAGACTCGTCAACAATGAACAGGTTGTTTATTAGAGATTGTAGTAGAAGCCTCGTGCTTTATAGAATTTTTAACCATGATCATCTCTTTTATCTTCACAGAAACAATCTTAAGCATTACACAAGAATAATCTCTTAATTAAGAACAGATGTTTGAGGGTTAGATTTACTATTTCAGCACCTTTGAAATTAACAACAAAATTTGCCCCCCCTCGAAAGTAACTCAAGATATTTAACTCTAAAATCTGAAACATTTTCAGAAACCTTGCTCCCTTTCAAAAAAATTGTCTTCTTCTCTTTGAAACTTTTTCGGTTGTCGTTGTTTTGACTTTTTAGGAAATAAAAGATCACATCTCCTCAAAATGTAAGAAACGGCAGAGAATTTGAAGACACACTATGCTTGATGTATCAACTCCCCCTTGACATGATATCATCCTCAACATATGAATGATTATATCTTTAGCTGTAGACTCTTGATGAACTTTCTCAAGATCAAGTGAATTATCTTCAATAAACTTGATTCTCCCTCTCATGATGGTTAGGATCTATCATGATTATCATGCACTTGTAAATTGGCTTCAGCTTGATTTTAGCATGACTCTATCAAAAGTATACGACAATTAACGCATCTGTTGTAACACCGGGATCACATAGATTTCCCGTTAACACCTCAATCTAAATAAACTGAGTGACCTACGTTCAGCGTTGGCATGATGTTAGCACCGGTAGGATTTTCATCTATCATTGTAAATATCATAAAGATATTACTCAAGATGTTCCGGAATTGTCATACAAACACGCAATTGATTCCATAAGTGTCTTAGAAGAAAATAATATTGCAATTTGCTCTAGACTCAATAAGTGCATGAAAGAAGTCACGGACCGGAGTAGTTGTCCTCTTATTTTCAATATCAAGAATCTCAAGTGAGATGTCAATAGTGTATGTGAAAATCTCCGTGTGAAGTTGAAACAATTATCTTTTAAGAGATAATTGAATAGCTGGGTGGGGTTAGTGCAATATATCATTGGGTCCATGATGTCTACTTCAATACTAGTATAAAAACCAGTAGTAGATGAAGCTACCCAGATATTTAATAAGGTTTGGTAAGGATCTTCCTTTTCTTTTGATCAATGATTTATGAAATAATAGAATGATTTAAAAGAAGAGTTCACAATGATTCAATGATCATAAGCACCCCCATCTCCTGTTCCACCTCCCTCGGTTTCATTTTATCTCTGCACACCAATTAGTATTGCGTGACAACTGATTCTGCTCACCTATTTAACCTAGTAAACCGTTACTAAGTTTGTAATAATAATGGTGAACTCCTGGGGTAGGTCCTTCTGGCTCTTGATTGACCATAGGAGTAAGTAACTTTCTACACTCCTTCACTCATGGTGCAATTCGATCATCTGAATTCAATGAATCAATCATAGATGTAAGATTGATTACCACATATTGGCACAAGATGAATACTTTTTGGAAGAAATGTAACGAATAAAAGAAGAATTTCAGAATTATATGAGATGGAATTCAGGAAAGGAATGACGATCATTCGAAAGATCAACAAGAAAACATGCAAGATATCATAATGAAACAAAGAATTAATACCTTCTTGAACTAGAAAACAAAATATTAAAAATAAAATCTTTTTTGTATTTTGAACATTTGTATTGTTTTTAAATTTTTGATTTTTCAATGTTTTTGGATTTTTGGTTTTCAATGTTTTTGGATTTTCTTAAAAAGAAACTAGAACAAAAGGAAATATTTTTGTGAAAATTTTCTGATTTACTCTCCCTACAAGCATGCATAAAGAAAACAATTTTTTCTTAAAAAATATGCATACTTGTAGGTCCTAAAGACTTGTGCTCCCTCTGCAAGTAACAATCAACACAAGTTATACCAAATAATGATAATTCACAAAAGAGTAAGCTTCTCAGATCATCAGGCTCGGGCTGATGCTGAACACAATAATGTTTGATGAACTGCAGGGAACACTCTTCAACCTCCTAACTGTGAGATTTGAACTTCTTCGCGTATTGAACACACAGTTGTTTTGACTTCACAATATACTCCAGAGTGTAAATGTAGTGTTCCATAATGTCTTTAGGCTTATCTTCAAAACAAATTATGCAGATTTTGGTACGCATTTGAGTTTGGGTCCGGGAGGATCAGGAGAATCAACTACAAAATCATTTTTAGGCATCCATTTGTAATTCTAATTCAATTTCTCCTTTTGAATTTTCTCATTGATCAAGAATGTATTCACGCTTTGTGGAGATGTACAAATTTTCTCCTTAGATAACCTTATGAGATGTTTAATAGAATACACCTTAAATAGATATTTCACATCACGCCTATTTAAAGCATCCTACAAGAGTTAACAAAAACAGAAGATTTATATTTCCTAACATCATATAAATGAGCATTAGAATTAAAACCATACTTAATTGAATCA
The DNA here is from genome assembly GCA_038502395.1 of Dittrichia graveolens. Classification (NCBI taxonomy): domain Eukaryota; kingdom Viridiplantae; phylum Streptophyta; class Magnoliopsida; order Asterales; family Asteraceae; genus Dittrichia; species Dittrichia graveolens. The sequence continues at coordinate 55,487,654 of JARJIL010000009.1, read as the reverse complement.
TTAGTCTTAGTACAACGAGAACTATTTCTGGCATATGAAGCTCTTTTATGCACATGACCAAAATTGTTCTTGTAACCACCATAACCATAGTGACTATCAACATTGTTTTTATAACCAAAATGATTTTCAACATTGTTTTTATGACCACAATGACCAAAATAATTTTTCTCTTGAAAGCTTCTTTTCCTGGTTTCTAGAAAACTCTTTCTTTTCTGCTTGCCTTTTACTTAAAGATTTCTCATTCGTCACTTCCAAATTCTAGTTAGGAAATTCAACATATTGATGATGCTGAGAGGTGCTGCATTGATTATTAAACACGTTATTTCCCAAATTAGTTTCCTTAAACTCATCAAAATTCTGTTCAACAACAGATTTTCCTTTGTCTGAGGATGGGGTTAGGGTATTTATGAACAAGTAGGGTTTACACAAGGCACATTTATGAGGACTCATGTACGGTGCTTTTGAAAAAAGTTGTTCAAAAGTAGGAAATGGTTCGTCATCATTGGGACAAGACCAACCCAAACGTCCAAATGAGATTTCAACTTTTGAATCATCTTTTATTTTTGTGATTGAGTTATTTGTCTATCAAAAAGCATTTCTTTTTCATTATCAATCTCCATATTCTGTTGTGCCAAGTCCTGTTCAAAGTTGAGAGATCTTCTTTTTAATAATTGAAGTTGGAATATAGAGATATAAAAACTCTGGTTTTTTTAGAAAGGTTTCCCGGTTTCTAGTTAAGTTCTTGAGGAGAATAACTAGTTAGAAAATCTGTTGATAATGAAATCTCTCGTGTTTTATAACTTTTATTTATGTCGGAGTAACCCAACAAGAGTTGCATTTTTTCTTTATTTTCCCTTTTTAAAATTTCTAATTGATCATCCTCACAAGCCCTGTGAATCTCATTAGATCAGTCAACCCCCAACCTATGTATTCAAATTCATAAAATTAAGCACAAAAAACTTTGGATAAATGCTTTGGATTTTCAAAACCTAGACCCTCTTTTACATTGTAAGTGTCTTATGGTTTATTCAAAAAGATGGTCTGATCGGTTTGACTATGTTTACTAAGATTATCTTCCAATTCTTTAACTTTATAATATAGTTGAGTTCTTTCTTTAACGTAGCAGTCAAGCTCAGCAACATAATCTTTACATTTAATTTCTGCATCTTCTAATTTAGCAGTAAGTTCAGAGTTTACTTCAGTTAGACATTTCACTTTTTCTTCACAAAGTTTGAACTTTCCTTGTACATAAGACAACTGATCATTTGCTGAGGCTAATTCTCGATTACACTGAATTAATTTATTGTAATTGTTATCTAATCTGGCTTCTAAAATTTGAATTTTGCTTTTTAAGTCCTTTTCAAGATTAGAAACACACTGTTGTTCAACACTTGACATGATTGGCAAACTTTTGTTTTTTTTTTCAGAATGTATAGCTCAGAAAGATTGAAAAAACTAGAATCAAGAACAACAACTAAAAGTCGATATGTGTTAACTCAAATCAACAAAGAACGATACTCTACCAATCGATTAACATCAAGAAGCATGATTCAGGTAACAATTTCAACTTTAGATTACTTAAATCCTATCTTCATAACTCAAGAACAGTTTACGGAAAAACTAGGGCTAAAAAATCGAGACTTTAGATTACTTAAATCCTATCTTCATAACTCAAGAACAGTTTACGGCAAAACTAGGGCTAAAAAATCGAGCAGATTTTCGATGTTAGGCACGTTAATTCAATAGATGATTAAATATTTGCATACGAATGGATCTAATATAGCAAAATCAAGCAAAAATTTCACTTTTAAGCGCAAACAATAGGGAATTAATTGAGAAATTGAAGAACAAGAAAACTAGGTTACGAAGAACACAAAGATTTTCCATTAAAAAAAACTAACCTTTAATCCATAGATGGCTCTGATATCAATTGTAGGACCCAATTGTATCAAGTATCAAACAATAACTGAAGCAATCTAACAAAATGATAAACTCGGTTTTAGGTTTCAGTCGAGAGAGAGCCGAGAACACACTTAAAAACGTGAAATATGATTGCTTATTGAATTAGGGCTTACAAACTTATATTTATACCCGTTGGGTATATACAATAACTGGGCAGGGTTCAAACGAGAACTGTTTTTCATACGAGAACTGCGAAATTCATGGATGAAGAGTGTGGGGGGATTGAGTGTGGTAGGGTGCATGTAAGGAATTTATGGGTGGGCAATCCAATTGAAGGAGGGGGAATTGGACGGCTAAGATTGGTTCTCGCGGTTCTTGTATGAAAAATAGTTCTCGTTTGAACTTTTTCCTACAATAACTACATTAAACTATGACTTATGTCATATATAAACTAAACAGTGTTGATGGCTTGATGCCATTTCAGATTATCAGAACTGTGTTGATGTCATTTCTATGATAATTTAGTTTCTTTTTCTTTCAACAACGTGTATGTGCAAATATGTTTTCTAATTGTTGGACTTTATATATATCTGTGTTCTTCGTTTTGTTCTAGGGCTGCAATGGACTAAGTATTTTTTTTCAAACTTAGGTTACTGAATGTTGCTTTCTAATAAAGTGGGTTGTACAGAGCAAAATGAGTTTAAATTGATACAGGTCATTAGTATATTTTTAGAACAATAGATAATCGTGGGTTGGAGAGAAGAATGTTCAATATAGTCCAAACTTAATTCATAGTCCTAAGGGACTAATTTTAGCCTTTGGATCAATGAAATCAATGGTCCAGATTGCATTTTAAAAATTTGGACAAAGTGGCATTTTCGTAATTCACATGTGATGCTTTTACAAATCACATATGATTGTATACTGAATATGTGATTGCATTTTACAAATCACCTTTGATTGAATATTAAAATTTTAGGACTATGTTTTTTACATTGACTTTATTGAACACTATCAAGAATCTTGCCCCCAACAAGTCCAAGAGTATCTAAAGCTAGAACGTCAATGCAAGTAAGTATTATGACAGAATCTGCCGACATCGCTGCTGAATCAATAAGCTAGAACGTCAATGCAAGTAAGTATTATGATATCCCGGTGAAGTTATGTCATTATCTCAGTTAGTTAGTTAGTTTTGATCTAGATTTAGTGTGTTTACTCGTTTGTTTGAAATGGTCTCCCACGTAATATGCTTGTTAATTAAAGAATTAATGCATGCTTTAAAGTAGAAATTTCGTTTATGTGTATCGGAGCCCCAATAGTGTTTGAGATGAGCAACTTTGATCTAATGTTTTGGCCACATCAAATTTTGAAGTGTATCTTTTGTGAGTTTTGTTCTACTACCACTGTAATATGTATAAGGAACATTGGACCCTTGTTAGTCCCATGTTTAGAATAGTTAGATTTGATGAGACAAACCATAGCTATGTATAGATGATAGGTTGAATGTTAGGAATTATGTAAGTCTGTTATAGACTGACTAGTCAGCTTAGGCTGAGTAGTCAGCGTATAATGTAACGCCCCAAATTTAAAAAGAACCACAATGGTACATAAAATTCATTTATAAAATGCACATTTAGTTTAAAACGTACGTGGAAGCATTTTACTATAAAACCAGGGTATTGCCAAAAGATATATATATGCAAGAGTACATACTTAGTGTACTTTAAAAGTTAAATATTTACAGAACTGGGCGTTAAAATTGTTTCAAAAGATTAACCTAAAAAGTAGTCAAACAGGAGTCTTGCCCTTATCCTTGCCGCGTCCTGCAAAAGATTAAAAAGCAGTATCTGATAAGCTACGAGAGCTTAGTGAGTATTCCAAACTAATAACATATAAACACACGTATAGAATCATATAAAGATAATACACGTATGTCAGATAATCATTGCTAACCACCGGTTCTAGTCCAGGGCAACCATCTTTGTAACAGTATTGTATCACCTTTGAACCTTACTGCACATAGTTGTTCGGTATATATACACATATGAATAACATTTCATGTTACAATCTGTTATGATAGCATACATGCTGCAGATATGTTTGATAGTCTAGAAGACTCACCTTATGATATTTATGATATGTAATGATCCACAGGTAATGATAACTCAGATAAGTAATTCAATCACCGTCCTATATGAATTATATAATAAAGTGTCACAACACTTGAATACTGATATGAAATACGGCCTACACGGGCCGTGTCCCTCATAATACATGACCTATGCTGGCTACATGGCCAGTGTTTTCTAGTCATACTACACGGGCCGTGTTTTGTACACAGGCCGTGTACCTCATGTTCTACACGACCATGTAACCCTATATGGCCTTGTGACCGCCTTTGACAATCCGACAGTTCAAAATCCGCAAGTTCATACTACACGGGCCGTGTACCTCTACACGGGCTGTGTATCTACCGGACATTCCGATAGTTCATCCGAAAAGTGTCGGATTTTCGCTATAATTTCGTAAAAACTCAAGGAAAACATGCTAGGAGTGTTTTCCTACACCCCTTATGATAAAGGAACATAATCTAATGATTTATAAACACTTCTAACATGATTCACCATAGAATCATGCATTTAAACTCACAAAACCTCAAGAACAAGAGTTTATTCATACCTTAACAAGCAAGGTTGGATTAGATGTTTGTAAAACTTAAGTTGTAGCTGTGTTTTTGGTTCTTAGAATCACCAGAGAACAAATAGAGCTGCTGTGTTTATTTGGTTGCAAGAAATTGTGATACTTTGACTCAAGAAGGTCAAAGTTGTTCATATATATAAGTATGGCCTATTAGCATTTTGGTCCCTAGCATTGTTATACTTAAATTTTGGCGGTTTTAACCCCTCTAGTTTTAAAAGCACATCTAATCTCATAACGGTAATTTATAAAGAAATTATATCACTTCCTATTTAATTATTAAATATAAGGATTTTCGAACCTTGGGTGTTACAACTCTTCCCCACTTGAAATGATTTCGTCCTCAAAATCAGTTGTTGAAGAGTTTGGATAGTTATGCATCATCTCCTGTTCTGGCTCCCATGTAAAATCTGAGCCTTTTCTGTGTTTCCATTGAACTTTAACTAGCCCAATCTGTTTATTACGTAGGGTCTTGATCTTTTTCTCCAATATAGCTATAGGTTGCGCCACATAGTTTAGTTTAGCATCAATAGTAATATCTTCCAACTGTACAATAATTTTGAATGGTCTGTAAGAAACCTTTCCCACATGAGCAATAATTTTTAATGGTCCAATAAACCTTGGACCGAGTTTCCCTCTCTTTCTGAATCTGATCACGCCTTTCCACGGCGACACTTTTAACAACACATAATCTCCCACCTGAAACTCAAGTGGTGATCTACGTTTATCTACATAACTCTTTTGTCAACTTTAGGCAGTAAGCAATCTATCACTGATGAGTTGTATCTGTTCAGTGGTTCGATGTACCACTTCTGTGCTACCCAATTCTTTCTGACCCACTTCACCCCAGCATACCAGAGTTCTGCACTTTCTACCATATAGCTTTTCATACGGTGCCATCCCAATACTGGAATGATAGTTGTTGTATGAAAACTCTACTAAGGGTAAATAAGAATCCCAGCTCCCTCCAAAATCTATAACACATGCCCGCAGCATGTCCTCCTGGGTTTGAATAGTTCTTTCACTCTGACCATCAGTCTGAGGATGATATGCTGTGCTGAGATGTAGTTTAGTTCCGAGATCTTCGTGAAACTTGCTCCAGAATCTAGAAGTAAATCTCGTGTCTCAATCTGATACAATAGAAACTGGCACACCATGACGAGTCACAATCTCTTTCACATATATATCTGCCAATTTTTCTGAAGGATAAGTCTCCTTGATGGGAATAAAACGAGCACTTTTAGTTAACCTATCTACAATTACCCATATTGCATCATAACCACGTGGGGTTTTGGGTAATTTGGTAATCAGGTCCATTGTAATGTTTTCCCATTTCCAAACTGGAATTTCTAAAGGCTGTAACTTCCCGTGAGGTTTCTGGTGTTCAGCTTTCACTTGTAAACACGTAAGGCACTTTTCCACATACTTTGCTACATCACGTTTCATGCCTGGCCACCAATAATCAACTTTTAAATCCTTATACATTTTAGTAGCTCCTGGATGAATAGAAAATCTGGATTTATGAGCTTCATTAAGAAGTATCTGACGTGTGTCACCGTAAATCGGTACCCAAATACGACCATAACGGGTCCAAATATCACGACTATCTTTAATAAAATAGGCCACCTGCCCTTTTATTCGCTCAGAGTTATGATTCTTATCTTTGAGTGCTTCAAGTTGAGCCGTTCGTATCACATCAATAATAGGCGTAGTAACCGTCATCTTTTAAGTTTGATTCTTCACTAGAACTGTTCCTGACTTTCTGCTTAAAGCGTTAACTACCACATTTGCTTTTCCTGGATGATAAAGAATATCACAATCATAATCTTTTAATAATTCAAACCAACGCCTCTGCCTCATGTTGACACTCTTCTGATCCTTGAAATATTTCAAACATTCATCATCAGTGTAAATAGCGAATCGTACACCATATAGATAGTGTCTCCAAATCTTAAGTGCAAACACCACCGCTGCCAACTCCAAATCATGTGTTGGGTAATTACTTTCATGTGGCTTCAACTGCCGTGAAGCATAAGCAATAACTCTACCTTTCTGTATCAATACACAACCCAATCCACGATATGAAGCATCACAAAATACCACCATATATTCAACCCCTTCAGTGCCTCTCATAATTTCTTTTTGAGAGTTGAGAAGGCAGACTGTTGCTCACTTCCCCACACAAATTAAGCATTCTTTTTCGTCAGTCGTGTCAAAGGAACGGCAGTTTTTGAAAAATTCTTAATAAACCTCCTGTAATAACCTGCCAATCCTAGAAAACTACGAATTTCCGTAGGGTTCTTTGGTGGTTCCCACTTCATTACAGCATCTACCTTTGCAGGATCCACTTTGATTCCGCTTTGATTAATTAGATGGCCCAAAAATTACACTTCTTGAATCCAAAATTCACATTTAGAGAATTTGGCATATAACCGTTCTCTCCTCAAAGTTTCCAAAACTTCCTTGAGATGTTTCTCATGATCCACCGGATACTTTGAATAAATAAGGATATCGTCAATAAACACAATCACTTATTTGTCTAGCATTGGTCTACAAACTCTGTTCATCAGATCCATAAATGCTGCTGGTGCATTCGTAAGACCAAATGGCATCACCACAAACTCAAAATGCCCGTATCGAGTTCTGAACGCGGTTTTAGGAATATCTTCCTTCTTGATCTTTAACTGATGATACCCCGACCATAAGTCGATTTTTGAGAACCACGATGCTCTTTGTAATTGATCGAACAAGTCATCTATTCTGGGTAAAGGATATTTGTTTTTGACGGTCACTTTATTCAGTTCACGGTAATCAATGTACATACGAAAAGTACCATCCTTCTTTTTGACAAACAGAATTGGAGCACCCCAGGGTGAACTACTGGGTCTAATAAACCCTTTGTCTAGCAGTTCCTGAAGTTGCTTCATTAATTCCTGCATATCTGGTGGAGCAAGTCTATACGGAGCCCTTGCAACTGGCGAAGCTCCCGGTACTAAATCGATTCTGAATTCAACTTGTCTATCTGGTGGTACCCCAGGTAAGTCTTCAGGAAAGACATCAGGATACTCACATACTGTTTTCACATCCTCGAGACTCGCTTGCCTCTTTTCTAATTTTGTATCTATCACATGAGCTAAGAAAGTTGTATACCCATGCTGTAAATATTTTCGAGCTTTGGACACTGAACACACATATGATTTTCCCTTTCTGTTATCACCACATATAGATAGTTCTTCCCCACTTGGGGTACGAACTTGTATCACTTTTTGCCCACACATAATGGTAGCCTGGTTATAGCCTAACCAATCCATTCCAACTACTGCTTGGAATTCTCTCATAGTCATAGGTATGAGCTCTATAGGAAATATAATTGTATCTATTTCTAGCACATTATGTTTATACACGTCTGATACAATTACATATTTATCATCAGCTATTTCAACTTCAAGAGGAGAATCTAGCTTTTCACATATATGATTGAAATTCATGCAGAAAGAAACAGATACGAAGGATTTACTTGCACCAGAATCAAATAGCACAAGAGCAGGCAAATTATTGACAAGATATGTACTTGTAACTACATCAGGCTCAGTTTTAGCTTCCTCAGCTGTAAGCTGAAAAGCTCTCCCTTTGGGTTTCTGAGCATCCTCTTTCTTTACTTCTTTTGTTCCTGAGCTTCGTGGTGGAGGTAAGGCTGGAGTAGGTTTGAATCCTGCAGACGGTGCATTTGAAGATAGTTTCGGGCACTCTGACCTCTGATGGCCTAGCTGATAACAGTTAAAACATACACGCAGTGGTGTTCTACAATCTTTCCCTACGTGACCTGATTTCCCACATTTATAACACGTGGGAGGACCATATCGGCATTCCCCCAGGTGATGTGTTTTGCAAGTCGGGCAAACTAGGTAGGTTTTCTGCACCCCTTTCTTTTCAAAATGTTCAACCTTTTGTTTCATATAAACGGGTGTAGCTTTCTCCACGGACTTCTTCTCTTTGTCTTGCCTCTCCAACTCTAACTCCCTCACTCTAGCTGTGTCCATCATAGACTTTACTGTCTGGTGTTTGCTGGCGTTAATAAATTCTCGGATATTGGGTTTGAGTACCATCATGTACCAGTACATCTTCATTTTCTCATTCGCTACATAATCAGGACAAAAACGTGCTTGTTCCAAGAATTTTGCATTGATTTCAGGAACCGTCTCTGTCGTCTGTTTCAACCTATGAAATTCATCCACAATCCTATCTACCTCGGATTGAGCGACAAACTATTCAATAACCAACTCTTTGAATTCTTCCCAGGTCATAGCTTCAATCCCGACATAACCCCTCTGTTTGATCTCCATATCCCACTAATCCTTTGCCGCACCGCGCATCTGATTGGTTGCGTATCTTACTTTGAACATAGGTGCACAAGAACATGTATGGAATGCACCCTCTATCTCAGAGATCCACCTGTGAATTATAACCGGATCCGTAGACCCATGGAACAACGGGGGTTGACATGCTGAAAAATCTCTGAACGAACACACCTTTGGAGCATCATGAATAATGACTTGTGGCTGAGGATTAAATCCTTCACCACCCGTCGCAAACCTTGTTGCGAATTCTTGCCTGATCATTTCTCGATTTTGATCTTTCATTTGTTCTACCACTTGTGTGACGATAAAAGGAATACTTTGCTCTAAAGCCTTGCCAATCTCCCTGGCAAGTGTCTCTTGTACGGTAGTTTCTTCCACCCTCTCATTGAGATTAGGGGATCCTTCATTCACATTCGGTTGGACTCTCCCAGGAACCTGTTCACCAGTGACATTGGTTTCTACGCCTTCGGGTCTACGACTAGGACCACCCTCAGGTCTATTTGCTGCACGAGATCCTCTTGTATTAACCATCCTGATAGTATAGATAAAGCGTTGAAGTAAATAGGTAGCTCTATCACACCATCCTCTAACGAATATGTACTCATGTATCTATCCATTCAGTATACCTTATCTCTTATTCCAAAGTATTTCTGAGCATACTAAGACATTCTAGTTATACCTATATTCTCAGGTATACTATTTTCTTACAAGTACCCCTCACCCGATTCACAAGAATCTTCATGATTCCATTAAGTTCTAACATGTATCATATGTCTGTAATAATATGGGCCCTATATTATTCTAAACACATTACACACGTTCGATCTTAAGTTTATCACAAAAAGTCTCGATTCACAGGCTTAGGTCAAGTATCTTCTATGCAATGTAACATAATCATATAGTTAATAAGGATTCTGCATATAACATATCAATCTTTAACTACTCAAGTATTCATGTATAATCCTCATGTAACACACATAATAGATAACAATTGTTAGTATACTCATTAAGCTATAAGTAGCAAGCCTCCAGTTTGAATTTTTTTTTCAAAACCATGGTTCAAGTCCAGACTGTGCTTCACAAAATCCAGATCTCTCAAACCATGGCTCTGATACCAAGTTGTAACGCCCCAAATTTAAAAGGAACCACAATGGTACATAAAATTCATTTATAAAATGCACATTTAGTTTAAAACGTACGCGGAAGCATTTTACTATAAAACCAGGGTACTGCCAAAAGATATATATATATACAAGAGTACATACTTAGTGTACTTTAAAAGTTAAATATTTTCAGAACTGGGCGTTAAAATTGTTTCAAAAGATTAACCCAAAAAGTAGTCAAACAGGAGCCTTGCCCTTATCCTTGTCGGGTCCTGCAAAAGATTAAAAAGCAATATCTGATAAGCTACGAGAGCTTAGTAAGTATTCCAAACAAATAACATATAAACACACGTATAGAATCATATAAAGATAATACACGTATGTCAGATAATCATTGCTAACCACTGGTTCTAGACCCAGGGCAGCCACCTTTGTAACAGTACGGTATCACCTTTGAACCTTACTGCACATGGCAGTTCGGTATATATACACATATGAATAACATTACATGTTACAATCTGTTATGATAGCATACATGTTGTAGATATGTTTGATAGTCTAGAAGACTCACCTTATGATATTTATGATATGTAATGATCCACAGGTAATGATAACTTAGATAATTAATTCAATCACCGTCCTATATGAATTATATAATAAAGTGTCACAACACTTGAATACTGATATGAAATACGGCCTACACGGGCCGTGTCCCTCATAATACACGACCTATGTTGGCTACATGGCCAGTGTTATCTAGTCATACTACACGGGCCGTGTTCTGTACACGGGCCATGTACCTCATGTTCTACACGACCATGTAACCCTACTTGGCCCTGTGACCTCCTTTGACAATCCGACAGTTCAAAATCCGTAAGTTTATACTACACGGGCCGTGTACCTCTACACGGGCCGTGTATCTAACAGACTTTCCGACAGGTCATCCAAAAAGTATCAGATTTTCGCTATAATTTCGTAAAAACTCAAGGAAAACATGCTAGGAGTGTTTTTCTACACCCCTTATGATAAAGGAACATAATGTAATGATTATAAACACTTCTAACATGATTCACCATAGAATCACGCATTTAAACTCACAAAACCTCAAGAACAAGAGTTTATTCATACCTTAACAAGCAAGGTTGGATTAGATGTTTGTAAAACTGAAGTTGTAGCTGTGTTTTTGGTTCTTAGAATCACCAGAGAACAAATAGAGCTGCTGTGTTTATTTGGTTGCAAGAAATTGTGATACTTTGACTCAAGAAGGTCAAAGTTGTTCATATATATATATACATATATATATATATATATAAGTATGGCCTATTAGCATTTTGTTCCCTAGACTTGTAATACTTATATTTTGGCGGTTTTAACCCCTCTAGTTTTAAAAGCACATCTAATCTCATAACGGTAATTTATAACGCAATTATATCACTTCCTATTTAATTATTAAATATAAGGATTTTCGAACATTGGGTGTTACATATTAACAGACATAGAGTTTTCTATGTAAGTAGTAGATAGCTCAGTGACTTCTAAGCTGAGATAGGTTTCAAGAATGAAGACTTGAAGATTTGAAGATCCAAGAACTTAGCTTGGTAACATCAAGACTGAGTGAGTCAGCTCAGCGCCAGAAGTCAGTTTAGGAATTTAAGTAAGTTCTAAATTCTGTTATAAACTCTCAATATCTACGACATTTAAATTAGGATATCTTAACCTAATTTAAACTATCTATTAGTTAGATAGAGATCTCAAACGAAATTAATTAGATATGTTCTAATTAAGGAGTTTGTTACGGTTATAAAGAAAAGATAAGTTCTATCTTTAAACTGCGATTTATTCGTAGTTATATCAAGTATAAGTATAAACCTTCTTATGGTTTTCAATACACCGAACAGAGAGTTCTGCATAAGTTGCAAAACGTACGTGTGTTCGTCATACTTGATACGCATGTGTTGCGATAACTTTGTGAGTTCAAAGTTCAAGAGAGTTTTCAAGAGTTCTTGTTAATCAGTTTTAACAAGAAGTTCGATCATCAATTAGTTTGTGATACAAGGGAGTTTAGAGAGAGTTGAGTTTATAATCAGTGTAACATCAAATCATACTGTTGATTTGTTTAGAAAGTGATATTTTCCTATCTTGATTGATTATTAAATATATTCTTATTGAATTGTTTTAAGTGTATTCAACCCCCCCTTCTACACTATATCGGTTGCTAGTTTACCCTCTTTGGGACCAACAACTGGTATTAGAGAAAGTTTCTTCATTAATTGAAGATCAAGATCCACTGTCAAGAGGCCAATATGTCTACTAACAAGCAATCATATCATATTCCAACAATGGCGGCAAAAGGGTGTCCTATTTTTGATGGAAATGACTATCCTATGTGGAAGTTTAGAGCCATGCGGTATCTGAAGTCAGTGGATCACAGGATGAGTACCGTGATTCAAGATGGCCCAATCATACCCATGATCCTTATTACTACCACTGACAAAACTGTTCCCTCTGGAGAAACTCCCAAGCCTGAAGCATCTTGGACTGAGGAAGATCGCAAACTGTTCAATCTGGATGATAAGGCACAAAGCATTATAGCAAATGCTTTGACAAACCCTCTTCTGCATACTGTGGCTAGGTGTAAAACTGCAAAAGAGATGTGGGATACTCTCAGTGTCACGTATGAAGGCACTGACCTCGTCATGCAACATAAAAAGACAAATCTGAGTCGTTCTTATGAGACTTTCTTTGCTAAAAAGAATGAAACTATGGCTTATCTGTTCACCTGATTTCAATGCTTGATTAATGATATGCTCTTGGTAGGTGTCAAGAAAGATGAAAATGAGTTGGTACTCAAGTTCTTGGATGTGTGACCAGAACAATTCAATGAGATCACTATTGCTCTTCATGCTGGAGGAACCTTAGGAAAATATGATCTCAGATCTATCTATGGTTTTCTTCTAAATCATCAATAGATCATGGAACAAAAGAAAATGGTCTAGCAACAACTAAAAGAATCTATCAATAATGTTGGATATGCATTGATTTCAGAAAAGAAGAAGGGATCTAGAAAGTCTCAAGCTGAGACTGACTCTGAATCTGAATCTGAGGAGGTAAGTCCTAACTCAGACTCAAATGATGAAGAGATGGATGCTTTTACTGAACAAATGTCAATGTAGCAAGAAATTTTAGAAAGTTCAGAAAAGGAAGGGGTCAGTCTGACAAAAGCAAAAGTGGTAAGTCTACTTTTGATCCTAAGAAAGCTAAGTGCTACAACTGTCAGAAGATAGGACACATAGCTGCTGAGTACAGAGCTAATAAGGGAGAATCAGCTTTAGTGGCTAACAAGAATGCATACAGAGCTGATAAATATAAAAAGAAATATCAGAGACTCAAAGCCAAGCCATATGAAAACACCAAAGGTCTTCTTGCTGAGACCTGGGATACTGAATCATCTACTTCAGATGATGATGAGCCAAATAGGTGTTTGATGGCCATTGAGGATGAAGAGGAACATGTTGATTATGAATTAGAAGAAAGTTCCTTTGATGAGTATCTATCATAAGCGGCTAAGCTGAGTAAGCAAACCAACAACTGGGATCCTGCCTCAATGTATAAGGTAAACAACTTCAGCTTTTACACTGATGAACAAAAATGTTTAATGTTCAACTATTTGTTGAGTGACTTCAAAACCTCTCTTACAGTTCAATCTAATTTGAAAACTGAAATTTCAAAATTAAAAGATGAACTTAAACACTCTGAAACTCTCATAAATGCTGGTAAAAAGACTCAAAGTGATTATGAGTGTCAACTTCACATAAACAAACTTCTAAGTGAAGAATTACAAGAATCAAAAGAGCAAGCTGATAATCTAAGAAAGATCTGTGAATCTTGGTGTAAGTCATCAAGAGAGGCAGAAAAATGTATCAACCAACAGATACCAAATCAAGTAAAAGCAGTGCTAGGGGGAGATTACAGTGCCGCTGCTGACGAAATCAACAAAGAACAAGTCAGTCTTGAAGATAAAACTGTGGAATCTGATGATATACTTCCAAAGACATTTTTAAGAAACAAGGATGGAAAGTAGGTCAAAACCAATAAGTTTGTGAGACCAACCCAAAGTCCCCAGGTTATTCATACAAACCATCAAGCTGAGTGTTCTAGATCCAACAGAAACTATAAGTCAGTTTTCAAAAGATTGGATTACAATCCTGTGAGAACAACTGTCTTTGACAGAATAACTCACATCAACTCAAAAAGACATAACTCCCAAGTCAAATATGAAAGGACGTCTAAGAACAGGAAGTTGTCTGTAAGTCAGACTTCACCAAATAAGGGTAACCATAAAGCTACAAAGGTAAGTCCAAAGTCAGAGAAAATCAAGTAGACAAATTGTCTAAAAATATTGAAAGGTTATCCACATCTTATGATCCTAAAACAGGATCCAAATTTAATGTTGGAAAACTCAAAGAGATCACTTAAACACCCATCTTTAGAAGAAAATGCTATAAGTGTGGTGACAGAGGCCATGAAGCCAAGGATTGTGTAAGTACCAATCTAAGGCCTGAGAAAATAGAGAATGATCAGTCTAAGAAGGACTCAGAACCTGTCCAAGCTGATCAGTCAGTCTCTAAAGGATTAGCTAAGTGCTCATCCTCAGAACCCACCAAACAGTGGGTTCCTAAAAGAAACTAATATGTTTAGTTGATCATGTGCAGGGCTCCTACAAGTGGTACTTAGATAGTGGATGCTTAAGGCACATGACAGGAAGCAAAGGGATTCTAAGTGAATTCCAAAACAATGAAGGACCCAAGGTGACATTTGGGGATAATTCTCAAGGAAGGACTAAAGGTTATGAAAAGATAACTACTAGAACAGTCACCTTTAGAAAGGTAGCATATGTTGAAGGCCTTAAACACAATCTGATAAGTATCAATGAATTGTCTGATGAGGATTATCAAGTCACCTTCAGAAAGCATGCAGGAACAATTTATAATAAGAAGGGAAAGCCAATACTAATGGCAAAAACAGAGAGAGATATCTATCTGTTAGATCTTAGCTCCGCAAATCCTTCAACTGAAACATGTATGTATCCTTCAACTGAAACAAACTGTCTAGCAAAGAGTTAGTCTCTGGTCTGCCAAAGATCACATTTGCCAAAGACAAACTTTGCTCAGCTTGTGAAATGGGAAAACATCATAAGGGATCCTTCAAGTCCAAACAGAAATTTTCAATTACTGAACCATTGCATATGTTGCATTTGGATTTATTTGGAACTATAAGCACCCTAAGACTAAGTGGTAAAAAGTACACTCTAGTGATTGTTGATGAGTTCACAAGATTCACTTGGGTGGTCTTCTTAAAAGCCAAAAGTGAAGCTGCATATGAGTAATCAGCTTCATAAGACAAGAAGAGTTGCAAAAAGGTAAGTCTATCAAGCAGCTCAGAAGTGATCATGGGACTGAGTTTAGAAACTCAACCCTTGAAGGCTTTTCCGAAGAGAAGGGAATTACACAGAATTTCTCATCTGTAAGAACTCCACAACAAAATGGAGTTGCTGAAAGGAGAAATAGAACCTTAATTGAAGCTACCAGAACCATGTTGTGTGAAGCAAAGCTCAAGCTGAGCTTTTGGGCAGAAGCTGTAAGTACTGCGTGCTACACACAGAACAGATCTATGATAGTTAAAAGACATGGTAAAACACCTTATGAGATGTATCATGACAGAAAACCTAATATTGGATATTTCCACATCTTTGGTTGAACATGTTATGTGCTAAACCAAAGAGATCAGCTTCATAAGTTGGAACCTAAAGCTGATCAAGGTCTATTTGTTGGATATTCTTCAATTTACAAAGTTTACAGAGTCTATAATCTTAAAAGAAAATTAATTGAAGAGTCAATACATGTTACGTTTGATGAGACAAGTATTGACAAATCTAACAAAGCTCAAGCTGACCCGGTTAGTCTGAGTGAGCTTGAGAGGAGCAAAGAAGATCTCACATCAAATCCCATGTATGTTATGGATGATTCTGATGATGAGGATGGTGGTAAATCTGAAAAACTTGTATCATCGAAAGAAGGTATCAATATCGAAGATGATCACATAACTGATTCTATTGACACCAATACTCAGCCTAAAAATGTAGGTGCATCATCAGGTACAAGTCAGATTTAAAATCCTAGTGATTTCTCAATCCCTACCCAGACTGAAGAAGTAAGTCCTATTCAGCCTGAGAGACACTACTCAGATTCAGACTCAGAACCACAGTCTCCTACTACAACCTTCAAAGTATTAAAAGACCATCCTCTTGATGATATTATTGGTAACATTGAAGATGGTGTATTAACTAGATCTAAGGGAAATGCAAACTATGTTGCTTACTCTAGTTTTCTATCTCAAATGGAACCAAAGAAGACTAAAGAGGATCTAAAGGATGAAGATTATATTGAAGCTATGCAAGAGGAGCCACAGAATTTCAAAGAAATAAGGTCTGGACCCTTGTCCCTGCTCCCAAAGGAAAAACAATTATAGGCACTAAATGGGTCTATAGAAACAAAATGGACAAGGATGGAGTAGTTATCAGAAATAAGGCAAGGCTAGTAGCTCAGGGGTATAGACAAGAAGAAGGTATTGACTATGATGAGACCATTGCCCCTGTTGCAAGAATTGAAGCTATAAGATTGTTTCTAGCCTATGCAGCCTTTAAAAACTTTAAAGTGTATCAAATGGATGTTAAAAGTGCTTTCCTAAATGGATCACTACAGGAGGAAGTCTATGTGAAACAACCCCCTAGTTTTGTTGATCCTAAACATCAAGATCATGTCTATAAGTTGGACAAGGCTCTATATGGACTTAAGCAAGCTCCAAGAGCATGGTATGATACACTGTCCACCTATCTGCTTTCAAATGATTTTATTAGAGGAAGTATTGACAAAACCTTATTTATAAGAAAGAGCAGAGGACATGTCATTCTAGTTCAAATATATGTAGATGATATTATCTTTGGTTCAACAAACCAAAGTCTATGTGATTGGTTCTCAAAGATAATGTATAATCAATACAGAATGAGCATGATGGGTGAGATGACTTATTTTTTAGGACTCCAAATTAGTCAGAAAGAAGATGGTATATTTATTAATTAGAGAAAGTATGTTTTTTTATCTGATTAAGAAATATGGATTAGACTCAAGCCATCCTGCAAAGTCCCCAATATTACACAATGTCAAGTTGCACAAGGACATTGACAGGAAATCTATTTTTCAGACTACATATAGAGGAATGATAGGTTCATTACTCTACTTGATAGCAAGCAGACCTAATATAATTTTTGCTACATGTGTTTGTGCACAATATCAGGATGATCCAAAGGAATTACACCTACAAGCTGTTAAAAGAATACTCAAATATCTGAAGGGAACACCAAATTTAGGTTTGTGGTATCCCAAAGGATTAGGATTTGAGCTGATAGGGTACTCAGATTCAGACTTCACAGGATGTGGTCTAGACAGAAAGAGTACTACCGGAGGATGTCAACTATTGGGTGGAAAATTAGTTAGCTGGACAAGTAAGAAACAAAATTCAGTGGCAATTTCCACAGCTGAAGCTGAGTATGTTGCAGTAGGGAGCTGTTGTGCTCAAATATTGTGGATGCAACATCAGCTTAAAGACTTTGATTTACATTATTCAAAAACTCCCATATTTTGTGACAATCAAAGTGCTCTTGCCATCACACACAACCCAGTGTTTCACTCAAGAACAAAGCACATTGAGATAAGACATCAATTCATCAGAGATATAGTAGAAAAGGGCAAAATAGAGCTAGTCTTCATTGAGACTGAAGATCAACTTGCAGATATCTTCACTAAACCAATCGAAGGCACAAGATTCAAAACTCTACTTGGCAAGCTTGGCATGCTCAACCCTTAAATTTGGTATGTTCCATTATTTCTCTATCTTTGTTTAGTATATGCTAAGTGCTAACTTTGACTAAGTGTCAATCTGAGCTGAGTGCTCAATCTACGCTGAGTAATCAGTTCGAAGGTGTGGTCAGTTCCACATGTCTAAGTTAGTCCTAGAAAATGATAAGTCCAAAACTTAATAAGTATAAAATATGTAAGGTGTGTCTTTTAAAAATAAACGTAAGTCGTTTACAAGTTAATTATTTAAATGATATTCTTGATAATAATTCTTTCATATTGTTAGAATCCGGATCAATGTAACAGTGTGAGTCTATGTAAGTTACATTAAATATAGCCGTTATAACAAACTGCGTAGTCGGTTGTTACTGTAACGGTCATATTTATTGCCATCTGATAACGGTAACTTTTCTCTCACATTGAAAAGGTATAAATAGAGAGACTCTTCACTGTATTTCGTTTACTCTTCCAAATCCTATACATGCTTCTTTATTCTCTAAACCCTAACATTGCTTTGTGCAGAATCAATTCCTTAGTGCGAAACCCTACAACTGTTAAGTGCAATCAAATACGATCAGTTCGAAATCAATGGAGGGATATACTCTTAATTTTTCTGATCACATGATCCGTGGTGGTACTTTTAAGAATAATGCGCTCCTCATCTACAAACAAAACAATGTCGTAGCATGTATCAACATACCAAAGTCCAAGATTGGCAGGGGTTATGAGGACTGGGTCTCTTACATTCGAAAGAGACCCCTGGCACATGCTTTTCTCAGTGATCCTACTGTGCTCATCCCACAACTCCTCATAGAGTTTTGGTTCATGTGCAGATTGGATGCCAATCAAAACGTCATAAGAGGTACAGTCCTAAGTGGACAAGTGGCGATAGACGTAGATACAAACTGTCTCCGACAAATTCTACATCTCTCGGTTCACAATTAGTATGAGGCCATGATTTCAAGGGAAACATCAAGGAGTGTATTACCCTTAATGGGTCATCCTCAAGTCGTTGGGGTGATAAGAAAATCCATTTTCTAGACAACATGGAGATTCATGGTGTCCATGGTGGTTCGTTCACTTGGATACAAGGTGGGTGGACTGGATAATGTTAATGACTTTGAAATGCAACTGCTATATAACATCTTCTATGATCGAAGATTGGACTACGCTGAGTTAATCTTTGAGGCACTCAAGTCTCTAGTGACCAAGAATGTGAGGGATACCATTGTGCCCTTTGTAAGATTCTTATCAATGGTGATCGAGGACAGGTTGGGTAGAACATACAACGCATAATACGAGTCAACCCCTACTCCTGTTCTCAGCTCGAGAATGTTCGCCCATGATATTTTCCCTGAGCACCCCACAATGAGTGCTCAGATGAGGGTGTATGCACAGCTTCCGACTTCAGAGTCAAGTGAAGCTGAGGAAAGTGAAAATGATGAGGACGAAATAGAAGGCGTCAATGATTCTGAGGCTGAGTCCTCCAAAGATGAACCTCAAAGGACTCAGCTTCGATCGCGCATTCAATGGATTTCTTCCACCTCCAGCTCTGAGCAAGAGAGCATCTTCCCTAGCTCAGAGTCACCACTGATTGGCACTACAGGTATAACCTCTCTTCCTTCATCTTCTTCTTTCTCTCGCGTTTCTCCATCTGCTATACAGGGAGATAAGACTGAGTCAAACCTATCTCAGACTAACCCCTCTCTCCCACCATAAACATATCCATATACTCTCCACTCTACAACCAACCTTGATAAGCCCACTGCTACCAAGGATATCTCCCAAACCTACACTCGCAAAACTACCAAAGGTGGTCCTTCACCTAAAAAGGACCACGGAGCTGATGTCACACTGACACCTCCACCGGCAGGAGATGAGGGGGAGACACCTTCTCTCAAGGTGCCAACCTCAAGGCTCACTTCACCCAGTCAGCCTAAGCCAGGTACGGTGTCTACTCAGCCCATACCTATTCTAGCCATGGGAGAACCCATTTTTGTGCCTTCACAGACACATGAAGGTAACACTGAACATATGACCTCTCCCTAGGGTCAACTACCCCCCTCCTCACCACTCAGCCCAACCTACCCTATCACCAAAGCACACGACCTTGGTCATTCTTCTTCTCCTCTATTCTTACACACTCTAGCACGACCTGTCAATGAACCTTCAATACACCAAGAAGGTTTACAGGGTCCCCATTATTGCCCCCTTGATTCCATAGGTCAGCACCAACCTTTGGATATGGGGCCCACATTCTCACCTCATGAGGCACACTCAACAGCCTCTCCTACAGTGGAAATTCATTCTTCCACTAGCCAGGAGGACTTTGAGATTAAATAACGACCAGAGGAGCCATGCCCAAGCCATTATGGAATATTTACAAACTCAGTTTAAGCTTCTGCACAAGAAGAGGAAGAGTGATAAAGCCAAGTTGATGCGCAAGCTGAATGATCTTTCAAACACTATGGCCAACTTGGAAAGCTTTATGCTCAAATCAAGACCCTCCCCTTATGATGATGAAAAAAAGGGGGAGGAAGAATCAAAGAAAAATGATGATACACTTGAGGGGGAGCATACATAGGAAGTGCAAATTGAAGAAGAAGCTCATGATCAGTTCATGAGTAGCATAGATCAACCTCAAAAATCAACTCAACCAGACATCCCACATGTTGTGATTCCTCAAGCTGAACCTCTTCAAGTGTTACACGCTAAGCTACCAAAGATTGGTGAAGCTGAGTCTGTTCCAGTCACACAAACTAACAAAGGGAAAGGGAAGGCTATAGAGATTGTAAAAAGAAAAAGGAGAACAACTGTTATGTGTCTAGCCAAAAGAAGAAAAGTAATCATCATTGAACCTGAGCCAGAGCAACAAGGTCAGTCTCAACTCGTTGCATATGATTCTGACTAAAGTGATGAAGCTGATGCAGCACAAAAGGCTAGTGACATGCTAGCTGAGCAAATGTTACAAGAAATGGCCAAAGAACTGGGTATGTCTGTGGAGGAAATGAAAGTGTAATACACGAACTTCGGAAATAAATAAAAATAAATAAGAGAATATTTTATTGAGAAAATAATATTGTGTTGGGTTATGGAGTTAATGGTGGACTAGTTGATTGTAGGCTTGATTATATATAAAGAGATGGCTAAATGGACTTATGTGAATAAAGTATTTGTGTCAAACACAATGGGGCCCAATCAATGGGAAATTGGGCTTAGGCCTTTTAAAAAGCAAGTATATATATGGTGGCTAGGGCATAGCCCCCAGCACCACCATTTCATTGTTTCATTCAAGAAAGCAGTGTGTGTTGTGTGTGCAAAAACCTCACGAAGAATAGAGGAAGAGAGACCCAAGATTCATCTGTGGACTCAAAAAATTGCTAAAAGGATCATAAGGTAATGATTCTCATATCATCTTGGTATTGTAGATATCAATTTTAGATTGTTTGAATGATTACAAGAGAAGTTAGAATCTGGGTTTTTGGGGTTTTGGGTTCATGAAGAACAAGAGAAAAGAATTTGAGATTTGAGCTTTAATACTTGATGAAATGTGTTTAAATCTTGAAGGGAGTGTTTAAATGAGTGGAGAAATGTTTTGAAACAAAAATGAAATGAATTGATTAAGTTTTGAAAGAGTTGGATTCTGGTTATGGAGGCTGGGTTTTTAGAGAAATAGTATAGATAATCAATCATTTATTTATCAATAATATCATCTCAAAATGACACTAATTAATTGAATACATTACATACGTAGGTTACTTAAACTATTAATATAATTAATGCTTTCGATCTCATGCTATTTTTTTATTATTTAAAAAAATTCATTAAATTTTGTTTTTAGTATTTGACATAATGAGAACTGGCAGGGACGACTTATGTGCCATGCGACTGTCGCATGGCAACAAGATCCCTCATGCAACTTTCAGCTAGCACGAGTATGCATTCATGCGACTTCCAGTTGAGCATGTGAACTTCCATGCGACTTTCATGCATATGTTCATACAACATATGAGTTCCATGCGACACTTGCACAAGAACGATTCATGCGAATTTGAGAATGACCATGCGACTTTCGCATGGGGTGCCATGCGACTTATACACATATATACATCTAGTTCATTCGACTTTCATGATTAGTATATAAATATGTTCATGCTACTTTTAGTGTGTGCATGCACTCATGCGTCTTCCAAAGATAAGTTTATGACTTCATGCGACTTACCCATGAGCCATGCGACTTTCAGATTAGCTATGGATAGTGTCATGCGACTTTTAGGCTATATATATGTGTGCCATGTGACTTTCAGATGGCCCAGGGTGGCCATGCGACTTTCACATGGGGAACAACACCCATGCGACCTTGTTTCTCTGTGACAGACAATTGGAGGATAATCACGAGTAAAGTTGTAAAGTAAGACTAGCATGACGAGAACTACCGACAGGTGAGTATTCTTACTCACATTTCTAAATAGACATCAAATACGTTTGGTAGTGCCTAAGAAAGTGAATAGTAATTGTGAAATACGTGAATGCCATATGTAGACCAACACTTCGGTGTCGGGTATGTTTTAAATAGACTTTGCATACGGCCAATGATGTGTAAGCAAATGATAAGTTATGAGTCATGTGAATACACTTAATTGTACATGATATTAGTATGGATGACGTGTTATGTATGTGGTATATGATAATTATATCATCAGTATGTTAGAGACCGTTTATTTCTGTAACGGGTATGTTGAGATTAATTGTACATGATATTAGTATGGATGATGTGTTATGTATGTGGTATATGCTAATTATATCATCAGTATGTTAGAGACCATTTACTTCTGTAACGGGTATGTTGAGATTAATTGTACATGATATTAGTATGGAGAACGTGTTATGATGAACTGTTTGGTTTGTAAGTAAAAGTACTCGCTAAGCTTTGTGCTTACGGTTGTTGTTTAACCATCTTTTCAAGTGATGACCACGGCGGGGCTCCAGCTCGTGTTTGATAGCTCATCCCCAGCAGGCTTCCGCAATGTTTTCACTCTCATGAGTTTTCTAATGTAATCCAAATTGATTGTACTTGAACTTATGATTTTTATGGGTTTTCTCCCGGAATGTAAATGGTATCATACAGTGTTTTAATTATCGTAGACTTTCAGTCGTATGATTAGTAAAAAAATAAATTTTGGGACGTTACAGAAAGAGCAACAAAGACAAGCAGAGCTCCAAAGATAAAAGGCTAAAGCTGAGGCTGCCAGAGCTGAAGCTGAAGCTGACTATCATGGACCCAGAGCTGCCCCAATTCCCTACTCAGATGTGGATCTAAGGCATTGCTGCAAAAGAACACACTTTGATCACAAGATTGAATCTGTCACACTGAGTAGAAAAGGAGAATTGGTGATAATCAACTTTGTACTAGACAACAAACATGAAATTGGTCTAGATATGAGATGTCTGCACAAGTTGGGCTTTTTAGAGCTAAAGGTTGTAGCCACAACTATCAAAAGAATGAAAAAGAGTCAAATTAGACAAGAGATAGTTGATGTGCTCAAGACACTCTTCATAAGAATTGATCAACTAGGAGAAATTCCAGCTGATGAAATTGATACCTTCCTAAATAGAAACAAAGCTGCAAGAGTTAGAGCAGCAAGTCAGCGAGCTAAACGAAACATAAGTTTACAAGTTCCAGAGGGAGTTGAATTCAGAGAAAATACTTATATCTCTCAACCTTTGGAAGAATTTTTGTATTTGGATGTGGAAGGCAACCAGTGTTTCTTGAATGTAGCAAATCTTCATTTGGCAAATCTAGAATTGATTCTGTACTTGAGAATTCTATGTGATGATTCAACTCAGAACTCAGTATTTAGATATCATCTAAACAAAGAAGTCAGATCAAGGAAAACTGAGATGAGAGAGCTGCCAGAGAGTGAAGAGATTTTGAATAATGCTATCAAGGAAGCAGCCATATGGGAACATAAATGTTCAGATGTGTGGTTGGAAGCTGGAGATCCTATAGATTAAATAGATTAGTTCTATAATTTTGTAAGCACTAAGTGTGCATAAGCTGATCAAAATGATCAAGCAAAATGTAAATAATATGTTTATTAATGAAAAGTTAAGTTTGATATGTTCAACTGTTTGATGTGATTCAAAGAAACAACTTTGTAAGTTTAAGCTGAGTATTGATATGTTCAAGTATAAACTGATAAGTTCAGTATTATAAGTTTTGTAAGTTCGGAACTTAAATTAATTCTGATAAGTTCAGTATCTAAGTAATTGTATGTTCAAATACTTAGAATACAAGTCTTAGAATAGATTTGTAATCTACAATCTTGTAAGTTCAAGAAATGATGAATAGGTATAGATCATTTCAATACTTATTTCAAGAACTAACTTTGGTTAGTTCCAGAGTTGTTCAACATAATTCTGTTAACCTATACTTACTTTGATTCAATATTTTGTCATCATCAAATAGGGGGAGATTGTTAGTCCCATGTTTAGAATAGTTAGATTTGATAAGACAAACAATAGCTATGTATAGATGATAGGTTGAATGTTAGGAATTATGTAAGTCTGTTATAGACTGACTAGTTAGCTTAGGCTGAGTAGTCAGCATATAAACAGACATAGAGTTTTTTATGTAAGTTCTAGATAGCTCAGTGACTTCTAAGCTCAGATAGGTTTCAAGAATGAAGACTTGAAGATTTGAAGATCCAAGAACTCAGCTTGGTAACATCAAGACTGAGTGAGTCAGCTCAGCGCCTGAAGTCAGATTAGGAATTTAAGTAAGTTCTAAATTCTGTTATAAACTCTCAATATCTACGACATTTAAATTAGGATATCCGAACCTAATTTAAACTATCTATTAGTTAGATAGAGATCTCAAACGAAATTAGTTAGATATGTTCTAATTAAGGAGTTTGTTACGGTTTTAAAGAAAAGATAAGTTCTATCTTTAAACTGCGATTTATTCATAGATATATCAAGTATAAGTATAAACCTTCTTATGGTTTTCAATACACCAAACAGAGAGTTCTGCATAAGTTGCAAAACGTACATGTGTTCGTCTTACTTGATACGCGTGTGGTGCGATAACTTTGTGAGTTCAAAGTTCAAAAGAGTTTTCAAGAGTTCTTGTTAATCAGTTTTAACGAGAAGTTCGATCATCAATTAGTTTGTGATACAAGAGTGTTTAGAGAGAGTTGAGTTTATAATCAGTGTAACATCAAATCATACTATTGATTTGATTAGAAAGTGATATTGTACTATCTTGATTGATTATTAAATATATTCTTATTGAATTGTTTTAAGTATATTCAAACCCCCTTCTACACTATATCGGTTGCTTCTTTACCCTCTTTGGGACCAACAACCCTTGATGTGTGATACATCCCGACTTGACCCACATTGGGGCCGGAATTATCATGGGGCCGAAATTATCAAAGGCGCAAGAAGTAGAGGGGTCTGCTAGTAATTTGCTTAATCTTATTTGAGTAATTATCTATCTGTTGTACGTAATTATTAGTTCCCTAATTTTGTGGCTAGGTTATGGCTTTTAATAGGGGCCGACTACCCCATTGTTACATATTCTAATTTCTAGTTTGTCATCTTGAGATTTGGAGATCCCTCGTTCTCAAATTCCAGGATTTATTCATAAGCATCCGACTAGCGTTAGGTTTAGGTCGTTAGTTTTTTTATACTACCAATTTGATTCGTTTTTATCAAATTGGTATCAGAGCCTTCATTCCTACACTTGTACTATTTAACCATTGCGGATTCCACCATGACCAAAGTCCAAGATTTTGAAGCCGAGTTGAACCAGCATAAGGCTGCCCCTTAGCAGCTAAAGATGGAGTCAAATGTTCATTTTGAAAAAACTTTAAAAGACCATTGCGATCTTGCTGGTAGATATGGAAAAAGGCACGTAGAGATAGGGATGGCAAAACAACCCGAACCCAACGTGGAAAACCGAACCGGACTAGTTTCGGGGTTGGGTCGGGGATTATATTTTCGGGTTAGGGTCGGGTTCGTGGCTTTTCGGGTTTGGGGCCGTGGCACTCTATCCTCGCCCCTCCTCGAAAAATGTTTATATATATATATATATATCTATATATGTTTTATATATTCATGTATATAATAATGTGTATGAATATACAAAGAAAACAATTATATATCTTTTAACTGAGAACTTTCTAAAGTGATGAGGTTTTTTGTTAATTTTTGAATTTTGATCCCCTAACTTCTTTTAAGTTCTACTTTAGTTAAGTTTTTTATTCAAGTTAATAATCATACTTACGTTCTTATTTATAAAATGATCATCTCGGGTTCTTATTAAGTTTTTTGTGTAGTTTCTTACTTCACTAACATAATTTTAGTCGGGTCGGGTTTTATCATCGGGGTTCGGGTTCAGGTCGGGGTCGGGTTTGACTGACGCCCCGATGGGGTGCCCCGAAACAATCCCCGACGGGGAACGGGTTTTCATTTCAGTTTCAGGGACCGGGCGACCAAAACCGCCCGAACCCGCCCAGTTGCCATTCCTACGTAGAGATGATGAAGGTGATGCTGCAGCAGTTTCAATCGTGGAAGACACAGGCCCGACGGTGACTGTGATTCCCTCAACCTCCACAGTCAGTGCGTCGCTGCCTCTGCCCTAGCGATCATCCCTGATTTTCGATGAGAACGTGGTACCATTGCCCGAGTTTTAAGCGTCTAGCAGTGCGACAAGCACTACAAGAAAACTGCTAATTAGCAACGGAATTTAGAAACGCCTAAAATCCGTCACTAATTAGCAACGGATTAGTAACAAATTAGTAATGGTTTTGATTTAAAAATCAAAATTTTAAAAAATTGTTACTTTCGTCGCAATTCCGTTGCAAATTAGCAACAAATTATTTCCGTCCCTAAAATGTTGCTAATTTGCGACAATTTAGCTACGGTCTGAGATTATCTACCAATTTCATCGCTAATCCGTTACAAATTAGCAACAAATTAAATCTCCCCCTAAACTGTTGCTATTTGCGTCAACTTAGCGACGGATTGAGATTATCTTCCAATTTCGTCACTAATACGTTGGAAATTAGCAACAAATTTGATCCGTCCCTAAACTGTTGTTAATTTGCGACAATTTAGCGACATATTAAGATTATCTACCAATTTCATCTCTAATCTGTTGCAAATTAGCAACAAATTAAATCCGTCCCTAAAGTGTTGCTAATTTGCGACAATTTAGCGACAGATTGAGATTATCTACAAATTTCATCGCAAATCCGTTACAAATTAGCAACAAATCAAATATGTTCTTAAAGTGTTGATTATTTACGATAATTTAGTGAGATCTTTCAAAATTTTTATCCACCGATAATTCGTAGCAAATTAGTAGTAGAAAAAATTCGTCTGTTAATGATAGCTAGCGACAATTTTTGGAATTTAAGAATATTTTTTTGAATATTTACTATATCACTAACCCGTATTAAATTAGTTACAAAAAAATCCGTCATTAAATTGTGAATTATAATCAACATTGGTCACTCAAGTTTGAATTGGTTAAAATAGGTGAATTACAATCATATTTGAAATGAATCAAGGTCAATCAATATTATATTTGGTTCAAATTAGGCAATCAAAGTCAACGTTGTACATTCAATAAACACAAAAGGTTCAAATTGATGAATAACTATCACATTTGGTGGTTCAATCAAACTTAGAATGAATTATATTAGTTATGATCAACATTGGTGTAACATCCAGAAAATAATTGTGTAAACTATAAGTGTAAAATGTGTTATAAGTGATTGTAAGTATTAAAGTGTGGATGTTAACTAGAGGGGCCAAAGGTGTTAAATTTTAAATAGAATAGTCAAGGGACTATTATTGTCGTTATGGGAAACTTATGTATATATATATAATCATAATTGATTTTTTAGAGTCAATTACTTCATTTCAACCTACTACAACCATCATTTCTCTCAATCAAAGTTTGAGTTTTAGTTCTTTGGAGTTTTAGATCAAAGAAATCAGAGCTTGAGTCATCTTCATCATCATCTTCAACCTTGGTTAAGGTATGTTTGGTTAGATAGTTTTCAAGTTTTATGGGTTTATATGATTCAAAATGTTGAAACATGAATCAAAGTATGTTATTTATGAGTTTTAAGTGTTATATATTGTTAAGGATGTTAGAAACCATCCTAAGGATGTTAAAAATTGTTTTGAATGAGTTTTGGGGAGTTTTGGCCGGAAAACAACGACTGTACAGCGGCTGAACTGTAAGTCGGATGAGATGAACACGACCCGTGTAGCCTTACACGGCCCGTGTATAAGTGTCGGATGAAAGGTACACGGCCCGTGTAGTAGTACAGGGCCCGTGTAGATCATATGGTGGTCATAGACCATGTTTGAACACATGGTCATTTAGTATATGGGGTACACGGCCCGTGTTGGGTTGTTTGATCCGACTTTAGTGTCATCCGAATGTCGGACGTGTAGTATGCAGAGTACACGGCCCGTGTAGGGGTACACAGCCCGTGTAGCTTCCAGTTCAGATCAGAAAGATGTGTTTTTGATATTATATTATTATATTATATGTGTAGGATTGTGTGAGGACACCCGAAGCTTTATCTTACGTTAATTTATGTTTATAACAAGGTGAGTCTTCTAGACTATTTTTCATATGTGCATAATGGTGTTATTAAAAGGAATACTTATATGTATTCGTTTTATGTGTTATAAAGTATGTTGCTTTGTGTAGTAGTGGCTCAGAAATAGCACAGTACTGTGGCTCCGATTGCTACCCTGGGTCTAGAACTTGTGGTTGGCGATATTTAGAATGTGATTATATTCATGTGTTTATATGATTCATAGTCTAGTTTACTCACTAAGCTCTGTAACGCCCCAAAATCTTAAATATAAGTAAAGCTCTAAAATAGAAATATTTTAAAATCAAAAGAGTTTTAATATAACGAGCGAAAGCTACAAAAGTAATTCTGAACCCTCAGGTTCATACAAAAGAGTAGTATTCGATATTTACAACAAAAGACTTGTTTCAAAATACAACCAGGCGTTATGTTTCCAAAACACAGATTTTATCAAACCAAACCACTGTCAAACTGGGGCCTTGCCTTTGGAGGAATCATGCCCTGCAAAACAATAGTAAGAAGTATCTGATAAGCTACGAGAGCTTAGTGAGAAATCTAAACTGTAAATCATATAAGCATGCGCATACACATATACGAATGTTGTAACAGTTCTTATGGACACAGTACTACACCATCTTAGCATCCGCCCAGAAGGCTAAAACACTGTCTGTAGCAACTACTACACAAAGCAGCATGCTACAACTCTCTCTCTCTGTAATCCTCTCATCAATAATATACCACATTGAAATGCAACACACACATATCACAGATATGAATCAGAGTATAGAAAACTCACCTCGTTAATTAATATCACACAGATATATGCCAGATAACTCAGAATACGTCAAAAAGTAACCCCTACAATCATATAATCATATAATCAAAATATATACCAGATATACACTTAACAAATGAAACAAGGCAGGGGATCTACACAGGCCGTGTAACCCAACACGGGCCGTGTTCCTCACACTCTACACGACCTCACCTGACCACATGGCCAGTTTTGTCCACGTCACCTACACGGGCCGTGTACCACCACTTCTACATGACCATGTATACCAAAATGGCCCTGTGACCGCCTTCAACTCTACACGGGCCATGTACCGCTACACGGGCCGTGTACCTTACAGACAATCCGACAGTTCATCTCTGTAGTAGCGGATTTCGACCAAAAATCCGAAAAACTCATAAATACCATGCCTAGGGGTGTTTTCCTACACCCAAAACAGTATATGAACAATACTAACTCATATAGACCACTTCTAACATGTTTATCCATGAATCTTACTACAAAACCCATAAAAACTTCAAGAGCTCAATCAATAAACCTTACCTTCAACTTTGTGATCAACAAAAAATGGATATAGCCTCTAGTTCCTGATGATCTAGCTTCAAGAACTCCAAGGAAACTATGTTCTTATGGTGCTCTCGTGAATAGCAGAAGAATTGGTTTGCCAACTTTGACTCAACAAAGTCAAATTTGTCTATATATATAAACCTTTAAAAGTTGGCACAAATGGTCCTTGTACTTTTCTATTTCAAAAAATGACAACATAAGTCCCTCAAGTTTCTAAACACCTCCTAATCTCAATTAGGCAATACCAAAACACATCATATCGAAAAGTTACTAATTAAGGGAATTTCCAAACTTTGGGTTTTACAACTCTTCCCCACTTGAAAACGATTTCAACCCCGAAATCAACTGCTGAAGAGTTCTGGGTAATTGCGTATCATCTCATCCTCTGGTTCCAAGTAAAATCCGACCCTTTACGGTGCTTTCACTGAACTTTAACGAATCCAATCTGTTTATTAAGTAGAGCTTTAACTTTTCTTTCTAGTATAGCAACAGGCTGCTCGACATAATTCAATTTTTCATCAACACACACATCTTCCAGTGGGACGCCAAACATTTTCTAAGACGAGACACGTGAAAGTTATTATGTATCTTGGATAACTCTTCTGCAGTCCGTATGCAACTTTCCCCACACGAGCACTAACTCTAAATGGTCCAATAAACCTTGGACCCAACTTTTCTCTCTTTCTAAATCTAATCACCCCTTTCCACGGTGACACCTTTAATAACACATAATCACCCACTTGGAACTCTAGTAGTGATCTTCGTTTATCAACATAACTCTTTTGTCTGCTCTTAGCTGCTATCAATCTATCTCTTATCTGCTGAATCAGTTCTGTCGTACGCTGTACCACCTCAGTAATTCCCAATTCTCTCTGACCCACTTCACCCCAACAAATCAGAGTTCGACACTTTCTAGCATACAAAATCTCATAAGGCGGCATTCCCATACTGGTATGATAATTCTTATTGTAAGAGAACTCTGTAAGTGGTAGATAAGAATCCCAACTCCCTCCAAAGTCAATAATACACGCGCGCAACATATCCTCTAGAGTTTGAATCGTTCTCTCACTTTGACCATCAGTCTGCGGATGAAATGTTGTACTAAGATGAAGCTTAGTCCCCATTTCCCAATGAAATTTGTTCCAAAACCTGGAAGTGAATTGGGTATCTCTATCTGACACAATAGACACCGGCACACCATGACGAGATACAATTTCTTTCATATACACCTCTGATAGCTTCTCTGAAGAGTAATTTTCCTTAATGGGAATAAAATGTGCGCTTTTGGTTAATCTATCCACAATCACCCAAATAGCATCGTAACCTCTAGAGGTCTTAGGTAATTTAGTGATTAGATCCATAGTAATATTCTCCGACTTCCAGACAGGTATATCCAAAGGTTGTAACTTTCCATGCGGTTTTTGGTGTTCAGCTTCCACTTGCAGACACGTAAGACGTCTCTCCACATACTTAGCCACATCTCGCTTCATACCTGGCCACCAATATTCCACTTTCAGATCTTTATACATTTTAGTCGCCCCCGGGTGAATAGAGAATTTAGATCGATGAGCGTCACTCAAAAGGGTTTGTCTGACTTCTCCATGATTAGGTACCCACACTCGTCCACAACATAAGAATAGATCACGACTATCCTTAGCAAAATTAGTTATTTGCCCTTTAATTCGTTGTTTATTGTGGTTTTCTTCCTTAATTGCTTCTAGCTGAGCATCTGTTATAACATCCAACAATGGGGTAGTCACTGTCATTCGTAACGACTCATTTTTCATAAGTACCAACCCTGACTTCCTTCTCAAAGCATCTGCCACAACATTGGCTTTTCCCGGGTTATAAAGAATTTCACAATCATAATCCTTGAGGAGCTCTAACCACCTTCTCTGCCTCATATTGTGATTCTTCTGATCCACAAAATATTTTAGACTTTTGTGATCAATATAAATAGTACACTTCACTCCATGCAAATAGTGTCTCCAGATTTTCAATGCAAAAACCACTGCTGCTAACTCCAAATCATGAGTTGGATAATTAGTTTCATTCAGTTTAAGCTGTCGCGAAGCATAAGCGATAACTCTACCTCTCTGAATCAAAACACATCCCAACCCCTGATAAGAAGCATCACAAAACACTATCATATCTTCCATTCCTTCTGACAAAGCAAGTACAAGTGCCTCACATAACCTTTGCTTAAGAGTTGAAAACGAACCTCTTGTTCATCTCCACATACAAACTCTACATTCTTCCTGGTTAATGGAACTGCAGTCTTTGAAAAATTCTGAATGAATCGTCTGTAATAATCTGGTAACCCTTAAAAGCTTCTAATTTCCGTAGGGTTCCTTGGAGCTTCCCAATTCATTACTGCATTGACCTTCGCAGGATCAACTTTAATTCCTTGTTTATTAATTAGATGACCCTAGAATTGTACCTCTTGAATCCAAAATTTACACTTGGAGAATTTAGCATACAGCTTCTCTCTTCGCAGCATCTCCAAAACTTCCTTCAAATGTCTTT
Organism: Dittrichia graveolens; assembly: GCA_038502395.1. Classification (NCBI taxonomy): domain Eukaryota; kingdom Viridiplantae; phylum Streptophyta; class Magnoliopsida; order Asterales; family Asteraceae; genus Dittrichia; species Dittrichia graveolens. The sequence continues at coordinate 55,455,170 of JARJIL010000009.1, read as the reverse complement.
CATGTTCTGTCAGGTTCTTTGAGTAAATGAGAATGTCATCAATAAACACGATCGCAGATTTGTCCAACATCGGACGAAAAACTCTATTCGTAAGATCCATAAATGCTGTAGGTGCATTTGAAAGACCAAATGGCATAACCACAAACTCAAAATGCCCGTACCGCGTCCTAAACGCAGTTTTAGAAATATCTTCCTCTCGTACCTTCAATTGATGATAACCCGACCTTAAATCGATCTTTGAAAACCATGAAGCCCTTTGCAATTGATCAAATAAATCATCTATTCTGGGCAAAGGATACTTATTCTTCACAGTCATTTATTAAGTTCATGATAATCAATACACATTCGAAATGTACCATCTTTCTTCTTTACAAACAAAATGGGAGCACCCCATGGTGAACTGCTAGGTCGAATAAAACCTTTATCTAATAACTCCTGCAACTGTTTCATCAATTCTTGCATCTCAGGCGGTGCAAGTCTATACGGAGCTCTCGCAACCGGTGCAGCCCCCGGTACCAATTTAATTCTGAACTCTACTTGTCTATCAGGAAGTATACCAGGCAAGTCATCTGGAAATACATCCGAATACTCCCGTACAACTGCTACATCATCCACACTCTCATGTCTCTTTTCTAATTTCGTATCAATAACATGAGCTAAAAAGGCTGTGCACCTATGCTGAAGGTATTTCCGAGCTCTAGTCACTAAACACATACACATTTTCTCACCTTTTCTATCACCAAAAATTGATAGTTCTTCCCCACTTGGGGCTTGAACTGGAATCAATTTTTCCCACACAACATGGTTGCTTGATAACTCCCAAGCCAATCCATTCCCACTACCACCTGAAACTCTCTCATAGGCATAGGTTTAAGCTCAATAGGAAATCTAACAATGTCTATCTCTAACACGTTATCTCTATACACATCGGTCACGAGCACAGATTTATCATCAGCTATTTCCACTTCAAGAGGGGGATTCAGTTTACCACATACTTGCTTGAAATTTTTTCAGAAAGAAACAGAAACACATGATTTGCTAGCACCCGAATCAAATAATACTAGAGCAGGCAGATAATTTACGAGATATGTACCTGCAACCACATCAGGTTTCTTCTGCGCTTCCTCCGTAGTCAATTGGAAGGCCCTCCCCTTGCTTTTCGAAGTATCCTCTTTCTTTACTTCTTTATTATCAGTAATACGTAGTGAAGGTAGAGATGGAGCATTTCTTGAACTTGTTGAACGGTTGGATGCAGCCAGTTGGCTTTCTAGTGACCTGGCTGGTAATAATGAAAACATACGCTCAACGAACTAAGACAGTCTTTACCCATATGGCCTGGCTTGCCACATTTAGAACAATGAACTACATTTGTCTGACAGTTCCCATAGTGACTCTTCTTACACATCTGGCATACCCTCGGTGCTTCCTTCCTCTCTCCATAATCTACCCTCTGCTTCTTGTTCCGTGGTGCTGACCCTTCCACTGGCCTTTTCTCTTTCACTTGTCTTTCTAACTCTAACTCTCTGGCTCGTGCGGTGTCCATCATGGACTTCAGGGTTTGATGTTTACTTGAATCAATGAACTCTCTAATACTCGGCTTCAAAACCATCATATAGCGGTACATCTTCATCTTCTCATTAGCAACATAATCCGGACAGAACCGTGCTTTCTCATGAAATTTGGCATTAATCTCTGGAACGGTTTCTATAGTTTGTTTCAATTTGTGGAACTCATCAACAATTCGATCGATCTCACATTGCAGAACAAACTACTCCGTAGTGATCTCTTTAAATTTTGCCCAAGTCATGGCCTCAATCTGTGTCTCGCCCCTCATTTTCTTTTCTAGGTCCCACTAATCTTTGGCAACACCCCTCAGCTGGTTTGAAGCAAACCTCACATTATTTTCTGGAGCACACGAGCAAGTATGGAATGCTCCTTCCAATTCCGATATCCACCTCGGGCTAACAATTGGATCGGTGGATCCCTGAAACAATGGTGGTTGACATGCTAAAAAATCTCTAAAAGTACACCCTTTCGGTGCATCTCTGATAATCACCTACGGTTGGGGTTTAACTCTTTCTTCCCTCCCAGCTAGCGCAACTGCTACTTCCTATCGTACAGCCTATCCTGTATGATCTTTCAAATGCTCTACCACTTGAGTAACAATAAACGGTATATCCTTTTCCAAAGCTTTACCAATTTCCTTCACAATCGTCACTCTGGGTTCAGCCTCAGCAAACCCTTGATTCAGTTCTGGAATTTCATCTGTCTTGGTATTTCGGACTACAGGTGGCCTCCTCCTACCAGTGGCACTGGTATCTACTCCCTCTCGTCTATTACTAGGACCACCCTCATCACGATCTGTAGCGCGAGAACCTCTAGTCTTCACCATCCTGGTAGCATAGATAAAGTATTAAGACATAAGGTAGCTTTACCACACTATCCTCTATATCAAACAATCTCAAGTATATACAAAATCTCAGTACACTTATCCTCAGACCCAAAGTAGTTCTACACATACTAAGGCATCTATAATCTCAAGTTGACTACCTCTTACAAGTACCCCTCACCCGATTCACAAGATTCCTCATGATTCCATCAAGTTCTAACATGTATCATGTGTCTGTAATAATATGGGCCCTTATATTATTCATAACACACTACACACATTTGATCTTAATTTTATCACAAAAAGTCCCGATTCACAGGCTTAGGCCATATATCTCTACCATATCTTGTCACATAAAGTATCACGTATCTAACATCAATATCATTAACATCTCAGGTATATGAATACCAATTATAGCAACACAAACAGTTAATATGTTCTCAATGCAATACTCAATATGTCTACCAAGTTGCAAGCCTCCAGTTTTACTCAAAATCCTCAGTACCATGGTTTAAGTCCAGATGATGCATAACACACCTCGAGATATCTCAAACCGTGGCTCTGATACCAAGTTGTAACGCCCCAAAATCTTAAATATAAGTAAAGCTCTAAAATAGAAATATTTTCGAATCAAAAGAGTTTTAATATAACGAGCGGAAGCTACAAAAGTAATTCTGAACCCTCAGGTTCATACAAAAGAGTAGTATTCGATATTTACATCAAAAGACTTGTTTTCAAAATACAACCAGGCGTTATGTTTCCAAAACACAGATTTTCTCAAACCAAACCACTATCAAACTGGGGCCTTGCCTTTGGAGGAATCACGCCCTGCAAAACAACAGTAAGAAGTATCTAATAAGCTACGAGAGCTTAGTGAGAAATCTAAACTATAAATCATATAAGCATGCGCATACACATATACGAATGTTGTAACAGTTCTTATGGACACAGTACTGCACCATCTTAGCATCCGCCCAGAAGGCTAAAACGCTATCCGTAGCAACTACTGCACAAAGTAGCATGCTACAGCTCTCTCTCTCTCTCTCTGTGATCCTCTCATCAATAATATATCACATTGCAATGTAACACACACATATCACAGATATGAATCAGAGTTTAGAAAACTCACCTCAGTAATTAATATCATACAGATATATGCCAGATAACTCAGAATACGTCAAAAAAGTAACCCCTACAATCATATAATCAAAATATATACCAGATATACACTTAACAAATGAAACAAGGCAGGGGATCTACACGGGCCGTGTAACCCAACACGGGCCGTGTTCCTCACACTCTACATGACCTCACCTGACCACATGGCCAGTGTCGTCCACGTCACCTACACGGGCCGTGTACCTCTACTTCTACACGACCATGTATACCAACATGGCCTTGTGACCGCCTTTAACTCTACACGAGTCGTGTACCGGTACACGGGCCATGTACCTTACAGACAATCCGAAAAACTCATAAAAACCATGCCTAGGGGCGTTTTTCTACACCCCAAACAGTGTAGGAACACTATTAACTCATATAGACCACTTCTACATGACCATGTATACCAAAATGGCCCTGTGACCGCCTTCAACTCTACACGGGCCATGTACCGCTACACGGGCCGTGTACCTTACAGACAATCCGACAGTTCATCTCTGTAGTAGCGGATTTCGACCAAAAATCCGAAAAACTCATAAATACCATGCCTAGGGGTGTTTTCCTACACCCAAAACAGTATATGAACAATACTAACTCATATAGACCACTTCTAACATGTTTATCCATGAATCTTACTACAAAACCCATAAAAACTTCAAGAGCTCAATCAATAAACCTTACCTTCAACTTTGTGATCAACAAAAAATGGATATAGCCTCTAGTTCCTGATGATCTAGCTTCAAGAACTCCAAGGAAACTATGTTCTTATGGTGCTCTCGTGAATAGCAGAAGAATTGGTTTGCCAACTTTTACTCAACAAAGTCAAATTTGTCTATATATATAAACCTTTAAAAGTTGGCACAAATGGTCCTTGTACTTTTCTATTTCAAAAAATGACAACATAAGTCCCTCAAGTTTCTAAACACCTCCTAATCTCAATTAGGCAATACCAAAACACATCATATCGAAAAGTTACTAATTAAGGGAATTTCCAAACTTTGGGTTTTACAACTCTTCCCCACTTGAAAACGATTTCATCCCCGAAATCAACTGCTGAAGAGTTCTGGGTAATTGCGTATCATCTCATCCTCTGGTTCCCAAGTAAAATCCGACCCTTTTACGGTGCTTCCACTGAACTTTAACCAATCCAATCTGTTTATTACGTAAAGATTTAACTTTTCTTTCCAGTATAGCAACAGGTTGCTCGACATAATTCAATTTTTCATCAACACACACATCTTCTAGTGGCACGCCAAACATTTTCTAAGAGGAGACACGTGAAAGGTATTATGTATCGTGGATAACTCTTCTGGAAGTTCCCGTCTGTATGCAACTTTCCCCACACGAGCACTAACTCTAAATGGTCCAATAAACCTTGGACCCAACTTTTCTCTCTTTCTAAATCTAATCACCCCTTTCCACGGTGACACCTTTAATAACACATAATCACCCACTTGGAACTCTAGTAGTGATCTTCGTTTATCAACATAACTCTTTTATCTGCTCTTAGCTGCTATCAATCTATCTCTTATCTGCTGAATCTGTTCTGTCGTACGCTGTACCACCTCAGTAATTCCCAATTCTCTCTGACCCACTTCACCCCAACAAATCAGAGTTCCACACTTTCTAGCATACAAAATCTCATAAGGCGGCATTCCCATACTGGTATGATAATTCTTATTGTAAGAGAACTCTGTAAGTGGTAGATAAGAATCCCAACTCCCTCCAAAGTCAATAATACACGCGCGCAACATATCCTCTAGAGTTTCAATCGTTCTCTCACTTTGACCATCAGTCTGCACATGAAATGTTGTACTAAGATGAAGCTTAGTCCCCATTTCCCCATGAAATTTCTTCCAAAACCTGGAAGTGAATCGAGTATCTCTATCTGACACAATAGACACTGGCACACCATGACAAGATACAATTTCTTTCATATACACATCTTATAGCTTCTCTGAAGAGTAAGTTTCCTTAATGGGAATAAAATGTGCGCTTTTGGTTAATCTATCCACAATCACCCAAATAGCATCGTAACCTCTAGAGGTCTTAGGTAATTTAGTGATTAGATCCATAGTAATATTCTCCGACTTCCAGACAGGTATATCCAAAGGTTGTAACTTTCCATGCGGTTTTTGGTGTTCAGCTTCCACTTGCAGACACGTAAGACGTCTCTCCACATACTTAGCCACATCTCGCTTCATACTTGGCCACCAATATTCCACTTTCAGATCTTTATACATTTTAGTCGCCCCCGGGTGAATAGAGAATTTAGATCGATGAACGTCACTCAAAAGGGTTTGTCTGACTTCTCCATGATTCGGTAACCACAGCCGTCCACAACATAAGAATAGATCACGACTATCCTTAGAAAAATTAGTTATTTGCCCTTTAATTCGTTGTTTATTGTGGTTTTCTTCCTTAATTGCTTCTAGCTGAGCATCTCTTATAACATCCAACAATGGGGTAGTCACTGTCATTCGTAACGACTCATTTTTCATAAGTACCAACCCTGAATTCCTTCTCAAAGCATCTGCCACAACATTGGCTTTTCCCGGGTGATAAAGAATTTCACAATCATAATCCTTGAGGAGCTCTAACCACCTTCTCTGCCTCATATTGAGATTCTTCTGATTCACAAAATATTTTAGACTTTTGTGATCAATATAAATAGTACACTTCACTCCATACAAATAGTGTCTCCAGATTTTCAATGCAAAAACCACTGCTGCTAACTCCAAATCATGAGTTGGATAATTAGTTTCATTCAGTTTAAGCTGTCACGAAGCATAAGCGATAACTCTACCTCTCTGAATCAAAACACATCCCAACCCCTGATAAGAAGCATCACAAAACACTATCAGATCTTCCATTCCTTCTGTCAAAGCAAGTACAAGTGCCTCACATAACCTTTGCTTAAAAGTTGAAAATGCAACCTCTTGTTCACCTCCAACTTTACCGTCTACACGTGTTCCTGAGGTGAAGAAGGAGAATGTGTCTAAAACAAAGGGGAGAGCTTTTCAGTTCACATCTGAAGAAGCTAAAACAAAATCAGATGTAGTCACAGGTACAACTCTTATCAATAATATGCCTACTCTCATTCTGTTTGATTCGGGTGCAAGTAAATCATTCGTATCTGTTTCCTTGTGCAAAAATTTCAATCATATGTGTGAAAAGCTAGATTCTCCGCTTGAAGTGGAAATAGTAGATGTTAAAAGTGTTATTGTATCAGATGTGTTTAAGCATAATGTGTTAGAAATTGATACTATTAGATTTACTATTGAATATATACCTATGACTATGAGGGAATTTCAAGTGGTGGTGGGAATGGACTGAAGGTATTCGTTTGGCATAATCAAGTAGTAGCGGAAGCATAATGTGTATCAAAATTTCAAAGCAAACCAAACAAATACTTCCCATGGACCAAAATCTAAACATGAAATTGCAACTAAAAGAAACAGGATAAAAAGAAATGATTATACCTTAATGCAAAGCACAATGCAATCCCCTTTTATCAAGGAGTTAGATTTCAAACAAGAATTCCTCTAGTGTTGTCCACCCCAAGATGTGTTGATTCCCAAATGCTAGTGAGTTGGTGTTAAACACCAAAGCAACAACCAAAGTATGTATATGTCACTCTCTAGTGCACCAAAACTTGATCACCAAGTCAACTAGAGAGAAGACTAGCATGAACCAACACTCATAAGTCTCTTACAAGTTAGTTCAAATGCCTCAAACCGTAACCTTTAATTTGCCAAATAAATTCACATAAAACCCATTAAACATAGTGTTTAAGGCTGTTAATTCTGCTGTTACAGTGTACGTACACGGCCCGTGTTCATCAACACGGCCGTGTCGGCCCAAAGTCCATGGCCCCAAATGGACCAAGGCGCCCCGTGTCTAATAGGCTGGACACGCCCCGTGTTCAACTACACGGCCGTGTCAGCGCAAAGTACATGGCCTCGATTTGGGCCAAAACGCCCCGTGCCTGTTGGGCTAGACACGGCCCGTGTTCAAGCACACAGCCCGTGTCTTATCCTGCCAAAACCCATTTTGGCCTTTTTCTTTCTTTTGCTTGATCGTGTTGCCGGAATCAATACTTGGTGTGTGATCCAATAGGTCTATACCTCATCAGTAGTGTTATTAACTCGTGCATGTCAGCGGGCATATACCAACAGACTCCCACTTGCACGTGACACAACTACGGAAAAAAAACACAAACATAGAGCGGCCTCTAGCAAGACATCTATGCTCCCAAGTCAGTATGGGGTATGCCACTCTTGACAAGATCCCATTCATAAAATGATTTTCCTTAAGATAAATGATCATTTACACCCCTTTGTTCGCGATATCCTATGTGAACACAAGGCATGGAATATAGTCAACCTTTAGATCGTTCACGATTATGTTTCTCGATTCTAGATTAATAGTGACCAACAAACCAAGTAACATTGATCCATCATCAATATAACTTGAGCACGGCCATGCATATGAACGCCAACACTCAATCATCGAGGGGCCTATGGATATCTTCTCGATTCATAGAGGAACAAATTCCTATTGACTACATAGCCCCGCAACATACATAGTACTCTACCGAATCATCTCCCTTATTACGACCAGTTACGGACCGCGTTAGAAAACAACCAAAGTAGAGCAAACCTATGCTTTGGAATCACATGTATCTCTAGTCTAAGGATGAAATGTCATTATCATCCTGAGTTACTTATGACTAAAACCATGAAGTGAACTCGAGTGCGGGTCCTCCAATCACTTGAAACCCCTTTCAAGTATAGGCAAGAATCACTTTTATCAAAACCAGTTCTTTACCTCAATCTTAATTCATACTTCCTTCCCACAAAGTATGACTGATTGTGGAGATTTAAAGATTGTAAAAAAACCTTCGGAAGAGATTGAACATGCAAAGATAGAACACAATAAAGACTAAATGTAAGTAACCGCAACATGTGTATATATAGATCTCTACTATATAAATCGAAACAAACGTTAGTAACATTACTGCTTAACGTTCCCAAATACAAAATGATCCAAACATAAATTAAAACTCAATCTAAACCAAGTCATGAGCAAATCTAACACCCATTGCCGTAGTGTGAGAATCATGAGAAGCTTGTGACAACGGTTTAGTAAACGGATCGGCCAAATTGCCTTCCGAGGTTACCCTACTAATAGCGACTTCACCACTTTCAACCATCTCTCTGATCAAGTGGTACTTTTGAGGTATATGCCTCGTTCTCTTGTGAGCTCTCGGTTCCTTCGCTAAGGCTACCACACCCTGATTGTCACAAAAGATCTCAATAGGGTCGGTGATGCTTGGAACCACTCCAATGTCTCAGATGAACTTTCTTATCCACACAACTTCTTTAGCAGCTTCACTCACCGCAATGTATTATGACTCTGTAGTAGAATCAGCTAATGTGTCTTGCTTTGAACTTCTCCAAGTAATAGCTCCACTATTGAATAGGAACACAAACCCCGATTGTGGCTGGCAGTTATCCCTATCAGTTTTGAAGCTAGCATCAGAGTAACCTTTACTTTGAGCTCTTCCTCACCACCAAAGATCAAGAACATTTCTTTAGTTCTCCTAAGATACTGAAGAATGTTCTTTACCGCAACCCAATGGGCTTGCCCTGGATTACCCTGATATCTACTAGTCATGCTCAAAGCGCATGAGATATCATGACGAGTACATAACATGGTGTACATGATCGAGCCCACGGCCGAAGGATATGGTACTCGCTTCATTACTCCTAGTTCCTCTTGAGAACTACAACATTGAGTCTTACTCAATATCACTCCATGTCACATTGGAAGATTTCCTTGCTTGGAATCCTTCATCTTGAATCGCATCAAGACTTTGTCAATGTATGTACTTTGGCTCAACCCAAGAAGTTTTCTAGATCTATCTCTATAGATCTTGATACCCAGAATATATGCCGCTTCTCCTAAGTCTTTCATTGAAAAACTTTTTCCAAGCCAAGTTTTAACACCTTGCAAGGTTGGAATATCTTTTCCAATGAGTAGGATATCATCCACATATAAGACTAAGAAAACAACGGCGCTCCCACAAGCCCTAACGTATACACATGGCTCATCTACGCTTTTCGAAAAACCAAACTCTTTGATTTTCTCGTCAAAGCATAGATTCCGGCTACGAGATGCTTGTTTAAGTCCATAAATAGACTTCTTTATTCTACACACTCTATTAGGATGCTTTGGATGTACAAAACCCTCAGGTTGCGTCATACACACCTCTTCGGAAAGCTTCCCATTAAGGAAGGCGGTTTTGACATCCATTTGCCATATTTCATAATCATGAAATGCAACAATTGCCAAAAGTATCCTAATATATTTCAACATGGCCACTGGGGAGAAAGTTTCATCATAATCGACACCATGTTTCTCGGTGAAACCTTTAGCCACCAGTCGGGCTTTGAATGTACTAACTTTTCCATCCATGTCGGTCTTCTTTTTTGAAGACCCATTTGCACCCTATTGGCTTACAACCGGGTGTAGGATCAACCGGTTCCCAAACCTGGTTATCCACCATGGATTGCATCTCGTTATCCATTGCCTCTTTCCATTTAGTACACTCGTGGCCCGCTACCGCTTCCCGATAGTTGGTGGGCTCATTAAGATCCATCGATTGCTCGTCGCCCTCAGATATGAGAAACTCATATCTCTCTAGCCATGGCGAGCTCTACCGGATCTACGGGAGGTAATGGATGTACGTTAATCTCTGCATTCTCATGCTCAGACTCAACCTCACTAGGTTGTTGGCTAGTGCCAACGTCAGGCCTTCCGTTAACCCTTGAACTTCTTCAAGATCAATCTTGTTTCCGCCTTGCTGATTGGATACTAATTCTCTTTCTAAGAAGACTGCCCTTCGAGCAACAAACACTTTGTTCTCGGAAGGTTTATAGAATATGTATCCAATACCCGTAGCTGGATATCCGATGAAATAACACTTTCCAGATCGGGACTCTAACTTGTCATCAACCTCGCGTCTTAGTTAGGCTTTGTTGGGTTTTCGTGGTCTAAAATCACAGCGGAAAGTGTAACATCCGCAAATTCGGGTTAGTTGATTGACGAGTAAGAGGTATGTGATTTTGTGATTAATTGAGTTTATTTGGTTAAGTGGTTATTTGAGAATAAATAATTAATTGGTTTAGTTTATTAGGTATATAAAGTTGTAAGTTAGTTTACTGATGGAAGAAAAGAATTATATGTACTATGTATGTATGTAAACAGGATAGCATGTATGTATGTATGGCAAGATAGAAATTTTACCACTTCATGCATGTAAAAGAGAATTTAGAAGGGAACACGTGTTTGTATGTGTAGCTACATGTAACTATCTGCTCATTTTAAAAGAAAGAAAGAAAAGTGAATAGTGTGTGTGTGTGTGTTCTCTGAAAAGAAGAACAAGAAGAAAATAAGAAAACTTGAATTTCTAAAAGTGAATATTTGTGTTCTATAAATTAAATAGAAGGTGAGGATATGTTTATAGCATGCTATGGTTCATCATTATGTGTTTATTTGATTGATTACATGGTTATATAGAGTTTCACCATTGATGGGTTTTGAAGAAGATGGATGAAATGGGTTTTGATGATTTTGTTTTTTAGTTGATTAAAAGTGTTCATAATGATTTATAGCATGTTGTATGAAGTTATATGTATGTTAGAAGTGTTTTGAATTGTGAAATTATATGTTGATATGAAAGATATGAGTTTTGATGGTTGGGAATCCGACAAAAGGAAGATGACGATCTGAAAATTTGAACGTCGCGGTGCTACGATGAGGGTCGCGGCGCGACCGTGTTGAAATCCGACAAATTGAGTCGGCATTTTAAGAATCCGCTAAAATTTACAAATCCGACCTCGAAAAACCGACAAATGTGAAATCCGATTCTTGGAAATCCGGCACTCAAAATCCGAGACTTGAATTCCGGATTCGAAATCCGATGGCGTCGCGGCACGACGCAAGGGTGTGTCGCGGCGTGATAGGCCAGTTTCAGGATATTACTTGTTTTGTTTGTGTTTCTTTTGGGATAAGATTGGATTATTAATTGTATGATTATATTGAGCCATTTACTTGAATATAAGATATAAATATATATGGAAAGATATATTTATATATTCGAGACTGATTCGGTTGTTGCTGTGTTTTCAGGCAAACCACAGACTCAGTGATATTAGACTACTGAGCATGTGTGATTCGAGGACTGAGGTGAGTGGAAGTTTACTCACGGGTGGTATTGGTGGTAATGTTATGGTTTGTTTGATTTGAGGAATGTTTGAATGCAATGATTGATTGTTGTTTCGAATATGAGATTATTGACAGATGAGTTCGATATGCGAAGATAGATTGATTGATATGCCATGATAGACTGTTAAGTCTGCTATTTGTTAAACGAGAATTATATGTTCATATATGTTATATGTGATAGAGTTTTGATTGTGATTATGACTGGAAGTGTATCTGGATTGTTTAAGAACCAACTTTGGTGTAACGGGCTGGTTGGGGTCAGCTGCTATTGCAAGAGCTCGGCTCGTCTGCGGTTGGTTGAGCAGTGGTAGTCCTCATGATGCATGCGTTGTAATAGTGGGGAATTTCACTGTGTCGATCGGCAAGGAGCTATCGGTAAACCTTTGCTTTGGCCGGCATTGGTTGTAGGTTCGGCAGAACCGCCGGTCCTTGGGAATGAAGAGATTGTTGAATTGACGGATTGATTGATGATTGTTGTTCAGCGGTTAAGTTGTGATCAGTGATTGTTGTTTGCTTGTTTGTAGCTTCCATTCACTTAGCTTTGTGCTAACCCCCCATGTTTGATTGCTTTTGCAGGATTTTGTGAGTAATTGTTTAGCTTTGTTTGTGGAAAGGGAAATTTGACCAGCGCTCTGATATTGTGTTTGAAAAGAGATGAGCCATGTTTTATAATCTTTTGTAACACAAACCGATGTTGTAATTTGTTAAAGTACTTTTTACTTTGTGGATGTTTATGTTAAATGAAAGTAGAAAATACTTCCGCGGCGGTTTAAAAAAAATGGCTTGAGATTTACGGTGTTACAGGAAGAAAAACGAGTAGAAAAAGAGTTTCAAAATTTGACCACGAATGTGCCCACCACATGGACCAAAACTCTAAACATGGATAAGCAACAAAATAAAGACAAGAAGGAATAGACTCATACCCTTGAAGCTATCTTCCTTAGTCAACCGAATTTGGAGTTTGGAAGTATGTGTACTATCGTAGTCCACACCAAGACTTGATTGTCTCCCACTTGCTAGAGTGTTAGGTATGCCAACCTAAACACCACAAAAGGTCTAACACAAGAACACCATTGCCTTAGTACTTCTAGTGCTTGAGAGAGATGTATATATGCAAAATATATATTCTAGTAAAACCAATTCTTGCAACATGACCACATTAGCTTCATGACATTTATATAGAACTCAAAAATCAGTTCAAATTCGTGCATACTAATGTAATATTCAGTTACTAGATTAATGGAAATAAACACCACTTTTAACTAGCTTTGAAAGCCTAGTTAAGTGGTTGTTACTACATAAGGCACGGGCGTGCCAGCCCAAAAGGCCACGCCCAAGTCACACCTGACTTGGGCTCGTGCCTGTCCATTGGGCACAGGGCACGGGTGTGCCTCCCAGAAGCACGGGCATACCTAGCCACAGGCCCGTAGGGCACGACCGTACCTTACAGAGGCACGGGCGTGCCTTGGCCCACCAGAACCAGTTTCTAGTTTTCTCTCTCATTAGACCATCCGTGATGCTGGAATCGATACTTGGCGTGTGACCCGATAGGCCCTTGCTTCATCAGCCATGATACCAACTCATGTGTGTGTGTTAGTGGGCATAATCCAACAGACTCCCACTTGCACATGACAAACTCACGAAAGGCGTCACCGACATAGAGCGGCCTCTAGCAAGGCATCTATGCCCCCAAGTCAGCATAGTGTTTGTCTTCCCGAAACAAATACCACACCAAAAGGAAATGTCCTACAGATAAGTGATTACTTATCCCTTCGTTCACAATATCCGATGTGAATGCAGGTCATGGAACATGATCAACCCCAAATCATTCACAATTATGTTTCTCGATATAGACTAACTAACTAACAATACAAGTTGCACAATTGATCCATTATCAATTCAACTTGAGCACGGCCATGCATTTTGATTTGTCATCAGTTTAGTCAACGAGGGGCCCAGGGATATCTCTCCAAAGAGGAACGAATACCTTTGACTACACCGACCTATCATAATAACAAGTTCTTGCCTGAAAACTTCCCTTATAACAGCCAGTTACGAACTAGGTTAGAAAGCAATCTAAACAAGTCCATGTTAATTATCAAGCAACGCATGCATCTCCAGTAAAAGGATAAATAGTATTATCATCCTGATTTACTCGTGATAATATCCATGAAGTAAACTGAGGTACGGGTCCTCCAATTACTTAATCACCATTAAGTACAGGCTAGTGTTGCTTAAACAAGTATTCAATCCAAGATGAAAACTTTACCAACCACTCGCCTCGATCTTAATTCACTTCTTCCTTCCAATGAAGAACGACCGATCGTGGAGTATTTAGAATAAATAAATTTATTCAAGGAAGTATTAAACATGCAATGATAGAACACAATAATGTCTCATAAAGTAATGGCATCATGCGTATATTAAATCTCCATTTAATAGTCATTACAATAAGAAATAGATTATTGCTTTAATGTTCTCGATAACAAATACAACTAAAATAATTAAACCATGTCACTAGCAAATCTAATACCAATAGACATAGCATGAGAATCATGCTTAACTTGTGACAAAGGTCTGGTGAGTGGATCTGCCAAGTTCCCCTCAGTCGGTACTCTACTAACCACAATGTCCCCATTCTCGATAATATCACGGATAAAATGATATTTCCGAGCAATGTGTCTCGTACGTCGATGCGTTCTTGGTTCCTTAGCTAGAGCTACTGCACCCTCATTGTCACAGAAGATCTCAATAGGGTTAGCGATGCGAGGAACAACTCCAAGGTCTTGAATGAATTTCTTCATCCAGACGGCTTCCTTAGCAGCCTCGCTTGCAACAATATACTCTGACTCCGTGGTTGAATCGGTCACGGTATCTTGCTTGGAACTTCTCCAACTTATTGCTCCATCATTTAACAAGAATACAAATCTCGATTGAGACCGGCAATCATCCTTGTCCGTTTGGAAGCTAGCATCAGAATATCCAGTAACTCTGAGCTCCTCCGATCCACCGAACACTAAAAACATTTCCTTAAGTTCTCCGAAGATATTTCAAGATGTTTTTAACCGCAACCCAATGACTTTGACCAGGGTTAGCCTGATATCGGCTCGTCATGCTCAAGGCATACGACACATCAGGCCGAGTACATAGCATAGCATACATGATCGATCCCGCTGCCGAAGCATACAGGACTCGACTCATTTCCTCTAGTTCCTTTTGAGATCTAGGACATTGAGACTTGCTCAACTCCATACCATGCAACATAGGCTAATTCCCTTTCTTGGAATCTTGCATCTTGAACCTCTTCAAGACTTTATCTATGTACGTACTCTGGCTCAAACCAATGAGTCTTTTAGATCTATCTCTATAGATCTTTATCCCCAAAATATATGTTGCTTCTCCCATGTCTTTCATAGAGAAGCAACTCCCAAGACAGGTTTTTACTTCCTGCAAGGTAGTCACGTCACTTCCTATGAGTAGTATGTCATCTACATACAAGACTAGGAAAACTACAACACTCTCACAAGCCCTGACATATACACAAGGTTCATCCTTGCATTTAGAAAAGCCAAACTCTTTGACCTTTTCATCAAAGCAAATGTTCCAACTCCGAGATGCTTCCTTAAGTCCATAAATGGACCTCTTAAGCTTGCAGACTTTATTAGGATATTTGGGGTCTATGTAACCATCAGGTTGTGCCATGTAAACCTCCTCTACCAACTTCCCGTTAAGGAAGGAAGTCTTGACATCCATCTGCCATATTTCGTAATCGTAATATGCAGCGATAGCCATTAATATCCTAATAGACTTCAACATAGCCACTGGAGAAAAAGTTTCATCATAGTCTACACCATGAGTTTGAGTGAATCCCTTTGCTACCAGTCGGGCTTTGAAAGTGTCTACCTTTCCATCATTGTTGGTCTTCTTCCTGACGACCCATTTGCACCCTACTAGCTTATGGCCAGGTACTGGATCAACCAAGTCCCAGACTTGATTATCCGCCATGGATTGCATCTCACTGTCCATTTCCTCCTTCCACCTAGCAGACTCAGGGCCTGCTACGGCTTCCCGGTAGTTGGTCGGTTCACTATGATCCACCAATAGTTCATCGCCCTCGGATATGAGAAACCTATATCTTTCCGGCTCTAATGGCTGTGTGTCAGGTAGCTCATCCTCCACTGGTTGAGGTTCCACTTCTTCTACTACACCGACCTCAGAAGCAGTACTAGTGCCAACATCAGGTTGAACATTGGTGTCATCTAGAATTTCTTCTAGATCGACTTGCCTCCCACCGGCTTCTACAGATATCAGCTCCCTTTCAAGGAAGACCGCCCTTCGAGCAACAAACACCTTGTTCTCCGAAGGTTTCTAAAACAAATATCCCATAGAACCAGCTGGGTAGCCAATGAAAATACACTTCTCGGCTCTGGGTTCGAGTTTGTCTTGAGCTTCACGTCTCACGTAAGCTTCACAACTCCAGACCTTGAGATAGGCTAGCAAAGGAACTCTTCCATGCCACATCTCGAATGGTGTACTTGCAACCTTCTTTGTTGGTACAAGGTTCAAGGTCCTAGCAGCGGTTTCCAAAGCATAACCCCAAAAACTTGCGGGTAGCTTTGTACGACTCATCATGGGCCGAACCATATCTAATAAATTTCGGTTCCTCCTTTCAGTAACCCCATTTAATTTTGGTGTCCTGGGTGGAGTAAGTTGTGAAATAATTCCATAACCCCTAAGATGATTAAGAAACTCGGTACTAAGATACTCACCACCCCTATCGGATCTGAGAATCTTAATATGCTTGCCCAATTGATTCTGTACTTCGTTTTGGTATGTCTTAAACACCTCAAAGGTTTCAGACTTATGCTTAATCCAATAAACATAACCATACCTACTAAAATCATCAGTAAAAGTAACGAAGTACCTACAGTTGTTTCTTGTAGCAGACCTGAACGGACCACACACATCCGTGTGAACAATGTCCAACAAGTCTTTGCCCCTTTCACTAACGCCGGTGAAGGGTGCTTCAGTCATTTTGCCTAATAAACAAGAATCGCATACTTTGCTTGACCCGTGATCAAACGATTCCAAAATCCCATCCACTTGGAGTTTGGTGATAAGTTTCTTGTTTATATGGCCGAGACGACTAGGCCACAAAGAAAACTTGTCCAATACACCTTTGGACTTAGAATCAATGTTCATAATTGATTTATTACCATCCAAGCACACACTTGTTTAATAAATCCCACGACATGGATAAGCTTTAAAGTAATGAACATCATCTCTCAAACAAGAAATAATTGCATTATCAAAATTAAACTTATAATCATCGTCAAACAAAGCGTGAAAGGAAATAATGTTTCGTGGCACGCAGGGCGAAAAACAAACATTTAACAACGTAATAGCAAGTCCTGAAGGAAAGGCGAGATTAACACTCCATACGCTTTACGGGAACCACATCCTTGTTTCCCATGATCGGGTCAAGCTCTCCAGCACCCAGCGCCCTATTTCTTTTTAGCACCGGCACATTATTACAAATATGAGTGCCACAACCGGTATCAAGTACCCAGCTATTAGAAGTAGCGGTATTGTGGAGTTCAATCATAAACGTACCTGACTTACCCGCTCCCTTCGGTTTTACCCACTCGAGCTCCTCGAGGTACTTTGGGCAAGAACGAGCCAATGTCCCTTTTCCTTGCAGTGGAAGCCCTCGGCTTCCGTAGGGTCCTCAGCCAGTGGAACCATCACGGCTTTCCCCTTGCCCTTCGGGGCCGGACTCGGGTTAGGTTTTGCAACCTTCCCCTTACCCTTTCCCTTGGAGGGGGAAGCGCCTTTCCTCTTGGTTCTGCCTCCCTGGATAGCTAGGACGGGTTTGGAAGAGGAGGGCTTCTTAGACATGTCAGACTCGACGGTCTTTAACATTCCGTGAAGCTCCATTAGGGACTTGTCCATGCCATGGACATGATAGTTCCACACAAATTGTGAAAAGGAACTAGGAAGAGAATGGAGGATCACATCCACCGCTAACTCCCTCCCTAACGGGAATCCCAACCTCTCCAAGCGATCAACCAATGCTTTCATCTTAAGCACGTGAACGCTCACATTTCCGCCCTCCTGCATATGTGAGTCGAAAAGGGACTTTAGGCACTCGAAGCGCTCTAGCTTAGCCTGCAGTTGGAACATTTCCTTCAGCTGGTTAAGCATGTCATATGCCCCTAAATGTTCAATTTGCTTTTGAAGCTCAGGAATCATTGACAAGAGCATAATGCAAGCCACTTCGTTCGTTTCCTTGACGCGCTTATCATACATGTCTCGGACCGCCCTAGTCGCACTAGCCGCAGGTGCTTCCGGCAAAGGCTCCTCGATGGCCCACATCTTTTGTTCATACCTAAGGGCTATCCTTAGTTGCATGAACCAATCCATAAAGTTTTGGCCATCGAGTTTGGCCTTTTCGAGGAACAATTTTAGGGAAATTGAGTTCGATGTTGATGTAGAAGCGTTGTTGGATGCCATCTAAAAAATTATAGTACCAATTTTAGTTGTCAAATCCTTGTAGAAATAATTACCCAATAGTTATGAAAACTCAATTATTTGAACAAGGATAAGAACCGTATTTCACTCTATCTCGTGACGGGTTTACCGCGGATCACGAAATAAGTTATTTAGGCCGGTAGACAATTTACCGATTACAACCATTGCAACTCTTAGATCCTTGCGGGATCCTTTTTGACATCAAATGTCTAAGACATGTTTGATCCCTTCATGAACCAACCCTTTTATTATTTCTTAAATGACTCGGCTAAAGATCGACATCATTTAAGCTTTAGAAAAGAATTTGTAAATCGCCCGTCAAGACACACGTTGGTACCCTAGCCCAATCATTGGTTCGTGCTTAAGCTCGACTTCCAATATTGCGGGCTGCCACACTCACCTTCCACACAACTCCACAAGGCATGACTCGTGCTAATGCTCGACTATCATCCAAGTTTCGTTAGATTTGGGTGGTGTCGTCTTACGGGTGGCGCGTGACTTACTTTTCGAAAAACGAGTTTTTGTTTTTCCGGTTAAAATAATATTTTAACAAGTTTGCGAATTAGCAATTTTAAGTGACAAAAACTCCCTTTTAATCACCGTTTAATAGAAACACCTTTTATATTAATGTTGCAATTCTTATGCGCGTACAAATATAAACTCATTTATAAATCTCTTTGTTTTATATATTTTCCAAAAATTCTCTAGCATGCAAATCCTAAATAATTCAAATATAAAACAACCACGCATAAATATAAATAAAGACCCGGTAACATGCCCAAATCTTAAGTGTTTTTCCCGTGAGCCAAAACGGGGAAAACATAGTCAATCTAGGGACAACACCAAGGGATGCTCCATCACGATCTCCACACCGGCGAATCTCCCAAATTTTATTCGTCAAGACGCCAAAACCGTGTCTCCCAGCTGGTTTGATACAATATTTACATATTTGAAATAATCTAAGTACGAGTACATAATAATAAGAAAACGACATGCAAGTCGCGATCCTAATAATCTAATACGAGTACAAAGATTCAAATAAACGATATGCAAGTCGCACCAAATATAAATATTACAACAATACGGCACGCAGGCCAAAACCAAAACCAACCAAACACATCACAAAGGCTATGGGCAAAACAAGTTACCGGGCTACCACAACAAACACAACCAAACGAAAACAATGGTGTGCCACAAAACCATGTCCAACAAATATATATATTTTGATCAAGATTGCAAAACAACACTTAAGGCACAACAAGCAATCCTTGTACATATGCATTAGCAATTTTAATACACCTTTAAAATTACATATTCATATATACACCTAAGAATATATGTTTTTGTGAACTTCATGCCAAGTCACACAAAATATAAAGAATTAGGAACCAAAATATAGTGGAGATCAACAAAATCAAGACTAGTCCAAAACCCGGATTTTTAAGATATATAAACACATTGTTTCAAAAACTAATCCTGACCAAAAAACCAGAAGGCACGGGCGTGCCTGTCTTTTTGTCAGTGTACAGTTAAAACAATTTTAAACAATTCACGAATTCTACCGGCACTGCCCGTACCCCCACAGGTACGCCCGTGCCCGGTCACCGGAAAACCATTTTTGGCAGAAAACTTAAAAAATCCGGTTTAACTCCAAAAGTGTAAAGCCATGTTAGAGATGGCTCTCATACCACTGTTGGGTTTTCATGGTCTAAAATCACAGCGGAAGCAAAACGAGTAGAAAAAGAGTTTCAAAATTTGACCACAAGTGTGCCCACCACATGGACCAAAACTCTAAACATGGATAAGCAACAAAATAAAGACAAGAAGGAATAGACTCATACCCTTGAAGCTATCTTCCTTAGTCAACCGAATTTGGAGTTTGGAAGTATGTGTACTAACGTGTACACCTCTATTGTAGTCCACACCAAGACTTGATCGTCTCCCACTTACTAGAGTGTTAGGTATGCCAACCTAAACACCACAAAAGGTCTAACACAAGAACACCAATGCCTTAGTACTTCTAGTGCTTGAGAGAGATGTATATATGCAAATTATATATTCTAGTAAAACCAATTCTTGGAACATGTCCACATTAGCTTCATGATACTTATATAGAACTCAAAAATTAGTTTAAATTTGTGCATACTAATGTCATATTCAGTTACTAGATTAATGGCAATAAACAGCACTTTTAACTAGCTTTGAAAGCCTAGTTAAGTGGCTGTTACTACATAAGGCACGGGCGTGCCAGCCCAAAAGGCCACGCCCAAGTCACGCCTGACTTGGGCTCGTTCATGTCCATTGGGCACAGGGCACGGGCGTGCCTCACAGAGGCACGGGCGTACCTAGCCACAGGCCATGCCAAGTCACGCCCGACTTGGGCTCGTGCCTGCCCGTAGGGCAAGGCCGTACCTCACAGAGGCACGGGCATGCCTTGGCCCACCCTGAACCAGTTTCTGGTTTTCTCTCTCATTAGACCATCCGTGATGATGGAATCGATACTTGGCGTGTGACCCAATAGGCCCTTGCTTCATCAGCCATGATACCAACTTGTGTGTGTTAGTGGGCATAATCCAACAGGGTTGACAACCCAAAACCTTTAGATAGGCAAGAACGGGTGGTTTCCCATGCCATTTCAAGACCTTCTTTGTTGGTACGAGATTAAGGATCCTTGTTGCCATTTCAAGAGCATAACCCTAAAATCTTATTGGCACTTGGGTGTGACTCATCATAGACCGAATCATATCTAAGAATGTTCGGTTCCTCCTCTTGGCGACACCATTTAATTGCGGCGTCCTAGGAGGTGTAAGTTGTGAAATAATCCTGCAACTCTTAAGATGATTACGAAACTCTTGACTAAGATACTCTCCACCCCTATCGGATCTAAGTATATTGATCTTTTTGCCCAATTGATTCTCTACTTCGTGTTAGAAGGTCTTAAAGACCTCAAAGGTCTCGGACTTTTGTCTAAACAAGTAGACATACCCATAACTACTATAATCATCTACAAAAGTAACGAATTATCTAGAATTGTGTCTTGTGATGTGCTTAAACGGACCACACACATCGGAATGTATGATGTCCAATAAGTCTTTACCCCTCTCATTCACGCCGGTAAAGGGTGCTTTAGTCATCTTGCCTAATAAACAAGATCCGCATACTTCATTTGACTCATGGTCAAATGATTCCAAGATCCCAACCGCTTGGAGCTTGGCGATACGAGTATTGTTTATGTGGCCAAGTCGACCATGCCACAAAGACAATTTGTCTAAACCATTTTTAGACGTTGAATCAATATTCATGATTGATTGGTTATTACTAACGTATGCATCTACTTCATAAATACCACGACAAGAATAAGCTTTGAAATAACAAATATTATTTTTAAAACATGTAATAAACTCATTGTCAAAAGAAAAACCAAACCCATCGTCATGTTGGGCATTAAAAGAAATAATATTCCTCGCCAAAAGTGGCGAGTAGCATACGTTCAATAATAATATAGAAAAACCAGAATTAAAAGATAATTCAACTTTTTCTCGAGCCTTGACCGTGACAATCTCCTTGTTTCCCATTATCAAGTCAAGCTCTCCATTCTCCATCCTCCTACTTGCTTTAGCACCTGCACAATATTACAAACGTGAGTGCCACAACCGGTATCTAATACCCAACTTCCAGATGTAGAAGTATGATGGAGTTCAATCATGTATGTACCTGAATCGGAAGTTCCTCCGATGCTCAACCCCTTTAGCTTCTTAAGACCTTCTAGGTACCCTGGGTAGTTACGGCGCCAATGGCCCTTCTTCCCGCAGAAGAAGCATTCCGATTCATCCGGAGTTTTGGCTTAGGGAACCATATTCCCCTTGCCTTTACCCTCCGAAGCGGGGCTACGCTTGGCAGCACCAACCTTCCCCTTACCCTTCCCCTTCCCTTTCCCCTTACCCTTAGGGGTATAAGCGGACTTCTTCTTCTTCTTCTGGATTTGCCCTTCCCTTATAGCAAGAATGGGATTTGGAACGGTGGGCTTGTGTTTAGTCATGCTAGACTCCATTGTCTTAAGAGTACCATGTAGCTCCATGATGGATTTATCCATACTATTCATATGATAACTCATGACGAATTGATCATATGCGGTGGGCAGGGACCATATGCCCTCCCTATGGTAAATCCAACCCGTTCCATGCGCTCCACGTTTGCTTTCATGCGTAACACGTGAGCACTCACATTCCCGCCATCAGACATCTTGCTACCAAGAACCGTTTTAAGACACTCAAACCTCTCTTGTCTCGCTTGCTGCTAGAACATTTCCTTAAGCTGAGTGATCAAGTCAAAAGCACTCAAATGATCCATTTGCTTTTGGAGCTCGGGAATCATAGTACTTAAGATGAGGCAAGTAATGTCGTCGGTATCCTTTACATGCTTCTCATAAGCGTCTCGGATAGCCCGAGTTGCATTGGCAGCAGGAGCCTCAGGTAGGGCCTCTTCTATGGTAACCATCTTTCTTTCTTGGATTGTTTATGTTTGATGGATTGTAAAGAACAAATATTTTGTTTAGTAAATATTTATTAATGTAAAGAATGTTTAATTAATTAAAGCTTCCGCAGCACAAATAAAAAAAATGGCTTAGATTTTATGGTATTACAGTTTGGTATCAGAGTCTTGGTTTGGCGATGCAAGCACGACCAGAGTGTTGCATTCCAAATCTTGGCTCGTGACAGGTCAAGCTTTCCTTTAGGGGGAATTAGAGTGCCACCTAACCTTGCATGTACACAAGTGTGTATATGTGTTATCTGTTCCATAACTTCAAACAAAGAAATAGTGTGTGTATGTGTTTCTCTGCCAAGAAGAAAACCGAATAAGAGGAAAAAGAATTGGAATTCCACTTTATTGTGTAATTAATCAAAGATTTAAGGTTGGTGTTTATAAATTAGCATGTTATAATCCTTCTTGATGTGTTATATGATTTAAAACATGATTCATGTTTAGTTTGAAGATTGCATGATAATAATATCATGATCGGTTTTTGAAAGAATAGATTTAGATAGTTTCGTATATTCATATGATTTATATGGTTATTTGCATGAGAATGTATTTAGAAATGTTAAAGTATGTTTCTGGAATGATGGTTATGGATTTATAAAAATCTGAGTTTTTATGAGTTTTTGATGAAACTATGATGTTCTCGGATTGTTGGGGAAGAAGATAGGAAAAAACCGATTGTTAGTAAATCTGATTCTTATGAAATCCGAAGGTGGAAATCCGATTACCTAAAAATCCGATACTTGGTTTATGACACCCCAAATCCGATTGTTATATTTTATATGAAATCCTAAACTTGGAAAATGACAAGTCAGAATCCGATACATGAAATCCGGAACTTGGAATCCGGGAATAGTGAAATCCGATACTCTTGAATCCGGGATTCTAAATCCAAGTGCTTGAAATCCGATTAAGAGAAATCCGACAGATTGGAACCCATCGGATTCCTAAATCCGACAATTGTGAAATTCTAATAGCTAAGTTGCGGATTTTGAGAAATCCGAGTATAAATCCGATAGTTTCAAGAATCCGACACCTATGAGTTTTTATATATATATTTGTTTATTGATGGTTGATGTTATGTATGAAGTATAAATATATGTCAGATATATTTACAAGACTTGAACTGATTGTTTGCTATTGTGTTTTCAGGCAATCCAAAGACTCAGTAATATTAGATTTCTGAGTACTTCATCTGAGATTGAAAGGTGAGTGGATGTTGGATGTGAATGGTAAAGATTTGGTTAATATCGTTGATGTAATGCATGATTGTATGTGATGGTTTGATATTGGAACTGCTGATTGTGAATAGTATGTATTATTGACTATTGCATGACTATTTGATCGATACGCACTCAGTATGATTTTGAGTTGCGTTTGAGAAGTCAGCTATACGTGGAATTGGGCTGGGCTCGTTTACTAGTTGGTTGAGCATTGGTAGCCTTACTATTGCATATGTTGCTTCAGAGTGGGATTTCACTATGCCAATTCAGTAGAGGGCTATCGGTAAACCTTTACTTTGGCCGGCATTGGTTGTAGGTTCTGCGCCGAATCGCCGGTCTTCTTAGAGTTGTGATTACATGTTTAGTATTGACTTGATGTTTGCTTTTGGATTTAGCTTCTACTCACTTAGCTTTGTGCTAATTCCCCACAGTTGTTGCTTTTTGCAGGTTTGTGTTTGTGTGTGCTAGAGGAAGGAGAAGTTGACCTAACTCTGATGTCAAGTTTTAAAAGGAACGAGCCAGTCATTTTGTAACACAGAGTTTATGTTTGATGGATTGTAAAGAACAGATATTTTGTTTAGTAAATACTTATTAATGTAAAGAATGTTTAATTAATTAAAGCTTCCGCAGCGCAAATAAAAAAAATAGCTTAGATTTTATGGTGTTATTCCATAAATCTTAAGCCATTTTTTTTAAAAACCGCTGCGGAAGCATTTTCTAATTCCATTAACTTAAACATTCATAAAGTACAAAGTACATCGTCAAATTGTGTTACAAAAGATTTATAAAACATGGATCGTCTCTTCTTAAAACACAATATCAGAGTATTGGTAAAATTTCCCTTTCCACACAGAAAGCTAAACAGCAACTCACAAAAACCTGCAAAAAGCAATCAACCGTGGGGGATTAGCACAAAGCTAAGTGAATGGAAGCAACAAACAAGCTAACAACAATCACAATTCACAACTGAACCTCTGAACAACAATCACCAACCAATCTGTCAATTCAACAATCTCTTCAATCCCGAGGACCGGCGGTTCTGCCGAACCTACAACCAAAGCCGGCCAAAGCAAAGGTTTACCGATAGCTCTCTGCCGATCGGCACAGTGAAATTCCCCTCTGATACAACGCATGCATCAGGAGGACTACCACTGCTCAACCAACCGCAGACGAGCCCAGCTCTTACAACAGCAGCTGACCCCAACCAGCCCTTTCACAGAAGCTGATCTCTACCAATCCGTTACAATAGAAGTTGGTTCTCAAACAATCCAAATACAAATCCAATCACGAACTCAATCAGAATTCTAACACATAAAACACGTATACGAACATATAACTCTTGAGTTAGAGTTGCTTTTAGTAGTTAGTATTATGAGTACTAACGGTTTATGCTAATAACTTGTGAGATGATGTGATTGTAACAGATATGGCTGAAA
Organism: Dittrichia graveolens; assembly: GCA_038502395.1. Classification (NCBI taxonomy): domain Eukaryota; kingdom Viridiplantae; phylum Streptophyta; class Magnoliopsida; order Asterales; family Asteraceae; genus Dittrichia; species Dittrichia graveolens. Next base: position 55,429,599 of record JARJIL010000009.1, on the reverse strand, counting down.
GAGAGACCCCTATCTTCCCTCCTGTGACCCAATCATCTGTAGAGGCACCTGTGATAGAAGACTTGGATACTACTAACCGAGCAGGAACATCTGGGCAGGAACTGGAAGAAGATCAGAGCGAATACATATTTAAACTAGAGAATGAACTGATGGATCTTAGAGCTAAGATTAATAACTTGGAACAAAGATTAACCCAAATTGAACAAATTCCAGTGCCAACTGCGATCTCTACTCAGGCAACCATACCACCAGTATCGATGCCCCTACCACCAATGACACAGATAATGAAACAACCGCTCTACTATCCGTATCCACAACAGGGAGTGTAACGCCGGTCTTTCAAATATTAGAGTATATTTTTTTTATTTAAAACATATGCGGAAGCTAAGATTATATTCACATAATACAACTTATATAAATATAAGTTGAAATATAAAAGTATTGTTTTACAACTTTCCAAACGTTACCAACTAGTTCGACCATTACACTAAATATTACATAATATCGTCTTTACATTGTGTTCCCCAAACCTAACATGACATCCCTGCAGGCACCCGAAATCACCTTTAGTCTATTTACGTGCATTAGGAATGTACATGAGAGGGTTAGCTATAAATAGCTAGTGAATAACAATTAATGCAGGAGCAGTATATCAAAAGTATCATAACATATTTCATGAATCACATAACTTCAATCAAGTCTATCCTAACACATAGTGAAGCACCGGTTGTCAGCAGGCATCATGTCTTGCAGGGTTATAAGCCCGGCTCAATGATCCTCACTGGGGAAACCGTTACTTCCTCCGCGCCGGTGGAGAAGCGGGTACCGGTCCACCATTGCGTTATCGGGAACATATCCCATTTGGAATCAGTGGGAAACTGAGAGCCCCGAGTTAGTATTGAGGGCAGCGGTTTAGCTAGAACCAAGATTCGTGATCATCGAATCTCCGCACCACAATCTCTACAAAGTAGTACTGGCACTCAAACAATCGCCTACTCTGGCCTCATCATAAACACAATGGCCTACTCCGGCCCTTTACATATCAAGAGTGACCTAAACAGGCCTTTTCATATATCAATAATGACCAACAAGGTCTTTCACATGCATACATATCATTTGATTCTCATAATTGGTTTATGAAACCTCTAAACATGCATATCTACATTTTCATGGTTTATATCATACAAAATATATTTGTAACACTATTAATATCATGCTCGAGTTAATTGTTACTCACCTGTGTAGTTATAACAGGAAAGCACTATGTCACAGATGATTCTTGATCAACTGGTACACCTAAACAAATCAAAACATACAATTTAACACTTAAAATAGAATCTGCCAGAAGCAGGGTACGGCCGTACCTTGCCAAGGCACGCCCGTGCCTAGCGAGGCACGCCCCGGATTTGGGCAAGCACGCCCCGTACTTGATACTCAGGTACGCCCCGTGACTACAGGCACCACCCCGGACCCTCTAGGGTTACGCACGCCCGTACCTTTTGGAGGTATACCCGTGCCTCCCCGGGTACGCCTAAGGTCACGGTCTGTTCTTGAGAGGCAAGCCCGTGCCTTTCCATTTGCAGCAGCAGGTTCGACCAGAACCCGCTGTTTCCTAGCCAAAACATCACCAAAATATTACCAATTCGTTTCCAATCATTTTCTATCTTTCACATATGAAACAACACATCAAAACAAAACTAAAGACACCATTTTTACACATTTTAACAACAAAATCAGACCTTAGAGCCAAAATCCTACTTTTGACCCACTTGGACTTTAATCTTTAAACTCAATCAAAATAAAGCCTTTAATTAACAAAATCAACTTCTGTGATGCTAATATCAACATAGAAATCAATTGGTAACAACAATTTTACCTATGAGCTTCATTTGGGGATTTTCACCCAAATACCCAAAACTTAGAAAATGAAGAACAAGGACTTACAACAAAGATTTGGATTAAGAGGAAGATAACAGCAGATTAGAACTTGAATCAGACTTGAATTATAGCAGATTATGAGCTTGGATGATTTCCTCTTGTTTTCTTCTTGAATTCTCTTCCAAAACTATCAAGAATAAGCAAAGAAACAAATGAGTTGCCTAAGAAAAACACACGTGAGTAAGGAAAAATGAGTAACCTGCTTGTGGATTAACACTATCCACAAGTGGGTATTTTGTTCCACTTTTCAACTTACAACTTAACGCATGAATACCCGTTTTAACTAACGGGGATATTTTTGGAAACCTTGTTCTAAACCATTTAATATTCTTTTTTTCTTTTATATTTTTATCAATATTTTATATTTACTCGTTTAATAACTAATTTAGTTATTTTTCTTTAAAATCTTTAAATATATATATATATATATATATATATATTTTTTATTCAATTTATCTAATTGAGTACACGTACCACGTCAGCATGCGTCTAGGCCCTTTGTGAGGATGTTACAAATCTACCCCCCTTAAGAAGATTCCGTCCTCGGAATCTGCTCAGCAATGAACAAATGCGGGTAGCGTGCTTTCATCTCATCCTCAGTCTCCCATATCAAGTTAGGACCCAGATTATGCTTCCATTTGACGAGTACTAACTTGATCATCTTTTTACACAACTTTTTGATTTTGGATTCCAAAATTTCAACAGGTTCCTCCACAAGGCATTTAGCTGAATCAACTTTCAACTCTTGGAGAGGTAGGATCTGATCATCATCAACCTTGCACTTCCTCAAATAGTACACATTGAATGTGTTATGAATACTAGATAGCTCTGGAGGAAGTTCAAGTGATACAGTCTGTTCATTGACCCGTTGTAGAATTTTAAACGGACCAATGTACCTTGGGCTTAGCTTACCCTTACGACCAAAACAAATCACCCCTTTCCAAGGTGAAACTTTCAAGAAAACCCGGTCACTCACTTCAAAAGTAATGGGCCTCCGTTTTGGATCCGCATACATTTTTTGCCTGTCTCGTGCAACTTTTAGCTTTTCACGTGCCATCTTGACTTTATCAGCTGTCATCTGCACAATGTCAGGACCTGCGTATTGCTTTTCGTCAGGTTCTAACCAACATGTAGGTGTACGGCATCGCCTACCGTATAGCATCTCATATGGTGGCATGCCTATACTCGAATGAGAGGAGTTGTTATAGGCAAATTCAATCAAGGGAAGATGTGAATCCCAAGAACCACCAAATTCCAGAATACAAGTTCTCAGCATATCTTCAAGAGTTTGAATAGTCCTTTCGGACTATCCGTCTGTCTGGGGATGGTATGTGGTGCTAAGATTCTCTCGCGTACCAAGTTCACGTTAAAGACTATGCCAAAAGTAAGATGTGAACCGTGAATCACGATCAGAAACAATAGATAGAGGTATGCCATGTCGTGACACCACCTCATTAATGTACAATTTTGCCAAACGATTCATAGGTGCAGACTCATTAGTTGCAAGAAAATGTGCACTGTTCGTGAGGCGATCAACCACAACCCAGATCATATCATGCCCTTTGCAATTTGGGGTAGCTTAGTGACAAAGTCCATGGTAATATGATCCCATTTCAACTCCGGGATATCTAGTTGTTGTAGACTACCATAGGGCTTTTGATGTTCGGTTTTGACTTGCGCACAGACTTGGCATTTTTCTACAAATGAAGCTATGTCGCGCTTCAATGTAGGCCACCAATACAAAGACTTCAAGTCTTGATACATTTTCGTGCTTCCGGGATTAATGGACAATCTAGATTTGTGTGCCTCGTGTAAGATTGTCTCCCGATTGCCACCAAGACTCGGTACCCAGATTCGGGATTGAAATGTCTTCAGACCCCGACTATCTTCTCCCAATTGTTTAGATATCTTAATCATTGTCTCAGCTTTCAAGTTTTTTTCTTGCAAAGATTCTTGTTGTGCTACTTTCAACTGAGCAATGATATCAGATTCAACAGTCATCTTCATAAATTTAGCCATTGCAGGAGAGTTCTTTCGACTCAGTGCATTAGCTACTACATTCGCCTTGCCCGGATGATACTTGATCTCACAATCATAATCCTTGATTAGCTCCAACCAACGTCTTTGTCTCATGTTTAGCTCTTTCTGCGTGAACACATACTGCAGACTCTTATGATCTGTGCATACAATACATTTGGTGCCGTACAGGTAATGACGCCATATCTTCAAAGCAAATACCACAACTGCAAGCTCCAGATCATGTGTAGGATAATTCTTCTCGTGTATCTTCAATTGATGAGAAGCATATGCAATCACCTTGTCTCGTTCCATCAAAACACAACCTAGACCTGCATATGAAGCATTACAATAGACAATAAAGTCTTCAGACCCGTTAGGCAATGTTAGAATTGGTGCTTGACATAATAATTGCTTCAGAGTCTGGAATGCTTTCTCTTGATCTTCACTCCACACAAATGCCACATCCTTGCGGGTCAATTTGGTCAATGGACCAGCAAGTTTAGAAAAATTCTGGATAAAACGTCTGTAATATCCAGCAAGACCTAAGAAACTCTTTATCTCAGTAGGATTCTAAGGAGTCTCCCTGTTCATAACGGCTTCAATCTTCACAGGATCAACTTTAACACCTTCCTTGCATATAACATGGCCCAGGAAATGGACCTCCTTAAGCCAGAACTCACATTTAGATAGCTTTGCGTAGAGTTGTTCTCGCTTAAGTGTCTCCAGAATAAGACAAAGGTGTTGCTCGTGTTCCACCTCGGACTTAGAATAGATAAGAATATCATCAATGAACACGATCACAAATTTATCAAGAAAAGGGCGACATACACGATTCATCATATCCATAAAGATAGCAGGAGCATTGGTTAAGCCGAATGGCATAACCAAGAATTCGTAGTGCCCATATCGTGTTTTGAATGCAGTCTTTGTGATATCATCTTCCCGAACTCGGACTTGATGATAGCCAGAACGTAAATCAATCTTTGAAAAGCACGTCGCACCTTGCAATTGATCAAACAGATCATCTATGCGTGGTAACGGATATTTGTTCTTTACAGTTCGCTTGTTAAGCTCCCTGTAATCAATACACATTCTGATAGTCCCGTCCTTCTTCTTAACAAACAGAACAGGATCTCCCCACGGTGAAGCACTAGGGCGAATAAAGCCCTTATCAAGTAGTTCCTGGATTTGGGACATCATCTCCCGAATTTCAGATGGAGTGAGACGATAGGGAGATTTTGCTACAGGCGTAGCTCCAGGAACAAGATCAATCCGGTATTCTACATCCCTGACAGGAGGCAAACCCGGTAAGTCTTCAGGAAAGACATCAGGATATTCTGAGACAACCCTGATATCATCAACAGTCTTTGCTCCTATCTCAGCATTAATCACATAAGCAAAGTAGGAGATACAATCTTTAGAAATTAATTTCTGAGCTTTAATCACAGAAATTACAGGAATGGCAGAGTCCCTCTTCTCCCCTCGAGCTATAGCAAATGAACCGTCGGATGAAGGGAATCTGATCAACTTCTTAGAGCACAAGATCTCATCATCTTGACTACTGAGTCAATCCATACCGATAACAGCATCAAACTCCGCTATCGGCATCACAAGAAAGGAAATAGTGAAACTATTCCAGTCAACATACAGAATTGTTGTTGGAACTTTTTCGGTAATATTTATTACCTTACCATCAGCTACATCAACTTTAATAGAATCAGATAACATAGAAACAGGCAATTTAAGCTTTTCACGATAAGACTTAGAGATAAAGGAGTATGTAGCTCCCGAATCAAACAAAATGCATGCAGGAATATTATTAATAAGATAAGTGCCTGTAATCACATCACCTGCATACTTGGCTTCCTCAGCCGTCATCTAAAACGCTCTCCCTGGTGCACGAGGAGCGCCTCCCTAGTTTGGAGCCGTAGCTGCCGAAGAACCTCCAGCACCCGTGGCTGGCCATGTAGGGCATAGTGTAATTCGGTGCCCAGGTTTATGACACTTGTAACACAAATTCTCCTTGTACCTGCATTCTTTATATTGATGCCCCTTCTTCCCACATTTAGTACACTTCAAATCATAGTCTTCAAACTTCTAGGATGTATTACCATGCGATTTACCACCAGAACCACTCTCACCTCCTTTTTGACTCGACTACTGCTCAAACTTTCTTTTACCTCCCCCAGATTGGTATTGTTGCTGTTGAGATCTAGCCCTCCTTGTATAATCATCATCAGTAGTTCTAGCATTATCAAATGCTTCATCTAGAGTTGCTGCAGATCTCACAGCTGATCAATATTCCGATGGCAGAGTATTGGCAAAGTGGGCGATCTTTGCCTTTTCATTTGCCAAAAGATGAGTAACAAACCTCATTTTATCAGTGAATTTGGAGATTAAATCCTCCAAAGGCTTGTCACCCTTTTCAAGTGCCCTGAATTCATTGTCAATCCTGAGCATATCGTAGTCGGAGTAATACTTCCCTCGAATCTTCTCTTTAAACCCATCGCAGGTCATAGCCTCCAGTGTGGCTGATGGTGTGACAACAATCACCGTATCCCACCAAGCCAATGCACGACCTCTGAACATCCGTTTGGCAAAATTTACCTTCTTGTCTTCCTCACATTCTAGACTCAAAGGTGTTTTGCATATCTCTAATCCATGTCTCAACTGCTGACGGATCATTGGTTGGACCATGGAAAACAAGAGGCTGGCAGTTTAAGAACGTCTTGAATTTAGTGGGTTTATGAGTTTCTTTGCCCGCTCTAGTAGACTCACGCTCGTTGGCTTGTTTGAGCTGAGCCTCTAACTTAAGGATATACGCATCCTTATCTCCAGAAGGTCCTTCCATAATAAGTCAAACTTTTATACACATTCAAAATAAAACCTTGAGTATACTTCATATATATATATATATATAACTCTTATCTTAACTTAACTTTTACTTATCACATAACATGAAACATATAAATCACTCTTCACACCCCAATACCACCCTTTGGGAACACATAGTAATGGTCGAGTATGAACCCAAGTTTGAGACTGAATACTATATATAGTACTCAATTCACTCAAACTAAGGCTCTGATACCAACTTGTAAGGCCGGTCTTTCAAATATAAGAGTATATTTTTTTTATTTAAAACATATGCGAAAGCTAAGATTATATTCACATAATACAACTTATATAAATATATGTTGTAATATAAAAGTATTGTTTTACAAACTTTCCAAACGTTACCAACTAGTTCGACCATTACACTAAATATTACATAATATCGCCTTTACATTGTGTTCCCCAAACCTAACATGAAATCCCTGCAGGCACCCGAAATCACCTTTAGTCTATTTACGTGCATTAGGAATGTACATGAGAGGGTTAGCTATAAATAGCTAGTGAATAACAATTAATGCAGGAGCAGTATATCAAAAGTATCATAACATATTAAATGAATCACATAACTTCATTCAAGTCTATCCTAACACATAGTGAAGCACCGCTTGTTAGCAGGCATCACGTCTTGCAGGGTTATAAGCCCGGCTCAATGATCCTCACTGGGGAAACCGTTACTTCCTCCGCGCCGGTGGAGAAGCGGGTACCGGTCCACCATTGCGTTATCGGGAACATATCCCATTTGGAATCAGTGCGAAACTGAGAGCCCCGAGTTAGTATTGAGGGCGGCGGTTTAGTTAGAACCAAGATTCGTGATCATCGAATCTCCGCACCACAATCTCTACAAAGTAGTACCGGCACTCAAACAATGGCCTACTCTGGCCTCATCACAAACACAATGGCCTACTCCGGCCCTTTACATATCAAGAGTGACCTAAACAGGCCTTTTCATATATCAATAATGACCAACAAGGTCTTTCACATGCATATATATCATTTGATTCTCATAATTGGTTTATGAAACCTCTAAACATGCATATCTACATTTTCATGGTTTATATCATACAAAACATATTTGTAACACTATTAATATCATGCTCGAGTTAACTGTTACTCACCTGTGTAGTTATAACAGGAAAGCACTATGTCACAGATGATCCTTGATCAACTGGTACACCTAAACAAATCAAAACATACAATTTAACACTTAAAATAGAATCTGCCAGAAGCAGGGTACGGCCGTACCTTGCCAAGGCACGCCCCGGATTTGGGCAAGCACGCCCCGTACGTGATACTCATGTACGCCCCGTGACTACAGGCACCACCCCGGACCCTCTAGGGTTACGCACGCCCGTACCTTTTGGAGTTTTGCCCGTGCCTCCCCGGGTACGCCTAAGGTCACGGTCTGTTCTTGAGAGGCAAGCCCGTGCCTTTCCATTTGCGGCAGCAGGTTCGACCAGAACCCGCTGTTTCCCAGCCAAAACATCACCAAAATATTACCAATTCGTTTCCAATCATTTTCTATCTTTCACATATGAAACAACACATCAAAACAAAACTAAAGACACCATTTTTACACATTTTAGCAACAAAATCAGACCTTAGAGCCAAAATCCTACTTTTGACCCATTTGGACTTTAATCTTCAAACTCAATCAAAATGAAGCCTTTAATTAACAAAATCAACTTCTGTGATCCTAATATCAACATAGAAATCAATTGGTAACAACAATTTTACCTATTAGCTTCATTTGGTGATTTTCACCCAAATACCCAAAACTTATAAAATGTAGAACAAGGACTTACAACAAAGATTTGGATTAAGAGGAAGATAACAGCATATTAGACCTTGAATTAGACTTGAATTATAGCAGATTATGAGCTTGGATGATTTCCTCTTGTATTCTTCTTGAATTCTCTTCCAAAACTATCAAGAACAAGCAAAGCAACAAATGAGTTGCCTAAGAGCAACACACGTGAGTAAGGGAAAATGAGTAACCTGCTTGTGGATTAACGCTATCCACAAGTGGGTATTTTGTTCCCGTTTTCAACTTACAACTTAACGCACGAATACCTGTTTTAACTAACGGGGATATTTTTGGAAACCTTTTTCTAAACCATTTAATATTCTTTTGTTCTTTTATATTTTTATCAATATTTTATATTTACTCGTTTAATAACTAATTTAGTTATTTTTCTTTAATATATATTTTATTCAATTATCTAATTGATTACAAGTACTACGTCAGCATGCGTCTAGGCCCTTTGTGAGGATGTTACAGGGAGCTTACCCTTTTGCGTTTCCTGGGTTTAAGCAGCCTTGCACATATAAACAATTTCTTGACTGTAAGCTATCTGAGTACAGTGGAAGTTCTGACCCTAACATAACATTGAACTGGCTGAGGGAAATGGTAAAGGCTCTAGATGCCTGTAACTGGGAAAACGAATTGAAGGTGAAATACGCATCAAGAATGCTGAAAGGTGATGCGATGGTTTGGTGGGATTCAATCACAGGCCATTTTACTGAACAACAACAAGAGAGCATTACTTGGAGTCGGTTCCAAGAGAAACTTTGTGAAAAGTATTGTAGTACGTTCGAGGTTGCTAAGATCAAGAAGGAATTCATGGATCTACAAATGACCGGGAATATGACAGTGGATGATCTGATTAGGTAATTTAATCAAAAAATGAGGTTTGTGAAGCACTAGGTACCATGAAGAATCTAAGATTGCTCACTTTGTTGGAGCACTGCACCCTGATCTTCGTAGCACCACTAGGTGGGATACTACTTTATCGCAAGCTTTTAACTTGGCTAAGATAGCAGAAGGGGATTTGATTGCCAGGAAAAAGTGGAGTGGGGAGAAGATTGCCCAACAAAAATCAAGGATTAATCATTATAATTCCCAACAGATGCAGGGTGGACAAGGTAGTGGATATAAACAGGGAGACCAAAATAGGAGGTCGAATGTTAGTGGGTCAACACAGAGGGCACCGTGGTGTAGTCGGTGCAAGTCATACCATAATGGGCAGTGTACGCCCCAAACAAGGAGATGTGTTAAGTGTGGCCAGTTTGGCCATGATATGAAGGATTGCAGATTCTCGCGCAGTGTTTGTTGGAATTGCCAGAAGGAAGGGCACAGAGTGGGGGAATGCCCAGTAGGAAAGAAAACGGGGTCTGGAGCAGGGGCGGGGAAAGCTAGGGGATCATCTTCAGCTGGTCAAAAGAGGAAGAATCCACCTACTACTGAGGGTAGGGCCTTTAAAATGACGGTGGAGGATGCCACCACTACTGACGTTGTCATAAACGGTATGTTCCTGATTAACTCTATCCCTGCAAAAGTGCTATTTGATTTTGGAGCTAATCGCTCGTTTGTGTCTATGGAGTTTTGTGGTAGATTAAATATACCTGTTATTAAAATTGCTAATACTTTAGAGATAGAAGTAGCAGATGGCATGATGGTTCCGGTCACGGCTGCTATGGCTGGAGCTAAAATTGATATTGATGGTGTGTGTTTTCCTGTTTATTTTCTTGTCATGCCTCTATCTGGTTTTGATGTGGTATTGGGTATGGATTGCTTGAGTTTGAATCAAGCAAGTATAAAATGCCACAAGAAGTTGATTTCGTTCCCATTAGCGGATGGTACAAGAGTGATAGCAAGGGGTCAGAAAGTCGGGTCTACAATTTCAATAATTTCATGTTTAAAGGCAAAGAAAGCATTGAATAAAGGTTGTGAATCGTTTATAGCGTATGTGATTGATGGAAAGAAAGAGAAACAAGCTATGACAGACATCCAGGTGGTAACGGAATACCAGGAGATGTTTCCAGAGGAATTACCTGGGCTGCCTCCAGTTCGAGAGGTAGAATTCAAAATAGATTTGATTCCGGGTTCCGGACCAGTGGCTAAAGCACACACCTTCAGAAATTCGAGAAATGATGACACAAATTCAAGACTTTTTAGATAAAGGATTTATCCGTCCAAGCTTATCTTCATGGGGTGCGCCAGTGTTGTTTGTGAAGAAGAAAGACAGTACCTTACATATGTGCATTGATTATCGGGAATTGAACAAGAGAATGATAAAGAATAAGTACCCGTTACCCAGAATTGATGATTTGTTCGATCAACTACAGGGAGCTTCCTTTTTCTCGAAAATTGATTTAAGATCGGGTTACCATCAAGTACGGGTGTCGAAGGAGGATGTGTCAAAGACAGCTTTCCGTACGCGATATGGTCATTATGAGTTCCTGGTTATGCCATTCGGTTTAACCAACGCACCAACAATCTTTATGGATCTCATGAACAGAGTCTGTCAACCATTTCATGATAAGTTTGTTATTGTCTTCATAGATGACATTTTGATTTATTCGAAGACTGAGATAGAGCATGAGCAGCATTTGAGACAAATCTTGGAAACTCTAAAGAAAGAACAGTTGTATGCAAAGTTCTCGAAGTGTGAATTCTGGTTAAGAGAAGTTCAGTTTTTGGGGCATATAATTTGTAAGGAAGGGGTAAAGGTAGATCCTTCGAAAGTAGAGGCAGTGATGAGTTGGAATGCTCCAAGAACACCATCAGAGATAAAAAGTTTTCTGGGATTGGCTGGATACTACTGCAGTTTGAGTGGGGTAACGAACGAGACAAAGCTTTTCAGATATTAAAAGAACTATTGTGTCAAGCTAATCCTTGCTTTGCCTAATGGAACTGAAGATTTTACAGTGTATTGTGATGCATCATTGGCTGGTTTATGGTGTGTATTAATGCAGAGAGACCGGGTGATTGCTTATGCTTTCAGAAAGTTAAAACCACATGAAAAGAACTACCCGACTCATGACTTGGAGCTAGCAGCAGTGGTATTTGCACTCAAACTGTGGAGACATTACTTGTACGGCACCAAATGCATAATTTGTACAGATCATAAGAGCCTGCCGTATGTGTTTACTCAGAAAGAATTGAATATGAGATAGAGATGCTGGGTAGAATTGATAAAAGATTATGATTGCGAGATTAAGTATCACCCTGGAAAAGTGAATGTTGTGGCAGATGCCCTGAGCTGTAAAGGAAATGGAAGTCCCATTCAATTTATGCGCATTGAGATAGTATCTGATCTGATAGATAGACTGAAGTTTGCTTAGTTGGATGCCCTAAAAGAAGAAAATTTAAAGACTGAATTAATGAAAAAGAGAAAAGATGAATTGAATGACGATTCTCGTGGATTAAAAACATTCAAAGCTCGTGTATGGGTGCCTAAGCTTGGAGAGTTGAGACACTTAATTTTGACAGAAGCACACAAGTCGAGACTATCTATACACCTAGGAAGCACAAAAATGTATAACGATCTAAAAGTGCTTTACCGGTGGCCTACGTTGAAGGCAAATGTGGCACACTTTGTGGAATCATGCCATATTTGTACGCAAGTGAAAGCGGAACATCAGAAGCCTTATGGGTCTTTGAAACAGTTGGAGATTCCAGAGTGGAAGTGGGAATACATCACGATGGATTTTGTAACAAAATTACCATGAACTCAGAGGAATCATGATATGATATGGGTGATAGTGGATTGTTTGACAAAGAGTGCTCATTTTCTAGCCACCTGTGAGACAACTTCGTTAGGTAAACTGGCACAACTATACATAGACGAGATCGTTGCAAGGCATGGTATACCATTATTAGTTGTGTCTGACAGAGATTCAAGGTTTTTATAAAATTTCTGGAGGAGTCTGCAAAGAGAATTGGGAACTAGAGTTAACTTGAGTACAACCTATCACCCTCAGACAGACGGTCAGACTGAACGAACCATACAGATCCTCGAGGATACGTTGCGAGCTTGTGTATCAGAGTATGGTGGATCGTGGGATTCACATCTGCCATTGATAGAATTTGCATACAATAACTCTCACCACTCCAGTATTGGAATGCCTCCGTATGAAATGTTGTACGGTCGTCGCTGCCGTACTCCGACTTGTTGGTTAGAAGCCGGTGAGAAACAGTTTGCAGGTCCAGAGATAGTACAGTTCACTACAGATAAGGTTGCTATAGCCAGAGATAAATTGAAAGCAGCAAGAGATAGACAAAGAATGTATACTGATCCGAAACGACGTTCGGTAAAGTTTGATGTGGGGGAGTTGGTATACTTGAATGTTTCTCCATGAAAAGGTGTTATTCGCTTCGGAAAACATGGGAAGTTGGCTCTCCGTTTCATTGGTCCTTTCCGTATTCGCCAAGTTGTGAATGATGAGACAGTTCCACTAGATCTTTCCACAGAGTTAGCAAGAATTCACGATACATTCAATGTTAGTTATCTGAGGAAGTGTAAGATTGATAATGAATGCCAGATTCTCCCAGTGCATGAGTTGAAAGTTGATTCCGAGAAGAGACTGATAGAGGAACCGGTTGAACTGTTAGATCTAAAGGTGACCAAACTACGAAAGAAACAGATACCTATGGTATTGGTCAAATGGGAACAAAGTTTAGGTTTTGATTTAACCTGGGAGACTGAGGCAGAAATGAAAGAAAGATATCCCCAGTTATTTGAGCCGGAAAGGATTCCGAGGACGGAATCCTCTTAAGGAGGGGAGATTTGTAACACCCGCAAACCTGGGCTAGTAGATTAGCAGGTTTACGGTACGTGTTTGTTCGTGTATTAATTGCTTCAATTATTATGTGATTAATTAAATGATTATAGGTTATTAATTAATTAATTAGAACTATTATAAGTATGTGTATATATATATATGTGTGTGTGTGTGTGTGACCGTGTATGTGTATGTATGCATGTGTGTAAGTGTTATACACGTGGGGGTGTATCAAGTGTAGTTAGTGCCACCTAACCTTGCATGTACACAAGTATGTGTATGTGTTACCTGTTCCATAACTTCAAACAAAGAAATAGTGTGTGTATGTGTTTCTCTTCCAAAAAAGAAAACCGAAGAAGAGGAAAAAGAATCAGAATTCCATTTTATTGTGTGATTAATCAAAGATTTAAGGTTGGTGTTTATAAATTAGCATGTTATAATCCTTCTTGATGTGTTATATGATTTACAACATGATTCATGTTTAGTTTGAAGATTGCATGATAATAATATCATGATCGGTTTTTGAAAGAATAGGATTTAGATAGTTTCGTATGTTCATATGATTTATATGGTTATTTGCATGAGAATGTATTTAGAAATGTTAAAGTATGTTTGTGGAATGATGGTTATGGATTTATAAAAATCTGAGTTTTTATGAGTTTTTGATGAAACTATGATGTACTCGGATTGTTGGGGAAGAAGATAGGGAAAAACCGATTGTTAGTAAATCCGATTCTTATGAAATCCGAAGGTGGAAATCCGATTACCTAAAAATCTGATACTTGGTTTATGACAGCCCAAATCCGATTGTTATATTTTATATGAAATCCTAAACTTGGAAAATGACAAGTCAGAATCCGATACATGAAATCCGGAACTTGGAATCCGGGAATGGTGAAATCTGATACTCTTGAATCCGGGATTCTAAATCCAAGTGCTTGAAATCCGATTAAGAGAAATCCGACAGATTGGAACCCATCAGATTCCTAAATCCGACAATTGTGAAATTCTAATAGCTAAGTTGTGGATTTTGAGAAATCCGAGTATAAATCCGATAGTTTCAAGAATCCGACACCTTTAAGTTTTTATATATATATATACATATATATATATATATATATATATATATATATATATATTTGTTCATTGATGGTTGATGTTATGTATGAAGTATAAATATATGTCAGATATATTTACAAGACCTGAACTGATTGTTTGCTATTGTGTTTCCAGGCAATCCAAAGACTCAGTAACATTAGATTTCTGAGTACTTCATCTGAGATTGAAAGGTGAGTGGATGTTGGTTGCGAATGGTAAAGATTTGGTTAATATCATTGATGTAATGCATGATTGTATGTGATGGTTTGATATTGGAACTACTGATTGTGAATATTATGTATTATTGACTATTGCATGATTATTTGATCGATACGCACTCTTAGTATGATTTTGAGTTGCGTTTGAGAAGTCAGCTATACGTGGAATTGGGCTGGGCTCGTTTACTGGTTGGTTGAACAGTGGTAGCCTTACTGTTGCATATGTTGCTTTAGAGTGGGATTTCACTGTGCCAATTCAGTAGAGGGCTATCGGTAAACCTTTGCTTTGGACGGCATTGGTTGTAGAATCTGCGCCGAACCGCCGGTCTTCTTAGAGTTGTGATTACATGTTTAGTATTGACTTGATGTTTGCTTTTGGATTTAGCTTCTACTCACTAGCTTGGTGCTAATTGACCACAGTTGTTGCTTTTTGTAGGTTTGTGTTTGTGTGTGATAGAGGAAGGAGAAGTTGACCTAACTCTGATGTCAAGTTTTAAAAGAAACGAGCCAGTCATTTTGTAACACAGAGTTTATGTTTGATGGATTGCAAAGAACAGATATTTTGTTTTGTAAGTATTTATTAATGTAAAGAATGTTTAATTAATTAAAGCTTCCGCAGCGCAAATAAAAAAATGGCTTAGATTTTATGGTGTTAATGTTTGGTATTAGAGCCTTGGTTTGCCGATGCAAGCATGGCTACAGTGTTGTATTCCCAAATCTTGGCTCGTGACAGGTCAAGCTTTCCTGCAGGGGGAATTAGAGTGCCACCTAACCTTGCATGTACACAAGTGTGTGTATGTGTTACCTGTTCCATAACTTCGAACAAAGAAATAGTGTTTGTATGTGTTTATCTGCCAAGAAGAAACCCGAAGAAGAGGAAAATGACTCGGAATTCCATTTTATTGTGTGATTAATCAAATATTTAAGGTTGGTGTTTATAAATTAGCATGCTTTAATCCTTCTTGATGTGTTATATGATTTAAAACATGATTCATGTTTAGTTTGAAGATTGCATGATAATAATATCATGATCGGTTTTTGAAAGAATAGGATTTAGATAGTTTCGTATGTTCATATGATTTATATGGTTATATGTTTGAGAATGTATTTAGAAAGGTTAAAGTATGTTTCTGGAATGATGGTTATGGATTTATAAAAATCTGAGTTTTTATGAGTTTTTGATGAAACTATGATGTTCTCGGATTGTTGGGGAAGAAGATAGGAAAAAACCCATTGTTAGTAAATCCGATTCTTATGAAATCCGAAGGTGGAAATCCGATTAACTAAAAATCCGATACTTGGTTTATGACACCCCTAATCCGATTGTTATATTTTATATGAAATCCTAAACTTGGAAAATGACAAGTCAGAATCCGATACATGAAATCCGGAACTTGGAATCCGGGAATAGTGAAATCCGATACTCTTGAATCCGGGATTCTAAATCCAAGTGCTTGAAATCCGATTAAGAGAAATCCGATAGATTGGAACCCATCGGATTCCTAAATCCGACAATTGTGAATTCTAATAGCTATGTTGCGGATTTTGAGAAATCCGAGTATAAATCCGATAGTTTCAAGAATCCGACACCTTTAAGTTTTTATATATATATTTGTTCATTGATGGTTGATGTTATGTATGAAGTATAAATATATGTCGGATATATTTACAAAACTTGAACTGATTGTTTGCTATTGTGTTTTCAGGCAATCCAAAGACTCAGTAACATTAGATTTCTGAGTACTTCATTTGAGATTGAAATGTGAGTGGATGTTGGATGCGAATGGTAAAGATTTGGTTAATATCATTGATGTAATGCATGATTGTATGTGATGGTTTGATATTGGAACTGCTGATTGTGAATATTATGTATTATTGACTATTGCATTAATATTTGATCGATACGCACTCTTAGTATGATTTTGAGTTGCGTTTGAGAAGTCAGCTATACGTGGAATTGGGCTGGGCTCGTTTACTGGTTGGTTGAACAGTGGTAGCCTTACTGTTGCATATGTTGCTTCAGAGTGGGATTTCACTGTGCAAATTCAGTAGAGGGCTATCGGTAAACCTTTACTTTGGCCGGCATTGGTTGTAGGTTCTGCGCCGAACCGCCAGTCTTCTTAGAGTTGTGATTACATGTTTAGTATTGACTTGATGTTTGCTTTTGGATTTAGCTTCTACTCATTTAGCTTTGTGCTAATTCCCCACAGTTGTTGCTTTTTGCAGGTTTGTGTTTGTGTGTGCTAGAGGAAGGAGAAGTTGACCTAACTCTGATGTCAAGTTTTAAAAGAAACGAGCCAGTCATTTTGTAACACAGAGTTTATGTTTGATGGATTGTAAAGAACAAATATTTTATTTAGTAAATACTTATTAATGTAAAGAATGTTTAATTAATTAAAGCTTCCGCAACACAAATAAAAAAAATGGCTTAGATTTTATGGTGTTACACCATAAATCTCAAGCTATTTTTTTTAAAAAACCGCTGCGGAAGCATTTTCTAATTCCATTAACTTAAACATTCATAAAGTACAAAGTACCACGTCAACTTGTGTTAAAAAAGATTTATAAAACATGGATCGTCTCTTCTTAAAAGAAATCAACCGTGCGGGATTAGCACAAAGCTAAGTGAATGGAAGCAACAAACAAGCTAACAACAATCACAAATCACAACTGAAGCTCTGAACAACAATCACCAATCAATCCGTCAATTCAACAATCTCTTCAATCCCGAGGACTGCCGGTTCTGCCGAACCTACAACCAAAGCCGGCCAAAGCAAAGGTTTACCGATAGCTCTCTGCCGATTGGCACGGTGAAATTCCTCTCTGATACAACGCATGCATCAGGAGGACTACCACTGCTCAACCAACCGCAGACGAGCCCAGCTCTTACAGCAGCAGCTGACCCCAACCAGCCCTTTCACAGAAGCTGATCTCTACCAACCCGTTACAACAGAAGTTGGTTCTCAAACAATACAAATACAAATCCAATCACGAACTCAATCGGAATTCTAACACATAAAACACGTATACGAACATATAACTCTTGATCAACAATTACCAGACTAGTAGTCTATCATGGCATAACAGACTAAACAATCTATCTTCACATGTCAAAGTCATTAGTCAATAATCACATATCCAAAACAGTAATCCATCTTTGCATATCAAATACTCCTCAAATCAAGCAATTCATAACGTTACCACCAATACCACTCATTAGTAAACTTCCACTCACATCAGTCCTCGAATCACGCGTGCTCAGTTGTCTAATATCACTGAGTCTGTGGATTGCCTGAAAACACAACAACAACCGAATCAGTCTCGAATATATAAATATATCTTTCCACATATATTTATATCTTATATTCATGTAAAAAACTCAATTTAACCATAAAATCAATAATCAATAATCCAACTTATCCCAAACAAAACATAAATAAAACAAGTAATTTTCTTGAAACAGGCCTGGTCGCGCCGCGACCAACACATGCGTCGCGCCGCGACACCATCGGATTTCGAATCCGGAATTCAAGTCTCAGATTTGAGTGTCAGATTTTCAAGAATCGGATTTCCACGTTCGGATTTCATACTTGTCGGATTTCCAAGGTCAGATTTGGAACTTTAGCGGATTCTTTACAATCCCAATAAAAGTATCAGATTTTCATAAGGACGCGCCGCGACCCCTAAAAATGTAGTGCCGCGACATCGGATTTCCAAATCATCTTCTTCCTTTTTCTCGGATTTTCAGCCATCAACTTTTCTCATACATAATACTTACATCTGATTTCCAATCCAAATTACTTCTAAACATAAATAAACATCATAAAACTTGTATACAACCACCATAAACATCCTAGAATGCATCAAATTATCATTTTATGAAAAACCCATTTGTCACTTTTGAGCTTCAAGCTCCTACAATGGTGGTCTAATATTTAACCATGTATTTCAACAATAAAACATACTGAGATCATCAAAAACATGTTGGGATCACATACTAACCTTTATTTTGATTTAACAAACAACAAATCTTCTCTTTGGAAATTCAAGCCTACTTGTTTCTTCACTCACGGTTTTTGTTCTTCAAAACACACACCTCACACACACTTTTCTTTCTTCTTTTTCAGTACAAGGCAGATATTTATCTGATATCCATACACTCACACACGTGTACCTCATAAAATGTTAGGTGTCATCACCTAACCAATTTACATACATACATGCTTATTTAACATACATACATACAATCACATACATGCATACAATCACTTACATACATACATAACCTTTTTCCTTTTCTTTCCATGTCCAGTATCACACACATTATTTTATCCAAATCATTAATTAATTTAATTACTCCCAAATAACCACTTAACCAAATAAACTCAATTAATCACAAAATCACATACCTCTTAATCGTCAATCAACTAACCTGAATTTGCGGATGTTACAAATCTTCCCTCCTTCAAAGGACTCCGTCCTCAGAATCCTATAACACATATCAAACGGAATACTCATTCCTCATATTCATTCATTCCTTTGGTTGTCAAGTCCTTTGTAACGCATATCCATATCCATCTTATTATCATTCACTGACATTTTATTTCTACTCATCTTTGTTATCTTATAATCATAAGAGTTTAACAACTCCTTTTCAACTCAATCATAAACTCAAGAAACTTGTCCTTAAATCATTTTCTTTAACACTTACACATTTAAAAGATGTCAAAACGTCTCTTGAATACTTGTTCACATCAATCTGTTTATCTCAAATAACAAATTCCATATATCTGTCATTTACTGTCAAACATACAAAGGTATTCACATATCACTTCTCTCTTGTTTCCAATTAACATGTCAAACATTACCACTATATGCACATATCACATCACGTTTGTCTAATCAGTTTAATTATGAATTCCACGAATCATCAAAATTCAACACAAAACACAAGTTCATTCTCATTTATCTGCGCAATTCTTTCTTCTCAACTATCCCATTAGAATTCAGTTGTACTGCTCATTTCACATCTCAATTCATGTCGTAAACCCTTCTAGAATTTTGGTCAATTCCTTTGATTCTCATCAAAAATCTCTAAGTATAGAAACATTTATATACTTAAATCATCTCAACAATATAATTTTTTTTCTCAAAAGATCACGTTTCACTGGTGATAATAATACCAATGCTTCTTACTAATCAGTCGATAATCACCGGTGATACACCAAATTCCTTCTCATGTAGTACATTAGACATCAACTCTATCGTAACTTGTCATCACCATCACTCGGGTATCTCAAATTATCTCAACAGTTAATAATTCTCTGATACTCTGTTTTGACTTATACACAATCATATCACATTTCCACGAAAGTATATATCATATTCACTCCTTTTTGTAAATCATCAATCAATTGTTTCATATGGCATTATACTATTTAGCCCTTAAAGTGCATTGGAAATTAAGTTTCGTAAGTCTTGTTCAAATTAAATTTACAATTTAAGCAAAGGTACTTCCTAGCAAAGGCAATTCATACATATAATTCACATATCTTCCTTCCATATGCTCAGGCCATTACACTCCTCTTATCTCTTCCTCATTTCTAATTAAATCTGTCATTCTCATGTATCCTCAGTTCACAAGTATCAACTGCCATTATAACTAGCTCTTTCTCATATATAACTCCTTGTAATTAGGCACGAATTACATCATTTATTCAAACAATTCTATCCATCTCAAGCTTACCCAATTTGTAGCAATCCACCTCTTTCTTTTAATTGATAAATTTAAATAATTGATCCACTAATTTCAAGTAAAGACAACTTCAATTCTATTACCAGGTCAATTTTACCTCAATTCGCATAATTCTAATGTTATAGTCATCAATTCCATTGCATCTTAGCATTCCCAACAACAATTTATCTTTCCAATGTAATATCAAATCTCTCAATCATAATCTTTGATTCATTCTAACTATCATCTCTGCCACATGTTAAGTTCATTCATACATATATTAAGATCCGCTACTTCTTTTGATAATCAAATCAATTTCACATATCTTTCTTTATAATCAATATCTCCATATTATCAATACAAACGCATCTGCTATAACTTCCTAGTCATGGGTTGAATCATTTCTTTCAAGAATCTTTAACCGTTGTAGAACATATATCATTCTTCCAAATACAAAACAGATCATATATATATATATATATATATATATATATATATATCGATCCGGTAATTACAATACCTCCACATATCATAAGTCTTTTCAAATTTATCAATCAATATCACAGATTTACCTTCAATCATTAGCTTTATCAATAACCCGCAATCTCAGTTATATCTTCATAAAACTATCTCTTGATTGTCACAAAACCATTCAATAACTTATCCACTTTCCTCCTTCTTTGGAAAAACACATATATACATACATATATATAAACACATAACACAAAACATGTTTCACAACTTATAACATAGCATCCAATTTTATTATTCTGAAAACATCTTTCAAGGGTAATTCATATCCAATTCACATCATACCATATATCTCATCATTTACTGTCAATCTGTCATATCACTTCTGCCATAAGCATCAAATAATTTCACAATTAGAAAATATACATCAAATATCTCTACTTTCTAAAGAATCTACTCTTTAGAAATAAGCAAACACACTAGGCACACATAGGCATCATACCTTCACAATTAACTCTGAAGTTAATAAACACATGTACAAGTATAGAGGTTATCAAAACGTACCCGTTATATAATCCTCAGTAGTGACATTATCATCAGTCATCATGTTGAAAGTTCTACCCTCTTGCACAGAAGGGTTCTTTCTATTTCGTCCACTTGCTGACGAGGATCCCCCACCCGCCTCAGCTCCTGACCCAGACTCTAATTCCTTGCTAACTTTACAATATTTTGCTCGATGATCTTCCTTAAAACAGATCCAGCATACCTTTCATGAGAAACGGCACTCTTTCATTTTATGGCCAAACTGCCCACAAGTCAGACACTGTTGGTCCCAAAGAGGGTGAACAAGCAACCGATACAGTGTAGAAGGGGGGGTTGAATACACTTTAAACAAATAATCAAATTAATCAAACGTATATTCAATGATCAAACATAACAATAACTATTATCACTCTCTAATCAAATAAACAGGATGATTTGATATTACAATGATTATAACCTCAACTCTCTCTAAACACTCTTGAATCACAAACTAATTAATGATCGAACTTCTTGTTAAAACTGATTAACAAGAACTCTTGAAAACTCTCTTGAACTTTGAACTCACAAAGTTATCGCAACACACGCGTATCAAGTACGACGAACACTCGTACGTTTTGCAACTTATGCAGTCTTGCAACTTATGCACTATCACGTACTTGTTATCGTGTATATTCGCACATTCGTTCGTCTTTTTATTCGTCTATTTTAAACCCATAAGAAGGTTTATACTTATATGTGATATATCTATGAACAAATCGCAGTTTAAAGATAGAACTTATCTTTTCTTTAAAACCGTAACAAACTCCTTAATTAGAACATATCTAATTAATTCCGTTTGAGATCTCTATCCAACTAATAGATAGTTTAAATTAGGTTCAGATATCCTAATTTAAATGTCGTAGATATGGAGAGTTTATAACAGAATTTGGAACTTACTTAAGTTCTTGAACTGACTTCTGACGCTGAGCTGACTCACTCAGTCTTGACCTTGTCAAGCTGAGTTCTTGAATCTTGGGTTCTTGAATCATCAAGTCTTCACTCTTAAAACCTATCTCAGCTTTAGAAGTCACTAAGCTATCTAGTACTTACATAGAAAACTCTATATCTGTTTATACGCTGACTGCTCAGCCTGAGCTGACTAGTCGGTCTATAACAGACTTACATAATTCCTAACTCTTAACATATTATCTATACATATCTATAGTTTATCTCATCAAATCTAATTATTCTAAACATGAGACTAACAATCTCCCCCTATTTGATGATGACAAAATATTGAATCAAAGTAGGTATAGGTTAACAGAATTATGTCGAACCACTCTGGAGCTGACCAAAGTTAGTTCTTGAAATAAGTATTGAACTGATCCATACTTATTCATCATATCTTGAACTTACAAGATTTTTATATTACAAATCCATTATAAGACTTGTATTCTAAGTATTTGGATATACAACTACTTAGATATTGAACTTATCAGAATTAATTTAAGTTCTGAACTTACAAAACTTATACAACTGAACATATCGGTTTATAATTGAACATATCAATGATCAGCTTAAACTTACAAAGCTGTCTGTTTGAACATATCAAACATAATTCTGAACATATCAAATAATAAAATAGTTGAACATATCAAACTTGAGTTTGTATTAATGAACATATCATTTACATTGTAGCTTAATCTTTATGATTAGATTTTGCACACTTAGTGCTTACAAAATCATAGAACTAATCTATTTAATCAATAGGATCTCCAACTCCTAACCACATATCATAACATTTAAGTTCCCATATTGCAGCTTTCTTGATAGCATCATTCACAATCTCCTCACCTTCTTGCAGCTCTCTCATCTCAGTTTTTCTTGATCTGATTTATTTGTAGAGATGATATCTGAATACTAAGTTCTGAGTTGAGTCATCACATAGAATTCTCAAGTACAGAATCAATTTCAGATTTGCCAAATGAAGATCTGATACTCTTAAGAAACATTGATTACCTTCCACATCAAGATACAAGAATCCTTCCAAAGGTTGAGTGATATAAGTGTTTTCTCTGAATTCAACTCCCTTTGGAATTTGTAGACCGATGTTTCTTTTAGCTCACTGGCTTGCTGCTCTAACTCTTGCAGCTTTTCCTCGATTCAGGAAAGTATCAATTTCATCAGCAGGAATCTCACCTAACTGATCAATTCTTATGAAGAGTGTCTTAAGCACATCAACTATCTCATGTCTGATTTGACTCTTTTTTATCTGTTTGATAGTTGTGGCTACGATTTTTAACTCTGAGAACCCCAACTTGTACAGACATCTCATATCTAGACCAATTTCTTGTTGGTTGTCTAGTACAAAGTTAATAATTACCAATTCTCCTTTTTTACTCAGTGTAATTGATTCGATCTTGTGATTAAAATATGTTCTTTTATAACAATGCCTTGGATCCACATCTGAGCAGGGAATTGGGGCAGCTCTAGGTCCAGAATAGTCAGCTTCAACTTCAGCTTTGGCAACCTCAGCTTTAGCCTTTTCTCGTTGAATTTCAGCTTGTCGTTGCTGCTCTTTTATTTCCTCCACTGTTATGCCTAGTTCTTTAGCCATCTCTTGTAACATTTGCTCAGCAAGCATGTCACTGGCTTTCTGTGTTGCATCAGCTTCATCACTTGAGTCGGATTCATATGCAACTAGTTGAGACTTACCTTGTTGCTCAGGCTCAGGCTCGGCAATGATGACCTTTCTTCTCTTTGCTAGAGGCATAACACTTCTTTTCTTTCTTTTTACCATCTCAAACACCTCACACTTCCCTTTATCTATTTGTGAAGTTGGAACGGACTCAGCTTCAACAAATTTTGGCAAATTAGCTTGAGGAAGGTTGGTGTGAGCAGCTTGAGATGTTTCTTCATATGGAGTTTCTGGATGAGCTTGTGAAGTTATGGTAATTTGGACTGTTGGAGCCTGTTGTTGGGAAGGCTGATCTACAGTACTCATAAACTGATCATGAGCTTGTTCCTCAAATTGTACTTCCTCTGTATGCTCCCCCTCAACCTTATCGTCACACTTTTTTGGTTTTTCCTCCCCCTTTTTGTCATCATCAAGAGGGGAGGGTCTGAATTTGAGCACGAAGCTTTCCAAGTTGGCTACTAAAGTCGAAAGATCAAGAAGTTTACGCATCAACTTGGCTTTATCATTTCTCCTCTTCTTGTGCAGGAGCGCAAACTGAGATTGTAGATATTCCATAATAACTTGAGCATCTGTGGTCATCAGCTTGGGCTCCTCAGGTCTTCTTCTTACCTCAAAGTCCTCCTGTCCAGTGGAGGAGTGTATTTCCACCGTAGGAGTGGCTGTTGAGTGTTCCTTAATAGGTGAGAATGTGGGTCCCATATCCAAAGGTTGGTGCTGACTTATGGAATCAAGGGGGCCAGAATGCGGACCCTGTAAACCTTCCTGGTGTATGAAAGGTTCATTGACAGGTCGTGCTAGAGTGTGTAAGAATGGAAGAGAAGAATGACCAATGTCGTGAGGTATGGTAGTGGGGCGAGCTAGGCTTAGTGGTGAGGAGGGAGGTATTTGACCCTGGGGATTGGTCAATATTTCAATGTTACCTTCATGGGGCTGTGAAGGCACATAAGTAGGCTCTCCCATGGCACTAGTAAGTATGGGCTGAGTAGACACCATACCTGGTTTAGGCGTAAGGGTTGAACTGAGCCTAGAGATTGGCACCTTAAGAGAAGGTATCTCCCCCTCAGCTCCTGCCGGTGGAAGTATCAATGTGATATCAACTCCAGAGTCCTTTTGAGGTGAAGAACTACCTTTGGCAGACTTCCTAGTATAGGTGTAGGATATTTCCTTGATAACAGTGGGCTAACCAAGGTTGGCTTTAGATTGTAAGATAGATGGAGATGTTTGAGGTGGAAGAGAAGGGTTAGACTGAGTTGGGCTTGACTCAGTCTTACCAATTCTGGAGGTGGAGAAGTAAAAGAAAGAGAAAGAGATAAGGAATGCGAAAGTATACTTGCTGCACCTAGCAGCGGAGACTCAGAGTTAGGAAACACACTCCTTTGCTCAGAACTCGAAGTGGTGGATGAAATTATTTGAGCACGGGGTCTGAGCTGAGTCCTAGGTTGATCAGCTTGAGAGGACGCAGCCTCAGAACCAACACCGTCACCCACTTCTTTCGCAGCTTTCTCCTCTGTCTCAGCTTCACTTGACTCAGAAGTCGGAAGTTGTACATACACCATCATCTGAGCACTCATTGTAGGATGCTCAGGGAAAATATCATGGGCGAACATTCTGTAGCTGAGAACAGGAGTAGGGGTTGACTCATATTGGACAGTATATCTTCTACCTAATCTGTCCTCGATGACCAAGGATATACATCTTACGAAGGGCACAATGGTGTCCCTTATGTTCTTGGTCACCAATGACTTGAATGCCTCAAAGATCAACTCAGCGTAATCCAATTGTCGATCATAAAATAAGTTGTATATGAAGGTATTCGTTTGGCAAAAACAAGTAGCAACGGAAACAATATGTATAACAAGAAAACAATGCCAAACTAATGAATACACTCCCATGGACCAAAATCTAACAATGAAGTTGCAACTAATATGAACAAGATAAGAAGAAAGGTTATACCTAAATAGTGCAAGACACAAATCAACCTTCCTTGTCAAGTAGCTTAGAATCCAACAAAGAACTCCTCCAATGAAGTCCACCCCAAGCTTGTTTGATTCCCAAGTCCTAGCAAGTTGATGTGCAACCACCAAAACAACTATCAAGTGTATGTATTTCTTGCTTCTTGTGCTCAAGAACACCAAGAACAAGATGAACAAGAGAGAGAGAGTTCTCGTATCAACCAAAAGCCAAAGTGTATGCAAAAAGCCTCTCTTAGAGCAGATAACTCGTAGCCTCTTTGTCTACCACCATTATTATAAGTTAACACCATTAAACTAAGTGTTTAAGGCTGTTAATTCTACTGTTACAAGAGACGTACACGGCCCGTGTTGGTCAACACGGCCGTGTAGGCCCAAAGTCCACGGCCCCAATTGGGCTAACACGGCCCGTGTCTAACAGGCACAACACGGTTCGTGTTCATCTACACGGCCCGTATAGGCCCAAACTACACGACCTTGAACTGGGCTAATATGCCTCGTGTATGTTGGACTAGACACGGCCCGTGTACCATCCTGCCAAAACCCATTTTGGCCTTTTCCTTTCTTTTGCTTGATCGTGTTGCCGGAATCAATACTTGGTGTGTGACCCAATAGGCCTATACCTCATCGGTAGTGCCATTAACTCATTCGTGTCAGCGGGCATATTCCAACAGACTCCCACTTGCATGTGACATGACTACGAAAAATAACACAAACATAGAGCGGCCTCTAGCAAGACATCTATGCTCCAAAGTTAGTATAGGGTATGCCACTCTTGACAAGATTCCCAATCATGAAATGATTGTCCTAAAGATAAATGAACATGTACATCCCTTTGTTCGCAATATCCAATGTGAACACAAGGCATGAAATATAGTCAACCTTCAGATCGTTCACGATTATGTTTCTCGACTCTAGATTAGTGGTGACCAACAAATCAAGTTAACATTGATCCATCATCAATATAACTTGAGCATGGCCATGCATATGAACGTCAGCACTCAATCATCGAGGGGCCCATGGATATTCTCTCTATACATAGAGGAACAAGTACCTTTTGACTACACAGTCCCGCCACATAGATAATACTCTACCCAATCATCTCCCTTATAACGACCAGTTACGGACCGCGTTAGAAAACGATCAAAACAAGGCAGATCTATGCTTTGAGATCACATGTATATCTAGTTAAAGGATGAAATGTCATTACCATCCCAAGTTACTTGTGACTAAAACCATGAAGTAAACTCGGGTGCTGGTCCTCCAATCACTTGAAACCCCTTTCAAGTATAGGCAAGAATCACGTTTTATCAAAACTAATTCTTTACCTCAATCTTAATTCATACTTCCTTCCCACAAAGTATGACCGACTGTGGAGATTTAAAGATTGTAAAACAATCTAGGGAAGAAATTAAACATGCAAAGATAGAACACAATAAAGACTAAATGTAAGCAACACGCGTATATATAGATCTCTACTATATAAATCTAAACAAACATTAGTAACATTATTGCTTAACGTTCCCAAATACATAATGGTCCAAACATGAATTAAAACTAAATGTGAACCAAGTCATGAGCAAATCTAACACTTATCGCCGTAGTGTGAGAATCATGAGAAGCTTGTGACAATGGTTTAGTAAACGGATCGGCCAAATTGCCTTCCGAGGTTACTCTACTAATAGCGACTTCAACACTTTCAATCATCTCTCTAATCAAGTGGTACTTACGAGGTATATGCCTCGTTCTCTTGTGAGCTCTCGGTTCCTTCGCTAAGGCTACCACACCCTCATTGTCACAAAAGATCTCAATAGGGTCGGATATGCTAGGAACCACTCCAAGGTCTCGGATGAACTTCCTTATCCACACAACTTCTTTAGCAGCTTCACTTTCCGCAATGTATTCTGACTCTGTAGTAGAATCAGCCACTGTGTCTTGCTTGGAACTTGTCCAAGTAATAGCCCCACCATTCAATAGGAAAACAAACCCCGATTGTGATCGGCAGTCATCCCTATCAGTTTGGAAGCTAGCATCAGAGTAACCCTTTACTTTGAGCTCTTCCTCACCACCAAAGATCAAGAACATTTCTTTAGTCCTCCTAAGATACTTAAGAATGTTCTTTACCGCAACCCAATGGGCTTGCCCCGGGTTTCCCTGATATCTACTAGTCAAGCTCAAAGCACATGACACATCAGGATGAGTACATAACATGACATACATGATCGAGCCCACAACCGAAGCATATGGTACTCGCTTCATTACTTCTAGTTCCTCTTGAGAACTAGGACATTGAGTCTTACTCAATATCACTCCATGCGACATAGGAAGATTTCCTTTCTTGGAGTCCTCCATCTTGAACCGCTTCAAGACTTTGTCAATGTATGTACTTTGACTCAACCCGAGAAGTTTTCTAGATCTATCTCTATAGATCTTGATACCCAGAATATATGCCGCCTCTCCTAAGTCTTTCATCGAAAAGCATTTTCCAAGCAAAGTTTTGACACTTTGCAAGGTTGGAATATCTTTACCAATGAGTAGGGTATCATCCACATACAAGACTAAGAAAACAACGGCGCTCCCACTAGCCCTAACGTATACACATGGCTCGTCTACACTCTTCGAAAAACCAAACTCTTTTATTTTCTCATAAAAGCATAGATTCCAAATACGAGATGCTTGTTTAAGCCCATAAATGGACTTCTTAAGTCTACACACTCTATTAGGATGCTTCGGATGTACAAAACCCTCAGGTTGCATCATATACACCTCTTCGGAGAGCTTCCCATTAAGGAAGGCGGTTTTGACATCCAATTTCCATATTCCATAATCATGAAATGCGGCGATTGCCAAAAGCATCGTAATAGATTTCAACATGGCCACTGGGGAGAAAGTTTCATCATAGTCGACACCATGTGTCTGGGTGAAACCTTTAGCCACCAGTCGGGCTTTGAAAGTGTTTACTTTTCCATCCATGTCGGTCTTTTTCTTGAAGACCCACTTACACCCTATTGTTTTACAACCGGGTGTGGGATCAACCAGTTCCCAAACCTGGTTATCCTCCATGGATTGCATCTCGTTATCCATTGCCTCCTTCCATTTAGCAGACTCGTGGCCCGCTGCCGCTTCCCGATAGTTGGTGGGCTCATTAAGATCCACCAATAACTCGTCGCCCTCAGATATGAGAAACCCATATCTCTCTGGCTCATGGCGAGTTCTACCAGATCTACGGGGAGGTAACAGATGTACGTTAGTCTCCGCATTGTCATGCTCAGACTCAACCTCACTAGGTTGTTGGCTAGTGCCAACGTCAGGTCTTTCATCCGTTGACTCTGGAACTTCTTCAAGATCAACCTTAGTCCCGCCTTGCTGATTGGATACTAATTCTCTTTCTAAAAAGACTGCCCTTCGAGCAACAAATACTTTGTTCTCGGTAGGTTTATAGAATGTATATCCAATACCCGTAGCTGGATATCCGATGAAATAACACTTTTCGGATTGGGGCTCCAACCTGTCATCTACCTCACGTCGTACGTAGGCTTGACAACCCCAAACCTTTAGATAGGCAAGAACAGGAGGTTTCCCATGCCACATCTCGAAAGGTGTTTTATCGACCTTCTTCGTTGGAACGAGATTAAGGATTCTTGTTGCCGTTTCAAGAGCATAACCCCAAAGGCTTATAGGCACTTGGGTGTGACTCATCATAGACCGAACCATATCTAGCAATGTTCGGTTCTTCGTCTCAGCGACACCATTTAATTGCGGCGTCCTAGGAGGTGTAAGTTGCGAGATAATTCCACAACCCTTAAGATGATCACGAAACTCTTGACTAAGATACTCACCACCCCTATCGGATCTAAGTATCTTAATCTTTTTGCCCAATTGATTCTCTACTTCGTTTTGGAAAGTCTTAAAGTCCTCAAAGGTCTCGGACTTTTGTCTAACCATGTAGACATACCCATACCTACTATAATTATCTATAAAGGTAACGAAGTATCTAGAATTTTCTCTTGTGATGTGCTTAAACAGACCACACACATCGGAATGTGTGATGTCCAATAAGTCTTTTCCCCTCTCATTCACGCCGGAAAAGGGTGCTTCTTCCCGCAGAAGAAGAATTCCGCATCATTCGGAGTTTTGGCTTGGGGAACCATCTTTCCCTTGCCTTTACCCTCCGAAGTAGGGCTAGACTTGGCAGCGCCAATCTTCCCCTTCCCCTTACCCTTAGGGGTATAAGCGGATCTCTTCTTCTTCTAGATTCGCACCTCCCTTATAGCAAGAACGGGATTTGGAACGACGTGCTTATTTTTAGTCATTCTAGACTCGGTTTTCTTAAGCATACCATGAAGCTCCATAATGGACTTATCCATACTATGCATATGATAACTCATAAAAAATTGATCATACGCGGTGGGTAGGGACCATAGGATCAAATCCACAGCTAGCTCCCTCCTTATGGTAAATCCGAGCCGTTCCATGCGCTCCACGCTTGCTTTCATACGCAACACGTGAGCACTCACATTCCCGCCATCGGCCATCTTGCTACCAAGCACCGTCTTAAGACACTCGAACCTCTCTTGTCTCGCTTGCTGCTGGAACATTTCCTTAAGCTGAGCGAGCAAGTCAAAAGCACTCAAATGATCCATTTGCTTTTGGAGCTCGGGGATCATAGTACTTAGGATGAGGCAAGTAATGTCCTCGGTATCCTTGACACGCTTCTCATAAGCGTCTCGGATAGCGCGAGTGGCATTGGCAGCAGGAGCCTCGGGTAGGGCCTCCTCTATGGTAACCATCTTCCCTTCTTGGCGTAGGACAAGTTTAAGTTGCCTAAACCAATCCAAGAAGTTGTTACCATTGAGTTTCTCCTTTTCAAGGAAAACTCTAAGCGAAAAATGGTTGCTGGTGTTTTTGTTGCATGAAGACGCCATCTAAAATAGCAAAGTAGTTTTAGTTAGTTTGGAAATCCTTGTTAAAATAAGTACCCATAGTTTTAAACAAAACAATTTATTTGTAACAAGGGCTAAGAACCTTATTTCACCTGGCACTGTGACGGGTTTACCGCGGATCACGTGGCGAAGCTATTTAGGCCGGCAACCATTTTACCAATTGTAATCTCTATTACAACTCTTAGACAC
Organism: Dittrichia graveolens; assembly: GCA_038502395.1. Taxonomy (NCBI): domain Eukaryota; kingdom Viridiplantae; phylum Streptophyta; class Magnoliopsida; order Asterales; family Asteraceae; genus Dittrichia; species Dittrichia graveolens. Next base: position 55,398,340 of record JARJIL010000009.1, on the reverse strand, counting down.
TTGCGGGATCCGTTGACATCCATTATGTCGGTTGGCATGTTTAATCCCTATCTTACACCAATCTTAATATATAATTTTTGTTTAGCTCGTGCTTAGCTCGACAACTAACCAAGAATTATATACTAAAATTGTAAATCGTCCGACAAGACACACGGGTGGCACTCTCGACCATTAATCGGCTCGTGCTTAGCTCGACAACCAATCATGCGAGTTACCCCACTCACCTTCCACACAACTACACAAGGAATGACTCGTGCTTAGCTCGACAATCATCCTTGCTTCGTTAGATTCGGGTGGTGTCATCTTACGGATGGTGCGTGATTTACATTTTTGAAAAACGGGATTTTGTTTCCGGTTTAAAAAAATTTTGTAAATTAACAAAGTAAGTGTCAAAACGATTTTAAGCACTTTTAATATAATACCATTTTTATATTTTCTTTGTCAATTCTATTCGCGCGCAATTGTTAACCATTTTAACAAACATTATATTTTATTTTATTTTATAGGAAAAATTGTCTAGCATGCGAATCCTAATCCATGCATAGAAAAATAAAATACAACCATGCAAATATATATATATATATATATAGGGTAGAGATCAAGTAAAAAGAAAATTAAAGTAAAAAGGGTAAAAGGGATGATTATTTGATCATTTTTCGGTATATATATCAACTGATAATCGTTAGTTCATCATCTTTATTGGTTAAAACTAGTTCTTCATCAATTTCTTTTTGATGAATCCAACATATTCATCACTTTTTAGATGAAAGCATTTTGTTCATCAACAAATTATTCCAAAATTTTGTTTTCAAAATCTGTATTTGAAATCAAAAAGAAATTGATGAAAAACTAGTTTTAATCAATAAAGATGATGAACTAACGATTATCAGTTGATATATACACCGAAAAATGATCAAATAATCATCCCTTTTACACTTTTTACTTTAATTTTCTTTTTATTTGATCTCATCCCTATATAGGGTATATATATATATATATATATATGATTCGGTAACATGCCCAAAATTCCCATGCGTTTTCCTTGTGAGCCGCAACATGGAAAACGAGGCCAAAAATCTAAGGACAAGATATGGTCTCGTTGGGTGAGCTCTCACTGAATCCAACACCTCCAATAGCATGTTGATTCCTTCTCGCCAAGACGTCATCACCATGACTCCCGTTGACTATTCCGGTTTTAAATCTATACTATATACAAATACATAAAATGTATATAAACGACACGCAGGTCGCAATCCTATACTATTTATACAAATACATAGAATAAAAGAAATGGCGTGCAAGCCGCACCAATAAGTAAATAAACTAATAATGTTACAACAACACACAGGTAGGCCGCCAAAAACCAAAATAATCAATCACCACAACACATAGGTCTAAGGGCATATCTTGTTACCGAATCAAACCAAACATATCTAATAGAAACATGGTGTGCCACACATAACCATGAGATATAAATATATATCTATATTTTAGTTAAGATTGTCAAAACATCAAAGGCACCACAAGACAATCCTTGTACATATGCATTAGTGTACCAAACCATTTTTTGAGACACGTATTCATATATACATTTATAAGTATATATTTGTGTACACTTCATGCCAAGTTACAACAAATATATAAATATAAAAAACTAAAATATATTAACAAGACTATGAATAAATCTATTCTAGCATAACAGGAGTCTCAATGGAAAAACCAATTTTAAGAAAACACTTTTCTTATCTAAAAACACTTTTATGGTTTTTCTAGACTCAATAGTGCAAAGCCATGTTAGATATGGCTCTGATACCACTGAAGGTATTCGTTTGGCAAAAACAAGTAGCAACGGAAGCAATATGTATAACAAAAAAACGATGCCAAACTAATAAATACACTCCCATGGACCAAAATCTAACAATGAAGTTGCAACTAATATGAACAAGATAAGAAGAAAGGTTATACCTTAATAGTGCAAGACACAAATCAACCTTCCTTGTCAAGTAGCTTCGAATCCAACAAAGAACTCCTCCAATGAAGTCCACCCCAACCTTGTTTGAATCCCAAGTGCTAGCAAGTTGATGTGCAACCACCAAAACAACTATCAAGTGTATGTATTTCTTGCTTCTTGTCCTCAAGAACACAAGAACAAGATGAACAAGAGAGAGAGAGAGTTCTAGTATCAAACAAAAGCCAAAGTGTATGCAAAAAGCTTCTCTTAGAGCAGATAACTCGTAGCCTCTTTGTCTACCACCATTATTATAAGTTAACACCATTAAACTAAGTGTTTAAGGCTGTTAATTTTGCTGTTACAGGAGATGTACACGGACCGTGTTGGTCAACACGGCCGTGTAGGCCCAAAGTCCACGGCCCCAATTGGGCTAAGAAGGCCCGTGTCTAACAAGCACAACACGGACCGTGTTCATCTACACGGCCCGTGTAGACCCAAACTACACGACCTTGAACTGGGCTAATACGCCTCGTGTATGTTGGACTGGACACGGCCCGGGTTCAGGAACACGGCCCGTGTACCATCATGCCAAAACCCATTTTGGCCTTTTCCTCTCTTTTGCGTGATCGTGTTTCCGGAATCAATAGTTGGTGTGTGACCCTATAGGCCTATACCTCATCGGTAGTGCCTTAACTCGTTCGTGTCAGCGGGCATATTCCAACAGTATAACACTTACATTTCAAAGTCATTAACATTATCCAGGCCACCCACCTTGAATTCAAGGGAACGAACCATAGTGGATACCATAAATCCCCATGCCGTCTGGAAAACAGATTTCCGTATAACGCCAATAACGTGAGGATGGCCCATTAAGGGTAAAACGCTTCGTGATTTTTCCCTAGAAACCATCGCTTCATACTGATTATGAACCGGGAGATGAAGAATTCGGCGGAGACAATTTGCATCGACTTCTATCGCCACTTGTCCACTTAGGAAAGTACCCCGTATAACCGGTTGAGTTGCATCCAGTTTACACGTATACCAGAATTCCGTGAGAAGTTGAGGAATGAGCACAGCAGGACCAGGAAGAAATGCATGTGCTAGGGGTCTTTTGCGAATGTAGGAGACCCACTCCTCATATCCCCTACCAATTTTGGACTTTGGAATGTCGATACATGCGATGACATTGTTTTGTTTGTAGGTGGGGAGTGCGTTGTTCTTGAAATTTCCACCACGGATCATTTGTTTAGTCAGATTAAGAGTATAACCCTCCATTGAAATCGAACTTATCGTATTGGATTGCACTTAGCAATAATAGGGATTAGCACTGAGCAATGAACTCTTCACACAACAACATTAGGGTTTAAGAGAGTAGAGAAGTATATTTTGGAAGAGTAAACGACATATGATGAAAAATCTCTCTTATTTATAACTTTTCAATTTGAGAGAAAAGTTACCGTTATCGGAGGGTAATAAATATGACCGTAACCGTAAAAACGTCTACGCAGTTTGTTACAACGGCTAAATTTATTGTAACTTACCCAAACGCATGCTGTTATATTGAACTGGATTCTAACAGGATTAATGATATTTTTATGATAAGAATATATCATAAAAAATTTCTAAACGACTGACATTTATTTACAGACACATCGTAAATATGTTGGACTTACCATATTATTGGACATACCATTTCTTACGACTAACCTAGACATGTGGAACTGACCACACTTTGGAACGGAGTACTCAGCTGATCTAGAGTGTTCAGCTTAGATTTAGCACTCAGCTTCAGATTTAGCACTCAACTCAGATTGAGCACTCAGCTCACATTGACACTTAGTCAAATATAGCACTTAGCAAAAATTTAACAGAGATAAAGAATGGAACATACCGATTAAGGGTTGAGCATGCCAAGCTTGCCGAGTAGAGTTTTAAATCTTGTGCCTTCAAATGGTTTAGTGAAGATATCTGCAAGCTGGTCTTCAGTCTCAATGAAGACTAGCTCTATCTTTCCCTTTTCTACAATATCTCTAATGAAGTGATGTCGTATCTCAATGTGTTTGGTTCTTAAGTGAAACACTGGGTTGTGTTTAATGGCAATAGCACTTTGATTGTCACAAAATATAGGAGTCTTTGAATAATACAAGTCAAAGTCCTTAACCTGATGTTGCATCCACAATATTTGAGCACAACAGCTCCCTGCAACTACATATTCAGCTTCAGCTGTTGAAATTTCCACTGAGTTTTGTTTCTTGCTTGTCCAGCTAACTAATTTTCCACCCAAAAGTTGACATCCTCCAGTAGTACTCTTTCTATCAAGACCACATCCTGCAAAGTCTGAATCTGAGTACCCTATCAGCTCAAATCCCGATCCTTTTAGATACCACAAACCTAAGTTTGGTGTTCCCTTCAGATATTTGAGTATTCTTTTAACAGCTAGCAAGTGTGATTCCTTTGGATCAGCCTGATATCGTGCACAAACACATGTAGCAAACATTATATCAGGTCTGCTTGCTGTTAAATAGAGTAATGAACCTATCATTCCTCTATATGTAGTCTGACATACAGATTTTCCATGAATGTCCTTGTGTAGCTTGACATTGTGTACCATTGGAGACTTTGCGGGATGGCTTGAGTCTAATCCATATTTCTTAATCAGATCAAAGACATACTTGCTTTGATTAATAAATATACCATCTTCTTTCTGATAGATTTGAAGTCCCAAAAAGTAAGTCATCTCACCCATCATGCTCATTCTGTATTGATTGGACATTATCTTAGAGAACCAATCACACAGACCTTGGTTTGTTGAACCAAAGATAATGTCATCCACATAGATTTGAACTAGAATGATATGTCATTTGCTCTTTCTTAAGAATAGAGTTTTGTCATTACTTCCTCTAACAAAATCATTTGAGAGAAAATAGGTGGACAGTGTATCATACGAGGCTCTTGGAGCTTGCTTGAGTCCATACAAAGCCTTGTCTAACTTATAGACATAATCTGGATGTTTAGAATCAATAAAACCAAGGGGTTGTTTCACATAGACCTCCTCCTGTAGTGCTCCATTTAGGAATGCACTTTTAACATCCATTTGATACACTTTAAAGTTTTTGAAGGCTGCGTAGGCTAGAAACAACCTTATAGCTTCAATCCTTGCAACAGGGGCAAAGGTCTCATCATAATCAATATCTTCTTCTTGTCGATACCCCTGAGCTACTAGCCTTGCCTTGTTTCTAATCACTACTCCATCATTGTCCATTTTATTTCTATAGACCCACTTAGTGCCTATAATTGTTTTTCCTTTGGAGGCAGGGACAAGGGTCCAAACCTTATTTCTTTGAAATTCTGTCAGTTCCTCTTGCATAGCCTCAATCCAATCTTCATCTTTTAGAGCTTCTTCAGTCTTCTTTGGTTCCATTTGCGATAGAAAACTAGAGTAGGCAGCATAATTTGCATTTGCCTTAGATCTAGTTAACACACCATCTTCAATGTTTCTAATGACATCATCAAGAGGATGATCTTTTAATACTCTGAAGGTTGTAGTGGGAGACTGAGGTTCTGGGTCTGGGTCTAAGAAGTGTCACTCAGGCTAAATAGGACTTACTTCTTCAGTCTGAGTAGGAATTGAAAGATCACTTAGATCTTTAATCTGACATGTACCTGATGATTCACCGAGACTCTCAGACTGATTATCTTCAATATTGATAGTTTCTTTTGATGATGCACATTTGTCAGATTTATCACCATCATCATCAGAATTATCCATAACATACATGGGATTTGATGTGAGATCTTCTTTGCTCTTCTCAAGCTCACTCAGACTAACCGGGTCAGCTTGAGCTCTGTTGGATTCACCAATACTTGTTTCTTCAAATGTAACATGTACTGATTCTTCAATTACTTTTCTTTTAAGATTAAAAACTCTATAAGCTTTGGAGATTGAAGAATATCCAACAAATATCCCTTGATTAGCTTTGGGTTCCAACTTATGGAGCTGATCTCTTTGGTTTAGCACATAGCATGTTGAAACCAAAAATGTGGAAGTATCCAATGTTGGGTTTTCTGCCATGATACATCTAATAAGGTGTTTTACCATGTTTTTTAACTATTATTGATCTATTCTGGGTAAGCAGGCTATAGTTACAGCTTCTGCCCAGAAGCTCAGCTTGAGCTTTGCCTCACATAGCATGGTTCTAGCAGCTTCAATTAAGGTTCTATTTCTCCTTTCAACAACTCCATTTTGTTGTGGAGTTCTTACAGATGAGAAGTTTTGGATAATTCCCTTCTCTTCACAAAAGCCTTCAAGGGTTGAGTTTCTAAACTCAGTCCCATGATCACTTCGGAGCTGTTTAAGAGACTTACCCTTTTGCAACTCTTCTTGTCTTATAATGCTGATTAACTCATATGCAGCTTCACTTTTGGCTTTTAAGAAGACTACCCAAGTGAATCTTGTGAACTCATCTACAACCACTAGAATATACTTTTTTCCACTTAGGCTTGGGGTGCTAATAGGTCCAAGTGCAACATATGCAATGGTTCTGTAATTGAAAAATTCTGTTTGGACTTGAAGGATCCCATATGATGTTTTCCCATTTCACAAGCTGAGCAGAGTTTGTCTTTAGCAAATGTGATCTTAGGCAGACCAGAGACTAACTCTTTGCTAGACAATTTGTTAATATATTTGAAATTTAAATGAGATAGTCTCTTGTGCCATAACCAACTCAGCTTGGGAGCTATGTCAGAATACAAGCAGGTTTCAGTTGAAGGATCTGCAGAGCTGAGATCTAACAAATAGATATCTCTCTCTCTTTTTGCCATTAATATTGCTTTCCCTTCTTATCATAAATTGTTCCTGCATGCTTTCTGAAGGTGACTTCATAATCCTCATCACACAGTTGACTGATACTTATCAGATTGTGTTTAAGGCCTTCAACATATGCTACCTTTTTGAAAGTGACTTTTCCAGCAGTTATCTTTCCATAACCTTTAGTCCTTCCTTGAGAATTATCCCCAAATGTCACCTTGGGTCCTTCATTGTTTTGGAATTCACTTAGAATCCCCTTGCTTCCTGTCATGTGCCTTGAGCATCCACTGTCTAGATACCACTTGTAGGAGCCCTGCACATGATCAACTAAACATATTAGTTTCTTTTTGGAACCCACTATTTGGTGGGTTCTGAGGATGAGCACTTAGTGATCCTTTAGAGTTTGACTGATTAGCTCGAACAGATTTTGGGTCTGTTTTGGACTGATCATCCTTTACGTTTTCAGGTCTAAGATTGGTACTTACACAATCTTTGGCCTCATGACCTCTATCACCACACTTATAGCATTTTCTTCTAAAGATGGGTGTTTTGGTGATTTCTTTGAGTTTTCCAACATTAAATTTGGACTCAGTTTTAGGGTCATAAATTGTGGATAACCTTTCAATTCTTTTAGACAGTTTTTCTACTTGATTTTCACTGACTTTGGACTTACCTTTGTCAACTTTATGGTTACCCTTATTTGGTGAAGTCTGAATTACGGACAAGTTCCTGTTCTTAGACATCCTTTCATATTTGGCTTGAGAGTTATGTCTTTTTGAGTTGACATGAGATATTCTGTCAAAAACAGTTGTTCTCACAGGATTGTAATCTAATCTTTTGAAAACTGACTTACAGTTTATGTTGGATCTGGAACATTCAGCTTGATGGTTTGTATGAATAACCTGAGGACTTTGGGTTGGTCTCACAAACTTATTAGTTTTGATCTGTTTTCCATCCTTGTTCCTTAAAAATGTTTTTGGGAGTATTTCATCTGATTTCATCGTTTTGTCTTCAAGACTGACTTGATCTTCGATGATTTCATGAGCATCAGTACTATAATCTCCCCCTAGCACTGCTTTTACTTGATTTGGTATCTGCTGGTTAATACATTTTTTGCTTCTCTTGATGACTTACACCAAGATTCACAGATCTTTCTTAGATTATCAGCTTGTTCTTTTGATTCAAGTAGTTCTTGACTTAGAAGTTTGTTTATATGAAGCTGACATTCATAATCACTTTGAGTCTTTTTACCAGCATTTAAGAGAGTTTCAGAGTGTTTAAGTTCATCTTTTGATTTTGAAATTTCAGTTTTCAAACTAGATTGAACTGTGATAGAGGTTTTGAAGTCATTCAACAAATAGTTGAACTTTAGACATTTTTGTTCATCAGTGTAAGAGCTAAAGTTATTTACCTTACACATTGAGGCAGGATCCCAGTTACTGGTTTGCTTACTCAGCTTAGCTGCTTCTGCTAGATCCTCATCAAAGGAACTGTCTTCTAACTCATAGTCAACTTGTTCCTCTTCATCCTCAATGGCCATCAAACACCTATTTGGCTCATCATCATCCGAAGTAGATGATTCAGTGTCCCAAGTCTCAGCAAGAAGACCTTTGGTGTTTTCATCTGGCATACCTTTAAGTCTTTGATATTTCTTTTCATCTTTATCAGCTCTGTAGGCATTCTTATCAGCTACTGAAGCTGATTCTCCCTTCTTAACTTCGCACTCAGCAGCTATGTGTCCTATCCTTTGACAATTATAGCACTAAGCTTTCTTAGGATCAAAAGTAGACTTACAACTTTTGCTTCTTTCAGGTTGACCCCTTCCTCTTCTAATCTTTCTAAAGTTTCTTGCTAACATTGCCATTTGTTCACTAAGAGCATCCATCTCTTCATCATCTGAACCGGAGTTAGGAATTACTTCCTCAGATTTAGATTCAGAGTCAGTCTCAGTTTCAGACTTTTTAGATCCCTTCTTCTTCTTTTCTGCAATTAATGCAGATCCAGCATTGTTTATAGATTCTTTTAGTTGTTGCTGGGCCACTTTATTCTGTTCCATGATTTGTTGATGATTTATAAGGAAACCATAGATAGATCTGAGATCATATTTTCCTAAGGTTCCTCCAGCATGAAGTGCAATGGTAATCTCATTGAATTGTTCTAGTAACACATCCAAGAACTTGAGTACCAACTCATTCTCATCTTTCTTGACACCTACCAAGATCAGATCATTTATCAAGCATTGAAATCTGGTAAACAAATCTGCCAGAGTTTCATTCTTTTTAGCAAAGAATGTCTCATAAGAACGACTCAGATTTCTCATCATATGTTGCTAGACCAAGTCAGTGCCTTCATACATAACACTGAGAGTATCCCACATCTCTTTTGTAGTTTGGCACCCAGCCACTGTATGCAGAAGAGGATTTGTCAAAGCATTTGCTATAATGCTTTGTGCCTTGTCATCAAGGTTGAACAGTTTACGATCTTCCTTAGTCCAAGATGCTTCGGGCTTGGGAGTTTCTCCAGAGGGAACAATTTTGTCAGTGGCAGTAATATGGATCATTGGTATGATTGGACCATCTTGAATCACGATACTCATCCTATGATCCACGGACTTCAGATATAGCATAGCTCTAAACTTCCACATAGGATAGTCAGTGCCATCAAAAATAGGACACCCTTTTGCCGCCATTGTTGGTATATGACTTGATTGCTTGCTAGTTGACATCTTAACTGCTTGACAGCGGATCTTGATCTTCAACTTATGAAGAAACTTGCTCTGATACCAGTTGTTAGTCCCAAAGAGAGTGAACAAGCAACCGATACAGTGTAGAAGGGGGGGTTGAATACACTTTAAACAATTAATCAAATTAATCAAACGTATATTCAATGATCAAACATAACAATAACTATTATCACTCTCTAATCAAATCAACACGATGATTTGATATTACAATGATTATAACCTCAACTCTCTCTAAACACTCTTGAATCACAAACTAATTGATGATCGAACTTCTTGTAAAATTGATTAACAAGAACTCTTGAAAACTCTCTTGAACTTTGAACTCCCAAATTTATCGCAACACACGCGTATCAAGTATGACGAACACTCGTACATTTTGCAACTTATGCACTATCACGTACTTGTTATCGTGTATATTCGCATATTCGTTCATCTGTGTATTCGTCTATGTTAAACCCATAAGAAGGTTTATACTTATACTTGATATATCTACGAACAAATCGCAGTTTAAAGATAGAACTTATCTTTTCTTTAAAACCGTAACAAACTCCTTAATTAGAACATATCTAATTAATTCCGTTTGAGATCTCTATCCAACTAATAGATAGTTTAAATTAGGTTCAGATATCCTAATTTAAATGTCGGAGATATGGAGAGTTTATAACAGAATTTGGAAATTACTTAAATTCTTGAACTGACTTCTGACGCTGAGCTGACTCACTCAGTCTTGACCTTGTCAAGCTGAGTTCTTGAATCTTGGGTTCTTGAATCTTCAAGTCTTCAAGTCTTCACCCTTAAAACCTATCTCAGCTTTAGAAGTCACTGAGCTATCTAGTACTTACATAGAAAACTCTATATCTGTTTATACGCTGACTACTCAGCCTGAGCTGACTAGTCAGTCTATAACAGACTTACATAATTCCTAACTCTTAACCTATTATCTATACATATCTATAGTTTCTCTCATCAAATCTAATTATTCTAAACATGAGACTAATACACACCGCATAGTCTGAGGCGTACATGTTCCTGTGTGGTGAGACTTACACTTCCCATACCGTGACACTCGTTGATTAGATTCATCAAACGTAGGTCTATGTTTCAAATTTCTTTTACTCTAGCTACCCTGCCTTCTTTGCTTTTCAACATTTTGCTATTCCAACCGACACTTCTGTTGGGAAATCTGATCTCGATTCGTTCTATCTCTAGCCTACAAATCATCTTCAGCCGACTTGGCTAAGGTAAATGCTTGCGACAATGTACTAGCCCATATGGTAGTACTTCGATACTCTGGAAGCAAAGCTCCCATGAAGTGTTGTATCTTTGATGCCTCATCAGGTACCCATTGCTTCACAAAATGCAATATCTCATTAAATTGTTTGATTACTTCATCCACTATCATGTCTCTAGCCATACGTAGCTCCATGAATTCTCTTTTCATACGAGCTATCTCAAAAGTATTGCAACATTGCTCACACAGTTTCTCCTGAAACTGATCCCAAGTCACACTGTCTTGCTGTTGTTTAGAAAAATGACCGGTAAGGGAATCCCACCAAACCATAGCATCTCCTTTAAGCATACGAGTTGCAAAACAAACTCTCAATTCATCCTCGCAATTACACGCTTCAAAAGCCATTACCATTTCTCGCAACCAATTCAAAGTTATATTGGGGTCTGTACTTCCATAGTACTCTGAAGGCTTATAATCCAAGAATTTCTTATAAGTACATGGTGGTTTAAATCCTGGAAATGAAAAAGGATAAGCTCTTTGGGTAGTAGAAGGATGAAAGCTCGATGGTTGTGCCACATGTCATAATGGGGAAAACGGAATCATTACCGGCACGGTTGTAGCTTGAGTTGTAATAGATGTAGGAATTTGAGTTCGTTCATTTTGAATAATCCTCTCTCATTCCATATTACCCATAGCATTTCTGAGTTCCCAAAGTTCATTTTACAACTTGGAAATATATTCCCTCTGATCCGTTCCAGATTCAAAACCTGAAGTACCAACTTGACCTGTTTCATTCGAAACATCCACTGATGAAGTTCCAGTCACTTCTTGGGTCACAGGAGTGTCAACAGGGGTATCTCTGTCAGCCATATCTATACAATCACATCATCTCACAAGCTCATTAGATAAACCGTTAGTACATAACATACTAACTAACACACAACAATTCCAATTCACTCTAATTCCACCAAAGGAAAGTTTGACCCAACACAAGCCAAGATTTGGGAATGCAACACTCTAGCCGTGCCTGCATCACCAAACCAGGGCTCTGATACCAACTTGTAACACCGTACATCTCAAGCCATTTTTTTAAAACCGCTGCGGAAGCATTTTCTAATTCCATTAACTTAAACATTCATAAAGTACAAAGTACATCGTCAACTTGTGTTACAAAGCTAAACAGCAACTCACAAAAACCTGCAAAAAGCAATCAACCGTGGGGGATTAGCACAAAGCTATGTGAATGGAAGCAACAAACAAGCTAACAACAATCACAGTTCACAACTGAACCTCTGAACAACAATCACCAATCAATCCGTCAATTCAATAATCTCTTCAATCCCGAGGACCGGTGGTTCTGCCGAACCTACAACCAAAGCCGGCTAAAGCAACGGTCTACTGATAGCTCTCTGCCGATCGGCACAATGAAATTTCCCTCTGATACAACGCATGCATCAGGAGGACTGACCCTGCTCAACCAACCGCAGACGAGCCCAGCTCTTACAACAGTAGCTGACCCCAACTAGCCCTTTCACAGAAGCTGATATCTACCAACCCGTTACAACAGAAGTTGGTTCTCAAACAATCCAAATACAAATCCAATCACGAACTCAATCAGAATTCTAACACATAAAACATCTATACGAACATATAACTCTTGATCAACAATTACCAGACTAGTAGTCTATCATGGCATAACAGACTAAACAATCTATCTTCACATGTCAAACTCATTAGTGAATAATCACATATCCAAAACAACAATCCATCTTTGCATATCAAATACTCCTCAAATCAAGCAATTCATAACGTTACCACCAATACCACTCGTGAGTAAACTTCCAGTCACCTCTTTCCTCGAATCATGCATGCTCAGTTATCTAATATCACTGAGTCTATGGATTGCCTGAAAAAACAGCAACAACCGAATCAGTCTTGAATATATAAATATATCTTTTCACATATATTTATATCTTATATTCATGTAAACAACTAAATTTAACCATACAATCAATAATCAATAATCCAACTTATCACAAACAAAACATAAATAAAACAAGTAATTTTCCTGAAACAGGCCTGGTCGCGCCGCGACCAACATATGCGTCGCGCCGCGACACCATCGGATTTCGAATCCGGAATTCAAGTCTCGGATTTGAGTGTCAGATTTTCAAGAATCGGATTTCCACGGTCGGATTTCATACTTGTCGGATTTCCAAGGTCAGATCTGGAACTTTAGCATTCTTTACAATCCGAATGAAAGTATCGGATTTTCATAAGGTCGCGCCGCGACCCCTAAAAATGTAGCGCCGCGACGTCGGATTTCCAAATCATATTCTTCCTTTTTCTCGGATTTTCAGCCATCAACTTTTGTCATACATAATACTAACATGTGATTTCCAATCCAAATTACTTCTAAACATAAATAAACATCATAAAACTTGTATACAACCACCATAAACATCCTAGAACTCATCAAATTATCATTTTCTGAAAAACCCATTTGTCACTTTTGAGCTTCAAGATCCTACAATGGTGGTCTAATATTTAACCATGTATTTCAACAATAAAACATACTGAGATCATCAAAAACAGGTTGGGATCACATACTAACCTTTATTTTTATTTAACAAACAACAAATCTTCTCTTTGGAAATTCAAGCCTACTTGTTTCTTCACTCACGGTTTTTGTTCTTCAAAACACACACCTCACGCACACTATTCTTTCTTCTTTTTCAATACAAGGCAGATATTTATCTGATCTCCATACACTCACACACGTGTACCTCCTAAAATGTTAGGTGTCATCACCTAACCAATTTACATACATACATGCTTTTTTAACAAACATACATACAATCACATACATGCATACAATCACTTACATACATACATAACCTTTTTCCTTTTCTTTCCATTTCCAGTATCACACATATTATTTTATCCAAATAATTAATTAATTTAATTACTCCCAAATAACCACTTAACCAAATAAACTCAATTAATCTCAAAATCACATACCTCTTACTCGTCAATCAACTAACCTGAATTTGCGGATGTTACATTGTTACCATTGAGTTTCTCCTTCTCAAGGAAAACTCTTAGCGAAAAATGGTTGGTGGTGTTGGGGTTTCTTGAAGACGCCATCTAAAATAGCAAAGTGGTTTTAATTAGTTTTGTAACATCCTCGATTTGGGCCTAGTTGTAATTAGTACGTGAGAGTACGTAATAAGTATAATAGACGGATAATTGTTGTAAGTATTTGTACATACTTGTGAAAATTAAATGAATTAATGTTGAGTTAATTATATGTAAGTATTTATATATATATATATATATATATATATTAAATATATATACTTATATATATATTAGTTCAATGGAAAAGAAAGAAAGAAAAGAATAAACAAAGAAAAGGAAAAAGGAAAAGAAAATAGAATGTAGATATTTGTCCAGAGGCAGTTTGCCTCTGGATAAGATTTATATAAGATATATGTATGTGTGTGTTGTGTTTTGACTCCTAAAGTCAAAAGTAGCAAAGAAAACACAAACACAAAGCACACTCTCTCTGCTCTCGTAATTCTTGAAGAAGATTGCTTAAGGTTTGAAGATTTGAAGCTCTAGACTTGACAAGAAGGTTAGCATGATCCTTGTATTGAAGTTTAAGTAAGATTACACATGTAATATGCTAGGTACATGGATATTTTTAAGCTGGAAATTATGTTAAAAATGAAAAACACCATGTATAAAATGAAGCTTACTTTCTAAGTGGGTTTATCATGTTTTGATGTTTTAAAAGATGTTAAAGTGTTCATGAGGTTCATATAGGTGATATATGAAGCTCTAAAGTGTTTAAGAAGTGAAAACTATCATATTTGAAAATCTGGGTTTTGAAAATGTAAGTTTAAGTCGGCTGGAATTAAAATGAAGAAGGTGATAATCTGGGAAAATGAAGATCACGGCGCGACAGGTTTGGTGTCGCGGCGCGACCCCGTAAAATTTGCACTTTGCGACTTTTTGTTGCGACTTTCGCATGAACCCGTCCGACTTTGATCCGATAGTTGGATGGCCCATCCGACCATGTGATCCAACAGTCGGATAGTTCGTGGGAACCGTTGGTCTGACCTTCGCATGGGTCAAATGATTGCTGGTCCGACTTTCGGGCGTCGCGGCGCTACACGGCCTTTTCAGAAAGAATGTGTTTTATTACATGTTCTTCTGGATTAGGTTATGTAGTGTTTAAAGTAAGTTTAATAAAGAATTGTAAACGTTAGAAAGATGTTGTAAGGTCCTGATAGTAGGATCTGATATATGCAAACGCTTAACGCGATTGCCGATGTTTTAGGTAAACGTGCCAGCTGAACCAGATTTGAATGAACGAACGTTGTAAGCAAAACAGGTGAGTGCCTACTTTCATGAGACTCAGTATGAGTAAGTCTTGCAAGTTAAGATGACTATGTGAATGTGTGAATGTGTATGTATGTATGTATGACTAACCTGTCTATGCAGGTACGCTTAAGAAAATGAGTGTAAGTTTCTGAACGATGTTATGATTGCTTGTAAGATGTATAATAGGTGCATGCCAGCGGGTCCAGATTGGAACCGCTTAGTTAATGTCTAATGATGTGCATGAATGATTAATTATATGATGATGTATGTGAAAGTATGAATGAATGAATGTTGGATCCTTATGGGATCCTATGAACGATATATGACTATATGATGATAATGATGGATCCCTGTGGGATCAAATGTACATATATGTGTATGTGAACTGTCTGTAGACTATCTGATGCATGGTTAAGGTCAGCCGGTTAGCTGGATCCTAACAGGACTTCGGTCATTTCTGGATTTAACGGTGATTCGGGGTGCATCCCGGATCGAGGTTTTGCAGAACCGCCGTGCCTTAACGTGAGACTGTAATCAGCCAGGATCTGGCTGTGATTACCAGGGAACCTTGTGTTCCGTAAATGATGCTTGGTGGACTGCTTTATGCTCCCCCACCAGCGGATTGGTCGTGTCTGATCCCCCGGTCTGAGTTGTTGAGCAGGACTGGCTCTCCTGCAAGACATGACTCTTACTGATCTTGTCAGCACACCGCTATGTGTTAAGCTAGCAATGTGTGCTTATGTACGATAAGATGTGTACGATGCGATATGTATGATGTGTTTGATGCATGACTCACTATATTGATGCTTATGCTAAGTATGTACTCACTAGCTAGTGTAGCTAATGGTGCTATGATTTCCCTTTTCAGATAAAGACTAGATGGCCTGCGAGGCGGGTGACTTTTGATGTGAATGCCCTTGTGGGTGGAACACTTGTAGTTGTATGTTGTAATGTAATATGATACTATGGTCAGTTCCTTTATGTTAGGTAACACTAATGAATGTTTTGAACAGAAAGATGATATGATTAACCGTTTGTTAATCTTAAAAGAAAATTTTCTGCTGCTAAAATATGTTTTGTCATTAAAGCAACTGAATCCAGAAGCGGTGTTACAATTAGGTATCAGAGCCTAAGTTTTAGTGAATTGAGTACTTGTAAGAGTATTCGATCTCACGCTCGGGCCCCGACCATAAAGAAGTGTTCCTATGGGGGGATTGAGTGAGTGTTATATGTATGCTAGTAGTATGTGATGACTTGTTTGTAAGTTGAGTAAGTGAGATTGGTTATTAATTGCTCTTTCTCTATCATATAGAAGTTAGAATAGATGTATGCCGAACGTGGCAATACTGAACAAGCGTTGAAGGAAATGGAAGATGAGGCTTCGCATATGCCTCATCAGGCTAAGAATGAACGTTCTCATCATAATTTTGGTGGTGGCAGACCTAAGCCAGATCAGGCTGCTATTATTAGGCGATTGGAGGAGGAGCTTCGAGTGACGAAGGAGCTCTTATTGCAAGCGACACTGAACAAGCCTCGTAAGACTTGTTCATACAAGAAGTTTCTAACTTGCAATCCTCCGACATTCCAGGGGAGTGATAACCCCGATGTTACTATACAATGGCTCCGGGAGATGGAGCAAGTGTTTGAGTCGTGCGAATGCGAACCGGAGTATTGCGTGAAGTACGCAATACGTATGTTGAAGGGCCGTGCCATCTTCTGGTGGGATACGGTAAAAGCGTCGGTTCGGAAGGAAGTGTTGAATGCTCTCACTTAGGAGCAGTTCTCTGAAAAGGTGCTAAAGAAGTATTGCACCGAGTATGACTTGGAAAGAATGGAGAGAGATTTTAATGATCTCAAGAAAGGGGATACGCCGATCGAGGAACATATAACCGCGTTTACTGATAAGATGCGGTTTGTTCCCCATCTGATCCCAGACGAGACCACCAAGATAAGGCGGTTTGTGGCAACTCTGCCACTGGAATTTCGCCCACACGTGCGGGCTGCTGTTGAACTGGATCGGGCGTTTGATATAGACCGACAATCGGAAGTTGATCGTTTATATTGCAAGGGCGAGTCTGCCGGTACAGAGTCAAAGAGGATGTTTCAGCCGTCTGATAAATCGGGTCCTTCCAAAGGACAATCCCCTGCAGGCTGGAAAACTGATTCCTGTAAAAAGCCGAGGCCTGATTCTCCTTGGTGTTCTCAGTGTCGCGCTTACCATTCTGGTGAGTGTTCTAGTGCTACCCAGCGGTGCTGGAGGTGCAGACAGAAGGGCCACGCTAGTTCTGAGTGTGGTTTCAAAGAAAATATCTATTACAGATGCTATAAGCCTGGGCACAAGTTGACAGATTGCCCGGAAAGACAGGGTACCGGATCTAAGGGGTCTTTTAGAGACCAAAAGAAAGAAGATGCGCCTCACGCGAAGGGGAGGGCATTTCAGATGATAGCAGATGAAACTAAAGATGCAGGAGATGTCAATATCGGTACATTCTTTACCAACTGTTCCCCTGCTTATGTATTTTGACTCCGGAGTTGATTACTCCTTTGTTTCTTGTCTTGTTGTTAGAAGTTAAGATTATCTGTTTCCAAGATAACCGATCCACTTGATGTGGAAATTTCTTTTAGTAAAGTAGTCTCTGTTTCAGAGAAAGTTTCAATAGTTGTTCTTGATGTCAAGGGAGGTAGTTTCCCTATCTTGTTTTGAGTTACGCCTATTGCGGGCTTTGATGCTAGTAATGGGATGGATTGGCTCAGTAGTCGTGATGCTGAGGTTCTCCATACCCAAAGAAAAGATGGTTAAGATTCCTCTTTATGATGAATCTTGTGTTATAGCTTGTGAGGAATGACAAGGGTGTGATATTCCTGTTATCTCCATTGTTGAGAACTTAGAAGTTTGCTTCAGGTAGTGTGACCCTTTCTTCGCAAATTTATTTATGCCAAGATAGAGAAACGACCAGTAAAACATATCAGAGTAGTATTTAATTACCCTGATGTGTTTTCTAAGAAACTGCCAGGCTTACCTCCGGTTAGTGATGTCAATTGTAAGATTAAGTTGAATCCGGGAGCTACTGCGGTAGCTAGAGCTCCATCTTTGATAGGTTCTCGAAGTTTTTAAATGAGAACAATAGTATGTCAAGTTGTTTAAGTGTGAATCCTGGCAAAGGGATATGTATTTCCTTAGTCATGTCATCTGTAAGGATTGTGTCAAGAAAATCTAGCTAAAGTAGATGCTATGATGAATTAGGGAGTTCCTAGAACTCCTTTTGAAATTAAAAGTTTCCTTGCCTTAGCTAGCTACTATTGGCGGTTCATCCGCAATGTCTTGAAGTTTGCGAGTCCGTTGGTTAAACTGACTCGTAAAGATATAGCTGTCGTATGATTGGAAGCTTAGGAAGAATCCTTTCAGACCGTGTAGCGATTGTTATGTGAAGCTCCGATCCTCACCTTGCTTGAAGGTTTGGAAGACTTTACTGAATGTTGTAAGATCCGTTACTACCCTGGTGAAGCTAGTGTTGTAACAAGTGCCTTTAAGCCATAGAAGACCGTCAACGGGAGTTAAACTTATGAAGATCACGGTGATGTTAGATATGCACACTAGTTGAGATGAATACCAGAGATCTTATGATCATCTGCAACGATTCGATGTTTTGAAGTTGATTATCGTTTCTTAGCCACGAACGAGTCTGTTTAGTTGACTCATTTGATTCAGATATGTTAGTGAGACTGTGACACGTCACGGTCTTACATGATTGTTTTGATTTCCACTCTTTGTTGTTTCTAGTTCTTGAAAAATTCTCCTTAAAGAGACGTTATTTGTCTTAGATGTAAGGAGAAGCTAAGTCCATGTTCTATAGACCCATTCAAACTCATGCGTAAAGTCGATGATCAGACGGTAACTCTTGAGCTGCCACCTGAACTGATCAGTGTATGTGTTATCTTTAACGTGTGTTACTTACGTAAGTGCCACATTGAAGAAGAATATGTAGTGATTCTTGACATGAACGTCAAGAAGTTGCGTAAGAAGATAGTCGAGCTAGTTCTCGTGAAGTAAGAACACAACTTAGGTCCAGACCCGACGTGGGAAATCGAGGACGTGATGAAGGCAAGGTACCCTTACCTGTTTATCACTAAGTGGATTCCGAGGATTGAATCCTCTTAAGGGGGTTAGATTTGTAACATCCTCGATTTGGGCCTAGTTGTAATTAGTACGTGAGAGTACGTAATAAGTATAATAGACGGATAATTATTGTAAGTATTTGTACGTACTTGTGAAAATTAAATGAATTAATGTTGAGTTAATTATATGTAAGTATGTATATGTATATATATTAAATATATATACTTATATATGTACTAGTTCAATGGAAAAGAAAGAAAGAAAAGAATAAACAAAGAAAAGGAAAAAGGAAAAGAAAATAGAATGTAGATATTTGTCCGGAGGCGGTTTGCCTCTGGATAAGATTTATATAAGATATATGTATGTGTTTGTGTTGTGTTTTGACTCCTAAAGTCAAAAGTAGCAAAGAAAACACAAACACAAAGCACACTCTCTCTGCTCTCGTAATTCTTGAAGAAGATTGCGTAAGGTTTGAAGCTCTAGACTTGACAAGAAGGTTAGCATGATCCTTGTATTGAAGTTTAAGTAAGATTACACATGTAATATGCTAGGTACATGGATGTTTTTAAGCTAGAAATTATGTTAAAAATGAAAAACACCATGTATAAACATGAAGCTTACTTTCTAAGTGGGTTTATCATGTTTTGATGTTTTAAAAGATGTTAAAGTGTTCATGAGGTTGATATAGGTGATATATGAAGCTCTAAAGTGTTTAAGAAGTGAAAACTATCATATTTGAAAATCTGGGTTTTGAATAAGTAAGTTTAAGTCGGCTGGAATTAAAAGGAAGAAGGTGATAATCTGGGATAATGAAGATCGGGGCGCGACAGGTTTGGTGTCGCGGCACGACCCCGTAAAATTTGCACTATGCGACTTTTTGATGCGACTTTCGCATGAACCCGTCCGACTTTGATCTTATAGTCGGATGGCCCATCCGACCAAGTGATCCGATAGTCGGATAGTTCGTCGGAACCCTTGGTCTGACCTTCGCATGGGTCAAATGATTGCTGGTCCGACTTTCGGGCGTCGCGGCGCTACACGGCCTTTTCAGCAAGAATGTGTTTTATTACATGTTCATCTTGATTAGGTTATGTAGTGTTTAAAGTAAGTTTAAGAAATGACTTGTGAACGTTAGAAAGATGTTGTAAGGTCCTGATAGTAGGATCTGATATATGCAAACGCTTAACGCAATTACCGATGTTTTAGGTAAACGTGTCAGCTGAACCAGATTTGAATGAACGAACATTGTAAGCAAAACAGGTGAGTGCCTACTTTCATGAGACTCAGTATGAGTAAGTCTTGCAAGTTAAGATGACTATGTGAATGTGTGAATGTGTATGTATGTATGTATGACTAACCTGTCTATGCAGGTACGCTTAAGACGATGAGTGTAAGTTTCTGAACGATGTTATGATTGCTTGTAAGATGTATAAAAGGTGCATGCCAGCGGGTCCAGATTGGAACCGCTTAGTTAATGTCTAATGATGTGCATGAATGATTAATTGTATGATGATGCATGTGAAAGTATGAATGAATGAATGTTGGATCCTTATGGGATCCTATGAACGATATATGACTATATGATGATAATGATGGATCCCTGTGGGATCGAATGTACGTATATGTGTCTGTGAATTGTCTATAGACTATCTGACGCATAGTTAAGGTCATCCGGTTAGCTGGATCCTAACAGGACTTTGGTCATTTCTGGATTTAACGGTGATTCGGGGAGCATCTCGGATCGAGGTTTTGCAGAACTGCCGTGCCTTAACGTGAGACTATAATCAGCCAGCATCTGGCCGTGATTACCAGGGAACCTTGTCTTCCGTAAATGATGCTCGGTGGACTGCTTTATGCTCCCCCACCAGCGGATTGGTCGTGTCTGATCCCTCAGTCTGAGTTGTTGAGCAGGACTGGCTCTCCTGTAAGACATGACCCTTACTGATCTTGTCAGCACACCGCTATGTGTTAAGCTAGCAATGTATGCTTATGTACGATAAGATGTGTACGATGCGATATGTATGATGTGTTTGATGCATGACTCACTATATTGATGCTTATTCTAAGTATGTACTCACTAGCTAGTGTAGCTAATGGTGCTATGATTTCCCTTTTCAGGTAAAGACTAGATGGCCTGCGAGGCGGGTGACTTTTGATGTGAATGCCCTTGTGGGTGGAACACTTGTAGTTGTATGTTGTAATGTAATATGATACTATGGTCAGTTCCTTTATGTTAGGTAACACCAATGAATGTTTTGAAAAGAAAGATGATATGATTAACCATTTGTTAATCTTAAAAGAAAAATTTCTGCTGCTAAAATCTGTTTTGTCATTAAAGCAACTGAATCCAGAAGCGGTGTTACAATTAGGTATTAGAGCCTAAGTTTTAGTGAATTGAGTACTTGTAAGAGTATTCGATCTCACGCTCGGGCCCGACCATAAAGAAGTGTTCCTATAGGGGGGATTAAGTGAGTGTTATATGTATGCTAGTAGTATGTGATGACTTGTTTGTAAGTTGAGTAAGTGAGATTGAGTATTAATTGCTCTTTCTCTGTCATATAGAAGTTAGAAAAGATGTCTGCCGAACGTGGCAATACTGAACAAGCGTTGATGGAAATGGAAGATGAGGCTTCGCATATGCCTCATCAGGCTAAGATGGGGAACGTGGCAATACTGAACAAGCCTTGCGGGATCCATTAACATCCATTATGTCGGTTGGCATGTTTGATCCCTTCCTTACATCAATCTTAATATAGAATTTTGTTTAGCTCGTGCTTAGCTCGACAACTAACCAAGAATTATATACTAAAATTGTAAATCATCCGACAAGACACATGGGTGGCACTCTAGACCATTAATTGGCTCGTGCTTAGCTCGACAACCAATCATGCGAGTTACCCCACTCACCTTTCACACAACTACACAAGGAATGACTCGTGCCTAGCTCGACAATCATCCTTGCTTCGTTAGATTCGGGTAGTGTCATCTAACGGATGGTGCGTGATTTACGTTTTCAAAAACGGGATTTTGTTTCCGGTTTATAAAAAACCTTTTGTGAATTAACAAAGTAAGTGTCAAAACGATTTTAAGCACTTTTAAATATAATACCGTCTTGACGAACCAAGTCCGGGAGATTCGCCGGAGTGGAGATCGTGACGGAGCGTCCATTGGTATTGTCCCTAGATTGACTATGTTTTCCCCGTTTTGGCTTACGGGGAAAACGCTTAGGATTTGGGAATGTTACCGGGTCTTTATTTATCTATATTTATGCGTGGTTGTTTTATATTTGAATTCTTTAGGATTTGCATGCTAGAGAATTTTTGAAAATATATAAAACAAAAGAGATTTATAAATGAGTTTATATTTCTACGCGCATAAGAATTGGCAAATATTAATATAAAAGTGTTTATATTAAATGGTGAATAAAAAGGAGTTTTTGTCACTTAAATTGCTAATTCGTCAAAAGTCGTTAAAATATTATTTTAACTGGAAAAACAAAAACCCGTTTTTCGAAAAGTAAGTCACGCGCCACCCGTAAGACGACACCACCCAAATCTAACGAAACTTGGATGATTGTCGAGCATTAGCACGAGTCATGCCTTGTGGAGTTGTGTGGAAGGTGAGTGTGGCAACCCGCAATATTGGTAGTCGAGCTTAAGCATGAACCAATGATTGGGCTAGGGTACCAACGTGTGTCTTGACGGGCGACTTACAAGTTCTTTTATGTTGCTTAAATGATGTCGATCTCTAGCCGAGTCATTTAAGAAATAATAAATGGATTGGTGTATGAAGGGATCAAACATGCCTTAGACATTTGATGTCGAAAGGATCCCGCAAGGATCTAAGAGTTGCAATGGTTGCAATGGGTAATTTGTCTACCGGCCTAAATAACTTATTTCATGATCCGCGGTAAACCCGTCATGAGATAGAGTGAAATGTGGTTCTTAGCCTTGTTCAAATAATTAAGTTTTATAACTATTGGGTAATTATTTCTACAAGGATTTACAACTAAAATTGGTACTCTAAATTTTGTAGATGGCATCCAACAACGCTTCTACATCTTCATCGAACTCTATTTCCCTAAAGTTGTTCCTCGAAAAGGCCAAACTCGATGGCCAAAACTTCATGGATTGGTTCATGCAACTAAGGATAGCCCTTAGGTATGAACAAAAGATGTGGGCCATCGAGGAGCCTTTGCCAGAGGCACCTGCGGCTAATGTGACTAGGGCGATCCGAGACGCGTATGACAAGCGTGTCAAGGAAACGAACGAGGTGGCTTGCATTATGCTCTCGTCAATGATTCCTGAGCTTCAAAAGCAAATGGAACATTAAGGAGCATATGATATGCTTAACCAGCTGAAGGAAATGTTCCAACAGCAGGCTAAGCTAGAGCGCTTCGAGTGCCTAAAGTCCCTTTTTGATTGCCATATGCAGGAGGGCGGAAATGTGAGCGTTCACGTGCTTAAGATGAAAGCATTGGTTGATCGCTTGGAGAGGTTGGGATTCCCGTTAGGGAGGGAGTTGGCGGTGGATGTGATCCTCCGTTCTCTTCCTAGTTTCTTTTCACAATTTGTGTGGAACTATCATGTCCATGGCGTGGACAAGTCCCTAATGGAACTTTACGGAATGTTAAAGACCATCGAGTCTGACATGTCCAAGAAGCCCTCCTCGTCCAAACCCGTCCTAGCCATCCAGGGAGGCGGAACCAAAAGAAAAGGCGCTCCCCCCTCTAAGGGAAAGGGTAAGGGGAAGGTAGCAAAACCTAACCCGATTCCGGCCCCGAAGGGCAAGGGGAAAGCCGTGATGGTTCCACCGGCCGAGGACCCTGCGGAAGCCGAGTGCTTCCACTACAAGGAAAAGGGGCATTGGCGGCATTCTTGCCCAAAGTACCTTGAGGAGCTCAAGCGGGTAAAACCGAAGGGAGCGGGTAACTCAGGTACGTTTATGATTGAACTCCACAATACCGCTACTTCTAACGGCTGGGTACTTGATACCGGTTGTGGCACTCATATTTGTAATAATGTGCAGGTGCTAAAAAGAAGTAGGGCGCTGGGTGCTGGAGAGCTTGGCCTGATCATGGGAAACAAGGATGTGGTTCCCGTGGAACGGATTGGGAGTGTTGATCTCGCCTTTCCTTCAGGGCTTGCTATTACCTTATTGAATATTTGTTTTTCGCCCTGCGTGGCACGAAACATTATTTCCTTTCACGCTTTGTATGACGATGGATATGATTTTGATTTTAATAATGGAATTATCTCTTGTTTGAGAAATGAGGTTCATTACTTTAAAGCTTATCCATGTCGTGGGATTTATGAAACAAGTGTGTGTTTGGATGGTAATAAATCAATCATGAATATTGATTCTAAGTCCAAAGGTGTATTGGACAAGTTGTGTTTGTGGCATAGTCGTCTTGGCCATATAAGCAAGAAACGTATCACCAAACTCCAAGTGGATGGGATTTTGGAATCGTTTGACCACGGGTCAAGCGAAGTATGCGATTCTTGTTTATTTGGCAAAATGACTAAAGCGCCCTTCACCGGCGTTAGTGAAAGGGGCAAAGACTTGTTGGACATTATTCACACGGATGTGTGTGGTCCGTTCAAGTCTACTACAAGAAACAACTGTAGGTACTTCGTTACTTTTACTGATGATTTCAGTAGGTATGGTTATGTTTATTTGATTAAGCATAAGTCTGAAACCTTTGAGGTGTTTAAGACATACCAAAATGAAGTGCAGAATCAATTGGGCAAGCGGATTAAGATTCTCAGATCCGATAGGGGTGGTGAGTATCTTAGTACCGAGTTTCTTGATCATCTTAGGGGTTGTGGAATTATTTCACAACTTACTCCACCCTGGACACCACAATTAAATGGGGTCGCTGAGAGGAGGAACCAAACTTTATTGGATATGGTTCGGCCCATGATGAGTCGTACAAAGTTACCCGCAAGTTCTTGGGGTTATGCTTTGGAAACCGCTGCTAGGACCTTAAACCTTGTACCAACAAAGAAGGTTGCAAGTACACCGTTCGAGATGTGGCATGGAAGGGTTCCTTCGCTAGCCTATCTCAAGGTCTGGGGTTGTGAGGCTTACGTGAGACGTGAAGCTCAAGACAAACTTGAACCCAGAGCCGAGAAGTGTATTTTCATTGCCTACCCAGTTGGTTCTATGGGATATTTGTTTTACAAACCTTCGGAGAACAAGGTGTTTGTTGCTCGAAGGGCGGTCTTTCTTGAAAGGGAGCTGATATCTGTAGAAGCCAGTGGGAGGCAAGTCGATCTAGAAGAAATTCTAGATAACACCAATGATCAACCTGATGTTGGCACTAGTACCGCTTCTGAGGTCGGCGCACCGGAAGAAGTGGAACTTCAACCAACGGTGGATGAGGTGCCTGATACACAACCATTAGAGCTCTGTAGATCTGGTAGAGTTCGTAATGAGCCGGAAAGATATGGGTTTCTCATATCCGAGGGCGACGAACTATTGGTGGATCATAGTGAACCGACCAACTACCGGGAAGCCGTAGTGGGCCCTGAGCCTGCTAGGTGGAAGGAGGCAATGGACAGTGAGATGCAATCCATGGCGGATAATCAAGTCTGGGACTTGGTTGATCCGGTACCCGGCCACAAGCCTGTAGGGTGCAAATGGGTCTTCAGGAAGAAGACTAACATGGATGGAAAAGTAGACACCTTCAAAGCCCGACTAGTAGCAAAGGGTTTCACTCAAACTCATGGTGTAGACTATGATGAAACCATTTCTCTGGTGGCTATGTTGAAATCTATTAGGATACTAATGGCTATCGCTGCATATTACGATTAAGAAATATGGCAGATGGATGTCAAGACTGCCTTCCTTAATGGGAAGTTGGCAGAGGAGGTTTACATGGCACAACCTGACGGTTACGTAAACCCCAAATATCCTAATAGAGTCTGCAAGCTTAAGAGGTCCATTTATGGACTTAAGCAAGCATCTCGGAGTTGGAACATTTGCTTTGATGAAAAGCTCAAATAGTTTGGCTTTTCTAAAAGCAAGGATGAACCTTGTGTGTATGTCAGTGCAAGTGGGAGTGATGTAGTTTTTCTACTCTTGTATGTAGATGACATACTACTCATAGGAAGTGACGTGACTACCTTGCAGGAAGTAAAAACCTGGCTTGGGAGTTGCTTCTCTATGAAAGACATGGGAGAAGCAGCATATATTTTGGGGATAAAGATCTATAGAGATAGATCTAAGAGACTCATTGGTTTGAGCCAGAGTACGTACATAGATAAAGTCTTGAAGAGGTTCAAGATGCAAGATTCCAAGAAAGGGAATTTGCCTATGTTGCATGGTATGGCGTTGAGCAAGTCTCAATGTCCTAGTTCTCAAAAGGAACTGGAGGAAATGAGTCGAGTCCCATATGCTTCAGCAGTGGGATCGATCATGTATGCTATGCTATGTACTCGGCCTGATGTGTCGTATGCCTTGAGCATGACGAGCCGATATCTGGCTAACCCTGGTCAAAGTCATTGGGTTGCGGTTAAAAACATCCTTAGATATCTTCGGAGAACTAAGGAAATGTTTTTAGTGTTCGGTGGATCGGAGGAGCTCAGAGTTACTGGATATTCTGATGCTAGCTTCCAAACGGACAAGGATGATTGCCGGTCTCAATCGGGATTTGTATTCTTGTTAAATGGTGGAGCAATAAGTTGGAGAAGTTCCAAGCAAGATACCATGGCCGATTCAACCACGGAGTCAGAGTATATTGCTGCAAGCGAGGCTGCTAAGGAAGCCCTCTGGATGAAGAAATTCATTCAAGACCTTGGAGTTGTTCCTAGCATCGCTAACCCTATTGAGATCTTATGTGACAATGAGGGTGCAGTAGCTCTAGCTAAGGAACCAAGAGCGCATCGACGTACGAGACACATTGCTCGAAAGTATCATTTTATTTGTGATATCATCGAGAATGGTGACATTGTGGTTAGTAGAGTACCAACTGAGGGGAACCTGGCAGATCCACTCACCAAACCTTTGTCACATGTTAAGCATGATTCTCATGCTAAATCTATTGGTATTAGATTTGCTAGTGACTTGGTTTAGTTTTTTTAGTTGTATTTGTTATTGAGAACATTAAAGCAATAATTTATTTCTTATTGTAATGATTATTAAATGGGGATTTAATATACGCATGGTGCGATTACTTTATGAAACATTATTGTGTTCTATCTTTGCATGTTTAATACTTCCATGAATAAACTTGTTTATTCTAAATACTCCACGATCGGTCGTTCTTCATTGGGAGGAAGAAGTGAATTAAGATCGAGGCGAGTGGTTGGTAAAGTTTTCATCTTGGATTGAATACTTGTTTACGCAACACTAGCCTGTACTTAATGGTGATTAAGTAATTGGAGGACCCGTACCTGAGTTTACTTCATGGATATTATCACGAGTAAATCAGGATGATAATATTATTTATCCTTCTACTGGAGATGCACGCATTGCTTGATTATTAACTTGGACTTGTTTAGATTGCTTTCTAACGCAGTTCGTAACTGGCTGTTATAAGGGAAGTTTTCAGGCAAGAACTTGTTATTATGATAGGACGGTGTAGTCAAAGGTATTCGTTCCTCTTTTGAGAGATATCATTGGGCCCCTCGTTGACTAAGCTGATGACAAACCAAAATGCATGGCCGTGCTCAAGTTGAATTGATGGTGGATCAATTATGCAACTTGTTTTGTTAGTCATAGTTAGTCTATATCGAGAAACATAATCGTGAATGATTTGGGGTTGATCATGTTCCATGACCTGCATTCACAACGGATATCGTGAACGAAGGGGTATATAATCACTTATCTATAGGACCTTTCCTTTTGGTTAGGTATTTGTTGTGGGAAGACAAACCCTGTGCTGGCTTGGGGGCATAGATGCCTTGCTAGAGGCCGCTCTATGTCGGTGACGCCTTTCGTGAGTTTGTCATGTGCAAATGGGAGTCTGTTGGATTATGCCTACTGACACACACACGAGTTGGTATCATGGCTGATGAAGCAAGGGCCTATTGGGTCACACGCCAAGTATCGATTCCGGCATCACAGATGGTCTAATAAGAGAGAAAACCATAAACTGGTTCTGGTGGGCCAAGGCACGCCCGTACCTCTATGAGGTACGGCCGTGCCCTACAGGCAGGCACGAGCTCAAGTCGGGCGTGACTTGGGCGTGGCCTGTGGCTAGGTACGCCCGTGCCTCTATGAGACACGCCCGAACCCTGTGCCCAATGGACCGGCACGAGCCCAAGTCGGGCGTGACTTGGGCGTGGCCTCTCGGGCTGGCACGCCCGTACCTTATGAGGCACGGTCGTACCTCATGCAATAACAGCCTCTTAACTAGGCTTTCAAAGCTAGTTAAATGGTGTTTATGTGTATTGATCATGTAACAGCCATGAGATTTATTGTTGCACGTTTTTTGAACTAAAGTTTGAGTTCTATATAAACCACACTAAGTCTAATGGTTTTGGTTGCTTGAAAGAAATACACTAAGTTGATATAGTTTGCACAAATTCTCTCAAACTCACAAAGTAGTTCCAAGGCTTTGGTTCTATTGTGTAGACATCTTTTTGGTGTTTAGGTTGGCGTACCTAACACTCTAGCAAGTGGGAAAAGATCAAGACTTGGTGTGGACTTCAATAGAGGTGTACACGTTAGTACACGAAGCTTCCAAACTCCAAACTCGCGAATACAAAGAAGAAAGCATCAAGGGTATAACTTTATCTCTTTGTATGTTTATTTTGTTGCTTAGTCATGTCTAGAGTTTTGGTCCATTTGGTGGGCGTATTCGTGGTCAACTTTTTGAAATTATTTTCTACTCGTTTTGCTTCCGTTGCGATTTTAGACCACGACAACCCAACACTACCAAAATGTATAAAGACCTGAAAATAGATTATTGGTGGCCGGGTATTGTAACACCGCTTCTAAAAACAGCAAATTTAGTGATAATTTGAAACTTAATTATGAGTAGTTCTATTCGACTAACTCAAAACATCAGATTTAGCAGTGGAATTTTCTTTTCAAAAGTTACAATAGTTAGTTATATCATTATCATCTCAAAACAACCGGTGGTGTTACCTAAATTACAAGAACCGGCCATAAGTATCTCATTACATCATAAAACAAAGTGTTCCAACCCACGAGGGCTTATGTACAACAATAGCAACCCACCTCACTAGGCTTTCTAGTCTTTACCTGAAAAGGGGCAACATAGCACCATTAGCTAACAACATAGCTAGTGAGTACATACTTGTCATAAGCATCAATAAAGCAAGTCATGCAAGATATAGATAAACAATCATTGCTATCTTATCACATTGTGGTGTGCTAACAAGATCAGTAAGAGTCATGTCTTGCAGGGTAATCAATCCCACTCAACACTCATACCGGGGAATCAGACACAACCAACCGCGCTTGTAGGGGAGCATAAAGCAGTCCACCAAACATCGTTTCAGAGCCAATGGCTCCTCAGAAATCCAAATACAACCGGCTGATTTCTACTTACGTTAAGGCACGGCGTTTCTGCAGAACTTACGATCCGGAATGCATTCCAAATCACCGTTAAATCACGAATCATGACCGACGTCCTCATGGGATCCAGTTACAACCGACTGACCTTAACCATGCTTCAGATAGTCTGCAGACAGTGCACATACATACATACATATGATCCTATAGGGATCCATCATCTTGCACACAACATCATTTAGTTAGTCATTCATGCATATCATCATATATTAACTAAGCGGTTCCAATCTAGACCCGCTGTCATACACCTAATACATACTCTAAAGATATTAGGCATAGCCCATTGACATCATATAAAACTTACCCTTGCATTCTTGAGCATACGTGCAATAACAAGTTAGACATACATAATACAATGATGTATAATTAATCAGACAGTCATCTAGCAAGCAAGTCTTACTCTATTGAGTCTCAAAGTAGGTACTCACCTGGTAACTTACGACATACAGGTATCTTGTTTTGACTTCACTAATATGACAAGTTCACCTAGAACATTATTACTCACATTAATCACCTATACATACAAAGTAAGACTACTAAACAACCATAGGAACCTAAATCCGGACATAGCATAAATCCGCTAAAACTTGCGGATTTGGGGAAATCTGATACACACATGCGGAATCCGACACTTTCCTTGTAGATTCCAACATGAGGGAATCCGACATGCATACGGAATCCGACACTCTTGCGAATTCCGACACATTGAAGGAAATCCGACAAACATACGGAATCCGACACTCTTGCGGATTCCGGCACACATAGAAGAAAATCCGACAGGCATGCGGAATCCGACATTCTTGCGGATTCCGACACACATGCGGATTTTGACAATCCTGCGGATGGGGGCTACCGAGTTGTACCCATGGATAGTCATGGGCCAAAGCCAGAGGTTGAGTAGGGGCCCGAACAGGAGCAGCAGCCGCGCTAGCGCAGTAGGAGACGGGCGCCTGGGCCCGCAGATGAGGGGCCGCAGCCTTACTCGTTGCAGCAGATATCCGGGTCGATTGACTGTTTGTCCGACCAAATGGGTAACATGTCTTTGAGAATAGACACACTGGGGTACTACCATGATCATTTGCACTCGCGCCTGTCGGTGCACGAGCAAAATCAGCAGCATATGCACTCCATTATGTCCAACCTCTTCAACCATTATGGATATCCGCCCCCGCCATTCACGACATACCCTCCCCCATATCCAGACTGGCATTCTCACTTTTCCCCATCAGATACTCACATGCCGGGGCCGTCTGGATATGCGGGTAACGACTCGGAGGATGAGGACTGAGAGATAATGTTTATTTTTATCCTATGATGTATATGTAACGAACTTTAATATATTAATTCTAATATTTGTCTAATATTTGGTGCATGAGTTGTTTACTTTTTTCAGCATGTTTGGTTGTTATGTGGAGTGTGCGTATATGCTGGCAGTCAGTTCAGCGATTGCTAATCTTTATTGCTCCAGTCGCCTATATAATATCCAGGGAGCTATTTCTAATCTTCTTCTACCTTGATATATTTTATTGTGTACAATGGGGACATTGTACAATTTAAGTGTGGGGTAGGGGGTTAGAAAAAGATTCCTCGCTTGAAATTTATTTGTCCTTATAGTAAATTAGTGATTGTAATTGGGCGTTAAAATTTTAAATTTTTAATATCATTCGAGTTAAAAGTTAGATATTATTTCACATTGTCAAGATTGTTGATTTATAAACATATTCATAGAGTATATCTCGCTTTTATACATAGTGCTTGTGGCTTTTCGCCAATTCTTTAGAAATTTGAGTCTATAGTATCCAATCTTTAATTTTTGAATTGCTATATAAAATATAAGGTTAAGCCCTTTTTGAATCTAAGCTTGACAAAAATAGACTGAGTTGAATTTTCAATTTTTATAAACATATGTTAAAAAAGAAACGAAGTGAAAAGAGCCAATGTGCAAAAATGAAAAAATACAAAAGAGCTAGAAAAAATATATAAGTCAAATAAATGACCTTTGGAACTCGAATTAGTAAACTCTGAGGGGTGTTCTACACCTAATCACCTAAAGACAACTGGTTTGGGATCGGTTAAGTTGAGGATTTGCTATATGGTTCCATAGAAAGTCATACTCTTATATAAAAAAGAGCAGAAAAGAGGAAAAATCATATGTGTAAATAAAGTCGGAAATCTGCAATAAGTCTTGAGGTCAGCGGATTTTCAAAGGGTAACTTAGCCAAATTAATTTAAATACAATTTTTAAGTTAAGGATTGAATATATATAGATAAGAATATTCTTTATGAATGGTGGAAAGTAAAGGAGGATCTAATCATGGGTATGTGCGTAATTCTAGGTATAATTTATGTTTTGTTTGAATCAACCTTTTTGACATTCGTAAGTTATATTTAATTTTTCGAGAATGGTGTTAGTTATTTAAAATTTTAAGCCTGGATAGAGTTGTGATTTGCTTGAGGACAAGCAAAGTTCAAGTGTGGGGTATTTTGATATCGCGTTAAATATATATAAATATTATGCGATATCGGGTTGGTTTTAGCCCGAAATCGTGCATTTAATTGTAAAAAGATATGTTTACCGTTTCTTTTATGTTTTGCAGGCTAAAAAAGCAAAATAATAAGTAATTGAAAAAATGCACGAGAAAAATAAATTGGCCCAATGAAAGAAGAGAGAAAAGAAAAAGAAAGCCCAAAAAAACAAAGAAAGAGAAAGAAATAAAAAGAAAAGCCCAACAAAGGCCCATGCCCAAGAAAAAGAAAAGAACTCAACCGAGCGCAATAGACGGGGTCGCGGCGCGACGCCCTTATATGTCGTAGCGCAACAAACTTCTCCGGATAAGGCTTATCAGCTGCCAAGTGTCATCGCGGCGCGACCAACTCCAGCGTCGCGGCGCGATGCGTCAGGATAACGACAAAGATTCAATTTCAAAGAGTTGGGATCGGGGTAAACTTCTTTGTCGCGGCGCGACGCCCCTGTTTTCTGAAATCTATATAAACGAACTTCCAGATCTGATTTGGGGTTAACCACTCAAACTCTTCCACCATTACTCTGCCAAATACGTCCCATAACTCATCCTAGAAGGCTTGAGCTCGGATTTGAAGGATTGAAGCACAATTTGGAGGCTAAAGGCTTGGATCTATTGCTTATTTACGGTTTTTATATTCTTCTTTTGTTCTTAATGTTTATTTACGAATTCCAGAAGTTTAGTATGATTGTAATAGGCTAGGTTCTTCTGTTTTCCTCCCTAGAGGAGATGAAACCCTTTAAAGTTGGTTGATTTTACATATTTATGACGTTAATGGCATTATATTCATCTTTCTAGTTTAATCAAAGATCCTTGCATGCTTTAGTTATGTTTTAGAGATGTTTAGAATCTGAGTTAATGTAAATTGGAGGACCAATCCATTTATATGACTTTAATCAATGCTAATTAGGACCAATAATTAGTGTTGACTAGTGATTGATCAAATCCTAGGGTTAAACAATCAAGATAGGAACTTTAATGTGTTAGAATTAATATATGATGACTTTCATGTGTTAATTAAATGATTTGGTAACTTAATCAATCATTAAAGATTAGATCTTGATAGATATGAACTTAAATATGCTTAATTGTGTAGTTAAGTGATTTAATGACCAATTCATTAGTTAATTGCATCATTAGAAAAGTTGGATACTTGGATCAAGAGTCTAACAATATAGGAATCGGTATAGTGTCAATTAATTGTCCAATGCATCAATTTTGATTAATAAAACCAACTTGAAAAGGGTGGAATCAAATCTAGGGAGGTAAAGCCTTTTAATTGATAGTTAAATCCATAAAGTTATTTGCTTTTTGCTCTCTTGGTTGCTTTTGAGTATTTGGTAGTGTAGGATCAATTTAGGTCATAAAGTTTGAAACTTGATCACAAATTCCCTTTAATTTAGTTTAATTACTTTAATTTAGGTTAATTGCATTTATTTTATATTTATTTGGTTTATTTGCTTTAATTAGTTTATTTTAGTTAAGTCTACATTAATTTAATAAAATCAGTTTAGCTCCCGTTCCCCAAGAGTTCGACACCCGACTTACTAACTATAATACGAAACGATTAGGTACACTTGCCTATTCGTGCAGTTTTTGGTAATTAATTCCGTAAAATATAAATTTAAAACTAGTACGTAAAACGCACATCAATATTACGGGTAATTGTCGGTAAGACGGCATTGTTTGAGCAGAATTGCATAATGATGAGATAATTTGAGATATCAGAATGATTGTGAAAACAAGTTACGATGGAGTTAACGCCTGATTTACTATATGAGAAGGAATTTGGATATATCACGAGAGATTACTGACTGATTAGTAAGAAACGCTTGCATTTTATTACCAGTGGGATAGAATTTGTTGGGCAAATTATATTGACGAGGTGATTCAAAGATATAATGTTTTATATGTTGAGACTTTTGATGGAAGATTGAGATGCATTGAATAAACTTCTAAAAGAGTTATAACAAAGAATTGAGACGTGAAATGAACAATACGACTGAATCCTCATTAGATGGTGCAATAAAAAAAGTTATGCAGATATATGAGAATGAACTTGTGTTTGTATTGGATTTTGATGTCTCATAGAATTCATAAACAAATTGATTAGATTGACGTGATGTGGTTTTAATCAAGTAGATGCTAAAATGCCAATTGTGACTCGTTATGTGAATTTCGAAATAATGTACTGATATGTCAATTGGAAGTAATAAGAAAGCGATATGTGAGTATTTTATATGACAATCAGTGGATGAAAAGTATGTGAAATTTGTTAATTGGGATAGACAGGATACTGTGAGTGAGTATTCAAGAGATGTGTTGACATTGTCAGTATGCTTAAATGTGAAAGTAAGTGAGTTGAATACTGAATTGAAGAAGAGATTTGAAGGATAAGTTGTTAAAGAGCTGATGATTGCAAACTTAGAAAGATAAGTAAAAAGAGATTTATGTGTTTGATAGTAAGATGAAGATATGGATGAATTACAAATGAATTGACAGTCAGAAATGAACGAATAAGAAGAGTTGATAATTCATTTGATGTGTGCTATAGGATTCCAAGGACGGAATCCTCAAAAGGAGGGAAGATTTGTAACATCAACAAATCTAGGTTAGTAATTTACGAGTTAATGGTATGTGATTTTATGTTTAATTGTGTTTAAGTGGTTGTTAGAGTTAATTAAAGTAAGTCATGAATTAAATATATATGAATATAATATATATATATATATATATATGTTGGTGCAACAGGAATAAGAAATAAAAGAAAGGAAAAGTTATGTACATATGTATGCATGCATGTATGATATTAAAGTGTATGTGTATGTTCAAGAGGTGGGATTGCCACCTCTTGCCTTGGTTTTGTGAATGAATGTGTGGGTTTATATGCTGACATGAAGGGAATTTTCATTCAAGAAAATAAATGAAAGTGAAGTGTGTGTGTGTGTGTGTGTGTTATCCTCTGCTGAAGAAAACAAGAAAAGAAGAAACTTGAAATTGAAAATTAGTGTTTCTTAATTCAAAATAAAGGTTTGTATATGATCCCAGCATGTTTTTAATGATCTCAGTATGTTTTATTATTGAAAAGCATAGTTAAATGTTAAATCACCATTGTTGGAGCTTGAAGCTCAAAAGTGTTAAATGGGTTTTGTTAGTTTGATGTTTAAATGATTTAAAAGTATTCAAGATGATATATGGTATGTTATATGAAGTTTTATGAATGTTAGAAGTGTTTTAATTTGAGTAAAAGGATGATTGATTATGAAACTTGTGAGTTGGTTGGCTGAAAATCCGACAAAGGAAGAAGAAGGTCTGGAAATCCGAATGTAGCGGTGCGACACCTTTGAAGGTCGCGGCGCGACCATGGTGAAATCTGACGAGTCGGATTGCTTCAAATCCGAAAGTTACAAGTCCTAAACCTAGAAATCCGATACTTGCAATCCGGAACATGAAATCCGACCCCAAATCCGATAACTAAATCCGGGAAACGCAAATCCGGTGCTCAAATCCGACACTCAAATCCGGAACCCAAATCCGACAGTGTCGCGGCGCGAAACAAGTGTTGGTCGTGGCGCAACAGGCCCATTTCAGGATACTTGATTGTTTTGCCATGAATTTGCTTGAGATGTGATGGATTAGCATTTATATGATTATTATATGTTTATTACAAGTTATATAGAGATACAAATATATTGTGGATATATATTTATAAATCAGAGATTGACTTTAGTTTGTTGTGTTCTCAGAGATTGTAAAGACTTAGTGATATTAGACAACTAAGCACACGGAATGAGGACCGGGGTGAGTGGAAGTGTAATCACGAGGGGTGTTGGTGGTAACGCTTATGGTTATATGGTTTGAGATATTCTTATGATTTGAATTTGCCATGATAGACTGTTTTCCCTGATTGACTGTTTAGTCTGATTTGCCATGATAGAATGTTTAACTTGATATGTGTTGATAGACTGTGTTGATTGTTATTTGTTGGTAGTCGATTGATGTTTGTTGTTTGTGATCACTCGGTTGTTGTGTGGCCCGTGTACATGGTTAATGATATGTGCACGTGGCGAGACCTGTACGTATTGTTAACGATATGCGTACATGGTTAGGGGTCAGCTATCGTATGTGTTGGGTTGGGCTATCTGCTATTGGTTGCACAGTTCTTGATCTTCTATGCATTTGTTGCATCAGAAGGGGTTTAACTGTACCATGTAGCAAATAGCTATCGGTAAACCTTTGCTTTGGCCCGCATCGGTTGCAGTTTCTTCAGAACCGCCGTTCCTCTGGAGGTTGGATTGGTTTGTGATGATGGTTTGATCTGTTTGAGATCTGTATGTTTGAACAGTTGGTGATTGCTTGTGCTTGTTGTTTGTTGGATGCTTGTTGTTTGTTGGATGCTTGTTTGTAGCTTCCATTCACTTAGCTTTGTGCTAATTCCCCTCGGTTGATTGCTTTTTCCAGGTTTGGTTGTTTTGCCTTGTTTGTAGGGAAGGGAAATTTGACCAATGCTCTGATATTATGTCTTGAGAAGAGACGAGACATGTTTATAAATATTTTGTAACACAACTCGATGTAATGTTTGTAAACAGTAATTTATACTTTGTGGGTGTTTGTTTAAATGAAATCAATTAACGCTTCCGCAGCGATTTAAAAATAATGGCTTAAGAATTTACGGTGTTACACAAACTATCGGATTCCCAAACTATCGGATTTGAGAATCCGTCATTGGATTCTGGGTTCTCGGATTTCAAGTGTAGGATTTGGCTTTGTCGGATTTCATATATTCGGTTTTCAAAGTACCGGATTCACAACAATCGGATTTGGGAGTTCTGGATTTAAGGTACTCGGATTCTGGGTATCGGATTTAAGAGAATGTCGGATTTAGGCTTCCATACTCAAAGTATCGGCTTCTATATGAATCAGATTTTAGGTATCCGGATTTCAATCTCTTGGATTCATAAGTGCCGGTTTCTTTTTGTTGGATTCTAAATTATCGGATTTCACCATTGTTGGTCCCAAAGAGGGTAAACAAGCAACCGATACAGTGTAGAAGGGGGGGATGAATACACTTTAAACAACCAATTAAATTTAATCAAATGTATATTGACTAATCAAATGAACTGGTTACAATTTTTACTTTCTAATCAAATCAACAGGATGATTTGATATTTCACTGATTATAAACTCAACTTCTCTCTAAACACTCTTGAATCACAAACTAATTGATGATCGAACTTCTTGTTAAAACTAATTAACAAGAATTCTGGAAAACTCTCTTTTAACTTTGAACTCACAAAGTTATCGCAACACACGCGTATCAAGTATGAACACAGGCTTCGCAACTTATGTTGTTCTTGTTCTGTGTATCACGCATACATAGTGTAAACCCATAAAAGGTTTATACTTATACTTGATGTATCTACGAATATATCGCAGTTTAAAGATAAAACTTATCTTTTCTTTAAAACCGTAACAAACTCCTTAATTAGAACATATCTAACTAATTCCGTTTGAGATTTCTATCCAACTAATAGATAATTTAAATTAGGTTCAGATACTCTAATTTAAATGTCGTAGATATTGAGAGTTTATAGCAGAATTTAAAACTTACTTAAATTCTTTAAACTGACTTCTGGCGCTGAGCTGACTTACTCAGCTTGACATTGTCAAGCTGAGTTCTTGAATCCTTGGTTCTTGAATCTTCCAGTCTTCAATTCTTCAAGTCTTCACTCTTGAAACCTATCTTAGCTTAGAAGTCACTGAGTTATCTAGTACTTACATAGAAAACTCTATATCTGTTTGTACGCTGACTACTCAGCCTAAGCTGACTAGTCAGTCTATAGCAGACTTACGTAATTCCTAATGTTTAACCTATCATATATACATATCTATGGTTTGTCTCATCAAATCTAAATTTTCTGAACATAGGACTAACAATCTCCCCCTATTTGATGATGACAAAATATTGAATCAAAGTAAGTATAGGTTAAAGAATTATGTTGAACAACTCTGGAACTGACCAAAGTTAGTTCTTAAAATAAGTATTGAACTGATCTATACCTTTTCATCATTTCTTGAACTTACAAGACTTTAGGTTACAAATCTACTCTAAGACTTGTATTCTAAGTATTTGAACATACAATTACTTAGACAATTACTTAGACACTTAACTTATCAGAATTTATTTAAGTTCTGAACTTACAAAACTTTTAACACTAAACTTATCAGTTTATACTATAACATATCAATAGTCAGCTTAAACTTACTAAGCTGTTTATTTGAACACATCAAACCGTTGAACATATCAAACTTGAATTTTCATTAATGAACATATCATTTACATTTTAGCTTGATCATTTTGATCAGCTTATGCACACTTAGTGCTTACAAAAATTTATAGAACTAATCTATTTAATCAACAGGATTTCCAAATTCTAACCACATATTATAACACTTAAGCTCCCACATGGCTGCTTCTTTGATAGCACTGATAAGAGTTTCTTCACCATCTTGATATTCTTTCATCTCATCCCTTCTGGACCTGATAGCCCTGTTAAGCTGATATCTGAATGGTGAGTTCTAAACTGAGTCATCACATAGAATCCTCAGATACAGAATTTGCTCCAAGCTAGCCAAGTGCATACTGGCTTCCTCCAAGAAACATTTATTTCCTTCGACATCCAAGTACATGAAGCCTGCTAGGGGTTGATCAATATATGTATTCTCCTTGAATTCAACACCCTTAGAAACTTGTAAGCTGAGAGTTCTCTCTTTTCTTTGCCTTGTTGCTCTTTCTCTTCCAGCTTTGTTTCTGTTGAAGAAGACATCAAAGTCAGCTGTGGGAACTTCTCCAAGCTGATCAATTTTAATAAATATTATCTTCATCTCATCAATGACCTCTTGTTTGATCTGACTTTTATTCATCTTTCGCACAATTGAGGCCACTATTTTTAACTCGGAGAATCCCAACTTGTATAATCTCCTCAGATCCAATCCTACTTCAGCTTTGTTTTCTAATACAAAGTTGAGTAGCACCAACTCACCTTTTCTGCTCAAAGTTAGAGTTTTAATCTTATGACCAAAATATTTTCTCTTGTAGCAGTATCTAAGATCATCGTCAGTGTATGTAATTGGCTCAGCTCTAGGTCCAAAATAGTCAGCCTCAGCTTCAGCTAGTGCAGCATCAGCTTTGGCATGTTCTCTTTGTAGTTTAGCTTGCCTCTGCTGTTCTTTCAATTCTTCTAATGACATGCCCAGTTCTTTGGCCATTTCTTGTAACATTTGTTCAGCTAATATATCACTGGCCTTCTGTGCTGCATCAACTTCATCACTAGAGTCAGAGTCAGCTTCAGCAACTTGGTACTGACCTTGTTGCTCAGGCTCTGAAATGATGACTTTCCTTCTTTTAGATTGAGACTTAGTACTTGTTCTTTTCTTTCTCTTTACCGTCTCAAACACCTTCCTTTTCCCTTTATCCATTTGTGAAGTTGGAACAGACTCAGCTTCAACAAACTTTGGTAGCCCAGCTTGGAGGGGTTCCGCTTGAGGGATCACAACAAGTGGAATGTCTGGTTAAGTTGAATGCTGTTGAGAGGGTTGATCTATGGTACTCATGAACTGATCATGAGTTTCTTCTTCTATTTGCACTTCCTCAGTATTCTCCCCCTCAACTATATCATCATCTTTCTTTGATTCTTCCTCCCCCTTTTTGTCATCATTAATAGGGGAGGGTCTTAGTTTGAGCACAAAGTTCTCCAACTTGGCTACAGAGTTTGATAGATCGGTCAGCTCGCGCATCAACTTGGCTTTATCACTCTTCCTCTTCTTGTGCAAAAGCTCAAATTGAGCTTGTAGATACCTCATGATGGAGTTAACATCAGTGTGTTCAGCAACTATGGTCTCCACCGGTCTCTTTGTAAACTCAAAGTCCTCCTGTCCAGTGGAGGAATGTAGTTCCACTATAGGAGTGGCTGTTGAGTGTTCCTCAATAGGTGAGAATGTGGGCCCCATATCCATAGGTTGGTGCTGACCTAAGGAATCAAGGGGGCCAGACTGGGGACCCTGTAAACCTTCCTGGTGTATGAAAGATTCATTGACAGGTCGTGCAATAGGGTGTGAGAAGAGAAATGAAGTTGAAGGACCAATGTCGTGTGATTGGGTGATATGTTGGGCTAGTCTGAGTGGTGAGGAGGGGGTTAGTTGATCCTGGGGAGAGATCAATTGTTCAATGTAACCTTCATGGGTCTGTAAAGGCACAGTAGCGGGTTCTCCCATGGCTAGGATAGGTATGGGCTGAGTAGACACCATACCCGGCTTAGGCTGACTGGTTGAACTGAGCTTCGAGGTTGGCACCTTAGGAGAAGGTGTCTCCCCCTCAGCTCCTGCCGGTAGAGGTGTCAATGTGACATCAGCTCCAAGGTCCTTTTGAGGTGAAGGACCACCTTTGGCAGTTTTTCTGGTCTAGATGTGAGATATAACCTTGGTAGCAGTGGGCTGACCAAGGTGGGCTTTAGAGTGTAAGATAGAAGGGGAAGTTTGTGGTGGAGGAGAGGGGTTAGACCGAGTTGGGCTTGACTCGGTCTCATCTCCTTGTTTAGGTGATGGAGAAATATGAGAGAAAGAAGGAGAGGAGGGAAGAGAAGTTATACCTGCACCAATTAGCGGGGACTCTGAGCTAGGGAACATACTCTCTTGCTCAGAGCTGGATGTGGAGGACTCAGCTTCAGAAGCATTGATGCTTTCTGTTTTCTCCTCATCATTAGTAACTTCCTCAGCTTCACTTGACTCTAGGGTCGGAAGCTGTGCATATACCCTCATCTGAGCACTCATTGTAGGGTGCTCAGGGAAAATATCGTGGGCAAACATCCTTGAGCTGAGAACAGGGGTAGGGGTTGACTCATATTAGGCCGTGTATCTTCTACACATTCTGTCCTCGATCACCATCGATAAAAATCTTA
This sequence comes from Dittrichia graveolens, assembly GCA_038502395.1. Taxonomy (NCBI): domain Eukaryota; kingdom Viridiplantae; phylum Streptophyta; class Magnoliopsida; order Asterales; family Asteraceae; genus Dittrichia; species Dittrichia graveolens. Next base: position 55,357,078 of record JARJIL010000009.1, on the reverse strand, counting down.
TAAAGGGCACAATGGTATCTCTTATTTTCTTGGTCACCAGGGACTTGAGTGCCTCAAAGATTAACTCAGCATAGTCCAATCTTCTATCATAGAATATGTTGTATAGAAGTTGCATCTCAAAGTCATTTACATTATCAAGTCCACCCACTTTGTATCGAAGTGAACGAATCACTGTGGACACCATGAATCCCCATGCTGTTTGGAAAACAGATTTCCTTATCACTCCAACGACTTGAGGATGACCCATTAAGGGTAAGACGCTCCGTGATGTTTCCCTCGAAACCGTTGCCTCATACTGATTGTGGACAGGGAGATAAAGAATTCGTCGGAGACAATTAGTAACTATGTCGATCGCCACTTGTCCACTTAGAACTGTACCTCTTATTACTTGTTGATTTGCATCTAGTTTGCACGTGTACCACAGCTCGGTGAGGAGTTGTGGGATGAGCACAGTAGGACCAGCAAGAAAAGCGCGTGCTAGGGGACCCTGTCAAATGTAGGAGACCCACTCCTCGTATCCCCGGCCGATCTTTGATTTGGGAATGTCGATACAGGCTACGACATTGTTTTGTTTGTAGACGGGAAGCGCATTATTCTTGAAATTTCCACCACGGATCATCTGATCAGTTAAATTTAGAGTGTAACCCTCCATTGAAAGCGAACTTATCGTATTGGATTGCACTTAGCAGTAGTAAGGTTTAGCACTGAGCAATGGGCACTGCACACAGCAAGATGAGGGTTTAAAAGTAGAGAGGAAAGAGTGATTTGGAAGAATTAATTGGAAGCGTAAACTAATTACGGTGAAGAGTATCTCTATTTATACCTTTTCAATGTGAGAGAAAAGTTACCGTTAGCAAATGGTAATAAATATAGCCGTTACAGTGAAAACTGATTACTGATTCGGTTATAACGGCTCCTTTGATATAGGTTACCATAACATACACTGTTACATTGATCCGAATTTTATCAAGATTAATGAAATTACTTTTAAGAACAAATGTTTTAAAAAATTATAAACGACTTACGTCTATTTTAAAATAGGACATACCGTTAATATTTTGGACTTACCATAGGGTCGGACTGACCATTTGTTAGGACTAACCTAGGCATGTGGAACTGACCACACTTCAGGACTGATTGCTCAGCTCAGATTTAGCACTCAGTTCAGAATGAGCACTCAGCTCAGAATGACACTTAGTCAAGGTTAGCACTTAACATATATTAAACAGAGATAGTGAAGTAATGGAACATACCAAATTAAGGGTTGAGCATGCCAAGCTTGCCAAGTTGAGTCGTAAATCTTGTGCCTTCAATTGGTTTAGTGAAGATATCTGCAAGCTGATCTTCAGTCTCAATGAAGACTAACTCTATCTTTCCCTTTTCAACTATGTCTCTAATGAAGTGATGTCTTATCTCAATGTGCTTTGTTCTTGAGTGGAAAACTGGATTGTGTGTAATGGCAATAGCACTTTGATTATCACAGAATATGGGAGTCTTCGAATATTGCAAATCAAAATCCCTTAGATGATGTTGAATCCATAGTATTTGAGCACAACAGCTCCCTGCTGCAACATACTCAGCTTCAGCTGTGGAGATTGCCACTGAGTTTTGTTTCTTACTTGTCCATCTGACTAACTTACCACCCAACAGTTGACATCCTCCAGTAGTACTCTTTCTATCTAGACCACAACCTACAAAGTCTGAATCCGAGTACCCTATCATCTCAAATCTTGATCCTTTGGGATACCACAAACCTAAATTAGGTGTTCCCTTCAGGTATTTGAGAATTTGTTTAACAGCTAGCAAGTGTGATTCCTTTGGATCAGCCTGATATCGTGCACAAACACATGTAGCAAACATTATATCAGGTCTGCTTGCTGTCAAGTAGAGTAATGAACCGATCATTCCTCTATAAGTAGTCTGACATACAGATTTCCCATCAATGTCCTTGTGCAACTTGACATTGTGTAACATTGGAGACTTTGCAGGATGGCTTGAGTCTAATCCATATTTCTTAATCAGATCACAAACATACTTGCTCTGATTAATGAATATACCATCTTCTTTCTGCTTAATTTGAAGTCCCAAAAAATAAGTCATCTCACCCATCATGCTCATTCTGTATTGATTAGACATTATCTTTGAAAACCAATCACATAGACCTTGGTTTGTTAAACCAAAGATAATGTCATCCACATAGATTTGAACCAGAATGACATGTCCTCTGCTTTTTCTTATAAATAAAGTTGTATCAATGCTTCCTCTAATAAAATCATTTGAAAGTAGATAGGTGGACAGTGTATCATACCATGATCTTGGAGCTTGTTTGAGTCCATACAGAGCATTGTCTAACTTATAGACATAATCAGGATGTTTAGGATCAACAAACCCAGGAGGTTGTTTCACATAGACTTCCTCCTGTAATGCTCCATTTAGAAAAGCACTTTTAACATCCATTTGATATACTTTAAAATTTTTGAATGTTGCATAGGCTAGAAACAATCTTATGGCTTCAATCCTTGCACCAAGGGCAAAGGTCTCATCATAGTCGATACCTTCTTCTTGTCTATACCCCTGAGCTACTAGCCTTGCCTTATTTCTGATCACTACTCCATCCTTGTCCATTTTGTTTCTATAGACCCACTTAGTGTCTATAATTGTCTTTCCTTTGGGGGCAGGGACAAGGGTCCAGACCTTATTTCTTTGAAATTCTGTCAGTTCCTCTTGCATAGCCTCAATCCAATCTTCATCTTTTAGAGCTTCCTCAGTCTTCTTTGGTTCCATTTGAGATAGAAAACTAGAGTAGGCAACATAGTTTGCATTTGCCTTAGATCTAGTTAACACACCATCTTCAATGTTACCGATAATGTCATCAAGTGGATGATCTTTTAATACTTTGAAAGTTGTATTAAGAGACTGTGGTTCTGGGTCTGAATCTGAGCAGTGTCTCTCAGGCTGAACAGGACTTACTTCTTCAGTCTGAGTAGGGATTGAGAGATCACTTAGATTTTCAATCTGACTTGTACCTGATGATTCACCTAGATTCTCAAGCTAATGATCAGTTTCAACAGAATTATTGATGTGATCATCTTCAATATTTGTGGCTTCGTTAGTTGATATTACCTTTTCAAATTTGCCACCATCCTCATCATCATAATCATCCATAACATACATGGGATTTGATGTCATATCTTCTTTGCTTCTTTCAAGCTCACTCAGACGTTTCTTTTAATATTATAGACTCTGTAAGCTTTGGAGATTGAAGAATATCCAACAAATATGCCTTGATCAGCTTTGGGTTCCAACTTATGGAGTTGATCTCTTTGGTTTAGCACATAGCATGTTGAACCAAAAATATGGAAAAATCCAATATTAGGTTTTCTGCCATGATACATCTCATAGGATGTTTTACCATGTCTTTTAACTATTATAGATCTATTCTGCGTATAACAGGCTGTACCTAAAGCTTCTGCCCAGAAGCTCAGCTTAAGCTTTGCTCCACATAACATAGTTCTGGCAGCTTCAATTAAAGTTCTATTCCTCCATTCAGCAACTCCATTTTGTTGTAGAGTTCTTACAGATGAGAAATTCTGGATGATTCCCTTTTCTTCACAAAGGCCTTCCAGAACTGAGTTTCTAAACTCAGTTCCATGATCACTCCTGAGCTGTTTAAGAGACTTACCCTTCTGCAACTCTTCTTGTCTTATGAAGCTAATTAACTCATACACAACTTCACTTTTGGCTTTTAAGAAGATTAGCCTAGTAAATCTTGTAAACTCATCAACAATCACTAGGGTATACTTTTTGCCACTTAGGCTTGGGGTGCTTATAGGTACAAATAAGTCCAAATGCAACATATGCAATGGTTCTGTAATTGAAAATTTCTGCTTGGACTTGAAAGATCCCTTATGATGTTTTCCCATCTCACAAGCTGAACAAAGTTTGTCCTTAGCAAATGTGATCTTTGGTAGACCCGAAACTAATTCTTTGCTAGACAATTTGTTAATATATTTAGATGTGACAGTCTTTTGTGCCACAATCAACTCAGCTTGGGGGTTGAGTCAGAATACAAACAGGTTTTAGTTGAAGGATCTGCAGAGCTGATATCTAACAAATAGATATCTCTCTCTCTCTTTGTGCCATTAGTATTGGCTTTCCTTTCTTATCATAAATCCTGCATGCTTTCTGAAGGTGACTTCATAATCCTCATCACACAGTTGACTGATACTTATCAGATTGTGTTTAAGGCCTTCAACGTATGCTACCTTTTTGAAAGTGACTGTTCTAGCAGTTATCTTTCCATAACCTTTAGTCCTTCCTTGAGAATTATCCCCAAATGTCACCTTGGGTCCTTCATTATTTTGGAATTCACTTAGAATCTCCTTGCTTCCTGTCATGTGCCTTGAGCATCCACTGTCTAGGTACCACTTATAGGAGCCCTGCACATGATCAACTAAACATATTAGTTCCCTTTAGGAACCCACTGTTTTGTGGGTTCTGAGGATGAGCACTTAGCTAATCCATTGGAAGCTGACTGATCAGCTTGAACAGATTCTGAGTCTGTTTTAGACTCATCACCCTTTACTTTTTCAGGCCTAAGATTGGTACTTACACAATCTTTGGCTTCATGACCTCTGTCACCACTCTTATAGCATTTTCTTCTAAATATAGGTATTTGGGTGATTTCTTTAAGTTTTCCAACATTAAATTTGGAATCAGTTTTAGGGTCATAGGATGTGGATAACCTTTCAATCCTTCTAGACAGATTGTCTACTTGATTTTCTCCGACCTTGGACTTACATTTGTCAGCTTTATGGTTACCCTTATTTGGGGAAGTCTGACTTACAGACAACTTCCTGTTTTTATAACTTCTTTCAGAACTGACCACAGAGTTATTTCTCTTTGACTTATTTGGAGTTATTCTTTCAAAGACAGTTGTTCTAACAGGATTGTAATCCAATCTTTTGAAAACTGACTTACAGTTTCTGTTGGATCTGGAACATTCAGCTTGATGGTTTGAATGAATAACCTCGGGGCTTTGGATTGGTCTCACAAACTTATTGGTTTTGACCTATTTTCCATCCTTGTTCCTTAAAAATGTCTTTGGAAGTATTTCATCCGATTTCACATTTTTGTCTTCAAGACTGACTTGTTCTTTGATGATGTCATCAGCTGCAGCACTATAATCTCCCCCATGTACTGCTTTTACTTGATTTGGTATCTGCTGATTGATACATTTTTCTGCTTCCCTTGATGACTTACACCAAGATTCACAGATCTTTCTTAGATTGTCAGCTTGTTCTTTTGATTCTTGTAATTCTTCACTTAGAAGTTTGTTAATATGAAGCTGACACTCATAATCACTTTGAGTCTTTTTACCAGCATTTAGGAGAGTTTCAGAGTGTTTAAGTTCATCTTTTAATCTTGATATTTCAGTTTTTAAATCAGATTGAACATTGAGAGAGGTTTTGAAATCATTCAACAAATAATTGAACATTAAACATTTTTATTCATCAGTGTAAGAGCTGAAGTTATTTACCTTATATATTGAGGCAGGATCCCTGTTGTTGGTTTGCTTACTCAGCTTAGCCGTTTCTGCTAGATCCTCATCAAAGGAACTATCTTCTAACTCATAATCAACTTGTTCCTCTTCATCCTCAATGGCCATCAAACACCTATTTGGCTCATCATCATCTGAGGTAGATGATTCAGTATCCCAAGTCTCAGCGAGAAGACCTTTAGTGTTTTCATCTGGCTTGGCTTTGAGTCTTTGATATTTCTTTTTATATTTATCAGCTCTGTAGGCATTCTTGTCAGCCACTGAAGCTGATTATCCCTTCTTAACTCTGCACTCAACAGCTATGTGTCCTATCTTCTGACAGTTGTAGCACTTAGCTTTCTTAGAATCAAAAGTAGACTTACCACCTTTGCTTCTGTCAGATTGACCCCGTCCTCTTATGAATTTTCTAAAATTCCTTGCTAACATTGCCATTTGTTCAGTAAGAGCATCCATCTCTTCATCATCTGAATCTGAGTTAGGACTTACTTCTTCAGATTTAGATTCGGAGTCAGTCTCAGCTTGAGACTTTTTAGATCCTTTCTTCTTCTTTTCTGCAACTAATGCAGATCCAGCATTATTGATAGATTCTTTTAGTTGCTGCTGGGCCACTTTCTTCTGTTCCATGATCTGTTGATGATTTAGAAGGAAACCATAGATAGATCTGAGATCATATTTTCCTAAGGTTCCTCCAGCATGAAGTGCAATGGTGATCTCATTGAATTGTTCTGGTAACACATCCAAGAACTTGAGTACCAACTCACTTTCATCTTTCTTGACACCTACCAAGAGCAGATCATTAATCAATCATTGAAATCAGGTAAACAGATCAGCCAGAGTTTTATTCCTTTTGGCAAAGAAAGTCTCATAATAACGACTCAGATTTGTCTTCTTATGTTGCTTGACCAAGTCAGTGCCTTCATACGTAACACTGAGAGTATCCCACATCTCTTTTGCAGTTTGATCTGAGATCATATTTTCCTAAGGTTCCTCCAGCATGAAGTGCAATGGTGATCTCATTGAATTGTTCTGGTAACACATCCAAGAACTTGAGTACCAACTCACTTTCATCTTTCTTGACACCTACCAAGAGTAGATCATTAATCAAGCATTGAAATCAGGTAAACAGATCAGCGAGAGTTTCATTCCTTTTGGCAAAGAAAGTCTCATAAGAACAACTCAGATTTGTCTTCTTATGTTGCTTGACCAAGTCAGTGCCTTCATACGTAACACTGAGAGTATCCCACATCTCTTTTGCAGTTTGGCACCCAGCCACAATATGCAGAAGAGGGTTTGTCAAAGCATTTGCTATAATGCTCTGTGCTTTGTCATCAAGGTTGAATAGTTTACGATCCTCTTCAGTCCAAGATGCTTCAGGCTTGGGAGTTTCTTTAGAGGGAACAGATTTGTCAGGGGCAGTAATATGGATCTTGGGTATTATTGGGCCATCTTGAATCACGATACTCATCCTGTGATCCACGGACTTCAGATATAGCATAGCCATGAACTTCCACATAGGATAGTCAGTGCCATCAAAAATACGACACCCTTTGCCGCCATTGTTGGGATATGACTTAATTGCTTGTTAGTTGACATCTTAACTTCTTGTCAGCAAATCTTGATCTTCAACTTACGAAGAAACTTGCTCTGATACCAGTTGTTGGTCCCAAAGAGGGTAAACAAGCAACCGATACAGTGTAGAAGGGGGGGATGAATACACTTTAAACAACCAATTAAATTTAATCAAATGTATATTGACTAATCAAATGAACTGGTTACAATTTTTACTTTCTAATCAAATCAACAGGATGATTTGATATTACACTGATTATAAACTCAACTTCTCTCTAAACACTCTTGAATCACAAACTAATTGATGATCGAACTTCTTGTTAAAACTAATTAACAAGAATTCTGGAAAACTCTCTTTTAACTTTGAACTCACAAAGTTATCGCAACACACGCGTATCAAGTATGAACACAGGCTTCGCAACTTATGCTATTCTTGTTCTGTGTATCACGCATACATAGTGTAAACCCATAAAAGGTTTATACTTATACTTGATGTATCTACGAATATATCGCAGTTTAAAGATAAAACTTATCTTTTCTTTAAAACCGTAACAAACTCCTTAATTAGAACATATCTAACTAATTCCGTTTGAGATTTCTATCCAACTAATAGATAATTTAAATTAGGTTCAGATACTCTAATTTAAATGTCGTAGATATTGAGAGTTTATAGCAGAATTTAAAACTTACTTAAATTCTTTAAACTGACTTCTGGCGCTGACCTGACTTACTCAGCTTGACATTGTCAAGCTGAGTTCTTGAATCCTTGGTTCTTGAATCTTCAAGTCTTCAATTCTTCAAGTCTTCACTTTTGAACCTATCTCAGCTTAGAAGTCACTGAGTTATCTAGTACTTACATAGAAAACTCTATATCTGTTTGTACGCTGATTACTCAGCCTAAGCTGACTAGTCAGTCTACAGCAGACTTACATAATTCCTAATGTTTAACCTATCATCTATACATATCTATGGTTTGTCTCATCAAATCTAACTTTTCTGAACATAGGACTAACAAACATCTTCTCAAACAACACAATCCGACAACTTCATATCATCATCATGAATTGATTTCCAGAATTTATAACATTCATCAAAACTTACCAGAAACATGTTTAAACATATTTAAACACGTATCCATACATCTTAACATATCATAAAACATAAAAACCATAAGAACACACAAAACCCACAAAAATCAAGTTTCTTCAAAACGGATCATAGTGTTCTACATAAATTCATGTTATTCAACATAAATCTTTTCAAACTAACACTTATTATACCAAGAATATAAATCTAACCTTTTCTTGAATTTAAGATAAGCAATTCTTCAAATCCGATTCTTTCTTTCTTTTCTTTCTTCAGCAGAGAGTTTGAATACACAAAACACACACTTCACTTTTCTTCTCTTTTGAAATAATGAGTAGGTGACTTATCAATTAATCACACATATACACGTTTAATCGAATTAAGCAGGAGGTGGCAGCCTCTTATCAATTTTTGTTTATCACACTAATACGTATACACACTTACATACATGCATACATACACCTACTAGCATACATACATACCATTTTATTTAATTAAATTAACAACTTGAAATAAACACATAATCAAGTTTAAAACAATAACACATACAGCTCTCCTAGCCCAGGTTTGCGGGTGTTACAGATACCTAATTGTAACACCGCTACTAAAAATAGCGAATTTAGTGATAATTCGAAACTTAATTATGAGTAGTTCTATTCGACCAACTCAAAACATCAGATTTAGCAGCGGAATTTTCGTTTCAAAAGTTACAACAGTTAGTTATATCATTATCATCTTAAAACAACCGGTGGTGTTACCTAAATTGCAAGAACCGACCATAAGTATCTCATTACATCATAAAACAAAGTGTTCCAACCCACGAGGGCTTATGTACAACAATAGCAACCCACCTCACCAGGCTTTCTAGTCTTTACCTGAAAAGGGGCAACATAGCACCATTAGCTAATAACATAGCTAGTGAGTACATACTTGTCATAAGCATCAATAAAGCAAATCATGCATCATATAGATAAACAATCATTGTTATCTTAATCATATTGTGGTGTGCTGACAAGATCAGTAAGAGTCATGTCTTGCAGGGTAATCAATCCCGCTCATAAACTGAGACCGGGGAATCAGACACAACCAACCGCGCTGGTGGGGGAGCATAAAACAGTCCACCAAACATCGTTCAGAGCCAATGGCTCCTCAGAAATCTAGCTACAACCGGCTGATTTCTACTCACGTTAAGGCACGGCGGTTCTACAGAACCTACGATCCGGAATGCCTTCCAAATCACCGTTAAATCCTAAATCATGACCGAAGTCCTCATGGGATCCAGTTACAACCGACTGACCTTAACCATGCTTCAGATAGTCTGTAGACAGTACACATACATAGAGACATACATATGATCCCATAGGGATCCATCATCTTGCACACAACATCATTTAGTTAGTCATTCATGCATATCATCATATATTAACTAAGCGGTTCTAATCTAGACCCGCTGTCATACACCTAATACATACTCTACAGATATTAGGCATAGCCCATTGACATCATATAAAACTTACCCTTGCATTCTTGAGCATACCTGCAATAACTGGTTAGACATACATAATACAATGATGTATAATTAATCAGATAGTCATCTAGCAAACAAGTCTTACTCTATTGAGTCTCAAAGTAGGTACTCACCTGGTAACTTACGACGTACATGTATCTTGTTTTGACTTCACTAATACGACAAGTTCACCTAGAACATTATTACTCACATTAATCATCTATACATACAAAGTAAGACTACTAAACAACCATAGGAACCTAAATCCGGACTTAGCATAAATCCGCCAAAACTTGCGGATTTGGGGAAATCCGATACACACATGCGGAATTCGACACTTGCCTTGCGGATTCCAACATGAGGGAATCCGACACTCTTGCGGATTCTGACACATTGAAGCAAATCCGACAAACATACGGAACCCGACACTGTTGCGGATTCCGGCACACATAGAAGGAAATCCGACAGGCATGCGGAATCCGACATTCTTGCGGATTTCGACAATACTACGGATTCCGACACCTTCATAAGTCTCGGAATCCAATACCCTTGTAATCCTGAAATTCCGACACCTTCTTAAACCATTTTAAGAATTACATACTTGTTAGTTTTGTATTTAAAATACTTTAGAGCTTCACATATTATCTATATGAACCTCAAAAACACAATAACATCATCTAACAACATCAAACATACCAAAACCCACTTTTAAGCTTTTATGTTCACTAATGGAGTTTTCTCCATCATATTGGGTTTCTAGCCTTTACATGACACACATTTATTGTAATTCATATTCAATCTATACTTAAAACATGATACTCACTTTAGCTTGATTCTTTAATACCAAATCTCCCAATTCTTCAAGAGTTCCGAGAGTAAAGTGTGTGCGTTTGTAGGTATGTTTGTAGTTTGCCAACTTTGACTATATCTAGTCAATATTGATACTTCTATATATTTATATACACAATCCAGAGGCTCTGGACTAATTTTCCTCTTTTATTTCTTTTCTTTATTTTCTTTCTCTATATTAGTACATATATATATATATATATTATACATAACACAAATATATATATATATATAATCAATCATCAATCACATATAACCAGAATATCCTCCTATTATATTAATTACATACGGGTACATACTATTTACAACTAGGCCCAAGTCGAGGATGTTACAGGTATGAAACGTGATGTAGCTCGATATGTGGAAAATTGTCTTACATGCTAACAAGTGAAAGCTGAACATCAGAAACCCCATGGTAAGTTACAACCCTTGGAGATACCGATCTGAAAATGGGAAAATATAACAATGGACCTTATTACTAAGTTACCCAAAACCCCACGAGGTTATGATGCAATATGGATGGTTGTAGACAGGTTAACAAAAAGTGCACATGTTATTCCCATTAAAGAAAATTATCCCTCAGAACGATTATCATATATTTATATGAAAGAGATTGTATCTCGTTATGGCGTGCCAGTCTTTATTGTGCCATATTGGGATACCAGATTCACTTCCAGGTTTTGGAGTAAATTTCATGAAGATTTAGGAACTAAGCTTCATCTTAGTATAGCTTATCACCATCAGACCGATGGTTAGAGTGACAGGACTATTCAGACGTTAGAAGATATGCTTCGTGCATGCGTTGTCGATTTTGGTGGAAGCTAGGATTCGTATCTTCCCTTAGCAGAATTTTCATATAACAACAGTTATCTTCCAGCATTGGGATGCCGCCATATGAAATGTTGTATGGAAGAAAATGCCGAACTCTAATCTGTTGGGGCAAGGTAGGTGAAAAAGAGCTTGGTAGTACAAAGGTGGTACAAAAAACAACATAAAAGATTTAGCAGATACGAGATAGATTGTTAACTGCTTAGAGTAGGTACAAGAGCTATGTAGATAAAATTAAACGCAGATCACCACTTGAATTCTAGGTGGGGGATTATGTATTATTAAACGTGTCACCATGGAAGGGCGTGATTATATTCAAAAAGAGGAAAACTTGGTCCGAGATTTATTAGACCATTCAAAATCATCGCACGTGTGGGGAAGGTTGCTTACCGATTAGAAGAGTTGTCTCAGATTCATAACACCTTCCATGTGTCTCATCTCAGAAAGTGTCTAGCAGACGAATCTGCATTCGTACCGCTGGAAGATGTTAGTATTGATGAAAAACTTAACTATGTGGAACAACCTATGGCAATATTAGAAAGAAAAGTTAAGACTTTATGCATAAACAGATTAGGCTAGTTAAAGTCCAATGGAAGCACAGAAAAGGATCAGATTTCATGTGGGAACCTGAACAAGATATGATGGAGAATTATCCAGAACTCTTCGACAAATGATTTCGGGGACGAAATCTTTTCAAGTGGGGAAGAGTTGTAACATCCAGAAAATAAATGTGTAAACTAGAAGTGTTAAATGTGTTATAAGTGATTGTAAGTATTAAAGTGTGGATGTTAACTAGAGGGGCCAAAGTTGTTAAATTTTAGATAGAATAGTCAAGGGACTATTATTGTCATTATGGGAAACTTATGTATATATATAATCATAATTGACTTTTTAGAGTCAATTACTTCATTTCAACCTACTACAACCATCGTTTCTCTCAATCAAAGTTTGAGTTTTAGTTCTCTCGAGTTTTAGAACAAAGAAATCAAAGCTTGAGTCATCTTCATCATCATCTTCAACCTTAGGTTACTTAAGGTATGTTTGGATAGATAGTTTTCAAGTTTTATGGGTTTATATGATTCAAAAGGTTGAAACATGAATCAAAGTATGTTATTTATGAGTTTTAAGTGTTATATATTGTTAGGGATGTTAAAAACCATCCTAAGGATGTTAAAAACTATTTTGAATGAGTTTTGGGGAGTTTTGGCTCGAAAACAACGACTGTACAGCGACTGAACTGTAAGTCGGATGAGATGAACATGGCTCGTGTAGCCTTACACGGCCCGTGTATAAGCGTCGGATTAAAGGTACACGGCCTGTGTAGTAGTACGTGGCCCGTGTAGATCATATGGCGGTCATAGACCATGTTTGAACACATGGTCGTGTAGTATATAGGGTACACGGCCCGTGTAGGGTTGTTTGATCTAACATTAGTGTCATCCGAATGTCGGACGTGTAGTATGCAGAGTACACGACCCGTGTAGCTAGCTTCCGGTTCAAATCAGAAAGATGTGTTTTTGATATTATATTATTATATTATGTGTGTAGGATTGTGTGAGGACACCCCAAGCTTTATCTTACGTTAATTTACGTTTATTACAAGGTGAGTCTTCTAGACTATTTTTCATATGTGCATAATGGTGTTATTACAAGGAATACTTATATGTATTCGTTTATGTGTTATAAAGCATGCTGCTTTGTGCAGTAGTGGCTCAGAAATAGCATAGTAGTGTGGCTCAGATTGCTACCCTGGTTCTAGAACCTGTGGTTGGCGATATTCAGAATGTGATTATATTCATGTGTTTATATGATTTCCAATCTAGTTTACTCACTAAGCTCTCGCATCTTATCAGATATTATTTTATGTATTTTGCAAGACACAATCAAGGCAAGGGCAAAGCTCTGGTTTGACTGAATTTGTTAAGAAAATGAAAACGAGTTTTTGGTGTTGAACTCGTAGTTCTTTCACATATGTGTAATTTTTGATAAATACTTTGAAAATAGTTACGCTTCCGATTTATGTAAAACTTTCAGAATGTAAATTATTATGTGAGCTTTTATCAAAATGATCAGTTTTATAATTTGGGACGTTACAATTGGTAATCCAAAATTATACTTGGTTCAAATTACTAACTCAAGGTCAACATCATTCATTCAATGTCATGTAAAGGTTCAAATAGGTTAATTAGTGTCAACATGTCAGTCATGGTACTATTTGATTTAATCATAAACATTGATCAATGAAGGTCATATTTTATCTGTATACGTGAATATGAAAAAAAAAATTGGCAACCATGTTATTACTTTGTTCAAATAAGTCAATCATGTCCGATACATGAGATAGTAACATCTTATCGATTAATTAGTACATATGTTCAATTTAATGTTTGATTGCACATAAACACACACAATATAACCATAACCGAACATTTGGTTGATAGTTCGGTTTTGGCCCATAACCAAACCATGCTCACAAATGGTCAACTTTGGTCAATGAATAACATAATTGGATCAAATGAGTGAATCAAGGTTAACTTTGTTCAATTAAAGTCACATAAGGTTCAAATTCGGAAATCAATTTACGGGATAGTCTATCTCAAGTTTACTTTTTTCATTCATGGCCACTGTAGTTGTCACTTTATTTCACTTTCGGTCCTTTAACCTTACCGGTGTTACCTTTGACCATTAGTCAAAGGGCATTTTAGTCTTTTCTTACTTTATCCATGTTACCACCACCATCGTCCTACAGATCACCATGTTACCACCACCATGGTCTTTTCTTACTTTATACATGTTCTTATTTCAAACAAATATTCAATTTACATATCGATTATAAAAACCTAATCAAGATGAGGTAGTGAAGCACATTTGGGTTTGTGTATATAGTCAAACAAAAAAATTAAACCTTGAATGGTTTGAAGGTATGAAGATTGTGCAAACAAAATCAAACTTAAATGTGCATTTGAATAATTTAAACTTGAACAAACTTAAACCATAATCAGAGTAAAATTTGAAGCCACATCGGTGAACAAGAAGTCATTCTAAAAAAACATATAGTCACACACTATTGCTTCTCAAATATAGCTAATAGCCAACTTCAATTAAAATATTAAAAAACTTGTGTTTATCTATATTCACGAACACTCGAATTAATTTAAAGTTTAATTAACGAGAGAACACAACTAAAGTTTATTTTCCCTCCTAAATCTTTTCTTTTCTCCCCTATTTTTAACTCAGGAACACAGTGTTAGGGTTGTGGTAAAAATAAAAAATATGATTATAATTTTTAAAATTAACAATCAAAGCTCATGTTTCATAATCAACCTTTCATGTTTATAAAAAAATCAACGAGAATCATCTTTTAATTAGTATTCAAAATTTTCATATATGACATAGGGTTACTATTTTTAAAAATTAAAACAATGTTTTATTACTCTTGTCCACAGCTCTTAAAGCTCATGATTAGAATTTCCTAATATTAATACGAGAGTACGTATATTCTAATGAAACACCTCCTTCTTCAAAATATATACAGTTTTACCAACAAGAAGCTACGAAACTGCGTCAGCAGATTGCAAACCTTCAGGATCAAAACCTTCAACAAAAATATTATTAAAAAATATATTAAATATTTTAGATTTTCAAAGTATAATCATTTGCATATCCTAGCTTCAAATTAAAAAAATTATTAAAAAATAATATTCCTTATTAAAAATATAAAAGAATTAATATAAATTTTCTTTTACCTTTCCCGCTACCTTCAATTAATTCTCCATCTTGTTCCCAATTAATTTTTCCCAAAATTAATTTCCCCCCATTCCCCTCGTTCCCCCCATTCACCTCTTTCCCTGCTTGTAACCTACACACTTCAACAAATCGATCTTTCTCCCGCCGACCACCACAAGGACGTAGATCGCCATACCACCATATCGAGCGTCGAGGCCGAGCAGCGACCACCACAAGGACGTAGATCGCCAGACCACCATATCGAGCGTCGAGGCCGAGCGCCGACCGTTGGAGAAAAGGGTTTGTAGGAAGTAAGAATAACAATAATAACTTGGATAATTTCGTGGATCGTGTTCAATACACTTTCCGTAATATGTAATTCGAACCTATTGCCTGGGGTATCACGAATTCAGATATAGGATAATCCAAGAAACTCGATTTGAATTGCAGGCTTGATTCAAATTCAAACACAGAATGCTTTTGCTTTATCTCTCGTTTATTTGAGACTATTTCGTCAGAATAACGACTTGTAATCGTATTCTTTTCGTACATATATCGTATGTATACTTTCGCGTTTTCCGTATTCCGCATTCCGCCTTAACGTATGTTTTCTGCGATTTTGTGTGTACCGAAAACCAAGGCCGAATGGCCTATTTATAGGCGACCACGGAGGCGGTTACGGCCGCCGCCGCCGGCGGCTTTGTGTGGCGGCGGCGGCTTTCATCCGGCGGGTGGGCTCCAGGTGGAGGCGGCGGCGGTCTGCCCCTCGGACTACGCCAGGGGCGCTGTCCCTTGGACCCCGCCAAGGGGCGATGCCCCTTGGAACCCTCCAGGGCCAGCCCCCGGACCCCGTACCGTATCCTGATACTAACTTAATTTATTCGAGTGTGTGTTCCGCACCTCAAAACCCAAAATATAATCAAGTCTAGAATCAACTAGTCTCAAAGTCAATCCTCATTATACTAAATGACTTTGATGACACTAAAATCACCAACACCGACCACCACAGTGTGCGCTGACCACCGGATCACCACAGAGAGCACTGCCGCCACAGCGAGCAACAACCACCGACCACCACAGCAAGCAACGACGCAAGGTAGCCTCTGATCCTCTGAATCTTGCTGTTTTAGCCTTGATTGTTTGCTAAAATGTGTTTAATTTTCGTTTATGGTTGACATTAGGTTTTGTTTTACTGTTTGAGGTTTGCTATAATGTGTTTCATATCTCGCCGTTTTCCTTTTATTACAGCCTCTGAATCTTTTTTTTTCTTGAGTTAAAAGTGCTAGTTAAACTAGGTTATAATGATAGTCTTGAATTAAAATACTATACTATTTGACTATGCTAGCTGTGAGATTGAAGAGGCTATTATGCTAATAAGAACGCCATTGATTTCCACCTATTAATACAATCTAAGTTTATAAATACACAAAGTATTATATAATTACTCAAATTCCATCTGTTTAGTCTATAAAACCTTAAATATAATCCATAAATCCATCTCCAAAGTTAAACCATCATGCTGCCTCCTGTGATTGTGGTTTTTCTTCCATCGGCAAGGAATACAGTTTGAATGCGTTTCATAAACTTCAATTATTTTTTGAAATTTATAAACTATAAAGCTATTAGCCTTCACAAATCAATCATTTTAACCCCAAGTGGCAATCTTGCTAATAAAACCTTAAATTTCACACATGTTTGAATACAAACAGTTGTTAATTGTATCTGGGATTGGATCTTGTTTAATGCTTGTGAATTGGTGGCTTCTTCCACAACCTCCCTAATTTCCATGATCTGCAAGCATTTAGGGATTTACATGTACGAGGACCTTCTAAATAGTTAGATAATCAGAATGAAGGCTCACTATAAACTAATAGAAGAAACTGTCTATGATTTGAAAACACAATAATCAGATAACCACATCCAAAATTCAACTCCAAACACCCTTAGGTAGGAGGAGATGATACTCAATTAAGCTAAAGTGACATACCTTCACGGCTTTACCGTGTCCAAGAATTGTATTAGCAATATGATTTGCTGCAGTTAAGTGTTGGATTATTGCTTGCAAGTCATTGACCTACTTACGGTAGTTACCAATACGAGTTATACCATAACAATGCAGTTAAGTGTTTGATTTGCTCCTTAAGTATCATGTGAAATTACTTGTAGCTCAATAGTTAAAGGACTTATTGACAGATATATAACAACTACAAGAGAGATTGAACACAAATATTCATATTATGCATGGATTGCTCGTGATTTTGGGTTACCATTTCAATCTTTGGATCATTTTTTACATAAATTAGTGGAACTTAAAATATGAATACATATAATTAAAAAAGAAGAAATAACTATTTGAATAATAACGTACGGAGTTGTTGCATAAGACTGGTTATTGATGACAATGTTAAGTCAGGTAATTTTATATATACACACTCATTTATTGGGGAGTGATTTATTGTACTTTTCTGATAATTTTTATAGCATGTGTATACTTGCTGAAATAAAAAAAAAAAGGTGATAACGTTAAGAAATAAAGACTCACTATATTTGTATGACTGTATCCAATGTTGTAAAACTCTGTCTACTCGGCCGAGTACTTAGTGAGTACTCAGGAGTCGGCCAATCACCTTGGCAAATACTAGCTACTCGGTTGAATTACTCGGGCAAGGTCAAACTCGGCCAAACTCGGAGCTAGCTAGGCGGCAGTCAAACTCGGTCAACAGTTGCTTTTGTTTCTTTTTATTTTGTGTTTGAACTAGTATTTTAAGTCTTGAACAATTTTATTAGTGTTTCTAAACACATATTTTGGGTCTATGAACAATTATGTTTATATTTGAGTTTTTATTAACATGTAGTTTATATGATTTTAAAATTTAAGTATAAAAAGTTCCAATCCGAGTACTTCCCGCCTAGGCCGAGTACTCGCTACTCTTCGCCTCCCACCCGGCTCCCGCCTATCGAGTTCTCCAACCATGTCTGTATCACGTAATTTACATTCATGGGTTGAATAAGTTGTTATAAACATTTATAAATATTTACAAGTCAATATATGAGTGATAATGGTTTTTAATGGGTAATTGATGTTATAATGGATGTTTATACTTTGTTGGTTGCAATATAAACTAAAGTGTTATTATGGATGTTCATATGTATGTGTTTAATATGTGTTATTATTATACTTAGGTACTTGAGCTACAACAACAAGAACTTAAGAAACAAATAGAAGAAATGAAGGCATGTGAAGAAGCAGCACGAACACGTGAAGAAGCGGCGCAAAAGAGGTTTGGAGATTTGCAAGAGATACTACTTTCTCGTTTAGGCCCTCCTCTCCCCCTCCGGTTTGAGTTAAAATGTCAAATGTTAAACAATATATGTTATGTTTTTAATGTTAGCACTTTAAATTGTGTTTTGTAATGTAAAACAATATGTTCACTCTAATTTTGTGAACTAAATTTAGTTTTATTCCCGGTAGGTTCATAAATTGTGTACAGGTTTTAAACCAAAAGCAGCATATAAATATATATGTATATATATATATTCCAAATCCGTTGCAAATATGCAGTATGTTTGTTGCTAATGTGGCTAGAATATTATAGTAACCGGTCAAATCCGTAGCAAAACTGTTTCTAAATTCTATAGCAAATCTGTTACTTAGGAATCCGTCTCTAATATGTTGCTAAATTCCGTCACAAATCTGTTTCTAATATTCCGTCGCAAATCCGTTTCGAAATATCCGTCGCAAATCCGTTTCTAAATATTCGTCACAAATCCGTTTCTAATGATTCGTCGCAAATCCGTTTCTAATATTTCGTCGCTAATCCATTACTAAAATTCCGTCTCTAATCAGTTTCTAAGTTTCCGACGCAAATCCGTGGAAAATTTTCGAAATCCGTCACTAAATTCCGTCTCTAAAATTAGGGACGAACATATTAGCGACGGTTTCGTTTTGTCCCAAATCCGTGGCTAATATGGAATTAGCGACGGATTAGGGACGGATTTGGTCGTCGCTACCCGTTTTCTTGTAGTGAAAAGGAGGAACAGTTCCAAAAACCACACTAGAGTTTCCAACGTTTGATTCTTGTAAGTTTTCTTTTTCTTATATTGATATCCCAGTTGGTAGTGGTTGTGGGAGGGGCTCGGGTCCCACGGGAGATTGGGTGTGGGTACCGAGAGCTGGTTATCTTCTATGTAAATTGAAGATGCCAATTTTTAAATTTTTAATGGGGACGATGTGTATGGGTGGGTGTTTCTGATGGCAAGATTCTTTGAGGCTCAAAGGTTCGTTACTACGGGGGAGAAATTGAAGGCGCCGGTATTAGGATTGGAGGCAGGCTCTTTCATGGTATAGGTGGAGTCAATGTAGGAACATATTCCGACATTGGGAAAGGTTGAAAAGTCGAATGTTGGCCCGCTTTCAGTGAGGCCTCATAGGAAGGGGATTTGTATGAACAATTCTTATAATCAAATAGAATGGGCCGGAACGCGAGTATATTGGAGAATTTGAAACTATATCGTCCCAGTTGGTGGGTGTACTTGAGAGAATTATGCAATACAACATAAGGGACTTTTATAAGGGGGTTGAAACCGGAGCTGCGAACTTTAGTGTTATTGTTATGGCTAGGGGATTTAGATCAGGCAGTGCAATTGGCCCTTATGGTAGATGAAAATAAACTCACTAGCTCTTGAGAAAAGGAAAAAGGGGGAAACAAAGATAGGACCGAAGGGGGGATCACGACCTTTTGCCGCCCACCCAATGGGAACCCGCGACCGACCACTGGGATAATAGACACCTTTAAGCAGATGACTGTGTTAAAGATGACGGAAAATCAAGCTAAAGGGTTATGTTTTCGTTGTGACGGAATAAAGACGCAACTTAAGACGAGTTATGGTATTTGCAAGGTGGTTGAGCTAAACTTACAAGGATTACAGGTGATTAAGGACTTTTTGTTGGTTCTATATGCCTAAGACGCAACTTAAGACGATATTGCTCATAATAAATAAACCTATAGGGTCGCACATAAAGAGAAAATAGACGCTAATAATATGTTTTGAATACGATTCAAAATATAAACAACCCTAACATATATATTTATTGGACGCATTATTATTTAAGTGAAATAATAATCTTACGATAACTATATCTATATATAGAGAGAGAGTAAACTTGTTACTCATATTATATATATACAAATAGTTGTATTCCCTTAATGTGTTGCAAGTATTTATATCATGTTTTATAGGATAAAACATATGTTTATATATATATATATATACATAAATACTTCACAAGAGAAAGGATATGGCCCCTCCTCTTCTATTCTTTCACATCACTTGAAGGTATGGTGATACCTATTTTAATCACACTACATGTTACATGTGGAGAACCCCCTCTTAATTTGTTCATGATGACACTACATGTCATACATACTTAGATATTGAAGGAGGCCCCTCTTTTTGTGTTTGTTGTTGAGGGTGCCGTAGGACACCATTTTGGAGGCCCCCATTCTCAATTGATTTTAAATGGATAAGAATTAATTGTGAAAAAATGAGAAGGATTTTGGAGGGTGTGTGTGTGCGGTGCACAACAAAAGAAAACGAAAGAAAAAAAGCAATTTTTGGTGTTGAAGCCTACGGCTTCACATTC
Organism: Dittrichia graveolens; assembly: GCA_038502395.1. Taxonomy (NCBI): domain Eukaryota; kingdom Viridiplantae; phylum Streptophyta; class Magnoliopsida; order Asterales; family Asteraceae; genus Dittrichia; species Dittrichia graveolens. The sequence continues at coordinate 55,336,309 of JARJIL010000009.1, read as the reverse complement.
ATGAAAACAAAAGGAGAGATTTTATTTTACAATCAAGTCATCTTTCTTGTTTATTTGTTGGTTATGTTGGTTGTTTAAGTAGAGACTTAAACTACCATATCATTAACTTGTTTTCTTCTCTCATGCAACACAATTACAAGATATTATTGTCGGTGGTTTTCAAAGAGTTGAAAGAACCACAACAATTAGTAGACTTGAACACAAGTTAGGAAGAAGAAAAGTGTTTTCTTGCTTCTACTTGGTGTTGTCTACATATAGGGTTGAAAGGGCTAGCACTCGGTTGGTGTGATGTTGCTCGCGTGTGGATACCTTGGAGGGAAGCTACACTTGGTTCCTTGTCGTTTCTAGTCTCCACCGATACCGGTTCACGCTACAAAGGTTGTATTTCTTGTTACAAAACGAAGAAATCAAGCAGTCATATGAATGCAATCATATGATTACAATAATCAAACCAAAACAATGGAGAAATACTGAGCAGCAAAGAAGAAGTGAGTTCTTGCGTGTGTAGGCCTGAAGCTTCAACTCTCTTTTTATAGACAAGATTAGAGACCTTAGCAAAGATACAACAAGCTTCCTTGTAGAAATGAGCTGTGAAAATCAATATGAATCCTCTAATTTTGAAGGTTTCCATTGAACAATGATACTTTCCTTAAGCCTCGATGGTTTCCTGATGAACAGAGATTTGATACCAAATATTGAGAGAAAACACCACTTTACACCCTCATCTAATGACAAAAGACAAAAAAGGGTTAGAAGTTAAACAAGGGAAGTTTGCTATATTTTTAACACCCTCCCTCAAACTTAACTTGGAAAATGTCAATTAAGTTTAGTTTTTTACACAGAAAAGAATGTTGATCTTTTGTTAAACTTTTAGTGAAAATATCAGCCGGTTGTTCAGCAGACTCAATCTTGTGAAGTTTTAGAATTCCTGCATTAACCTTTTCTCTAACAAAGTGAATATCAATTTCTATGTGTTTAGTACGTTCATGTACAACAGGATTGGTATCAATTTGTATTGCTGCCTTATTATCACAAAATACATCAACCGGTATGGATTTAATAATTTTAAATCATTAAGAATATTCAAGATCCATAGAATCTCACAAGTTACGGAAGCCAAAGCCCTGTATTCTGCCTCAGCGGAGGACCTAGAAATAGTGGCTTGCTTCTTACTTTGCCAAGAAATCAAGGAATCCCCACGGAAAACACAAAAACCAGTGACTAATCTCTTAGTAGTAGGACACTTTCCCCAATCAGAGTCAACAAAGACGGAGAGATTTAAGCCCATACCTTTTTTAATATGAATACCTTTACCTGGTGATCCTTTGAGGTATCTTAAAACTCTAAGCACAAGTTTAAAATGAGATCGCTTTGGAGAATGCATAAACTGACTTAGGCAGTGAACAGTATAGCTAATGTCAGGTCTAGTCATGGTAAGATATATGAGTTTACAAATAAGTTTTTGATATTCTGTAAAATTTTCTAAAAGAGGATCAGAATTATCCAGTTTATCAGAGATTTTTAAATTTAGGTCCATGGGAGTTTCAGCTGGTTTGGCACCTAAGAAGCTATATTCATTTAGTAACTCTAGACAATACTTTCTTTGAGATAAACAGACACCTTGAAAGGTAGGTAAAACTTCAATACCAAGAAAGTATTTTAGTTTTCCAAGATCCTTTATTAAGAATTTTGTTTTTAGAAATTCTTTTACCTTGTTTATTTCATGTTCATTATTTCCGGTCAGCACAATGTCATCAACATAAACAAGTAAAGCAATAAAAGTCTCACCTTGAGATTTAACGTACAGAGAATAATCATTTTTACTTTGTTCAAAACCATTTTCAATCAAAGCTGATAATTTTGCATTCCACTGTCGTGGAGCCTATTTTAAGCCATATAGTGATTTGTTTAACTTGCAAACTCTTTTATCATTTTTAGAAAAGTAACCTTGAGGCAAACACATATAAATGTTCTCTACTAAGTCACCATATAAGAAGGCATTGTTAACATCCATTTGATAAAAATTCCATCCTTTCTTAATAGCTAAGGCAATTAAGCATCTAATGGTGACAATTTTTACTACAGGAGAGAATGTTCCCTCATAATCTATCCCTTCCTTTTGACTATACCCCTTTGCAACCAATCTAGCCTTATACCTTTCTATCTCACCGGTGGGTTTGTATTTAATTTTATATACCCACTTACATCCTATAGGTTTTCTACCGGGAGGTAGCTCGGTCAAGTCCCATGTTTCATTTTTATAAAGAGCTTCCATTTCATTGTTCATGGCTTCTACCCAATTTTTATTCTGAGACGCTTCAAAATAAGTTTTTGGTTCAAAGTTTTTGTTTAGACTAGAAGTAAAACAAAAATAATCATTATCTAAGTTTGAATAATTTACAACTCTCTCTAGACCATACTTGACTTTACCATCAAGAACAAATCATTAAGTTTCTTTGGAAGAGTTGACCCTCTACTTGACTTTCTTAGAGGCTCTTGTTGTTCATTTTGTTTAGAATTGGAGGTACCCTTAGAAGATTCTTGATCTAAATTAATATTTTCATCAAATGTTCCATTTTGGTCACTCAAGCCGGTAGATGTGTATTATCACCGGTAGACCTGTTAGAACTGCCTGGTTGGTGAGTGTTGATGGTTTCACTCTCATATTGGATCGAATCTTCTTCATCATCGGGCATGGACGGTTTCTCATAATCGGAAGTGTCAAAAAATTTTAAGTGATCAAGATAATTTTTCTCAGGAAATTGTTGACCTTCGGAGTTTATTTTAAATGGAAAAATGTGTTCATAAAATTTAACATCTCTTGAATAACAAATTGATTTATTATCCATGCTCCAAAGCTTGTAACCCTTTTTCGAGTTTGAATATCCAAGAAAAACACATTTTTCAGCTCTATTGCCGAACTGGTTTGAGTTATTTAAAATAGTAGCAAAACATAAACAACCAAAAGTTCTCAAGTGATTAAGGGTTGGTTCAAAGCCATACACAACTTCATAGGGAGACTTACCATTTAAAACAGAGGAAGGAGTCCTATTAATCAAGTAAGTAGCAGTAAGAACACACTCGGTCCACATATTTAATGGAGTCCCTCGCTGAAACAACAAAGACCTAGCCACATTTAAAAGGTGCCTATGTTTTCTTTCAACAATACCATTTTGTTGTGGAGTGTAAACACACGAGGTCCGGTGAACAATGCCATTTTCTTTCATAAAGTCATCCATTTTGTTGTTAACAAACTCGGTACCATTATCACTTCTAAAAATTTTAACTTGTCTTTCAAATTGGGTTTTAATTAATCTTGTAAAATTAACTATGTTTATGAAAACTTCATCTTTGGTTTTTAACAAGAAGACCCACACAGCTCTAGAGTAATCATCTACAACGGTAAGAAAAATATTTAAATCCCTCTCTGCTAGTTATTTTGTAAGGTCCCCATAAGTCAAGATGGACCAGATCACCAATACATTTTGACTTATGTTCACTTAACGGGAAGGGCTCACGAGCTTGTTTAGCTTTATGACACACATCACATGGAAAGTAGTTTTCATGATTATCATAGTTTAATTTTTCTTTTAAAACCCCTAACGCTTTATTGGCAGGGTGACCAAGCCTCGCGTGCCACAAAGATTTAGAAAAGTGACATGTAGTTTGACTATCACAATTTTCTATTTTGCATACCGTGTCAAGTAAATATAGACCACCAATTTCACTACCAGTCCCCACATTTTTCATTTGCTTCAAATCCTGAATATAACATTTTGATTCATCAAAACCAAGAAGCAGTTTACTATCTTTTTAGAGTTTATGCACAGACAACAAATTTACACTGTACTCCGGGACAAATAACACATCAAAGAGGGTTATGTTATCGGTTAATTTAAGATCTCCAACTTTTCTTATGATAGCATGAGTTCCATTTGGATGACACACCTTAAGGTTTAGATTTATAACATCAACACTATTTATAAGATTTTTACCAGAAAACGTCATGTGTTGATTTGCACCAGAGTCAATGATCCAATTATCCTTACAATCTTTTAAGTTATGGGAACTACTAGAATTAAAAAAGGAAGATTTGATAAATGCACCTTCCATGTTAGCCTTGATCTCATCTGCCCCTTGATTTTCCTTTAATAGAGACATAAGTTTTGAAATCTGCTCAGTCGTGAATGGATGAGAAGATTTATTTGAGGTATCAGCTCTTGTGTTGTTGCTAGAAAACCTTTTATTTGAGTTAAAATCTTTCTTCTTATAGTGTTCCGGAAAGCCAATTATTTTGTAACACCTATCTATAGTGTGGCCTTGCACACCACAGTTGGTGCAAACAAGGTTTGGGTTTCTTCCACCTTTTTTACTGAATTTTGCAACAAAGGCAGCTGTTTGATTTTTTTCAGAGTTACCAGAGTGAATTCCTCTATGGGATTCCTCTCTAGATATAATAGCAAAAGCAGTTTTCACAGAGAGCAAGGGATCTTTGGTAAGAATGTTACTTCTAATAGGAAGATATACATCATCTAATCCCATTAAGAATTGCATTAGTTTCAATAATTGATTATGGTCATGAAATTCTTTTGCAGCATGACATGTGCAGGTGGGTAATTTAACCAAGGCATCAAATTGTTTCCATAGAGAATTAAGCTTGTGATAGTATTCAGAAATTGAAACTCCATTTTGTGTTAAGGAATTGATTTTATGATGTAAATTAAAGGTAACAGAGCCATCAACTTTATCATAGGTCTCTTTTAACTCTTGCCAGACGACAGAAGCATTTTTAGAAAAAATTTGACCAAGATACAATTCTTTGGTAACTGACCCAAGAATCCAAGACAAAACCACAGAGTTACATCTATCCCATTGCTTAGCAAGAATGTCATCATTAGTGGGTCTAGCACAAGAACCATCTATAAAGCCAATTTTATTTTTAGTTTCAAGAGCAAGAATCATAGCACAACTCCACACGTTATAGTTTTCAGTCCCACTTAATTTAAAAGTCAATATAGGAAGACCATTGGTATCACTAGCATGCAAGTACAGAGGGTCACCAAAATCAAGATTGCTAACTTGAGTAACAGGGGAAGTATTAAGTATTGCAGGAGGCATGATGAGCAAAGGCCTATATGGTTTAAAACGGAATAAAATTCTACTCACAGAATAAAGGCAGTATTAAAGCATATAAAAAAAATCAGAAGAGACTGATTATCCTTGTTAATAGGCCCAGTTTCCTCTTTGACGGGCAGTTGACTCCTGTCCGACACAGGAGCTCGACAAAGGAGTGACTTGCTACTAAACAAGGTAGGAAAAAAAACTTACAGGGTAGTCTTGGAAGATAAAAAAAATACCAAACTTGCAGCAGTTGCAGCGGAAGATTCGAAGTAGCACCTGGGCTTAATTGTATCCTACAGCTAAACAGAAAGCTCTTTGGTTTCAAGAATAGTGGGCCAAGAAACCAAGAGACAATAATCAACCTCAATTGTGATCCCAAAATCGAGTAACAGACAACAATCAATTACAACCAGGAAGCACGTGGTTAACAGAAGGCAACTGATTTACACCAGGCAATCGATTACTAGAAGGAGTCCAATTGAGACTGCTGATTCACGAACAAGCACTCACCTTGACATACACGATCATCAAAGGGAGCAAAAAACTTTTAAGAGACGAAGAAACAAACAGTTGATCGTCTTCTTACAAGGAAACCCCCCAAAACAACGAAGAACCCTAATCGCAGAATCTCAGAAATTGAGCACCTAGTGCTCTGATACCATGTTACAAAACGAAGAAATCAAGCAGTCATATGAATGCAATCATATGATTACAATAATCAAACCAAAACAATGGAGAAATACTGAGCAGCAAAGAAGAAGTGAGTTCTTGCGTGTGTAGGCCTGAAGCTTCAACTCTCTTTTTATAGACAAGATTAGAGACCTTAGCAAAGATACAACAAGCTTCCTTGTAGAAATGAGCTGTGAAAATCAATACGAATCCTCTAATTTTGAAAGTTTCCATTGAACAATGATACTTTCCTTAAGCCTCGATGGTTTCGTGATGAAGAGAGATTTGATACCAAATATTGAGAGAAAACACCACTTTACACCCTCATCTAATGAGAAAAGACAGAAAAGGGTTAGAAGTTAAACAAGGGAAGTTTGCTACATTTTTAACATTTCTTAAACCCCCTATGGTTGTTTTAGTTTTCTTAGTACATGCATATGGATCTTGTGGGGAGTTATAAAGAGTTTAAAATTGTTGTACACGTGTTCACGCTTCCGTTGCTATTAAATATTCGTTTTTAAAACCGGTACAAACCTCAACAGTGGTATCAGAGCCACTTATGCATGTTTAAAAAACTTTATTTTAAAAATATTATATTTTGCATGGATATAAAAGAAATGGACAACTTTTCTTTTAGTAGAAAAGTAGTAGATTTCTTTTAGGCAACACACACACACACATATATATATATATATATATGTGTGTGTGTGTGTGTGTGTTTATATTATTTATTTGTTACAACCATTTTTACATGTATATTTGGTTGTAAAAGTTGCCTAAAAAATCAAGTGTTAATTTTGTGTGTTGTTATGGTGCATAGCAAGCCTTGAGACCTTTGTGATGATTTGTGGTTGTTTAATATTCAATTTGGTTGTAAATTATTTTTTTCATTTGGTATGTAATAATAATTTAATTTCTAGCATCTTGTTTATTTTTGTAAATAATAGAATAGTTTAGACTAGTTTTATTTTTCATAAAAATGTAACAAGATGGAGATTGCCAAGTTGGACATCTATTGGTGGAAGCCACAACCATTGTGTTTGGAGATCTTTGCAAGACAAGGGTTGTCAAAGGAAGTGGGAGCTTCAAGATCATCATGCTTGGATATTTGAAATGTCCACTAGATTGACTTGGTATTTTTCGTTTGGCTCACGAAAAATACCAAATAGGAAATGGCTTGGCTATGCACATATATATGTTTAGCGTTTTATGTTTATATTTATCATGCGTGGTTGAAATAGGATTTTTGCATGCTAGATAATATTTTTAACATAAATTAAATCGGAAATGGGAGTTTGGTAATATATATATATATATATATATATATATATATATATATGACAACATTCTTGTAATGGTTAAAATGAGTTTTATATAAAAGGAGTTTTAATAAAATATCATGACGTCAAATTTAATATATATATATATATATATATAATGAGTTTTGTAAAATAGAGATTTTAAAACTCAACCAAATTCCGTCACTAGCTTAAAAATAAAAGGTGTTTTATTACAAGCTAAAATTGGTCGTAATTCGAGCGCTCAATCAACACACGTTAATATATGATATTAATCTTAATCTAAAATTGATCGCATCGAGAATTCGTAAAATAGAGATTTTAAGACAACTCAAAGACCAAGACGTAAAATATGATTTTACTATAAAATGCGTAACTTATGATTGTATGCATGCAATATATCTTACACAACTCGTTTTGAATTATATATTTATATATAACAACGCAAAACGAATAAATCCCTTTTCAAAATGTAAGTCTATGTCATCCTAACTTAAAACACTCGCTTGTTACTAGAATGTCCTTGTGGAGAGAGCATTAGCCAAACGCATGAATTGACTTGTAACAACCGAGCTGGTATTTCGCGAATTCCATGAGGGTCTTCGGCCGGAAACCAGAAGTTTTAAACTAGGACGACTTAATCGTGACTTATTGTGGAGAGAGCATTAGCCAAACGCAAAGAAGTACGAGGCATAGATGGGATCAAACATGCCTTTTTGACAAGCGTTGTCAAGGATCCCATAAAGATCTAGGAATTGTATAAAGATACAATTGGTAATCGTTATCTACCTTGTTTTTTTAATCGTGGTGGAGAGAGCATTAGCCAAACATTCAAGATTAAGTTCAACTTGGATTCTAGCCTTTAGTAATTAATGTTTTATTAAATTAAAATGAAGGATCGTTTATTTTAAAGGATAAATATCGAAAATACTAAAACTTGACTTTATTATTTTGTCGATGATAATTAACTAGTTATTGCGATTCGTTCTTTTAAAGAACAAATTTAAATAGTACTAATTTCCTTGCGTGGTATCATGACTTGAGAAATGTTCTCATAACATGAAAAAGAAAACAATTAGTACATATTTAATTGGTTAAGTCATTTAGAAACCTTAATAAAATTGTGGAGATACTTATGAGAAGTATTTAAACAACTTTATGGATATTACTTTTCTCATGGTTGATTCCACAAGACTTGAACCTTTTTGAAGGACTTTTACTTATCGGAAATATCATTAAAGAAAGGGTTCTTGCATGAGAATAGTCAAAACGTTTGATCAAATGGCTAGAGGTCAATCTTTTAAACATGTGCATCATGTTGATGCTGTGTTATATAGATTACCTTAATCAGCTTGATCATCCATAATTTAGGTTCATAAGAAATCATGTAACTTTTAGTTTATGATTTTAGTATAAACTAATTATGGAGAATTCTTTTATGAAAGAAGAATTCCAAGCGAAGTCAAAAGGGTTGACTTAGATCAAAAGGGTAACATGAATGGTTTCAAGATAAGGGTAAGTATTAGGTCGAAAGGTTCTACCGCAAACCTTACTCTAAGGCAAAGTTAAAGGAGACATTCCCAAAGTGTTTTAGTTTGTTCTTGTTTTCAATACTATTGAACATTTGAATCAAAACTACATTATTTACTTGAAAGAGCTGAAACATAAAGATTTGCTTATGTAAAATCTTTATGTATCTATATGATAGATCTTATAAGTTCATAATAATCCTTAGTATATGATACAAATGGATTATCAAAGCCCAAGCGGATAGGACTTTGAGATCATTAATCTTGAGTTGGATCATGTATGCAAGTCTTATGGATTGGTAAGATAGGTGCTACAATCCTTTTACCATTTTTGGTAGTTAGGATAAATAATTGAAAGACCGATACATTTCCCATGTACGTGAGTTTTCTATTTATGTAGCACTAGTAGATCATCATACTTTAACTAATCTCTTTTTGTTTAAGAGATTGTTTTATGTCTACTTGTTGAGACATACATATTGAACTTTTGATTTGTTCAAAAGGTTACATAATAAAGTACTATCTCAGCTAGGCAAGACAATATATGCTATTCGATCTTTTCGAGTTGTCAAATATTTGAGCCGGTAGTATGAGGAGTCATACTATACATTCGTTGTAAATTGTGGGATATGTTTTAGAGTACGAACATAATGGTTATGTTAGATTCCAACCAAATGATTAATAAGACTGTATATTTGATATAGGTTGGAAATGAGTTCCATGTTTATCTTATATAATCTAAGATTGTATTGTCTTTATAACATTTGACAATCATAAGGATCTTGCTTTACCACATTGTGACAATCTATTCTTGCAAGCTCGATTAAGAACAACTTGGTTGTTACTAATATGATTCTTTTATGAAAAGCATTTTCATTCCATAAGAATTAGTGGGAGCATTGTGAATTTCAAAAGGAGTTCGAATGACACATTAAAAAGAACCTATGGTTGGTGTTATTATTTGGCTCCGAGTTGTTAGACCCGACCAAATTGGTTGCTCAGGTACTTGTCATATTCATGATATTGGTAAAAAATATATATAAAAGATCCGAGAAATCTTATTTCACGTGTCAAGTAATAATTTAACGAGTCTTTGTGATGAGACAATCTACCCTATGCAATATTAATATTGCTGTTAGAACCTAGAGGGGGGGTGAATAGGTTATATGCCAACTTTTTGAAGTCTTTAACACTATTTGCAAATAATTATAGAGTTTAGGGAAGGAAGATATCACCAATGAAGTAGTTTGGACACAATGATTTATAGTGGTTCAAGCAAGGGTTAACAACCTTGCTCTACATCCACTCCTTGGCCTCACCCACCAAGAGTTGCTCCACAATCTTCTCTCTTTGAAGGTAGAGATAAACCTTTTACACCTTCTCTCTTTAGCTTACAAGAATTACACTTCACTCTTGCAAACAAGGTTAAGATAAACCTCACTTCACTCTAATTGGAAAGGCTAGAGTTGATCCTCACTTCTCTCTAATTCTAAGGCTAGAGATTATCCTCACACTATTACAAATGTATATGAATGTAATAAAGTATATGAACTTGAGGACTTTCACTCTTACTTGATTCTTGATCTTGAAAGATTGAATTATCAAGGAATATGAGCTCACAAGATTTTTATGTATTCTGTGTTTTTTCAGATTGCAAGAGGTGAGTAAAACACAAGACTTGAGTTGCTTTAAATAAGGAAAAAGTTTGATGCTCAAAAAGTGTCCAGACGATCCACGGTCGATCCACGGTCGACCGTGGAATCGACCGTCGCACTGCTGGAGATTTATTAGCTTTGTGCATATAGACGTTGGGCTTTTACTAAAACCACACACAACCCATTTTTACCATAAAAATGCACTGAAAAGAAGCTTAAGAAAAGTTGGGTTAGTGTCATACTTCTTAAGTTTGAATTTAATCATAAAAATGGTAGTTTAGAAACCAAATGCACAAAGCATGTTGGAAGTTTACCTCTTTGAGAGATTCCTTTTGCTAAATATGGTTTTGGCTTATTTCAATAGAAGATTATGTTTAGTATTTGCCACAATAGGAATTCATTTGCTTTGACTACCAAGCTTGTGATTTTATAAAAAAATTCTCAATTTTTATAAAAGTTTTTATAGAAATTATTTTATAAAAACTTAAACTCATTTAATTATTTATTTTGTAAGCTCATAAACTTTGAACGTTTATTTGTAGGAGGCTTCAACATCGGCTTCTACTTGAACTCGGATCTTGATGATTGGAGCTTGGCCATTTGATGAAGCTTGTTTTGTAGATTATAGATGAGAATATATTTGATTGAATATATATATATGTATATGTGCACATATGTTAATGTTAATACATACAATTATATAAACAAGTTGTATATTTTTGTGTTAACAAAAGAGGATATATTTATAAGCATATTTTTCCCAACAATCTCCCTCTTTTTGTTGAAGACAAAAATTTATTACTTGTATAAGAATTGTATATATAACTTTAACATGTTAACATGTGCATATATACATATATATGTATATATTCTACTATCTTCTATATATTACTATCTTCTATATTCTTTTATCTTCTCCCCCCTTTTTTGTCTTTAATAATAAGGAGACTCCCTCTTGACATAAGCTCCCCCTTGATGTGAGAACTCCACTTCTTGAGGTAAATGGAAATACTACCAAAAACTTGCCAAGGAAATGTGAGTATGAACAATATTCTAATCATGCAATTATCACAACCCAAATAGCAAATAGCATAATGTAAGATGTCCATAGCAAGATGTAGTAAAGAAATAGCAATCTAGTAGATTAAGGCAACAAGCAATCATAAAATATAGAAAATACCGATTGTTGCAATAGTTAATGTCCGGTTAAGAAAATAAAAATAAAAATAATTGTTTTTACAATCCATTCAACCATAGAAAATCAAGATGGTTCACACCCGTGTGTCCCGGCATTGCACCTAAGTGCATTCATGATTGACCGCAGCATCCCTTTTACCCCTTTGACTTCCTTCCGTAGAGATCGGGTTTCATTCCGCAACACGTTGATGTTGCGATTGAGTGCAGCAATTTGTTCGTCGGTAGAGCCTTCAACCATGCCGTGATCCGGAGGAATTGAACCCTCCTCTTCACCCTCCTCCTCTTCACCAAAGGTGAATGCGTCAATTTCGGCTTCCGTATCTCCGGAGGATGATGAATGAGCTCGCTTCTTCCCTTTATGGGAAGACATCTTGCGAAGTGTCGCAAGGTCGATGGGCATGGAGGATCCCAGAGTTGAGACAATGTGAGAAACATCCGGTAGATTCGTAAAAAGAAGAGATAGAAGACGGCCATAGGGAAGATCCCTACGACTTGTCACGAGACCACTCATGCGTTTAGCAAGAATGTGCGTGAGGTTGATCTCGGTCCCCGTTTTAAGAGCATGAAGAAGAACAGCTTGAATAGCACTTATTTCAGAATGATTCCCAGATTTGGGAAAGATATTGGAATCAATGATTTTGTTCCAAACGGCACATTCGGGAAGAAGATCTCTTCCGAAAAGATTGGTTGTGGTGTGGGGAACATTTGGTTTGCAAATTGACCCAATGATTTCAGGAATGGTGAAGGCGGTTGGAAGGTTTGTGAGGCTATGACCGGTATGATAGTATTTGAGGCCGGAGGATGGGATGTGTAGAATCCTACCTAGTTGGACAAGAGTGAAGGTAAAGTCCTTACCTTCAATGTTGAAGGTGATTACTTCATCATCCTCATTATAGATGAAGGTGGCATAAAATTCATAGAGACGATTTTTATAAATGACATTTGAGAGAGAAAGGAAAATAGTCCACCCAATAGCCTCAAAGGTAGCTTGGGTCCTATATTGGTCAAGTTGATTGACCGCAACTACACGACCCTCGTTTATGGCCCGTTTCTTTAGAGCATTGGCGGATTGACGAGGGGTAGGGTTGTCGGGTTTTCTTGAAGCCGATGTGCGAACACGTGGCATGATTATCTATAGAGACAATAATTATATGATTAAGTACAAATACTAGTGTGTGCCTAATGTGTACGACATGTTCAATTTATCTAGTCATGATACGAAAAAGAGTTTGGTTTTGGAAAATTATAACTAGATATATGATATTTCAATGTAGATGAGACATATTTGAAAGTGTGCTTAAAAAAATATAGCAAACTCTTTGAGAATATGTCCATGCGATGTGGTTGTGTCCTAGGTGTGAGAAAATTTTGAAAATTTTGATAAATCATGCGATGTCAAGTGTTTGTTGGAGTATATGAAGCATGAATAAAGTGAATTTGAGCATTAATAGTTGAAATACGAAAAGATGAAGAGTTCAAAAATTTCCAGATTGCTGACGGTCGATTCACGGTATCGACCGTGGATCGACCGTGGTTGTGCTGGATTTTTGTACAATCGCTACGGTTGAGTTACGGTCGACCGTAATATCGACCGCCAGACGATTTTCAAAATTTTTGGTTTTGTTTGTCCTTTTTGAAAGCTCTGATTTTATTATTTTAAGATACATCAACAACCCTATGTATAAGAAAACTACTACAAAAATTAAACCAAACCCAAACAAAGTCTACTTTATCATCCTTAAGCCATTTATAACAAAAACTACCAAAAAATCTTCCCAAAATCAAGCCTAATCATGAAAAAATAACAGAAATCTTGAGATACACATGATTCATTGGTGCAAAAAAAATAGAATCCTAAGGAGATGAAGAAGAAAGAAAAAAAAATTTACCTTTGAGAGAGAGAAGACCGTGGATCGACCGTGAAGGAAGGAGGAAATCGTGTTCAACCGTAGATCGACCGTGAGCAGAGCCGTGCCTTCGACCGTAAGTGAATAATTTTGCTTGTAATGATTTGTTTTTTATTTTTTTAAGCTTTTTAGAGAGTAAAATGGTAAAAATGGCGGCTAGGGTTTGATGAGGAAGATGAGGAGGATGAAAGTGGGAGGAAAGAGAGAGGAAAAGGGGAAGGTAGGGTTAAATTTCGTCAGGTGTATAACGGTCGATACTCGGTCGACCGTGGTATCGACCGCGTGTTCCTCAAACTTTTGGCAGTTCCCCGACGGTCGAGACACGGTCGACCGTGGTATCGACCGCGTGTTTCTTAAACTTTTGGCAGTGCCCCTACGGTCGATACATGGTATCGACCGTGGTTCGACCGTGGAGCCACTGGATAGTATTTTTTTTTTGTTTTTCAGTTTTTAGGTGTTTATCTCTTAAGGTACATGTTCCATCATTCCCAAACAAAGTCTTAATGTGTCAAATACTTCCTTTTTAGTGGTTTAGTGAATATGTCAGCAATATTTTCACATGACGTAACTTTTTCTAAGCTTATATTGCCTTTTTGCACATTATCACGTAGAAAGTGATGTCTAATTTCGATGTGTTTAGTTCTTGAATGCAATACAGGATTTTTACTTAAATCAATGGCACTTTTATTATCACATATAATAGGAATTTCAGATAGATGTACCTCATAGTCCAATAAAGATTGTTGCATCCATAAGACCTGAGCGCATGCTCTTCCGGCGGCTACATATTCGGCTTCGGTTGTTGACAAGGCAACGGATGTTTGCTTTTTCGAGAACCATGAGGTAAGTGCCATTCCAATAAAGGCACATACTCCACTTGTACTTTTTCTATCCAAGTAGCATCCACCGAGATCCGAATCCGCATAGCATATTATATCTAAGCCGCTCCACTTTGGATACCACAATCCCAAGTTGATTGTTCCTTTAATGTATCGGAATATTCGTTTGACGGCCTCATAGTGTGATTTCTTTGGATTTTCCTGAAAATGAGCACACACACATACACTATACATAATATCGGGACGACTTGCCGTTAGATAAAGCAAGCTCCCGATCATACCACGATATCTTGTACTATCAAATCTTTCACCCTCTTCATCTTGTGTCAAGTGTGTGTTTGTAGCCATAGGTGTACTCATTGGTTTCACATTTTCGAAATCGAATTTTTTAAGCATGTCTTTAATATACTTCTGTTGATTTATGAATGTACCATCTTCATATTGTTTTATTTGAAGTCCAAGAAAGTAATTCAATTCACCCATCATACTCATTTCAAATTCATTATGCATAAGTTTTGAAAATTCATCACACAAGTCTTGGCATGTTGATCCAAATATGATATCATCTACATAAATTTGTACAAGCAAGATGTCATCTTTTCTTTTCTTTGTGAACAATGTATTATCAACTTTACCCATATTATATTCATTTTTCTACAAGAATGATTTTAATCTATCATACCAAGCTCTAGGAGCTTGTTTAAGGCCATACAATGCTTTTCTAAGTTTATATACATAAGATGGATGAATGGGGTCTTCAAAACCGGGAGGTTGACATACATAAACTTCTTCATTTATAAACCCATTTAAAAAAGCACTTTTGACATCCATTTGATATAGTTTAAAATTTTGAGCACAAGCATAAGCAAGTAGAATCCTTATGGATTCTAATCTAGCAACCGGAGCAAAGGTTTCATCATAATCTATTCCTTCTTGTTGGTTATATCCTTGGGCTACTAGTCTAGCTTTGTTTCTAGTGATATTTCCATTTTCATCAACTTTGTTTCTAAAAACCCATTTAGTTCCAATTATTGTGTGACCACTAGGTAAAGGTACTAAGTCCCAAACTTGGCTTCTAGTGAATTGATTTAACTCTTCTTGCATTACCATTACCCAATTTTCATCTTTAATTGCCTCTTTAATATTTTTGGGTTCTATGTGTGACACAAAGGCAAAGAAAGTATTAAGGTTTTGGGCTTGGGATCTAGTGAGTCTTTGATTCAAGTTTCCTATGACTTGAGTTATTGGATGGTTCCTATTTTCTTTAATTTCATTTTCATTACTTGTGGTTTTGTTATCTATTATTGGGATTTGAACACTATGATGATTTATGTCTAATTTTGAGAGTTGTTGTTCTATGGCTTCTTCTTCTAATTTGTCATCATCTACTAAGGGTTGAGTCTTAGGAGGAAGTGGAGATTCATCAAATGTGACATTAAGGGATTCCTCCACCACCATAGTGGATTTGTTTAATACTCTATAGGCTTTACTATTCAAGGAGTATCCTAAGAAGACACCCTCATATGCTTTAGGATCAAATTTTGTCAAGTAGTCTTTGGTATTAAGGATATAGCATTTACTACCAAATACCTTAAGATGTCCTAAGGATGGTTTTCTACCTTTGATGATTTCATAGGGTGTTTTATTTAGCATTGGTCTAATCAAGACTCTATTTAGGATGTATGTAGCCGTTGAGACCGCATCGCACCAAAACTTTTGTGGAATGGATTGTTCATTTAGCATTGTCCTACTCATTTCTTGTAAAGTCCTATTTTTCCTTTCAACAACCCCATTTGATTGGGGAGTGCAAGGAGCCGAAAAGTTATGAGACACTCCATGTTTTTCACAAAATGCTCCAAATTGCGCTTCATTGTCAAATTCTCTTCCATGGTCGGTACGAATTGAAATGATCGTACAACTAAATTGGTTTTGAATTTTCTTGCCAAGAGTTTTAAATTTGTCAAAAGCTTCATTTTTGTTTTTCAAAAATAGTGTCCATGTATATCTAGAAAAGTCATCTACAACAACTAGTGTGTAGAAGTTTCCCCCATAACTTTGAATTGATGAAGGGCCAAAAAGATCCATATGCAATAGTTCAAGACATCTCTTTGTAGTTATAGCATTTTTAGATTTATGAGATGAATGTGCTTGTTTTCCTATTTTACATGCATCACAAAAATGATTATCGAATTTAATATTTGGTAAGTCTCTAACAAGCTCATTTATAGTTAACGTTTGTAGTAGTCTCATGTTGGCATGACCTAGTCTTCTATGCCATAATGTTGAATTATCAATTATAGATGCAAGACATACTTGTGTGTTAGGATTATCACCAAGTCTACATGTATATAGTCCATTTCTCCTAACACCTTTTACTAAAACTTTATCATCTTTGCATATTAAGCTTTCATGTTTGGTGAATTTAACATTTAGATCTTTATCACATAGTTGACCAATACTTATTAAATTGTAAGCTAAACCACTAACATGCTCAACATTCAAGAATTTGATATTGTCATGAAGAATGTTACCTTTACCAATCACCTTTCCTCTTAGATTGCTTCCAAACACAACATGTCCTCCATCATACTCCTTGTATGAGGTGAAGAGTTCTCTATTACCGGTCATGTGTTTTGAACAACCACTATCAAGAATCCATTCATGAGACATATTCTCACTTTTATTGCAGCCCTACACATATGAAGTTTTCATTCAAGCTTTTGGTACCCAATGTTTCATGGGCCCTGGATGGTTAGCATCAAAAACTCCTATTCTAATCCATCTTTGTGTGATTCTAAAACTTTTATAATACCATGTGTTCTTAGGGTTTATGGATTGAGAGTATTTTGGTTTTTGAGTCACATTTGATTTAGGTTTCTTGAATCCAAGTCCATGCTTTGTTGTTGGAGTATAAAACTTTCTCATTAACTCATTACTTGCAACCTTGGGCATACAAGTGGAAGAGCTAGAGACAATGTTTACATTTTTGTTCTTTTGAAAATTCTAGTGACCCGACGGTCGATGCACGGTATCGACCGTGGGTCGACCGTGGAGGTCCTGGATTTTTTCTTTCCCTTTTTCTTTCACAAATTGGATGGTTTTCAAGTGACTTATTGGCATGTTGTTTGAGTGCCCAGAGAATCCAATGCCACCCTTATCTTTTGATGATTTTTGAATCTTTAACATTTCATCTAACTTTGTTGAACTATTCTCAAATTTTGACAGTGTGGTTGTATCCAAGTTTGTTTTTAGCTTACTCTCCAAATCTTTTATGCTTGTATGTGTATGAGATGCAATTTTGTTTTCTAGATCTTTTATCTTTATAACTAAGTCATCATTTTCATTTTTCAATTTGATATTTTCCTTTTTCAAACTTTTATTCTCATTTTTTAACTCCTCATTTTTAGTAAGTATTTTTGAGCTAAAATCACATAATTGATCATATTGATGGCCATTATTGTCACTACAGTAGCTAGAATCGGAGTGTACCTCACTTGTCTCAAAGGCCATGAGACATTTTTCTTCTTTTGTTTCTTCTTGGTTTTCATCACCACTATCACTCTATGCACCTCCTAGGAAGGCTTTGTGATTTTCCTTTTTCTTTGAAGCTACCTTTGGACAATCACTTATGAGATGTGAAGAGTCTCCACATCCATAGCATTCTCCAGATGATTTCTTTTCTTTCTTAGCATCCATGGCTTGCTTGTACTTCTTAGGATCAAATGGAGCTTTCACATGCTTGCCTTTTCTTTTGAAGAACTTTTTAAAGTTCCTCACCATCATGGCATACTCTTCATCCTCATCACTATTTGTTTCATCTCCTTCATCACTAGAGGAATCTTTGATATGTTTGGCTTTAAGTGCAATGGACTTGCTCTTCTCTTTCTTTAGCTTGGCAATCTCATCATCCTTTTGCATGATCACTTCATACACTTTGAGATTTCCTATTAGCTCATCCATTTGAAGTATGTTCAAATCTTTTGACTCCTCAATAGCCGTCACCTTTGCCCTCCATTTTGGTGAAAGAGCCCTAAGAAACTTTCTTACAATCTTTTTGTTAGAGTAAGTAGTCCCAAGTGACTTAAGACTAGTAACAATAGTATTAAACTTTGCAAAAGCCTCATCAATTTTCATATCATCTAGTATTTGAAATTGTTCATATTGTTGCACAAGTAATTCAATTTTGTTATCTAGAACTTGGGCATTTCCTTGATGTGTGGTGACAAGAGATTTCCAAATAGCATTTGCACTTTCACACATAAACACTCTTTCAAATTCTTTTCTAGGCAAATCATTGTAAAGAAAGAGTTTTGCTTCAAAATTTTTAGAAACCATTTTCTTATCCTCTTGATCCCATTTTTCTTTAGGAAGTGGAACAAAGGCATCTTGTTTGGAATCAAAGGTTTTTGGTACATAATCCCCTTCTTCAATAATATCCCAAAGATCAACATCTTTGGCTTTGACATAAGTCATGAATCTTTGTTTCCAATAACAAAACCCTTCTTCTTCAAGAAGTGGAGGTCTAACCATAGAATTCCCCTCTACATAATTTTGTCCCATTTTGTCAACTCAAAAATTTTTGAAAAAATATTTTTAGAAGATTTAAAATGACTTTTCAAAAATTATCTAGAGCAACTTGCTCTGATACCAATTGTTAGAACCTAGAGGGGGGGTGAATAGGTTATATGCCCACTTTTTGAAGTCTTTAACACTATTTGCAAATAATTATAGAGTTTAGGGAAGGAAGATATCACCAATGAAGTAGTTTGGACACAATGATTTATAGTGGTTCAAGCAAGGGTTAACAACCTTGCTCTACATCCACTCCTTGGCCTCACCCACCAAGAGTTGCTCCACTATCTTCTCTCTTTGAAGGTAGTGATAAACCTTTTACACCTTCTCTCTTTAGCTTACAAGAATTACACTTCACTCTTGCAAACAAGGTTAAGATAAACCTCACTTCACTCTAATTGGAAAGGCTAGAGTTGATCCTCACTTCTCTCTAATTCTAAGGCTAGAGATTATCCTCACACTATTACAAATGTATATGAATGTAATAAAGTATATGAACTTGAGGACTTTCACTCTTGCTTGATTCTTGATCTTGAAAGATTGAATTATCAAGGAATATGAGCTCACAAGATTTTTATGTATTCTGTGTTTTTTCAGATTGCAAGAGGTGAATAAAACACAAGACTTGAGTTGCTTTAAATAAGGAAAAAGTTTGATGCTCAAAAAGTGTCCAGACGATCCACGGTCGATCCACGGTCGACCGTGGAATTGACCGTCGCACTGCTGGAGATTTTTGAGCTTTGTGCAAATAGACGTTGGGCTTTTACCAAAACCACACTCAACCCATTTTTACCATAAAAATGCACTGAAAAGAAGCTTAAGAAAAGTTGGGTTAGTGTCATACTTCTTAAGTTTGAATTTAATCATAAAAATGGTAGTTTAGAAACCAAATGCACAAAGCATGTTGGAAGTTTACCTCTTTGAGAGATTCCTTTTGCTAAATATGGTTTTGGCTTATTTCAATAGAAGATTATGTTTAGTATTTGCTAAAATAGGAATTCATTTGCTTTGACTACCAAGCTTGTGATTTTATAAAAAATTTCTCAATTTTTATAAAAGTTTTTATAGAAATTATTTTATAAAAACTTAAACTCATTTAATTATTTATTTTGTAAGCTCATAAACTTTGAACGTTTATTTGTAGGAGGCTTCAACATCGGCTTCTACTTGAACTCGGATCTTGACGATTGGAGCTTGGCCATTTGATGAAGCTTGTTTTGTAGATTATAGATGAGAATATATTTGATTGAATATATATATATGTATATGTGCACATATGTTAATGTTAATACATACAATTATATAAACAAGTTGTATATTTTTGTGTTAACAAAAGAGGATATATTTATAAGCATATTTTTCCCAACAATTGCATTATATCATGAGTAGTGAGATGCATTTCATGTCCAAGAACCAAGTTTTAGAACTTGGTAATTGCACTTGTGAATAGCATGGCTATTAGATGCAATTAATCTTTTGAGAAAGATTATAATGGACAAGAAGTGGACACAAGTTCAAACACTACCTACATGAAAGTATTCTTGTAGCTAATTCTGTTTACTATGAGTACAACTTGTCATGGTTAGTTATAGATGAACTAATTAGAATAAACTTTGCAATACAAGCATAGTTTACTATCTTTTATTTGCAAGTGTGTGTGGATGCTATTTCCTTTTAGGAAATCTAAGCGAGGACGAATAATTGATATAATTAAAGCATCACACAAGGTATTCTAAATATGTAAGTTGCATTTAATCCATTTGTGGATTATAACAATTATCTCAAAATAGAATCTATGATTGAGTGAAAAATCAACTTGCTTGATTTTATCAATTGTTATATATTTGACAAGTGTTCAATGTAGTACTAGCAAAGCATAGTAATATTTCTTCTGCGGTTATGTGGGAGACATAATGATCATTAGAAATTATTTCCAACATTGTAAGATTGAATATCTTAGCTTGGAAGTTATTTTCAAATGATAGAAATAGAAGAAAGGTGCCTATAATCTTGAAACATGATCTTTAGGTAAGGATAAAATCAAAGTACCAGATTGAAGCATAGTGTACACAAGTGACTACATCTTGAAGTAATTAAAGATATAAAACTCAACGAGAGTTTTCCCTTTATGTCAGTTAGCATAAATCTGAGTATTACCTAGTGTTCTTTCTCCCCGAGTTTGAGGAAGATCGCATGATGAATATTGTTTTGACAAATGGTTTCATTATGCATGCTACACACTAGGGCTCTTATCTTGTGTACTTTGAGGACAACAAGATAGATCGTAGTTGTATCCTTTTGAAGGGATTACCATCAAAACATACATATGTGTGCTTGAGTCACAATAAGCGTGTTCTTGTTTGAATAGAGATTTGTGCGTAACGGGGTTACACACAAGACGGTTTTGAACAAATGGATATTGTATCCATAATCAGAATAGAGTTAATAATCTTACGAAATGTACTGGAAAGAGTTCCAAACCAAGTGTATAGTACGATTATATGCTACTATAAAACCGTTTTATGATGAAGTGTTTCATCAAGTATATCATGTTTGATATAAAGGCAAATCCTTCCCACGGGATTACCTTGAAGACTTAAGTTCTTCGTTAGAACAAAAGAATTAACGGTTTCATGTTAAAACACTTGGATGTTATCAAACCATAGAATTTATCGGTGAAAGATAACACTAAAATAAAGTCCAAAAAGGATTAAGTTCCTATAGATCCTTTGGTTGTCAATCATTATGGCCTATACATTATTGTTATGTCTAATATGAATTCTATTCATATGATTTAGTTGTAATCATACTTTTCGTATTTGAATATTTTGGAACAGCAAGCAATATTATCTTATCTAATATGGTGATGTCTCATGGGATGAGCATGTATTGATTACGACCATATTCATTGATATTATTGTGTTCTATATTAGAATGTTTAATCCTTGAATAACCTTGTTATTCTAAATGGTCCATGGTCGGTTATAACTGCGGGAGCAATTATGAATGAAGACTATTGTGAATTGGTTGGTTGAGTTTCATAGCGATGAAAATAGGCAAAAGGTTTGCAGCCAAATTCACGGGTGTTTGTTAGAGAACAAACATTGGGATTGACCCACTTTCAAGATCACTTCATGGATCAGTGTCATAAGTGATTCTTGTAAAAATGGTGATATCTTTGTATCCTTAGACCTGAGATACATATTGAGAGATAGACATCTAGAGCGCTCTACTACAGTTGAACTTTATGAGATTGATGACGATCCATGTCTCATGTTCAATAGGATGTCAGCAACAAAAGGATAACTGATACATTGCCTAAAATACTAATTTGTAGCTTGTGAGCTAAGAGATTGGTGGATGCTATAAACGACACATCTTTGTTTATTATTAGGGACAGTGAGATGTTGCTAGACGTTCTTACCACTGTCTATATCGACTTAAGTTGTATCTTGTGCAAGTGGGAGATTGTTGGTTCTATATGCCCAGGACGCAACTTAAGACGATATTGCTGATAATAAATAAACCTATAGGGTCGCACATAAAGAGCAAATAGACGCTAATTATATTTTTTGAATACGATTCAAAATATAATCAACCTTAATATATATTTATTGGATGCATTATTATTTAAGTGAAATAATGATCTTAGATAACTATATATATATATATATATATATATATATATATATATATATTGAGTAAACTTGTTACTCATATTATATATATGCATATTATATATCTTGTTATAAGGAAATACAAATAGTTGTATTTCCTTAATGTGTTGCAAGTATTTATATCATGTTTTATAGGATAAAACATATGTTTATATATATATATATATACACATAAATACTTCACAAGAGAAAGGATATGGCCCCTCCTCTTCTATTCTTTAACATTACTTGAAGGTATGGTGATACCTATTTTAATCACACTACATGTTACATGTGGAGGACCCCCTCTTAATTTGTTCATGATGACACTACATGTCATACATACTTAGATATTGAAGGAGGCCCCTCTTTTTGTGTTTGTTGTTAAGGGTGCTGTAGGACACCATTTTGGAGGGCCCCATTCTCAATTGATTTTAAATGGATGAGAATTAATTGTAAAAAAATGAGAAGGATTTTGGAGGGTGTGTGTGTGCGGTGCACGACAAAAGAAAAAGAAAGACAAAAAAAAGCAATTTTTGGTGTTGAAACCTACGGCTTCACATTCATGAAAACAAAAGGAGAGATTTTGTTTTACAATCAAGTCATCTTTCTTGTTTATTTGTTGGTTATGTTGGTTGTTTAAGTAGAGACTTAAACTACCATATAATCAACTTGTTTTCTTCTCTCATGCAACACAATTACAAGATATTATTAAAGAGTTGAAAGAACCACAACAATTAGTAGACTTGAACACAAGTTAGGAAGAAGAAAAGTGTTTTCTTGCTTCTACTTGGTGTTGTCTACATATAGGGTTGAAAGGGCTAGCACTCGGTTGGTGTTGGATGTTACTCGCGTGTGGATACCTTGGAGGGAAGCTACACTTGGTTTCTTGTCGTTTCTTGTCGTTTCTAGTCTCCACCAATACCGGTTCACGCTAAAAAGGTTGTATTTCTTAAACCCCCTTATGGTTGTTTTAGTTTTATTAATACATGCATATGGATCTTGGTGGGGAGTTTTAAAGAGTTTAAATTGTTGTACACGTGTTCACGCTTCCGTTGCTATTAAATATTTTTTTTAAACCGGTACAAACCTCAACACTTTTATCCCTTAGAACTCGGCAACACAGATATTATCCTAGGGGTGAAATGGCTCACACAGTTGGGTGAGACACATGTGAATTTGATGGAGCTCACGATGTCCTTCCAGAACAGGGTGGAAAGGGTAACTCTACGGGGAGAGCCCGGTTTACGTAGGGCAGATACGACACTCCAGTCTTTAGCGCATCAACATCAGCGAGACTTATTTTATAGCTCTGGCCGGTGCAAAAGCGACTTATTTGATAGCTTTGATTGGCACCTCCTATGCTGACCTCGTTGTTAACTGATTATTCGGATGTTTTTTTACCTCCCCCGTGGGAATACAAGCATGCTATAGTCCTCATGGGAGGTATGGAACCCATTAATTTGTGACCGTATCGATATCCACAGTTGTAAAAAGATGAGATTGAGAAACCGTTTGGCGAGATCCTTGAGGCGGGAATAATCCGCCCCAGCACGAGTCCATTCTCAAGTCCGGTCCTGCTAGTGAAAAAGAAAGACAGCAGTTGGAGATTCTGTGTTGACTGTGGGGCCTGAATAAATCGACCGTTTTGGATAAGTTCCCAACACCAATGATCAACGAGCTGCTAGATGAGTTACATGGGCCAGCTGTATTTAGCAAGCTAGATTTTAAATCTGGGCACCATCTGATCTGCATAAAGGAGGAAGGTATACCCAAAATAGGTTTTCGTACTCATGAGGGCCATTTTAAGTTTTTGTTGATGCCCTTTGGTTTGACTAATGCACCGTGACTAATGTGCCGTCTACTTTCCGGTCGCTGATGAATCGTATTTTCCAGGCATATTTGAGAAAGTTCATGTTGGTATTCTTTGATGATATTTTGGTTTACAGCAAGGGCATGAAGGAGCATTCCGATCACTTACGAAAATTCGACTGTTTGTGGGGCGAGAAACTCTTAATTATTCCGTTAGAAATATGTAGGAAACGCCTAAAGTTTCCAACGGATAATTATAACAAATCTTAAAGACAAGTAATATCTTTGAAAATAATACTAAGAAATAATAATAACCAACTATACATTTTGAAAAATAGAAGTCAGATATGGATTGGTCTAGACACCCAAGTAGTTAAAATAACAAAATAAATCAAATATTAAGTTAAAAACAAATAAATAATTCAGTGTTCCCCAAAAGTGATACCAAAACCCCTTTCCCCCCAAATCCCCACATTCATTGAAGTGTTCCCCATAAATCAACATTTTTTACCTCATTTCCCTCCGGGCTCTCTCGTCTAGTACCTTAGAACCGTCGAAGTCTCCATCTTGCCTACCGTGGTACTCTGCTGGCCGTCTCCCTCTCCCACCGGTGTCACCCTCAAGCTCACTCTCCGCCATTCTCATCTTACTTCTTCAACCATTTACTCAAGATTAAGCATATTTAAAGTTCCATCTCGGAGATTATTTGATAAAGGAGAAAGCCGGAGATGTTTAACAGATGACAAGAGGCACAAGGTTCATACTTATACTTTGCTTATCCTCCGATATTAAAGGGTGAAAGCGGGCGCTCTTGATATTAAAGGGGATTTTACATTCCTAAAGCGTTATCCTCCGAGTTGGATCGATTCTAGTAATTGGGAAAATATGATTGATAGAGTATGGAATGCAGAGAAGTGGCAAAAGAAATCAAAAGTCAATAAGCAAAACACCCGAAAGAATGCAAAGCATACGGCAGGATCTATTAGCTTTGATCAAACTCGTCATTGAATAGTAAAGCGAGTTATTTTTCAACATTTATGTTTCCATTTATATATATATTTCTTATCAACTCTTAATGATGAATTTTGTAGGAATTAGACTCTGATGATGTTATAAGTTCATTTGAGCTTTACAAGAAATGCCATATTAAACGACATCGAGCTTCGACATCAAGGGAGGAGGAAGGGAGTGGACCATTGGAGTATGTTAGTACAAGGGCAAGGGTTGTGGCGGTAAACATGTTAATCAAATTTTAGTTACATCTATTAGAAATGGTTAATTATTATTCTTAAGAATATGTATTTTAACGGTAAAAGTATGAACAACTTTTGGTGGATAAATATGAAGAGGATGAGTCTATGCATCCTCCTATTGGTGACTTTGAGCTATGGAAAGAGGCATGTGGTAGGGTGAAAAAAGGAGGATTATTTGGTTTTGCTAGGCCAGAGGATCCATACGTAACAGGCATACCTTCTATGCCAAGTACAAGCTCTTATTTATAGAGGGTGACAAGCGCCGCTGAGGTATGTTTATTATCACGTTACATATTACAAGGGTATTGCTGGCTATGTTCTATTTTTTAGAATATCAATTTGATCTTTTATGTTGTTATAATGAGTGTTGCTGGGACATGGTTAAAGATGGTATATCATAGTTTTTGGAGCAGTTTTTATTATTATTATGGTTAATGTGGAGATGAAAGTTATTGATGTTGTTTCAGTTTTTTTTTTTAATTTGTTTGGGTTATATAATGTGGAATTCTCCGGGGGGCTATGAATATTTTTACTAATCTGAATATTAGTGTAGTTATAAAGGATGTTACTTTATGGCTTAGCGAAGAAATGGAAGGTCAAAGTCATGAAAGTGCATACGGTTTTACCTAAGTTGGCTAATAGTTATTTTTTCTAGTTATGATATTAGTGATAGTATAGTTGGTCATAGTAATACTTGGCTTTATGCCTTTATCCCTTTTGAATGTTTTCTTTTTTGCAAGTGGTAAGCTTTAGTGTTATGAGGTTATTGTTAGTTTTGTTCCCTAAACATGTGTTGGGTCAAATTTGTATGTAACGGGTTATAATGGGTTAGTGTGTGTCATATTTACTTGTAATAAGTCATAATGGATTGGTATAGGTCATATTTACTTGTAACGAGTGATAATGAGTTGATATATGTCATATTTATTTGTAGTGGGTCATAATAGGTCGGTATGAGTCACATTCACTTATAGTCGATCGTAATTGGTTGATTTGAGTCATATTTTTTTTGCAAAGGGTCATAATGGGTTGGTACAATCCATATTTACTAGTAATGAGCATACATACTTGTAAAGAGTCATTATGGCTTGGTATAGGTCACTTTTACATGCAATTGATAGTAATGATTCTTTATGAGTCATATGTAATTGTAATAGATAGTGGGTTGATAAGAATTATATTTACTTTTATTAGATCATATTGGTTGATATGAGTCATGTTTCGATTATAATGGGTTGGTATGGGTCATAATAGGTTTTAATATAACATATTCAGTTGGTGTTGCAAAGTTTTAATTACGTAATATTTGTAGATGGAAAGATTCACCAAACAATTACAGGATCGTGATAGAGCTGCAGAAGAGAGGGAAAGAGCTGCAGATGAGTGTGAACAATTAGCTGCCTAAAGGGAAAAAAACTATACTTGTTAACATGGAAAGAATTGAGGAAGAAGTCGCGCGCCAAGCGGCATTGAGGAAGGAAATGGAAGAGCAAACGAAGGAATTAAAGAAATGATACGACAACAACATCAATCACCGTCTTCGGATGACTAGTATTTATAGTATGCTTGTGATCAATATAAGCTTTTGAATTTAGATATTATGAATACGTTGTATGTTAATAATTTTGAAACTTTGATTAGCTTATACATCGTTATATTTTGGTCATTGATATGTTGTTTAGTTATTTTAGATATTGTGTACTATTTTAATATTACAGGATTAAATAAAAATTTGAAAAAGAAAAAAGATATTAAAAACTTTTCAATCAGAATATAACAGTTTTCTAACGAATAAATAAATAAATAAGAAAAATATATCCAACGGATTTTCTACAATTTTCCAACATATAAAAATTACAGCATGATTATTTTATTTTAATTTAATTACATAACTCATTCAAATATATATATATATATATATATATATATATATATATATATAAATTACTTTTGATAAGACATCTGTTTATTTAATTTTTAATTATATCGTGTCGGTTGGAATTTAAATAGTATTAATTCGATTATATGTTTTAGGTTAATTACACGAAAATGTATTGTTTATCTTAATATTAATTATAGTTAACTTAAAAAATGTGCAGTTAGTATAATAATGTTTTCAAAACGTGTACTCTATGCAGTTGGTTATCTTTACAAAAGCTATAGTTTATTTTTTATCAAATGAGTTTAGTTTATCAAAATGTATTAACTTGCCACGTTTTGTTATTTTATGTATTAGATTTTAAAATTTTCTATTGTGTGTATCAAACATTTAATTTGTCGCTATTGTTTGTATTAAAGTTTCTATTGTATATACTAAACTTATATATTTTTTTATTTTTTTATTATAGATAATTTTATATATATTTTCCTTAAACCTTAAAATAATATCTTATTTCTCTACCTTAATTTATATATATATATATATATATATCATATTTATCCTTTATAATACTTCAAAATGTCACATTTAACCAAATTCTTAATTTTACTATTTTAACATATTTTATGACCATTTTAAAGTTTTTTTTAAATATAAACAATTAATATTTGACCTTATTGGTTATAATTTTAATAATAATGATCGATGACTTGTACACGAAATACAATCACGTCTTTTCGTACTATAATACCACATTTTTGTCATCATGTACATGCTTTCATTGCTAGTCTTTTGTTGACAACCTCAGTCGTCTTTTCTTTAAACTCTAAAGTGTTTCGTGTTTTATAGTTATTTAATATTGTTTATTAATATTGAACATTTATTATTTTTTTAAATCAATCTGTGTATTACACAAACGTTTATATAGTTTTTTTAATAAAAAAATAAGGATTCTGAAAACTCTTATCAAAATAAAGAAATATTTTAATAATAATAGTAGTTATAATAAAATAGCCCTCGTGGTAATTTAAGAAGTGTAGATGCATGAGTTTAGATGTGTTGGCTGCGCTATGTGACATTTCGATGCTAGTCATTCAAGAACTTCAAATTGTGATTTCCAGATTTGACGATTATGACATTTAGATTTGTTCATTTTATGCACTGCGCTATTTGTTTATTGCTTAATGAAGTCGTTCGACATTGAATACTGAATCGTTCAACATTAAACATGTTTGACTGACACCACTAAATGAGGACCGTGTTAAATGAAATTCTGAATCGTTAAGGACAAAGTATTTTATCCTAATAATCCTTTTTTACATGTTGCTTTGTTAAACAATGACGTTTTATAATATAGTATATCACTATCAAGGTTAAAATGGTAATTTGCATTATTCAGATTGTTCATTCCGAATCTTTAATCAAACAATATATCACATTCAGATGCAATTTCATACGAAGCCTTTGAATTATTCAGATCATAGAATCATTCGGTGCTTAATCATTGTGTTTTAACAAATAGCCTCTTAGATATGATACATTTATATGAGGTTTGATTGCGTGCTTCATGAGTTTTGATTGTTCAAACACAAGGGTTCATCCATACGATTCAAGTTATGCTCTTCGAATGGTTTTTCAGATTTGTTGTTCTTCGATTATATTTGTTCATATCCATACGAATTGTTCTTCTATATTTATGTTGGTATGCAATCAATGTCAAAATTATAAAAACATTAATTTAATATTTTGATGATAACAAATTTAATATTAGATTTTGTTAGTGCAATCAAATCCAATAATTTTATATATTATTTTTAAACGTTTTGATGATCACAATTTATAATATATGTTTCAATAAATAAATAACTCCTAACTGAAATAATCAAACACATTATAACAAGCATTGATCTAACATATATACATATGCATACACTCGTATAAATTGATTTTATAAAAACCTGTTTTAAAAATTTATAAAATTAATTGATAAGTTTTAAATAAATTAAATCTAATAAATTTTAAACTTACATAGACTTTTATAACGTGATTTGTGATTTACGTACCAGTTTTAAATTTATAAAATCCAATTATTTAGTATAAAAAACGACACGAATAGGCAAGAGGACCTAATCGGTTTTCGAGTATAGTTAATAAGTCGTGTGTTAAACACTTGGGGAACGAGTATTATTCTGATTTTATTTTTATTAACTTAGAATTAAACTAATTTAAACTACTAAAATAAATAATAAATAAATGGGGATTTTGAGATTTTATACTAAAAATCTAAACTTTAACTACTAAACTTACCACTAACACTAGAACTTTATGGGATTAAACTATCAAATTGAAGACATTCCTCCCTAGACTCGATTTCGCCTCTTTTTCAGTTAATTAATTTAATTAATTCATGCAATGGACAACTAGCTACCATATATTGATTTCTATTGTGATTAGACTCCTAGTCAGATTATCTAATCCTATAATTATGATATTTTATCAACCTTATGGTCATTGGATCGATTAAAACACCTAATTAGCTACTTTTAGTTCGAATCAAGAAAGATTCAATCTTTATGTTCATTTAAGTTAACAAAACATGTCATTAACATATAAAGGTCATTATATGCTAAGAGCACACATTAAAATTTCCTTATTTAAAAGTTTAACCCTAGTATTGGTCTATCACTAGTCTAAATTACCTATTGATCCTAGATAATCAAGATTAAAGCTTTACAAACAGATTGGTGTTCTAATTTGTAAAAATTCAGTTTCTAAACATCAAAAATAGAAAACTCAAACACATGTGGATCATTGATTGAACTTTACAAGACAATTTTATGGTGAAAGTGTCCTAATTAATTGAAATTAACAAACTTTAATGAGGTTCATCTCTTCTAGGGAAGAAAACAGAAAACCTAGCCTCTCATGAGCATTCTTTAATACTAGAATTCAATAAATAACATAAAGAATAGAGTAGGAACACAAAAACCGGTGAAAAAGCTATGTTTCAAGTCTTTATCTTCACCCTTCAAGTCTTGATCCTTCAAAGTTAGCTCCAACCTGCTGTGGAATGTTTAGGAATGAATTTTGTAGTGCAATGGTGGAATAAGTGGGGGTGATTAACCCCAAAACTGATCTGGAGTTGTGTTTAAATAGAGAGGCCAAAACAGGGACGTCGCGTCCCGACAGGTAATTGGTCGTGTTGCAATCCCTAGAGTCGTCGTGATCTACACTTTATCCAATTTTGAATCTAAACTTATCTGTCGGTCGCGCCGCAATCCTTAGCTGTCACCATTAGATAGACTTCTATTTGAATATTTGACCAGTCGCCTTATCTTAACTCGTCGCGCCGCGACCTTCTAGTTTCCCGGTTCCTTTGTTTTTTTCATTTATTTCTTTTATTTTCTCTGACTTCTTTCTTTTACATTTTCCAACTTCATTTATTTCTTCTTTCTTTATTTCTCTATTTCAATTCAAATAAATATAATTCCCGTCTTTTTTGCCTGCAAATTAAAAACAAAGGTAAAATGTACATTTTTAAACAAATACGCACACTTTTCCGGCTAAAATAAACTAATATCGCACGTAACTTATATATAATAAATGTGATATCAAAATACTCCACACTTGAACTTTGTTTATCCTCAAGCAAATCACAACTCTATCCGGGCTAAAAACTTAAATAAATAACATCATTCTTCGAAAAATTAAATATCACTAACGAGTGTCAAAAAGGTTGATTAGAAACAAGACATTAACTATATTTAGAATTATGCACACACTCATGTAACAATTCTCTTTAACTTTCCACCCTTTCTAATAATCTCTCCACTTATAAATAACGAAGCCTTAATTTGTAAATTGCATTTGTTTTTAATGTGGCTAATTTACCCTTAGCAATCCTCTTACCTCAAGACTTATTGCAGATTTTTTAACTTAATTTAACTATGCTTTTGATCTTCTTAGCTTTTTTTTATAAATCAATGATTTTTGATGGAACCCATGTAATGAACATTCAACTCAACCATCTCAACCCAGTTGTCTTTAGGTGATTAGGTATATAACACCCCTCAGAGTTTACTAATTCGAGTTCCAAAGGCCACCGATTGACTTATATATATTTTTCTAGCTTTTTATATATTTCCAATATTTGCGCATTTGGCTCTTTTTGGTTTGCATATGATTAGAAAAATTGAAAAAATTCATACTCAGACTTTTTTTGTCAAGCTTAGATTCAAAAAGAGCTTAACCTTATCATTTATATTATAATTCAAAATTTAAAAATTGGTTACTATAAATAGAACTTTCTAAGAAATGGCTAAAAGCCACAAGCACTACGCATAAAGCTAAAATAACCTCTGAACTTGTTTGCAAATCAAGCATCTTGACACTATTAAGTAATACTTAATCTTTAACTCGAATAATATTAAAAATTTTAAAATTATTGTCCAAATAAAATAATAATTTAACATGCAGACTAAAGTTCAAGCGAGGAATCTTTTTCTAACCCCATACTCCACACTTAAATTGTATGATGTCCCCAATGTACACAAAATAGAAATTAAATAAGGTAGAAAGAGATTAGAAAAACTCCCTTGGTATTAAAAAGGTGGTCGGAGCAAAAAGATAATTATCACTTGCTTAGTGCCGGTATATACACGTGTGATATCGCCATATTTAGATACATATTTTAAGCGATATATGTTATATTTTAGCATGTTATTGTTCGTAAATAACTGAGAAGATACTAAATACCTTGAATTGTTGGTTTTCTGGTTAAAAAGGCGGGTTATGAAAAGTTTTGAGGAAACAATCGAAGAAACGGAAGAAATGAGAAAAGTTGTCAACTCCGATACACCTTCACTGTTTTGATCATATCTCACTCATACAAACTTGGATTGAGGTGATTCAAAAGACCACGGAAACTACACTCAGAGAGCTACAATCATACCACGGAGAATATTGCATCAATTGCCAAAGCGACATGGTAATAAGGTCAAACGCGACGCGTCTAATGCGAAGGCCGGTAATGACGCGTATACCAACGCGACTCGTTTTAAAGGGGAACACAACACGTCAGTGCTAAAACGTGAAATCTATAAATACAGCCTTATTTTCGACCCAAGGAACATACATGCGATTCTAGGGTTCCAATATGACGGCTAAGGACGTCCAGGAGTGATTTTGAGGCCTGAGAGAAGGTTTGGAGCTCAATAACAAAGAGGAAGACCACAACTTTGACGGGATTGACTCGGTTTTGCCACCATCGGTCTATAATGGTTTGCAAGTTTTGATCTTTTTCGTTTTTGATGTGTTCTAGTCTGTCTATGGGCTAGGTTTTCTGTTTTTGACCTTGATTAGATGAACCCTTGTTTGTTGGTTTGCTTTCTATGGACCCGTATGTTTAGTAATTGTATAATTTATCATGTTTAGCTTTTCCAAAGATCCATTCGTGTTAAAGTTTTGATCTTTATGCCTATTGCTAAGTATTTCATATTTGAGATGACCATTCTAATTATGGTTGCTTTAATCAAGAGTTTCTATGACCATTAGGATTCATGACTAGAGATGGACCAAATCTTAGGGTTAGGTTATAGAGTATTAACTTTAATATGATTGATAATTGCATGCGATCACCATTCGGTGTTAATTGATTGATTTTGTGACCAATACATATCAATAGATTAAGTCTTGCTTGATATGAATTTATTGACTAATTATAGGGATAGTTAATGCCATGACCGTTGTGTTAATATTTTTATAATTATAGGGCTAGCGAGTCTGATCAAGTGATCTTAGCTAATTTAGAAATCTGTATATAATGAATAATATCCATTTTACTTCCATGAAATTGATAGTAGACGAGGGGTAATCGAGTCTAGGTGAGAATACTTCTGATTGATTATTTCCATTCCAAGCTCACAGCTTTATCTGACTTTTGGATTGTTTTCTCTTTTGTTTAATTATTGTTTATCGCATTCTTAGATTAATTCCTCATTTAATCGATTTCTTTAGACTAATTAATAATTAAATCTTTTAAATCTGAAATCATACTTGTTCCCCAAGTATTCGACACTCGGTCTTACCCGAACTATACTGTGATACGAGTAGGTATACTTGCCTATTTGTGTTGTAGCCAGAATTTTGGTGATTCCAATTTATAAATATAAAACCTGATCTGATTCCACGCACATCAAAGTGCATGCTCCATACATCTAACAATCAACCACGAACTGAAAAAAAAGCAACTCAAAACACACATGCAAACAACCATAATAATATAAACAAAGAGTATTATAGATCCAGAGATCAAAATGTCTCAGTACATTTAGAAATGTCAAAGATAAATATCATGCATCCTCCCCCTCATCTAAATCATGGCCACCGTGGTTAGATAGGCCTGCAATATCGGGATCAGGCTGAGTAGTGCGCGTGTGCCAATCTGGCCCCAACGGTGGTATCATAGGAAAAACGAGTGGTAGGTAACCTGAACAGACAAGAAGAGTAGATACACTATCACCCATCACCTGCTGATGTGCAGTCAATGCTAACCGGTGGGCCTGCAAGTCGTTCAAATAATGCCCAAGAAGTGCGACCTACGAAGACAACTGTTGTAGAGACATAGGCTACTCATCTTTGACATGCCCTGGTGCCCGTCTCCTATGGTGCACCTGCCGCGCAGGATGCTTCTGCTCTCCCTGACCCTGGAGCACTCTTTGCTCCTTCTCCCTTATCTCCTAATTGTCCGCTACAACTACACGGTATCCCCCATCAAAAGTCTGCTCTAATACTCTCATGGTCTCCAAATACCAAATCCCATTGACCATGGCTCAAAATGTAGCTTCCATGCTATCTCCTTCTCTATAAGTAACCTACATGACCGCTCCATCCTCGTAATGAATTGGCTGCCACACATAGGGCTAGGCTGCTTAGGCCCAGAGGCCTTTCGAGCAAGGAAGAACGCGACGTGGAAAGGAACGTCAAATAGGATGTTAGGTGTCAGCAGAGCATGCATGAACATAAGGTCCATGGCAGTGACCTTCTCACTGCCACGGCGGTGAGAAATAGAGGTTGTGATCAACCGGTGAAGAAGGCGGTGAACAGGGAGCTTGATGCTACTCTCTATGGTCCGACGCGGCTCATACACGCCATTGGCGATCTGTGCCCAGAACACCGCGGCGCTATATCCCTGTAGCGCCTCTCGAGCGCAACCAGACAGAAACTGCTCAAAGAATGGATTCGTAACCTCCTCGCGAATATACAACCCATCTGGAAACTGAACTCAATCAAGTCGCGGTCCCCGCTAACTCCCCCAAACGAGATGATAGTACCCGCCGATCTATGAGGTCTGTTGGCACGACGTTGAATTGTACCGTGGAAAAAAACTCTAGCATGAGCTCGCGATGGACCGACTCATCCCATGCATGGTAGGTGAACAACAGCATACCATGTGTAGCCCGGTACTACTGCTGCAAAAAACCCTCGAGCTGCTTAGTCAAACCCACCGCATCAGCAACATCTCACTCGAGAACATGCGGAACATCTATCTCCTTGGGTAGCAAAAATGCCAGGCGCGAAATGTAATCCGCCCTAAGTCATGTTGGAAGAGTGGGTGGGGAAAACGAGCCGCGGATGCTATACCGCAGGCGCCTGAGGAACAAGAATATCCTCTTTAGTGTGCTGGCGCTTCCAACCGCGACCGCGTGTAGCCATATATCGGTAGCAACAAGTATAGAAACCATGATCAGAATAGAGCTATAGTATGGAAATTGATGAAATTGGACCACGCCCGAAAAGGCAAACCAAAATTTTTAACTTTGATGGGTCGTGTCGCGACTTTAAGAAGACGATGAAGAGTCTTTTGATAGAACACAGAAGCTACCATTGTTTTGACTAGATAAGGGTTCGCATGAGTCTATGAGCTCTAATTTACAACTAATTTCAGTTGTGCTTCATAAAAAAAATCAAGAATTAAAAATCCCAAATCAAATCTAAAAACCCTAACCCTAGAAATTTTAAATCGCAAAACCAGGAACTGTGGGCTTGTTTTTAGCATGGATTATTCATCGGAAACATAGATCAGAGACAAAATCAGCAATAGATACCAAAATACTAGGCAAACACCCAAAGACATCAAAACCCTACAAAAAATTCGAGATTAGCGATTGGAATCGCGAAAACGAGAATTGAAACTACAATGGTAGGAATACTTACATAGATGAGGATGGATGAATATCACAAGAGACCTCGAGTTTTGGCCAGGAGATGGTGTTTGTCGTGGCGCAAATGATGAGTTAGGGTAAAAAGATAGATTGTAAATTCAAAGTATTTTAAAATCACTGTGACGACGTTGCGCCACGAACCTATAAAGGTCACTCCGTGATCCTGCCTTTTTGGAAAACCGGGATCATGAAAATTTCAATCGTCGCGCCATGACATATACCCTGTCCCGCCGTGATGGACTGGTATTCGACATTTCTTCGTTCAACGATTCCGCTCGTTGGTTTCGACTTTGATCTATTCCTAGGGCGTAAGAATGTACTCACAAGTGTATATTAAGCTTGATCTAGGCTAGGACTTCCGAACAAGAAAAAAAACGAATGAAAAGAACGAAAAGAAGAAAAAAACCTAACTCACTTTCGTAGGAAACACAGTTGCATTTAGCGTAAAACCCCTCGGTAGTCCGAGCAGACGAGTTATAGTCTTGTAAGGAATTCTAGGCAACACACCCACAAAGTTGGATACGGGGTGCCTCTTAGAAGCGCTTCTTTATTAGAGTCGTAAGCTGGACACCACCCCACACTTAGGGTTTGAGACTGATATCCTCACCTTCCACACAAAGTTGGATACGGGGTGCCTCCCACAAAGTTAGATACGGTGAGACTAATATCCTCACCTTCCCTCTCTTCGGGCATTCATTCCACGTAATGCCTAACTCAGTGTCCATTAACTTTGAAGGCAATTCACTTGAAATCAAGTAATTCGATTGTGCCGTATGGAAATACCTTATTCACCACGTATGGTCGGTACCATGGGGTAGTTTAATAGGAAATAGCTTAAACCTAGAATTAAATATAAGAACTTTATCTTCGGGTTCAAAGTCTTTGTTTCCTTTCAACCTTGCATCGTGCCAATTCTTCGTGCGATCCTTGTAAATCAAGGAATTTTCATAAGCTTCGTTTCTCAATTCCTCTAATTTTTTTAACTACAAGAAACGATTGGC
Organism: Dittrichia graveolens; assembly: GCA_038502395.1. NCBI lineage: Eukaryota > Viridiplantae > Streptophyta > Magnoliopsida > Asterales > Asteraceae > Dittrichia > Dittrichia graveolens. The sequence goes on along the minus strand of JARJIL010000009.1, from coordinate 55,299,699 downwards.
ATGTGCTTTGTCTAGATCAGAATTGCACGTTTTCAATGCCCAATATGTTTTATGCTCCACTTCAACCGGTAGATGACACACCTTACTATAAACTAACCTAAAGGGTGTGATTCCTAAAGGAATTTGGAAGCGGTTCTAAATTCCTAGAGCGCGTCATCGAGCTTGTCGGACCACTCCTTACAATTCCCATTTAGCGATCGTTCAAGAATACGTTTGAGTGTGCGATTGGTAACCTCGGTTTATACGCTAGTTTGTGGATGACAAGGGGTTGCAAATCTATGGTTCACACCATATTTCTGTAAAGCCTTTTCCATTTGGTTGTTAGCGAAGTGCATACCCCTATCATTGATTAAGGCTTTAGGGATACCAAACCAAGATAATAATTTCTTCAGGAATGTTACCATGACCTACGCACCATTGGTGGGTAAGGCTTGTGCCTCAGCCCACTTCCACACAGTCGACAGCAACTGGGATATATTTGTTACCCTGGAATGACGGAAATGGTCCCATGAAGTCGATACCCCACACATCAAAGATTTTCACATACCTAGACTGTAACACCGCTTCTGAAAACAGTTACTTTAATGACAAATCAGATTTTAGCAGCGGAAATTTTTCTTTTTAAAACAGTAATAACTGTTATTTACATTGTTGTCTTCCAAATATCCAAGGTGTTACCTAGTACAGGAACCGACCATAATGTACATTACATATTATATCAAAATAAAATCAAGTGTTCCACCCACAAGAGGCATTGTACAGCAAAAGTCACCCGCCTCACAGGACATCTAGTCTTTACCTGAAAAGGGAAATCATAGCATCATTAGCTAACACTTAGCTAGTGAGTACATACTATCATAAGTATCAATACAGTAAGTCATGCATCATACATATCATTCATAAACAATCATTGCTAGCTTAGCACATAGCGGTGTGCTGACAAGATCAGTAAAAGTCGTGTCTTGCAGGGTAATCAATCCCGCTCAACAACTCTGACCGGGGGATCAGACACGACCAACCGCGCTGGTGGGGGTGCATAAAACAGTCCACCAAACATCGTTCACAGAGCCAGAGGCTCCACAGGTAATCCAGCTACAACCGGCTGATCACCACTCACGTTAAGGCACGGCGGTTCTACAGAACCTAGGATATGGGATGCCTCCCAAATCACCGTGAAATCCCGATCATGGGATCTAGTTACAACTGACTGACCTTAACCATGCGTCAGATAGTCTGCAGATAGTGCACGTACACATATACGTACATTTGATCCCACAGGGATCCATCATCTTATAAGTAACATCATACAGTTATTCATACGTACCTAGCACGTATTAACTAAGTGGTTCCAATATGGACCCACTGGCATGCACCTATGTATCTTAACATCATTCAACACATAAGCTTACCTCCTTGAGCATACCTGCAAAAGCAAGTTAGATATACACAAAGCACTCACATAGACATTTAGCACGCAAGCTTTACTCTACTGAGTCTCATGAAGGCAGGCACTCACCTGAGTAGTTCACTACGCACATGTATTTGATTTTGACTCCATAAATACAACAAGTTCACCTAGCATATCATACTTACATTAATCATTCACATATACATAACAAAACTACAAAACAAATACTTAATCTTGGACTTAACAAAAATCCGCTAGAATTGTCGGATTTAGGGAAATCCGATGGTTCTGTCGGATTTATGAAATCCGACACACTTGATTCATGAAATCCGATACTCATCAATCGGATAGCAACACTTAGGAATTCCATCATGCATACGAAATCCAACACTTGCGGATTCCGACACATAGAAGGAAATCCGACATAAGGAAATCCGATACTTTGGAATGCAATCCAATACTATCGGATTCTGACACTTAAAATCCGGAACTTAGGAAATCCGACAACTTGCGGATTCCAATACTTAAAAGAAATCCGGCACATGAAATCTAAAACACATGCGGAATCCGACACTTCTATCGGATTCCGACAAATCCTTCGGATTTCAACACATGCGGATTCCGACATCTTCATAGTCTCGGAATCCGACAACTTCATAGTCTCGGAATCCGACAACTTCATACCCTGAAATTCCGTTACACTCATTCAATCATCCAAACAACTTCATTCTTGTTGGTTTAAGCCCAGATCATGTTAGATCATCATATTCTACTCAAACCATCATCATAAACACATTAAATCCTAACAAGAACACCATTCATGCAAAACCTACTTTGAAAGTGAGTTTTCATGTTCTTCAAGGTGTTCTGCATGGATTTTGTGTTTCTAGCACAACCACACACGATTCTAATCTTCTAAACATATTTGAATTATATTGCTAACCTTCGTAGATCAACAATCGACTCCTTCTTGTTCTTCTTTTGAAATCCGAGAGCCGAGAGATAAATGAGAGAAGTGCGTGTGTTTTGCTATCTTTGACTTCAAGAAGTCAAACATGCACACACATATATATAGTCACGTACTACAGAGGCGGTTGCCTCTTACTTCACTTGGGGTTTTCCTCTTTCTTTAATTGTTTTCTAATTAACTACATATACACACACTTAACTTACATATATGCGTACATACACCTAACACAAATACATATATATTCATTCAATTAATTTAACAAGTACTTACAAGAAAAACACTCCTATTACACTAACTACGTACACTCATCTACTATTTACAACTAGGCCCAAGTTTAGGATGTTACATGGATGTTGTTTTGGGGCATCTCTGTTTCGGGAAGAAATATTACCAGCCCGTTGACATGCGTCACATTCTTTGACAAAGTCATGCGCGTCTTTGAAAATTGTAGGCCAATTAAAACCAGCTTTAAATACCTTCTTTGCGGTGTAGACTGCACTGTGGTGTCCCTCGGTGGGTCCATTGTGTCAATGCCCGAGTATTTCCCTTGCCTCGTCTCTCCAAACGCATTGCCGGATAACATTGTCTGCGCAATTTTGAAAGAGATAGGGTTCATCCCAAAAGTAGTAATTCACATCTTCAAACAATTCTTTTGCTAGTGTGTAATACGTTTAAGGAGAATTTCTATAGCAAGTCAGGTTTGGACCTAGGTTGTGCTTCCACTTCACAAGGACTAGTTTGATCATCTTCTTGCGTAGTTTCTTGACCTTCGTGTCAAGAATTTCAACAGGTTCTTCAACTAGTCGCTTGGAAGAGTCAACCTTCAACTCCTGTAGTGGAATGATTTGTTCTTCATCAATGTGGCACTTACGTAAGTAGCACACGTTAAAGGTGTCGTGGATTCCAGCTAATTCAGGCGGTAGCTCTAGAGTAACTGTCTGATCATTCACCTTGTGCACGATTCTGAATGGGCCAATGATATGTGGACTTAGCTTCACTTTGCGCCCGAAACGAATGACGCCCTTCCAAGGAGAAACTTTTAAGAACACGCGATCACCGACTTTAAATGTAGAGGGACGTCGCTTAGGATCCGCATACATCTTCTGTCGGTCCCGAGCTGCTTTCAGCTTTTCAAGAGCCCCATTCACTTTGTCAGAAGTAATCTGGACAATTTCAGGTCCAGCGAATAGGTTGAAACCTATTGTTAACCCTTTGACATAAGATTGCCCCTACCTCATAGTCGCTGGCGTCACATATGAGCTCAAATGGCATGGTCCAATTTAGAGCAATCATGATGGGGGCAGTCATGAGTTTCTCTTTTAAATTATTAAAAACTACTAAAAACTCGTTGGAGAACTCGCATTTAGCATCTTTCAATAAGAGTTGTGTTAGAGGCCTTGTGAAGCAGACTCGTTTGTTGCCAGGAAATGAGCACTTTTCGACAGTCGATCCACAATAACCCATATCATGTCGTGCCCTTTGGATGTCCTCGGTAGCTTCGTCACGAAATCCATCATAACATTATCCCATTTCCACTCCGGAATATCCAGCTGCTGCAGATTACCATACGGTCTCTGGTGTTCGGTCTTCACTTGCGCGCATATCTGACATCTCTCCACAATTGAAGCTATGTCCTTCTTAAGAGTTAGCCACTAGTATAGCATCTTCAGATCGTGGTACATCTTTGTGATTCCCGGATGGACGGATAACTTGGACTTATGGGCTTCCTGCAGAATCAGCTTACGGTTACCTCCAACAAAAGGTACCCAAACCCTGGATTGAAAAATCTTCAACCCATGATTATCTTTACTAAGCTGATCCTTTAATTTCTTCATCATCTCAGCTTTAAGATTTTCTTCTTGCAATGCGATCTACTGAGCTTCTTTCAACTTAGAGATTAGATCTAGTACAATCACAATTCTCATAAACTTAGTTTCTGTTGTCGGTCCTTTACGGCTTAAAGCCTCCACTACAACATTGGCCTTGCCAGGATGGTAACGGATCTCACAATCGTAGTCTTTTATTAACTCCAACCAAGGGCGTTTCCGCATGTTGAGTTCTTTCTGGGAAAAGACACACTGAAGACTTTTGTGATCTGTGCAAATCACACACTTCGTGCCATAAAGATAATGCCTTCACAACATCAGTGCAAACACAACAGTAGCAAGCTCCAGATCATGGGTTGGGTAGTTCTGTTCATGTGATTTCAACTGCCTAGAAGCGTAGGCAATCACTTTATCACATTGCATTAGGACGCAACCCAAACCCTCGTAAGAGGCGTCATAATATACCGTGAAGTCCCCCGAGCCCTCAAGCAGAGTAAGGATTGGAGCTTCACATAACAATCGCTTTAGGTTCTAAAAAACTTCCTCTTGAGCTTCCGACCAGAGAAAAGAAACATCCTTATGAGTCAGTTTGGTCAACGGACCCGCAAGCTTTGAGAAATCGCGGATAAACCGCCGATAGTAGCCAGCCAAGCCAAGGAAGCTTTTAATTTCGGAAGGAGTCCTAGGAACCCCCTAATTCATCATAGCCTCCACCTTAGCTAGATCTACCTTGACACCATCTTGACATATAACATGGCCGAGGAAATGAACTTCCCTAAGCTAGAATTCAAATTTGGACAACTTGGCATACAATTGTTCTCGCTTTAGAGTCTCGAGAACCTGACGAAGATGAAGCTCGTGATCAGCTTCCGTCTTCGAGTAAACAAGGATGTCATCAATAAATACAATCACGGATCTATCAAGAAACGGACGACAAACCCGATTCATCAGATCCATGAAGACAGCAGGGGCATTGGTTAAGCCGAACGACATAACCAGAAATTTGTAATGACCATAACGAGTTCGGAACACAGTCTTCGGAACATCTTCTTCATGAACTCGTACTTGGTGATACCCCGACCGGAGATCAATCTTAGAGAAGCATGTAGCTCCCTGCAACTAATCAAAGAAATCATCGATTCGAGGAAGCGGATACTTATTCTTTACAGTTCGTTTGTTAAGCTCCCTGTAGTCTATGCACGTTCGCATTGTTCCTTCCTTCTTCTTCACAAATAATACAGGAACTCCCCACGGTGAGGAACTCGAACGAATGAAACCTTTGTCTAGAAACTCCTGAATTTGAGTCATCATATCTCTTATTTCAGAAGGAGCAAGATGATACGGAGAATGAGCCACAGGTGTATAGAAGTCCTTTGATGTGAAGACGATGAGTAAACAATGAATACTTGAAGTAAAGATGATGAAGTTTAGTATGAACAAGTATGAACACTTTGCATGAACTTGAAGATTCTCTCTTTGTATATTGATTGAACGTGAGATTACAGAGAATGCTATAGCAAAGGTTACCTTATAAACTAGGTTTGCAAGGTTATAAATACACAAGCCACATGGGCTAAAAAGCCTCATGGGCCCAAGTCTAAACAACTAAACTAGTTTAGGAAATACATAAAGAAAGTGGGCCAAGCACATAACATAAACTAGTCTAGTAAGATATAAATTACATACAAAAGAACACAAGGCTAACAAACTAATTAGTATCTAACAATCTCCCCCCTTTTGTTTCCTTGTGCTGAAGCAAGTATTTTTCATCTGCTTCTCTGACCTAGGAGTCTTTCCCAGCTCCGGATGGCCTTTCTCTCTTGAATCGTATCCTCCAACTGATCTGCAATTCTGGTCATTTTTACAAACTCAGATTGATCTGGCAAGTGCTAGTTTTTGAAGCACGTTCTGCGGAATTTAGATATGCATCTTTGAAGCGTTCCGTCAGAATATGCACCGAGCTCTGAGAGTCGAAGGAATGCTTTGTCGCCGTTAAGATTTGACATGACGAATCCATCGGCTCCTTCATAATCCTCATCAAATTTCTCTATGATAGTGTATTTTCTGTTCCTGTCTAGCTTGGAATGTTGTTGGTTGGGCCTTTGAAGATTTATCTTTGCAAGATTAGCCTCAGCACCAAGCTGTAGATCATGGGTTCTGCACAGGAGGATCTTTTTTTGCATGAAGTCTTTGAGGACTTGGAGAGCTCTTTGTTCCTCTCGATTCTTTTCAAGCTTACAGGCAAGCTCATCTTCCATATGTGTTATATCCCCCAAATTCAGAAATCTAAGCTCGACTCGTGAAATGTATACCTTTTTCCATCTGCTCCGGTGACGTGAAAGTGAACCATTGAGTAGTTGAGGAAGTTACACAAGTACATGAACTCGATCTTGACAATTGGATATTTAGAGGCCACTTGTTGTCTTTTGCTTGTATGGAAGGTGGCGGTGAATCGGACGGACTTTTCATGCTCTTCTGAGTTCAGTACATACAGATCGTTAACCTCTCTGACCACCTCTGAGAAGATACCCGGAATTCTTTCTTCCAAATAAGGAGTATTTAGCCATTGAGTAGGCCAGCGAGGTTGGTCTTTTGCTAGAGCTTCCCTAGGCCTGATATTTATGATATTTGGCCTTGCTGCGATTACTCTTTCGTGAGTGGCCAAGGGCATAGGTCCTCCATGATAAGTTGTAGGTATCGGCCACTCACCCTCTTTCTGCTCAGATCCTTGAGGTTGCTGCTGACTTATAAGATCTATGGGTGCGATGTTGAATTGCCCCTGTTCTGGTGGAAAAATGTCAAGCAGCTCCCTGTTTACAGTTGTAAAGACCTTGCATATGTTGATCAGTGGAGTCTCTTCCACTTCCTCTATAATCGGCCTTTTGCCTTTGGATTTTTCAGTTGAAGATTCAGGAAGGGAAGATTCCGGTTCTGTTGGATGTGTTTGGATTTGCGGGATTTGGATTGATGGAGTTTGGATTGTTGGGAGGATTGTTGGGGTCTATTGTGTTTCCGTCTATGACTCTACCCCCTGACCCGCTTTAGACTCAAATTCTGCCATTACAGGCTCAGCTGGTTGTTGTTTACTCCCACTACCACTGCCGCTTTGACCCTCTGACGGCTTTGACACTGGGGCGACTTTAATTCCGAGTACGGGGCTTTGAGCCCCAATGTATCGCCGTTGCCGCTTCTCCCCCTCAGGATGTCCTGGATCCCCAGGATCATCATGCCTACGCTTGCGAGATTCGGATTGAGCTTTGTAGGACTCCTCCACTACTTCCAGCCTTTTGCTTATACTTGATACGGTCGAGGTTAAGGCATTCAAGTCTTGTAGGACTGTATCATGGAAGGTGGTGGAGCTGGAGAAGGAGGGCTGGGGTTGTTGTTGTTGTTGTTGTGCTGCAAGTATGGTGGATTGTTCGGTTGTAGGATTGGCAAATCTGTTTAGTTTGGCATGTAGGAGGTCCTTGAGTTCTCGATTGAATAATCTCGCTCAATGACAGTGGGTGGTCGGTTTTCCTGGGCTCGGATTTGGGCTCTGAGGGAATTGATTTCAGTATGAAGTTGTGTGTTTACATACTCCCTCAGGCCGGAGTCAAGAGAGGAGAACTTAGAATCCATGAAGGATCTTAGTTTTGGTGTAACCCCGACCACACTAAGCGGCTCGATTGGCACAGGTCTTTCAGACCCGTGGCCCTCACGCAGTGTTGGCGGAATGGTAGCATTGGAGGGACTTCCACTCGATCCCCGCGTTACCTCTGCAGTAGAGGCCGCTACTTGCGTTCCGGCAGTGTCACGAAGACGTGCTAGTGGTGATCGTGTCCTAGCAAAAGATTGGAAACCTGTCAAGATTGGCGCTAGACTCGATTGAGCATGGAAAGAAGATGTGGACGGGGGAGGCTGTCCACTGATTTCAAATCTAGCAAACTCCGAATGAGTTTCCGACTACGTGTGTGATAAATCCCCGTGCAATGATACTACTTCCAGTTGAGTGGAAGCAGAGTGGCTGGTGGGGTGAAGTGCATGCACTGGGGGGATGCCAGTGTCTGTTTCAATACCAGTCGGAACAGTGTCCCGACCGGTAGTGGATGAGGCTTCCTGACTTTCTTGGTCTGGGGTACTCTCACCCTCATTCCTTTCTTTCTCACTTTCGCTATCGCTCACCACACCATCTAATTCTGCATCTTCTCTTTCCATAAATGGTACATCACCAAAGGTGGCAGATATGTCAGATAGATCGTGATGGATGTCCTCGGGATGATCAGATACTTGCCGCGTGCCAGTGGATTCAGCACGAACTGGAGAGGGTCAAGGGCCAAATGAGATTGACTGCCCAGAGGAGGACGATTCTGTTTGAGTCCTTTCTGTTGAGGACTTATTCTCTGATTCAGCATGGGTGGAGGCCTTTGAGTCACTTATCACAACACCCTCGCTCTCGTGTATCTCTTCTCCCTCACCACTTCCACCACCCCTCTCTACTGATTCTTCCCGCTCAACCACAACCCTGCTCGGGGCACCCCTACGCACCCGAGCGCTAATACCGCTAGGATCCTCACCAGGTGCTACTGCTCCTGGGGCAGGCACAATCGGATCTAGTTGCACCAGAGGAGCAATCCTATTGACTCTCATATACTCACGCACTGCCTCACTTTCTTGATTCAGGATTAGAAGAAGGGCAACAGGCACGCTCAAGGCTACGATGTTGTGGAGGTCTCTGATTCATAGGAATCTGGTGATGCGTTGTACTTGGACTGGTGGGTTGCTGAGTCTCTGAGGAATGGTGTGGTAGGTTTCCAGATCGGTGGCGATGAAGATGGTCAGGAATTGTTGAAAGGGTATGAAGGTTTTCTGGCGAGTGTTGTCTCTTTCCTTGACCATGTGAACGATCTCCTCAAAAATGATTGTGGCGTAGTCTAGGTGGCGGTGGTAAGCAACACCAGCCAACAGCAGTAGGGAGTAGTAGGATCCTCTATTTGTACCTCGGTGAATACCAGTAAGGGTACGGGAGATAATAGTGGTAAGCGTCTACTAGAGAGGCGCAAGGTTTGTTCGTTTGAATTGATTAATCTGGTTCAGCTCCCCTTGATATCCAAGACCTCTGATTAGGTCTAGTACTGCATCAACTCCAGGATTTTCGTCAAATTCAGCTTTGTCTGGATAGTGATCAGCAGCAGGTAGGTCCAGTAGATTTCTCAGCCTGATAGTGGAAAGAGTTGTGCGGAGATTCTCAATTCTGCCACGGAGGCACTTGTGTCCCAAGCGAGTGACACCCTCTGTAAAAGTATACCACAGTTGTTGCAGGTAAATTTCAGGTACGTGGGTGGGTGATGTGTTTGGGTTTTCAGTAATGGCCTGGCGGAGAGGATGGGCACGGATAATTTCGGAGATGATAGGGATTTTGGTATCTGTGGCTAAGTCAAAGTACAGGTTGTTACTCAGTGTTTCAAGCCTGTCAGCAGCGGGGACTAAGCTTTCCTCAGGGAGGGGTTGGTTAGCAACCATCTGTCATAGATAAGATAGATCAGATTAGTACAGGAGAAACAGATAGTGTTGGATGCACATGTGAATGTATGAATGAATATGTGTTTTGGAGTTCAATGCACATGTGAATGTTTGGTTTTGACTTTGACCTTGACCTTTAACTTATGAACTTTGACCCTTATTTGGAATACTTTGGACTCAAGTCAAAAACATTTCCTAAGTGCTGAAAGTCGGATGGACCTAAGTCATGCGAAAGTCGCATGAGGTGAAGGTCGCATGAGGTGTAAGTCGCATGAGATGAAAGTCGCATGAGGTGAAATCTTTGAACTTGAAAGTCGCATGAAATATTTTAACTTGAAATTCGCATGAGCTTAACAGTCATGTGAAAGTCGGATGGACTTAATTCATGCGAAAGTCGGATGGTTTGAAATATGTGAAAGTCGGATAACACAAGTTGCACTCGAAAGTCAGATGAACACATTCCATGTGAAAGTCGGATGAACAAATTCCATGCGAAAGTCGGATGAACACATTCCATGTGAAAGTCGGATGAAATAAATTCATCCGAAAGTTGGATGGACAAATGAGTCATGCGAAAGTCGGATGGAATTGTTTCATGCGATGGTCGGATGGCTTAACTGTTGGGGAGATAATCACTTCACCCTAATAATCAACTCTGCCTATCCTAAAACATAGAATTTGATGATAACCAAACCCTACATTGAGTATGACTTACAAAGAATTCAAACATGTGTTGTTTGAATCAGTTTATGTAAAAATATGCTAAGTATGGAACCATCAGCTGATGGTCAGCTGAGCATCAGATCCTACTCAATGTATCAGCTAAGGGATATCACCCAAGGAGCATCAGATGAAGAAAACAAGTAAGAAGACCATCAGCTGAGGAAAATAAATCATCAGCTGAGTGAAGAAAGTTGATCAGCTGAGTGCCTACACCATCCACTGAGCAAGGACTTTGCTCAGCTACTCCATCAGCTGAGTGAACAAATGGATCAGCTGAGTGCCTACACCATCCGCTGAGCAAGGAATTTGCTCAGCTACTCCATCAGCTGAGTGAACAAATGGATCAGCTGAGGCCCAGAGCATCATCTAAGTAAGTCTTCTCTTACACAAGTCATCTCTCCACATAAACTAATGTATTTGAATGATCAACTGAGCATTCTTGATCAACTGATCATACAAATACATGAGCTTATGCCCTCCTAAGCTTACTATTGATCAGCTGAGCATCTATATGATCAGCTGAGCAATATGTATCAACTGAGTCCTAGCAAAAAGTGATCAACTGATATGTTTTGTCAACTGACTAGTGAATATCAGAGTTCCTAGTACAATCTGTTAGCTGAGTCGTGCAAAATGTCAAATCTGCACTATCTTTTTAGATTGAAAGTCATATGTAAAAGGCAGAACATGTGTTGTTCTATTATGCCTTAGATCTTTGTTTGTAAAAGTAAAAATTCACTTTTGGGATCAAGTATGAGACAAAAAGGTTTGATCTTATCCTCTGGAAAAGGATAATGATACCTCAAACAGACAAAGATCTTGAAGATTTGTTCAAACAAGTAAGTATGGCTGGCAATCCCATACTTGGTAAAGTTAAATAAAACAGAAGCATGGTGTTGATTAAAGTACAAGCATAGAAAGGGAAAGAAACTTCTACACGACAGTAGATGTGGGTTTTAATATTTTATATTGTGAATGGGTTGCACTTTTGCAGAAAAGTACAATTACTTTTATCAATCTATTGATTAAAGTAACTTTACTTTTCACCCACTTCCTTTACAAATAAAATATTTCCACATCCTCTTTGTCTCCTACCTTCATGCAACCGGATACATCAAGATTTCTATATATACATGCATGGTGAACATGCAAAAGACAACACAGTGTCTCTACTGCACAGAAAGAAAATCTCATCAGTTGAGAAATTCGTAGAGTTTAAGCATTGTGTAGAATCAAACTTGTTCATGTGTTGAACACTCTATATACGTTAGTTGTTTTAGAGTTAGCTTGTCTATGTGTTAGACGAATAGATTTCCACCTTTTATTGTACTTAGAATTTCCGCTTCTAGTACATGTAATTCTTGATTCAATATCAATAAGAATTATATAAAAGTATATCAGTGTGTCTTTAAATTTTTAAAAACTAAAGTTTGTATTCAACCCCCCCTTCTACAAACATTTGTTGTTGTGTACTCAATCTGGGACTAACAACTGGTATCAGAGCAGGTTAGATAATCAATATCTAGATCTGTTTTGCTTACTCTACAACTGCTTCTACCCCTCTCAAAATGGCCTCATCAACAAACAACATGAACATCTCAAACACTAGGTCCTTAACAAGATGTCCCATGTTTGATGCAAAAAATTTCTCCATGTGGAAAAGTAGAGCACATCTTTTCTTATCCACCATTGATATCCAAATGCTTGAAATAGTCACTGATGGTCCTTATGTTCCAACATCAGTGTTATCCATTCCATCAGAATCTGAAGGTCAAACCTCTACAATAGAAAGAATCATAATCAAACCCATGCATCTATGTACAGATGAAGATAAGAGGTTGGTTAGCCTAGATGTTAAGGCTAGATCAGCTCTTGTCTCTACACTACCTAATGAGATCTATCATCAAGTGCTTAACTGTACTTCTGCTAAAGAGATGTTAGATACACTCACAGTTGCATATGAAGGGACTGAAGAGGTGAAGGAGAACAAGAAGCTCCTCCTCAACAGAGAGTATGAATTCTTATTTGCTTAGAAAGGTGAAGAGTCTTACACAGACATACACCAGGTTCAACTGCCTAGTTAATGACTTGAAAAGGGCAGACATAACCAAGAGCAACTTTGTTTTGGTGAACAAGTTTCTAGACTCCCTCCCTGAAACATGGGATCACTTTGTCACTGTTCTAATACATGGTGATAAGATAAAGGGAATGTCTCTGGTTGCTCTCTATGGTAACTTACTAAACCATGAGCAATCAATCAAACAAATGAAGTTGTCATCCAAGGAGATGAAGGAGGTGGTGAAAGCTGCACCAACTACCCTTGTATCAAGAGATACAAAGATGAGAAGCTTTGCAGCTATTGATTCTGGTTCTGATGAAGAAGGAGATGAAGTGGAGAGTGCTGGAGAAAGTGATGAGGAGAATGGTTGTGATGAGAGTAACCTAGAAGAGTTGGTTGAAGGTGTAGTAATGCTGGTTAAGAAGTTCAGACCTTTCAAGAAGGGAAAGGCTGTCAAGAGGTTCAGCAAGAGGTCATCAAAGTTTGTCAAGCCCAAATCCACATTTGATGCCTCCATAGCAGAGTGTTATAAGTGTGGCAAGATTGGCCACATAGCCAGTGACTGTAAGTCCAAATATAACACTGGTTCTTCATCTGTGCAAAAGCAGGAGGGCAAAATTGATTATGAAGCTAAGTATAAGACACTCATTGCTGTTGTCCTTGACAAGAAGAAGAAGAAGAAAGCCCAAGGCCAAGTTCTTGTTGCTGAATAAAAAGATTGGGCAGAAGAAGATCTCTCCTCAGATGAAGATTAGGTGATCTCTGCTCAGTTCTGCATGATGGCCAACAACAATGATGGTAGTTCCTTTGATGAAGACATGAAAAAGGCTACAAAGCTTATTCAACTACCTACTGGGATCCTTCTTCTATGTATCAGGTTGGAAAATTTATTAACTATGATGATAATGAGAAGAATTCTATGTTTGATTACTTGTGTATTGATTTCCAGTCTGCTATTCAAAGAGAGAAGAAGCTAAAACTAGAAGTAGAATCACGAAAGGAAAAATTAATTCTTAAGGATGAGGAACTTAAACAGATAACTATCTTAAATGATGAGCTAGCTAATCAAAAGATACTTAATGAGATCTTAGTAAAAGAAACTAGTGAAGCAACCAAAAAGTTTAATGACCTCTAAAAAGTAGTTAAGTCTTGTGTGTATATGTAGAAAAGACCACTCAGTGTGTCATGGAGCAGATAGCCAAACAAGTTCAAGCTATTATTGGTGGAAATTACTCTAAGGCTGCTAACTATTAAAGGCAAAAGTGTCATGGAGCAGATAGCCAAACATTTTTCCACAGACTTTTCACAAAACTGTTAAAGGCAAAAGTGTGTTCACAAATAAGTTTGTTAGAAGCAAAAGTTCCCACTCAAAAGAATCAATTATTCCTTCTGTTGAATCATCCTCTAGTAAGATTTCAGAATGTAAAAATCCTAATAATATAAAGTCAAAGGATGTGAGTAAAGGAAAGGAATCATTGGTTGAAACCTCATAGACATTATGTTGTCAAACCTTGAAAACAGATGACTTAAATCTTAGTATTTCACAAACTGAAGAATCATTAGCTAATACTACTCCATCAACTGATAGGTTAGTAGATGATTGATGCTCGGCTGATAACCTGTCAGCTGATCATAGCTCATCTTCTAAACAATCAGTTGATCTAGAAGTAATCAACTCTCTTTCAATAGAGGAAACTATGTGTAAAAAGAATGATGTTCACATTGTTCCCATTTCTGCCACTCCAAAGATTGGTCAAAAACTTTCTAAAAACAAAGATCAATCTAATGTGCCTGTAAATAAAGACCTAAGAAATTTACAGGATAAGTTTCATAAGCTGAATGGTCAAGTTAGTCAAATGATGACTGATAATTGTCAAAAGACTGATAAGAAAACTCATAGGCACTCAATCAATGTTGTTCAATGCTCCAAGACCACAAAATCCCAAAAATGTTATAAATGAGGAAGCAAAGAGCATAAGGTATTTGAATGTTCTTTAGAAAGGAATTCAACAGTGGACTTGTAATGATAACACAATCATTCCTCTCATACATAAGAAACCTGCGATGAAGTGGAAAGCTAGGTGAATTCCACAAGGATCCACTAAGTAGTGGATTCCTACTTGTGTCACTAACTCTTCTATCATTCAATCTGTGTAGGGTGTTGGTTCTTGGTTTCTTGACAGTGGATGTTAAAGAACCATGACAGGTAACAAGGCTTTGCTCAGTAACTACAAGAAAGAGAAAGGACCAAGGGTGACCTTTGGTGACAACAACCATTGGCAAACAAAAGGCTATGGTGAACTTCATAATGGGAACCTCAAACTGTCCAAAGTTTCATATGTCAAAGGGCTGAAATACAATCTCATAAGCATAAATCAATTGTGTGATAGCGATAATGAAGTCTACTTCACAAAGACAGGAGGCTCCATAATAAATAAAGAAGGTAATACAGTGTTTAGTGCCAAGAGAACCAAGGATGTGTATACACTTGACATGTTCTCTCGTGACCCTTCAAAGGAACCATGTTTGTACTCCAAGAATAATGAGGATACAAATTGGCTGTGGCACAAGAGGCTTTCCCACCTTAATTTCAAAAATATCAACAAGTTGAGCAAGGGAGAACTAGTATCAGGATTACCTTCTCTGACTTATCTTAAGCCTAAACCTTGCTCTGCTTGTGAGAAGGGAAAGCAACATAAGACATCATTTCCATCCAAGCAGGCCTTCTCAATTACGGAACCTTTCTATATGTTGCACATGGATCTCTTTGGTCCTGTTCCAATTGCTAGTATTGGTGGAAGTAAGTATGCTCTTGTATTAGTTGATGAATTCTCAAGATACACTTGGGTTTTCTTTCTTAAAGCAAAGAGTGAGGCTGCTGAAGAAATTATTTGTTTTATCAAGAAGATGGAAGTGTTGAATGGAAATCTGGTGAGGAGTCTTAGAAGTGATCATGGAACTGAATTCAGAAATCAAACTCTGGAATCTTTCTGTGATGAGAAAGGGATATCTCAAAACTTTTCTGCTCCAAGAACCCCATAACAAAATGGTGTAGCTGAAAGAAGAAATAGAACATTGATTGAAGCTGCCATAATCATGTTGTGTGAAAGTGGGTTATCCTTTAATTTTTGGGATGAGGCTGTAAGTTGTGTATGTTTCACACAAAACAGGTCCCTTATTATCAAGAGGCACAACAAAACTCCGTATGAAGTGCTCAAGGGAAGGAAGCCAAGCATCAGCTTTCTACATATTTTTGGTTGTCAATGTTTCATACTCAATCAAAAGGATCAATTGCAGAAGTTTGCTCCTAAAGCTGATGAAGGAGTGTTTGTAGGTTACTCCGTGATTTCTAAAGCATACAGAGTATACAACCTCAGAACCAAAGTCATAGAAGAATCCATCAATGTAAGTTTCAATGAAAATGACTTTGTTGCTTCCTGTTCTTCTAATCATGTTTCAGGTGAAGAATTTAATGATCTCATGCAAACTGGAGAAGACACTCCAGAGCAAGTAGATCCCTCTCCACCAGCTGCTCATGATGTAGATGAACATGTTCCTATCCAAATCTTTAACCATGTACAATCATCCTCATCAAATCCTATACCTCTACTGAATCATGTGGAAAATGACTCAACATCATTGGATTCTAATTCCATATCACACATTCCCTCTTCAGTAGAGATACCCACATATTGCAACAATGAAGTTATATCAGCCACTCAAAATGAACTCATTTCTACTGCTGATAGCCAACATATAACTTCTTCTCCCCAAATCCAAATGAATCCCAATTCCCAAGCAATCCAAAAAGCCTTCAAAGACCTCAAGCACCATCCTCATAATTTGGTGATAGGCAACATAGATGATCCAATTAGAACAAGATCAAAAGCTTGCAACATCTGCTTGTATTCTGGATTTGTCTCAATGATTGAACCAAAGAAGGTTGATGAAGCTTCAATGATCCCTACTGGGTGTGTGCCATGCAAGAAGAACTGGCAGAATTCAAAAGAAATAATGTATGGACCTTGGTACCCAAACCAAAGGATAAATCCATCGTTGGAACAAAGTGGGTGTTCAGAAATAAGCTAGATGAAAATGGGCAAATCATAAGAAACAAAGAAAGGCTATTGGCACAGGGGTATTGTGAAGAAGAAGGTATTGATTTTGATGAAACCTTTGCCCCTTTTGCAAGATTGGAAGCTATCAGACTGTTCCTAGCCTATGCTGCCTTCAAAAACTTCAAGGTGTTCCAAATGGATGTGAAGAGTGCATTTCTGAATGGAGATCTGAAAGAAGAGGTGTATGTGAAACAACCTCCTGGTTTTGAGGAGTCAAGCTTACCTGATCATGTTTACTTTCTAAACAAAGCTTTATATGGTCTTAAGCAAGCTTCAAGAGCCTGGTATGATACCCTCTCTTCTTTTCTCATTAACAAAGGTTTTACAAGAGGATGCATTGATAGCACTTTATTTATAAGGAAGTACAAAGGTGATGTGATACTTGTGCAGATATATGTAGATGGTATAATATTTGGGTCTACTAATTTGGAACTATGCAAAAAGTTTTCTAAACTCATGTCTGATAATTATCAGATGAGCATGATGGGTGAGTTAAACTATTTTCTTGGTTTGCAAATTAAACAAGAGGTTGATGGTATTTTCATTCATCAAACAAAGTATGTCAAAGATTTACTCAAAAAGTTTGATTTTGAAAATTGTTCTTCAATGAAAACACCTATGTCTACTTCTATCAAGTTAGGAAAGGACACTGATGGCAAATCAGTGAACATTACTACTTATAGAGGAATGATTGGGTCACTTTTATACCTCACTGCAAGTAGAGCAGATATAATGTTTTCAATATGTCTCTGTGCAAGATATCAAGCAGATCCTAAGGAATCACATCTTGCCGCTGTTAAGAGAATATTCAGATATCTCAAAGGAACTCCTAATCTTGGTCTTTGGTACCCCAAAGACTCAGATTTTGAGTTAGTTGGATATTCTGATTTTGATTTTGCAGGGTGTACATTAGACAGAAAAAGTACTTCAAGTGGTTGTCAACTTCTAGGAGGAAGATTGATTAGTTGGTCTAGTAAGAAACAGAATTCAGTGTCAACATCCACTGCAGAGGCAGAATACATTGCTGCAGGAAGCTGTTGTGCTCAGATTTTGTGGTTACAAAATCAACTACTTGACTATGATGTGAAGTTTGAAGACACCCCAATTCTATGTGACAATACAAGTGCAATCTCCATCTCAAATAATCCAGTCATGCATTCAAAGACAAAGCATATTGAAATCAGACATCATTTTCTCAGAGATAATGTGCAAAAGAAGAAGGTAACTTTGCACTACATTAACACTAATTTGCAACTTGCAGATTTATTCACAAAGCCATTAGATGAAGCAAGGTTCAATTTCCTAATATCCAAACTAGGTATTCTTAATTTGTAGTTTAGAATAGTGGTATTAGCTTGAGTTAATTATAAGTGTTGAAAATCATGGATCACTTATCTAAGAATCTCTAAGTCTTACTTAATCTGTGTAAACTGAGTAACTATGCTCAACTGATACCTATCAGCTGATCAAACTTACTCAGCTGATCACCCTAAGATAAGAAGGAAATGCTCAGCTAAGTACTTTCCTCAGCTGATACTCCAAATTTTCACTATGAGCTGATAGTTTTTCATCAGCTGATACCCCTCAGCTGATACATTTCTATGATTAGCTGATGGTTCAACACCTAGTAAATTTTCACTTTTTACGTTCATTTAATGCTTTTTAACCCTAGTTATTTACTCCGTTTATCAGATTTCATTTAATAGCTAATTAATTTGTTTTCCGTTAGAATTTTTGTCAGTATCTAACGATCTCTGTTAACTAACCTTCATAAATATCCCACTTCCTCTCTCATTCACCTTTACCCGTTCAAACTTTCTAAATTCCCTCTCTCTCTCTACAAAGAACTACCCTAACTTCTCTCTCGATACTCACTGTTCATCATCCCTACCAAATGGCCACCTATATTCCAGACCCGCTGTCAACCCTGGTGAGAATGTTGCACCCAACCAACCAATGAATATAACTCTAAACAGCATTCTACTCTGCATCACCATCCCTGCCTCGCGAGAAAACCAAGGTTATGAGCCAATGGTTCAGTTTCTTCAGACTCATCCTTTGTTCGATAGTCTCACTGCTGATCCACACTACATATACCCTACAATTATTGGTGAGCTATGGTACTCCGCAACCTACAACGTAAACGACAACACCATCCACTGCACCCTAGCCCAAGGAAACTACCATCTCCAAATCACCACAGAAACACTTCGCGAAGCCACTGGTATTCCTCACTTCCCACCTTACACAGCTTTTCCCTCCAGAGCAGAAGTTCAAACCGTTCTGCAAACCATCGGCTACAATGAACCTTTAGTGCATGGTCAAGTAAAAGTCTCCGCTCTTTCTCATCCGTGGAAGTATTTGACAAAAGTGGTCATACGTTGTTTTGGTCCAAAATCTGGAAGCCACCATCTTATCAATCAAACTGAGCTTCTGGTGCTTTATGCCCTCGTCTTTGGGGTAAACATAGGTCATCCAATCACTGCCCAAATGCAAGAGTTGTGCCCTCGTCTTTGCGGTAAACATACGTGGTTTTCTGATTTTATTGATAAGATCACTCAGAGCACAAACAAGAAATCATCAAGGTCTTAGGTGCCCTACATTCGATTCTTAAGCCTGATAGCTATGAGGGAGATTGGAGAAAATGATTATGTGCGCTTAACTGAACATCAAGAGCATATTCCTGTCCCTGCCATGGGTGAAACGGTATTCCACTTTATTAAGGCAAACAGAGGTCATCCAATCACTGCCCAAATGCAAGAGTTAATAGATGCTGTCAATGACAATGCTAATGCTGGTGATGATGATGAGAATGATGATGATAAAGATGGTGATGATGCTGGAGAAAGTCACATTGGCAATAACAATGAAGATGATGATGCTGGTGATGGTGATGCTGGTGAATTTACTCCTATCAGTCCAATGATATTAAGTCCTCTTGGTGGTGATTGTGATGCCCAAGAACAAGAAATTTCTAAGCAACTTCTGGAGCTCATTGACAGGAGCAGGCACATCATGTGCCAAGGTAAGGACAATTCTGATTCCACCTAAGAGGATATTCAAATGGTAGTCCCAACCTTTGATAGCCCATCCTCCTCTCCAGTCCATACACCAATCCACAGCCAAGCTCTAGTGAACCTCATGTGGTCACTAGTTCTACTCCAATTCGTAGCCCCATATATACAAGGTCACCAGAAGTGACTCATTATGAGCACTTTGAGGGAGTGCAATCCACACCTCTGACCTCAACACCAATTACCCTTCCTCATGTTGAGGGGGAGTAATTGGATGTTGCCACCTTTAAACCAGTGGATGTATCCTCACAACAGGATACAACTGTAAAAATGGGATCTAAACCGCAATCTGAGATAACCTCCCAACAGGTTGATCTCATTGAAAGACAGACCAGTAAAGTCTCTACTTTTCACCCACTACCTTTACAAATAAAATATTATATTTCAACATCCTCTTTGTCTCCTACCTTCATGCAACCAGATACATCAAGATCTCTATATATACATGCATGGTGAACATGCAAAAGACAACACAGTGAAGTCTCTACTCCACAGAAAGAAAATCTCATCAGTTGAGAAATTCGTAGAGTTTAAGAATTGTGTAGAATCAAACTTGTTCATGTGTTGAATACTCTATATACATTAGTTGTTTTAGAGTTAGCTTGTCTATGTGTTAGACGAATAGATTGCCACCTTTTATTGTACTTAGAATTTCCGCTTCTAGTACATGTAATTCTTGATTCAATATCAATAAGAATTATATAAAAGTATATTAGTGTGTCTTTAAATTTTTAAAAGCTAAAGTTTGTATTCAACCCCCCTTCTACAAACATTTGTTGTTGATGGACTTAATTCATGTGAAAGTTGGATGGTTTGAAATATGTGAAAGTCGGATAACACATGTTACACTCGAAAGTCGGATGAACACATTCCATGTGAAAGTCGGATGAAAGAAATTCATCCGAAAGTCGGATGGACAAATGAGTCATGCGAAAGCCGGATGGAATTGTTTCATGCGAAGGTCTGATGGCTTAACACTTGGTCTTTTCAGAGTTATTGTTTCATGGTTTAAATTTCCTTATACGAAAGTCGCATAGAACAAAGTTCATCCGAAAGTCGGATAGACCAAAGTCATCTGACTGTCGGATGAATCAAACTTCTCATCATCCGATTGTTATGAACACTCAGTTTGTTCATATTAAGTCCAAACATGATTTTTGACAAAATGTAAACTTATGGACTCAAGTTTAGTATCAATAGACTCACATTTTAACCTCAAACAATTTGGTACACTCAATCAAACCTAAACGGCCCTAACTTTTGCACATTTCGACTCGAAGAACTCTGTTCTTTAAAGCAAAGAACAGTACCCAAGACCAAACAAGAAACTTCCAAATGACTCGATTGTGTGTGATTTTGAACGCGATTTTGGTTTCATTGTGTTCGCATACATTCAAGAGTCACTCTATGCCATTCAAACACAACAAACAACATCATTCATGGTGTTTTTGATTCAAAACCCAGAAGGCCCAAATGTTCGATAAACAGGGGTTCAATAACCCAAAAAAATTCGATTTTGATGTGTAAATGTGGAAATGATTCACCATTTCTTGTTCAAATCTTCTTACCTTTCAGTTTGATGTTTAAACAACACAAATATTTCACTAGAACAAGATTTCGACCGAGAGCAGTTAGGAAGGAAAGAAGATGAACAGCTTTTTGAAGATTTGAAAATTTTGGAAGAGTGAGAGGAAAGAAAGGTCGAATAGTCTCTTTTATAGACTATCTGGGAGTCGGGTGGGTCGGGGCTTTGATCAGACTGTTGGATCGACCCGGTTTGGCCCAAACTTGATGGTTGGCCCAAGCTATTTCGTTTAACCCTAAGGCTTAGAATTTAGTATTATTTAAGCCCAAAATTGATTATTCTTTCTTTTTTTTGTTTTCTACTTCATTTAAAAAACACATAAAAATAAACAGCTGAGAAAGAATCATTTAAAAGGATGAATTCTGGATATTTCTCCCCGTACACGATGGACGGAAAACATTCGTGTTAACCAATGAACCACATCACTCCCCCTAGACAGGAGCATCTGTATAGCTGCACATAGAACAAAAACAACGCGTAAAGCTGTTCAAGAAAGGAAAACAATAATGAATTACAGCTTGAGATTCAACATTCCAATTTTTGATACCAGAAATGAAAATCGGGCTTCGTCCAGAGATTTGTTAACAGATCAGCCAGTTAATGATCAGTAGGAACCTACTGTAGTTCAATTAGACCCTTTTCGACGTTGTCTTTCAAGAAGTGTTACCTGATATCAATATGCTTGGTTTTAGAGTGATGGTCAGGATTGCAAGAAATGGCAATTGCACTCTGAGAATCACACAGTAGTGGAATCTTATAGTAGGTAAGACCAAAGTCCCGCAGTTGAGTTCACATCCACGGACTCTGAGAACAGCAACTGGCAGCAGCCACAAATTCAGCTTCAGCAGTTGATGTAGACACACAGTTCTGTTTCTTTGAACTCTAGCAGACTACGCGATCGCCCAAGAAGTGTGCACTCCCTGACGTGCTTTTCCTATCCAACACACACCCGGCATAATCCGAGTCGGAATACGCAAGCAGTTCAAATGATGAGTCACGGGGATACCACAGACCAAGGTCAGGGGTCCCTTTCAGGTATTTGAGGATACGTTTCATGGCAATTAAATGTGATTCTTTTGGATTTGCCTGAAAACGAGCACAGAGACATGCAGAGAACATTATGTCTGGTCTACTAGCCGTTAGGTACAGTAAAGAGCCTATCATTCCCCGATAGGTTTTCAAGTCGACTGCCCTTCCATCAGGATTAGCAGACAGCTTGGTTTTGGAAGACATGGGGGTTGATTTGGACGAGTAGTCCGACATTTCATATTTTCTTAAAAAATCGTTAATATATTTAGACTGATTTATGAAAATGCCATTGGAAAGTTGTTTGAATTGTAAGCTGAGGAAGAAATTCATTTCTCCCATCATGCTCATTTAAAAGTTACCCGCCATTAGTTTTAAGAACTCTGGACTATACGGTGGGTTCGTAGAGCCAAAAATAATATCGTCTACATATATCTGGACTAAGATGTAGTCATCCCAAATTTTCTTTGTGAAGAGAGTGGCGTCAATTCGTCCCTTTGAATAGCCTTCACGAACCAGATAGGCCGATAGAACATCATACCAATCCCGTGGAGCCTGTTTGAGTCCGTAGAGGGCCTTATCAAGTATGTAAACGTCATTTGGTCGTTTGGGATCAACAAATCCTTCTGGTTGAGATACATAGACTTCCTCCTTAAGGATTCCATTCAGAAACGCCGTTTTGACATCCATCTGGTATACTGTGAAGGTTTCATCGTAGTCAATACCCTCCTGCTGGTTGTATCCTTTAGCTACCAGTCTGGCTTTGTTTCGAATCACCACACCATCGGAATCTTTCTTGTTCTTGAAGACCCACTTGGTGCCAACAATTGTCTTGTCATTGGGACGGGGCACCAGTCTCCAAACCATTAAACGGGTGAACTAATCTAACTCTTCTTGCATAGCAAGAATCCAGTCTGGGTCCTACAGGGCATCAACACTTCGTGTCGGTTTGATCAGACTAAGAAAGCTGGAGAATTGACAATCATTTGCTGTGGCAGATCTGGTCTAAATGCCGGCATCTCTGTCGCCGATAATTTGTGTTTCGGGATGTGCAGCTGTCCACTTGGTGATATGGGGAAGGGGTTTATCAGCTATTTCAATAGTAGCATCATGAGGGAAGAATTCATCCAGGCGTTGTTGAATAGATGTTTCACCATCAGGAGTAGATGACTCCGGGATGGACTGAGGTGTACTAGTTTCGTGAACCTCAGTGTCAGCATCGTCAACAGTGTTCACTGTAGAGGTGGATGCAGTGTACCGTTTACCCAAAATGAGGAATGGGTCAGCAGATGAATTAACAGGTCCTGATGTAGATGCAGTGGCTGTTTGCTACGTGAGTTCAAGGAATTCCTGAACAACATCTACAGGCCTGTCAATAGGTACACTATTAGTTCCAGAATCATCATCATCTAAGAAATCAAATATATACTTTAAATCTAAAGATTCATTTGTGTGTGTTATATTTTTTTCTTGTCGATTAAGTCCTGGTCCTGAACTGATGTGTTAAGAAGCGATTGCAGTTGACTCAGGTGATAAAGATGTAGTGTTTAAGGTATCATCAAAAGTCACATTAATACTTTCAATCACAACATTTGTTCATTTATTTAACACACGAAACGCTTTAGACTCTCAAGAATAACCAAGGAAAATTCTCTCATCGGCTTTGGGGTCAAATTTTCCTAGGTTAGCCTTTTCATTAAGAACAAAGCACCGATTACCAAACATGTGAAAGTTTTTAATATTGGGCTCTCTGCCATTTGCAAGTTCATAGGGTGTTTTGTTAAAGCGACGGTGCAAAATTGTGCAGTTTTGCGTGTAGCATGCTGTGTTGACAGCTTCTGCCCAATAGGAAGGTGGCAAATCTGCATAGGACAGCATGGTTCGAGCCGCTTCTACAAGCGTTCAATTTCTTCCTTCGACAACCCCATTTTGTTCTGGAGTATATGCCGCGGAGAATTGATGCATGATTCCCACTGAGTCAAGAAAAGAATCCAAGACTTTGTCCTTGAATTTGGTGCCATTCCCGGTTCGAATGTACCGACTTTTCCTTGCGATTGATTTTGCACCTGTCTGAGGAACGAGATAATTGTAGATGGAGCTTCATCCTTCGTTTTCAAAAACTTGACCCATGTGTATCTCGAATAGTCATCAACTATCACAAGAATGTACTTCTTCCCATTTCGAGACTAAACCCTCATCGGCCCGCACAAGTCCATGTGCAACAATTAAAGAGGTGCTTTGGTGTTGGTGTTGGTCCCACGAAGGGTAAACAAGCAACCGATATAGTGTAGATGGGGGGGGTTGAATACACTTTAAAACAATCAATCAAATTTATCAAATGTATATTCAATGATCAAACAGAATGATTACAATTATCACTTTCTAATCAAATAAACAAGATGATTTGATGTTTACACTGATTATAAACTAAACTCTCTCTAGACACTCTTGTATCACAAACTAAATGATGATCGAACTTCTTGTTAAAACTGATTAACAAGAACTTTTGAAAACTCTCTTGAACATTGAACTCACAAAGTTATCGCAACACACGCGTATCAAGTATGACAAACACACGTACGTTCTGCAACTTATGCAGCCGTATATTATTCGGTATTTTGTGTTCTTTTTATATTGAAAATCCATAGGAAGGTTTATAATCATACTTGATATATCTACAAACAAATCGCAGTTTAAAGATAGAACTTATCTTTTCTTTAAAACCATAACAAACTCATTAATTAGAACATATCTAATTAATTTCGTTTCAGATCTCTATGCAACTATTAAATAGTTTAAATTAGGTTCAGATATCCTAATTTAAATGTCGTAGATATGGAGAGTTTATAATAGAATTTAGAACTTACTTAAATTCTTGAACTGACTTCTGGCGCTGAGCTGACTCACTCAGTCTTGACGTTATCAAGCTGAGTTCTTGACTTCTTGATTCTTCAAATCTTCAAGTCTTCATTCTAGAAACCTATCTCAGCTTAGAAGTCACTGGGCTATCTAGTACTTACATAGAAAACTATATATCTGTTAATACGCTGACTACTAAGCCTAAGCTGACTAGTCAGTCTATAACAGACTTACATAATTCATAACTCTTAACCTATCATCTATACATAGCTATGGTTTGTGTCATCAAATGTAACTATTCTAAACATGGGACTAACAATCTCCCCCTATTTGATGATGACAAAATATTAAATCAAAGTAAGTATAGGTTAACAGAATTATGTTGAACAATTCTGGAACCGACCAAAGTTAGTTCTTGAAATAAGTATTGAACTGATCCGTACTTATTCACAATATCTTGAACTTACAAGATGTTCATGTTACAAATCTATTATAAGACTTGTATTCTAAGTATTTGGATATATAACTACTTAGATACTGAACTTATCAGAATTAATTTATGTTCTGAACATACAAAACTTATACTACTGAACTTATCAGTTTATAATTGAACATATCAATCCTCAGCTTGAACTTACAAAGCTGTTTATTTGAACATACCAAACATAATATTAAACATATCAAATAATAAAATAGTTGAACATATCAAACTTGAATTTGTATTAATGAACACATCATTTACATTGTACCTTGATCATTATGATCAACTTATGCATACTTAGTGCTAACAAAATTATAGAACTAATCTATTTAATCAATAGGATCTCCAACTTCCAACCACATATCTAAACATTTAAATTCCCAGATGGCAGCTTCCTTGATAACATTATTCATAATCTCTTCACCCTTTGGTAGCTCTCTCATCTCAGTTTTTCTTGATCTGACTTCTTTGTTGAGATAAAATCTGAATACTGAGTTCTGAGTTGAGTCATCACATAGAATTCTCAAGTACAGAATCAATTCTAGATTTGCCAAATGAAGATCTGCTACCCTCAAGAAGCACTGATTACCTTCCACATCAAGATAGAAGAATCCTTCTAAAGATTGAGTGATATAAGTGTTTTCTCTGAATTCAACTCCCTCTGAAACTTGTAAACCGATGTCTCTTTTAGCTCGCTGGCTCGCTGCTCTAACTCTTGCAGCTTTGCCTCGGTTAAGGAAAGTATCAATTTCATCAGCTGGAATCTCACCTAACTGATCAATTCTTATGAAGAGTGTCTTAAGCACATCAACTATCTCTTGTTTGATTTGACTCTTTTTCATCCGTTTGATAGTTGCGGCTACGATTTTCAACTCTGAGAACCCCAACTTGTACAGACATCTCATATCTAGACCAATTTCTTGTTTGTTGTCTAGTACAAAGTTGATTATCACCAATTCTCCTTTTCTACTCGGTGTGATGGATTCAATCTTGTGATTAAAGTGTGTTCTTTTATAGCAATGCCTTAGATCAGTATCTTAGTAGGGAATTGGGGCAGCTCTGGGTCTAGAATAATCAGCTTCAGCTTCAGCTCTAGCAGCCTCAGTTTTAGCCTTTTCTCTTTGAAGCTCAGCTTGTCTTTGCTGCTCTTTAATTTCCTCCACAGTCATACCTAGTTCTTTAGCCATTTCTTGTAACATTTGCTCGGCAAGCATGTCACTGGCTTTTTGTGCTGCATTAGCTTCATAACTTGAGTCAGATTCATATGCAACTAGTTGAGACTTACCTTGTTGCTCAGGCTCAGGCTCAGCAATGATGACTTTTCTTCTCTTTGCTAGAGACATAGCACATGTTCTTTTCTTTTTTTTACGGTCTCAAACACCTTGCTTTTCCCTTTATCTATTTGTGAAATTGGAACAACTCAGCTTCAACAAACTTTGGCAATTCAGCGTGAGGGAAACTTGTAGGCACCATTTGAAGTGTTTCTTTATGTGGAGTTTCCTATTGAGCTGATTGGACCACCGGAGCTATGAGTATTTGAACTGCTGAAGCTTGTTGCTTTTGTTGAGAGGGCTGATCTATAGTACTCATAAACTGATCATGAGTTTCTTCTTCAATATGTATTTCCTCAGTATGCTCCCCCTCAAC
Organism: Dittrichia graveolens; assembly: GCA_038502395.1. Taxonomy (NCBI): domain Eukaryota; kingdom Viridiplantae; phylum Streptophyta; class Magnoliopsida; order Asterales; family Asteraceae; genus Dittrichia; species Dittrichia graveolens. The sequence goes on along the minus strand of JARJIL010000009.1, from coordinate 55,272,421 downwards.
TATATCATCATCTTTCTTTGATTCTTCCACCCCATTTTTGTCATCATCAATAGGGGAGGGTCTTGATCGAAGCACTATATTCTCCAAGTTGGCCATAGAGTTTGACAGATCATTCAGCTTGCGCATCAACTTAGCTTTATCACTTTTTCGCTTCTTGTGCAGGAGCTCAAACCGAGTTTGCAAATACTCCGTAATGGCTTGGGCATCATTTTCCATCAGCTTGGGCTCCTCTTGTCTCTGCTTTACCTCAAAGTCCCCCTGTCTAGTGAAGGAATGTAGTTCCACTGTAGGAGCGGTAGTTGAGTGTTCCTCAATAGGTGAGAATGTGGGTTCCATATCCAATGGTTTGTGCTGACCTAAGGAATCAAGGGGGCCAAAATGGGGACCCTGTAAACCTTCCTGGTGTATGAAAGGTTCATTGATAGGTCGTGGGAGAGAGTGTAAGGATGGAAGAGAAGAATGCCCAATGTCATGAATTATGGTAGTGGGGTAGGCTGGGCTGAGTGGTGAGGAGGGGGTAGTTGACCCTGGGGAGAGGTCGTTTGTTCAATGTAACCTTCAAGGGTCTGTGAAGGCACAGAAATAGGTTCTCCCATGGCTAGGATAGGTATGGGCTGAGTAGACACCATACCCGGCTTAGGCTGATTGGATACAATAAGCCTTGAGGTTGGCACCTTAAGAGAAGGTGTCTCCCCCTCAGCTCCTGCCGGTGGAGTTGTCAGTATGACATCAGCTCCAAGGTCCTTTTGAGGTGAAGGACACCCTTGGCATATTTGCATGTATAGGTGTAGGATATATCCTTGGTAGCAGTAGGCTGACCAAGGTTGGTTGTAGAGTGGAGAATAGATGGAGATGTGTGTGGTGGGGGGAAAGGGGTTAGATTGTGATGGGCTTGACTTAGTCTTATCTCCCTGTATATGAGATGGAGAAATGCATGAGAAGGAAGGAGATGAAGGAAGAGAAATTATACCTGCGCCTATCAGAGGTGACTCTGAGCTAGGGAACATACTCTCTTGCTCAGAGCTTGAGGTGGAAGAAATCCTTTGGATGCGTGATCGGAGCTGAGTCCGTTGAGGTTCAGCTTTGGAGGACTCAGCCTTAGAATCATCTACACCATTTGTTTCCTCCTCATCATTTGCACTTTCCTCAGCTTTACTTGACTCTGAGGTCGGAAGCTGTGTATACACCCTCATCTGAGCACTCATTGTGGGATGCTCAGGGAAAATATCATGGGTGAACATTCTTGAGCTGAGAAGAGGAGTAGGGGTTGACTCATATTGGGCAGTTTATCTTCTACCCAACCTGTCCTCGATCACCATAGATAAGAATCTTACAAAGGGCACAATTTTATCCCTCACACTTTTGGTCACAAGAGACTTGATTGCCTCAAAGATCAACTCAGCATAGTCCAAGTGTCGATCATAGAATATGTTATATAATAGTTTCATTTCAAAATCGTTAACATTATCCAGTCCACCCACCTTGTATCCAAGTGAACGGACCACTGTGGACACCATGAATCCCCATGCAGTCTGGAAAACGGATTTCCTTATAACTCCAATAACTTGAGTATGACCTATTAAGGGTAAAATGCTTCTTGATGTTTCCCTAGAAATTGTCGCCTCATATTGATTATGAACTGGGAGATGTAGAATTCGTCGGAGACATTTTGCATCTATGTCAATCGCCACTTGTCCACTTAAGACTGTACCTCTTATCACTTGTTGATTTGCGTCAAGTTTGCACGTGTACGAAAACTCTGTGAGGAGTTGTGAGATGAGCACCGCAGGACCACGAAGGAAAGCATGTGCCAGGGGTCCCTTTCGAATGTATGAGACCCAGTCCTCATAGCCCCTGCCAATCTTGGACTTTGGTATGTCAATACAGGCAACGACATTGTTTTGTTTGTAGATGGGGAGTGCGTTGTTCTTGAAATTACCACCACGGATCATTTGATCAGTCAGATTTAGAGTGTAACCCTCCATTGAATTCGAACTTATCATATTAGATTGCACTTAGCAGTAGTAGGGTTTAGCACTGAACAATTGATTATGCACAAAGCGAGGTTAGGGTTTTAGAAAGTGGAGAAGAAGGTAGAAGATTTGGAAGAGTAAACGAAATATGATGAGGAGTCTCTCGTATTTATACCTTTTCAATGTGAGAGAAAAGTTACCGTTATCGGAGGGTAATAAATATGACCGTTACAGTAACAACCGGCTACGCAGTTTGTTATAACGTCTATATTTAATGTAACTTAATTAGACTTACACTGTTACATTGATCCAAATTCTTTCAAGATGAACTAAATTTTCACCAAGATTCCCTTAAATAATTAATTTGAAAACAGCTTACGTTTATTTTAAACAGGACACACCTTACATATTTGATACTATAATGTTAGACTGACCGTTTGTTAGGGCTAACCTAGACCTGTGGAACTGACCACACATTATAGCTGATAACTCAGCTCAGATTGAGCACTCAGCTCAGATTGACACTTAGTCGAGGTAAGCACTTAGCATATATTTAGGTGTGACAGTCTTTTGTGCCACAACCAACTCAGCTTGGGAGTTGAGTCAGAATACAAACTGGTTTCAGTTGAAGGATCTGCGGAGCTGAGATCTAACAAATAGATCTCTCTCTCTCTCTCTCTCTTTTTGCCATTAGTATTGGCTTTCCCTTCTTATCATAAATTGTTCCTGCATGCTTTCTGAAGGTGACTTCATAATCCTCATCACACAATTGACTGATACTTATCAGATTGTGTTTAAGGCCTTCAACATATGCTACCTTCTTGAAAGTGACTGTTCCAGCAGTGATCTTTCCATAACCTTTAGTCCTTCCTTGAGAATTATCCCCAAATGTCACCTTGGGTCCTTCATTGTTTTGGAATTCACTTAGAATCTATTTGCTTCCTGTGATGTGCCTTGAGCATCCACTGTCTAGGTACCACTTGTAGGAGCCCTGCACATGATCAACTAAACACATTAGTTTCTTTTTGAAACCCACTGTTTGGTGGGTTCTGAGGATGAGCACTTAGCTAATCCTTTTGAGGCTGATTGATCAGCTTGAACATATTCTGAGTCTGTTTTAGACTGATCATTCTTTACTTTTTCAGGCCTAAGATTGGTACTTACACAATCTTTGGCTTCATGACCTCTGTCACCACACTTATAGCATTTTCTTCTATAGATGGGTGTTTGGGTGGCTTCTTTGAGTTTTCCAACATTAAATTTGGATTCAGTTTTAGGGTCATAAGACGTGGATAGCCTTTCAATCCTTTTAGACAGATTGTCCACTTGATTTTCTCTGACTTTGGACTTACCTTTGTTAGCTTTATGGTTATCCTTATTTGGTGAAGTCTGACTTACAGACAACTTCATGTTCTTATATATCCTTTCATATTTGGCTTGAGAGTTATGTCTTTTTGAGTTGATGTGAGATATTCTGTCAAAGACAGTTGTTCTCACAGGATTGTAATCCAATCTTTTGAAAACTGACTTACAGTTTCTGTTGGATCTGGAACATTCAGCTTGATGGTTTGTATGAATAACCTGGGGGCTTTGGGTTGGTCTCACAAACTTATTAGTTTTGACCTTTTTTCCATCCTTGTTCCTTAAAAATGTCTTTGGAAGTATATCATCCGATTTCACATTTTTGTCTTCAAGACTGACTTGTTCTTTGATGATTTCGTCAGCAGCAGCACTATAATCTCCCCCTAGCACTGCTTTTACTTGATTTGGTATCTGCTGGTTGATACATTTTTCTGCTTCTCTTGATGACTTACACCAAGATTCACAGATCTTTCTTAGATTGACAGCTTGTTCTTTTGATTCTTGTAATTCTTCACTTAGAAGTTTGTTAATGTGAAGCTGACACTCATAATCACTTTGATTCTTTTTACCAACATTTATGAGAGTTTCAGAGTGGTTAAGTTCATCTTTTAATTTTGAAATTTTAGTTTTCAAATTAGATTGAACTGTGAGAGAGGTTTTGAAGTCATTCAACAAATAATTGAACATTACACATTTTTGTTCATCAGTGTAAGAGCTAAAGTTATTTACCTTATACATTGAGGCAGGATCCCAGTTATTGGTTTGCTTACTCAGCTTAGCTGCTTCTGCTAGATCCTCATCGAAGGAACTATCTTCTAACTCATAGTCAACTTGTTCCTCTTCATCCTCAATGGCCATCAAACACCTATTTCGCTAATCATCATCTGAGGTAGATGATTCAGTATCCCAAGTCTCAGCAAGAAGACCTTTGGTGTTTTCATCTGGCTTGGCTTTGAGTCTCTGATATTTCTTTTTATATTTATCACCTCTGTATGCATTCTTGTCAGCCACTGAAGCTGATTCTCCCTTCTTAACTCTGCACTCAGCAGCTATGTGTCCTATCTTCTGACAGTTGTAGCACTTAGCTTTCTTAGGATCAAAAGTAGACTTACCACTTTTGCTTTTGTCACATTGACCCCTTCCTCTTCTGAACTTTCTAAAGTTCCTTGCTAACATTGCTATTTGTTCAGTAAGAGCATCCATCTCTTCATCATCTGAATCTGAGTTAGGACTTACCTCCTCAGATTCAGATTTTGAGTCAGTCTCATCTTGAGAATTTTTAGATCCCTTCTTCTTTTCTGCAATTAATGCAGATCCAACATTATTGGTAGATTATTTTAGTTGTTGCTGGGCCACTTTCTTCTGTTCTATGATCTATTTATGATTTAGAAGAAAACCATAGATAGATTTGAGATCATATTTTCCTAAGGTTCCTCTAGCATAAAGTGCAATGGTAATCTCATTGAATTGTTCTGGTAACACATCCAAGAACATGAGTACCAACTCATTTTCATCTTTATTGACACCTTCCAAGAGTCGATCATTAATCTAGCATTGAAATATGGTAAACAGATCAGCCAGAGTTTCATTCTTTTTGGCGAAGAAAGTCTCATAAGAACGACTCAGATTTGTCTTCTTATGTTACTTGACCAGGTCAGTGCCTTCATACGTGACACTGAGAGTATCCCACATCTCTTTTGAAGTTTGGCACCCAGCCACAGTATGCAGAAGAGGGTTTGTCAAAGCATTTGCTATAATGCTTTGTGCCTTATCATCAAGATTGAATAGCTTACGATCTTCCTCAGTCCAATATGCTTCAGGCTTGGGAGTTTCTCCAGAAGGAATAGTTTTATCAGTGGCGGTAATATGGATCAAGGGTATGATTGGACCATCTTGAATCACAGTACTCATCCTGTGATCCACTGACTTCAGATACAGCATGGCTCTGAACTTCCACATAGGATAGTCATTGCCATCAAAGATAGGACACCCTTTTGCCGCCATTGTTGGAATATGATTTGATTGCTTGTTGATAGACATCTTAACCTCTTGACAGCGGATCTTGATCTTCAATTAATGAAGAAACTTGCTCTGATACTAGTTCTTGGTCCCACGGAGGGTAAACAAGCAACCAATATAGTGTAGAAGGGGGGGGGGTGAATACACTTTAAAACAATCAATCAAATTAATCAAATGTATATTCAATGATCAAACATAATGATTACAATTATCACTTTCTAATCAAATCAACACGATGATTTGATGTTTACACTGATTATAACCTCAACTCTCTCTAGACACTCTTGTATCACAAACTAATTGATGATCGAACTTCTTGTTAAAACTGATTAACAAGAACTCTTGAAAACTCTCTTGAACTTTGAACTCACAAAGTTATCGCAACACATGCGTATCAAGTATGATGAACACACGTACGTTTTGCAACTTATGCAGTCGTATATTATTCGGTATTCTGTGTTCTTTTTATATTGAAAACCCATAGGAAGGTTTATACTGATACTTGATATATCTACGAACAAATCGCAGTTTAAAGATAGAACTTATCTTTTCTTTAAAACCGTAAAAAACTCCTTAATTAGAACATATCTAATTAATTCCGTTTGAGATCTTTATCCAACTAATAAATAGTTTAAATTAGGTTCAGATATTTTAATTTATATGTCATAGATATGGAGAGTTTATAACAGAATTTAGAACTTACTTAAATTCTTGAACTGACTTCTGGCGCTGAGCTGACTCACTCAGTCTTGACGTTATCAAGCTGTGTTCTTGACTTCTTGATTCTTCAAATCTTCAAGTCTTCATTCTAGAAAGCTATCTTAGCTTAGAAGTCACTGAGCTATCTAGTACTTACATAGAAAACTCTATATATGTTTATACGCTGACTACTCAGCCTAAGCCGACTAGTCAGTCTATAACAGACTTACATAATTCATAACTCTTAACGTATCATCTATATATAGCTATGGTTTGTCTCATCAAATCTAACTATTCTAAACATGGGACTAACCGCTGGACACCTGTTTCATTTTGTGAGATGCCCGTTTCATTTTGCCCCTCTCATAGTGCTCACAAAGGTGTTCTTTTTAAAACTTCAGCTTGGGCAATCCGCGAACTAAATCACCGTTGATCACTTTGTTAATATTCTTGAAATTTAGGCGAGATAGTTTGCGATTCCATATCCAGGTCAGTTCCGATGAGGCCTTGGACAGAAGGCATACTGACTGTTTTCCTTCCAGGTCTGCGAGATCAATGGTGTATAGATTTGACCTTCTAGACCCAGTCAGTACCACATCACCGTTTTCAGTCTTAACTGAGCAAGTTTTGGCCTTGAAGTTAACTTCTAACCCCTTGTCAGAAAATTGCCCAATGCTGAACAAATTGTGTCCTAATCCCTCTACATACGATACTTTGCTTATTTTTATATTTTCTTTAATAATGTCTCCTGTTCCCATTATTGGTGCCACATGGTCATTTCCAAAACGAACATTTCCCGAATACTTTGGGACATAGTTCGTAAGGAGACCCTTTTCGCCCATCATATGCTTCGAGCAGCCGGAGTCTAGGTACTACCGACTAGATATCTGCACATTGAAGACAAAATTTGTTGAGGTACCCATTGTGTAGTGGGTCCTTGACTGTTAGCAAAAACAACAGTATCACAAATAGTGTCAGTTAATGAATTCGTTGCTAGTGTGTTGGGAGCACAAACTTGTGAGACTGTTTGTGGTTAGGACGGTGACGGTGTTATGCTTTCTTTGGATATAGCGGGTGTTGGTGTTATAGCGGGTGATTTAGTTGGTGTTATGCTTTCTTTGGATATGGCGGGGGATTTAGTTGGTCTGGATGTGATGAAAGATTGTTCAATTACCACGTGACTACAGCCGTTTGGTAGTGAGACATCATCGTCGATGTATTCACTTTGTTTCTTTGGAATTCTTGTCTTGGTTGTTGCTGTTATCACTTTGGTGGGTTTATGTTGAACTGTTGGTTGTTTAACATCATTTTGATTGGCGTGATTCCAATTGTTGTGGTATCTGCGATTTGGAGTCCATAAAGTGTGTTGAATGGTGGAATTTGATCCAGAATTAGAGGGTACACTTTCATTACTCATTTGGAATCTTGCTCTTGTGGAGCGTTTCTTTCGCCAATACGTAATTTTGTTACCTTTTCTGTTTATGAAGGAAGCCTGTTCATGAGTGGATTCAAACGATTTATAGTTTGGATTTGGTTTAATGCCACGGTTCTTTCGGTCATTATCATACACACATTGGAAAGCACAATGACCATCCATACAACCATCACTCATGCAAAATATTTAGTTTGACAAGAATTAATTGGAGTTCAAACAGATTTAACATTCAAAATTGACAAATCATTACACAGTAATAGAGTTGTTTGTTTATTGAAATTGGCAGGGTAAATCAAACACTCTTCGTCTTTTCTTGCTCCATCCTTCTCTTCCGGCTTCCTCCTCCATCCAAAAATCTACTTTCTCTCGCTCTTCACATTTCCACCTAGATGGACATTTGGGTTAGAAGCAGATATTGCCAAATAATCATTCTTGGAACGAGAGTGAGTTGTTTGTTCCTTGATTTTTTTCATTCTGGATTTGGATGGTTTTGAGATACTTGTATTACGTGATAACCGTGTATCAATTACCTTGGCTTTTCCCTTTAAGTTGATGGATTCAATTGTTTTCATTTTGAAAAAGTCATTCTCAAGTGAATTAAGTTTCTCGTGAAGGGTGAACAATGAATTTTCCGATGTTCTGCATTTTTCACAATTTTTACCAAGATTTATTAGGGACACATCACTTGTGTATATGTCGGATCTTGAATTTGCAGATGTAGAACATTCACCTTCTTGCACGTGTGGAATCGTGGTTTCGGACGTGCTTGGAGTAGCGGAGTTTTGTGGCATGGCATTTTCAGTTGCAAGGTGATTGATCAGGTTATGAAGAATTGCCTTTTCAAAGTCAAAGATAATGGATCTATGGACAAGCTCAAGTTCAACTAACTCAAGGTGTCGCTGTAGATCCATATGAGGGATATAGACGCGAGGCTCGGGTGGGGAATCTGAGATTGATGGTAACGACTCCATTTCTGATTGGGAGTAGCTTCGGAAGTAGTCATCAGAGATTGTGGGTTTGAAAGCTTCGGTTATGTATAACTGATTTAGGCTTTCGTAGTCATATGAGGTTGAAGCTTTGTTCGTGATGCGTCTCTCGTGTTCCTCCTTGGCGAGTTCGTCGACTTGTCCAACGAACACAATTTTCTCGGTTAACCCCAGATTCATGCTTTCAAAGTCATATAGCTGTTTAGCACTTATCTTGTCACTTATGTGTGGATTAACGTAACCTAAACCTTCGTATGTCCATTTAGAAATTTTAAGATCCTTAGGTTTGTTTAGAAAAATGGTTTGTGCCGTTTGATCTCTTTTAATTAACAAGTCTTCGAGATCTTTTATTTTTGAGTATAGTTGACATCGTTACTTTTGCAAAAACTTGAAATCTTCTTCAACTGAGATTTTGGCCGCTTTTAAATTTTGAATGATTACCTCATTTTCACTTCTTAACATGTTCAGTTTCTTTTCTTTTGCGGTTAATTATGTTTGAAGATTGTCTAAGTTAGATGTTGATTGATTCTTGATTCTATGTTCCAACTTAGTGATTTTACGGTTTTGTCTTTCGATGTGTTCAACTAATGTTTGTGCATTCTCGATGTTTACCTTCCCAGAAACACCTGCATCATCATTTTGAGTTTCATCGAACTCATCAGCACCATCACCTTCATTCTCATCCTCATCATCTGAGGAGACCCCATCTTGAACCATCAAGCAAAACTGAGCTTGATCAGTTCTGTCTTCATTTGAATCATCAGTATCAGTCAGAAATTGGTCTTCTTCTACAAGCATCACTCTCCCACTCTCTTTCTTCTTTGTCAACCGCAGTTTGTTACGGTAGTATTCGGCATCTTTGGTCTTCGGTTTTCTGCAGTCTTTGATAAAATGCCCCGTTCTACCGTAGTTGTACCATTTCTTTTCCTACTCCTGAGGTTCTGCGGATTTGTCAGTCTTCCTCTTCTCATCAGCTACCATCCCTTCACTTTTTCTTGGTCCGGATGTCTACCGCTGTCGGTTGTTGGTCTTTCCATACCTGTTCTGGAAAGCTCTCGTAATAAGTGACATGGCCTTCAGCATGTCATCCTTCTCTGTCATCTCCATCTCTCCTTCCGAGGAGTTGGAGTCAACCACAATCTACTTTCCCTTGCTTCCCCTTGATGATTCCCGCGGTCTCCTTTCAGCCACTAGTGCAACCAGGTCAGATGGTTGCTTCATTGAGAGTTTGGTGAGGACCTCATCTTGAAATTGGTTCAAGTCCTCATAAATTGAGTGGTGATACCACCTTGAGATTACGATTAACATGTTTATACAGGCGAACATGTTCACTCCATTCTGGACCAAGTGCATCGATCCAGTTGACATCTATATCTAAATCGGATCTCGTTACGCCATGATTTCTCATTTCATTCAACAGTCTGCAGAAACGACTGTAAGTATCCTGCAACAACTCTCCCTCCCTGGCCTTGAATTCCCTGAAGGTGTTAACAAGTTGTGTTTCCCTGATGAATGACCCCTGTTCAGTACCCTGCATCTGTTGTTTCACTTCGTCCCAAATCTCTTTGGCTGAAGTCAAACTATCTATTTTTGAGTAGATTTTTGCGCATAACCCTTGTTTCAAGTAATAATTTGCGTCTTTGTCGGCGCATGCACGGTCTTTCTCTTCCGCAGTTAGTTCTGATGGAAGCTTCCGTCTCCTTCAGCAACAATTGGTGGGTTGTTATCGAGAACAGCCTCGATAATCTTTTCAAAAATGGCATCACCATTTAAGATGTTTTCTTTCATCATCTAACCATACTTCTCATTATGTTCTATGAAGTCCATAAACCTTCCTTTCCATACATTATATTCATTTCTGAAAAGTACTGGAGGTTTAGTGTCTGTTCCGATGGCAAGAATTTCGTTGCTTGAACTCATCTTTTCTTGGATCTTTCTCCCTGAAGTAGACTGGTTAGTATTTGTGTGAGAAAACCTGTGAATGTTAGATGAAGTGTTTGAACGTTGAGTGAGGTTATCCGACTGTCGGATTGTTTGCTTATGCGACAGTCGGATTCCATGCGACTGTCGGATGATCCGAAGGTCAGATGAACTAAAGGGTATTGGATTTGTGTTTGTGTGACTGTCAGATTGTGACTGACGGATTTTTGTGTGGTGCGATTATCGGATCTTATTGACTATCGGATTTTGGTGACTATCGGGTTTTGGATACGAAAGTCGGATGAACTTTAGTGATCCGAATGTCGGATGAGAATAATGATCAAAAAGTCAGATGAGTTTTAAAATCCGAAGGTCGGATGAGACTAGTGATCCGAAAGTTGGATGAGTTTAAATATGAAGTTCGGATGAGACTAGTGATCCGAAAGTCGGATGAAACTTAAATTGAAAGTCGGATGAGTTTTACAATCCGAATGTCGGATGAGGCAAAAGTCGAATGCCTTTTAAAACGAAGATCGGATGAACCTAGAACAAGAGTCGCATGACCTTTGGGAGAGTCGCACGACAGTCGGATGAGCTAAGAGTCGCCTGACTGTCGGATGGATAATAATCCAAAACTTGCAGGTCTGTATTCTGTTATCGAACAGACTGCTACTTTTACCCAAAACACACTAAAAATCACTAAGATTTTGTTTTGACCTTCCTTTTTACTAGAAACGCTTCCCTTTACTGATATCAACCCAAAACAGCAACAAATTCTTTGAAAATTTGATGAAACAGTAGAAAACTCTAAGAACTTGAAGAACACTAAATTTTCAAGAACACTACCCAGATGTTGTTTGTTTGTCCTAAAAACACTAAAAAAGGTTTTATCCTTCTTAAATACTTCTTAGACACAACAAAAAACTTGAAAAAGAAGAGGTTTTGACCAAATGGATTTTTTGTCTTTCAAAGTCTTTCGTGAACAAGAATAGAAGCAGCTTCTGGGTTTTGTTTCTCACACAAAGATGTTTCTTTCAGGTAATGTTGAACCAATCCAGTAGGGAGTTGGTCCTGATACCAATTGAAAGTCTTTTGATGTGAAGAAGATGAGTAAACAATTAATACTTGAAGTAAAGATGATGAAGTTTAGTATGAATAAGTATGAACACTTTGCATGAACTTGAAGATTCTCTCTTTGTATATTGCTTGAATGTGAGATTACAGAGAATGCTATAGCAAAGGTTACCTTGCAAACTAGGTTTGCAAGGTTATAAATACACAAGCCACATGGGCTTAAAAGCCTCATGGGCCCAAGTCTAAACAACTAAACTAGTATAGGAAATACATAAAGAAAGTGGGCCAAGCCCATAACATAAACTAGACTAGTAAGATATAAATTACATACAAAAGAACACAAGGCTAACAAACTAAATAATATCTAACAGTGTAGCTCTTGGAATAAGCTTTATCCTGAATTCAACATCTCTAATTGGAGGCAAACCCGGAAGTTCTTCAGGGAATACCTCAGGGTAGTCAAACACCACCCGAATATCACGAACTGGTCGCTTCTCCATCACAATATCAATAACATATGCCAGATAAGAGTCACAACCTTTAGCAATCGATTTCTGAGCTTTAATCATGGAGACAATAGGAATATCAGAATCCCGTCGTTCTCCATGTGCAACAGCATAAGATCAATCAGAGAGATGGATCTTGATCATCTTTTTGGAACAGATAATCTCAGCATCACGCTTGCTGAGCCAATCCATCCCGATTACGACATGAAAGCCCGCAATAGGTATAATAAAGAATGAAATTGGGATACTACTCCTGTCAATATAAATCACAGCTATCGGGACTTTCTCTGTAACAGAGACTACTTTGCCGTTAGCGAGTTCTACTCTGAGCGGCTCAGTTAATGGAACAACAGGTAACTGTAATCTTCTATGACACGCCATAGATACAAAGGAGTAGGTAGCTCCAGAGTAAAATAAAACACAAGTAGGGATATAGTTGATAAGAAAAGTACCCGTAATGACTTCCCCTGCTGCTTTGGCCTCGTCTGCCGTCATCTGAAAAACCCTGCCTTTCGCGCGGGGCGCATCATCTCTTTTCGGGCCTCTAGAAGAAGAAGACCCCTTGGTTCCTGCACCCTGTCTTTCCGGGCAGTCTGTCAGCTTATGCACGGGCTTGTGGCACCGGTAGCATACGTCTTCCTTGAAACCACACTCAGTAGTAGCGTGGCCCTTCTGCCCGCATCTCCAACATCGTCTGGTGGAGTTAGAACACTCACCAGAATGGTAAGTACGACATTGAGAACACCAAGGAGAATCAGGTATGGGCTTCTTTCAAGAGTCAGTCTTTCCGCCTATAGAGGATTGTCCTTTGGAAGGACCTGATTTGTCAGACGGTTGAAACTTTCTCTTTGGGCCCCCACTGGAAGATTCGCCCTTACAGTGGATGCGGTCTCCATCCATTTGTCGAGCTATTTCGAAAGCCCAATCCAGATTGGCAGCAGCCCATATGTGAGGGCGAAGTTCAAGTGGCAGAGTTGCCACAAACCTCCTTATCTTGGTGGTTTCGTCAGGGATCAGATGGGGAACAAATCTCATTTTGTCAGTGAACGAGGTTATATGTTCTTCAATTGGCTTATCCCCTTTTTGGAGATCAGTGAATTCCCTCTCCATTCGTTCCATATCATACTCGGTGCAATATTTCTTCAACACCTCCTTGCTGACAGAAGCTTTCACCGTATCCCACCAGAAGATGGCACGGCCCTTTAACATGCGTACTACGTATTGCACGCAATACTCCGGTTCGCACACACAGGATTCAAATACTTGCTCCATTTCTTAAAGCCACTGTATGGTAACTGTGGGGTTATCACTCCCCTGGAATGTCGGAGGCTTGCAAGACAAAAATTTCTTGTATGAACAAGTCTTGCGGGGCTTGTTCAACGTTGCTTGCATTAACAGCTCTTTAGTCATAAGCAGCTCTTCCTCCAATTGCCTAATATAGGCAACCTGATCTGGCTCAGGTCCGCCTCCTCCAACATTGTGCTGAGATCTTTCATCCTCGGCTTGATGAGGCATATGAGAAGCCTCATCCTCCATTTCTTTAATAGCTTGTTCTGTATTGCCACGTTCGGCAGACATCTTATATCAACTTTCTATATGACAGAGAAAGAGAAGTTAATACTCTATCTCACTGACTTAACTTACTAACAAGTCATCTTACAATACTAGCATACATATAACATTCTCACTAAACCCCCCATAGGAACACTTCTCTATGGTTGGGCACGAGTTTGAGATCGAATACTCTTACAAGTACCCAATTCACTCAAACTTAGGCTCTGATACCTAATTGTAACACCGCTTCTGAAAACAGTTACTTTAATGACAAATCAGATTTTAGCAGCGGAAATTTTTCTTTTTAAAACAGTAATAACTATTATTTACGTTGTTGTCTTCCAAATATCCAAGGTGTTACCTAGTACATGAACCGACCATAATGTACATTACATATTATATCAAAATAAAATCAAGTGTTCCACCCATAAGAGGCATTGTACAACAAAAGTCACCCGCCTCACAGGACATCTAGTCTTTACCTGAAAAGGGAAATCATAGCATCTTTAGCTAACACTTAGCTAGTGAGTACATACTATCATAAGTATCAATACAGTAACTCATGCATCATACATATCATTCATAAACAATTATTGCTAGCTCAGTACATAGCGGTGTGCTGACAAGATCAGTAAGAGTCGTGTCTTGCAGGGTAATCAATCCCGCTCAACAACTCCGAGCGGGGGATCAGACATGACCAACCGTGCTGGTAGGGGAGCATAAAGCAGTCCACCAAACATCGTTCACAGAGTCAGAGGCTCCACAGGTAATCCAGCTACAACCGGTTGATCACCACTCACGTTAACGCATGACGGTTCTGCATAACCTAGGATCTGGGATGCCTCCCAAATCACCGTGAAATCCCGATCATGGGATCCAGTTACAACTCGCTGACCTTAACCATGTGTCAGATAGTCTGCAGACAGTGCACATACACATATACGTAAATTTGATCACACGGGGATCCATCATCTTACAAGTAACATCATACAGTTATTCATACGTTCCTAGCACGTATTAACTAAGTGGTTCCAATCTAGACCCACTGGCATGCAGCTATGTATCTCAACATCATGCAACACATAAGCTTACCTCCTTGAGCATACCTGCAAAAGCAAGTTAGATATACACAAAGCACTCACATAGACATTTAGCATGCAAGTTTTACTCTACTGAGTCTCATGAAGGTAGGCACTCACCTTAGTAGTTCACTACGCACAGGTTTTTGATTTTGACTCCACAAATACAAGAAGTTCACCTAGCATATCATACTTACATTAATCATTCACATATACATAACAAAACTACAAAACAAATACTTAATCTTGGACTTAGCACAAATCCGCCAGAATTGTCGGATTTGGGGAAATCCGATGGTTCTGTCGGATTTATGAAATCCGACACACTTGATTCATGAAATCCGATACTCATCAATCGGATTCCAATACTTAGGAATTCCATCATGCATACGAAATACGACACTTGCGGATTCCGACACATAGAAGGAAATCCGACATATGGAAATCCGATACTTAAAATCCGGAACTTTAAAAATCCGACAACTTGCGGATTTAGGGAATCCGACAACTTGCGGATTCCAATACTAGAAAGAAATCCGGGACATGAAATCCGACAGACATACGGAATCAGACACTTCTATCGGATTCCGACAAATCCTTCGGATTTCAACACATGCAGATTCCGACATCTTCATAGTCTCGGAATCCGACAACTTCATACCCTGAAATTCCGATACACTCATTCAATCATCCATACAACTTCATTCTTGTTGGTTTTAAGCCCAGATCATGTTAGGACATCATATTCTACTCAAAACATCATCATAAACACATTAAATCCTAACAAGAACACCATTCATGCAAAACCCACTTTGAAAGTGAGTTTTCATGTTCTTCAAGGTGTTCATGCATGGATTTTGTGTTTCTAGCACAACACATACGATTCTAATCTTCTAAACATATTTGAATTATATTGCAAACCTTCGTAGATCAAAAATTGACTCCATCTTGTTCTTCTTTTGAAATCCGAGAGCCGAGAGTGAAATGAGGGAAGTGCGTGTGTTTTGCGGTTTGTGTTTTGCTATCTTTGACTTCAAGAAGTGAAACATGCACACACATACATATAGTCACGTACTACAGAGGCGGTTGCCTCTTACTTCACTTGGGGTTTTCCTCTTTCTTTAATTGTTTTCTAATTAAGTACATATACACACACTTAACTTACATATATACGTGCATATACCTAACACAAATACATATATATTCAAATAATTAATTTAATAAGTACTTACAAGAAAAACACTCCTATTACACTAACTACGTACACTCACGTACTATTTACAACTAGGCCCAAGTTGAGGATGTTACATGGATGTTGTGTTGGGGCATCTCTGTTTCGGGAGGAAATATTACCAGCCCGTTGACATACGTCACATTCTTTGACAAAGTCGTGCGCGTCTTTGAAAATTGTAGGCCAATCAAAACCAGCTTTAAATACCTTCTTTGCGGTGTATACTGCACTGTGGTGTCCCCCGGTGGGTCCATTGTGGCAATGCCCGAGTATTTCCCTCACCTCGTCTCTCCAAACGCATTGCCGGATAACATTGTCTGCGTAATTTTGAAAGAGATAGGGTTCATCCCAAAAGTAGTATTTCACATCTGTAAACAATTCTTTTGCTGTTGTGTCATACATTTAAGGAGAATCCCTACAGCAAGTCAGGTTTGGACCTAGGTTGTGCTTCCACTTCACAAGGTCTAGTTTGATCATCTTCTTGCGTAGTTTCTTGACCGTCGTGTCAAGAATTTGAACGAGTTCTTCAACTAGTCGCTTGGAAGAGTCAACCTTCAACTCCTGTAGTGGAATGATTTGTTCTTCTTCAACGTGTCACTTGCGTAAGTAGCACACGTTAAAGGTGTCGTGGATTCCAACTAGCTCAGGCAGCAGCTCTAGAGTCACCGTCTGATCATTCACCTTGCACATGATTTTGAATGGGCCAATGAAACGTGGACTTAGCTTCCCTTTGCGCCTGAAACGAATGACGCCCTTCCAAGGAGAAAATTTTAAGAACACGCGATCACCGACTTTGAATGTAGCGGGACGTCGCTTAGGATCTGCATACATCTTTTGTCGATCCCGAGCTGCTTTCAGCTTTTCAAGAGCGACATTCACTTTGTCAGAAGTAATCTGGACAATTTCAGGTCCAACGAATAGGTTGAAAGCTATTTTTAACCCTTTGACATAAGACTGGCCCTACCTCATAGTCGTTGGCGTCACATATGAGCTCAAATGGCAAGGTCCAATTTAGAGCAATCATGATAGGGGCAGTCATGAGTTTCTCTTTTAAAGTAATAAAAGCTACTAAAAACTCGTTGGAGAACTCGAATTTAGCATCTTTCAATAAGAGTTGTGTTAGAGGCCTTGTGATTTTAGAAAAATCTTTTATAAAACGGCGGTAGAATCCCGCGTGGCCTAGGAAACTCCTCACCCCTTTCAATTTAGTGGGTGGTGGTAGTTTAGATATAATGTCTATCTTAGCTCTATCCACCTTTATCCCTACCTGTGAAACTTTGTGTCCCAACACTATGCCTTCTCGTACCATAAAATGGCACTTTTCCCGTTTTAGCACAAGGTTGGTTTCTTCACATTAGATAAGCATTTTATCAAGATTAGTTAAGAATGAATCGAATGAATTACTGAATACCGAGAAGTCGTCCATGAATACTTCCATGAAATACTCAACCATATCGTGGAATATAGCGGTCATGCATTGTTGGAAGGTTGCTAGCGCATTACACAGACCAAACGACATCCTCCGGTAAGCAAACGTCCCGTATGGACACATGAAAGTCGTCTTTTCCTGGTCTTCAAGACTGATGGGAATCTGGAAGTAACAAGAAAAACCATGTAGGAAGCAGTAGTATGCATTACCAGAAAGATGTTCAAGCATCTGCTCTATAAATGGAAGGGAAAAGTGATCTTTTCGAGTAGCATCATTTAATCTGCGCTAATCGATGAACACTCGCCAACCTATGACAGTTCTCGTGGGAATGAGTTCATTCTTTTCGTTGGTGACCACTGTCATCCCTCCCTTTTTATGTACCACGTGGATTGGGCTAATCCACGGGCTGTTAGATATAGGATATATAATACCGGCGTCTAAGAGTTTGACGATTTCTTTTTTTACAACCTCCTGCATTTTAGGATTTAAACGGCACTAAGGTTGGACAACCAGTTTGGAATCATCTTCCATTAATATTTTATGCGAGCAATATGATGGATTGATTCCTTTGATATCGGAAAGGGACCATGCGATTGCATTTTTCCGTTTTTTAAGGACATCGACAAGTTTGATTTTCTCATAATCGGATAGTACCAATGATATGATGATGGGAAATTTGAGAATTCTCCACTAGAAAGGCATACTCCAAATGTGGAGAAAGTACCTTCAGCTCAGATTGCGTATTGGACATTAGAATCGCGTGATCACTTTTATCAGGACGCGTTGTGTCTTTATGTACTTCAGCAATCTCTATGTACGATGATTCAACCTGTCGCAACGCATTCATCACGTTGTGCCGGCTGAAAATCCTACGTCTCGGATTTAGGCTCTAGCCCATCTGCCAGCATCCTCTCTAGCTCCTCGAGGTCTCTCTGAGCATCAATTAGACCTTCTCCTAGTGGCATTTGTCCCTCGGCCTCTTTAGCGTCTATCTTTTGCAGCTCGCTCTCTAGAAGGATATCAACTATATCCACGAAGAAGGCAGAATCATCACAGATTTTGGAGTGTTTCATGGATTTATCTATCCCAAATGTGATGGCATCTGTACCTACCCTAAGTGTCAGCTTTGACTCGTGAATGTCGAATAAGGCTCAAGCTGTACTCAAGAAAGGTCTACCTAAGATGAAAGGGACTTTATCATCCTTCTCCATATCAATAACAATAAAGCCTGCATGAAAGATGAATTTATCTACCTGTAGTATTAAGTCCTCAACTATCCCACGTGGATAGGTGACAAACTTATTTTCCAGATGTATAGCCATGTGAACAGGTTTAGGCTTGAAAAATCTAGTTTGGAAAAGAAAGAATATGGCCTCAGATTTATGCTCGCTCTTGAGTCAATAAGTGCACCACTAACGGGTAGATTGCCAAACTGGCATGGAAAAGTAAGACTCCCAGGATCAGTCATCTTCTTTGGGATGTTATTGAGCATAGTTACCGAGCACTGATCATTTAGTGTGACACTCGCCA
This sequence comes from Dittrichia graveolens, assembly GCA_038502395.1. Taxonomy (NCBI): domain Eukaryota; kingdom Viridiplantae; phylum Streptophyta; class Magnoliopsida; order Asterales; family Asteraceae; genus Dittrichia; species Dittrichia graveolens. The sequence goes on along the minus strand of JARJIL010000009.1, from coordinate 55,253,624 downwards.
CTTCTTCCATTTTCTTGCGCTTGGTACGAAGGTCTTTCATGAATTTTCATATTTTGGCATCTGGGCCATAACTTCAACAAACGGGATGTTGATATGCAGAGATTTTAGGTGCTCGAGAAATTTTTGATGCCGCTCATCCTGCTTTTCTTGTCGAAGACGCTGTGGATATGGTATCGGTGGGCGCTATGGTTTTATTGGGGTGGAACTCATGGTGCGATTTTGGGATCAGGAGTGACCTCCTTTTCTTTCCCTTTCCCCTTATCCGGCTGATTAGGTGGCGGCTCATTAGGATCATCATAGGAGCTGGTAGGAGGTGGGCCTTCAACTATTTTACTATTCCTTGTAGTCACAACTTTGATTTCAGCTTTTGGGTTCGGTTCAGTATTACTAAAAAGCGTGAAAGTAAAGCAATCCTAGAGAACCCAACATATCTTTCCAATCCGGGTCTCGACATTGTGAATAGACGCCTGTTGGTTCCTTAATGCTGCTTCAGTAGATACACCTATTTTCTTCACTAACTCCTCCGTCTCCTTATGCCTCTGATTTGATGCAGCTGCGAAGCGCGTGAGAAGATATTAATATCATTATAGAACCTTTGGACAAGCTGGTGAGGATTCAAACCGTGTTGAGGATTGTTTGGATCCCAGGTGTCATAAAGAGTTCGTCCCCCGATTGCATGAAATTCTGAATTTGCATCTTCATTTTGGCAATTTTAGATGGAGGACAAATTTTTTTAATGAAGCGAGTTTTGAGCTCATCCCATGTATGGATGGTAGGCTTGGATCGTAGCCAACGTTTGGCTGCCCCCGGAGTGTTATCGAAAACATTTGCAGCATTACGGCATCACGACTAACTCTCGGAATGTGGAAGTAGTCAGCAATCTCGAGAACGGCCTCGACATGCTAGTTGGCGTCTTCGTTGTCCTTTCCGGTGAAAGGACTCTCACGTAGTAAGTGTAGAATTTGGCCATTAATCTCAAAAGACTTCTCGTCGGGTATTTCAGGTCGGTGAATACCCACTCCGGTGCCTTCGCCGGAACGACTCGCATACTCCTCCAAAGACATGTTGATGAAGTTATCTGCCATCTTCTGAAGACGTTCTCCCTCGTGTTTAACTTGAAGAAGTTGATGAAATTCGCATTCTGTTAGTCCCATGTTTAGAATAATTAGATTTGATGAGACAAACTATAGATATGTATAGATGAAAGGTTAAGAGTTAGGAATTATGTAAGTCTGTTATAGACTGACTAGTCAGCTTAGGCTGAGTAGTCAGCGTATACACAAATATAGAGTTTTCTATGTAAGTACTAGATAGCTCGGTGACTTCTAAGCTGAGATAGGTTTTAAGAATGGAGACTTGAAGACTTGAAGATTCAAGAACCCAAGATTCAAGAACTTAGCTTGACAAGGTCAAGACTGAGTGAGTCAGGTCAGCGTCAGAAGTCAGTTCAAGAATTTAAGTAAGTTCTAAATTCTGTTATAAACTCTCCATATCTACTACATTTAAATTAGGATATCTGAACCTAATTTAAACTATCTATTAGTTGGATAGAAATCTCAAACGAAATTAATTAGAAATGTTCTAATTAAGGAGTTTGTTACGGTTTTAAAGAAAAGATATGTTCTATCTTTAAACTGCGATTTGTTCGTAGATATATCAAGTATAAGTATAAACCTTCTTATGGGTTGCAAGATATGAAGGAATACATAGACGAACACGAAGACGAGAACGTGTGTTACACAACGACGACTGCATAAGTTGCAAGACTGCATAAGTTGCAAAACGTACGTGTGTTCGTGATACTTGATACGCGTGTGTTGCGATAACTTTGTAAGTTCAAAGTTCGAGAGAGTTTTCAAGGGTTCTTGTTAATCAGTTTTACCAAGAAGTTCGATCATCAATTAGTTTGTGATTCAAGAGTGTTTAGGGAGAGTTGAGTTTATAATCATTGTAATATCAAATCATCCTGTTGATTGATTAAAGAGTGATAGTAGTTATTGTTCTGTTTGATCATTGAATATACGTTTGATTAATTTGATTATTTGTTTAAAGTGTATTCAACCCCCCCTTCTACACTGTATCGGTTGCTTGTTTACCCTCTTTGGGACCAACAACTGGTATCAGAGCAAGTTTCTTCATAAGTTGAAGATCAAGATCCGCTGTCAAGAGGTTAAGATGTCAACTAGCAAGCAATCAAGTCATATACCAACAATGGCGGCAAAAGGGTGTCCTATTTTTTATGGCACTGACTATCCTATGTGGAAGTTTAGAGCTATGCTATATCTGAAGTCTGTGGATCACAGGATGAGTACCGTGATTCAAGATGACCCAATCATACCTATGATTCATATTACTACCAGTGACAAAACTATTCCCTCTGGAGAAACTCCCAAGCTTGAAGCATCTTGGACTGAGGAAGATCGTAAACTGTTCAACCTTGATGACAAGGCATAGAGCATTATAGCAAATTCTTTGACAAATCCTCTTATGCATACTGTGGCTGGGTGCCAAACTGAAAAAGAGATGTGGGATACTCTCAGTGTTACGTATGAAGGCATTGAGTTGGTCAAGCAACATAAGAAGACAAATCTGAGTCGTTCTTATGAGACTTTCTTTGCTAAAAAGAATGAAACTCTGGCAGATTTGTCTACCATATTTCAATGCTTGATTAATGATCTGATCTTGGTAGGTGTCCAGAAAGATGAGAATGAGTTGGTACTCAAGTTCTTGGATGTGTTACTAGAACAATTCAATGAGATCACCTTTGCATTTCATGCTGGAGGAACCTTGGGAAAATATGATCTTAGATCTATCTATGGTTTCCTTCTAAATCATCAACAGATCATGGACAGAAAAAAGTGGCCCAGCAACAACTAAAAGAATCTATAAATAATGTTGGATATGCATTAATTGGAGAAAAGAAGAAGAAGGGATCTAAAAAGTCTCAAACTGAGACTGACTCTAAATCTGAATATGAGGAAGAAAGTCCTAACACCGGTTCAGATGATGAGGAAATGGATGCTCTTACTGAACAAATGGCAATGTTAGCAAGAAAGTTTAGAAAGTTCAGAAGAGGAAGGGGTCAAGGTGACAGAAGCAAAAGTGGTAAGTCTACTTTTGATCCTAAGAAAGCTAAGTGCTATAACTGTCAAAGGATAGGACACATAGCTGCTAAGTGCAGAGTTAAGAAGGGAGAATCAGCTTCAGTAGTTGATAAGAATGCCTACAGACCTGATAAATATAAAAAGAAATATCAAAGACTCAAAGGCAAGCCAGATGAAAACACCAAAGGTCTTCTTGCTGAGACTTGTGATACTAAATCATCTACTTCAGATGATGATGAGGCAAATAGGTGTTTGATGGCCATTGAGGATGAAGAGGAACAAGTCGACTATGAGTTAGAAGATAGTTCCTTTGATGAGGATCTAGCAGAAGCGGCTAAGCTGAGTAAGCAAACCAGTAACTGGGATCCTACCTCAATGTATAAGGTAAATAACTTTAGCTCTTACACTGATGAACAAAAATATCTAATGTTCAACTATTTGTTGAATGACTTCAAAACCTCTCTCACAGTTCAATCTAGTTTGAAAACTGAAATTTCAAAATTAAAAGATGAACTTAAACACTTTGAAACTCTCTTAAATGCTGGTAAAAAGACTCAAAGTGATTATGAATGTCAGCTTCATATTAACAAACTTCTAAGTGAAGAACTACTAGAATCAAGAGAACAAGTTGATAATCTAAGAAAGATCTGTGAATCTAGGTGTAAGTAATCAGGACAAGCAGAAGATGTATTAACCAGCAAATACCAAATCAAGTAAAAGCAGTGCTAGGGGGAGATTATAGTGCTGCTGCTGATGGAATCATTGAAGATCAAGTCAGTCTTGAAGACAAAACGATGAAATCAGATGATATACTTCCAAAAACATTTTTAAGGAACAAGGATCGAAAACAGGTCAAAACCAATAAGTTTGTGAGACCAACCCGAAGTACCTAGGTTATTCATACAAACCATCAAGCTGAGTGTTCTAGATCCAACAGAAATTGTAAGTCAGTTTTCAAAAGGTTGGATTACAATCATGTGAGAACAACTGTCTTTGACAGAATATCTCATGTCAACTAAAAAAGACATAACTCTGAAGCCAAATATGAAAGGATGTCTAAGAACAGGAAGTTGTCTGTAAGTCAGACTTCACCAAATAAGGGTAACTATAAAGCTGACAAAGGTAAGTCCAAAGTCAGTGAAAATCGAGTAGACAAACTGTCTAAAAGAATCGAAAGGTTATCCACATCTTATGACCCTAAAACTGAATCCAAATTTAATGTTGGAAAACTCAAAGAAATCACCCAAACATCCATTTTTAGAAGAAAATGCTATAAGTGTGGTGATAGAGGTCATGAGGCCAAAGATTGTGTGAGTACCAATCTTAGACCTGAAAACGTAAAGGATGATCACTCCAAAACAGACCCAGAATCTGTTCGAGCTGATCAGTCAAACTCTAAAAGATCAGCTAAGTGCTCATCCTCAGAACCCACCAAACAGTGGGTTCCAAAAAGAAACTAATATGTTTAGTTGATCATGTGCAGGGCTCCTACAAGTGGTATCTAGACAGTGGATGCTCAAGGCACATGACAGGAAGCAAGGGGATTCTAAGTGAATTCCAGAATAATGAAGGACCCAAGGTGACATTTGGGGATAATTCTCAAGGAAGGACTAAAGGGTTATGGAATGATAACTGCTGGAAAAGTCACTCTAAAAAAGGTAGCATATGTTGAAGGCCTTAAACACAATCTAATAAGTATCAGTCAACTGTGTGATGAGGATTATGAAGTCACCTTTAGAAAGCATGTAGAAACAATTTATGATAAGAAGGGAAAACCAATATTAATGGCAAAAAGAGAGAGAGATATCTATTTGTTAGATCTCAGCTCCGCAGATCCTTCAACTGAAACCTGCTTGTATTTTGACTTCACTCCCAAGCTGAGTTGGTTATGGCACAAGAGACTATCTCATTTAAATTTCAAATATATTAACAAACTGTCTAGCAAAGAGTTAGTCTCTGGTCTGCCTAAGATCACATTTGCTGAAGACAAACTCTGCTTATCTTGTGAAATGGGAAAACATCATAAAGGATCCTTCAATTACAGAACCATTGCATATGTTGCATTTGGACCTATTTGGACCTATTAGCACCCAAAGCTTAAGTGTCAAAAAGTATACTCTAGTGATTGTTGATGAGTTCACAAGATTCACTTGGGTGGTCTTCTTAAAAGCCAAAAGTGAAGCTGCATATGAGTTAATCAGCTTCATAAGACAAGAAGAGTTGCAAAAGGGTAAGTCTCTTAAACAACTAAGAAGTGGTCATGGGACATAGTTTAGAAACTCAAACCTTGAAGGCTTTTGTGAAGAGAAGGGAATTATCCAAAACTTCTCATCTGTAAGAACTCCACAACAAAATGGAGTTACTGAAAGGAGAAATAGAACCTTAATAGAAGCTGCCAGAACCATGCTATGTGAGGCAAAGCTCAAGCTGAGCTTTTGGACAGAAGCTGTAAGTACAGCCTGCTATACCCAGAATAGATCAATAATAGTTAAAAGACATGGTAAAACACCTTATGAGATGTATCATGGCAGAAAACCCAACATTGGATACTTCCACATTTTTGGTTCAACATGCTATGTGCTAAACCAAAGAGATCAGCTCCATAAGTTGGAACCCAAAGCTGATTAAGGGATATGTTAGTCCTATGTTCAGAAAAGTTAGATTTTATGAGACCAACCATAGATATGTATATATGATAGGTTAAACATTAGGAAATTTGTAAGTCTGCTGTAGACTGACTAGTTAGCTTAGGCTGAGTAGTCAGCGTACAAACAGATATACAGTTTTCTATGAAAGTACTAGATAACTCAGTGACTTCTAAGCTGAGATAGGTTTCACGAGTGAAGAATTGAAGACTTGAAGATTCAAGAACCAAGGATTCAAGAACTCAGCTTGAATGTCAAGCTGAGTAAGTCAGCTCAACGCCAGAAGTCAGTTTAAAGAATTTAAGTAAGTTTTAAATTCTGCTATCAACTCTCAATATCTACGACATTTAAATTAGAGTATCTGAACCAAATTTAAACTATCTATTAGTTGGATAGAAATCTCAAACGGAATTAGTTAGATATGTTCTAATTAAGGAGTTTGTTACGGTTTTAAAGAAAAGATAAGTTCTATCTTTAAACTGCGATTTATTTGTAGATACATCAAGTATAAGTATAAACCTTTTATGGATTTACACGATGTATGTGTGATACACAGAACAAGAACAGCATAAGTGGCGAAGCCTGTGTTCATACTTGATACGCGTGTGTTGCGATAACTTTGTGAGTTCAAAGTTAAAAGAGAGTTTTCCAGAATTCTTGTTAATTAGTTTTAACAAGAAGTTCGATCATCAATTAGTTTGTGATTCAAGAGTGTTTAGAGAGAAGTTGAGTTTATAATCAGTGTAATATCAAATCATCCTGTTCATTTGATTAGAAAGTAATAATTGTAACCAGTTGATTTGATAAGTCAATATACATTTGATTAAATTTAATTGGTTGTTTAAAGTGTATTCATCCACCCCCTTCTACACTGTATCGGTTGCTTGTTTATCCTCTTTTAGACCAACAACTGGTATCAGAGCAAGTTTCTTCGTAAGTTGAAGATCAAGATCCGCTGACAAGAAGTTAAGATGTCAACTAACAAGCAATCAAGTCATATCCCAACAATGGCGGCAAAAAGGTGTCCTATTTTTGATGGCACTGACTATCCTATGTGAAAGTTCAGGGCTATGCTATATCTAAAGTCCGTGGATCACAGGATGAGTATCGTGATTCAGGATGGCCCAATAATACCCAAGATCCATATTAATGCCCCTGACAAATATGTTCCCTCTGGAGAAACTCCCAAGCCTGGAGCATCTTGGACTGAAGAGGATCGTAAACTATTTAACCTTGATGACAAGGCACAGAGCATTATAGCAAATGCTTTGACAAACCCTCTTCTGCATACTGTGGCTGGGTGCCAAACTACAAAAGAGATGTGGGATACTCTCAGTGTTACGTATGAAGGCACTGACTTGGTCAAGCAACATAAGAAGACAAATCTGAGTCGTTCTTATGAGACTTTCTTTGCCAAAAGGAATTAAACTCTGGCTGATCTGTTTACCAGATTTCAATGCTTGATTAATGATCTGCTCTTGGTAGGTGTCAAGAAAGATGAAAGTGAGATGGTACTCAAGTTCTTGGATGTGTTACCAGAACAATTCAATGAGATCACCATTGCACTTCATGCTGGAGGAACCTTAGGAAAATATGATCTCAGATCTATCTATGGTTTCCTTCTAAATCATCAACAGATCATGGAACAGAAGAAAGTGGCCCAACAGCAACTAAAAGAATCTATCAATAATGCTGGATCTGCATTAGTTGCAGAAAAGAAGAAGAAAGGATCTAAAAAGTCTCAAGCTGAGACTGACTCTGAATCTGAATCTGAAGAAGTAAGTCCTAACTCAGATTCAGATAATGAAGAGATGGATGCTCTTACTGGACAAATGAAAATGTTAGCAAGGAATTTTAGAAAATTCAGAAGAGGACGGAGTCAATCTGATAGAAGCAAAGGTGGTAAGTCTACTTTTGATTTTAAGAAAGCTAAGTGCTACAACTGTCAGAAGATAGGACACATAGCTACTGAGTGCAGAGTTAAGAAGGGAGAATCAGCTCCAGTGGCTGACAAGAATGCCTACAGAGCTGATAAATATAAAAAGAAATATCAAAGACTCAAAGCCAAGCCAAATGAAAACACCAAAGGTCTTCTCGCTGAGACTTGGGATACTGAATTATCTACCTCAGATGATGATGAGCCAAATAGGTGTTTGATGGCCATTGAGGATGAAAAGGAACAAGTTGACTATGAGTTAGAAGATAGTTCCTTTGATGAGGATCTAGCAGAAGCGGCTAAGCTGAGTAAGCAAACCAACAACTGGGATCCTGCCTCATTGTATAAGGTAAATAACTTCAGCTCTTACACTGATGAACAAAAATGTTTAATGTTCAATTATTTGTTGAATGATTTCAAAACCTCTCTCAATGTTCAAACTGATTTAAAAACTGAAACATCAAAGTTAAAAGATGAACTTAAACACTCTGAAACTCTCATAAATGCTGGTAAAAAGACTCAAAGGGATTATGAGTGTCAGCTTCATATTAACAAAATTCTAAGTGAAGAATTACAAGAATCAAAAGAACAAGCTGACAATCTAAGAAAGATCTGTGAATCTTGGTGTAAGTCATCAAGGGAAGCAGAAAAATGTATCAATCAGCAAATACCAAATCAAGTAAAAGCAGTACTTGGGGGAGATTATAGTGCTGCAGCTGATGAGATCATCAAAGAACAAGTCAGTCTTCAAGACAAAAATGTGAAATCCGATGAAATACTTCCAAAGACATTTTTAAGGAACAAGGATGGAAAACAGGTCAAAACCAATAAGTTTGTATGACCAATCCAAAGCCCCCAGGTTATTCATTCAAACCATCAAGCTGAATGTTCCATATCCAACAGAAACTGTAAGTCAGTTTTCAAAATATTGGATTACAATCTTGTTAGAACAACTGTCTTTGACAGAATAACTCCAAATAAGTCAAAGAGAAATAACTCTCTGGTCAGTTCTAAAAGAAGTTATGAAAACAGGAAGTTGTCTGTAAGTCAGACTTCACCAAATAAGGGTAACCATAAAGCTGACAAAGGTAAGTCCAAGGTCAGAGAAAATCAAGTAGACAATCTGTCTAGAAGGATTGAAAGGTTATCCACATCCTATGACCCTAAAACTGAATCCAAATTTAATGTTGGAAAACTTAAAGAAATCACCCAAACACCTATATTTAGAAGAAAATGCTATAAGTGTGGTGACAGAGGTCATGAAGCCAAAGATTGTGTAAGTACCAATCTTAGGCCTGAAAAAGTAAAGGATGATCAGTCTAAAACAGACTCAGAATCTGTTCAAGCTGATCAGTCAGCCTCCAATGGATTAGCTAAGTGCTCATCCTCAGAACCCACAAAACAGTGGGTTCCTAAAAGGAACTAATAAGTTTAGTTGATCATGTGCAGGGCTCCTATAAGTGGTACCTAGACAGTGGATGCTCAAGGCACATGACAGGAAGTAAGGAGATTCTAAGTGAATTCCAAAATAATGAAGGACCCGAGGTGACATTTAGGGATAATTCTCAAGGAAGGACTAAAGGTTATGGAAAGATAAGTGCTGGAACAGTCACTTTCAAAAAGGTAGTATACGTTGAAGGCCTTAAACACAATCTGATACGTAGCAGTCAACTGTGTGATGAGGATTATGAAGTCACCTTCAGAAAGCATGCAGGAACAATTTATGATAAGAAAGGAAAGCCAATACTAATGGCACAAAGAGAGAGAGAGAGAGAGAGAGAGAGAGAGAGAGATATCTATTTGTTAGATATCAGCTCTGCAGATCCTTCAACTGAAACCTGTTTGTATTTTGACTCAACCCCCAAGATGAGTTGGTTGTGGCACAAAGGACTATCACATCTAAATTTCAAATATATTAACAAATTTTCTAGCAAAGAATTAGTTTCGGGTCTACCAAAGATCAGATTTGCTAAGGACAAACTTTGTTCAGCTTGTGAGATGGGAAAACATCACAAGGGATCTTTCAAGTCCAAGCAGAATTTTTCAATTACAGAACCATTGCATATGTTGCATTTGGCCTTATTTGGACCTATAAGCACCCCAAGCCTAAGTGGCAAAAAGTATACCCTAGTGATTGTTGATGAGTTTACAAGACTTACTTCAGTATTCTTCTTAAAAGCCAAAAGTGAAGCTGCGTATGAGTTAATTAGCTTCAAAAGACAAGAAGAGTTGCAGAAGGGTATGTCTCTTAAACAGCTCAGGAGTGATCATGGAACTTAGTTTAGAAACTCAAACCTTGAAGGCTTTTGTGAAGAGAAGGGAATCATCCAGAATTTCTCATCTGTAAGAACTCTACAATAAAATGGAGTTGCTGAAAGGAGGAATAGAACTTTAATTGAAGCTACCAGAACTATGTTATGTGGAGCAAAGCTTAAGCTGAGCTTCTGGGCAGAAGCTGTAAGTACAACCTGTTATACCCAGAATAGATCTATAATAGTTAAAAGACATGGTAAAACATCCTATGAGATGTATCATGGCAGAAAACCTAATATTGGATATTTCCATATTTTTGGTTCAACATGCTATGTGCTAAACCAAAGAGATCAGCACCATAAGTTGGAACCCAAAGCTGATCAAGGCATATTTGTTGGATATTCTTCAATCTCCAAAGCTTACAGAGTCTATAATTTTAAAAGAAAGGTCATTGATGAGTCAGTACATGTTACGTTTGATGAAACAAGTATTGATCGATCTGACAAAGCTCACGCTGACCCAGTTAGTCTGAGTGAGCTGGAAAGAAGCAAAAAAGATCTCACATCAAATCCCATGTATGTTATGGATGATTCTGATGATGAGGATGGTGGCAAATCTGAAAAGGTAATATAAACTAACGAAGCTACAAATATTGAAGATGATCACATCAATAATTCTGTTGAAACTGATCATCAGCCTGAGAATCTAGGTGAATCATCAGGTACAAGTTAGATTGAAAATCTAAGTGATCTCTCAATCCCTACTCAGACTGAAGAAGTAAGTCCTGTTCAGCCTGAGAGACATTAAAAGATCCAGAACCAAAGTCTCCTAATACAACTTTCAAAGTATTAAAAGATCATCCACTTGATGACATTATCGGTAACATTGAAGATAGTGTGTTAACTAGATCTAAGGCAAATGCAAACTATGTTGCCTACTCTAGTTTTCTATCTCAAATGGAACCAAAGAAGACTGAGGAAGCTCTAAAAAATGAAGATTGGATTGACGCTATGCAAGAGGAGCTGGCAGAATTTCAAAGAAATAAGGTCTGGACCCTTGTCCCTACCCCCAAAGGAAAGACAATTATAGGCACTAAGTGGGTCTATAGAAACAAAATGGACAAGGATGGAGTAGTGATCAGAAATAAGGCAAGGTTAGTAGCCCAGGGGTATAGACAAGAAGAAGGTATCGACTATGATGAGACCTTTGCCCCTGTTGCAAGGATTGAAGCCATAAGATTGTTTCTAGCCTATGCAGCATTCAAAAAATTTAATGTATATCAAATGGATGTTAAAAGTGCTTTTCTAAATGGAGCATTACAGGAGGAAGTGTATGTGAAACAACCTCCTGGGTTTGTTGATCCTAAACATCTTGATTATGTCTATAAGTTAGACAAGGCTCTGTATGGACTCAAACAAGCTCCAAGAGCATGGTATGATACACTGTCCACCTATCAACTTTCAAATGATTTTATTAGAGGAAGCATTGATAAAACTTTATTTATAAGAAAAAGCAGAGGACATGTCATTCTGGTTCAAATCTATGTGGATGACATTATCTTTGGTTCAACAAACCAAGGTCTATGTGATTGGTTTTCAAAGATAATGTCTAATCAATACAGAATGAGCATGATGGGTGAGATGACTTATTTTTTGGGACTTCAAATTAAGCTGAAAGAAGATGGTATATTCATTAATCAGAGCAAGTATGTTTTTGATCTGATTAAGAAATATGGATTATACTCAAGCCATCATGCAAAGTCTCCAATGTTACACAATGTCAAGTTGCACAAGGACATTGATGGGAAATCTGTATGTCAGACTACTTATAGAGGAATGATCGGTTCATTACTCTACTTGACAGCAAGCAGACCTGATATAATGTTTGCTACATGTGTTTGTGCACGATATCAGGCTGATCCAAAGGAATCACACTTGCTAGCGGTTAAACGAATTCTCAAATACCTAAAGGGAACACCTAATTTAGGTTTGTGGTATCCCAAAGGATCAGGATTTGAGTTGATAGGGTACTCGGATTCAGACTTTGTAGGTTGTGGTCTAGATAGAAAGAGTACTACTGGAGGATGTCAACTGTTGGGTGGTAAGTTAGTCAGATGGACAAGTAAGAAACAAAACTTAGTGGCAATCTCCACAGCTGAAGCTGAGTATGTTGCAGCAGGGAGCTGTTGTGCTCAAATACTATGGATTCAACATCAGCTAAGGGATTTTGATTTGCAATATTCGAAGACTCCCATATTCTGTGATAATCAAAGTGCTATTGCCATTACACACAATCCAGTTTTCCACTCAAGAACAAAGCACATTGAGATAAGACATCACTTCATCAGAGACATAGTTGAAAAGGGAAAGATAGAGTTAGTCTTCATTGAGACTGAAGATCAGCTTGCAGATATCTTCACTAAACCTATTGAAGGCACAAGATTCACGACTCTACTTGGCAAGCTTGGCATGCTCAACCCTTAATTTGGTATGTTTCATTAATTCTCTATCTCTGTTTAATATATGCTAAGTGCTAACCTTGACTAAGTGTCATTATGAGCCGAGTGCTCATTCTAAACTGAGTGCTAAATCTGAGCTGAGCAATCAGTCCTGAAGTGTGGTCAGTTCCACATGCCTAGGTTAGTCCTAACAAATGGTCAGTCCGACCCTATGGTAAGTCCAAAATATTAACGGTATGTCCTATTTTAAAATAGACGTAAGTCGTTTATAATTTTTTAAAAGATTTGTTCTTAAAAGTAATTTCATTAATCTTGATAAAATTCGGATCAGTGTAACAGTGTATCTTAAGGTAACCTATATCAAAGGAGCCGTTATAACCGAATCAGTAATCGGTTTTCACTGTAACGGCTATATTTATTACCATCTGCTAACTGTAACTTTTCTCTCACATTGAAAAGGTATAAATAGAGATACTCTTCACCGTAATTAGTTTACGCTGCCAATTAATTCTTCCAAATCACTCTTTCCTCTCTACTTTTAAACCCTCATCTTGCTGTGTGCAGTGCCCATTGCTCAGTGCTAAACCTTACTACTGCTAAGTGCAATCCAATACGATAAGTTCGCTTTCAATGGAGGGTTGAAGATTCATGAACCAAGGATTGAAGACTTGAAGAATTGAAGACTTGAAGATTCATGAACCAAGGATTCAAGAACTTAGCTTGACAATGTCAAGCTGAGTAAGTCATCTCAGCGCCAGAAGTCAGTTTAAAGAATTTAAGTAAGTTTTAAATTCTGCTATAAACTCTCAATATCTACGACATTTAAATTAAAGTATCTGAACCTAATTTAAACTATCTATTAGTTGGATAGAAATCTCAAACGGAATTAGTTAGATTTGTTCTAATTAAGGAGTTTGTTACGGTTTTAAAGAAAAGATAAGTTCTATCTTTAAACTACGATTTATTCGTAGATACATCAAGTATAAGTATAAACCTTTTATGGGTTTACACGATGTATGCGTGATACACAGAACAAGAACATCATAAGTGGCGAAGCCTGTGTTCATACTTGATACGCGTGTGTTGCGATAACTTTGTGAGTTCAAAGTTAAAAGAGAGTTTTCCAGAATTCTTGTTAATTAGTTTTAACAAGAAGTTCGATCATCAATTAGTTTGTGATTCAAGAGTGTTTAGAGAGAAGTTGAGTTTATAATCAGTGTAATATCAAATCATCCTGTTGATTTGATTAGAAAGTAAAAATTGTAACCAGTTCATTTGATTAGTCAATATACATTTAATTAAATTTAATTGTTTGTTTAAAGTGTATTCATCCCCCCCTTCTACACTGTATCGGTTGCTTGTTTATCCTCTTTGGGACCAACAGGATATTTGTTGGATATTCTTCAATCTCCAAAGCTTATAGAGTTTTTAATCTTAAAAGAAAAGAAATTGAAGATTGAAGAATTAGTACATGTTACATTTGATGAAACAAGTATTGACGAATCCGACAGAGCTCAAGCTGACCCAGTTAGTCTGAGTGAGCTTGAGAGGAACAAAGAAGATCTCACATCAAATCCCATGTATGTTATGGATGAATCTGATGATTATGATGGTTGTAAATCTGACAAATGTGCATCATCAAAAGAAATTATCAATATTGAAGATAATCAACCTGAGAGTCTCGGTGAATGATCAGGTACATGTCAGATTGAAGATCTAAGTGATTTTTCGATTCCTACTCGGACTGAAGAAGTAAGTCCTATTCAGCCTGAGAGACATTGCTCAGACTCAGACCCAGAACCTCAGTCTCCCACTACAACCTTCAGAGTTTTAAAAGATCATCCTCTTGATGATGTCATTAGGAACATTGAAGATGGTGTGTTAACTAGATCTAAGGCAAATGAAAACTATGCTTCCTACTCTAGTTTTCTTTCTCAAATGGAACCAAAGAAGACCGAAGAGGCTCTAAAAGATGAAGATTGGATTGATGCTATGCAAGAGGAGCTGACAGAATTTCAAAGAAATAAGGTCTGGACCCTTGTCCCTTCCCCCAAAGGAAAAACAATTATAGGCACTAAGTGGGTCTATAGAAATAAAATGGACAAGGATGGAGTAGTGATTAGAAACAAGGCAAGGCTAGTAGCTCATGGGTATCGACAAGAAGAAGGTATTGATTATGATGAGACCTTTGCCCCTGTTGCAAGGATTGAAGCTATAAGGTTGTTTCTAGCCTATGCAGCCTTCAAAAACTTTAAAGTGTATCAAATGGATGTTAAAAGTGTATTCCTACATGGAGTACTACAGTAGGAGGTCTATGTGAAACAACCCCCTGGTTTTGTTGATTCTAAACATCCAGATTATGTCTATAAGTTACACAAGGCTTTGTATGGACTCAAGCAAGCTCCAAGAGCCTCGTATGATACACTGTCCACCTACTTGCTCTCAAATGATTTTGTTAGAGGAAGTATTGACAAAACTCTATTCATAAGAAAGAGCAGAGGACATGTCATTCTGGTTCAAATCTATGTGGATGACATTATCTTGGGTTCAACAAACCAAGGTCTGTGTGATTGGTTCTCTAAGATAATGTCCAATCAATACAGTATGAGCATGATAGGTCAGATGACTTACTTTTTGGGACTTCAAACCTATCAGAAAGAAGATGGTATATTTATTAATCAGAGCAAGTATGTCTTTGATCTGATTAAGAAATATGGATTAGACTCAAGCCATCCCGCAAACTCTCCAATGTTACACAATGTCAAGCTACACAAGGACATTGATGGAAAATCTGTATGTCAGACTACATATAGAGGAATGATAGGTTCATTACTCTATTTAACAGCAAGCAGACCTGATATAATGTTTGCTACATGTGTTTGTGCACGATATCAGGCTGATCCAAAGGAATCACACTTGCTAGATGTTAAAAGAATACTCAAATACCTAAAGGGAACACCTAATTTAGGTTTGTGGTATCCCAAAGGATCAGGATTTGAGTTGATAGGGTACTCGGATTCAGACTTTGTAGGTTGTGGTCTAGATAGAAAGAGTACTACTGGAGGATGTCAACTGTTGGGTGGTAAGTTAGTCAGATGGACAAGTAAGAAACAAAACTTAGTGGCAATCTCCACAGCTGAAGCTGAATATGTAGCTACAGGGAGCTGTTGTGCTCAAATACTGTGGATGCAACATCAGCTTAAGGACTTTGATTTGCATTATTCAAAGACTCCCATATTTTGTGACAATCAAAGTTCTATTGCCATTACACACAACCCAGTGTTTCACTCAAAAACCAAACACATTGAGATAAGACATCACTTCATCAGAGATATTGTAGAAAAGGGAAAGATAGAGTTAGTCCTCATTGAGACTGAAGATCAGCTTGCAGATATCTTCACTAAACCAATTGAAGGCACAAGATTTACAACTCTTCTTGGCAAACTTGGCATGCTCAACCCTTAAATGGTATGTTCCATTCTTTATCTCTGTTTAATGTTAGTGAGTGCTCAATCTGAGCTGAGTGACAAATCTGAGCTGAGTAATCAGTTCTAATGTGTGGTCAGCTCCATAGATCTAGGTTAGTCCTAACAGATGGTAAGTCCAACAATATAGTATGTCTATAATATTTACGATGCGTTCTGTTTCCAATAAACGTAAGTCGTTTACAAATTATTTTTAAAAAGGGAATCTTGATGATAATTTAGTTCATCTTGAATAAATTCGGAACAATGTAACAGTGTCAGTTAAATTAAGTTACATTAAATATAGCCGTTATAACAAACTACGTCGCCGGAAGTTACTGTAACGGTCATATTTATTACCCTCCGATAACGGTAACTTTTCTCTCACATTGAAAAGGTATCTATAAGAGAGACTTTTCATCATATTTCGTTTACTGTTCCAAAATATTCTTCTCTACTCTCTTAAATCCTAACGTTGCTATGTGCAGAATTCATTGCTCAGTGCTAATCCCTACTACTGCTAAGTGCAATCCAATACGATAAGTTCGATTTCAATGGAGGGTTATACTCTTAATCTAACTGAACAAATGATCCGTGCTGAAAATTTCAAGAACAACGCACTCCCCACCTACAAACAAAACAATGTCATTGCCTGTATCGACATTCCAAAGTCCAAAATTGGCAGGGGATATGAGGAGTGGGTCTCCTACATTCGCAAGGGACCCCTTGCACATGCATTTCTTCGTGGTCCTGTTGTGCTCATTTCTCAACTTCTCACGGAATTCTGGTATACGTGTAAACTGGATGCAACTCAACCAGTTATACAGGGTACAGTCCTATGTGGACAAGTGGCGATAAAAGTCGATGCAAATTGTCTCCGCCGAATTCTTCATCTCCCGGTTCATAATCAGTATGAGGCGATAGTTTCTAGGGAAACATCACGAAGTGGTTTTACCCTTAATGGGTCATCCTTAAGTTATTGGCGTAATACGGAAATCTGTTTTCCGGACGGCAACGGGATTTATGGTATCCACTATGGTTCGTTCCCTTGGATACAAGGTGGGTGGCCTGGATAATGTTAATGACTTTGAAATGCAAGTGTTATACAACTTATTTTATGATCGACGGTTGGATGACGCTGAGTTGATCTTTGAGGCATTCAAGTCATTGGTGACGAAGAACATAAGGGACACCATTGTGCCCTTCGTAAGATTTATATCCATGGTCATGGAGGACAGCTTGGGTAGAAGATATACTACCCAATATGAGTCAACTCCTACTCCTGTTCTCAGCTACAGAATGTTCGCCCATGATATTTTCCCTGAGCACCATACATTAAGTGCTCAGATGAGGGTGTATGTACAACTTCCGACTCCTGAGTCAACTGAAGCTGAGACAGAGGAGGAAGTTGCGGAAGAAGTGGGTGACGGTGTTGGTTCTGAGGCAGAGTCCTCACAAGCTGATCAACCTAGGACTCAGCTCAGACCCCGTGCTCAAAGAATTTCCTCCACCACTTCGAGTTCTGAGCAAAGAAGTCTGTTTCCTAGCTCTGAGTCTCCACTGCTAGGTGCAGTAGGTATACTTTTGCATCCCTTATCTCCTTCTCTCTCTTTTACTTCTCCACCTCCAAAATTAGGAGATAAGACTAAGTCAAGCCCAACTCAGTCTAACCCCTCTCCTCCACCTCAAACATCTCCATCTATCTTACAATCTACAGCCAACTTTGGTCAGCCAACTACTACCAAGGATATATCCTACACCTATACTAGAAAGACTGCCAAAGGTGGTCCGTCACCTCAAAAGGACTCTGGAGCTGATATCACATTGATACCTCCACCGGCAGGAGCTGCGGGGGAGACACCTTCTCTTAAGGTGCCAACCTCTAGGCTCAATTCAACCTTTACGCATGTACTGGGTATGGTGTCTAATCAGCCCATACTTACTAGTGCCATGGGAGAGCCTACATCTGTTCCTTCACAGCCCCATGAAGGTAACATTGAAATACTGACCAATCCCCAGGGTCAAATACCCCCTCCTCACCACTAAGCCTAGCTCACCCCACTACCATACCTCACGACATTGGTCATTCTTCTCTTCCATTCTTACACACTCTAGCACGACTTGTCAATGAACCTTTCATACCCCAAGAAGGTTTACAGGGTCCTCATTTTGGCCCCCTTGATTCCATAGGTCAGAAACAACCTTTGGATATGGGGCCCACATTCTCACCTATTACGGAACACTCAACAGCTACTCCTACGGTGGAAATACACTCCTCCACTAGACAGGAGGATTTTGAGGTAAGAAGAAGACCTTTGGAGCCCAAGCTGATGACCACCGATGCTCAAGTCATTATGGAATATCTACATTCTCAGTTAGAGCTCCTGCACAAGAAGAGGAAAAATGATAAAGCTAGGTTGATGTGAAAACTTCATGATCTTTCGACTTCAGTAGCCAACTTGGAAAGCTTCGTGCTCAAAATCAGATCCTCCCCTATTGATGATGACAGAAAGGGGGAGGAAGAATCAAACAAATGTGATGATAAGGTTGAGGGGTAGCATACAGAGGAAGTACAATTTGAGGAACAAGCTCATGATCAGTTTATGAGTACTATATATCAGCCTTCCCAACAACAACAGGCTCCAACAGTCCAAATTACCACAACTTCACAAGCTCAACCAGAAACTCCACATGAAGAAACATCTCAAGCTGCTCACACCAACCTTCCTCAAGCTAAATTGTCAAAATTTATTGAAGTTGAGTCTGTTCCGACTTCACAAATAGATAAAGGGAAGAATAAGGTGTTTGAGATGGTAAAAAGAAAGAAAAGAAGTGCTATGCCTCTAGCAAAGAGAAGAAAGGTTATCATTGCTGAGCCTGAGCCAGAGCAACAACGTGAGTCTCAACTAGTTGCACATGAATTTGACTGAAGTGATGAAGCTGATGCAGCACAGAAAGCCAGTGATATGCTTGCTGAGCAAATGTTACAAGAAATGGCTAAAGAACTAGACATAACAGTGGAAGAAATCAAAGAGAAGCAACGACAAGCTGAAATTTAAAGAGAAAAGTCTAAAGCTGAGGCTGCCAGAGCTGAAGCTGATTATTCTGGACCTAGAGCTGCCCCAATTCCCTACTTAGATGTGGATCTAAGGCATTTTTATAAAAGAACACATTTTAATCACAAGATTGAATCAATTACACTGAGTAGAAAAGGAGAATTGGTAATTATCAACTTTGTACTAGACAACAAACAAGAAATTGGTCTAGATATGAGATGTCTATACAAGTTGGGGTTCTTAGAGTTAAAAATCATAGCCTCAACTATCAAACAGATGAAAAAGAGTCAAATCAGACAAGAGATAGTTGATGTGCTTAAGACACTCTTCATAAGAATTGATCAGTTAGGTGAGATTCATGCTGATGAAATTGATACTTTCCTGAATCGAGGCAAAGCTGCAAGAGTTACAGTAGCGAGCCAGCGAGCTTAAAAAGACAACGTTCTACAAGTTCCAAAGGGAGTTAAATTCAGAGAAAACACTTATATCACTCAACCTTTGGAAGGATTATTGTATCTTGATGTGGAAGGTAATCAATGTTTCTTGAGAGTAGCAGATCTTCATTTGGAAAATCTGGAATTGATTCTGTACTTGAGAATTTTATGTGATGACTCAACTCAGAACTCAGTATTTAGATATCATCTCCACAAAGAAATCAGATCAAGAAAAACTGAGATGAGAGAGCTGCCAGAAGGTGAAGAGATTGTGAATGATGCTATAAAGAAAGCTGCAATCTGGGAACTTAAATGTTATGATATGTGGTTAGAAGTTGGAGATCCTATTGATTAAATAGATTAGTTATATAATTTTGCAAGCACTAAGTGTGCAGAAGCTAATCATAAAGATTAAGCTACAATGTAAATGATATGTTCATCAATACAAACTCAAGTTTGATATGTTCAACTCTTTATTATTTGATATGTTAAAAATTATGTTTGATATGTTCAAACAAACAGCTTTGTAAGTTTAAGATGAAGATTGATATGTTCAATTATAAACTGATATGTTCAGTTGTATAAGTTTTGTAAGTTCAGAACTTAAATTAATTCTGATAAGTTCAGTATCTAAGTAGTTGTATATCCAAATACTTAGAATACAAGTCTTATAATAGATTTGTAATATAAACATCTTGTAACTTCAAGAAATGATAAATAAGTATGGATCAGTTCAATACATATTTCAAGAACTAACTTTGGTCAGTTCCAGAGTGGTTCAACATAATTCTATTAACCTATACCTACTTTGATTCAATGTTTTGTCATCATCAAATAGGGGGAGATTGTTAGTCCCATGTTTAGAATAATTAGATTTGATGAGACAAACTATAGATATGTATAGATGAAAGGTTAAGAGTTAGGAATTATGTATGTCTGTTATAGACTGACTAGTCAGCTTAGGCTGAGTAGTCAGCGTATAAACAAATATAGAGTTTTCTATGTAAGTACTAGATAGCTCGGTGACTTCTAAGGTGAGATAGGTTTTAAGAATGAAGACTTGAATACTTGAAGATTCAAGAACCCAAGATTCAAGAACTTAGCTTGACAAGGTCAAGATTGAATGAGTCAGCTCAGCATCAGAAGTCAGTTCAAAAATTTAAGTAAGTTCTAAATTTTGTTATAAATTCTCCATATCTATGACATTTAAATTAGGATATCTGAACCTAATTTAAACTATCTATTAGTTGGATAGAAATCTCAAACGGAATTAATTAGATATGTTCTAATTAAGGAGTTTGTTACGGTTTTAAAGAAAAGATAAGTTCTATCTTTAAACAGCGATTTGTTCGTAGATATATCAAGTATAAGTATAAACCTTCTTATGGGTTGCAAGATATGAACGAATACATAGACGAACACGAAGACGAGAACGTGTGTTACACAACGACGACTGCATAAGTTGCAAGACTGCATAAGTTGCAAAACGTACGTGTGTTCGTGATACTTGATACGCGTGTGTTGCGATAAATTTGTAAGTTCAAAGTTCGAGTGAGTTTTCAAGAGTTCTTGTTAATCAGTTTTTAACAAGAAGTTCGATCATCAATTAGTTTGTGATTCAAGAGTGTTTAGAGAGAGTTGAGTTTATAATCATTGTAATATCAAATCATCCCGTTGATTTGATTAAAGAGTAATAATAGTTATTTTACTGTTTGATCATTGAATATACGTTTGATTAATTTGATTATTTGTTAAAAGTGTATTAAACCCCCCCCCCCTTCTACACTGTATCGATTGCTTATTTACCCTCTTTGGGACCAACACATTCCGGTTCATCAAACGGTTGAACGAGATGAGGCGTGAAAGTAAAGGACGTACACTATCCTAAAAAACCTAAAGAAAGTCTACTATAACAGTAATGCACTAATCCTAAAAGGCCCGGCAAAAACAGAAAATGTATGTCTCTGATCGTGTCACATCGCGTCGTGACAGGCTATAGGGGTCGTGGTGCGATTAGCAGGCAGAAACTAGAATGTCTTTCCTTTTGAGCCGAAACTCGCGGGTAAGACTATTCGAAACTAAATTAGCAAAATTCATTTAGAATTAAACCGTTCCCCGGCAACGGCGTCAAAAACGCGTATAGTCTACCAGTTTTAAATTTATAAAATCCTATTTATTAAAGCAACACTATAACACATAAAGACAAGATAAGATAATCGTATGGTAGTGTAGTAAATAAAATTAGTACGGGTGTCGAACATAACGGGAACGAGTATGATTTTCAATATTACTCTACTAATTAACCATTAAACTAAATTAAACTACTAAGAAGCAAATAAAGGGGCATATTGGAACTGCAGCACTTTAAATCAACTACCAACTAACTTAAACACTCAAACTACCATAAATCACCAAAAACGACTCAAAGGGAGGAAAAAGCATGAAACTTTATTAGAATAAACTATGAGAACGAAGATTTCCCTCCTAGACTCGATTTCACCTTTTTAAGTCAAAATGATTGCAGAAAACGTTCTCTCTCGCGTTTAACTCGAAGAAGTCGATGAAATTCGCATTCCGGTTCATCAAACGGTTCATCAAACGGTTGACTGATCGCAGCACATCACGTCGTGACACGCGATAGGGTCGTGGTGCGATTAGCAGGCAGAAACTAGAATCCCTTTCCTTTTGAGCTGAAACTCGCGGGAAATATCATTCAAAACTAAATTAGTAAAACTAAATTAGAACTAAACCGTTCCCCGGCAACGGCGTCAAAAACGCGTATAGCGTACCTGTTTTAAATTTATAAAATCCTATTTATTAAAGCAACACTATAACACAAATAGACAAGATAAGATAATCGTATGGTAGTGTAGTAAATAAAATTAGTACGGGTGTCGAACATAATGGTAACGAGTATGATTTTCAATATTACTCTACTAATTAACTATTAAACTAAATTAAACTACTAAAAAGCAAATAAAGGGGCATGTTGGAACTGCAGCACTTTAAATCAACTACCAACTAACTTAAACACTCAAACTACCATAAATCACCAAAAACAAAAAGCATGAAACTTTATTAGAATAAACTATGAGAACGA
The DNA here is from genome assembly GCA_038502395.1 of Dittrichia graveolens. Classification (NCBI taxonomy): domain Eukaryota; kingdom Viridiplantae; phylum Streptophyta; class Magnoliopsida; order Asterales; family Asteraceae; genus Dittrichia; species Dittrichia graveolens. The sequence continues at coordinate 55,231,174 of JARJIL010000009.1, read as the reverse complement.
AGATTTCCCTCCTAGACTAGATTTCACCTTTTTAAGCCAAAATGATTTGGAATAAAGATGTGCAATGGATGTTCTATTACCACATACCGATTCTAACATGATTTGACTCTTGGTCACATTATCTATGTAACATACTCAACTTGGACCTAGTTGTAAGTAGTACGTAATTAATGTAATAGGAAAGTATTTATTTGAATGTATTTGTCGAGTCTAAATGAATATATGTATGTTTGTATATGTTGTGTATTTAAGTATGTATGTTAAGTATATATATGTGTGTACTTATTTAGTTAATTAAGAAAAGAAAGAAAAAGAAAAAGAAAAAAAGATATTTGTCCAGAGGCGTTGCCTCTGGATAAGATTATATATGTTTGTGTAAGTGTATCATTGACTCACAAAGTCAATATTTGCAAAAGCTTTCAAAACACACTCAAATACACACACTTAGTATAGCTCTCGTTGGTTCTTGAAGAAGGTTTCTTGAAATTGAAAGATTTGAAGTTCTAGACCTAAAGCAATGTTACTATGGTGTTTGTAGTAAAGATTAGACGTGTTTTATGTTAGATATACGTCTGTTACATGGCTGGAAATTGTGTTGGAGTGAAAAACTCCATGGATGAACATGAGAGCTTACTTGAGAAGCGGGTATCTCATGTTTGATCTTTTTAAAAGGTGTTAAGGTGTTCATGAGATTCATATGGGTGGTATATGAAGTTCTAAGATGTTTAAGAAGTGAAAACTAACATGATTAGAAACTAGGTTTTTTGAAATAGATAATAAAAGTCGCACGGAAGTTGCATGAGGAAGATGACGAATCTGTAAACCGCAAGATCGCGGCACGACGGGTTTTAGGTCGCGGCGCGACCCTGTCAAAAATGAATCATGCGACTTACGAATGAACCATCCAACCTTTTGGTCCGACAGTCGGATGACCCATCCGACTTGTTGGTCCGACTGTCGCATAGTTCGTATGAACCCTTTGTCCGACTTTCGCATGAACCATACGAATTTTGGTCCCATTTTCATGTGTCGCGGCATGACGCATTAGGTGGTCGCGGCGCGATAGGGCCTTTTCAGCAAGAATGTGTTTTATTACATGTTCTTGTTGAATAGGTTATGTAGTATCAAAAGTAAGCTAATAAGTGAATTATGAACATTAGTAGGACATTGTAAGGTCCTGATAGTAGAATCTAATGTATGCAAACGCTTAACGTGATTTCCGAATGTTTTAGGTGAACATGTCAGCTGAACCAGAATTAAGTAAACGAACGTTGTGAACTAGTCAGGTGAGTGCCTACTTTCATGAGACTCAGTAGAGTAAAGCTTGCATGCTAAATGACTATGTGAATGTATTGTGTATGTCTAACATGCTTTTGCAGGTATGCTCAAGGAGGTAAGTGTATAACTTGCATGATGTTAAGATATATAGGTGCATGCTAGCGGGTCCAGACTAGAACCGCTTAGTTAATATGTGATGATGTGCACGAATGATGAATTGTATGACGTTACATGTAAGATGATGGATCCCTGTGGGATCATATGTACGTATATGTGTATGTGCACTGTCTACAGATTATCTGAGGCATGGTTAAGGTCAATCGGTTGTAACTGGATCCCATGATCGGGATTTCACAGTGATTTGGGAGGCATCCCAGATCCTAGGTTCTGCAGAGCCGCCGTGCCTTAACGTGAGTGGTGATCAGCCGATTACCTGTGACGCCTCTGGCTCAGTGAACGATGTTTGGTGGACTTCTTTACGCTCCCCCACCAGCGCGGTTGGTCGTGTCTGATCCCCCGGTCTGAGTTGTTGAGTGGGATTGATTACCCTACAAGACACGACTCTTACTAATCTTGTTAGCACACCGCTATGTGCTAAGCTAGAAATGATTGTTTACGTATGATATGTATGATGCATGACTTACTGTATTGATACTTGTGATTGTATGTACTCACTAGCTAAGTGTTAGCTAATGGTGCCATGATTTCCTTTTTTAAGACTAGATGTCCTGCCAGGCGGGTAGCTTTTGAATGTACATAGCCCTTGTGGGTGGAACACTTGAAATTATTATGTTGTAATGTAATTTGATACAATGGTCGCTTCCTGTTGTAGGTAACACCGGTGTATGTTTTGAAACAATGACGATGTAAATAACTGTTGTTGCTTTTAAAAAGAAAAATTTCCGCTGCTAGAACCTGATTTATCATTAAAGATGTTGTTTTCGGAAGCGGTATTACAATTAGGTATCAGAGACTAATTTTGAGTGAATTGGGTACTTGTAAGAGTATTCGATCTCAAACTCGGGCCCAACCATAAAGAAGTGTTCCTATGGGGGGTTGAGTGAGAGTGTTATATGTATGTTAGTATTGTAATATGAGTTATTATTGTGCTAAGTAAGTGAGATAGAGTATTAACTGCTCTTTAATTCTCTGTCATATAGAAAGTTGATATAAGATGTCTGCCGAACGTGGCAATCCAGAACAAACTTTAAAAGAAAGGGAAGACGAGGCTTCTCACATGCCTCATCAAGCTAAAGATGAAAGATCGCAGCACAACGCTGGAGAAGGCAGACCTGAGCCAGATCAAGTTGCCTGTATTAGGCGTTTGGAGGAAGAACTGTGAATCGCTAAAGAGATCTTATTGCAAGCAACGTTGAACAAGCCCCGCAAGACTTGTTCATACAAGAAGTTTCTATCTTGCAAGCGTCCAACATTCCAGAGGAGTGATAACCCCACAGTTACCATACAGTGGCTCCGAGAAATGGAGCAAGTATTTGAATCTTGTGAATATGAACCGGAGTATTGCGTGAAATACGCAGTACAAATGCTTAAGGGCCTTGCCATCTTCCGGTGGGATACGGTGAAAGCCTCTGGTAGCAAGGAGGTGCTGAGTGCTCTCTCTTGAGAGCAATTTTCTGTAAAAGTATTGAAGAAATACTGCACGGAGTACAATATGGAGCGGATGGAGAGGGAATTCACTAATCTCCAGAAGGGGGATAAGCCAATTGAAGAACACATAACCCGTTCACTGATAAAATGAGGTTTGTTCCCCATCTGATCCCTGACAAGACCACCAAGATAAGGAGGTTTGTGGCAACTCTTCCACTAGAATTTCGCCCTCACGTACAGGCTGCTACCAATCTGGATCGGGCTTTTGAAATAGCTCGACAAATGGAGGGAGACCACATCCACTGCACGGGCGAATCTGCCAGTGGGGGGTTAAAGAGAAAGTTTCAGCCGTCTGACAAATCGGGTCCTTCCAAAGGACAATCCTCTACAGGGGGAAAACTGACTCTTCAAAGAAGCCGAGGCCTGATTCTCTTTGGTGTTCTCAATGTCGTACTTACCATTCTGGTGAGTGTTCGAACTCTACAAGATGATGCTGGAGGTGCGGACAGAAGGGCCACGCTACTACTGAGTGTGGTTTCAAGGAGGATGTATGTTATCAGTGCCACAAGCCCGGGCACAAGCTGACAGACTACCCAGAAAGACAGGGTGCAGGAACCAAGGGGTCTTCTTCTAGGGGCCCGAAAAGAGATGATACGCCCCACGCAAAAGGCAGGGCTTTCCAGATGACGGCAAATGAGTCCAAAGTAGGAGGGGATGTCATCATGGGTACTTTTCTTATCAACTATATCCCTGCTTGTGTTTTATTTGACTCTGGAGCTACCTACTCCTTTGTATATGTGGTGTGTCGTAGAAGATTACACTTACCTATCATCCCATTAACCGCGCCGCTCATAGTAGAGGTTGCTGACGGCAAAGTAGTCTCTGTTACACAGAAAGTCCCGATAGCTGTGATTTATATTGATGGGAGTAGTATCCCAATTTCTTTCTTCATTATGCCTATTGCGGGTTTTGATGTCATAATCGGGATGGATTGGCTCAGCAAGCGTGATGCTGAGATTATCTGTTCCCAAAAGATGATCAAGATCCCTCTTTCTGATGGATCTTATGCTGTTGCACGTGGAGAACGACAGGATTCTGATATTCCCATTGTCTCCATGATTAAAGCTCAGAAGTCGATTGCTAAAGGTTGTGACTCTTATCTGGCATATGTTATTGATACTACGATGGAGAAACGACCAGTTCGTGATATTCGGGTGGTGTCTGACTACACTGAGGTATTCCCTGAAGAACTTCCAGGTTTGCCTCCAATCAGAGACGTTGAATTTAAAATATAGCTTATTCTAGGAGCTATACCTATGACTCGATCTCCGTATCGTCTTGCTCCTTCTGAAATAAGAGAGATGATGACTCAAATTCAGAAGTTGCTTGACAAGGGTTTCATTCGTTCGAGTTCCTCACTATGGGGATCTCCTGTATTATTCGTGAAGAAGAAGGACGGAACAATGCGAATGTTCATAGATTACAGGGAGCTTAACAAGCGAACTGTAAAGAATAAGTATCCACTTCCTCATATAGATGATCTTTTTGATCAATTGCAGGGGGCTACATGCTTCTCTAAATTTGATCTCCGGTAGGGGTATCACCAAGTACGAGTTCATGAAGAAGATGTTCCGAAGACTGCGTTCCGAATTCATTATGGTCATTACGAATTTCTGGTTATGCCGTTTGGCTTAACCAATGCCCGTGTCGTCTTCATGGATCTGATGAATCTTGTTTGTCGTCCGTTTCTGGATAGATCTGTGATCGTATTTATTGACGACATTCTTGTTTACTAGAAGACGGAAGCTGATCACGAGCTTCATCTTCGTCAGGTTCTCGAGACTCTAAAGCCAAAACAATTGTATGCCAAGTTGTCCAAATGTGAATTCTGGCTTAGGGAAGTTCATTTCCTGGGCCATGTTATATTTCAAGATGGTGTCAAGGTAGATCCAGCTAAGGTGGAGGCTGTGATGAATTGGGGGGGTTCCTCGGACTCCTTCCGAAATTAAAAGCTTCCTTGGCTTGGCTGGCTATGGTTTATCCGCGATTTCTCGAAGCTTGCAGGTCCGTTAACCAAACTAACTTGCAAGGATGTGGCGTTTGTCTGGTCGGAAGCTCAAGAGGAAGCTTTTTAGACCTTGAAGCGACTGTTATGTAAAGCTCCGGTCCTTACTCTGCGTGAGGGTTCGGAAGACTTTACAGTATACTACGATGCCTCTTACGCGGGTTTGGGTTGCGTCCTGATGCAATGTGATAGAGTGATTGCCTATGCTTCTAGGCAGTTGAAATCACATAAACGGAACTACACAACCCATGATCTCGAGCTTGCTGCTGTTGTGTTTGCACTAAAGTTGTGGAGGCATTAAGTTTATGGCACAAAGTGTGTGATTTGCACAGATCACAAAAGTCTACAGTATGTCTTTTCTCAGAAGGAACTCAACATGCGGCAACGTCGTTGGTTGGAGTTAATAAAAGACTAAGATTGTGAGATCCGTTACCATCCTGGCAAGGCCAATGTTGTAGCGGACGCTTTAAGCTGTAAAGGACTGACAGCAGAAGCAAAGTTTATGAAAATCGTGATAGTGCTAGATTTGATCTCTAAGTTGAAAGAAGCTCAGTAGACCGCATTGCAAGAAGAAAATCTGAAGACAAAAACGATGAAGAATTTAAAGGATCAGCTTATCGAAGATAATCGTGGGTTGAAGACTTTTCAATCCAGGATTTGGGTACCTCTTGTTGGAGGTAACCGTGAGCTGATTCTACAAGAAGCCCATAAGTCCAAATTGTTCGTCCATCCGGGAATCACGAAGATGTATCACGACCTGAAAATGCTATACTGGTGGCTAACTCTCAAGAAAGACATCGCTTCATTTGTGGAGAGATGTCAGATATGCGCGCAAGTGAAGACGGAACACCAGAGACCATATGGTAATCTGCAGAAACTAGATATTCCGGAGTGGAAATGGGATAACATCATGATGGATTTCATGACGAAGCTACCGAAGACGTCCAGAGGGCACGACATGATTTGGGTTATTGTGGATCGACTAACAAAAAGTACTCATTTCTTGGCAACAAACGAGTCTGCTTCGCTGACCCATTTAGCCTAGTTGTATATCGATTAGATAGTGTCACGTCACACTCTTCCCTGTTCAATTGTATCTGATCGTGACTCTCGGTTTGTCTCGAATTTCTAGCAAAGTCTGCAACGCGAACTTGGCACACGTGTTCATCTGTGCACTGCCTACCACCCGCAGACTAATGGCCAATCTGAACGTACAATCCAGACGTTGGAAGATATGCTTCGTGCATGTGTACTTGAGTTTGGTGGATCATGGGATTCTCATCTCTCATTGATTGAATTTGCTTACAACAATTCATATCATTCCAGCATTGGAATGCCACCATACGAGATGCTCTATGGAAGACGATGTCGCACTCCGACCTGTTGGTTGGAGCCTGGTGAGAAGCAGTTTGCTGGACCTGAAATTGCCTAGATTACATCTGACAAAGTGAATGTGGCTCTTGAAAAGCTGAGAGCAGCTCGGGACTGACATAAGATGTACGCGGATCCAAAGCGTCGTTCCGTTACATTTGAAGTCGGTGATCGCGTGTTCTTAAAGGTTTCTCCTTGGTAAAGCGTCATTCGTTTTGGACACAAAGGGAAGCTAAGTCCACGTTTCATTGGCCCATTCAGAATCGTACGTAAGGTGAATGATCAGACGGTGACTCTAAAGCTGCCACCTGAGCTAGCTGGAATTCACGACACCTTTAACGTGTGCTACTTACGCAAGTGCCACGTTGAAGAAGAGCAAATTATTCCACTGCAGGAATTAAAAGTTGACTCTTCCAAGCGACTAGTTGGAGAACCTGTTGAAATTCTTGACACGAAGGTCAAGAAATTACGCAAAAAGATGATCAAACTAGACCTTGTGAAGTGGAAGCACAACCTAGGTCCAAACCTGACTTGGGAAGTTGAGGACGAAATGAAGACAAGATACCCTCACCTGTTTATCACTGAGCGGATTCCAAGGACCGAAACCTCTTAACAAGGGTAGATTTGTAACATCCTCAACTTGGGCCTAGTTATAAGTAGTACGTAAGTGTACGTAATTAATGTAATAGGGAAGTATTTATTTGAATGTACTTGTTGAGTCTAAATGAATATATGTATGTTTGTATATGTTGTGTGCTTAAGTATGTATGTTAAGTATATATATATATATATATATATGTGTGTGTGTGTGTAATTAATTAGTTAATTAGAAAAAGAAAGAAAAAGAAAAAAAGATGTTTTAGAAAAAGAAAGAAAAAGAAAAAAAGATATTTGTCCAGAGGCGGTTGCCTCTGGATAAGATTATATATGTTTGTGTAAGTGTATCATTGACTGACAAAGTCAATATTTGCATAAGCTTTCAAAACACACTCAAACACAGACACTTAGTATAGCTCTCGTTGGTTCTTGTAGAAGGTTTCTTGAAATTAAAAGATTTGAAGTTCTAGACCTAAAGCAAGGTTAGTATGGTGTTTGTAGTAAAGATTAGACGTGTTTTATGTTAGATACACGTCTGTTACATGGCTGGAAATTGTGTTGGAGTGAAAAACTCCATGGATGAACATGAGAGCTTACTTCACAAGTGGGTTTCTCATGTTTGATGTTTTTAAAATGTGTTAAGGTGTTCATGAAATTCGTATGGGTGGTATATGAAGTTCTAAGATGTTTAAGAAGTGAAAACTAACATGATTAGAAACTGGGTTTTTTGAAATGGATAATAAAAGTCGCACGGAAGTTGCATGAGGAAGATGATGAATCTATACACCGCGAGATCGCGGCGAGACGGGTTTTAGGTCGCGGCGCGACCCCGTCAAAAATGAATCATGCGACTTATTTGATATGACTAACAAATGAACCGTCCGAACTTTTGGTCGGACAGTCGGCTGAGCCGTCTGACTTGTTGGTCCGACTGTCGCATAGTTCGTATGAACCCTTTGTCCGACTTTTGCATGAACCATACGACTTTTGGTCCGATTTTCATGCGTCGCGGCGCAACGGGGCATTTTCAGCAACAATGTGTTTTATTACATGTTCTTGTTGAATAGGTTATGTAGTATAAAAAGTAAGTTAATAAGTGAATTATGAACATTAGTAAGACATTGTAAGGTCCTGATAGTAGAATCTAATGTATGCAAACGCTTAACGCGATTGCCGAATGTTTTAGGTGAACTTGTCAGCTGAACCAGAATTAAGTAAACTAATGTTGTGAACTAGTCAGGAGAGTGCCTGCTTTCATGAGACTCAGTAGAGTAAAGCTTGCATGCTAAATGACTATGTACATAGCCCTTGTGGGTGGAACACTTGAAATTATTATGTTGTAATGTAATTTGATACAATGGTCGGTAGGTAACACCGGTGTATGTTTTGAAACAATGACGATGTAAATAACTGTTGTTGCTTTTAAAAAGAAAAATTTCCGCTGCTAGAACTTGATTTATCATTAAAGATGTTGTTTTCGGAAGCGGTGTTACAATCTAACCCTATAATCATGCAATTAACCAACCCTATGATCAAACAGCCAATTTAAAGCATAAGTAGTCGATTTGGTCTAATCAAGAAAGACCTAACCTTTAATGATTGTCTAAGTTCACAAATCATTCAATTAGCAGACAAAGGTCATTATATGTAATTCCACACACATTAAAGTTTCTATTTTTAGTAGTTTAACCCTAAGATTGGTCAATCACTAATAAAAATTATCTATTGGTCCTAGATAATCAAGATTCAAGTATCACAAATAGATTGATCCTCTAATTTATGAAAACTCTATTTCTAAACACCAAAACATATCCTAAAACACATGTGGATCTTTGGTAAAGAAATACATGATAAAAATATGGTAAAAAGCATCCAAATTTAATGAAATCACAAAACTTTAACAAGGTTCATCTCCTCTACGGAGGAAAACATAAAAGTCAGCTTATAATTATCATAATAAACATACTAGAATCATTCAAAAGCATAAACATATGAGTTAAGAACAAACAACCGTGAAAAAGTAATGATTAATTTCTTGAATCTTCACTCCGAAGCCTTTATCTTCAATTCCATGCTTCCAATCTGCCTTGAGACGTTTTTGGGACGTTTTCAGAGGTATAATGAGGGTAGAAGTCGGGTTGTTACTTCCCCGACAGATATAGGATGTTGTTTTAATAGATAAGCGAAATCAGGGGCGTCGCGTCGCGTTCCTGTATGGGTTGCGTCGCGATCTGTGAAGTCGTCGCGTAATCCTGACACTTTTTTTGAAATTTGAAATTTGGTGTAATCAGCTCGCATCGCGTCGTTATCTAGACACGATCGTGTTTCAATAATGCACTTTGACAACTTGATCATAAAATTGAAGTTGTAGCCCTCTGAGTGTACGTTTTGTGGCCTTTTGAATCATCTCAATCCGAGTTCGTATGAGTGAGTTATGATCAAAACAGTGGAGGTGTGTTTGGGTGGACAAATTTTCTAATTTCTTTAGTTTTTGCTCAACACTTTTCATAACCTACACTTTTAACCTGTAATTCAATAAGTAAAGATAATTAAGTATCTTTTACTTATTTATGAACAATAACATGCTAAAATAAAATATATATCAATTAAAATATATATATATATATATATCTAAATTTGGCGATATCAAAATACCTTAGATTGAACTTTGCTTGTCCCCAAACAAATCATAACTTTATCCAGGCTATAGGACTCAAATAAATAACATCATTCTTTGAAAAATTAAATATCACCTACGAGGGTAGTATGGTTGATTAAAAACAATACATTAATTACACCTAGATTTATGCACATACTCATGTTATGATCCTTATTAACTTGTCAACATTTCCAAATACTCTCTCTTTTTATAAATAATCATAACCAACCGTCAAGTCTTTATCTTCACCCTTCAAGCCTTGTTCCTTCAAAGTTAGCTCCAATTTGCTCTGGAATGTTTCAGGAACAAATTTTTGTGTGTAATGGTGGAAGAAGTGGGGTGATTAACCCCAAAACGAATCTGGAGTTGTGTTTAAATACATAGGCCAAAAGAGGGGCGTCGCATCGCGACACGTAACTGGTCGCGCCACAATCTACACTTTATCCAATTTTGAATTTGGACTTATATGCTAGTCACGCCGCGATCTTGTAAATGGTCGCGCCGCGATCCTTAGCTGTCACCATTAGATAGACTACAATTTGAATCTTTGACCGGTCGCCTTATCTTAACTCATCGCACTGCGACCTTCTAATTTCTTTGTTCCTTTGTTTTTTTCATTTATTTCTTTTATTTTTTTAACTTTTTTTTCTCTCTTTCTTCTTTCTCTCACTTCTTTCTTTTACATTTTCCAACTTCACTTCTTTCTTTATTTCTCAATTTCGCTTCAAATAAATTTAATTTATGCCTTTTTAGCTTGCAAAATAAAAACAAAGGTAAACTTACCCTTTTAAACAAATACGCACACTTTTCCGGCTAAAATAAAGATATCATGCGTAATTTATATATGATTAGCTATATGATTAGCTTGCTATTTGATTCACGATTCACTAATTCTAGAAGGTTTGCGATTTTTATCAAAATCTCACAAGGTTTCCGATTCATACCAAAAATGGACAGTATGACTTTTCGATCTAGTGCCTATGTGCACAAGACAGTTCCGATCAGGGAATCCCCTAAGAGACTAAACCCTAGTTTTTTTTACGAGGTTTATAAACAATTTTGTGATTCTACCACCTTAGCTTGGCTTTCGATTTAACTTCATAAAGTTTTCCATTAATATGAACTCAAGAACATCACCCGCTAACAAAGTCAAACTTTCATAATTCTTAATCTTTTTATGAAATTCTTGTTGCAATAGCTTTCTAACACCATTCTAACAATTCCCTATCCATTAATTCCATTTTCATTGAGTATAGCATGACTAAGGCCAAAATTTTGTTCTCAGTTGCTAGTGTAGTTTGACGGGAAGAAAACCCATCAAACCCACTAATTCTTTGATTAAACCTTATAAAATCGATCACTAACTAATCATAGGGGATTGAGGATACTAACTTGATGAATCTCCTTCAAATTCCACACACAATGATGAAGAGATGGCTGAAATTCTTCTACTTCTCCTTCATGGCACTAACACATAGTTCACCAAAACATACACACTCAATGAACAGTGGTGGCTTAACATATTTATAGGGTTTTATGCCCTAAAAATGCTTAAATACCCTTTATCAAGTTCCTTTAAACTCTAAATACCCCCTTATACTTTGTAATTAGACCCTTTTAATTCTCAGCATAACAATAAAGTAAATATCATCCTTTTATTAAAAGATATCAATAATAAATCTTTTTATTACAACAAGGAAGTGAGTATTAAACAAAGTCTCTCATAACACCTCCTCTTACTCAAACTCTCATTCACACACAAATACTTTCCACATCTTCAAAAACTTTCTCCATCCTCATCTTCATCTGCTTCAACTTTCATCATATCCGGCAACTCGTATTTCCAGTTCAAAATTTTGAGGTTCTATATCTAACAACATCAAAGTCTACGGTCATTTATTTTCAAGATCTATATCTCCCGTGACGAAGATTCCACCAAAGAAGAACCTATAACTCTAGCGAGATATTCCGGCAAACTATTTTTCAAGGCTTCGTATAGTCTTCTCTTACCTTCTACAACTCATGTTTTTGGTAAATTATTGATTATTTTATCTATTAAAACTATTTATTATGATAATCATCACTTGCGCACCTAAGAAACACATATTTAGTTTCATTTAACTATATGGTTGCACACTTAGATTTTCATGTTGTTGTATATGTTTAAAATTCAAAAATTTTCTTGTTATGTATTTATGGTGACTTTAAACATATACTTTTTACTACATATATGATTTGTTTGACAAATTAGAAAATGGCTTGAAAAACTTGAAATATGTATTTGAACGTCCATGAACGACAAGAATCAAAGATGAAGATGAAGATGAAAATCAAAATCTAGCCGATTTCTCTCACCACACACACATAGAGGTTTAAATGAAGGTTTTCTATTAGGGAACAATGTCTAAGCTCCTTATCACAAGTCGGTAAGTAAACTATTTACAGGGCATAAAAGAAACCCTATTACAACTGATAATAGTCTCTATTATATCGGTTGAGTATGAGCCAAGTTACATATACTTAATAACAAAAGATAATCTCAATACTAAAAATTAAGATCTAACAATCTCCCCCTTTTGTAGTGTTGAGATTGTTCATTGGTTTCTTTGGCTGAACATTGTGTGTGATGATATGATCATTCTTTTTCAGCTCTCTTTCCTTCTAGCAAGTCTTTTATCCTTCCTATCCTGACTTGCTCCTCCGGTGTTGAGATTGTTCATTTAGTTCAGTGAATCTCCAAGGAAGATCCTCTGATCTCTTTGATTGTGGCATACCAATCCTTCATCTCCTTCATAGACATCATCACACTCTTCAATGATCTGTAGCTGCTCGATTTGATCAAGCTTTGAGTGGATCTGATTTAGTTTTAGTACGTTTATCTTTCTAATCACTCTCAGCTCCAATTGCAGATGTGTATACTATTATACTTTTATTGTTTTTCTCATGAATCTTCTTAGCACATCATATCCTTTTTTTCTTCAAATCTCTTTTCGAGCTTACAACCAAGGAGATCATACATGAAGTTAAGGTCGTCTAGGCTAATGTGTCTAAGTTCGCACTTGTTAAACTCATATATCTTTAGATCTTCTCTTGTGATGTGGAAGCTTACCATCTTATATTGCAACAAAGACACTGCCACATGATTGATCCTCAAGATGCACTATTTTGACACCACGTTCTCCCTTGGTGAAACAATATGTGCCATCACGTACTTGACCTTAATTTCTTCGGCACTTTCCAAGTCGATGAACTCAACGTGAAACATGTCCTTGAGTTGATCTGTGTAGATTTATTGTATTCTATTTTTGACGAATACAACACTCAAACCTTTTTTTCATGTATGTATAGGTTTGTTTTAAGCGTCTCTGGTTCGTACTGCTTGGCTAGAGGTGCTGTGAAGGGTTAGAGGTGTTTTAGGGCCACCGTGGTATGTTTTAGGAATAGGCCATTCGGTGTCGTCTCTTTCTCTTTCTCTTTCCTTTTCAATTAGATCTCTAGGCCCAATATTGAACTGCCCTTGTCCAGGAGGAAATATTTCAAGTAGCTTATGATTTGTTGGTTGCCTCAAAATTTCATCGAGCCTTTTTGCTGAGAACCTTCCTCCTCCTCCTCCTTCCCCTCAATTACAGGAGTGACTTCCTTAGCACCAGGCAACTGAGGCTTGTTAACCTCTAATGCCTGAACAATCAATTGTAACCCCTCATTTCTGATTTCTCCCTCTTCAGCTTGATTGTCTCTAGTTTGATTGTCTTTAGTTGGAAACTCAATTTGTTGAACAATAGCAACACTAGACCCACTTACTCTTGTCAAAGATAAGTATCGTCTCCGTTTCTCCCCCTCTTGACAATTGTGATCATGATCGTCATGTTTTCTTTTAAGGGTTTTTGCTTTTGCCTTGCAAGTGGTTTCCAACGGATCAATAGGTTTCCCAAAGGTTGATAAGGTTTTAGATACTGTTTCAGTCATTTTGGAAACATCTGAAAGAATATCATCTTGAATGGTATTTGAGGTTGATGGTTAGGTTTTGTGTGAGGTTAGGGCGGAAATTAGGTTTCTCCGCTCCTTGTTAGGGTTGGATAGGCTGTTAAGCTTGGTGTGGAGCAAAGATTGGAGTTCATCGATGGTATGATCTCTTTTAGCAACCGGATTTTTGGTTAGTGTTTGAAGAGTGTTGGCGATTAAGTTTAGTTTTGATTCGAGATTGCTTTGGAGAGTTGTAAATTTATCATCGATGTACTGTTTTAAGTGCAGGGGTAACACTGGGAACCCTTAGATTTTCCATTGACACAATAGTTGTAGCAACTATGTGGCCTACGCTTAATGTTGTCGTAATGTTTGCATTGGTAGGACTTCCTTCCAATCTTCGTGCTTCACCAACAATGGGTTCCACTACAGAAGTTCTGGCAACATCATGAAGATGTGCAGGTATTATAATTGGTGTCCTAGTAATCAAAGAAATATTTTGAGCAAGTTGTACTAGACTCGATTGCATAGGAAAGATGGTTGTAGACAGGAGAAATGGTATACTTGTTTCAATACCAACAAACTCCGAATGAGTTGCCGGTAGCGTGTGTGCAATATCTCCGTGAAATGAAATAGCAGACTGTTGAGAGTGCGCTAAGTGGCTGGTAGGGATATGTGCTTGCACCCGTGGGATGGCAGTGTCTATTTCAATATCACACTATGACACAGTCAGTTTGATAGTGGATGTGGCTTCTCGGCTTATTTGGTTGGGGATCCCTCACGCTCACCATTTTATTTTCTCACCATACTCTCACTCTCTGTTTTCTCATTATCCTCTTCTTCGTCCATGTTTTTGTCTAAACCATCTACCACGAAGTTTCTAGGTGGTCAAGTTCAGCATTGGTAGCTTCTACAAATATGGTGGCCTGAGTATGGATGACATTTAATGTTTCATCATCATTAGTTCCGTATCTAGTACTGGAATCATTTCGCTTAATGTAGTTGGTCTCTCAGCAATGTGCTCTAGTAAGATATTTGTTTGGATTTGGAAGTCTTAACATCCTCCGAACATGGTTATAGGTTAGTTCAATCGATACTTGATCGATTATGGCTTGAAGGCATTGTGTTCCTTCATCGGTGGTTGATTCTGTGATGGTATCCCATAGTTGTTGGAGATACACCTTAGGAACATGGTATTCTTACTCATCGGGCTTGTATGTAAAGAAGTGCTTTAAAGGATGGGCGGTTATGAGTGAGGCTTTTATTCGGAAAGGTGTTTTTGTGGTCTTAGCATCAAACACATAATTGTTGGATTTAGGGAAGATATGTGTTTTGGTTCATGATTTGGATAGAAGAAAGAACTTGCTGAGAACCAGAAGTACTAGGGATTGGGTTTGTGTCAGACATCTATAATTGACAAAATGTAGCAAACATGTTAACACTTGAAACACATTAAGAAATGAAAAAGAAGTGTTTGATTGAATTTTGGTGAAACAACCGAAATTAGTTGATTACCGAATTCAGATTCCCAAATCCCTTGACTATTGTTCAAAACATGTTGAAAGAATTTTGAAATAAAAGTCATGTACCCGTAATCGGTTGAAAAGGTTTGAAAATTTTCAAATTGTACCGAAATTGGTGATCAACCGAAATTAGGTATTGACCGAGATCGGTTGATGTTTTGAACCTTGAAAAGTTTTGATATTTGAAGTGCAGCCGAATTTCAAAAGGATCGAATTTGGAAGACTTAGAAAAGGTTTATTAACCAGATTCTACAATCTGGACTTCAAGGGAATTTGAGTGTTAATCAAAATCAGTTGAGACTCTGATCCTTTGACTATCTTCAACCAATTTCATTATGACCAAAATCGGTTATGTGCTTTGAACTTAGAACTTTGAAGAATTGACTCAACCAAAGCTGTTAACCGAGTCTAATGATAGAAATCGGTTGAGCTTTGAAAAACTTTGAAGATAAAAAAGTTGGTTCACCTTTCATCTGAACTGCCGACGTCGGTTGATGACCGAAGTCGGTTGTTCTTCGGTTAACAACTGACAAATGTTCATACCATGAATATTAGGTTTTTCATGTTTCAATGAAAAATGCTTAAATTCTAGGACTATAATGATCGAAAACACAA
This sequence comes from Dittrichia graveolens, assembly GCA_038502395.1. Classification (NCBI taxonomy): domain Eukaryota; kingdom Viridiplantae; phylum Streptophyta; class Magnoliopsida; order Asterales; family Asteraceae; genus Dittrichia; species Dittrichia graveolens. The sequence goes on along the minus strand of JARJIL010000009.1, from coordinate 55,215,495 downwards.
TGTGAACACTTTCTATACACGGAACCATGATTAATAACAACACCTTGATACAGTTTAATCCCAAAAACCCTCTGGTTTCAAAATAAGAGTTTTCGCGCGATTTGAAGACTCAAAATGATGATTTTGATTTTGTCTCTACAAAATGAACACAGATCCATGGTCGTTTGAGTCCAAACCATCATTTTGACACATTTAAACACACAAACAAACACGTCTATGTGTGTTTTAATCTCATTTCGTATGAGCGGTTACTGTTCATATGAATACTCAACTAAAATGTACAAAATCGATCATGTTAATTGTTGATTTTATTGAAATCATGTTTACCTTTCGAATGTGGATTTTAAAAAAGAGTTCAGAGAAGCAAAAATCACACAAATAGGTTGAGTTTGGAAAATTTTCGGTTAAGAGAAAATGAAAGTGTGAAACTGTTCAAGAACTTTTGAGTACGAGCGCGTGAGTTGGCGAATCTTGGTTGACACTATTTAAGTGTTTGACCGATCCATGGGTCAACCCAAACTCGCTCAACTCTCCCGATGTCGGTTATTAACTGATTTTGGTTGCCTTTGTTTTAATTTGTTTTAAGGCAAAATATTTTTGGAAATTTTCTTTTATAACGTAAATTAAAATGATTTGTAACAAATAAGAAAAACAAACTCCCCCTAAAATCATGCATTTCACAATAATTTGAGAGATATATATTGAAATTTTCATTAGTTATGTGTGAATTGCCATTCTAAAGAAATAAACTATGTGTTTTTGAAATTAATGGTTGTGCAATTCATGAAAAGAACCAAGTGTTTTTGTAATTTCTTTGCATGTTTCTCCCCCTACAAGTATGCATTGAAAATAATACTTGTATTATTGAATAACTCAGCTCTCCCCAGCATTTGTGCATCCACCTACACAAGTAACACAACCTCGCATAATTCCATTCGAGAAGCATTTATTTGTGACATAATGAAAGGTTCTCAGATAATATGTCATATTTTCAAATTCAACATGCCCAATTTAGAAACCAAGAAGGAGAAACGAGTTTCATCAAATGACTTGGTCTTGGAAAGTGATACCTGATGTCGATATGCTTAGTCTTGGAATGATGGACTGGATTGCATGTGATGACAATTGCACTCTAAGAGTCACAGAGTATTAGGATCTTGTTAAACTCCAGACCAAAGTCAAGAAGTTGAGTTCTTATCCATAGACTTTGTGAGCAGCAACTACATATTCAGCTTCTACTGTAGATTTGGACACACAGTTCCATTTCTTTAAACTTCAGCAGACTATTCTTTCCCTCAAAAATTGTGCACTTCCAGAAGTACTCTTTCAATCAAGCATGTATCCAGCATAGTCTGGATCTGAATAAGCTTTTAGCACAAAGGCGGAATATTTAGGATACCACAAACCTATGTCTGGAGCTCTCTTTATGTATCTAAGGATCCGTTTCACTGCTAGGAGATGAGATTCCTTTGGGTTAGCTTGGAATCTTGTAAAAAGACACGTAGAGAACATTATATCTAGCCTACTTGCTATAAGATACAGTAATGAGCCAATCATCCCTCTGTATATATTCAAGTCAACTACCTTTCCATCAAGATCAGCATATAACTTGGTTTTGGAAGACCGGGCCACGTGAGCAAGGACTGCCGGTCCAACATGAGTGTTTGCTTCAGATGCAACCAACCGGGGCATCGTATGGCAGAATGCATGGGAGCTGCTACAGGAGGTGGGAGGCCTACTCAACAACCACCTTTGATGATCACAAACGGACAGAAAGGGCAAGTACCGAGGGCTCGGGGAAGGGCCTTTCAAATGACTGTGGAGGAAGCAAAGTCAGAGCCGGATGTGATTGCAGGTACTTTCATTGTTAACTCTATGCCTGCATTAGTATTGTTTGATTCAGGTGCGAGTAAATCTTTTGTTTCTGCTTCATTCAGTAAAAGTTTTAGCATTTCACCGGTAAGGTTAGAGACACCTTTAGAAGTAGAAATAGCAGACAAGAAAGCTGTCAATGTATTCGTTATTTATAAAGACAATGTAATAGAGATAGGAGAAGAGAAATTCCCCATAGAACTTATACCGATTCATATGAGGGAATTCCAAGTGGTAGTAGGTATGGACTGGTTGGGTCGTCACCAAGCCAGTATTTTGTGCAAGCAAGGAGTCGTGCGGGTTCAAACCCTAAGTGGGGGAGAGATTCTAATCTACGGCGAGCATCACAAAGGGAGAATGACACTGTGTACAGCGGTTAAGGTGGCTAAGTATATTCGTAAGGGGTACACCACATTTCTAGCACATGTGGTCGACAGCAAGCTGGAAAAGAGTAAGAGAAGTGTTGCGAACGTACCCGTGGTGTGTGAATTTCCAGAAGTGTTTCCGGAGGATCTCCCTGGGATTCCTCCCGACCGCCAGGTGGAGTTTAAAATCGACCTTGTGCCGGGTACCACGCTAATAGCGAAAGTCCCGTATCGGCTAGCACCACCGGAGATGCAGGAGTTGATGTCTCAGCTGCAAGAATTATTGAACAAAGGATTTATCCGACCGAGTAGTTCGCCGTGGGGAGCACCGATCTTATTCGTCAAGAAAAAGGATGGCACGTTCCGTATGTGTATAGACTGCCGCGAACTGAACAAAGTAACCATCAAGAATAAATACCCTCTACCCAGGATCGACGATTTATTTGATCAACTACAAGGTGCAGCCTGGTTTTCAAAGATTGACCTACGGTCCGGTTATCATCAGTTAAAGGTGAAGGAAGGAGATATCGAGAAAACGGTGTTTAGAACAAGATACGGTCATTTCGAGTTTGTGGTGATGCCCTTCGGATTGACAAACGCACCAGCTGCGTTTATGGATTTGATGAACAGAATTTGCCGACCAATGTTGGATAAGTCGGTTATTGCATTCATAGACGACATCTTGATCTACTCCAAGACAGAGAAAGAGCACGAAGATCACCTGCGGATGATGCTACAGACTTTGAAGCGAGAAAGGCTTTATGCCAAGTTCTCCAAGTGCGAGTTTTGGTTGCGGGAAGTACAATTTCTAGGGCATGTAGTGAACCAAGAAGGTATTAAGGTGGATCCTGCTAAGATTGAAGCAGTGATGAAGTGGAAGGTGCCGAGGAGTCCTACCGAAATTCGAAGTTTCTTGGGATTGGCCGGGTATTATCGTAGATTCATAAAAGACTTCTCTAAGATCGCAGTACCTTTGACAAAGATGACTAAGAAGAATGTGCGCTTTGTATGGGGTGAAGAGCAACAACAGGCATTCGAGATTCTACGGGGGAAATTATGCGAGCCACCGATCTTAACCATGTCGGAGGGAGTGGACGATATGGTGGTTTACTGCGACGCATCACATGTGGGACTGGGGTGCGTTCTGATGCAATGAGGTAAAGTAATTGCGTACGCTTCGCGATAGCTAAAACCGCATGAGTGCAACTATCCGACCCACGACCTAGAGTTAGCTGCCGTTGTTTTTGCGCTAGAGATATGGAGGCACTACTTATATGGGGTCAAATGCACGATCTTCACCGACCACAAAAGCTTGAAATACTTCGCCGACTAGAAGAATCTGAACATGAGGCAGCGACAGGTGGACCAACCTAGTCAAGGATTACAACTGCGAGATTCTCTATCTACCCAGGGAAAGCCAATGTCGTGGCCGATGCCTTGAGTAGGAAGGCCAATATTGTACTGTTACCAGCACAGTGTATGAGATTGACAGTGACAACGACATTTTTAGACTCTATTCGAGCCGCTCAGCACGAGGCACTGAAGGACGAGAACCATAGATCGGAACGGATTAAGGGGCAGAAGGCACTGTTCTCCGAAGACAGTCAAGGACTGATGACACGTTTCGGCCGTATCTGGGTACCAAAGATAACTAACACGCGTGCTACACTACTCGATGAGGCTCACAAATCCAAGTTTTCTATCCATCCCGGTTCGACAAAGATGTACCGAGACCTTAAGACAGATTATTGGTGGCCGGGGATGAAGCGAGACGTGATGAAATACGTAGAGAAGTGTTTAACTTGCCTTCGAGTTAAGGCCGAGCACCAAAGGCCTCACGGAAAGCTGCAACCTTTAGAGATTCCAGTTTGGAAATGGGAACACATCACCATGGATTTGATCACTAAGCTACCGAAGACTCCACGAAATTTTGATGCGAATTGGGTAATCGTGGACCAACTGACTAAGAGCGCTCACTTTATCCCGATCAAGGAAGCTTTTTCAGCAAAGAAGATGGCAGACGTGTACGTCAAGGAGGTAATATCGTGTCATGGGGTGCCGGTAACCATCGTATCGGATAGGGATGTACGCTTTACTTCAAGGTTTTGGCCGAAGTTTCATGAGGATTTGGGGACTCGGGTCAACCTTAGCACTGCTTATCACCCACAGACTGATGGCCAAAGCGAGAGAACGATACAAACCTTAGAGGATATGCTACGAGCGTGTGTGATTGACTTCGGGGGAAGTTGGGATTCTTACCTACCGTTGGCAGAATTCTCCTACAACAACAGCTACCACGCGAGTATCGGCATGCCTCCGTATGAGATGTTGTATGGAAGGAGGTGTAGAACCCCCCATCTGTTGGGGAGAAGTAGGTCAGAGGGAGCTCGGCAACACGGAAATTGTGCAGAAGACTTCAGAATACGTCCAAGAAGTGGGAGAAAGGTTGAAAGCCGCGCAGAGCCGACAGAAAAGTTATGCTGATAAGAGACGGTCTCCGCTAGAATTCCAAGTTGGAGATTTTGTGCTGTTAAAAGTATCTCCGTGGAAGGGCGTGATCCGATTTCGGAAGCGAGGAAAACTGAACCCAAGGTACATAGGGCCTTTCAAAGTTATTGCCAGGGTTGGGAAGATTGCGTATCGGTTAGAACTACAGGACGAATTGTCTCGGATTCACAATACGTTCCATGTATCTCATCTCCGGAAGTGCTTAGCTGACGAGTCCACGTTCGTGCCATTAGAAGACATAACAGTGGACGAGAAACTGAATTATGTTGAGAGGCCGGTAGATATATTGGAACGAAAGGTCAAGCAACTACGCAATAAACAAATAGCGACGGTCAAGATTCACTGGGAGCACCGTAAAGGATCTAAGTGGACTTGGGAACGGGAGGACGAGATGAAGCAGAACTACCCCGAATTGGTTAAGTAAAGATTTCGGGGACGAAATCGTATTTAAGTGGGTGAGAGTTGTAATACCCTGTTTCTGAATAAATAAATAAATGAATATTTTATTGGATGATGCGAGTTTTATACATATATATATATACTGGAGTTGCTAATTATTTATGGAATTTAAGTTATATTTGAATTGGTGGGTTAATTAGGTTATTATATAAACAAGTTTTGGGCCACCATATTGTTGGGCTAATTAATTAGAAAGGTGAAATAGTGGTATGAAAGAGTAAGCCTTATGGGCTTAGAGAAATTGCCAATCTTGGGCCCAAGGCCTTGTTATAAATAAGTATAAAAGGAGGATTAGGGTGCAGCCTCCAAGAATGTTGTTACTGTTGCATTGAGAGAAAGAAACAGTGTGTGTTGTGTGTGTGCAAAAACCCACAAGAGAAGCAAGGAGAAGGAGTCAAGAATCATCGGGAAACTTAAGGAATTGTCAAGAGAATCACAAGGTAATGTTCTCTATCTCTCTATGATGTTGTAGGCATAAACTTTACCTTGTTTGGATGATTATAAGGCTAGATAAGATTCGGGTTTTATAGGGTTTTGGGTTTATGAAGAACAATAGTAAAGAATCTGAGCTAGGAGCTTTAATACTTGTTGTGTTGTGTTTAAATCTTGAAGAAAGTGCTTAAATGAATGGAGAAATGTTTTGAAACAAAAATGAAGTGATTTGGTTAAGTTTTGGGAAGGTTGGGATTTTGAAAATGGAGTTTCAAGTTCTGGGTTTTCAAAAAAAAAGGATGAACTACAGGGAAGGACTTAAGTCGTGCGACCTTCCATGAACGTCCATGCGACTTTCGGATAGGTGTAGTGAAGGTCCATGCGACTTTCGGATGATGTAGTTGTTTGTTCATGCGACTTTGTTGGTCCATGCGACTTTTGGATGTGTGCCATAAGATTGTCGGATTTCATAAGTTACTTTCATAAGTGTATCGGATTTCAATCAAAGCATCGGATTGCATAAATGTGTCGGATTCCTAAGGGTCATGCGACTATCGGATTCCTAAGGGTCATGCGACTGTCGGATTGCATGGGGGAGTGTGCCATGCGACTTTCAGTGATAGGTCCAGCCTAGGGTGGTCCGACTTAGGGTCTGTAGTGTACCCAAAGCTAATCAGTTGAGATATCTTTGTTGTAGATCCTTGCGTTTGGGCTTGTTAACTTCCAGCTTGTGAAACCTGTTGCTTTTATCTGTGATGCAGATCAGGTAAGTTACCCTAACTTATACATGATATTAGTGTGAAATGTGTATGTTATGTCTTATGTGATGTTTTAACTGATGTGATTTATGTGAAGTGAAGGGTTACGTTATATTGTGGTGAAAATGTAACTCGGGCACACTCAGACATAGTGTGAAATCCTTGGTACAGCTTGGATAGTCAACTGTGACCCAAAGTGTGAAATTATTGTCAGTGCACTGCGTCGGTAGTATGTGTTATGATATGTGATCATGGATTTATGTTGTGATATGACATGTACATGCCTAGTGTGGTGTGTAAGTTAGAGTGCTCGCTAAGCTTTATGCTTACTGTTGTTGAATTTATTCCTTTCAGGACCTGATCGTGGGAAGGCTCCAGCAGAATGAAGACGGCTCATCATTTATCTAATTGTTTCCGCTGTTTTAATTACTTAAACACTTTGTTAGAACAATGTCTGTAATATTACTTAAATACATTTTAGCTACGGGCAGTTCCGGGTGCGAGACCTCGTAGGACCTTTTGTTGAATGCATTTATATTTCTAAATTCATTTGTTTCAAAAAAAAATTGGGACGTTCCAAACAACAATTAAACAAGCAATTGAGAGGACCGGTGGTTCTGCAGAACCTGGCAACCAATGCCGGCCTAGCAAAGGTTTACCGGCAACATATTTGCTATTCCCACATAGTAATGCCCGGAGTGAAATAAAAAAGTTTATAGATTTTCTCAAAGCATGTGGATTTAATCGCAAGCAGTTCGGGCCAAAGAAGTTCATAAACCTGTATGAAACTGAGAAGAAAAAGCTATTGAGCCAATTAGATGAGGAAAGGGTGAAGTAGAGAAAAGATTGAAGGCAAGGCATGATGTCAATGTTTCCAAGGAACTGTTTTAGAAGAGTCTATGAAAGTTGAAAAGGTGATTAAAAGAAGAAAGTCAATGGCATGTCCAAGGCAAACAAACATGCTTAGGAAAGTCAAGATGCTGAAGATTTTATGGATGATAAAAGTTCCAAGCATGGAAAGGGAAGTTGAGACATCCTATATATTTAAATATTATAAGTGGGGTGTACTTTTCATAAAGTAATATTCTTTTATTAGGAACCCGATTAAAATAACATTTACTTTGACTCCTATTAACTTTATCAATAAAATATTATATTCTCACTACCACCTTACTTCCAACAGATGTTGCCTTCATCTTATATAAATATGCAAGCCTTCATTCCAGTTGAATATATACCTTGAAAGAAAAAGACTCAAGCTATTAACAAGAGCAAATATTTAGAGTTAGTATTTTATAGTCTTCAAACTCGTTCATGTGTTGAACACCTTTAGACATTAGTTGTCTTTACGATTAGCTAGTCTATGTTTTAAACTAAAACTTGTTGTAATCTAATACAGTGTTAGAAAATTCCACATCCGAACACTTGTAATTCTTGATTCATATCAATAAGAATTATATTAGAAGTAATTATGTGTGTAATAATTTTTAAAAGCTAGAGTTTGTATTCAACCTCCCTTTTAAAAAGATAAACGTTGTTTGACTACCTAATCTAGGACTAACAAAGGTGTCATGGCACGATCTTTACCTGCTTATTATAAGATCGTGTTTTAAACCTTAAAACTAGTTTGACCTCAATAGGTTTATTTTTATTAACCTTAATTATTTATGATTTGGTTATTAAGTGGTTCAAATATGTGTTTGAACGTACACAGTAGGGACTTGAGACATCCTAATTAGAATACTATGACTAAGTAAGAGTTGTTTAACTCTTGTAATAGGGTTGGAAATGGAGCTTCTTGTAGAAATTGATATCTTTAGTTTGGATGATGATCCTCTTCACACCCTCGTGGTCAGCACATCTTGTAGATACTTAGTTTTTAAAAAGATTGTTAAGTCATCATTTATGTTTTATGATTGGAAATGTTTAAATGGATATGGTATGCTTATGGGATGTCAATGTGATGCCAATGCTCCATGGATTAGAGATGTTTAAATGCACATTGACTATGGGTCATTAATTGATGATCATGAAATGCACAATGTGGTGAAATATTCCATGTAAGTGATGTTATACACATGTGATGGATCATGTTTGTAATATGCACGATGTGGTGAAAGCTCCATGCAGGAGATGTCTATATAAATCATGATGGTATATTCTTGCTTATGATATGTTACTTGTTATTCAGAAACATAATTTGATGCAAATGATCCTTTTTAGAGATGATAATGCACATTATGGTTATTTGTTTTAAATGCATATGTTTATGCTTATGTGGTATACACAATATGATGTTAATGCTCCATGTAGGAGAGGTCAAATGCACATTGTGAAGATTATGATATGATGATCATTTATGATATATGATATTGTGATGTTATACTCCATTTTGGAGATGAATTACATATCAACATTTGATTTTCTTGGCTGTAATTGCTTGTGCTATATGCTTGCTTATATGATAAATGTCTTAGATCGGACTAGTATTATTTGATTTCACATCAACAAATGCTTCTTGTAATTGGTTAAAATGTGGGGTTCAAGAGGACGTGGGCGAACAAACCATGATATACATGGGTGGCATAAAAATGGATGTTGCAATTGGTGAAACCAGGTGGATAAGGAATGCTCCATTATAACCATGTGGTTAAAAAGGCTGATGAGCGAACTAAATCAAAGTAAACATGCATGGATTGGAGATATGATCACCCATGTTTCAAATAACCATGGTATGCTGGAATGATTCATGCTCCCCACCTTGACAAGAGATGTGATAAATCCCCATGTGGGAACATGGCTAGCTACCAAGTGGAGATGATATATTCTTGCTTATAAAATTCAATCACTAACAAATGAGTTGTTTGATTCAATTTTCAAGAAATGATCTTTCTTGTGTTGACAAATCTCCTAAGACAACACATTGATAAGAAAGTCAAATAAACATTTGGGTAAAGGATTAAATCATTCGGACACAGTGAAAATGAAATATATTTAAATCTTAACCTTTGTCCATTAAGATTTATGTTAGGAGACTTTCAAAACACATTTTTTAAAGGGTTTCTAGAGATTTCAAATTTAAAATGTGTACAAGACCACACATAATTTTAAAAATAGAAAGGAAAATTTTGAACACTAGTTACATGCCCACAGTTCACCGTGGGTGTGGCCGCTTGGCATCCATATGTGACTATTGTCCTTTGTTTTCTCTGTGTATAAAATCTACACTTAGGGTCATTTTAAATATCCTTTGAAAATTTAAATACTCTATATTCTAGAAATGTTTGTGAGCATTCATTTTTAAACCTAAAATGTGATTTTTTTTTTGTTAACAAAGATTCTATCCAAAGAAAAACAACTCAAAATCAAGAGTAAGGGTCAAGAGTTTCAAGTAATCATTTATTATCATACATAGTTGTGTCTTGAAAGACATATTTGTAAATAATTTCACATGTTTGAGAAAGGTGTAGAAAGACCATCACTTATTATGATTCTTGATAGTGTTTGATGATCACTACCATGAAGTTAATGAGACTAGAAGGTGATCACTACCTTGTAACTAGTGAGACATGAACTTGATTAGTAGCTTGTAGTTAGTGAGACGAAGAGGTGACCACTACCTTCTTAGTACAAGTGATCACTACCTTCTTAATGAAACACGCTTAAGGTGATTACTACCTTGGAAAATGACTTAATTTGTCAAATTTTTCCTTTAACTTTGCTATATATTATGATTTGGTCCTTTAACTTCAATAGTGACCTAGATAGTCCTGTAAGATCGATTTTGCGGTGAGAAAGGTCCTTTTTAATGTTGACCGTTAGTCAACTTTATTAAATCAAGGTAAAATGACAATTTTACACTTATTTTTTATTTATTCATTAAAACTAAAATATTAAAATTGATTACATGTCCTAATCTATTAATGGGTTCAAAAGTGGCATTAATGGGTTAGTCAAATGGCACATATACTCTCTCTCTAGACAACCACCGCCACCACCGCCCTATCACCGGCCACAACCACCACTATAACCACCACATCACTGCCTCTTGTGTTTCTCTCACTGTGTAACCACCATAGCGCCGCCTCATCTCTCTCTTTCTCATGGTGAAAGCACTGCCGCCACCTCACCTCTCACCTCTCACCTCTCACCTCTCTCTCCTTCTCATGGTAAAAGGACCACCGCCACCACCTCGTCTCCCTCTCTCTTTCTCACATGAAAGCACCGTCACCACTCATCTCTCTCTTTCTCACACTCACAGCGAAAGCGCCATCGCCGCCGCCTAGTCTTCAAATAGATCAAGGGTTTTTACATGATTTGGGTATAGATCTAGGGTTCTCACACGATTTAGGTACAGATCTAGGGCTTTTGTTGCACAAAGGAATTGATGGTGGTTACGGTTTTTTATGTTGTCGATGGTGGGGTTTTATGTGTTGATGGTAGTAGAGTTTTCGGCGGTGGTGGCTAGGGTTTTTTATGGTGGCGGTAGATAGCGGTGTTTGTAGATGGTGAAGTGGCGGTGGTGGAGTGGTGGCTAGGGTTTTCTGCGATGGCGAAGTGCGAGAGAAAGAGTCGACGACGGCGGTGGGCGGTCGTGGTGGTTGTGCTTAGAGAGTGTTGGGGCCGGTGGTTATCGAGAGGAGGGTGACAGATTGAGTGTGTGTGTGTGTGAGAGAGAGAGAGAGAGTGTGTGTGTGTATAGAGAGGGAGAGAATATATATTTTTATATATTTAAAAATATTTTAATATTATTTTAATCAAGAAAAAATAGAAAAGATGATAAAAAAAAACCCAACTATCCTGATTTTATTAAAAAGGACCTTTCTCACCACAAAATCGATCTTAAAGGACTATCCTGGTCACTTTTGAAGTTAAAGGACAAAATTGGAAGAGATAGCAAAGTTAAAGGATGAATTTGACAATTAAATCTTGGAAAATTAGAGGGACGTTATAATGATGATCTCTTCGAACTAAGAGAGACGTTGATAGTGAAGACAACTCTGGTGGAAGGCCAAGTAGTGGATGTAGGTTGGATTTCCTTAATATCTAACTGAACCACTATAAATCTTGTTATCATTATTCTCTTCCCTGCTCTTAAGTTACATGCTTCACAAATATCATGAACATATATATTTATAAATTGCTTCTATTGTGTTTATATATTTTTTTAAGTTGCAAGATAATTTCAAAATGTGAACATAGGAATTATTAAACCCCCCTCCTTCAAGTTTTTACAAATGAAAATTCAAGTTTCATCATTCTTTTCCGAATCTTAACTTACATGCTTTAAATTTCTAGATTTTTTTATAAATTGCTTCCATTGTGTATATATATATTTATATATATTGTTTTTATATGTTTTAAAGTTGCAAGATAAATTAAAAAAGTAGACATAGAAAATATTTAGTCTCTCATAGTTTCTACTATATGTATTTTTCAATACTTGTAATAACCAAAAACTCTTCTGTTTTCTTTATATTGTATTATTCAAGAATCATATTGTTCAAACTATTATATAACACTTGTTATAATCAAGAGAAATTAAATAAAAAACTCTATCAAAAGAAGTTGTAATACATGAAAAGGCTGAAATAACAACAATATTGTCCATGAAAACATAAATTCTAATCCATGAGAACACTTAAATTAGAAGTTAGCAACAATCAAGAAGTTATAATCTATCAACATAAGTTATATTCCATGAATAGGATTAAAAAAATTAAGATAATCGGTATCAACAAACACATAAGTTATAATTTTATCAACAATTTGTAGCAACATTTGAGAAGTAAAAAAATGATATAGTATGTTAAAACAAACCGAGAAGTAAAAAAAAGTCAACCAGTATCAACAATCTATAGCAACAATTGAGAAGTTATAATCAACATACTATGGTACCTTGTGGGATTTTATGGGGGAGAGTGTTGGTCCCAAAGATGGTGAACAAGCAACCAATACAGTGTAGAAGGGGGGGGTTGAATACACTTTAAACAATCAAACAAATTAATCAAATGTATATTCAATTATCAACCAGTACAATAACTATTATCACTCTCTAATCAAATCAACAGGATGATTTGATGTTACAATGATTATAACCTCAACTCTCTCTAAACACTCTTGAATCACAAAGTAATTGATGATCGAATTTCTTGTTAAAACTGATTAACAAGAACTCTTGAAAACTCTCTCGAACTTTTACAAAGTTATCGCAACACACGCGTATCAAGTATCACGAACACACGTACATTTTGCAACTTATGCAGTCGTCGTTGTGTATCGCGTATCTGTTCTCATACACACGTAAGAACATCTATATAAAACCCATGAGAAGGTTTATACTTATACTTTATATATCTACGAGTAAATCGTAGTTTAAAGATAGAACTTATCTTTTTTTTAAAACCGTAACAAACTCCTTAATTAGAACATATCTAATTATTTTTCGTTTAAGATTTCTATCCAACTAATAGATAGTTTAAATTAGGTTTAGATATCCTAATTTAAATGTCGTAGATATAGAGAGTTTATAACAGAATTTAGAACTTACTTAAATTCTGAACTGACTTCTGACGCTGAGCTGACATACTCAGTCTTGACCTAGTCAAGCTGACTTCTTGAATCTTGGATTCTTGAATCTTCAAGTCTTCAAGTCTTCAAATTTTCAAGTCTTCATTCTTAAGTCCTATCTCAGCTTAGAAGTCACTGAGTTATCTAGTACTTACATAGAAAACTCTATATCTGTTTATACGCTCACTACTCAGCTCAAAGTTAACTAGTCAGTCTAAAACAGACTTACATAATTCCTAACTCTTAACCTATTATCTATACATATCGATAGTTTGTCTCATCAAATCTGACATTCTAAACATGGGACTAACAATCTCCCCCTATTTGATGATGACAAAACATTGAATCAAATAAGTTATAGGTTAATAGAATTATGTTGAACCACTCTGAAACTGACGAAAGTTAGTTCTTGACATAAGTATTGAACTGATCCATACTTATTCACGTATCTTGAACTTACAAGATATTTATGTTACAAATCTATTGTAAGACTTGTATTCTAAGTATTTGAATATGCAAGTACTTAGATTCTGAACTTATCAGAAGAAATTTAAGTTCTGAACTTACAAAACTTATATTACTGAACTTATCAGTTTACAATTGAACATATCAATCATCAGCTTAAACTTACAAAGCTGTCTGTTTGAACATATCAAACATAATTTTTGAACATATCAAATAATAAAACAGTTGAACATATCAAACTTGATTTTGTATTTATGAACATATCATTTACATTTTAGCTTAATCTTTATGATTAGCTTCTGCACACTTAGTGCTAACAAAAACATAGAACTAATCTATTTACTCAACGTAATCTTCAACTTCTAACCACATATCAGAACATTTAAGTTCCCAAATTGCAGCTTTCTTGATAGCATCAACCATAATTTCTTCACCTTCTGGAATTTCTTTCATCTCAGCTTTTCTTGATTTGATTTCTTTGTTGAGATGATATCTGAATACCGAGTTCTGAATTGAGTCATCACATAGAATTCTCAAGTACAAAATTAATTCCAGATTTGCCAAATGAAGATCTGTTACTTTCAAGAAACATTGATTACCTTCCACATCAAGATACAAGAATCCTTCCAAAGGTTGAGTGATATAAGTGTTCTCTCTGAATTCAACTTCCTCTGGAACTTGTAAAATGATGTCTCTTTTAGCTCACTGGCTTGCTGCTCTAACTCTTGCAGCTTTGCCTCGATTAAGAAAGGTATCAATTTCATCAGCAGGAATCTCACCTAGCTGATCGATTCTTATGAAGACTGTCTTCAGCACATTAACTATCTCTTGTCTGATTTGACTCTTTTTCATCTGCTTGATAGTTGTGGCTACTGTCTTCAGCTCTGAGAATCCCAACTTGTACAGACATCTCATATCTAGACCAATTTCTTGTTTGTTGTCTAGTACAAAGTTGATGATTACCAATTCTCCTTTTCTACTCAGTGTAATTGATTCAATCTTGTTATTAAAATGTGTTCTTTTATAACAATGCCTTAGATCCACATCTGAGTAGGGAATTGGGGCAGCTCTTGGACCAGAATAATCAGTTTCAGCTTCAGCTCTGGCAGCTTCAGCTTTAGCCCTTTCTCGTTGAACTTCAGCTTGTCGTTGCTGCTCTTTTATTTCCTCCACTGTTACACCTAGTTTTTTAGCCATCTCTTGTAACATTTGCTCAGCAAGTATGTTACTGGCTTTCTGTGCTGCATCAGCTTCATCACTTGAGTCAGATTCATGTGCAACTAATTGAGACTTACCCTATTGCTCTGGCTCAGGCTCAGCAATGATGACCTTTCTTTTCTTTGCTAAAGGCATAACACTTATTTTCTTTCTTTTTACCATCTCAAACACCTTACTCTTCCCTTTATCTATTTGTGAAGTTGGAACAGACTCAGCTTCAACAAATTTTGGCAAATTAGCTTGAGGAAGATTGGTGTGAACAGCTTGAGATGTTTCTTCAAGTGGAGTTTCTGGTTGAGCTTGTGAAGTTGTGGTTATTTGGACTGTTGGAGCCTGTTGTTAATGAGAAGGCGAAGGCTGATCTACAGTACTCATGAACTGATCATGAGCTTGTTCAAATTGTACTTCCTATGTATGCTCCCCCTCAACCTTATCATCATACTTCTTTGATTCTTCCTCCCCCTTTTTGTCATCATCAATAGGGGAGGGTCTGAGTTTGGACATGAAGCTTTTCAAGTTGGCAACTGAAGTTGACAAATCATTAAGTTTGCGCATCAACTTGGCTTTGTCAGCTTTCCTCTTCCTGTGAAGAAGCACAAACTGAGTTTGTAAATAGTCCATAATGACTTGAGCATCGGTTTTCATCAGCTTGAACTCCTCAGGTCGTCGTCTCATGTCCACATCCTCCTGTCTAGTGGAAGAGTGTATTTCCACCGTAGGAGTAGCTGTTGAGTGTTCCTCAATAGGTAAGGATGTGGGTCCCATATCAAAGGGTTAGTGAAGACCTATGGAATCAAGAGGGCCAGAATGGAGACCTTGTAAACCTTCCTGGTGTATGAAAGGTTCATTGACAGGTCGTGCGAGAGTGTGTGAGAATAGAAGAGAAGAATGACCAAGTTCGTAAGGTATGATATTAGGGTGAGCTAGGCTTATTGGTAAAGAGGGGGTACGTGACCCTGGGGATTGGTCAGTATTTCAATGTTACCTTCATGGGGCTGTGAAGGCACAGAAGTAGGCTCTCCTATGGCACTAGTAAGTATGGGCTGAGTAGACACCATACCTGGTATAGGCTTAAGGGTTGAACTGAGCCTAAAGGTTGGCACCTTAAGAGAAGGTAACTCCCCCTCAGCTCCTGCCGGTGGAGGTATCAATGTGATATCAACTCCAGTGTCCTTTTGACGTAAAGGACCAACTTTCGCATATTTCCTCGTATAGGTGTAGGAAATATCCTTGGTAGCAGTAGGCTGACCAAGGTTGGCTGTAGATTGTAAAATAGATGGAGATGTTTGAGGTAGAGGAGAGGGGTTAGACCGAGTTGAGCTTGACTCAGTCCTATCTCCTAAGTTTGGAGATGGAGAAGTAAAAGAGAGAGAAGGATATAAGGATTGCAAAATTATACCTGTTGCACCTAGCAGTGGAGACTCAGAGCTATGAAACAGACTCCTTTGCTCCGAACTTGAAGTGGTGGATGAGATTATTTGTGCACCAGGTTTGAGCTGAGTCCTAGGTCAATCAGCTTGAGGGGACTCAGCCTCTGAATCAACATCGTCACCCACTTCTTCCGCAGCTTCCTCCTCTGTTTCAGCTTCACTTGACTCAGGAGTCGGAAACTGTATATACACCCTCATCTGAGCACTCATTGTGGGGTACCCAGGAAAAATATCATGGGCGAACATCCTATAGCTGAGAACAGGAGTAGGAATTGACTCATATTGAGTAGTATATCTTCTACCCAACCTGTCCTCGATGACCATGGATATAAATCTTGCAAAGGGTACAATTGTGTCCCTTATGTTCTTGGTCACCAATGACTTGAATGCTTCAAAGATCAACTCAGCATAATCCACTCGTCGATCATAAAATAAGTTGTATAGTAGTTGCATTTCAAATTCATTCACATTATCCAGGCCTCCCACCTTGTATCCAAGGGAACGAACCACAGTGGATACCATAAATCCCCATGCCGTCTGGAAAACAGATTTCCGTATGACACCAATAAGTTGAGGATGACCCATTAAGGGTAAAACGCCTCGTGATGTTTCCCTAGAAACCGTCGCTTGAAACTGATTATGAATCAGGAGATGAAGAATTCGGCGGAGACAGTTGGCATCAATTTCTATCGCCACTTGCCCACTTAGGACTGTACCCCGTATAACCGGTTGAGTTGCATCCAGTTTACATGTATACCAGAATTCCGTGAGAAGTTGAGGGATGAGCATAGCAGGACCACGAAGAAATGCATGTGCCAGGGGTCCCTTGCGAATGTAGGAGACCCACTCCTCATATCCTCTGCCAGTTTTGGACTTCGGAATGTCGATACAGGCGATGACGTTGTTTTGTTTGTAGGTGGGAAGTGCGTTGTTCTTGAAATTTCCACCACGGATCATTTGTTCAATTAGATTTAAAGTGTAGCCCTCCATTGAAATCGAACTTATTGTTTTGGATTGCGCTTAGTAGTAGTAAGGATTTGCACAGAGCAATGAACTCTGCACACATCAACGTTAGGGTTTAAGAGAGAAGAATATGTTGGAAGTTTAAACGAAATATGATGAACATTCTCTCTTATTTATACCTTTTCAAGGTGAGAGAAAAGTTACCATTATCTGAGGGTAATAAATATGACTGTTACCGTAAAAACTTCTACGCAGTTTGTTACAACGGCTAAATTTATTGTTAGTTACCCAAACGCACACTGTTGTATTGAATTGATATTTTTTTAAAAATATAAAAAAAATTTCTAAACGAATGACGTTCATTTACCGGACACACTGTAAATATTTTGGACTTACCATATGGTTGGACTTACCATATTATTGGACTTACCATATTATTGAACTTACCATATTATTGGAGTTACCATACCATTTGTTAGGACTAGCCTAGACATGTGGAACTGACCTCACTTTGGAATGGAGTGTTCAGCTGATCCTGAGTGTTCAGCCTAGATAGAGTACTCAGCTGATCCTGAATGTTCAGCTTAGATGGAGTACTCAGCTGATCCTGAATGGTCAGCTTAGATGGAGCACGTAGCTTCAGATTTAGCACTCAGCTCAGATTGAGCACTCAGCTCAGTTTGAGCACTCAACTCAGATTGAGCACTCAGCTCAGATGTTGACACTTAGTCAAATATAGCACTTAGCAAAAATTTAACAGAGATAAAGAATGGAACATACCGATTAAGGGTTGAGCATTCCAAGCTTGTTGAGTGGAGTTGTGAATCTTGTGCCTTCTATTGGTTTGGTGAAGATATCCGCAAGCAGATCTTCAGTTTCAATGAAGACTAACTCTATTTTTCCCTTTTCTACAATATCTCTGATCAAGTGATGTCTTATCTCAATATGCTTGGTTCTTGAGTGAAACAGTGGGTTGTGTGTAATGGCAATAGCACTTTGATTGTCACAAAATATAGGAGTCTTTGAATAATGCAAATCAAAGTCCTTCAGCTGATATTGCATCCACAGTATTTGAGCACAACAGCTCCCTACAGCTACGTATTCAGCTTCAGTTATTGAAATTGCCACTGAGTTTTGTTTCTTGCTTGTCCAGCTAACTAATTTTCCACCCAAAAGTTGACATCCTCCAGTAGTACTCTTTCTATCAAGACCACATCCTATAAAGTCTGAATCAGAGTACCCTATCAGCTCAAATCCTGATCCTTTGGGATACCATAAACCTAAGTTTGATGTTCCCTTCAGATATTTAAGTATTCTTTTAACATCTAGCAAGTGTGATTCCTTTGGATTAGCCTGATATCATGCACAAACACATGTAGCAAACATTTTATCAGGTCTGCTTCCTGTTAAATAGAGTAATGAACCTATCATTCCTCTGTATGTAGTCTGACATACAGACTTTCCATGAATGTCCTTGTGTAGCTTGACATTGTATAACATTAGAGACTTTGCGGGATGGCTTGAGTCTAATCCATATTTCTTAATCAAATCAAAGACATACTTGCTCTGATTAATGAATATACCATCTTCTTTCTGATAGATTTTAAGTCCCAAAAAATATGTCATCTCACCCATCATGCTCATTCTGTATTGATTAGACATTATCTTGGAGAACCAATCACACAGATCTTGGTTTGTTGATCCAAAGATAATGTCATCCACATAAATTTGAACTAGAATGACATGTCCTCTACTCTTTCTTATGAAAAGAGTTTTGTCAATACTTCCTCTGACAAAATCATTTGAGAACAGATAGGTGGATAGTGTATCATACCAGGCTCCTAGAGCTTGCTTGAGTCCATACAAAGCCTTGTCCAACTTATAGACATAATCTGGATGTTTAGCATCAATAAAACCAGGGGGTTGTTTCACATAGACCTCCTCCTGTAGTGCTCCATTTAAAAATGCACTTTTAACATCCATTTGATACACTTTAAAGTTTTTGAAGGCTGCATAGGCTAGAAAAAACCTTATAGCTTCAATCCTCGCAACAGGGGCAAAGGTCTCATCATAATCAATACCTTCTTCTTGTCGATACCGCTGAGCTACTAGCCTTGCCTTGTTTCTAATCACTACTCCATCCTTGTCCATTTTATTTCTATAGACCCACTTAGTGCCTATAATTGTTTTTCCTTTGGGAGCAGGGACAAGGGTCCAGACCTTGTTTCTTTGAAATTCTATCAGTTCCTCTTGCATAGCTTCAATCCAATCTTCATCTTTCAGAGCCTCTTCAGTCTTCTTTGGTTCCATTTGAGATAGAAAACTAGCATAGGCAGCATAGTTTGCATTTGCCGTAGATCTAGTTAACACACCATCTTCAACGTTCCAAATGACATCATCAAGAGGATGATCTTTTAATACTCTGAAGGTTGTAGTAGGAGACTGAGGTTCTGGGTCTGGGTCAGAGCAGTGTCTCTCAGGCTGAATAGGACTTACTTCTTCAGTCTGAGTAGGAATTTGATGATCACTTAGATCTTCAATCTAACATGTACCTGATGATTCACCGAGATTCTCAAGCTGATTATCTTCAATATTGATAATTTCTTTCAGTGATGCACGTTTGTCAGATTTACTATCATCATCATCATCAGAATCATCCATAACATACATGGGATTCGATGTGAGATCTTCTTTACTCCTTTCAAGCTCACTCAGACTAACCGAGTCAGCTTGAGCTCTGTTGGATTCATCAATACTTGTCTCATCAAACGTAACATGTACTGACTCTTTAATTACCTTTCTTATAAGATTAAAGACTCTGTAAGCTTTGGAGATTGAAGAATATCCAACAAATATCCCTTGATCAGCTTTGGGTTCCAACTTATGGAGCTGATCTCTTTGGTTTAGCACATAGCATGTTGAACCAAAAATATGGAAATATCCAATGTTGGGTTTTGTGGCATGATACATCTCGTAAGATATTTTACCATGTATTTTCACTATAATTGATCTATTCTGAGTATAGCAGGTTGTACTTACAGCTTCTGCCCAGAAGCTCAGCTTGAGCTTTGCCTCACATAGCATGGTTCTGGCAGCTTCAATTAAGGTTCTGTTTCTCCTTTTAGAAACTCTATTTTGTTGTGGAGTTCTTACAGATGAGAAATTATGGATAATTTTTTTCTCATCATAAAAGCCTTCAAGGGTTAAGTTTCTAAACTCAGTCCCATGATCACTTCTGAGTTGTTTAAGAGACTTACCCTTTTGCAACTCTTCTTGTCTTATGAAGCTAATTAACTCATGTGCAACTTCACTTTTGGCT
This sequence comes from Dittrichia graveolens, assembly GCA_038502395.1. NCBI lineage: Eukaryota > Viridiplantae > Streptophyta > Magnoliopsida > Asterales > Asteraceae > Dittrichia > Dittrichia graveolens. The sequence goes on along the minus strand of JARJIL010000009.1, from coordinate 55,195,136 downwards.
TTTAAGAAGATTACCCAAGTGAATCTTGTGAACTCATCAATAATCACTAGAGTATACTTTTTGCCACTTAGGCTTGGGGTGCTGATAGGTCCAAATAGGTCCGAATGCAACATATACAATGGTTCTGTGATTGAGAAATTATGTTTGGACTTGAAGGATCCCTTATGATGTTTTCCAATGTCACAGGTTGAGCAGAGTTTGTCTTTAGTGAATGTGATCTTAGGCAGACCAAAGACTAACTCTTTGATAGACAACTTGTTAATATATTTGAAGTTTAAATGAGACAGTCGTTTGTGCCATAACCAGCTCAGCTTGGGAGTTAAGTCAGAATACAAGCAGGTTTCAGTTGAAGGATCTGCGGAGCTGAGATCTAACAAATAGATATCTCTCTCTCTTTTTGCCATTAATATTGGTTTTCCTTTCTTATCATAAATTGTCCCTGCATGCTTTCTAAAGGTGACTTCATAATCCTCATCACACAGTTGACTGATACTTATCATATTGTGTTTAAGGCCTTCAACATATGCTACCTTTTTGAAAGTGACTTTTCCAGCAGTTATCTTTCCAAAACCTTTAGTCCTTCCTTGAGAATTATCCCCAAATGTCACCTTTGGTCCTTCATTGTTTTGGAATTCACTTAGAATCCCCTTGCTTCCTGTCATGTGCCTTGAGTATCCACTATCGAGATACCACTTGTAGGAGCCCTGCACTTGATCAACTAAACGTATTAGTTTCTTTTTGGAACCCACTGTTTGGTAGGTCCTGAGGATGAGCACTTAGCTGATCCTTTGGAGTTTGATTTATCAGCTCGAATAGATTCTGGGTTTGTTTTGCACTGATCATCCTTTTCGTTTTCAGGTCTAAGATTGGTACTTACACAATCTTTGGCCTCATGACCTCTATCACCACACTTATAGCATTTTCTTCTAAAGATGGGTGTTTGGGTGATTTCTTTCAGTTTTCCAACATTAAATTTGGATTCAGATTTAGGGTCATATGATGTGGATAACCTTTCAATCCTCTTCGACAGTTTGTCTACTTGATTTTCACTGACTTTGGACTTACCTTTGTCAGCTTTATGGTTACCTTTATTTGGTGAGGTCTGACTTACAGACAACTTCCTGTTTTTAGACATCCTTTCTTGTATGACATGAGAATTATGTCTTTTTGAGTTAACATGAGATATTCTATCAAAAACAGTTGTTCTCACCGGATTGTAATCCAATCTTTTGAAAACTGACTTACAGTTTCTGTCGGATCTAGAACATTCAGCTTGATGATTTGAGTGAATAACTTGAGGACTTTGGGTTGGTCTCACAAACTTATTGGTTTTGACATGTTTCCCTTCCTTGTTCCTTAAGAATGTTCTTGGGAGTATGTCATCTGATTTCATCGTTTTGTCTTCAAGACTGACTTGATCTTCGATGATTTCATCAGCAGTAGCACTATAATCTCCCCCTAGCACTGCTTTTACTTGATTTGGTATCTGCTGATTAATGCACTTTTCTGCTTCTCTTGATGACTTACACCAAGATTCATAGTTTTTTCTTAGATTGTCAGCTTGTTCTTTTGATTCTTGCAGTTCTTCACTTAGAAGTTTGTTTATATGAAGCTGACATTCATAATCACTTTGGATCTTTTTACCACCATTTAAGAGAGTTTCAGAGTGCTTAAGTTCATCTTTTAGTTTTGAAATTTCAGTTTTCAAACCAGATTGAACTATGAGAGAGGTTTTGAAGTCATTCAACAAATAGTTGAACATTAGACATTTTTGTTCATCAGTGTAAGAGCTAAAGTTATTTACCTTATACATTGAGGCAGGATCCCAGTTACTAGTTTGCTTACTCAGCTTAGCTGCTTCTGCTAGATCCTCATCAAAGGAACTATCTTCTAACTCATAGTTAACTTGTTCCTCTTCATCCTCAATGGCCATCAAACACCTATCTGGCTCATCATCATCTGAAGTAGATGATTCAGTATCCCAAGTTTCAGCAAGGAGGCCTTTGGTGTTTTCATCTGGCTTGCCTTTGAGTCTTTGATATTTCTTTTTATATTTATTAGCTCTATAGGCATTCTTGTCAGATACTGAAGCTGATTCTCCCTTCTTTACTCTGCACCCAGCAGCTATGTGTCCTATCCTCGGACAGTTATAGCACTTAGCTTTCTTAGGATCAAAAGTAGACTTACTACTTTTGCTTCTGTCAGATTGACCCCTTCCTCTTCTGAACTTTCTAAAGTTTCTTGCTAACATTGCCATTTGTTCAGTAAGAGCATCCATCTCTTCATTCTCTGAACCAGAGTTAAGACTTACTTCCTCAGATTCAGATTCAGAGTCAATCTCAGCTTGAGACTTTTTAGATCCTTTCTTTTTCTTTTCTGCAATTAATGCAGATCCAGCATTGTTTATAGATTCTTTTAGTTGTTGTTGGGCCACTTTCTTCTGCTCCATGATCTGTTGATGATTTAGAAGGAAACCATAGATAGATCTGAGATCATATTTTCCTAAGGTTCCTCCAGCATGAAGTGCAATGGTGATCTCATTGAATTGTTCTGGTAACACATCCAAGAACTTGAGTACCAACTCATTCTCATCTTTCTTGACACCTACCAAGATCAGATCATTTATCAAGCATTGAAATCTGGTAAGCAAATCTGCCAGAGTTTCATTCTTTTTAGCAAAGAAAGTTTCATAAGAACGACTTAAATTTGTCTTCTTATGTTGCTTGACCAAGTCAGTGCTTTCATACGTGACACTGAGAGTATCCCACATCTCTTTTGCAGTTTGGCACCCAGCCACAGTATGCAGAAGTGGTTTGTTAAAGCATTTGCTATAATGCTTTGTGCCTTATCATCAAGATTGAATAGTTTACGATCTTCCTCGGTCCATGATGCTTCAGGCTTGGGTGTTTCTCCAGAGGGAACAGTTTTGTCAGTGGCAGTAATATGGATCATTGGTATGATTGGGCCATCTCGAATCACGGTACTCATCCTGTGATCCACAGACTTCAGATATAGCATGGCTCTAAACTTCCACATAGGATAGTCAGTGCCATCAAAGATAGGACAACCTTTTGCCGCCATTGTTGGTATGTGACTTGATTGTTTGCTAGTAGACATCTTAACCTCTTGACAGCGGATCTTGATCTTCAACTTATGAAGAAACTAGCTCTGATACCAGTTGTTGGTCCCAAAGAGGGTAAACAAGCAACCGATACAGTGTAGAAGGGGGGTTGAATACACTTTAAACAATCAAACAAATTAATCAAATGTATATTCAATTATCAACCAGTACAATAACTATTATCAATCTCTAATCAAATCAACAGGATGATTTGATGTTACAATGATTATAACCTCAACTCTCTCTAAACACTCTTGAATCACAAACTAATTGATGATCGAATTTCTTGTTAAAACTGATTAACAAGAACTCTTGAAAACTCTCTCGAACTTTGAACTTACAAAGTTATCGCAACACACGCGTATCAAGTATCACGAACACACGTACGTTTTGCAACTTATGCAATCTTGCAACTTGTGCAGTCGTCGTTGTGTATCGCGTATCTGTTCTCATACACACGTAAGAATATCTATATAAAACCCATGAGAAGGTTTATACTTATACTTGATATATCTACGAGTAAATAGCAGTTTAAAGATAGAACTTATCTTTTCTGTAAAACCGTAACAAACTCCTTAATTAGAACATATCTAATTAATTTTCGTTTAAGATTTCTATCCAACTAATAGATAGTTTAAATTAGGTTTAGATATCCTTATTTAAATGTCGTAGATATAGAGAGTTTATAACAGAATTTAGAACTTACTTAAATTCTGAACTGACTTCTGACGCTGAGCTGACATACTCAGTCTTGACCTTGTCAAGCTGACTTCTTGAATCTTGGATTCTTGAATCTTCAAGTCTTCAAATTTTCAAGTCTTGATTCTTAAGTCCTATCTCAGCTTAGAAGACACTTAGTTATCTAGTACTTACATAGAAAACTCTATATCTGTTTATACGCTGATTACTCAGCTGAAGCTGACTAGTCAGTCTAAAACAGACTTACATAATTCCTAACTCTTAACCTATTATCTATACATATCGATAGTTTGTCTCATCAAATATGACTATTCTAAACATGGGACTAACAGAGAGACAGTTGAGAACAATACAGCCAGGAAAACTGTAGAGCCTTCGCGTGAAGCACCAATCTAGAACTATCAAGAACTAGGGTTGCATAGGGGGATAGCCTTCGCTAGGGGTTATCTCGCTTTCGATACGAGGAGTTTTCGCAGATAACAATGAAGAGAGGGAGAGAGAGAGAGAGAGAGAGAGAGGTTGGCACCGGTAAGGGGGAGACGACTAACTCGATGGTGATATTGTGAGAATAGAGCTAAAGCATGGTTTATTTTAGGTTTTATGAAAAAGAGGGTAGTATGATAAAAACACAAATGTAATGGTTAATGATTTTAAAATCTCAAGAGTAAAGGATTCTTTGATACTTTTTTATAATCCCATCATTTATGTATATTTGTCAATGAAATATGTGATTTCATTAGCATCTGAAATGCAAATCTTACAGAATCCTATAAAATTCTATGAACTAGACCGTCAAATTGTTGCCTTTTCTATTCTTATACTACGTCAACCTTTAATAATTGAAAACAATAAAAATATATTCTAGAAATTTTAAAATTTTCTGTTCAAGGAAGGTTACTTTTAACAAAAATTTTAAACTTTTGCTGTTTATTACTTTATTATATGAGTACAACAGATCCGTACGTAACAGTTTATAGTTATATACAATAATATACAAGTAATTAATATACATAATACAAGTTGATGATGTATAAAATTATCACGTGTGACCACCTTCTTTATATCAAGATCACTTCATGACTCACAATTAGAGGTGGCAATAATGACTCAAAACTTCAAAAAAGGGTCGATTTGGGCTTTAACAATTGAAATCCGGGTGATATCGGGCTTTTGTAAAAACACATGCGGGTCATTCGGGTTTAAAAGATAGATAAGTAGGTCATATGGGTCGAGGTCGACTGAAGTGACCGAACGAATCAAGTCGATCAACGAATGGTGCCTTATCTCTCGCCGCTGCCATTGACGCCTTTCTCATCAACGACAACCGTCGTTCTCTTGACGCCGACGAGACGACCACCGTTCTCTTGACGGTGACCTGACGACCTCCATTGCCTCGTTATACAACGGCAACCTCAAAGGTATGGATATTATTTTGATTTTTCGCGAATTCCATTTCATATTTTGCATCATCGGATTCGTTTTTCTGCATATTGGTTTAGGGTTTGTTTTCACTTCTATGTTAGCTTCTTTCTTATTCACGAGATACACGTTTGTTATGTGAATGTAATGTGTATTGATTTGGGAAAAAAATATCAATTTATTGGTAAATTTATCAGGTCTCTTATATGTTGGTGATTTTAGTGTCATCAAGCCATTTAGTATAATCGGGATTGACATGAGACTAGCCCATTCTATACTTAGTTATAATTCGGGTTTGGAGGGGCGCAAAGCACACTCGAATAAACTAAGTTAGTATAGGAATATGGTGCTGCCCCTCACGGGGGTCCAACAGGTAGCGCCCCGTAGCAAAAATAAATTATATATTTATATATATGATAACTGCCGCCAACCGCTGCTTAAAGCCGTTTCCGCCGCCCATAACCTCCGTAAACCACCGGTAACCGCCACTATTTCTGCCTATAAATAGGCTAACTTGGTTTTTGTACAATTCACGAAAATTGTGAGAAATACGGAACATACGAGAAAACTGGAAATACGAGAAAAAGAGAATACGGTTACGCAAGTCGATATTTTGCTGATAGTTTATGATAAACGAAAGTCAAAGCAAAGATATTTTGTGTTTGGATTTGAATAAAGCCTGTAATTCAAATCAAGTTTCTTGGATTATCCTATATTTGAATTCGTGATACCCCGGGTGTAACATACGAAAACCCGGCCTAGTAGTAGGCGGGCAAATGGTAAATTGATATGTGTTTAAATTATGTATATTTAAAGAATTGTTATGAAATTAAATGAGTATTTGATATCGTGTGTGTTTATGATTTAATAAGATTGAGTGTGGTACGAGAGTTATAGAAAATACCTCGAATGCATGTTAAGATGATTGAGAAAGATTATTTGTTTGAAAGTAATTGGACATAATAAATGGTATTATGATATTGAATAATTAATTGATGGTTAATTGGCATGTGGTATATGTTAGAAAACTGAATGTGAATATTCATGTATGTATGATATTATGTAGTATGTATGTTATGTATGCAAATTGATGTATGTATGTACGTGTGTGGGTGTATGTGAGGGGATGACACCTCAAAGTGAGAAGTCCACGTGTGTGTATTTGCATGTGTATAATTAAAAGAATTCAGATTTTGAAAGAAGGAAAAGAAAGTGAAAGTGTGTGTGTGTGAGTTTTCTCTGGAAAAGAAGAACAAAGAAGAATAAAGAACTTGAAATCTCCAAAGTGACAAAATTGAGAATTTATAAATCAAGATAAAATTTGAGTAAGTGTTTCTTGTTGGTTCTGTGTTTGATTCATGAGTAATTTTGTAAGAAGTTGCATGTACAAAGCTTGAACACCATTGTTGAGTTTTAAGAAAATGGATGAAATGGATTTTGATGATTTTGTTGTATGATTTTGTTAAAAAGATGTTTTTGATGATCTATATGCATGCTAGATGTTAGATTCATGTTTTGTTGGAAGAAATATGGAGTTAGAATGAGATTTACGGGAATTTGACTAAAAATCCGACACATTATGGAAGAAGATGATCTGAAAGAATGCGCGTAGCGGCGCTAAGCAAAGGTGTCGCGGCGCGACATTCATAAAACCGGGTTCTTGACTTCTCGGATTGTGAAAATCCGATTGAAACAACAAACCGACCTTGAAATACGATTGATAGTGAAATCCAACTCCAAAAATCCGATTGTGAAATCCAAGAATGAAATCCGAGGCACAAATCTGAATCCTTGTAATCCGCAACGCAAATCCGAAAGCTAAAATCCGGATTCGAAATCCGATTGTGTCGCGGCGCGACAAGGCCTGTTTCAGAAAAGTTGTTTGTTTTGTTTGTATTTCGTTTGGAAAAAGTTGTATTGTTAATTATAACATTAAATCAAGTTATTTACATGATTATGAGATATAAATACATGTTGAGAGATATATTTGTATATTTGAGACTGATTCGATTGTTGCTGTGTTTTCAGGCAAACCACGGACTCTGTGATATTAGACAACTGAGCACGCGTGATTCGAGGACTGAGGTGAGTGGAAGTTTACACACGGGTGGTTACGTTGGTAACATTATTGAATGATTGATGGATTGTTTGAATGCAATATTTGCCTGTTGATTTGAATATGAGATATTTGACTGATATGCGAAGATAGATCAATTGTCATGCCATGATAGACTGTTAAGTCTGCTATTTGCTAAATGAGTATTACATTTTCTTTTATGTTAAATATGAAAGAGTTTTGATTGTGATTGTGACCGGAAAGGTAATTGGATTGTTTCAGAACCGACTTCTGTGTTATGGGTTGGAAGAGATCAGCTTCTGTGTAAGAGATGGCTGATGCTAGAGCTAGGCTCACTTGCGGTTGGTTGAACAGTAGTAGCTCCTCTGTTGCATTTGTTGCTCAGAGGGGAGTTTACTGTGCCAATCGGCACGGAGCTATCGGTAAACCTTTGCTTTGGCCAGCTTTGGTTGTAGGTTCGGCAGAACCGCCGGTCCTCGGGATGGAAGAGATTGATGAGTTGACGGATTGCTTGAGGTTTGATGTTCAGAGGTTCCGTTGGGAACAGTGATTGTTTTGTGCTTGTCTGTAGCTTCCATTCACTTAGCTTTGTGCTAATCCCCCACAGTTGATTGCTTTTTGCAGGTTTATGTGAGTAGCTGTTTAGCTTGTTTGTGGAAAGGGGAATTTGACCAATACTCTGATATTGTGTTTTGAGAAGAGACGAGCCACGTTTTATTATCTTTTGTAACACAAACGAATGTTGTGATTTGTAAAGTACTTTGTACTTGTGATGTTTATGTTAAATGAAAATTAGAGAATTTCTTCCGTAGCGTTTTAAAAAAAATGGCTTAAGTTTTACCGTGTTACAAGTTGGTATGAGAGCCTAGGTTTGCGATGCAGGCACGGCTAGAGTGTTGCATTCCCAAATCTTGGCTCGTGTTGGGTCAAACTTTCCTTTGGGGAGGATTTAGAGTGAATTGGAATTGTGATGTGATAGTTAGTATGTTATGTACTAACGGTTTATCTAATGAGCTTGTGAGATGATGTGATTGTACATATATGACTGACAGAGATACCCCTGCTGACACTCCTGTGACCCGAGAAGTGACTGGAATTTCATCAACGGATGTACTGAATATAACAGGTCAGGTTGGTACTTCAAGTTTTGAATCTGGAATGGATCGGAGGGAATATATTTCCAAATTGGAGAATGAATTGTGGGAACTTAGAAATGCTATGAGCAATATGGAACGAGAGAGGATTATCCAGAATGAACGAATTCAGAATTCTATGTTTAGTACAATTCAGACTACAACTGTGCCGGTGACGATTCCGTTTCCTCCTATATCACAAATGACTCAACCATCGAGGTTTCATCCTTTTACTACACAAGGAGCTTATCCTTTTGCGTATCCAGGATTTAAACCACCATGTACGTATAAGCAATTCTTGGATTGTAAGCCTTCAGTGTACTATGGCAGTACAGACCCCAATATAACTTTGAACTGGTTGCGAGAAATGGTAAAGGCTTTTGAAGCATGCAATTGTGAAGATGAATTGAGAGCTTGTTTTGTGACTCGTATGCTAAGAGGGGATGCTATGGTTTGGTGGGATTCCCTTACGGGACATTTTTCTAAACAACAACAAGATAGTGTGACATGGGATCAATTTCAGGAGAAACTGTGTGAACAGTATTGTAATACTTTTGAGATAGTTCATATCAAAAGATAATTCATGGAGTTGCGTATGACTAAAGACATGACTGTAGATGAATTAATCAAGCGATTTAACGAAAGATTGTGTTTTGTGAAGCAATGGGTACCCGATGAGGCGTCTAAGATACAACACTTTGTGGGAGCTTTGCTTCCTGAGTATCGAAGTACTACCAGATGGGCTAGTACACTGTCGCAGGCATTTACCTTGGCCAAGTCGGCTGAAGATGATTTGAAGGCTAGAGATAGAACGAATCGAGATGAGATATCTCAGTAGAAATTTCGATTGGAACAGTATAATGTTGAAAAGCAAAGAGGGCAGAGTAGCCGGAGTAAAAGAAATTTGAAACGTAGATCTGCGTTGGATGTATCTAATCAACGAGTGTCATGGTGTGGGAAGTGTAAGTCTCACCACACAGGACCATGTATGATTCAGACTATGCAGTGTCTGACTTGTGGGCAGTTTGGCCATGAAATGAAGGAATGTCGTTTCTCGCGAAAGGTATGTTGGATTTGTTTTGAAGAAGATCATCGAGCAAGAGATTGCAAAGTTGGCAAGGAGATATAGTCAGGGTCAGGAGCTGTGGCAGGTGGGGGATCATTGTCAGCAAGTGGGCAAAAGAGAAAGAACCCGTCTGAGCAAGAGGGTAGGAATTTCAACATGGCTGATGATATTGCCACTACTGATGATGTAACGGGTACGTTTTGATTATCTTTATATTTACGCGTATGTTTATTAATTTAGAGTTAATTGAGAATGTATGATGCCTATATGTGCTAAGTGTATTTTATTGATTCTAAGGAGTATGATTCTTTAGAAAGTAGAGATATTTGATTGTGACATTGTCTGATGTATATGGCAGTAAGTATTATGATAGTAAACGATGAGAGATATAATATGACGTGAATTGGGTATGAAGTACCCTAGAATGATGTTTGTAGATTTGTAGAACTGCATGCTAAGTTATGTGTTGCAAGGATTGTCTTGCCTTCTGTGTTTAAATATGTATATATGTGCTTGTGTTTGTATAAGGGGGAAAAAATGGAGAAGTTAACAAAGTTTGAAAGGTTTTGTGATGATCAAGAGATAGTATGATAAATATATAACTGAGATTGCGAGTATGGGTAAAGCTAATGATTGAACATAATCTATAATATCGATTAATAAACCTGAGGAGATTGATTATTGTTGAGATATTGCATTAGTTGGATTGACATAAAGCTACCATGTTATAAAAATGGAGGAATAGTCTATGTTTTGTGACAGTTGAAGATTCTTGAGAGGAATGATTTAATCCCTATCTTTGAAGTTGCAGCAAATGCGTTGCATTGATAATATGAAGATATTGATTATAAAGAAAGACATGTGAAACTGGTTTGAGTATTAAAAGGAACAGCAGATGTTCATAAATATGAATGAAATTAACATGTGATTGAGATGATGGTTAGCAGGAATCAAAGATTGTAATTGAGAAGTTTGATATTATACTGGGAAGACAATTGAACGTGAGGGAATTGGAGATGGTAACCTTGAAGATTATGTGAATCGACGCGTATTGGACTTGATGGATAAAATTGAGATTATTTTTATTAGAAATTGATAACAGGGATAATTGAGATCATTAAGTAAAAGAAAGGAGTAGATTGCTACAAATTGGGCAGGCATGAAATATGCAAGAATTGTTTGGATAAAGATGTGATTGACACCTAATTACAAGGAGATACATATGAGAAAGAACCAATTATGAGAATGATTGACACGTATGAATTGAAGATATAGGTGATTTGAAGAATGACAGTATGAATTTATGGGACAACGAGAAAAGAGAAATGTAATGGCCTAAGCTTATGGAATGAAGATTTGTAAATTATATGTATGAATTGCCTTGGCTAAAGAGTACCTGTGCTTGGAACTGGAAACTTAATTTGAACCGAACTCTCAAAACAAAATTGCCAATGCACTTGGAAGGGCTAAATAGTACAATGCCATATGAAGTAATTAATTGACAACACACAGAAAGGAATGAATATGATATATATATATATATATATATACTTTCGTGGAATTAGGATTTAAGTGTGTTTGAGTTAAAGCAAAGTATCAGAAATTTACAAACTGTTGAGATAATTTGAGATACCAGAGTTATGAAAATAACGAACTATGATGGAATTGATGTACTACATGAAAAGGAATCTGCTGTATCACAAGTGATAGTGGATTGGATAGTAAGAGGTGTTGGTATGGTTACCACTAATAGAACGTAATCTTTTGAAAAGAATTACATTGATGAGATGATTTGAAGATATGAGTATCCTATACTTAGAGGTTTGTGATGAGAATTGGAGGAATTAACTAAATTTATAGAAGAATTTATGACAAGGAAATGAGATGTGAAATGAGTGGAACAACTGAATTTTATGAGATATTCGAATATAAAGAATTGCACAGATATATATGAGAATGAATTTGTACTTTGCATTTAAATTTTGATGATTCGTGGAATTCCCAATTATACTGAGTAGACAAGCATGATGTGATTCCTATCTGATAAAGGTTAAAGATATCAGTGGTGAGTTGGTCTGTGGATAAAGTGGTAATGTTTGACGTATTAATTGGAAGCAAGAGAGAAGTAATATGTGGATACCTATGTATGTAAGACAATGAATATCAGATAAGTAGAATTTGTTAAGTGGGATGAACAGATTGACGTGAACATGTATTCAAGAGATGTTTTGATATTCAATATATGTGAAAGTGTGAAAGAAAATGACTGAAAGACAGGTTTCTCGAGTTTATGAGTTTTATGATTGAGTTGAAGAAGAGTTATTAGACTCTGAGGACTACTAGATAACAGAGATAAGTAGAAGTGAATGCTAGTGAATGGTAACAAGAAAGGTATGGATATGCGTTACAAAGGACTTGATAACTTGAAATAAATAAATATGAAGAATGAGTTTTCCGTTTAAGATATGCTATGGGATTCTGAGGACGGAATCCTCTGAAGGAGGGAAGATTTGTAACATCCGAAAACCCGGCATAGTAGTAGGCGGGCAAATGGTAAATTGATATGTGTTTAAATTATGTATATTTAAAGAATTGTTATGAAATTAAATGAGTATTTGATATCGTATGTGTTTATGATTAAATAAGATTGACAGTGGTACGAGAGTTATAGAAAATACCTCGAATGCATGTTAAGATAATTGATTGAGAAAGATTATTTGTTTAAAAGTAATTGGACATAATAAATGGTATTATGATATTGAATAATTAATTGATGGTTAATTGGCATGTGGTATATGTTAGAAAAGTGAATGTGAATATTCATGTGTGTATGATATTATGTAGTATGTATGTTATGTATGCAAATTGATGTATGTATGTATGTGTGTGGGTGTATGTGAGGGGATGACACCTCAAAGTGAGAAGTCCACGTGTGTGTGTTTGCATGTGTACAATTCAAAGAATTCAGATTTTGAAAGAAGGAAAAGAAAGTGAAAGTGTGTGTGTGTGAGTTTTCTCTAGAAAATAAGAACAAAGAAGAATAAAGAACTTGAAATCTCCAAAGTGACAAAATTGAGAATTTATAAATCAAGATAAAATTTGAGTAAGTGTTTCTTGTTGATTCTGTGTTTGATTCATGAGTAATTTTGTAAGAAGTTGCATGTACAAAGCTTGAACACCATTGTTAAGTTTTAAGAAAATGGATGAAATGGGTTTTGATGATTTTGTTGTATGATTTTGTTAAAAAGATGTTTTTGATGATCTATATGCATGCTCGATGTTAGATTCACGTTTTGTTGGAAGAAATATGAAGTTAGAATGAGATTTATGGGAATTTGGCTGAAAATCCGAGAATGAAATCCGAGGCACAAATCCGAATCCTTCTAATCCGCAACGCAAATCCGAAAGCTAAAATCCGGATTCGAAATCCGATTGTGTCGCGGCGCGACAAGGCCTGTTTGAGAAAAGTTGTTTGTTTTGTTTGTATTTCGTTTGGAAAAATTTGTATTGCTAATTATAATAATAAATCAAGTTATTTACATGATTATGAGATATAAATACATGTTGAGAGATATATTTGAGACTGATTCGATTGTTGCTGTGTTTTCAGGCAAACCACAGACTTAGTGATATTAGACAACTGAGCACGCGTGATTCGAGGACTGAGGTGAGTGGAAGTTTACTCGCGGGTGGTTACGTTGGTAACATTATTGAACGATTGATGGATTGCTTAAATGCAATATTTTCTTGTTGATTTGAATATGAGATATTTGACTGATAAGTCCATTATGTGAAGATAGATCGATTGTCATGCCATGATAGACTGTTAAGTCTGATATTTGCTAAATGAGAATTACATGTTCTTGTATGTTAAATATGAAAGAGTTTTGATTGTGATTGTGACCGGAAGGGTAATTGGATTGTTTGAGATCCGACTTCTGTGTTATGGGTCGGAAGAGATCAGCTTCTGTGTAAGAGCTGGTTGGGGTCAGCTGCTGATGCTAGAGTTGGGCTCGCTTGTGGTTGGTTGAACAGTAGTAGCTCCTCTGTTGCATTTATTGCTCAGAGGGGAGTTTACTGTGCCAATCGGCAGAGAGCTAATGGTAAACCTTTGCTTTGGCCAGCTTTGGTTGTAGGTTCGGCAGAACCGCCAGTCCTCGGGATGGAAGAGATTGATGAGTTGACGGATTGCTTGAGGTTTGATGTTCAGAGGTTCTGTTGGGAACAGTGATTGTTTTGTGCTTCTCTGTAGCTTCCTTTCACTTAGCTTTGTGCTAATCCCCCACAGTTGATTGCTTTTTGCAGGTTTATGTGAGTAGCTGTTTATCTTGTTTGTGGAAAGGGGAATTTGACCAATACTCTGATATTGTGTTTTGAGAAGAGACGAGCCATGTTTTATTATCTTTTGTAACAAAAACGAATGTTGTGATTTGTAAAGTACTTTGTACTTGTGATGTTTATGTTAAATGAAAATTAGAGAATTGCTTCCGCAGCGTTTTAAAAAAAATGGCTTAAGTTTTACGGTGTTACACCGGGCAAAAGAGTCGAATTACAGATTACGGAAAGTGTAGTAAACACGATCCAAAAAATTATCCAAGTTATTATTATTATTCTTTACCCTGTATCAAACCCTTTCCTCTAACATTCGTAATCTGTAATTTGGAAGGAAAAAGAATACATGGCTGCAGAATCTGTAAGGGACATGAGTTCCAAGTTTGGAAAACTGTAAAAGTTTGAAGGAAACGACTTTCATCGTAGGTAGAAGAAGATGCACTTCTTATTGACTACTCTAAAAGTGGTCTACGTTTTGAGTACACCTGCGCCGGAAGCCCAAGAGGATGAAACTATCGAACAAACCAGACGTCACAGCAAATGGGAGAAGGATGATTACATATGTCGTGGAAACCTCCTAAACGGTATGGCTGACTCCCTCTTTGATATATATCAAAAGTGTGAATCTGTAAAAGATTTATGGGATACCCTAGAATCCAAATACATGGCCGAGGATGCTTCTAGTAAGAAGTTCCTTATGAGCAATTTTAATAACTATAAAATGGTGGATTCAAGACCTGTAATGGAAGAGTATAATGAACTTCTTTGTATACTAGGTCAATTTGAACAGCACAAGATGCAAATGGATGAATTCATTGTTGTGTCTAGTGTTATTGACAAATTACCACCATCGTCAAAAGATTTTAAGTACATGTTAAAACACAAGAAAGAAGAATTGTCACTTGTGCAACTTGGTAGCCACTTTCGGATTGAACAATCCTTACGGGTTCAAGAAAGTGGCAAAGAAAAGGACAAGGAAGTTGCTGGTCCATTATATGTAAACATGGTGGAAGATGGCAAGAACCAGAAACATCACAAATGGAACAAACGGAAGAAAGGTGACTATAAAAGGAGTTTCAATAAAAAGGCAAAACTGGTGTGTTGGAATTGCAACAAACCAGGCCATTGAAACGTGATTATCGTCTTGGAAAAGGCAAAAATGGATCAAGTGCTTCTGGACAAGGAACTAATGTTAAACCACAAGGTTAGAATCTGATTTCTGGCACTAATTCTGATATATATATATATATATAATATTTTATGTGCGGGATGATAAATATGCATGGTGGATAGAATCGGGGGCAACGAGTCATGTGTGCAACGATCACTGTTGGTTCAAGAATTATGAAGTAGTTGATGGGTCGGTAGTTTATATGGGAGACCATAATAAAGCTCCCATCATTGGTCGTGGTTCGGTGTCTTTAGAGTTTAGTTGTGGAAAAAGTCTTCATCTTGGAAATGTTATACATGTTCCAGAGATTAGAAAGAACTTGGTGTCAGGTGGTGTATTAAATAAGTGTGGTTATAAACAAGTCTATGAGTCTGATAAGTATATCTTATCAAAGTGTGGTACATTTGTAATGGCATGTTTATGCTTAACATAAATAAGAATCTTGCAGATTCTGTTTATATGACTTGTTTGAAATATGACGATTCTTCTGTGTGGCATGCTCATTTAGGACATGTTCATTATAAACACATGCCTGAAATGTCTAAAAACTGACTGATTCTTACTTTTGATATAAATATAGAGAAGTTACCTGCATGTTAAATAAGATTATTAGACAACCATTTCCTAGTGTAAAATGAAATACTGTTATGCTTGAGCTTATACATAGCGACTTATATGATTTACATGCAACTCCTTCCTTACGTAATAAAAAATACTTTGTTACGTTTATAGATGATAGCACACGGTTTTGCAATGTATTTTTATTACACTCTAAAGATGAAGCATTAGATAAATTTAAAATTTATAAAACAGAGGTAGAGTTGCAACAAAATAACTTAATCAAAAGATTGTGCACTGATAGAGGTGGTGAATATTATGACCCTACTTATTTTCAATCTATAGGAATTATTTATGAAACTACTGCTCCATATACTCCACAATAAAATGGTATATCGGAGAGGAAAAATAGAGTTCTAAATGAAATGATTAATTCCATGTTATCATATTCGGGACTAAGTGATGGTTTTTGGGGAGAAGCCTTGTTGACGGCTTGCTATTTATTGAATAGGGTTCCTAACAAAAGAAACAAAATAACTCCCTATAAACTTTGGTACAAGATGAAACCAAACTTAAGTTATCTTAAAGTTTGGGGATGTCGAGCAGTCGTAAGACTAACCAAATCCAAAATAAAGACTTTGGGTGAAAGACGTATTGATTGTATCTTTATTGGATATGCTGAGCATTCCAAGGCTTATAGGTCTTTGTCATAGAACCTAATGATTCTGTTTCAGTTAATACTATTATAAAATCGAGAGATGCAATATTTTATGAGTCACGGTTCTCATCAATACCTAGACCCAAAGATATGGTTCCTAGTTCTAATGGAACAGATCAACAAAAGGAATTTGTACCTGATTCAAATGAATCACTTGAGCTTTGAAGAAGCAAAAGAGAAAGAAAGAGTAAATCTTTCGGTCCTAATTTTCAACTCTATTTAATTGAAGGCACTAGGAATGAAATTGCATCTCAATATTCATATTGTTTTAATCTTGAAGAAGATCCTAAAACATATGATGATGCAATGAGATCTCAGGATGTTGCATTCTAGAAGGAAGCAATAAATGATGAGATGGACTCTATAATGGAAAATAATACATGGGTCTTAACTAATCTCCCACCGGGTTGCAAACCCTTGGGTTGCAAGTGGATTTTTAAAAGGAATATGAAAGTAGATGGAACAATCCACAAATTCAAAGCTCGATTGATTATTCAAGGTTTTAGACAAAAACCTGAAATAGACTACTTTGATACTTATGCTCAGGTAGCTCGTATTACGACTATAAGATTATTGATTGTCCTAGCTGCTATCCATAATCTTGTTATTCATCAAATGGATGTTAAAACAACATTCTTAAATGTTGATTTAGAAGAAGAGGTATATATGAAACAACCGGAAGGTTTCATCATGCCTGGTAATGAGCATAAAGTGTGCAAATTGATTAAGTCATTGTATAGGCTGAAGCAAGCACCTAAACAGTGGTATCAAAAGTTTGATGAAGTTGTCTTGAATAATGGTTTTAGTTTAAATCAATCGGACAAGTGTGTATATAGTAAGTTTGATATGCGTGGTAAAGCTGTAATAATATGAATGTATGTAGATGATATGTTTATCTTTGGGACAGATCAAAGACAAGTTGACATGACCAAAGAACTTTTATCATCTAAATTCTCTATGAAGGATATGGGGGAGGCAGAAGTTATACTTAGAATAAAGATTAAGCGTGAACACAAGAGAATTTCTATTACACAGTCTCGTTATATTGAGAAAAAGCTTAAGAAATTAAATTCTTTAGATTGTTCACCTGTAAGTACTCCCATGGATCCAAATATGAAACTTATGCCGAATACTGGTCAAGCAGTTTCACAGCTTGAATACTCAAAGCTTATTGGTTGTTTGTTGTATGTCATGACTAGCACAATGCCTGATATAGCTTTTGCTATTAGAAAGCTAAGTAGGTTTACTAGTAATCCTAGTACTCAACACTAACAAGCAATAAGGTGGGTGTTGAAGTATCTTAAGAAAACCATGGACTATGGTTTAACTTATGTTGGGTTTCCTTTTGTCATAGAAGGATATACTGATGCAAGTTGGATTACCAATACTGAAGACTACTCGTCTACAAGTGGCTGGGTATTCCTGCTTGGAGGTGAGGCAATATCATGGGCCTCCAAGAAGCAAACTTGCGTTAACAATTCAACTATAGAATCTGAATTTGTAACCCTTGCTTCTGCCTGTAAAGAAGCAAAATCTCTAAGGAATTTAATTTACGAGATTCCATTGTGGCCTAAACCAATATGACCGATTTTTTTACACTGTGATATTGATGCCACTTTGGCAAGAGAGTATAATCAAGTGTATAATGGAAAGTCGCGACATTTGGGGGTTAGGCACAGTATGGTACGTGAGCTTATAACTCATGGGGTGATTTCTGTTGAGTTTGTTAAATCTCAACAAAATTTGGCTGATCACTTAACGAAGAGATTAGCAAGGGACTTGGTAAATAAGTCGGCTATCGGGATGGGGTTAAAGCCCGTTTAATATCTCTAAGGGTAAGATACCCCTAATACAACGTTAGGAGTTGAATTCAATGTGGAAAACTTATTTTTGGAGATAGAAGCACATGTATTATACATCCCAAGGAATGTGCTTAGACATTGGAGAAATATGGAACATACGGGAAAACTTGAAATACGAGAAAAGGATAATACGATTACGCAAATCGATATTCTGCTAAAATAGTCTCTGATAAATAAAACTCAAAGCAAAGATATTTTGTGTTTGGATTTGAATAAAGCCTGTAATTCAAATCAAGTTTCTTGAATTATCCTGTATCTGAATTCATGATACCCCAGGCAAAAGGGCCGAATTACAGATTACGGAAAGTGTATTAAACACAATCCACGAAATTATCCAAATTATTATTGTTATTCTTTACCATGTATCAAACCCTTTTCTCCAACATTATACATGCCCATTCAAGTTCCCATGCAAACTCAGTCTACCAGGCCCATCAGAAAGGTTAATAGGCCCAGTCGATATTTGGATTAAGAGTTAAGAAGAAAAAGCCCATTTTGGAAGCCATGCATTTGCACGTTGGAAGCCATGCACATGCACGTGGAAGGAGTAACAGCTAGTAGTTTAATTGGTCAATATTTCTTGTTGAGTCAGTCTTCATTTCCTTATTTTTAGCAGTTAAAGAAGTGGCCAGTCCACAATGGTTGTTAGGAGTTAGTGGGTAGCTTAAAGTTAGGAGTAGTGGAGAGACTTTCCCTTCGTAAGTTTTATTTAAAGCAATTGTAATTTTCAGTTTGTAGTTAAGCAGAAAATTGTCCCAAGTTAGTGTTCTTTAAATTTATCAGAGACTTGCCATCTCAAAAAGGCCTATCAATTGGTGCTCTCGTTGAGAGTAGGCCACCATGCCTCCTCGAAGAGAGACCCCCTCCCTCGAAGAAATCTTAGCTTCAGTATCATAAACACTCAAGAAACTCCTCACCTCCAACACTAATGAAACCTTTTCATCACCACATGACCACTTCCTAGCCATCTCTCCAGCCGCCATCCATGGAACTTCCTCCCCAAAATCGTTGCGTGTTATCGGTCACCTTCAAGGAAAACCGGTAAATTGACTCGGGCAGCACGCACAATATCGTATAGCCCAGAGTTCTCTTTTCTTAAGCTTCCTGTTCGTAACCACCCTTCCTTCTCCGATCATGATCGGTAACGGGGAACACCTGCAGTACACCGGTATCTACCCGGATGTACCTCTACGCCTAGTTGATTCAACATTCTTGGTTTCCTTATACCTTTCACCTATTGAAGGAGCCGATGTGGTCTTGGGTATGTCGTGGCTCAGCTCACTAGGCCCCGTTATCGCCGATTTCGCCATACCCCAAATCACATTCACCCACCTAAATCAAACCGTAACTCTCATGGGGGAACCGACCGTTACATCCGTCTCCACTCATACCATAGCTCATTTCCTACAAAAAGACTCGATCGCCAGTTTCTTTTCGGTAGTTTTTGATCCACTTCCATCCGCCTCTACCCAATCCGCTCTTACACAAAGTGAGCCTGACATCCAAGCTTTATTAACCCAATTCGCATGTGTTTTTACTAACCCCAGTGGCCTACCCCCAAATCGAACCCATAATCATTACATACCACTCGTTCACAACTCCACTCCGGTCAATGTTAAACCTTATCGCTATCCCCACTATCAGAAGCAGATCATGACGGAAATGATCAGGGAAATGCTGTGTGATGGCATCATTAAACCCAATAATAGCCCTTATTCATCACCGTCCTCCTTGTTTGCAAAAAAGACGGTACGTGGCGTTTTTGCATCGATTACCGCGCTTTAAACGCCATAACTATACGCGACCATTTCCCCATCCCAACGGTTGATGAGCTCTTAGAAGAGCTGTACGGTTCTACGATCTTTTCCAAGATTGACCTCCGCGCCGGATATCATCAAATCCAAGGTGCTCAACCAAATACGCATAAGATCGCTTTCCGAACAGTTGATGGCCATTACGAATTTCTTGTAATGCCGTTTGGACTATCCAATGCCCCATCCACCTTCCAAGCTTCTATGAACGATCTCTTTCGAGACCATTTACGCCGGTTCGTTCTTTTTTTTTTTTAAGATATCCTCGTCTACAGCCCCACACGAGAGGCCCCACACGAGAGGCCCATCTAAACCTTCTTGAATCGGTTCTCTCCACCTTACAGGCCCATAAGTACTACGCCAAGCTCTCTAAATGTGTTTTTGTTATACCCCACATCGATTACTTTGGCCATGTTATCTCAGTTGATGGTGTTTCTGTTGATGAGACAAAGATTCAAGCGATTCTCGAATGGCCACTTCCTACCTAGATCACAAAGCTTCGAGGATTTTTGGGACTTACCGGTTATTACAGTCGGTTTGTACCCCACTATGCCCGGATTGCATCTCCCTTAACCGACCTCCTCCAAGGTTCTCGATTTACTTGGACTCCAGACGCCACCATAGCCTTTAATCACCTCAAAAAAGCCATGATGTCCTTACCTACCCTTACTCTTCCAGATTTCTCACAACCTTTCAATATTACCACAGACGCCTCCAGCACCAGCATCGGGGCAGTCCTTTCGCAAAATGACAAACCGATTGCAGTGTTTAGCAAAAAAAAAATGGGCCCCCGCATGCGTAGCTCCTGGCATACAGTTGGGAACTCTTTGCTGTTACGGAAGCAGTTCGTAAATGGCGCCACTACCTCCTTGGACGTCGGTTCCGTATCTATACCGACCACCATAGCCTACGCCACCTCCTTACCCAAACCATCCAATCCCCGGAGCAGCAAAAGCGGGTTACCAAATTCTTGGGGTATGACTTTGAGATCCTTTATAAACCGGGCAACAAAAACCAAGTCGCTGATGTATTGAGTCGCACCCTTGGCTTGATGAGATTCGAAGCTATTATCAACAAGACCCAGCGGGACGTCAATATTGGGCTGCCATCGCCAACACCCCGCAATCCCATCCACACCACCAGACGCACGAAGGTTTAATCTACTATAAGGAACGGTTGGTTGTACCCCCGATTCAAGACCTCCATCACCATCTCATTCGGGAATTTCATTCGTCTCCTGTTGGTGGTCACTCCGGCCTCCGCCCCACTCTCAAACGTCTAGCTTCCTCTTTTTCCTCGCCAAACATGAAGACCATGGTTCATGACTTCATACAATCTTGCCACGTGTGCCAACAAACTAAATATCCTACTCATAAACCCTATGCCCTCCTTCAGCCCCTACTAATCCCAAATCAAGTCTGGGAAGAACTCACCATGGATTTCATCACACAACTCCCTCCATCCAATGGTAAAACCACCATTTGGGTCATTGTTGACCGTCTTTCCAAATTTTCTCATTTCATTGCCCTATCCCCTCACTACACAGCCGCCACCTTAGCCACTACCTTCCTTACAACTATATATCGACTCCATGGTTTACCCAAATCCATGATCTCTGATCATGATCTGTTGTTCTTGAGCCGGTTTTGGAAAGAACTTTTTAAACAACTCGGTACCACCTTAAAACACTCAAGTCCTTACCATCCACAAACGGATGGACAATCCGAAGTTGTCAATCGCTGCCTTGAATCCTACCTACGTTGTTTCGCGAGTGATAAGCCAAAAATGTGGGCACGGTATTTATACCTTGCTGAATACGGTACAATTCCTCATTCCACAGCTCTATTTCCATGACTCCTTTCCAAGCCGTTTACGGCCGTCCTCCTCCTTCCATTCCCACTTATACTCTGGGTACTTCACCTATTGCCTCTATTGATGACACGCTTCGCACACACGCTCGTCTACTTTGCCATCTTAAGCTTTCCCTTTCCCGTTCCAATCAACTCAAGGTTCACTATGCCAATTTACACCGGTCTGAAAAGATTTTTTTCGTGGGAGGTTGGGTTTACGTTCGTCTACGTATGCCCTGCCAAAGCCAGCGTTCTTCTCATAAGATCGCAAAACGTTTTTTTGGTCCTTTTCAAGTTATTGCTTAGATTGGAGAAGTTGCTTATCGCTTAGCTTTGCCGACGTCTAGCCGCATCCATCCCGTTTTTCACGTGTCGCTGTTATGTCAGGTGTGTTGGTGATTGATATGTCAAATTTAGATATATATTTTAAGCAATATCTGTTTTATTTTAGCCTGTTATTGTTCGTTAATAACTAAAATACACTTAATTATCTTCATTTATTGAATTACAGGTTAAAAAGACGGAATATGAAAAGTTTTGAGAAAAAAACGGAAGAAACCGAAGAAATTTGAAAAGCTGTCCGCGCCGACACACCTCCACTGTTTTGATCATATCTCACTCATACGAACTCGGATTGAGGTGATTCAAAAGGCCACGGAAACTAGACTCAGATGGCTACAAAATCAATTTTATGGTCAAAGTCTAAAAAAGCAATGTCGCGGCGCGACTGTTAAGTAGATCGCGGCGCGACACGACTTGATAAGAAAATTTTAAAATTTTTAAAGAGTTTTGGATCGCGTCAAACTCACCCGTCGCGACGCGACGCCCCTGTTTTTAGTTTTCTATATAAACGAACGTCCAGATCGGTTTTGGGATGAACAACCCAACTTATACTACCCAAATACTTCCGAAACACGTTCAAAAGTCTTTCCAAGAGCTATTGAGCATAATTTGAAGGATCAAAGCTTGATTTGAAGATTAAAGTGGCTAGGAATCTTGGCTTTTACGGTTTTATCATTCTTCCTTTGTTTCTTATGTTTATTTATGATTTCCAGAAGTTGATCATGACTGTGATTGGCTAGTATTTATGTTTTCCTCCCTAGAGGAGATGATACTTTGTAAAGATGTTTGATTTCCATTGATTAGAACATGTTTTCATCTCATAATTTGTCTTATAAGCTCGCCAATGATCCATATGTGTTAAAGATCTGTATTTTGATTGTTTATATTCTGATTTTATAAAAATTAGAGGACCAATCTATTTTTATAGCTTTTATCATGATTAATTAGTATCAATAATTAATCTTGACTAGTGGCAGATCAAACCCTAGGCGTAGATAATCAAGAATGGAACTTTAATGTGTATGATTGGCATGTAATGACCTTTATTTGTCAATTTAACAATTTAATAACCAAAACATTTGTTAAAGGTGGAGTCTTGTTTGACACGAACTTAAATACATCTAATTATGCACTTAAACGCTTTCTTGACCATAGAATTGAATAAATGCATGATTATATGGTTATAACTCGGACCAAGGGTCTATCCATTATAGAAATCGGTATGAGATAAAACAAATGTTCATTGCACGATTAATTGGGAATTAAATGTTTTGAAAAAGTAGATATCGAATCTAGGGAGGGAAAGCTTTAATTTGATTAGTTTAATCCATCAAAATCATTGCTTTTGCTCTCTTTGGTTTGCTTTTGAGTGTTTAATAGTGTTAGTAGTAATTTAGAGTGGTAAATTTTGGATCTTTATTGATAAGATTCTAAAATCCCCCTTTTAGTTGCTTTTAATTAGTTTAATATTTAATTAGTATAGTTATATTCGAAATCATACGCGTTCCCCTTGTGTTCGACACCCGTACTTATTTACTATACTACGATACGATTAGGTTCTCTTGCCTATTTGTGTTGTAGTCGTGCTAAATAACTCGGATTTATAAATTTAAAACTGGTACGATACACGCACACCAAGTTTTTGGCGCTGTTGCCAGGGAACGGTTTTATTTTTGTATAACTTGACTAATTCTTTATTAAACGATCCTTCCCGTGAGTTTCGGCTCAAAAGGAAGATACTTTTCATATTTTAGTATTTAGTGCCTAGTTTATTCGTTTTGGCGCGCTATTTTGGTTTTCTGTCGATGTCTCTTTTGTGATTATGTATTGGCTCGAGTATCATCCGATCTGTTGGGATTCCTTCCTTACAGATTTGTTGAATGAATTTTACGATGATGGCATCGAACGGGATGATTAAGATTTTATCCCAAAATA
Source organism: Dittrichia graveolens (assembly GCA_038502395.1). Lineage (NCBI taxonomy): Eukaryota > Viridiplantae > Streptophyta > Magnoliopsida > Asterales > Asteraceae > Dittrichia > Dittrichia graveolens. Next base: position 55,171,042 of record JARJIL010000009.1, on the reverse strand, counting down.
TTATGAGAATGACCACCCGATTGGCTCTCCCGATGAACCACACTTTAGTCCTGAACCGTACTATTTAGACTCCGATTCTGAGGACAGTATACATTTTGAACATTGTGTGGACGTGGAGTCGAGAGAAGATGCTCAGTCTGATAGAGATGTTCTGGAGTGTCTCGTTGACCTACTTGAGGAACCAGAAGAATATTCAGATGATGAATCGTCGACCCTCGTTCAACCAACACCCACGTTAGGTTTAGAATCAAAACCCGCATGTGGACCCTCCCTTCTTGAGAGAGAAGACGTGGAGAATTGTGCAGATGAAATCTTGGACTATCTGGAATTTCTTCTCTTCGAGGAGGACGCTCCGAAATCAGAAAAGGAGGTAACCACGGGATCGAGTGAGGAGTTGGACTCGCATTATGGAATTCCCTTGGCACCAGGAATTCTGTGGGGTACTTCGTGTGCGGAGAAGGATCAGACGAATAACTTAGACAACATCGGGAGCCGGTTGGAGTCTTTGCTTGAGTCACAATCGAGTTCACAATCACTAGGAGGAACCAAGATTCAGAACGCCGGAGAGATGTTTATGGAGATCGAAACGGTGTGGTGGGACGCAACACTAGCTTCAGCATTCCAAATTGGTAACAAATATACATCACCCGGTGTGTATAAATATTACCACCCACACTTGATTGTGAGTGTGTGGTTATTCGTTCGAATTCACAAGAAATAAATCCGGAGTCAAGCTAGAGACCCAGACAAAAACAAGTGCTTCTCGGGAGGCAACCCGTGTGTAGTTTAGGTTTTTCTTTCTTATTTATTTTTGTATTTCATTTCCTTTCTGTTCAACTTTGTGGGTGTGTTGACTAGAAACCCTCAGGAGACTATAACTCGTCCACTTGGGCTACCGAGGGGTTTAAAGGCTTGTTGCATACGCTAAATACAACTGTGATTCCTACGAAAGTGAGTTAGGTTTGTTTCTTTTTGTTTTCGTTTTTTAGGGAGTCCTAGCCTAGATAATTTTTCATATATCCTTCTGGAATCCTTCATATAAAATCACATTCAAACATTACTATCATTTGATGTTTATATTTTTTTTTTGTGTCTGACGATTTGTGCTGAGTGGTTTATATTTCAGTGAGGGCTTTTAATTTATGGAGTACGCATACATGCTAACATCTATCTGCTCCGTTCGCCTAATAATACCCAGGGAGTTTTTCTAACCTTTTTTTACCTTGTTATATCTTTATTTTATGTATAATGGGGATATTGTACAATTTAAGTGTGGGGTAGGGGTTAGAAAATATTTTCTTGCTTGAAATTTATTTGTCCTCGTGTTAAATTATTATTTTATTTGGTCGTTAAATTTAAAATTTTTAATATCATTTGAGTTGAAAAAAATTTGATATTATTTAAGAATGTCAAGTTTGTTGATTTATAAACAGATTCATAGAGTATGTTTAGCTTTTATACATAGTACTTATGGCTTTTCGTCAATTTCTTAAAAATTTATGTTTATAGTATCCAATCTTTAATTTTTGAATTGCTACAATAATTAGAAAGGTTAAGCCCCTTTTGAGTCTAAGCTTGACAAAAATAGACTGAGTTGAATTTTCAATTTTTATAAACATATGTTGAAAAAGAAAAAGTGAAAAAAACCAATGTGCAAAAATGAAAAATATGCAAAAGTGCTAGAAAATATATATATATATATATATATATATATATATATAAGTCAAATACATGGCCTTTGGAACTTGACTTAGTAAACTCCGAGGGGTGTTTTACACCTAATCACCTAAAGCCAACTGGTTTGAGATCGGTTGAGTTGAGGATTCGCTACATGGGTTCTGTTGGGAAAAATAGGCTTATAAATAAATCCTCTTTTGTTAACACAAAAATATACAACTTGTTTACATAATTGTATGTATTAACATTAACATATGTGCACATATACATATATATATTCAATCAAATATATTCTAATCCATAATCTACAAAATAAGCTTCATCAAATGGCCAAGCTTCAATCGTCAAGATCCGAGTTCAAGTAGAAGTCGATGTTGAAGTCTCCTACAAATAAACATTCAAAGTCTATAAGCTTACAAAATAAATAATCAAATAAGTTTAAGATTTTATAAAATAACTTTTATAAAAACCATTATAAAAATTGAGACAATTTTTATAAAAATCACAAGCTTGGAAGTCAAAGCAAAAATTCCCATTTTGGCAAATACTAAACACAATCTTCTATTGAAATAAGCCAAAACCATATTTAGCAAAAGGAATCTCCCAAAGAGGTAAACTTCCAACATGCTTTGTGCATTTGGTTTCCAAACTACCATTTTCATGATTAAATTCAAACTTAAGAAGTATGGCACTTACCCAACTTTTCTAAAGCTTCTTTTCAGTGCATTTTTATAGTAAAAATGGGTTGTGTGTGGTTTTGGTAAAATCCCAACGTCTATATGCACAAGGCTAAAAAATCTCCAGCAGTGCGACGGTCGATTCCACGGTCGACCGTGGATCGTCTGGACACTTTTTGAGCATCAAACTTTTTCCTTATTTAAAGCAACTCAAGTCTTGTGTTTTACTTACCTCTTGCAATCTGAAAAAACACAGAATACATAAAAATCTTATGAGCTCATATTCCTTGATAATTCAATCTTTCAAGATCAAGAATCAAGCAAGAGTGAAAGCCTTCAAGTTCATATACTTCATTACATTCATATACATTTGTAATAGTGTGAGGATAATCTCTAGCCTATAGAATTAGAGAGAAGTGAGGATCAACTCTAGCCTTTCCAATTAGAGTGAAGTGAGGTTTATCTTAACCTTGTTTGCAAGAGTGAAGTGTAATTCTTGTAAGCTAAAGAGAGAAGTTGTAAAAGGTTTATCTCTACCTTCAAAGAGATAAGTTAGTGGAGCAACTCTTGGTGGGTGAGGCCAAGGAGTGGATGTAGAGCAAGGTTGTTAACCCTTGCTTGAACCACTATAAATCATTGTGTCCAAACTACTTCATTTGTGATATCTTTCTTCCTTAAACTCTCTAATTACTTGCAAATATTGTTAAAAACTTCAAAAAGTGGGCATATAACCTATTCACCCCCCCTCTAGGTTCTAACAATTGGTATCAGAGCACATGCCTGTAATAGTCATCTGGAGTGAAGGCTCTTTGTGACACAGCTAGAGCTATCCAATTCTGAGTTTTCTGAATGAATTTTCTGTGAACCCATAGATGTGACACCTCTCATAGGATACAACTTCACAGCTGTTGAAGTTGTTTTGCCTTATAGCTTTGACGTAGGGTCCACCATCACCTTTGTGGACAGTGGCTCTTGTTATTGGAGTTGGTTCTGTTCTGTTTCTAAGAATGTTAATTCTTTCTCTGAAGCTTTGAAGCCTTTGTTGACTTAGATTGATGGAGCACATAGATCAAGGTTGAAGAGGGTTTTGATAGCATCCGCATAAGATCTAGCTTTGAGCAGTTCAGACTGAGATTTCTCCCTTGCCAATTTGTGTTAAACAGCAGCTTGATTTTGAACTTGTTCTTGTTCTTGCTGATATGCTAGCTCCTTGGCTTGGTAGATTTCTTCAACTGAAACACCCAATGCTTGAGCCATTTGAGCATTTTCCCTTTCTTCCTGCTCTTTAAGTGCAAGCTCCCTTTTCTTTTGATCATCTGCTTCAACTTGCTCAGGTGTCATTTTTTGTTTGCCTTTGTCCTTAGGAGCAGAGGTTGAAGCTTTTTGGACTGATGAGGTTGATTGGACTGGTGGAGCTGATGGTTTTGGGCTCTGTCTTCTTCTTCTGAGGATGTCAGATAGTGGAGTATCATCCTCATCATCAGAATCAGACTCTATAGTAATTGGAGGAGAGCAACCCTCAGCAACTTTCCTTTTAGGCTTTGGCCTGTTTGGCATTCTTTTCAAACGTTTAGGAAACCTTTACTCCCCCTCAGAAGGTGCTTTTCTTTTGAGAGTAGGAGGAGCTGTTGCTTTGGGTGCTTCCTACTGCAAGATTTTTGTGGCAGATTCAAAATAAGCAGCATCAATTTCCTCTGAGTCAGGATCATCCTCCCTTGAAGAACTTGAGAATTTCTCCCCTTTTGGAATCATCAAAAGGAGGAAGGGAGTCACCTGCAGCTGGCTTTGGGGATAGGGTAGGGGCAGGGGTAGGTGTATGGGTGGATGAAGGGGTATATGATGGGGTAAGTTTAGAAAGGTGAAGGGAGAGCTCATCCTTGAGATCTTTGATGGCTTTCCATAATGAGATATGACTCATTCTGGATTGTTCAGTTAAGGTTTCTATGTCATCAAGGATGCCTTTAAGGTAGGAAGGCATGGGTAGGAGTTGATCTGGGATAGGGACAAAAATGTTTGGGTTTATTGGGCGTAGGGTTTGAAGTTGGGATAGTAGGTTAGAGATGGTTTGGTTGAGGGAAGAGATAGTGGATTGAGGAAGGATGGGAGTAGGTGATGGAGATGGGAGAAGGGTAGAGAGATGGTCTAGTTTGGTTAGGAGGGGGTAAGATCAAGGGGTGCAAGGGAGGGTTGGGGTGGGGTCTTTAGGAGCTCAATGTCTTTTGCAAGTCTAGACAGTTGAGTAGAGGTTTGAGTTTGGAAGGCTTGGAAGGTTTGGGTTAGGTGATCAAGGTTTTGGTTTATGGTTTGGATAAGGGTAAGGGTTGGTGTTTGGATAGAAGTAGATGGATTAGAGGTTGAATAGGTGGAGAGTGGTTCAAAGAATTTAGGTAAGGTTTGTGTCCCCTCATTTGAGCCTTGGTGTATAAGCTCAAATTCATTCAGAAGGAGTGTTGAGCCCTGTGCAAGTGGTTGGTTTGTACCACTGGCATTGGCAGACTGTGCTTGTGTAAGAATAGAATTGATAAGTGGTGCAAGATAAGTGGACCGAGTGTGGGATGCACTGAATAATAGGGTATCCATTATTGGATCCATATTCTATTGGGAGAATGTGAATGGCATAGGCTGACTCAATGTTGGGAGAGACACAGTATGACCTTGGGTTGAGGTCTGTCTTTCAATGAGATCAACCTATTGGGAGGTTGTCTCAGCTAACGGCTTAGATCCCATTTTTACAGATGTATCCTGTTGTGAGGATACATCCACTGGCATAAAGGTTGCAACATCCAATTGCTCCCCCTCAACATGAGGAAGGGTAATTGGAGTTGAGATCAGAGGTGTGGATTGCACTCCCTCAAAGTGCTCATAATGAGTCACTTCCGGTGACCTTGTATATATGGGGCTACGAATGGGAGTAGAACTAGTGACCACTTGAGGTTCACTAGAGCTTGGCTGTTAGAGTGGTGTATGGACTGGAGAGGAGGATGGGCTATCAAAGGTTGGGACTACCATTTGAATATCCTCCGAGGTGGAGTCAGAACTTTCCTTACCTTGGAACATGATGTGCCTGCTTCTGTCAATGAGCTCCAGAAGTTGCTCATAAGTCTCTTGTTCTTGGGCATCACCATCATCACCAAGAGTACTTAACACCATTGGACTAAGAGGAGTAAATTCACCAGCATCACCATCACCAGCATCATCATCATCATTATTAGAGCCAGAGTGGCTTTCATCAGCATCATCATCACCATTATTATCATCATCATTTTCATCACCATCATCCGCATCAGCGTTGTCATTTGCAGCATCTATTAATTCTTGCATTTAGGCAGTGATTGGAGGACCTCTGTTTGCCTTAAGAAAGTAGAATATCTTTTCACCCATGGCAGGGACAGGAATATGCTCAAGATGTTCAATCAAGCCCACGTAATCATCTTCTCCAATCTCCCTCATAGCTATCAGGCTTAATAATCGAATGTAGGGCACCTGAGACCTTGATGATTTCTTGTTGGTGCTCTGATTGATTTTATCAATAAGGTCAGAAAATATGACTTGAGCAAAGTCGATATTTACCCCAAAGACTAGGGCATAGAGCACAAGAAGCTCGGTTTGATTGATGAGATGGTGGCTACTAGATTTTGGACCAAAGCAACGGATGACCACGTTGGCCAAATACTTCCACGGATGAGCAAGAGCAGAGACTTTAACTTGACCATGCACTACAGGTTCATTGTAGCCAATGGTTTGTAGAACTGTTTGAACTTCTGCTCTGGAGGGAAAAGCTGTGTAAGGTGGGAAGTGAGGAATACTAGAGGCTTCGCGAAGTGTTTCGGTGGTGATCTGGAGATGATAGTTTCCTAGGGCTTGGGTGCAGTGGATGGTGTTGGTGTTTAGGTTATAGGTTGCGGAGTACCATAGCTCACCAATAATGGTAGGGTATATGTAGTGTGGATCGGTAGTGAGACTATCAAACAAGGGATGAGCTTGAAGGAACTGAACCATTAGTTCATAGCCTTGGTTTTCTCGTGAGGCAGGGATGGTGGTGCAGAGTAGAATGTTGTTTGGAGTGATATTCATTGGTTGATTGGGTGCAACATTCTCACCAGGGTTAACAGCTGGGTCTTGAATATAGGTGTCCATTTGGTAGGGATGATGAACAGTGAGTATCAAGAGAGAAGGTAGGATAGTTCTTTGTAGAAAGAGAGAGGGAATTTAGAAAGTTTGAACAGGTAAAGGTGAATGAGGGAGAAATTGGGATATTTATGAAGGTTAGTTAACAGAGATCGTTAGATACTGACAAAAGATCTAACGGAAAACAAATTAATTAGCTATTAAATGAAATCTGACAAACGGAGTAAATAACTAGGGTTAAAAAGCATTAAATGAGTGTAAAAGGTGAAAATTTACTAAGTGTAGAAACATCAGCTGATCATAGAAAAGTATCAGCTGATGAAAAACTATCAGCTGATAGTGAAAAGCTGGAGTATCAGCTGAGTAAAGTACTTAGATGAACATGTCTTTCTTATCTTAAAGTGATCAGCTGAGTAAATTTGATCAGCTGATAGGTATCAGCTGAGCATAGTTACTCAGTTTACACGAATTAAGTAAGACTTAGATATGCTTAGATAAGTATCTTATAATTTTCAACACTTATAAATTAACACAAACTAAATTACCACTATTCTAAACTAAAAATTAAGCATACCTAGTTTGGATATTAGGAAATTGAACCTTGCTTCATCTAATGGCTTTGTGAATAAGTCTGCAAGTGTAAATCAGTGTTGATGTAGTGCAAAGTTACTTTCTTCTTTTGCACATTATCTCTGAGAAAATGATGTCTGATTTCAATATGCTTTGTCTTTGAATGCATGATTAGATTATTTGAGATGGAGATTGCACTTGTATTGTCACATAGAATTGGGGTGTCTTCAAACTTCATATCATAGTCAAGTAGTTGATTTTGTAACCACAAAATTTGAGCACAACAGCTTCCTGCAGCAATATATTCTGCCTCTGGAGTTGATGTTGACACTGAATTCTGTTTCTTACTAGACCAACTAATCAATCTTCCTCCTAGAAGTTGACAACCACCTGAAGTATTCTTTCTATCTAATGTACATCCTACAAAATCAGAATCAGAATATCCAACTAACTCAAAATCTGAGTCTTTGGGGTACCAAAGACCAAGATTAGGAGTTCCTTTGAGATATCTGAATATTCTCTTAACAGCAGCAAGATGTGATTCCTTAGGATCTACTTGATATTTTGCATAGTTCCAAATTAGTAGACCCAAATATTATATCATCTACATATATCTGCACAAGTATCACATCACCTTTGTACTTCCTAATAAATAAAGTGCTATCAATGCATCCTGTTGTAAAACCTTTGTTAATGAGAAAAGAAGAGAGGGTATCATACCAGGCTCTTGGAGCTTGCTTAAGACCATATAAAGCTTTGTTTAAAAAGTAAACATGATCTGGTAAGCTTGACTCCTCAAAACCAGGAGGTTGTTTTACATACACCTCTTCTTTCAGATCTCCATTCAGAAATGCACTCTTCACATCCATTTGGAACACTTTGAAGTTTTTGAAGGCAACATAGGCTAGGAATAGTCTGATAGCTTCCAATCTTGCAATAGGGGCAAAGGTTTCATCAAAATCAATACCTTCTTCTTGACAATACCCTTGTGCCACTAGCCTTGCTTTGTTTCTTATGATTTGCCCATTTACATCTAGCTTATTTCTGAACACCCACTTTGTTCCAATTATGGATTTATCCTTTGGTTTGGGTACCAAAGTCCATACATTATTTCTTTTGAATTCTGCCAGTTCTTCTTGCATGGCAGACACCCAGTGGGGATCATTGAGAGCTTCATCAACCTTCTTTGGCTCAATCATTGAGACAAATCCAGAATACAAGCAGATGTTGCAAGCTTTTGATCTTGTTCTAACTGGAGCATCTATGTTGCCTATCAACAAATTATGAGGATGGTGCTTGAGGTCTTTGAAGGCGTTTTGGATTGCTTGGGAATTGGGATTCATTTGGATTAAGGGAGAAGAAGTTATATGTAGGCTATCAGCAGTAGAGATGCGTTCATTTTGAGTGGCTGATATAACTTCATTATTGCAATCTGTGGGTATCTCTACTGAAGAGGGAATGAGTGATATGGAATTGGAATCCAACGATGTTGAGTCATTTTCCACATGATTCAGTAGAGGTATAGGATTGGATGAGGATGATTGTACATGGTTAAAAATTTGGATAGGAACAGGTTCATCTATATCATGAGCAGCTGGGGGAGAGGGATCTACTTGCTCTGAAGGAACTTCTCCAGTTTGCATAAGATCATTAAATTCTTCACCTGAAACATGATTAGAAGAACAAGAAGCAACAAAGTCATTTTCATTGAAACTTACATTGATGGATTCTTCTATGACTTTGGTTCTAAGGTTGTATACTCTGTATGCTTTAGAGATCGCTGAGTAACCTACAAACACTCCTTCATCAGCTTTAGGAGCAAACTTCTGCAACTGATCTTTTTGATTGAGAATGAAACATTGACAACCAAAGATATGCAGAAAGCTGATGCTTGGCTTCCTTCCCTTGAACACTTCATATGGAGTTTTGTTGTGCCTCTTGATAATAAGGGACCTGTTCTGTGTGAAACATGCACAACTTATAGCCTCAGCCCAGAAATTAAAGGGTAACCCACTTTCACACAACATGGTTCTAGCAGCTTCAATCAATGTTCTATTTCTTCTATTAGCTACACCATTTTGTTGGGGTTCTTGGAGCAGAAAAGTTTTGAGATATCTCTTTCTCATCACAGAAAGATTGCAGAGTTTGATTTCTGAATTCAGTTTCATGATCACTTCTAAGACTCCTCACCAAATTGCCATTCAACACTTCCATCTTCTTGATAAAACAGATTATTTCTTCAGCAGCCTCACTCTTTGCTTTAAGAAAGAAAACCCAAGTGTATCTTGAGAATTCATCAACCAATACAAGAGCATACTTACTTCCACCAATACTAGCAGTTGCAACAGGACCAAAGAGATCCATGTGCAACATGTAGAAAGGTTCTGTAATTGAGAAGGCCTGCTTAGATGGAAATGATGTCTTATGCTGCTTTCCCTTCTCACAAGCAGTGCAAGCTTTAGGCTTAAGATAAGTCAGAGAAGGTAGTCCTGACACTAGTTCACCCTTGCTCAACTTGTTGATATTTTTGAAATTAAGGTGGGAAAGCCTCTTGTGCCACAGCCAATTTGTATCCTCATTATTCTTGGAGTACAAACATGTTTCCTTTGAAGGGTAACCAGAGGACATGTCAAGTGTATACAAATCCTTGGTTCTCTTGGCACTAAACATTGTATTACCTTCTTTATTTATGATGGAGCCTCCTATCTTTGTGAAGTGGACTTCATTATCTCCATCACACAATTGACTTATGCTTATGAGATAATATTTCAGCCCTTTGACATATGAAACTTTTGACAGCTTGAGGTTCCCATTATGAAGTTCACCATAGCCTTTTGTTTGCCCATGGTTGTTGTCACCAAAGGTCACCCTAGGACCTTTATCTTTCTTGTAATTACTGAGCAAAGCCTTGTTACCTGTCATGGTTCTTGAACATCCACTGTCAAGAAACCAAGAACCAACACCCTGCACAGATTTGAATGAAAGAAGAGTTAGTGACACAAGTAGGAATCCATTACTTAGTGGATCCTGTGGAATGCATGCACTTAGCTTTCCACTTCATCTCAGGTTTCTTATGTATGAGAGGAATGACTATGTTATCATCACAAGTCCGCTATCTTGAATTCCCTTCTAAAGAACATTCAAATGCCTTATGCTCTTTGCTTCCACATTTATAACATTTTTGAGATTTTGTGGCCTTGGAGCATTGAACATGGTTTGAATGCCTATGAGATTTCTTATCAGTCATCATTTGACTAACTTGACCATTCAGCTTATGAAGCTTATCCTGTAAATTTCTTATGTCTTTATTTACAGGCACCTCAGATTGATCTTTGTTTTTGGAAAGTTTTTGACCAATCTTTGGAGTGGCAGAAATGGGAACAATGTGAACATCATTCTTTTTACTCATAGATTCTTCTATTGAAAGAGAGTTGATTACTTCTAGATCAACTGATTGTTCAGAAGATGAGGTAAGATCAGCTGATAGGTTATCAGCTGAGCATTTATCATCTACTAACCTATCAGTTGATGGAGTAGTATTAGCTATTGATTATTCAGTTTGCGAAATGCTAAGATTTTAGTCATCTGTTTTCAAGGTTTGACAACATAATGTCTCCGTGGTTTCAACTAATAATACCTTTCCTTTACTCACATCCTTTGACTTTATGTTATTAGTATTTTTGCATTCTTAAATCTTACTAGAGGATGATTCAACAGAAGGAATAATTGATTCTTTTCAGTGGGAACTCTTGCTTCTAACAAACTTATTTGTGAACACACTTTTGCCTTTAACAGTTTTGTTAAAAGTCTGTGGCAAAATGTCAGCTTTGTCTAAGATATTAAGGTTCTTATTAGAATCAACAGAGTTAGCAGTCTTAGAGTAATTTCCACCAATAATAGCTTGAACTTGTTTGGGTATCTGCTCCTTGACACACTGAGTGGTCTTTTCTGCAGATACACACCAAGACTTTACTACTTTTTGGAGGTCATTAAACTTTTTGGTTGCTTCACTAGTTTCTTTTACTAAGATCTCATTAAGCATCTTTTGATTAGCTAGTTCCTCATTTAAGATTGCTATCTGCTTAAGTTCCTCATCCTTAAGAATTAACTTTTCCTTTAGTGATTCTACTTCTAGTTTTAGCTTCTTCTCTCTTTGAATAGCAGACTGGAAATCAATACACAAGTAATCAAACATACCATTCTTCTCATTATCATCATAGTTAATAAATTTTCCAACCTAATACATAGAAGAAGGATCCCAGTTGGTAGTTGAACAAGCTTTAGCAGCCTTTTTCATGTCTTCATCAAAGGAACTACCATCATTGTTGTTGGCCATCATGCAAAACTGAGCAGAGATCACCTCATCTTCCTCTGAGGAGAGATCTTCTGCCCAATGTTCTTCTTCAGCAACAAGAACTTGGCCCTGGGCTTTCTTCTTCTTCTTGTCAAGGACAGCAACAAGGAGTTTCTTATACTTGGCTTCATAGTCAATTTTGCCCTCCTGCTTTTGCACAGATGAAGAACCAGTGTTATATTTGGACTTACAGTCACTGGCTATGTGGCCAATCTTGCCACACTTATAACACTCTACTGTAGAGGCATCAAATGTGGATTTGGGCTTGACAAAATTTGATGACCTCTTGCTGAACCTCTTGACACCCTTTCCCTTCTTGAAAGGTCTGAACTTCTTAACCAACATTGTTACACCTTCAACCAACTCCTCCAGATTACTTTCCTCACAATCATTCTCTTCATCACTTTCTCCAGCACTCTCCTCTTCATCTTCTTCTTCATCAGAACCAGAATCAATAGCTGCAAAGCTTCTCATCTTTGTATCTCTTGATACAAGGGCAGTTGGTGCAGCTTTCATGACCTCCTTCATCTCCATGGATGACAACTTCCTTTGTTTGACTGAGTGCTCATGGTTTAGTAAGTTACCATAGAGATCAACCAGAGACATTCCCTTAATCTTCTCACTATGTCTTAGAACAGTGACAAAGTGATCCCCTGTTTCAGGGAGGGAGTCTAGAAACTTGTTCACCAAAACAAAGTTGCTCTTGGTTATGTCTGCCCTTTTCAAGTCATTAACTAGGCAGTTGAACCTGGTGTATGTCTGTGTAAGACTCTCACCTTTCTGAGCAAAGAAGAATTCATACTCTCTGTTGAGGAGGAGCTTCTTGTTCTCCTTAACCTCTTCAGTCCCTTCATATGCAACTGTGAGTGTATCTAACATCTCTTTAGTAGAAGAACGGTTAAGCACTTGATGATAGATTTCATTAGGTAGTGCAGAGACAAGAGCTGATCTAGCCTTAACATCTAGGCTAACCAACCTCTTATCTTCATCTGTCCACAGATGCATGGGTTTGCTTATGATTCTTTCTGTTGTAGAGGTTTGACCTTCAGATTCTGATGGAATGGATAACACTGATGTTGGAACATAAGGACTATCAGTGACTATTTCAAGCATTTGGATATCGAGGGTGGATAGGAAAAGATGTTCTCTACTTTTCCACATGGAGAAGTTTTCTGCATCAAACATGGGACATCTTGTTAAGGACCCAGTGTTTGAGATATTCATGTTGTTTGCTAATGAGGCCATATTGAGAGGGGTAGAAGCAGTTGTAGAGTTAGCAAAACAGATCTAGATATTGATTATCTAACATGTTCTAATACCAGTTCTTAGTCCAAGATTGAGTACATAACAACAAATGCTTGTAGAAGGGGGGGTTGAATACAAACTTTAGCTTTTAAAATTTTAAGACACACTGATATACTTTTATATAATTTTTATTGATTTTGAATCAAGAATTACATGTACTAGAAGCGGAAATTCTAAGTACAATAAAATGTGGCAATCTATTTGTCTAACACATAGACAAGCTAACTCTAAAACAACTAATGTATATAGAGTGTTCAACACATGAACAAGTTTGATTCTACACAATGCTTAAACTCTACGAATTTCTCAACTGATGAGATTTTCTTTATGTGGAGTAGAGACGTCACTGTGTTGTTATTTTGCATGTCCACCATGCATGAGTATATATAGAAGTCTTGGTGAATCCGATTGCAAGAAGGTAAGAGACAAAGAGGATGTGGAAATATAATATTTTAATTGTAAAAGTAGTGGGTGAAAAGTAAAGTTACTTTAATCAAATGTTTAATAAAAGTAATAGTCCTTTTCTGCAAAAGTGCAACCCATTCACAATATAAAATATTAAAACCCACATCTACTGTCGTGTAGAAGTATCTTTCCCTTTCCATGATTATACTTTAATCAACCCCATGCTTCTGTTTGATTTGACTTTACCAAGTATGGGATTGCTAGTCATACTTAGTTGTTTGAACAAATCTTCAAGATCTTCATCTGTTTGAGGTATCATTATCCTTTTCTAGAGGATAAGATCAAACCTTTTTGTCTCCTACTTGATCAAAAAAGTGCATTTTTACTTTTACTAACAAAGATCTAAGGCATAATGGAACTACACATGTTCTGCCTTATACATATGACTTACAATCTGAAAAGATAGAGTATAGTTGACATTTTGCATGACTCATCTAACAGATTGTACTAGGAACTTTGATATTCACTACTCAGTTGACAAAATATATCAGTTGATCACTTGTTGATAAGGCTCAGTTGATACATATTGCTCAGCTGATCATATAGATGCTCAGCTGATCAATAGTAAGCTTAGAAGAGCATAAGCTCATGTATTTGTATGATCAGTTGATCAAGAATGCTCAGTTAATCATTCAAATACATCAGTTTATGAGGGAGATGACTTGTGTAAAGGAAGACTTACTTAGCTGATGCTCTGGGTCTTAGCTGATCCATTTGTTCACTCAGCTGATGAAGTAGGCACTCAGCTGATCAATGTGTTCACTCAGATGATCAATTTGTTCACTTAGCCGATCAATTTGTTCACTCAGCTGATGGAGTATTTTTCTCAGCTGATCAACTTTTTCACTCAGCTGATGGTTTGTTTTCCTCAGCTGATGGTCTTCTTTACTTGTTTTCTCCGTCTGATGCTCCTTGGCTGATATCTCTTGGCTGATACATTGAGTAGGATCTGTTGCTCAGCTGATGGTCAGCTGATGGTTTCATACTTAGCATATTTTTACATAAACTGATTCAAACAACACATGTTTGAATTCTTTCTAAGTCATACTGAATGTAGGGTTTGGTTATCATCAAATTCTATGTTTTAGGATAGACAGAGTTGATTATTAGGGTGAAGTGATTATCTCCCCAACAATCTCCCCCTGTTTAATGATGACAAAACCTTTTTCTTTTTGTAGAATCAGTTTGACTTCGAATACAAAAGATTTGAACTTTTAAGTACATTTGGCTACCTAGCTATCTGTTTTTGGTAGCTCTTTTTATTTTGAACCTTGTTCTGTTTTTGGTTTCTTTTCTAGTGTTCCATTTTGTTCTATTTTTGTGGAATCTTTTTCTGTGTTGTACCATTTTGTTCTATTTTTGTGGTATCTTTTCATTTGTCCATTTTTATATGTTTTTTTATTTTCTGATATACATAAACATCACTTGAAATAACAGAATACAGAAATGTACAGAAGTGTTTACATAGATTAACTACTAATTAACTAGTCTATAATGTACAATCAACTAGATATCAACAAGTCTTCAGAGTTAGAATCAGTCTTCAATCATCCCACCATGGTTCTTCTTTAACTTCAAAATCTTTGGCATGGGGATCTGCTTCAGCTTAGACTTCACATTGGGTTTGTACAAGAGCTTCAAAATTTCCATTTTCAGTTCTGCTTCTTGTAGATATCCTTAGCCCAAATAGAAATTTCTTGCTAGCTTTGAGGATTTTAGACTGTCTAAAGAACCTCCAAGTGCCAGCTCTTTTCCAGAAAGAATATACCTTCGAAAGGCATAACTATAAACTTGTATAGCTCAAGGGTGATGTTCAATGGAAGAGATGTGTTGAGACCCTCAAAATCAGATAAGAATTCATGTTGGGGTAGTACCTCTCTTAGCTCAAATGGTTTAAAAGGCTTGGATCATTTCTTGTGAAGATTATCAACTGTGTGCACATGCCTATAATAGTCATCTGGAGTGAAGGCTCTTTGTGACACAGCTAGTGCTATCCAATTCTGAATTTTCTGAATGAATTGAACTTTGAGCCTAGATTTGGATTTGAAGAGAAGGTACAGGATCTCAACTAACTATGTGAACCCATAGATGTGACACCTCTCATAGGATACAACTTCACAGCTGTTGAATTTGTTTTGCCTTATAGCTTTGACGTAGGGTCCACCATCACCTTTGTGGACAGTGGCTCTTGTTATTGGAGTTGGTTCTGTTCTGTTTCTAAGAATGTTGATCTTTTCTCTGATGCTTTGAAGTCTTTGTTGACTTTGATTGATGGGAGCAGATAGATCAAGGTTGAAGAGGGTTTTGATAGCATCAGCGTGAGATCTAGCTTTGAGCAGTTCAGACTGCGATTTCTCCCTTGCCAATTTGTGTTGAGCAGCAGCTTGATTTTGAACTTGTTCTTGTTCTTGCTGATATGCTAGCTCCTTGGCTTGGTAGATTTCTTCAACTGAAACACCCAATGCTTGAGCCATTTGAGCATTTTCCATTTCTTCCTGCTTTTTAAGTGCAAGCTCCTTTTTCATTTGATCATCTGTTTCAACTTGCTCAGGTGTCATTTTTTGTTTGCCTTTGTCCTTAGGAGCAGAGGTTGAAGCCTTTTGGACTGATGGGGTTGATTGGACTGGTAGAGCAGATGGTTTTGGGCTCTGTCTTCTTCTTTTGAGGATGTCAGATAGTGGAGTATCATCCTCATCATCAGAATCAGATTCTATAGCAATTGGAGGAGAGCAACCCTCAGCAACTTTCCTTCTAGGCTTTGGCCTGTTTGCCATTCTTTTCAAATGTTTAGGAAACCTTTGCTCCCCCTCAGAAGGTGCTTTTCTTTTGAGAGTAGGAGGAGCTGTTGCTTTGGGTGCTTCCTGCTGCAAGATATTTGTGGCAGTTTCAGAATATGCGACATCAATTTCCTTTGAGTCAGGATCATTCTCCCATGAAGAACTTGAGAATTTCTCCCCCTTTTTGGAATCATCAAAAGGAGGAGGAGAGTCACCTGCAGTTGGCTTTGAGGTTGGGGTAGGAGTAGGGGTAGGTGTATGGGTGGAGGAAGGGGTATAGGATGGGATAGAGGTAATTTTAGAAAGCTGAAGGGAGAGGTCGTCCTTGAGATCTTTTATGGCTTTCCATAATGAGAGATGACTCATCCTGGATTGTTTAGTTAAGGTTTCTATGTCATCAAGGATGCCTTTTAGGTAGGAAGGCATGGGTAGAAGTTGGTCTGGGATAGGGACAGAAATGTTTGGCTTTATTGGGTGTAGGGTTTGAAGTTGAGATAGTAGGTTGGAGATGGTTTGGTTTAGGGAAGAGATAGTGGATTGAGGAAGGATGGGAGAGGGTGATTGAGATGGAAGATGGGTCTTTAGGAGCTCAATGTCTTTTGCAAGTCTAGACAGTTGAGTAGAGGTTTGGGTTAGGTGATCAATGTTTTGGTTTATGGTTTGGATAAAGGTAAGATTTGGTGTTTGGGTAGAGGTAGATGGTTTAGAGGTGGAAGAGGTTGAGATAGGTTCAAAGAAATTAGGTAAGGTTTGTGTCCCCTCATTTGAGCCTTGGTGTATAAGCTCAAATTCATTGGGAAGGAGTGTTGAGCCCTGTGCAAGTGGTTGGTTTGTACCACTAGCATTGGCAGGATGTGCTTGTGTAAGAATAGAATTGATAAGTGGTGCAAGATAAGTGGACTGAGTGTGGGACGCACTCAATAACAGGGTATCCCTTATTGGATCCAAATTCTGTTAGGAGAATGTGAATGGCATAGGCTGACTCAATGTTGGGAGAGACACAGTATGACCTTGGGTTGAGGTCTGTCTTTCAATGAGATCAACCTTTTGGGAGGTTGTCTCAGCTATCGGCTTAGATCCTATTTTTACAGATGTATCCTGTTGTGAGGATACATCCACTGGCTGAAAGGTTGCAACATCCAATTGCTCCCCCTCAACATAAGGAAGGGTAATTGGAGTTGAGGTCAGAGGTGTGGATTGCACTCCCTCAAAGTGCTCATAATGAGTCACTTCTGGTGACCTTGTATATGTGGGGCTACGAATGGGAGTAGAACTAGTGACCACATGAGGTTCACTAGAGCTTGGCTGATGGAGTGGTGTATGGACTGGAGAGGAGGATGGGCTATCAAAGGTTGGGACTGCCATTTGAATATCCTCCGAGGTGGACTCAGAACTGTCCTTACCTTGGGACATGATGTGCCTGCTTCTGTCAATGAGATCCAGAAGTTGCTCAGAAATCTCTTGTTCTTGGGCATCACCATCATCACCAAGAGGACTTAACACCATTGGACTAAGTGGATTAAATTCACCAGCATCACCATCACCAGCATCATCATCATCATTATTAGAGCCAGTGTGGCTTTCATCAGCATCATCATCACCATTATTATCATCATCATTTTCATCACCATCATCAGCATTGTCATTTGCAGCATCTATTAATTCTTGCATTTGGGTAGTGATTGAAGGACCTCTGTTTGCCTTAAGAAAGTAGAATATCTTTTCACCCATGGCAGGGACAGGAATATGCTCAAGATGTTCAATTAAGCCCACGTAATCATCTTCTCCAATCTCCCTCATAGCTATCAGGCTTAATAATCGAATGTAGGGCACCTGAGACTTTGATGATTTCTTGTTGGTGCTCTGAGTGATTTTATCAATAAGGTCAGAAAATATGACTTGAGCAAAGTCGATATATACCCCAAAGACTAGGGCATAGAGCACAAGAAGCTCGGTTTGATTGATGAGATGGTGGCTACCAGATTTTGGACCGAAGCAACGTATGACCACGTTGGCCAAATACTTCCAAGGATGAGAAAGAGCAGAGACTTTGACTTGACCATGCACTACAGGTTCATTGTAGCCGATGGTTTGCAGAACTGTTTGAACTTCTGCTCTGGAGGGAAAAGCTGTGTAAGGTGGGAAGTGAGGAATACAAGTGGCTTTGCGAAGTGTTTCGGTGGTGATTTGGACATTGTAGTTTCCTTGGGCTAGGGTGCAGTTGATGGTGTTGTTGTTTAGGTTGTAGGTTGCGGAGTACCATCGCTCACCGATAATGGTAGGGTATATATAGTGTGGATCAGCAGTGAGACTATCGAACAAGGGATGAGCTTGAAGGAACTGAACCATTGGTTCATAACCTTGGTTTTCTCGTGAGGCAGTGATAGTGGTGCAGAGTAGAATGTTGTTTGAAGTGATATTCATTGGTTGATTGGGTACAACATTCTCACCAGGGTTCACAGCAAGGTCTGGAATATAGGTGGCCAGTTGGTAGGGATGATGAACAGTAAGTATCAAGAGAGAAGGTAGGGTAGTTCTTTGTAGAGAGAGAGAGAGGGAATTTAGAAAATTTGAACAGGTAAAGGTGAATGAGAGAGAAAGTGGGATATTTATGAAAGTTAGTTAACAGAGATCGTTAGATACTGACAAAAGATCTAACGGAAAACAAATTAATTAGCTATTAAATGAAATCTGACAAACGGAGTAAATAACTAGGGTTAAAAAGCATTAAATGAGTGTAAAAGGTGAAAATTTACTAAGTGTAGAAACATCAGCTGATCATAGAAAAGTATCAGCTGAGGGGTATCAGCTGATGAAAAACTATTAGCTGATAGTGTAAATTTGGAGTATCAGCTGAGGAAAGTACTTAGATGAGCATGTCTTTCTTATCTTAGAGTGATCAACTGAGTAAGTTTGATCAGCTGATAGGTATCAGCTGAGCATAATTACTCAGTTTACAAATTAAGTAAGATATAGATATGCTTAAATAAGTATCTTATAATTTTCAACACTTATAAATTAACATAAACTAAATTACCACTATTCTAAACTAAAATTTAAGCATACCTAGTTTGGATATTAGGAAATTGAATCTTGCTTCATCTAATGGCTTTGTGAATAAATCTGCAAGTTGTAAATCAGTGTTGATGTAGTGCAAAGTTACCTTCTTCTTTTGCACATTATCTCGAGAAAATGATGTCTGATTTCAATATGTTATGTCTTTGAATGCATGACTGAATTATTTGAGATGGAGATTGCACTTGTATTGTCACATGGAATTGGGGTGTCTTCAAACTTCATATCATAGTCAAGTAGTTGATTTTGTAACCACAAAATTTGAGCACAACAGCTTCCTGCAGCAATGTATTCTGCCTCTGCAGTGGATGTTGACACTGAATTCTGTTTCTTACTAGACCAACTAATCAATCTTCCTTCTAGAAGTTGACAACCACCTGAAGTACTCTTTCTGTCTAATGTACATCTTGCAAAATCAAAATCAGAATATCCAACTAGCTCAAAATCTGAGTTTTTGGGGTACCAAAGACCAAGATTAGGAGTTCCTTTGGGATATCTGAATATTCTCTTAACAGCAGCAAGATGTGATTCCATAGGATCTGCTTGATATCTTGCACAGAGACATGTTGAAAACATTATATCTGGTCTACTTGCATTGAGGTATAAAAGTGACCTAATCATTCCTCTATAAGTAGTAATGTTCTCTGATTTGCCATCAGTGTCCTTTCCTAATTTGATAGAAGTAGACATAGGTGTTTTCATTGAAGAACAGTTTTCAAAATCAAACTTCTTGAGTAAATCTTTGACATACTTAGTTTGATGAATGAAAATACCATCAATCTCTTGTTTAATTTGTAAACCAAGAAAATAGTTTAACTCACCCATCATGCTCATCTGATAATTATGATACATGAGTTTAGAAAACTTTTTGCATAGTTCCAAATTAGTAGACCCAAATATTATATCATCTACATATATCTGCACAAGTATCACATCACCTTTGTACTTCCTAATAAATAAAGTGCTATCAATGCATCCTGTTGTAAAACCTTTGTTAATGAGAAAAGAAGAGAGGGTATCATACCAGGCTCTTGGAGCTTGCTTAAGACCATATAAAGCTTTGTTTAGAAAGTAAACATGATCAGGTAAGCTTGACTCCTCAAAACCAGGAGGTTGTTTTACAAACACCTCTTCTTTCAGATCTCCATTCAGAAATGCACTCTTCACATCCATTTGGAACACTTTGAAGTTTTTGAAGGCAGCATAGGCTAGGAATAGTCTGATAGCTTCCAATCTTGCAACAGGGGCAAAGGTTTCATCAAAATCAATACCTTCTTCTTGACAATACCCCTGTGCCACTAGCCTTGCTTTGTTCCTTATGATTTGCCCATTTTCATCTAGCTTATTTCTGAACACCCCCTTTGTTCCAATGATGGATTTATCCTTTGGTTTGGGTACCAAAGTCCATACATTATTTCTTTTGAATTCTGCCAGTTCTTCTTGCATGGCAGACACCCAGTGGGGATCATTGAGAGCTTCATCAACCTTCTTTGGTTCAATCATTGAGACAAATCCAGAATACAAGTAGATGTTGCAAGCTTTTGATCTTGTTCTAACTGGATCATCTATGTTGCCTATCACCAAATTATGAGGATGGTGCTTGAGGTCTTTGAAGGCTTTTTGGATTGCTTGGGAATTGGGATTCATTTGGATTTGGGGAGAAGAAGATATATGATGGCTATCAGCAGTGGAAATGAGTTCATTTTGAGTGGCTGATATAACTTCATTATTGCAATCTGTGGGTATCTCTACTGAAGAGGGAATGAGTGATATGGAATTGGAATCCAACGATGTTGAGTCATTTTCCACATGATTCAGTAGAGGTATAGGATTGGATGAGGATGGTTGTACATGGTTAAAAATTTGGATAGGAACAGGTTCATCTATATCATGAGCAGTTGGTGGAGAGGGATCTACTTGCTCTAAAGGAACTTCTCCAATTTGCATAAGATCATTAAATTCTTTACCTGAAACATGATTAGAAGAAAAAAGAAGCAACAAAGTCATTTTCATTGAAACTTACATTGATGGATTCTTCTATGACTTTGATTCTGAGGTTGTATACTCTGTATGTTTTAGAAATCACTGAGTAACCTACAAACACTACTTCATCAGCTTTAGTAGCAAACTTCTGCAATTGATTTTTTTGATTGAGTATAAAACATTGACAACCAAAGATATGCAGAAAGCTGATACTTGGCTTCCTTCCCTTGAGCACTTCATATGGAGTTTTGTTGTGCCTCTTGATAATAAGGGACCTGTTCTGTGTGAAACATGCACAACTTACAGCCTCAGCCCAGAAATTAAAGGGTAACCCACTTTCACACAACATGGTTCTGGCAGCTTCAATCAATGTTCTATTTCTTCTTTCAGCTACACCATTTTGTTGTGGGGTTCTTGGAGCAGAATAGTTTTGAGATATCCCTTTCTCATCACAGAAAGATTCCAGACTTTGATTTCTGAATTCAGTTCCATGAGCACTTCTAAGACTCCTCACCAAATTGCCATTCAACACTTCCATCTTTTTGATAAAGCAGATAATTTCTTCAACACCCTCACTCTTTGCTTTAAGAAAGAAAACCCAAGTGTATCTTGAGAATTCATCAACCAATACAAGAGCATTCTTACTTCCACCAATACTAGCAGTTGCAACAGGACCAAGGAGATCCATGTGCAACATATAGAAAGGTTCTGTAATTGAGAAGGCCTGCTTGGATGGAAATGATGTCTTATGCTGCTTTCCCTTCTCACAAGCAGTGCAAGGTTTAGGCTTAAGATAAGTCAGAGAAGGTAGTCCTGACACTAGTTCACCCTTTCTCAACTTGTTGATATTTTTGAAATTAAGGTGGGAAAGCCTCTTGTGCCACAGCCAATTTGTATCCTCATTATTCTTGGAGTACAAACATGTTTCCTTTGAAGGGTCACCAGAGGACATGTCAAGTGTATACACATCCTTGGTTCTCTTGGCACTAAACACTGTATTACCTTCTTTATTGATGATGGAGCCTCATGTCTTTGTGAAGTGGACTTCATTATCTCCATCACACAATTGACTTATGCTTATGAGATTATATTTCAGCCCTTTGACATATGAAACTTTGGACAGCTTGAGGTTCCCATTATGAAGTTCACCATAGCCTTTTGTTTGCCCATGGTTGTTGTCACCAAATGTCACCGTAGGACCTTTCTCTTTCTTGTAGTTACTGAGCAAAGCCATGTTACCTATCATGGTTCTTGAACATCCACTATCAAGAAACCAAGAACCAACACCCTGCACGGATTTGAATGAAAGAAGAATTAGTGACACAAGTAGGAATCCACTACTTAGTGGATCCCTGTGGAATGCACCTAGCTTTCCACTTCATCTCAGGTTTCTTATGTATGAGAGGAATGACTATGTTATCATCACAAGTCCGCTGTCTTGAATTCCCTTCTAAAGAACATTCAAATGCCTTATGCTCTTTGCTTCCACATTTATAACATTTTTGAGATTTTGTGGCCTTGGAGCATCATGGTTTGAATGCCTATGAAATTTCTTATCAGTCATAATTTGACTAACTTGACCATTCAGCTTATGAAGTTTATCCTGTAAATTTCTTAGGTCTTTATTTACAGGCACCTTAGATTGATCTTTGTTTTTGAAAAGTTTTTGATCAATCTTTGGAGTGGCAGAAATGGGAACAATGTGAACATCATTCTTTTTACTCGTAGTTTCTTCTATTGAAAGAGAGTTGATTACTTCTAGATCAACTAATTGTTTAGAAGATGAGCTATGATCAGCTGATAGGTTATCAGCTGAGCATTTATCATCTACTAACTTATCAGTTGATGGAGCAGTATTAGCTAATGATTCTTCAGTTTGTGAAATGCTAATATTTAAGTCATCTATTTTCAAGGTTTGACAACATAATGTCTCGGTGGTTTCAACTAATGATTCCTTTCCTTTACTCACATCCTTTGACTTAAAGTTATTAGTATTTTTACATTTTGAAATCTTACTAGAGGATGATTCAACAGAAGGAATAATTGATTATTTTGAGTGGGAACTCTTGCTTCTAACAAACTTATTTGTGAACACACTTTTGCCTTTAATGTTTTGTGAAAAGTTTGTGGCAAAATGTCAGCTTTGTCTAAGATATTAAGGTTCTTATTAGAATCAACATAGTTAGCGGCCTTAGAGTAATTTCCACCAATAATAGCTTGAACTTGTTTGGGTATCTGCTCCTTGACACACTGAGTGGTCTTTTCTGTAGATACACACCAAGACTTTACTACTTTTTGGAGGTCATTAAACTTTTTGGTTGCTTCACTAGTTTCTTTTACTAAGATCTCATTAAGTATCTTTTGATTAGCTAGTTCCTCATTTAAGATTGTTATCTGCTTAAGTTCCTCATCCTTAAAAATTAACTTTTCCTTTAGTGATTCTACTTCTAGTTTTAGCTTCTTCTCTCTTTGAATAGCAGACTGCAAATCAATACACAAGTAATCAAACATAGCATTCTTCTCATTATCATCATAGTTAATAAATTTTCCAACCTGATACATAGAAGAAGGATCCCACTTGGTAGTTGAACAAGCTTTTGCAGCCTTTTTCATGTCTTTATCAAAGGAACTACCATCATTGTTTTTGGCCATCATGCAAAACTAAGCAGAGATCACCTCATCTTCTGCCCAATCTTCTTCTTTAGCAACAAGAACTTAGCCCTGGGATTTCTTCTTCTTCTTCTTGTCAAGGACAGCAGCAAGGAGTTTCTTATACTTGGCTTCATAATCAATTTTGCCCTCCTGCTTTTGTACAGACGAAGAACCAGTATTATATTTGGACTTACAGTCACTGGCTATGTGGCCAATCTTGCGACACTTATAACACTCTACTGTAGAGGCATCAAATGTGGATTTGGGCTTGACAAACTTTGATGACCTCTTGCTGAACCTCTTGACACCCTTTCCCTTCTTGAAAGGTCTGAACTTCTTAACCAGCATTGCTACACCTTCAACCAACTCCTCCAGGTTACTTTCCTCACAATCATTCTCCTCATCACTTTCTCCTACACTCTCCTCTTCATCTTCTTCTTCATCAGAACCAGAATCAATAGCTGCAAAGCTTCTCATCTTTGTATCTCTTGATACAAGGGCAGTTGGTGCAGCTTTCACGACCTCCTTCATCTCCTTGGATGACAACTTTCTTTGTTTGACTGATTGCTCTTGGTTTAGTAAGTTACCAAAGAGAGCAACCAGAGACATTCCCTTAATCTTCTTACTATGTCTTAGAACAGTGACAAAGTGATCCCATGTTTCAGGGAGGGAGTCTAGAAACTTGTTCACCAAAACGAAGTTGCTCTTGCTTATGTCTGCCCTTTTCAAGTCATTTACTAGGCAGTTGAACCTGGTGTATGTCTGTGTAAGACTCTCACCTTTCTGAGCAAAGAAGAATTCATACTCTCTATTGAGGAGGAGCTTCTTATTCTCCTTCACCTCTTCAGTCCCTTCATATGCAACTGTGAGTGTATCTAACATCTCTTTAGCAGAAGAATAGTTAAGCACTTGATGATAGATTTCATTAGGTAGTGCAGAGACAAGAGCTGATCTAGCCTTAACATCCAGGCTAACCAACCTCTTATCTTCATCTGTTCACAGATGCATGGGTTTTGTTATGATTCTTTCTGTTGTAGAGGTTTTTGTTGGAATATGCCCGCTGACACTGTAACGACCCGAATATTTTAATAATATTTATCGAGAAATAAATATTTTTTTCGAAGTTCAACTTGATAATAATAATAAAGGAATATTATTATTTAAAAGAAAAGAAAAAGAAAGGAAAAGAAATATAAAAAAAAGAATAGAAAAGAAAGGAAATAAAATAAAAGAAAAATAAAAATTCTGGAAAATACGAGGTCGTGACGCGACGCGTTAGAGGTCGCGGCACGACGCGTCGGGGCGGACACGTGTCGATGGCGTGTGTCGGTAGATGGCGTGTGTCAGAGATGGCGTGTGGCAAACCGGTGGCGTGTGTCAGAACGTCGCGACGCGACGCGTTGGCCAGGAGTTGGATCTATAAATTCAGCTCATTTCCATCCGAATTTCACACATACTTCTCTACCATTTCGTTACTCTGCCCATTTTTCGAGAGAAACCAAGTTTAGTGAACTTTTAAGAGTGTCGGGTTTTGTTAGAACTCGTATTCGAGGTACGGGGCGATCGGAGATAGCGTTTCGGGCGTAGTTTTGAGCGTGGTTTCGCTTTGGTGACCCCGAAAGGTATATTCTTCTAGACTTAAGCTAACATTTCAGTAGTATGGCTCTATATTATACATGCATGTCGTTCTAGCATGTTTTGATGGACTTTCTAAGTTCACGACGCGTATATCTTTGATCGAAAGTATTATTTTACATATCTACGTTATACGAGACGGTTGAGGTCAACTTCTTGACGATCCGAGAGTGTAGTTCGTCGAATCTAGATCGGTGTTTATTTTCTGGACTGAGGTGAGTTCAGTAGACTTGTACAAAACCGAGTACATAGACAAAACCTTATTTTCGAAATAAAGATGATTATACATATATCTATATATTGATTGATGATACATGTTATGTGTTCTAAGTTAAATACTCGTTGCATGTATGATCAAACACGAAATACGCATGTTACGATTATTCACGATTTTACTACGATTTACATATGACTGCTTACGAGTTATTGCATGCATGTATTTTGTGGTGGGGGTAGAATACGATATTACCCATATTGCGGATTTGCGGGCCTAGTTGGCATGATTGACCTTCTAGGATTAAAGTGCTAGCCAACAAGAGTCATTTGGTCTTTCTAGACGACTATTTTGACACGTGGTACGCGGACACTTCGGTGTTCAAGTACTGGAGTGATGTAGGCCAAGGAGGCTAGATCATACATCACGTGAGTGTGAGGAGAAGCTGAAATACGATCGGCTTCGTTTGGACTCATACTAGAACGACAACGCAGTACTTGTACTCGCACCGTCGGAGTAGCGAAAGTGGAGTCTCGGGATTTATGTTCTCGGGTGGGAGTCGCGCCCCGCTTGAAAACATAGGTTTGCCGGGCACGCAAGTAGTGAACCTTGGGTTTTCTAGTGTGGGTTTAGACTCTACAATAGAATCATCCTATTGATATGATGTATGTGATATGATATATACGATTACGATGCGATATGATCTAAGAAATATTATGCGGTATGATTATGGTTATGTGCGATTGACTTCATGAAATGACTTGCGAATATTTGACCCATTTGGTGCTATGTGATCTGCGGGTTCTCGGTACGGGTCAAATACGTTAAGGGTGGGATATGGTATTTATTTACATGTCATATTCTACTTACAAACATGTTTTATGGTTTTTGATTACAACTCCTATTGACTCACTTAGCGTAAGCTGACACTTGTTTCTTTCGAAATGTGTCTTGTACTCGCGCAGGTGGCTTAGAGGTTGTGGTTCTACGAGGAGGGTAGTATTAGTTCCGGTTTATATTTTGGTATCAACGAACAATCTGGTTATGTAATAAATTCATAACATTGAACTTGTACTGACTTTTGAATGACTGCGGTCGTAACCCCGTGTTTATATTATGAAGAATTCTGTAATCGCCTTTATGGCGAGAACAACTATTTCCATTTATGACTTTTAAGACTTCCGCTGCATGTTTTTGCTATTGATTAAAGGTTTTTATAAATGGTGAATTTTTGAGAAATCATGGGCGTTACAGACATGAACGAGTTAATGGCACTACCGATAAGGTATAGGCCTATTGGGTCACACACCAAGTATTGATTCCGGCAACACGATCAAGCAAAAGAGAGGAAAAGGCCAAAATGGGTTTTGGCAGGATGGTACACGGGCCGTGTTCCTAAACACGGGCCGTGTCCAGTCCAACATACACGAGGCGTATTAGCCCAGTTCAAGGTCGTGTAGTTTGGGCCTACACGGGCCGTGTAGATGAACACGGGCCGTGTAGTGCTTGATAGACACGGGCCGTCTTAGCCCAATTGGGGCCGTGGACTTTGGGCCTACACGACCATGTAGACCTACACGGGCCGTGTACGTTCACTGTAACAGCAGAATTAATAGCCTTAAACACTTGGTTTAATGGGTTAACTTCTCATAATTGTGGTAGACAAAGAGACCACGTGTTATCTGCTCTTGTAGAGGATTTTGGCTATCACTTGGTCTGTTGGTTGATACTAGAACTCTCTCTTTCTTGTTCTTGGTGTTCATGGTGTTCTTGAGCACAAGAAGCAAACATACACACACTTGATTGTTGTTTTGGTGGTTGTGCATCAACAAACTAGCATTTGGGACTCAAGGAAGCTTGGGGTGGACAACACTAGAGGGATTCTATTTGGATTCTTAGCTTCTTGACAAGGAAGGTTAACTTGTGTTTTGATCAATTGAGGTATAACCTTTCTTCCCATCTCGTTTGTGTGTTTTAGTTGCAATTTCTATGTTAGATGTTGGTCAATGGGAAGTATTCATTGTTTGGCATCGATTTTTGTTATATACTTTGCTTCCGTTGCTACTTGATTTTGCCAAATGAATACCTTCAGTGGTATCAGAGCCATATCTAACATGGCTTTGCACTATTGAGTCTAGAAAAACCATAAAAGTGTTTTTGAATAAGAAAAGTGTTTTCTTAAAATTGGTTTTTCCATTGAGACTCTTGTTGTGCTAGAATAGATTTATTCGTAGACGTGTTAATATATTTTAGTTTTTATATTTATATATTTGTTGTAACTTGGCATGAAGTGTACACAAATATATACTTATAAATGTATATATGAATATGTGTCTCAAAAATGGTTTGATACACTAATGCATATGTACAAGGATTGTCCTTTTAGTGCCTTTGATGTTTTGACAATCTTAACTAAAATATAGATATATTTATATATCATGGTTTTGTGTGGCACACCATGTTTCTATGTGATATGTTTGGTTTGATTTGGTAACGAGATATGCCCCTAGACCTATGTGTTGTGGTGATTGATTATTTTTGGTTTTGGCGGCCTGCGTGCTGTATTGTTGTAACAATATTTATTTATTTACTTGTTGGTACGGCTTGCACGCCGTTTCTTTTGTTCTATGTATTTGTATAAATAGCATAGGATTGCGGTCTGCGTGTCATTTATATATATATTCTATGTATTTGTATATAGTATAGAATTAAAACCAAAATAGTCAACGGGAATCATGGTGATGACGTCTTGGCGAGAAGGAATCAACATGCTATTGGAGGTGTTGGATTCAGTGGGAGCTCATCCAACGAGACCATATCTTGTCCTTAGATTTTTGGCCTCGTTTTCCCCGTTGTGGCTCACGGGGAAAACGCATAGGAATTATGGGCATGTTACCGAATCATATGTATAGATATTTGCGTGGTTGTATTTTATTATTCTATGAATGGATTAGGATTCGCATGCTAGATAATTTTTCTATAAAATTAAATAAAATACAATGTTTGTTAAAATGGTTAACAATTGCGCGCGAATAGAATTGACAAAGAAAATATTAAAATGGTATTATATTAAAAGTGCTTAAAATCGTTTTGACACTTACTTTGTTAATTCACAAAAGGGTTTTATAAACCGGAAACAAAATCCCATTTTTCAAAATGTAAATCACGCACCATCCATAAGATGACACCACCCGAATCTAACGAAGCAAGGATGATTGTCGAGCTAAGCACGAGTCATTCCTTGTGTAGTTGTGTGGAAGGTGAGTGGGGTAACTCGCATGATTGGTTGTCGAGCTAAGCACGAGCCAATTAATGGTCGAGAGTGCCACCCGTGTGTCTTGTCGGACGATTTACAATTTTAGTATATAATTCTTGGTTAGTTGTCGAGCTAAGCACGAGCTAAACAAAAATTATATATTAAGATTGGTGTATGATAGGGATCAAACATGCCAACCGACATAATGGATGTCAATGGACCCTGCAAGTGTCTAAGAGTTGTAATAGAGATTACAATTGGTAAAATGGTTGCCAGCCTAAATAGTTTCGCCACGTGATCCGCGGTAAACCCATCACGGTGCGAGGTGAAATAAGGTTCTTAGCCCTTGTTACGAATAAATTGTTTTGTTTAAAACTATGGGTACTTATTTTAACAAGGATTTCCAAACTAAATAAAATTACTTTGCTATTTTAGATGGCGTCTTCAAGCAACACCAACACCACCAACCATTTTTCACTTAGAGTTTTCCTTGAGAAGGAGAAACTCAATGGTAACAACTTCTTGGATTGGTTTAGTCAACTTAAACTTGTCATACGCCAATAAGGGAAGACGGTTACCATAAAGGAGGCTCTACCCGAGGCTCCTGCTGCCAATGCCACTCGGGCTATCCGAGACGCTTATGAGAAGCGTGTCAAGGATACCGAGGACATTACTTGCCTCATCCTAAGTACTATGATCCTCGAGCTACAAAAGCAAATGGATCATTTGAGTGCTTTTGAATTGATCGCTCAGCTTAAGGAAATGTTCCAGCAGCAAGCGAGACAAGAGAGGTTTTAGTGTCTTAAGACGGTAATTGGTAGCAAGATGGCCGATGGCGGGAATGTGAGTGCTCACGTGTTGCGTATGAAAGCAAACGTGGAGCGCATGGAACGGCTTGGATTTACCTTAGGGAGGGAGCTAGCCGTGGATTTGATCCTATGGTCCCTGCCCACCTCGTATGATCAATTCGTTATGAGTTATCATATGCATAGTATGGATAAGTCCATCATGGAGCTTCATGGTATGCTTAAGACAACGGAGTCTAGCATGACCAAAAATAAGCCTGCCGTTCCAAATCCCGTTCTTGCTATAAGGGAGGGGCGAATCCAGAAGAAGAAGAGGTTCTCTTATACCCCTAAGGGTAAGGGGAAGGGGAAGATTGGCACTGCCAAGTCTGGCCCCGCTTCGGAGGGTAAAGGCAAGGGGAAGAGGGTTTCCCAAGCTAAAACTCCGAATGAAGCGGAATGCTTCTTCTGCGAGAAGAAGGGCCATTGGCGCCGTAACTGCCCGGGGTACCTAGAAGGTCTTAAGAAGCTCAAGGGGTTGAGCATCGCAGGAACTTCCAACTCAGGTACGTACATGATTGAACTCCATCATACTTCTACATCTGGTAGTTAGGTATTAGATACCGGCTGTGGCACTCATGTTAGTAATATTGTGCAGGTGCTAAGGACAAGTAGAAGGATGGAGAGTGGCGAGCTTGACTTGATAATGGGAAACAAGAAGATTGTCCCGGTCAAGGCTCGAGGAGAAGTTGAATTATCTTTTAATTCCGGTTTTTCCATATTATTATTGAACGTATGCTATTCGCCGCTTGTGGCACGAAACATTATTTCTTTTCATGCATTACACGACAATGGTTTTGGTTTTTCTTTTGACAATGGGGTTATTGTTTGTTTTAAAAATGGGATTTGTTATTTTAAAGTTTATCCTTGTCATGGTATTTATGAAGTAGATGCGTACGTTAGTGATAATCGTTCAATCATGAATATTGATTCAACGTCTAAAAATGGTTTAGACAAATTGTCTTTGTGGCATGGTCGACTTGGCCATATAAACAAGACTCATATCGCCAAGCTCCAAGCGGATGGGATCTTGGAATCATTTGACCATGAGTCAAATGAAGTATGCGAATCTTGTTTATTAGGCAAGATGACTAAAGCACCCTTTTCCGGCGTGAATGAGAGGGGAAAAGACTTATTGGACATCATACATTCCGATGTGTGTGGTCTGTTTAAGCACATCACAAGAGACAATTCTAGATACTTCGTTACCTTTATAGATGATTATAGTAGGTATGGGTATGTCTACTTGGTTAGACAAAAGTCCGAGACCATTGAGGTCTTTAAGACTTTCCAAAACGAAGTAGAGAATCAATTGGTTAAAAAGATTAAGATACTTAGATCCGATAGGGGTGGTAAGTATCTTAGTCAAGAGTTTCGTGATCATCTTAAGGGTTGTGGAATTATCTCACAGCTTACACCTCCTAGGATGCCATAATTAAATGGTGTCGCCGAGAGGAAGGTAAACTGCTTGTTTTTCCTTCCCCGCGAGTATAGCATGATGAGCCCAAGTTACGGCAGCTCCGGCACATTGTTAGATATGGTTCGGTCTATGATGAGTCACACCCAAGTGCCTATAAGCCTTTGGGGTTATGCTCTTGAAACGGAAATAAGAATCCTTAATCTCGTTCCAACGAAGAAGGTCGATAAAACACCTTTCGAGATGTGGCATGGTAAACCTCCCGTTCTTGCCTATC
Organism: Dittrichia graveolens; assembly: GCA_038502395.1. Classification (NCBI taxonomy): domain Eukaryota; kingdom Viridiplantae; phylum Streptophyta; class Magnoliopsida; order Asterales; family Asteraceae; genus Dittrichia; species Dittrichia graveolens. The sequence goes on along the minus strand of JARJIL010000009.1, from coordinate 55,139,735 downwards.
TAAAGGCTTAGGGTTGTCAAGCCTACGTACGACGTGAGGTAGATGACAATTTGGAGCCCCGATCCGAAAAGTGTTATTTCATCGGATATCCAGCTGCGGGTATTGGATATATATTCTATAAACCTTCCGAGAACAAGGTATTTGTTGCTCGGAGGGCGGTCTTTTTAGAAAGAGAATTAGTATCCAATCAGCAAGGCGGCACTAAGATTGATCTTGAAGAAATTCAAGAGTCAACGGATGAAAGACCTGATGTTGGCACTAGCCAACAACCTAGTGAGGTTGAGTCTGAGCATGAGAATGCAGAGACTAACGTACATCCGTTACCTCCCCGTAGATCCGGTAGAACTCGCCATGAGCCAGAGAGATATGGGTTTCACATATCTGAGGGCGACGAGTTATTGGTGGATCTTAATGAGCCCACCAACTATCGGGAAGCGGCAGCGAGCCACGAGTCTGCTAAATGGAAGGAGGCAATGGATAACGAGATGCAATCCATGGAGGATAACCAGGTTTGGGAACTGGTAGATCCCACACCCGGTTGTAAACCAATAGGGTGTAAGTGGGTCTTCAAGAAGAAGACCGACATGGATGGAAAAGTAAACACTTTCAAAGCCCGACTGGTGGCTAAAGGTTTCACTCAGACACATGATGTCGACTATGATGAAACTTTCTCCCCAGTGGCCATGTTGAAATCTATTAGGATACTTTTGGCAATCGCCGCATTTCATGATTACGAAATATGGCAAATGGATGTCAAAACCGCCTTCCTTAATGGGAAGCTCTCCAAAGGGGTGTATATGACACAACCTGAGGGTTTTGTACATCCGAAGCATCCTAATAGAGTGTGTAGATTAAAGAAGTCCATTTATGGACTTAAACAAGCATCTCGTAGTTGGAATCTATGCTTTGATGAGAAAATCAAAGAGTTTGGATTTTTGAAAAGTGTAGACGAGCCATGTGTATACGTTAGGGCTAGTGGGAGCGCCGTTGTTTTCTTAGTCTTGTATGTGGATGATATCCTACTCATTGGTAAAGATATTCCAACCTTGCAAAGTGTCAAAACTTGGCTTGGAAAATGCTTTTCAATGAAAGACTTAGGAGAAGCGGCATACATTCTGGGTATCAAGATCTATAGAGAAAGATCTAGAAAACTTCTCGGGTTGAGTCAAGGTACATACATTGACAAAGTCTTGAAGCGGTTCAAGATGGAGGACTCCAAGAAAGGAAATCTTCCTATGTCGCATGGAGTGATATTGAGTAAGACTCAATGTCCTAGTTCTGAAGAGGAACTAGAAGTAATGAAGCGAGTACCATATGCTTCGGCCGTGGGATCGATCATGTACGCCATGTTATGTACTCGTCCTGATGTGTCATGCGCTTTGAGCTTGACTAGTAGATATCAGGGAAACCCGGGGCAAGCCCATTGGGTTGCGGTAAAGAACATTCTTAGGTATCTTAGGAGGACTAAAGAGATGTTCTTGATCTTTGGTGGTGAGGAAGAGCTCAAAGTAACGGGTTACTCTGATGCTAGCTTCCAAACTGATAGGGATGACTGCCGATCACAATCGGGGTTTGTATTCCTATTGAATGGTGGGGCTATTACTTGGAGAAGTTCAAAGCAAGACATAGTGGTTGATTCTACTACAGAGTCAGAATACATTGCGGCAAGTGAAGCTGCTAAAGAAGTTGTGTGGATAAGGAAGTTCATCAGAGACCTTGGAGTGGTTCCTAGCATATCCGACCCTATTGAAATCTTTTGTGACAATGAGGGTGCGGTAGCCTTAGCGAAGGAGCCGAGAGCTCACAAGAGAACGAGGCATATACCTCGTAAGTACCACTTGATTAGAGAGATGGTTGAAAGTGGTGAAGTCGCTATTAGTAGATTAACCTCGGAAGGCAATTTGGCCGATCCATTTACTAAACCATTGTCACAAGCTTCTCATGATTCTCACACTACGGCGATAGGTGTTAGATTTGCTCATGACTTGGTTTAGATTTAGTTTTAATTTATGTTTGGACCATTATGTATTTGGGAACATTAAGCAATAATGTTACTAATGTTTGTTTTGATTTATATAGTAGAGATCTATATATACACGTGTTGCGGTTACTTACATTTAGTCTTTATTGTGTTCTATCTTTGTGTGTTTAATTTATTCCCTAGATTGTTTTACAATCTTTAAGTCTTCACAATCGGCCATACTTTGTGGGAAGGAAGTATGAATTAAGATTGAGGTAAAGAATTGGTTTTGATAAAACGTGATTCTTGCCTATACTTGAAAGGGGTTTCAAGTGATTGGAGGACCCACACCCGAATTTACTTCATGGTTTTATTCACAAGTAACTCGGGATGGTAATGACATTTCATCCTTAAACTAGAGATACATGTGATCTCAAAGCATAGGTTTTCTTTGCTTTGATCGTTTTCTAACGCGGTCCGTAACTGGTCGTTATAAGGGAGATGATTGGGTAGAGTATTATCTATGTGGCGGGAATATGTAGTCGAAAGGTATTTGTTCCTCTATGTATAGAGAGAATATCCATGGGCCCCTCGATGATTGAGTGCTGACGTTCATATGCATAGCCGTGCTCAGGTTACATTGATGATGGATCAATGTTAACTTGGTTTGTTGGTCACCACTAATCTAGAATCGAGAAACATAATCGTGAACGATCTGAAGGTTGACTATATTCCATGCCTTGTGTTCACATTGGATATCGCGAACAAGGGGATGTACATGTTCATTTATCTTTAGGACAATCATTTCATGATTGGGGATCTTGTCAAGAGTGGCATACCCTATACTAACTTGGGAGCATAAATGTCTTGCTAGAGGCCGCTCTATGTTTGTGTTATTTTTCGTAGTCGTGTCACGCGCAAGTGGGAGTCTGTTGGAATATGCCCGCTAACACGAACGAGTTAATGGCACTACCGATGAGGTATAGGCCTATTGGGTCACACACCAAGTATTGATTCCGGCAACATGATCAAGCAAGAGAGTGAAAGGAGCCAAAATGGGTTTTGGCAGGATGAGTACACAACAACAAATGTTTGTAAAAGGGGGGTGTGATTACAAACTTTAGCTTTTAAAATTTAAAGACACACTGATATACTTTTATATAATTCCTATTGATATTGAATCAAGAATTACATGTACTAGAAGCGGAAATTCTAAGTACAATAAAAGGTGGCAATCTATTTGTCTAACACATAGAAAATCTAACTCTAAAACAACTAATGTATATAGAGTGTTCAACACATGAACAAGTTTGATTCTACACAATGCTTTAACTCTACGAATTTCTCAACTGATGAGATTTTCTTTCTATGGAGTAGAGACTTCACTGTGTTGTTTTTGCATGTCCACCATGCATGAGTATATATAGAAATCTTTGGTGAATCCGGTTGCATGAAGGTAAGAGACAAAGAGGATGTGAAAATATAATATTTTAATTGTAAAGGTAGTGGGTGAAAAGTAAAGTTACTTTAATCAAATGTTTGATAAAAGTAATTGTACTTTTCTGCAGAAGTGCAACCCATTCACTATATAAAATATTAAAACCCACATCTACTGTCGTGTAGAAGTATCTTTCCCTTTCCATGATTGTACTTTAATCAACACCGTGCTTCTGTTTGATTTGACTTTACCAAGTATGGGATTGCCAGCCATACTTAGTTGTTTGAACAAATCTTCAAGATCTTCGTCTGTTTGAGGTATCATTATCCTTTTCCAGAGGATAAGATCAAACCTTTTTGTCTCATACTTGATCCAAAAAGTGCATTTTTACTTTTACAAACAAAGATCTAAGGCATAATAGAACAACACATGTTCTGCCTTTTACATATGACTTACAATCTGAAAAGATAGAGTAGATTTGACATTTTTCATGACTCAGCTAACAGATTGTACTAGGAACTCTGATATTCTCTACTCAATTGACAAAATATATCAGTTGATCACTTTTTGATAGGGCTCAGTTGATACATATTGCTTAGCTAATCATATAGATGCTCAGCTGATCAATAGTAAGCTTAGGAGAGCATAAGCTCATGTATTTGTATGATCAGTTGATCAAAAGTGCTCAGTTGATCATCCAAATACATCAGTTTATGAGGGGAGATGACTTGTGTAAAGGAAGACTTACTTAGCTGATGCTCTGAGCCTCAACTGATCCATTTGTTCACTCAGCTGATGGAGTAGGCACTCAGCTGATCAATTTGTTCACTCAGCTGATGGAGTAGGCACTTAGCTGATCAATTTGTTCACTCAGCTGATGGCTTATTTTCCTCAGCTGATGGTCTTCTTTACTTGTTTTCTTCATCTGATGCTCCTTGGCTGATATCCCTTGGCTGATACATTGAGTAGGATGTGATGGTCAGCTGATGGTTCCATACTTAGCATATTTTTACATAAACTGATTCAAACAACACATGTTTGAATTCTTTCTAAGTCATACTGAATGTAGAGTTTGGTTATCATCAAATTCTATGTTTTAGAATAGGCAGAGTTGATTATTAGGGTGAAGTGATTATCTCCCCAACAGAAACACTGGGTTGTGTGTAATGGCAATAGCACTTTGATTGTCACAAAATATAGGAGTCTTTGAATAATGCACATCAAAATCCTTTAGCTGATGTTGCATCCACAGTATTTGAGCACAACAGCTCCCTGCAGCTACGTATTCCGCTTCAGCTGTTGAAATTGCCACTGAGTTTTGTTTCTTACTTGTCCAGCTAACTAATTTTCCACCCAAGAGTTTACATCCTCCAGTAGTACTCTTTCTATCAAGACCACCTCCTGCGAAGTCTGAATCGGAGTACCCTATCAGCTCAAATCTTGATCCTTTGGGATGCCACAAACCTAAGTTTGGTGTTCCCTTCAGATATTTGAGTATTCTTTTAACAACTAGCAAGTGTGATTCCTTTGGATCAGCCTGATATCGTGCACAAACACATGTAGCAAACATTATATCAGGTCTTCTTGCTGTTAAGTAGAGTAATGAACCTATCATTCCTCTATATGTAGTCTGACATACAGACTTTCCATCAATGTCCTTGTGTAGCTTGACATTGTATAACATTGGAGACTTTGCGGGATGGCTTGAGTCTAATCCATATTTCTTAATCAGATCAAAGACATACTTGCACTGATTAATAAATATACCATCTTCTTCCGGATAGATTTGAAGTCCCAAAAAGTACGTCATCTCACCCATCATGCTCATTCTGTATTGATTAGACATTATCTTGGAGAACCAATCACACAGATCTTGGTTTGTTGATCCAAAGATAATGTCATCCACATAAATTTGAACCAGAATGACATGTCCTCTGCTCTTTCTTATGAAAAGAGTGTTGTCAATACTTCCTCTGACAAAATCATTTGAGAGCAAATAGGTGGATAGTGTATCATACCAGGCTCTTGGAGCTTGCTTGAGTCCATACAAAGCCTTGGCTAACTTATAGACATAATCTGGATGTTTAGCATTAATAAAACCAAGGGGTTGTATCACATAGACCTCCTCCTGTAGTGCTCAATTTAGGTATGCACTTTTAACATCCATTTGATACACTTTAAAGTTTTTGAGGGCTGCATAGGCTAGAAACACCCTTATAGCTTCAATCCTTGCAACAGGGGCAAAGGTCTCATCATAATCAATACCTTCTTCTTGTCGATACCCCTGAGCTACTAGCCTTGCCTTGTTTCTGATCACTACTCCATCCTTGTCCATTTTATTTCTATAGACCCACTTAGTGCCTATAATTGTTTTTCCTTTGGGGGCAGGGACAAGGGTCCATACCTTATTTTTTTGAAATTCTGTCAGCTCCTCTTGCATAGCTTCCATCCAATCTTCATCTTTTAGAGACTCTTCAGTCTTCTTTGGTTCCATTTGAGATAGAAAACTAGAGTAAGCAACATAGTTTGCATTTGCCTTAGATCTAGTTAACACACCATCTTCAATGTTCCCAATGACATCATTAAGAGGATGATCTTTTAATACTTTGAAGGTTGTAGTGGGAGACTGAGGTTCGGGGTCTGATTCAAAAGTGTCTCTCAGGCTGAATAGGACTTACTTCTTCAGTCTGAGTAAGAATTTGATGATTACTTAGATCCTCAATCTGACATGTACCTGATGATTCACCGAGATTCTTAGGCTGATTATCTTCAATATTGATAATTTCTTTCAATGATGCATATTTGTCAGATTTACTATCATCATCATCATCAGAATCATCCATAACATACATGGGATTTGATGTGAGATCTTCTTTACTCCTCTCAAGCTCACTCAGACTAACCGGGTCAGCTTGAGCTTTGTTGGATTCATCAATACTTGTCTCATCAAACGTAACATGTACTGATTCTTCAATTACCTTTCTTTTAAGATTAAAGACTCTGTAAGCTTTGGAGATTGAAGAAAATCCAACAAATATCCCTTGATCAGCTTTGGGTTCCAACTTATGGAGTTGATCTCTTTGATTTAGCACATAGCATGTTGAACCAAAAATGTGGAAATATCCAATGTTGGGTTTTCTGCCATGATACATCTCGTAAGGTGTTTTACCATGTCTTTTAACTATAATTGATCTATTCTGAGTATAGCAGGCTGTACTTACAGCTTCTGCCCAGAAGCTCAGCTTGAGCTTTGCCTCACATAGCATGGTTCTGGCAGCTTCAATTAAGGTTCTGTTTCTCCTTTCAGCAACTCCATTTTGTTGTGGAGTTCTTACAGATGAGAAATTCTGGATAATTCTCTTCTCTTCACAAAAGCCTTCAAGGGTTGAGTTTCTGAACTCAGTCCCATGATCACTTCTGAGTTGTTTAAGAGACTTACCCTTTTGCAACTCTTCTTGTCTTATGAAGCTGATTAACTCATATGCAGCTTCACTTTTGGCTTTTAAGAAGATTACCCAAGTGAATCTTGTTAACTCATCAACAATCACTAGAGTATACTTTTTGCCACTTAGGCTTGGGGTGCTAATAGGTCCAAATGCAACATATGCAATGGTTCTGTAATTGAGAAATTCTGCTTGGACTTGAAGGATCCCTTATGATGTTTTCCCATTTCACAAGCTAAGCAGAGTTTGTCTTTAGCAAATGTGATCTTAGGCAGACCAGAGACTAACTCTTTGCTAAACAACTTGTTAATATATTTGAAGTTTAAATGAGACAGTCTCTTGTGCCATAACCAGCTCAGCTAAGAGTTAAGTCAGAATACAAACAGGTTTCAGTTGAAGGATCTGCGGAGCTGAGATCTAACAAATAGATATCTCTCTCTATCTCTTTGCCATTAATATTGGTTTTCCCTTCTTATCATAAATTGTCCCTGAATGCTTTCTGAAGGTGACTTCATAATCCTCATCACACAGTTGACTGATACTTATCAGATTGTGTTTAAGGCCTTCAACATATGCTACCTTATTTAAAGTGACTTTTCCAGCAGTTACCTTTCCATAACCTTTAGACCTTCCTTGAGAATTATCCCCAAATGTCACCTTGGGTCCTTCATTGTTTTGGAATTCACTTAGAATCCCCTTGCTTCCTGTCATGTGCCTTGAGCATCCACTATCGAGATACCACTTGTAGGAGCCCTGCACATGATCAACTAAACATATTAGTTTCTTTTTGGAACCCACTGCTTGGTGGGTCCTGAGGATGAGCACTTAGCTGATCCTTTGGAGTTTGATTGATCAGCTCGAACAGATTCTAGGTCTGTTTTGGACTGATCATCCTTTTCGTTTTCAGGTCTAAGATTGGTACTTACACAATCTTTGGCTTCATGACCTCTATCACCACACTTATAGCATTTTCTTCTAAAGATGGGTGTTTGGGTGATTTCTTTGAGTTTGCCAACATTAAATTTGGATTCAGTTTTAGGGTCATATGATGTGGATAACCTTTCAATCCTCTTCGACAGTTTTCCTACTTGATTTCCACTGACTTTGGACTTACCTTTGTTAGTTTTATGGTTACCTTTATTTGGTGAAGTCTGACTTACAAACAACTTCCTGTTTTTAGACATCCTTTCATATATGGCTTGAGAATTATGTATTTTTGAGTAACATGAGATATTCTATCAAAAACAGTTGTTCTCACAGGATTGTAATCCAATCTTTTTAAAACTGACTTACAGTTTCTGTTGGATCTGGAACATTCAGCTTGATTGTTTGAGTGAATAACCTGAGAACTTTGGGTTAGTCTCACAAACTTATTGGTTTTGACTTGTTTCCCTTCCTTGTTCCTTAAGAATGTTCTTGGGAGTATGTCATCTAATTTCATCGTTTTGTTTTCAAGACTGACTTGATCTTCGATGATTACATCAGCAGCAGCACTATAATCTCCCCCTAGCACTGCTTTTACTTGATTTGGTATCTGCTGGTTAATACACTTTTCTGCTTCTCTTGATGACTTACACCAAGATTCACAGATTTTTCTTAGATTGTCAGCTTCTTCTTTTGATTCTTGCAGTTCTTCACTTAGAAGTTTGTTTATATGAAGCTGACATTCATAATCACTTTGGATCTTTTTACCACCATTTAAGAGAGTTTCAGAGTGTTTAAGTTCATCTTTTAGTTTTGAAATTTCAGTTTTCAAACTAGATTGAACTGTGAGAGAGGTTTTGAAGTCATTCAACAGATAGTTGAACATTAGACATTTTTATTCATCAGTGTAAGAGCTAAAGTTATTTACCTTATACATTGAGGCAGGATCCCAGTTACTACTTTGCTTACTCAGCTTAGCCGCTTCTGCTAGATCCTCATCAAAGGAACTGTCTTCTAACTCATAGTCAACTTGTTCCTCTTCATCCTCAATGGCCATCAAACACCTATCTAGCTCATCATCATCTGAAGTAGATGATTCAGTATCCCAATTCTCAGCAAGGAGACCTTTGGTGTTTTCATCTGGCTTGCCTTTGAGTCTTTGATATTTCTTTTTATACTTATCAGCTCTGTAGGCATTCTTGTCAGCTACTGAAGCTGATTCTCCCTTCTATACTCTGCACTCAGCAGCTATGTGTCCTATCCTCTAACAATTATAGCACTTAGCTTTCTTAGGATCAAAAGTAGAATTACCACTTTTGCTTCTGTCAGATTGACCCCTTTCTCTTCTGAACTTTCTAAATTTTCTTGCTAACATTGCCATTTGTTTAGTAAGAGCATCCATCTCTTCATCATCTGAACCTGAGTTAAGACTTACTTCCTCAGATTCAGATTCAGAGTCGATCTTAGCTTGAGACTTTTTAGATCCCTTCCTTTTCTTTTCTTCAATTAATGCAGATCCAGCATTGTTTATATATTCATTTAGTTGTTGCTGGGCCACTTTCTTCTGTTCCATGATCTGTTGATGATTTAGAAGGAAACCATAGATAGATCTGAGATCATATTTTCCTAAGGTTCTTCCAGCATGAAGTGCAATGGTGATCTCATTGAATTGTTCTGGTAACACAACCAAGAACTTGAGTACCAACTCATTCTCATCTTTCTTGACACCTACCAAGATCAGATCATTTGTCAAGCATTGAAATCTGGTAAACAAATCTGCCAGTGTTTCATTCTTTTTAGCAAAGAAAGTTTCATAAGAACGACTCAGATTTGTCTTCTTATGTTGCTTGACCAAGTCAGTGCCTTCATACGTTGCAGTTTGGCACCCAGCCACAGTATGCAGAAGAGGATTTGTTAAAGCATTAGCTATAATGCTTTGTGCCTCGTCATCAAGATTGAACAGTTTACGATCTTCCTCAGTCCAGGATGCTTCAGGCTTGGGAGTTTCTCCAGAGGGAACAGTTTTGTTAGTGGCAGTTGTAACATCCTCACAAAGGGTCTAGACGCACGCTTACGTGGTACGTGTATTCAATTAATAAGTAGAATAATATATATATATATATATATATATTTGTAGATATCAAGAAAAATAACTAAAATAGTTATTTAAATGAGTAAATAAAATATTGATAAAAATATAAAAGAATAAGAGAATATTTAATGATTTAGAACGAGGTTTCCAAAAATATCCCCGTTAGTTAAAACGGGTACTCGTGCGTTAAGTTGTAAGTTGAAAAGGGGAACAAAATACCCACTTGTGGATAAATATTACCCACAAGTCAGCCTTTCTCTATATTCACGTGAGATAATACAGAGAACTCATTTCTCCATATTGTGTTCTTATCTTCAAGCCATTCAAGAGGAGAAATCAAAGAGAAGATCATCAAGCTTGGAGTTTGTTGCTGAAATTCGTGATTCAATCCAAGCTCCAACCTGTTCTAAATCATCTTCTCCATCCATTTCATCTTTGTAAGTTCCATTTCTCCATGTTCTTCAAGAAATTAGGTTTTGGTGGGTTTTTAAGGTCAAACCCGAATTTGACCATTGTGGTCTGATTTTGAAGCTTCTAATGCTTCCTACAACTCATATAGATGCTAAAGAACACATAACATGGATTAGAATTGCTTGATTTGATCAAAATCAAGATTTGACCAAATTGGTCAAAATAGCCAAAAACGGGTCAAACTGAAATTGACCCTCAAGAACTGAAATTTAGCATTCTAATTGTTCTTATGAAGTGTTAGGATTGATTAGAACTCATGTGTTTGATTAGAGGTAGTGTTTATGCATATGTTCAAATTTGGCCTAAATGGGTCAAAATGGCCAAAATGAGTTGAATCTGTTTTTACACATCAAGGACTGATTTTTAAGGTTCTAATAAGTTCATATGACTTGTATGAATTGATTAAAACAATGTGAATTAAATTAGTGGTTTTGCTTGAATTGGTAAAAAAAGTGCTAAAATAGGCTTTAAATAGCCAAAAATTGGAAAATGCTATCAAACAGAGGTTTTAAATGAAATGGTCAGTTCCAATAGCTTCAATACGTCATTTGGAGTGTGAATGATGCATTGGAAGTGTTGGAATTGATGTGTTTCAAGTTTTGGCCATATTGAACACATTCTTGCTAATTAAAGCTTGAATTTTGTATGGATTGATTGGATAAGTGTTAGGGATGTTAGAAAGCACCTACAAGTGCCAAATGATGTTATGGAACACTGAAAATTGGTTAGAGTTGAATTGGTATTGAAATGGACCAAAATGGTACTGCTGTGCAGAAACAGCATCTGTGCACTACTGCATGCGACGCGACGCGACACGTCGGAGCGTCCAAGCAGGTTCTGCACACATTGCTGTTTTGTGTTGTTCTTTCACGTAGAAGTGTTTTGGTCATAGATATAAATTAGCAAACAAGTTGGGAACATTGTTAGGACATTACTCTTGATGTCTTGATGATTTCCTTGAATGTTTAAGTGTCTAAACGTGAATAATTTGATATAGGTGCTAAAGGCAACTAAAGCAAGCCGGAGTCGTGTAATTACCTATTAAGCTCGACAGGTGAGTAACAATTAACTCGAGTATGATATTAATAGTATTAGAAGATGTTTTGTATGTTACAATCCATGAAACTGTAGATATGCATGTTTAGAGATTTATGAACTAAATATGAGAACCAAATGATATGTATGCATGTAAAAGACCTTGTAGGTCATTGTTGATATGTGAAAAGGCCTGTTTAGGTCACTCTTGATATGTAAAGGGCCGGAGTAGGCCAATGTGTTTGTGATGAGGCCAGAGTAGGCCATTGTTTGAGTGTCGGTACTACATTGTAGAGATTGTGGTGCGGAATTCGATGATCACGAATCTTGGTTCTAGCTAAACCGCGCCCTCAATACTAACTCGGGGCTCTCAATTTCCCACTGATCCCAAATGGGATATGATCCCGATAACGCAATGGTGGACCGCTACCCGCTTCTCCACCGGCACGGAGAAAGTAACGGTTTCCCCAGTGAGGATCATTGAGCCGGGCTTATAACCCTGCAAGACGTGATGCCTGCTGACAACCGGTGCTTCACCATGTGTTAGGATAGACTTGAATGAAGTTATGTGAAGCATGAAATATGTTATGATACTGTTAATGTACTGCTCTTGCTTTAATTGTTATTCACTAGCTATTTATAGCTAACCCTCTCATGTTCATTCCTAATGCAGGTAAATAGACTAAAGGTGAGCACGGGTACCTGCAAGGGTGACATGTTAGGTTCTTGGGGAACACTGTAATAAGACAATGTTATGTAAATGTTTAGTGTAATGGTCGATCTAGTTCGTAACGTTGGAAACTTTGTTAAACGATACTTTTGTAATTACAACTTATATTTATATAAGTTGTATAATGTGAATAAATAATTCGCTTCCGCACGCGTTTTGATAAAAAAATATACTCTGAAATTTGAAAGACCGGCGTTACAGCAGTAATATGGATCATTGGTATGATTGGGCCATCTTGAATCACGGTACTCATCCTGTGATCCACAGACTTCAGATATAACATGGCTCTAAACTTCAACATAGGATAGTCAGTGCCATCAAAGATAGGACAACCTTTTGTCGCCATTGTTAGTATATAACTTGATTGCTTGCTAGTAGACATCTTAGCCTCTTGACAGCGGATCTTGATCTTCAACTTATGAAGAAACTTGCTTTGATACCAGTTGTTGGTCCCAAAGAGGGTGAACAAGCAACCGATACAGTGTAGAAGGGGGGGTTGAATACACTTTTAACAATCAAACAAATTAATCAAATGTATATTCAATTATCAAACAGAACAATAACTATTATCACTCTCTAATCAAATCAATAGGATGATTTGATATTACAATGATTATAACCTCAACACTCTCTAAACACTTTTGAATCACAAACTAATTGATGATCGAATTTCTTGTTAAAACTGATTAACAAGACTCTTGAAAACTCTCTCAAACTTTGAACTTACAAAGTTATCGCAACACACGCGTATCAAGTATCACGAACACACGTACGTTTTGCAACTTATGCAGTCGTCGTTGTGTATCGCGTATCTGTTCACGTACACACGTAAGAACATATATATATAACCCATAAGCATGTTTATACTTATACTTGACATATCTACGAACAAATCGTAGTTTAAAGATACAACTTATCTTTTCTTTAAAACTGTAACAAACTCTTAAATTAGAATATATCTAATTAATTCCTTTTGAGATTTCTATCTAACTAATAGATAGTTTAAATTAGGTTTAGATATCCTAATTTAAATGTCGTAGATATGGAGAGTTTATAACAAAATTTAGAACTTAAATTCTGAACTGACTTCTGACGCTGAGCTGACTTACTCAGTCTTGACCTTGTCAAGCTGACTTCTTGAATCTTGGATTCTTGAATCTTCAAGTCTTCAAGTCTTCATTCTTAAATCATATCTCAGCTTAGAAGTCACCGAGCTATCTAGTACTTACATAGAAAACTCTATATCTGTTTATACGCTGACTACTCAGCTGAAGGTGACCAGTCAGTCCATAACAGACTTACATAATTCCTAACTCTTAACCTATCATCTATACATACCTATAGTTTGTCTCATCAAATCTAACTATTCTAAACATTGGACTAACAGAGGTTCCTCAACCTCACACCATTGATCAAATCCACTAAATTTATCAAAAGATTGGCTCACATTACTACGACTCGGACGGGTTTGAATCCCCCCGCTAGCATTGTTATATTCTTTAAATAAATCATGAAAGGCTTTTCTAATCCGAGTCACATAAGTCTCGGCTTGATCCCAATATATTCTCCCATAATAATACGTCACTATCTTTAGTTTGAATCGAGGATCAAAAATAACACCAAGTGCTAGAACCAAAGAGCACTCATCCCAATACTTCACAAATTTCCTTTTCATAGGCTTAGCAAATGCCCTCAAATATTCAATCTCACTTTCTTCCCATTCACAAAGCTTAAGTTGTAAATCACAAATATCCACAAAAAAAACATTTGATGTCGGAAAGTTGCTACCACTAAAATGATTCGTCGCATTATAAAATACTTTCAAACATTCTTTTATAGTAGTCGCAACTTCCCATTCTTCATTAGTAGGATTAAACTTGTAGAGCCTATCAAGATCACTTAATCACTCAAGTGCTTCTTTCATAGATATTGCAACCTCAAGCATGGAGTAAGTAGAATTCCATCGGTTAGGAACATCAGCCGGTAATGTCTTTTTACCCTTCAATCTCTCTTGATTGACTGCATTATCAAATTTTTGTTTTGCATATGTTGAACTTTTTAAGTATCTTACGATTTACCTAATTTTCTCAATGAGTCCTTGAATTAATTTTAACCCATCTTGCACAACCAAGTTTAGTATATGTGCGCTACACCGTACATGAAATAAGTCTCCATCTAAACTTAGTAATGACCTTTCCCCAAGCCAAGTCTTCAGTATTCTAACCATGACATCATTTGAAGACGCATTGTCAACAACCATTGCAAAGAGTTTCCTATCAACGTTCCACTCTAAGATTAAATCACGTATAAACTTGAACACAGTTTGACCATCATGAGGATATTCTATATGTCTATACGCGAGAATTTTCTTTTTCAACTCCTAATTTTCATCAATAAAGTGAGCAGTCAAACATGTGTATGCAATATTTTGATGATCAGAAGTCCAAATATCAGTTGTGAGAGTTACCTTGCAAGAAAGGTTCTCCAAGAATGCATACAACTTCTCTTTCTCTTCCTGGTGAATGCTTATTATATCTGATCTCATTGTATTTCTAGAAACAATATTGAAATCCGGGTTTAAACCATGAGAGTAGACCTTAAACCAATGATGTTCAACATATGACTTGTTAATGTTAACCTACCTAACATTCAGGTGCATGTGAGATTGTGAGGTAACATATTGACTTTTCTAGTTTTCTTTTTCCTAAATTAAGAGATAATAACAAGGAAAAACAAGAAAGACAATTATGAAGAAAGGAAGAGGGGATGAAGGATGCCTAATTGAGTGAAATGGGAAGAAGGGAATAGGGGATAGTACAAGACTACAAGAAGTACAAAGATATAATGGATTGAGTATGATCTGCTTAACTTGTTTAGTACCGAAACATATTTGATCTTCTAAAATTTTGTGGTTTGGGTTCGAGTCGAATGTATTGAAACACGGGTTTTTAATGCGAAAAGATTCATAATTTTTTCTGAAAAGCAAAAATATTATTATTATAGCATCCATAATACGAAAGCTGAAACTATACAACACTGGCAAAATGCAACTGAACCCTTTCTTCTAAATGTGAAGCAGCTTCCAAGCAAATTTCAACATGACAAACATATATTATGATCCATTTAAGTGCTGAACCAGATCGACAATTACCAAGTTTCATTAGGCCTAATTTGCAGTATCCTTTCTTTTAAAAAAGCTGAAACCTTGAATAATCCCTGATTCAATGAAAATTTTCTAATCATCTTGATACCATAGATTGAGTACAACAACCTTGATAAACCTTAACCCTTTCTTTTTCTTTCCCTTCTTGGTCTTCATTTTTGCAATTACTACAGCTCCCAAATTACTAAACAAATGGAACCATAGCCACAATTTAACACCCATCAGAAGCTCTATACTTTCAAATTTAACTTTTCTTTTTCCTCAAACTTTGTTGTTAATTAAACAGAAGATATATACAAAGAACCTTCCATTTTCATAACTAGAATCCCATCGATTAACAAACCCAGCAATAGAGAAGAAGCCGATTACAACAGAAACCGTCCAAACACAAATCAAAGATGAAGGATCGAACAGAAGGCGATTGCAAACAGAAATCAGAAAGAAGAAAACGAATTCATTACCCTATTTGCTGCTCAAGATAGTTGTCAAAAAGAAAACGAATTCACATACATTAAAAACAAACCATTTTAATCGATAGGTGTTCATCAAACACCACGTTAAGGACATACAAAAACACGGGTTTTTTTTCTTTCTAAACTCTGCTGCCAAGTGCCAACTGTGCCGTGGTCATGTTAACTATATCTCAATCGAATAGTGTGATGGAAGGAAGAAGGAGAGGCAGTGAACACAAAACAGTCAAAGATATTACAGAAAACATTTAGTCATTTATAACTTTTGATTCAGGCATTTAGTCGAACACATGCAAGGCAAATCAAATTCCAGAGATTACAGAAAACATTTCAAAATCAGAATACCCACTTATTTTTATAAGTTTAAGCAAATCAAAGCTACAGTCAAAGATAAAACTGGTAGACCAATAGAGCATGTTTAACACTTGAAATGTTTAAACATACTCAAAATCGTAAATGATATTGAGGGATGAAATCAAACCAGTTTGGGGAAGTAGGATGTCGCCGGTACTGTGGAACTGGAGTGCGAGGCTGGAGGTGGTCGCTGAAGGCTGGAGTGTTGCTGGGATGTCGCCGATTTGAATTGTGGAACCATGGAGGATGGAGGCGGTGGCCGGAGTGGAGGCTCAAGGTGGTGGAGTCGAGACTTGGAATTGTGGAGGATGGAGGCGGTGGCCGGAGTGGAGGCGGTGGCTAGAAGCAGTGGCCGGAGAGTGGAGAGCGCCGGTTGTGAGGGTTGGTCGTCCGGATGGATCTTGGATCGACCCATGTAGTGAACCAATTAAATGGGTCGACCTATTGGATCTCTTAAGAACACGAATATTCTGACATATTTTTCACATTTTTAAACGTGAACTTTTTAAAATAATTACTCATGACTATAATGAATTTCAAGTTTGGAACACATTTTATTTGAAAAGTAAAATATAAAATAAAAACAGAAGTAACACATTCAGACTATTGAAATTGAAGTAAATGATTCCAAGATACTACTACAGTCAACTTAAAAATAAATATTGTTGACATCATTGTGATAAATGTATTTTAATCAGTATTGCTTGCAAGAATAATCAATTTCAAAAAAACTAAGGAATCATTGCTCACTTGGTGAACGAAGGGTGTTGTTGCACTTACATGTCTATTAGCTCAGAGAAAGTTGTTGATCAAAGAAATAATTATAAAAAAAGCACTCAGAGGCAGTTTTTATTCGGAAAGAAAAGAAAGTAATTTATAATACACCGTCTTATAGTTTATCAATAAAGTTACTAATTCACGAAATTTTCGAACCTTGGATGTTACAAGTAGATTGAAGCCATTAAATAGCGTGGATGGAAATTGTATCCATAAAGAGAAGAAAAGCAAAATAACAAAATAATGGATTGGAATTAGAAAAAGTTAAATTAATTTGAATAAATTGAAAAAATTGAATTAGAATTACAATATCACTATATATATACTACATATATACATACTATTGGCAATAATGTTATGAATTTTTTGTCTCAGCATGGGCCTGCTTCCCATATCATCAATCTAAACGTTAATTTTTTGTCTCGGCATGGGCCTGCTTCCCATATCATCAATCTAAACGTTAATATTGTTGGTGGGTTCATCATTGGATTTTTTAGAGAATGGCTTAAGATAGCGCTGCCCTTCCTACTGCACGTGCGGGGACTCATTCCATAACCACCTTACGGGGACGAGCTCCAGCCATTTTGATTGATGATTCACTTGTCGCTGAATATATTTTGTGATTGATAAGAAGAAGTTTGTTTTTGACAGTAATACTTCACACACACACACACTCACACACACACACATATATATATATAACAACGAGAATGTGATATTGAGCTTGCTTTTAATTTTAATTAATGTGAGAGATGACTTGGTGGAAAGATCGGTGCAGTTTCATGTGTGACATTATATGAGAATATATGATCAACCACAAAAAGTCGATATATTTATGCCTCATTTTAACTTTTTTATCTATGGGTAGTTTTCATAGGGTGCCGTATTTAGGAAATTATATACATTGCATAGACTAGCTCTTTATTTTTAGTTTTAACATGTACTGTATATTGCAACCACCATCTTTTTCACTTTTCTTGTTTGTGAATTCATTATATTTCTTAAAATGAAAATAGATAAATAAATCCAATTGTTTTAAAATTTGGAACTTTCTACAAGTATATATATTGAGGATGAAATGAAGCTTGTGACATGCAAAGACTCTCGGAGGAAGTCCAGTCCAATATTCAAACTTCACATGTTGTGATTCGAGGTAACCGGAGAGAGTTTATGATAGGAACAGGAAGGACAATAGGTAAGATGATTATTTTTTGCTTGGATGAAGATGCGTTGGAAGTGAACAACAATTATTTTAAAAGACATGAAAAATAACCGGAGGCAACGCCCCACGTAGCGGGGTCCAAGGGGCAGAGCCCTGGCCGGGGTCGAGAAAATTCAAAATTTGAATTTTGAACCCAATTTTGAACCATTTTGAATTCGGTTAACACTTGAATTGAATGAATCTCAAAAGTATTTGAACTTTCACTCTTGAAGGAATTCCAGATTGAATATCAAGTTTTTTTCAAACTTGTATATCAAACTTGAATAACCAACGCGCTCAAAAAGACAAAAAGATTGGAATATTTCATGCAATTCTCCGCTCGAATTTGTCCTGAAAAGGTCATATTCGAACTCGAATATGCCTAATAACTAACTCGAATCTTCTTGACGCTCGAATTGTACTAGGACTAAGAAACCCCAAACTCGAATAGGCTAAAATGGGCGCTCGAATTCTACTTCAACCAACGTTTCCCGAACTCGAATACAACTGATTCGAGTATGTTTCAAACTCGAATACCAACACTTTGGTATTTTCAAATCCATAAACAGCTTTTCTAAATTTTCTATCAACTATAATGGATCAAACAAATGTTCTTAACTTCTTCTTCGTGTTCTTGATAACCCGTGAAGAACTTCAACTACTCAGATTCAATAATTCCAAAAATAGATCAATTATCAAATTATTTAATCTAGACCAACTCGGAATCAGTCTCTGAAATAAAAGCACACAAAATCTAGCATAAACATCATCTTTTAAAGATCAAAATTGCACTTTTTCTTCAAGAAACTTTCGTAACTCAAATACTGAAAAAATCCAAATTGAAGGCCGAAATTGTTATTTTAATCCAAGGAAATAATGGAAACTCTTTTTCCAATCCCTACCAATGCTTGATGATCAACAAACTGATTTAAGAACCTTCAAATTTCAAAATTCAAACCTCAAGAACATGAACAATAACATTTTTGATGCAACAGTGAACAATAACCTCAAAATTCTTGAAGAATCGGGTCAAATACAATTGAGTTGGCTCTAATACCTGTTGTTTGTCCGCAATCAGTTCAAGTATCTTGTAAATTGCAATGTAGAACTATGAACATGTAGAGAGAATCTCATTACACCATGAAAAAACACATAGTTCATTTCAATAAGAATGATAATTCACACATAACACATAGTGTCACATCCTTATATATATTCCTAAAAGTATATTTCGTGACAGCCCTTAAAGTTTTCTTTTAATACAAACTTCACCCATAATGTAAACTTATATTTCTATTCAATATTTTGAACCTAACATATGTGCATATATCTCACAATCATTTACTCAACTTTAATTTATTTTCATATAATAAAGGACATATTAAAATGCAACATAAGAAAATGCTTAATCCTTCAACCAAACACTTGTCACTTATATCAGAATTTTAGAAAGAAAGTTTTAACTTGCAACATAACAAAATGCTTAAGTATCATAAAACATCATCCAAAAGATCATAAGTAAATATCAAACATATACGATGTTTTAAAGTTCTCTAAGCCTTCTAGCCCACTTCTGAACTTGAAGCTTTAACATCACCTGAGATAAAATTTTGAAGTTAGATAGTGGGTTAATATGAAATGATTTTTGCTCAAAACATAGATGAAAAAAAATATACTAAAGTTTAGTTATTTTAACCTAAACATCCATGAACAAATTTCTAAATTCATTCGAAATTTTTTTAATAATATGCTTTTAAAATTTTCTTGAGATTATTTTTGATTTAAAAGTAGCTATTTTGTGAGAATTGTATTCAATAAAGGAAAAAAAAAAGACAATTTTCGAGTGGTAATATTGGACATATGGGTAATTTTTGTTTAATGATTGTTGTTATTATTACTCCATCAATCCCAAAATTATTTTTGGATGGTAAAAAACACGATGATGCAATTAATGCAATGTTTAATTAGCTAAAATTTCATTTTTAGCCTTACATTTAATCCTGCTATAACTTGTAAATAGATGTAATAACCGTAACCAATTAAGGGTAAAATTGGAAAGTATCAATTTGACAATCTTTTCTAGAATTAGGCAATTATTTGTGGACACAGTAAAATATTATAGTAGATAAATAATATTGAGACGGGTGGAATATTATAAAACTTAAAAATAGAAAGAAACCTTAGCATACACATCTACTAGAATATTCTTAAGACATTCACATGTGGTTACATTCACATGTGGTTACCCTCACCAATTTCGAACTTGTTTATGTGTGTCTACGTGATGGATTAATTGGTTTGACTTATGCATTAGTTTTTAGTTTTTATTTTATGGTAAAGTATGTGAGCGTTAGGATGAGGATTGATGATGGTCAATACGTTTCAAAGTGGTGGGTGTGTTCGAATACAACATGGATTAGAAGTCACTACTAATTTGGTTTGAACATTAAACGATTTACACATTGGAATGCGATTCTTACACAACAAATTTTTTTGATACACAATACTTACAAGTATTTAACAATATATGGTACAAGTTGATAATGTAGAGATTGTTATATATGGACAATTTTTGTTATACATGAATTATCACCCTTACACAAATTCTTAACACAAACTTTGTATAAGTGTATAACATGATTATGTTATGAAACTAAATAACTAAGTTAAAAATATAAAGATTTTTAATCAAGTTAAATATATTTATATAACACACATTTGAGTACATTTTTAACACAAACTAAACAATATGTTGTTTCTTTGTTGTTTTTTTGTTCAAGGCTCTTTTTTACACTTGTGTGATCGCCTTAGTTACTAGAAAACCATATTAAACCAGTTTGATGAACAAATTAATACCTACACTTGAAACAAAAACCAACCTTGAATAGATTAGGACAAATTGTATTAAAACACAATGAACTTTGTCTTAGTTATCATTATATACAATCAACTTTATTTTTTAAAAAATAATACAACCAACTTTCATAATCCTCGCATTGTATGCAACTTGTTGTATACTATGGAAACCATAGAAAGGTCAACTTTATATAATGATAACAAAACAACAGACACTTAAAAAGTTATTTGTATACAATAAGGGTATTATGAAAGTTAATTGTATTATTTTTAAAATTTTAAAGTTGGTTGTATACAGTGGTAAGTAAGACAAAGTTCATTGCATTTTTATACAATTTGCCCAATAGATTATCCTCATCAAGTGTTATAAAATATGATTCAAGGATTTTTATAGATTGTATATTTGTGAATTCTTCTCAAGAGAAGGAAAAGAATCATAAAATAGTGTAACACTTCATACTTCTACGTCGTGTTATAAAAATGTTTTAACATAAAATTTGAAAGTTGACATAAGTCTTTCGTTTCTTTTTGTTTTAAATATCTTGTTTTACAAAAAAGTAAAAATATATTATATGGTGAAGTAAGATTTTAACTTTGACAAAATTGTTACTTCTATTTTAATAATAATTTATACCATAAACTTAATGCGACAAAAAGGCATTACAAATTCCTAAAAAGTTTATAAAATTTGAAGAAAAAAACTAGCAATCAAATTTAAGATTTTCTTATACTACACAAATAACTAAAGAGTACGTAAGTGAATTATTTATAGAACATACTCAAAATGGATTCTAAAAAAGATAAATTGAAAAGAGTTAATTATATTTTTTGTCTCTGTAGTGTAATGGTTTTATGGTTTTGATGCCTACCTTTTCATTTTTCCGGATTTGGTCCCAAAAAGGCCAAACCTATTAAGAATTCGGTCCTTGCTCAAACTATAACGATTAAATTGCACCGCCCTCTTGTTTTATTTATATTCTTCTTTTTTATTTCATTTTAAATTTATTTATAAAATAACAAAAATTGAAAAATACAAATATCATATTCTATTCTCTCTCACACCCTTTAAAACACACGCATACTCCATCCCTACAGACTATTACCGTCACCACCATCCTCCACCTCCGATCATCATCTCCGGCCAACAATCATCACCACCGTACACCTAAAAGACCTCAATCATCACCACCTTCATCCTAAAACCTACAAGAACACCATCATCACCACAGGTGGTCCACTCGTAAACACCTCTGAAAGACGTAGGCTAACTTTTTGGCCATCCCAAACACCTCTGACCACCCCACCCTCTCTTTCTCTCACTCATTGCTGACAAAAATAACCGCCGAAAAAAATATCCCTAGAAGATTCAAAGAATTAACAAGATGGATAGTGGATGAAAGTGATTAAATGGCTTCGATTCAAATCGAATATAAAATGAGAAGGAAAGAAAACCCTAGATTTCAAATTGGAATGCAAATATGATGATTAATTGAGTTAAGTGATAGATAATTGTTGACAACCTTCATATCTTCTATAATCCATGTTCAATCGTGTGTAGAATCTCATAGAGATGGTCTCGAGAGTAGAGGAGGGCCACAATAATGAAAAACTTGGTGGAGATGCTACGGCAACAATGATTAAACTAGGTTTGAGAGATTAGAGATTAGATTGTAGAGAGATGGGGAGAGAGGGTACATGTCACCGATGTTGGAGGCGGCAAACATCGTGGATTAAGATTTTGAAGGCCAAGAAGATGGTGGCCTAAGATTGTAAGGGCAGTGATGATGGTGGTGAGGGTGAGACGTGAGATAGTTGGAGTGGTGAAATGGTGGTTTTAGGGCGATGAAGGTGGCAGTGGGTAATGGTCAGGGTGTGAGAGCGATGGAGGGATATGAGAAAGAAACAAATAAGATGAGAGGGAGAGTGATATTTGAAATATGAGAGTGTTTTGAAGAGAGAGAGAGAGAGAGAGAGTGTGTGTGTGTGTGTGTGTGTGTATTTTTTTTAAAATTAACATATTGTTTAAATTTTTTTTAAACATTTTAAAAATGAAATAAAACTTACAAATTGAATACAAAATGAATACAAAATGAGGGTAGGGGCAATTTGGTATTTTTAGTTTGGCCGGGACCAAATTCGTAAAAGGTTTAGTTATTTAGAAACAAAATTCGTAAAAGTTTTAATCATTTAGGGACAAAGTTCGTAAAAATGAAAAGTTAAGGACCATAACTGTAAAAACCACCATACCACACAGGCAAAAAACGCAATTATCTCAATTCAAAATAATAATCATCTCTCAAATTTTCAAATTTTCTATTAATCTACATATTCATTCGTTCAAAAAATAAAATTATCACATTAAGTAAAATGACCGAAACTACTATAAATTTTTTTGCAATTTATAAAACTATCATCAAGCATAACTTGTTGATACTTTGAAATGATAGGCAGCATTTGCACATACAAAATTAATCTATGATTTGTTTTGCCACTTTTACAACTAATTACTATATATTCACACAATTACATTATTATTATTATTATTATTATTCTTAAGAGAAGCCTAAGAAAATGGGTAGATAGCATAAGTAACTTAGGATTTTGAGTTATAAACATCTCACGATGAAGAATGTCAAGACATATATCTCTTGACTAGTATCAAAATATGGTTAGTATCAAAGACAATGTTAAGTCGAAAAGAATGTAGCCTTCAAGTTAACATAGAAGAACCTGAGAGGAATATTAAACGTAAAGAAAAAATAAAATTTCGAACGGTACGTAATAATAGACATACCAATAACAATACACGTAGAAAAGATAAGCGAGCATGTTGTGTGATTAGTGCTATCATTTATGCCGTTGTTATTACTATAGAACTTAAAATACAAGATGCACACTTAATTATATACATATGCTTGAAAATTTTAAAAGTTGTCACATAGTGCTCACCCTCACTAATGTTGAACTTGTTTCTTTAAATATGTGGGTTCCTATTTCACTCATTTAACTCTAAAAACTATCTTAAATTCTACGCGCTAACTTAATTGGGTTTATGTTTGCGATTAGATTTATAATGATTTATGTGATGAACATTGTTTGAGATAGGAATTTGATTTTGATTTTGACCGGAGCTAAGTTTAGCGTCCTTTAATGAATTTCAATGATCATATGGTGTTACTACAAATTAGACACTTGCTTTAATGAATCTTAATTTATGATGAAAATTTATTTCACGTATTTTAACTAGGGTTTAGTTCACTAAAATATATTCAAATTGTGACATTTTGTTATTGTGTGTATCGAACTTTAAAAGTTTCTATTATGTGTATCAAACTTATAATTTGTTGCTATTGTATGTTTTTGTTTACATAAAAAAGTAAAAAAGTTATAAGTTTAGTATATACAATAGAAAGTTTAATACACACAATAACGATAAATTAAAAGTTTGATACACACAATAGAAAATTTTGAAGTCCAATATATATAATAGCAAAACATGAAAATTTGAATACATTTTAGTGAACTAAACCCTTTAAACTATTATAAGTATAAAAATATGTAGAAATTGTGACACACACACATGGAAAATTATCAAGGTTATTATTAATACCAGTAAAACTTTGAAAACATATATACTAAGAGATATTATGTAATATTCTACTATTTAATGAAACTTTATAAGGAACCAACCATATTCTCATAAATGCTTGACTAACAATTTAATTCAAGCAAGAAAACCTAAAACCTAAAATGTTCTTATTTGCGAATTCAATTAAAGAGTTGCGTAATTACTTATGGAAGGAAGAAAAGAAGAAAAAAAGTTATAAACTTTAGGACAAAATGCATGAAAATACAATTAACTTTGTCTTAATTATCATCGTATACAATCAACTTTAAGTTTTTAAAAATAATACAACCAACTTTCATAATTCACTAATTATATGTAAACAACTTTTTTCTGTGTCTAGTATTTAGCTAACATTGTATACAATAAACTTTTCTATAATGTCCACTGTATACAACAACTTACACACAATGGGAGGATTATAAAAGTTGATTGTATTATTTTTTAAAAATAAAATTGATTTGATACAATGATAAAAGTTTATTATATTTTCATGCAATTTATCCTAAACTTTAAGCCACCATAAAACTTATAAGGGATAGAAGCTTACTTAACAAAAGATTTGAAAATAAATATTAAAAAAATAGTAATATATTAATATTGGTCGATGATGCAAAATTGCAAAGAAAGAAAACACATAAAAATTCAATAATGAGCAAAACACTTAAGCTGACACAAACTCAAAAAATTGGATTTAGAAATATTACTACTTACGGTTGGCATTGGGCATATATAATATACTTACCGATTTCGATAAAGAAGAGATTTATAAATTAAGCTTGAAAATCCTAAAAATCAATGAGAAAAAATCTAAAAGGATAATAATAATAATAATAATAATAATAATAATAATAATAATAATAATAATAATAATAATAATAATAAACCGATTGATGATGCAATTAAATAAAAACTAACACACACTAAATTAATTTGAATCAACAAAAACTGTTAGCTTGGGTATAGTGGATTGAAATTAGAATTAGAATTACTATATATATACTATATATATATATATATATATATATATACTTACTATTGGCGATTTGGTGTTTGAGCTTGGCCTCCTTCCTATCGAGCTCATCAATGATGTCTGTAATCAATCTATGCTTTGGTTTTTTAGGTGGGTTCATTATTGGATTTTTTAGAGAACGGCTTAAGATAGTGCCACCTTTCTTGCTGCCCGTGCGGGGAGTCATTCCATAATCACCAGAGACCTTGCGGGGTTGAGCTCCGGCCATTCTGATCGATGAGTCACTTGTAACACAATATATTTTTTGATTGATAAGAAGTTTGTTTTTGAAGGTGATGCTTCTCAGATATATATATATATATATATATATATATATATATATATATATATAACACAATGAAAAGGTGATATCGAACTTGTCTTTAATTTTAATTAATGTAAGAGTTGACTGGGTGGAAGAAGATATCACATGAGAATATTTAATCAACCACAAATGTGCAAAAAGATATTTATGCCTTATTTTCACTGTTTTATCCATCCGTGGTTTTTTCATGGGGTGACGTATGTAAGAAATTATTTACATTGCACAAACTAGCTCTTTATTTTTAGTTTTAACACGTAATGTATATTGCCACCACACTCTTTTTCACTTTTTTATCCATCCAATTGTTTTAATCATTAAGATTAATTTGTCTTCAATGATTTTTCTCCATTTATCTCAAACTTGGAATTTTTTACAAGTATATATATTGAGGATGAATCCCAAACTAGTTTATTCATGTATGTATATGTCAGTTCGAGTGCTTTGAGCACTTGTGCACTAACCTAGCTAAATTAGCTAATAATTTTTTGTTTAAAACAATACTAGTTGAGGATGTCGATGCCAATATTTAAAGGTTTTTGTTGAGATATACTATATCTAACATGTGATACTCCTTTTCACTTATATGAATGAAATGATTGATCGAGCAAGAGCACCACTTTCCGTTAGGTTTAAATATTGTATAGAAATATAAGTTTACATTATGGGTGAAGTTTGCATTAAAAGAAAACATGAAGGGCTTATCACGTATATATCTAAGGAGTATATAAACCATATGACATGATGTAGTTTGTACCAGTTGTTCATATTGCATAATAAGATCTACACCTTCAAGCGCGTGTTTCTCATATTCTCTCTAGATCTACATACACAACCGTGTGAATTGAGTGAAGCTTGAATCACTTTGGAACAAACGGGTGGTCTCCGAGCTAAATGGAATGAAAATTTGATCCAAAACATCATTGAAATTCGAAGATCTGAAAGTTTTTGGAAGAAACCGAGTGTTGTTCTTCGTGTTCTTCATCTGAAGTCATAATTGTTTGAATAAATCATGTTTTTTGATTGATAAATTGTTTGATCTGATTATGATATAAAACCATTACGAATCAATTAGAATCCAATTGGATTGCATTTTGATGGTCAATTTTCAGATCTAAGAGTTTTTATGTTCTTCGAGTTCTTGAAGAAAACAGTCAAATTCACATTGAATTTTGATCTGTTTTGGATTGAAAAAGGATTAGAAAGTGTTTAGGCATCAAGGCGAGTTCATTGTTGAAGGATTTAGGTGATTTCGAGCACCTTTCGATCGAAATTGAATTCGGTGGTCATCTAGCAAAGAACAACCGGAAATTGAGCTTGAACATTCAAAGAGTGACACTTGAAATATTTTCGCATAAGCTAACCATATTCGGTCTACACAAGGTCAACCAAATTCGGTCATTCTAAAACCAACCGAGTTCTAAATTTTATTCAAGTGTTAACCAAATTTCTACCAAATCCGGTCATCTCAACAACCGAATTCGGTTAACAAAAACTCATTAACTAAGTTCAAGTTAATAGAAATTCAAGTTTAACCGAGTTTCAAAATAACCGAATTTCAAATCATAATCAACCAAGTTCAGGTGCAACCAAACTTTATCATCACTCAATTTTTTCAAAAATTTGAAATTGTAAAACTTTTCTAAATAGTTTTCAAATTCGGTCATTTCTTTTGTGTATTCTTTAACCGATTTTGAATCAAATTTGGTCATCAAGAAATTTTAACCATGTTTTGAATTTTCAACCGTATCTTTCTTGAAAATCATTAAATTTTTTTGAGATTTGAATTCGACCAAACATATTTCAACCTACTTTCATTAATTCCAACCTAATTTCCTTCATTCTTAAGACCCGAATTTGGTCAACTTAAGATTTCAACTAAAGTTCATCATTTTGTGACCCAATTTCGGTCAAATTAATGTTGGGTATCGGTGGTTTTACGAAAACGCAATAGAAGCATAAAATGTTTAAAAACAATTTTCAAAAACACCTTCAAACACACCTAATGGACAATGGCTTTAACAATGACAAAGCAACTAACACCCGCTTTGCAAAGAGGAAGGAGACAAAGAGTACAAAGAAAAATAATAATTTAATTATAAAGATAGTGGGTGAAAAGTAAAGTTATTTTAATTAAGGATTGATAAAAGTAAATTTACTTTTCAGGAAAATTTTAACCCACTCATAATATAAAATATTAAATCCTATACCATTTTCCTTGTAAGACTAACTTTCCCTTTCCATGCTTGTACTTTAAACAATAGCCATGTTTCTTTTAGATTTGACTTTACCAAGTATAGAATTGTCGGCCATACTTAGTTAAGGTAACAAATCTTTGAGATCTTCATCTTCAAAAGTATATTTCTCCTTTTCTAGAGGATAAGATATATCATTTTTGTCTCATGCTTGATCCGAAACGTGTTTTGTACTTTTACAAAGAAAGATCTAAAGGGATAATAGAGCAACACATGTTCTGTCTTTTACATATGAAATGTACAAACTGAAATAGTGAGTAGATCTAACATTTTGTTCAACTCAGTTAATAGAATGGACTAAGTACTTTTAAAGTTATACTACTCAGTTGAAGAAAATGATTAGTTGATCATTTTGCAAAGGTTCAGATGATAACTGATGCTTAGCTGATCATATAGATGCTCAGTTGATCAAACAATTATACTTGGAATGTATAAGCTCGTCTATTTATATGATCAGTTGATCAAGTATGCTCAGCTGATCATTTAAAGAGATAAGTTTATGTAAGATGATGACTTGTGTTTGTAAGATTTACATAGCTGATGCAAATGGCCTCATCTGATCCATATTCCACTTAGCTGATGGTCTTGAATCTCTCAGCTGATAAGGCTCTTTGCTCAGCTGATGGTTGTAAACGCTCAGCTGATTAATTTCTTCACTAAGATGATGGTTATAATTCCTCAGCTGATGGTCTTCTATACTTGGTCTTTTCATCTTGAAGTTCCTTAGTTGATGTCCTTCGGTTGATGCCTTAAGCAGGGGCTGCTTCTCAGCGGATGTTTTCGTACTTAGTAAAATTTCAACAATCTGATTCAAACAACACACACATCTGAATACTTTTAAGTCATATTGAATGTAGAGTTTGGTTATCATCAAATTCTATATATTTTAATTGACAGAGTTGATTATTGAGGTGAAGTGATTATCTCCCCAACACAATTCTTGAAGATTTAAGTGAGAATGAAGATCCTTTGTCTTCCTCTACATTGGCCTTCGAGAACCAGAAAACCCACACACACTGTTTTTGAAGAATGGAACAGTGAAAATAGCTCTTGGAGGCTGAGCCCTAATTTCCTATATATATCTTATAAGGCATAAGCCCACCACAAATCCTCAAGTCCAAGTCTACATAACAACAAATTCTTTATCTATTAATAATCAAATGAGCCCAACAAGGCCAAAACTTCAACCCATTAATTCAAAACACTACTTATAAATGATAATAGCAATACTAATAATACACTTTCATTTATTTTAGAAAATTGGGTATTAAAAGAAAAGTGATTCTAGGTGAATCTGAATCCAAGTCAGACTCTAAAGATCATATGACCCTACATGAAAAAACAACAAGATTTGCAATCAGAAGGGTAGAGGAACAAAAAGATGCATAATTAAACATCACTGTGGAGGAACTAAGACAAAGAAAAAAAGCAGTCCAAGCTGAGTTATAAAAACAATAACTCTTAAAACAAAAGGAACGGGCTTAGAGGGAGCAACAACTTTTCGATTCTGACCTAGTTTTGATTCATTTATCACTCCTTAAGGTTTTCGATTATCATAAGGGCAACACTAGCTTTTGATCCATGTAACAATAGTTTTCGATTGATCCAAGTAACAACAGTTTTTGATTGATGCTCTATCTCTAGTTTCAATTCCTTAAGAACACTCAAGAACGAACATAGTCAATAGTGTAAGGGCTAATCTTGATCAACACTTGATTAAATTTCGAATTACTTGTTGCATTGAATGGCGAACATCATTTGAATAGACCCTAGATGATTAAATTCAGTACAACAAGTTTTGATACTTCAAATGGTCAAGAATGGCTCTTTGTTTTCTCTCCCTCTATTCGGACATCGAAACTAATAAATGTACCCCAATAGACTTAAGTAAATCCATATTTAGACATTAAAAATATACTAAACTCTAAACAATTACATCATTTTTGTTTAATTTGAAACACAAGGTGAGTTGATGTTGATTAAAGGACTCCCACCGTGGTCCAGCCAAAACCCATGAACGGTCACATTCTCACAGTGTCGGCTATAGTAAGAAGGATATATTGGGTCTTGTACCCTAGCTAAATTAAGCTAAATACATTTCTTAGTTTACCTTATTGTCACTCTTGGTCCCTAGACTAGCTAAATTCACAATGTAAGTCACCACTTTAAAATAATAAAAGCCATTTTTATTTATTTTTTATAATATTACATTTTGAAAATCACGGTTATTACATATATGAACACTAACATTTTGTCCTCTTCTAGAAAATTATTTTATAAAGAAGATGAATGAATTTTTCCCCCTAATGATAGAGGTTGAGGTTCACACCTTCACTACACTCATCCCTTTTAGGTAATAAATGTCTCTTAAATTTTTTAAATAGTTCACTAAAATGTATTCAAGTTGTCACATTTTGCTATTATGTGTATTAAACTTTAAAAGTTTTTATTGTGTGTATTAAACTTTAAAAGTTTTTATTGTGTGTATTAAACTTTAAAAGTTTTTATTGTGTGTATTAAACTTTAATTTGTTGCTATTGTATGTATTTTGGTTACATAAAAAGTAAAAAACTTACAAGTTTGATACATACAATATTATAAAGTTTAATACACATAATAGCGACAAATTAAAAGTTCGATAGACACAATAAAATTTTTTTAAGTCTAATACATATAATAGTAAAACATGACAACTTGAATAAATTTTGATGAACTAAACTCTTTCTAAATTAACCCATCATACACATAAAACTTACAAAAAAATACCTATAGCTTTTAAAGATATATAACTAACCCTTTCATATTTGTTTAATTTTTTAAAATTCAAGATGATTATTATTATACCTTATTTTTAGCAACAAAATCATTTTAATTTAACGATTAGAGTATAATTGCGATTGTAAATGTTTTTGAGTAGAAAATACGAAAACTATTTTTAACTTCTTTTATTTTCTTTCCTATTTTTGTTTTTAATCTTCATGTTTTACATTACCAATTTTTTTCTTAATTTGGCAGTTACTCATTTGGTAGTTAATTTTTTTCTTAATTTTGCATTTACTCATTTCTTAATTTTTTTTTCTTCTTTGGATTTTGTAGTTTCTGTTGTTGAATTTTGTATGTTTTTTATTGGTATCTTTTATTGTACCAATCTTTTTTCATCCTTGGCATTTATTGATTTTTCACTTTGTTTAAGATTTGTGTTTGAATGTTAGTTTTTTAATTTAGTTCATATTTATTTTTATTTTTCATCGCAACGCGCAAGGTTACGTATAACTAATTCATTACAAATTACTAAAAAATTTATACACTCAAAGAAACAAAATAAACAACCAAATATAAGAGTTTCTTATAGTCTTATACTACACCAATAACTAAAGAGTGCGCAAGTATTTGTAGAATCAAATTACCATGGTGGTTGTAAAATAGCCATTAAACTTTATATTATACTAGTTTATAGACTCGTATACACATGAGTATTAAGGAACTAACTTGAGATATATCAAAATCAAATAAAAAAATGTTAGAAGTATACATACCACAACAACTTTCAAATACGTACATAAGAAACTAAACACTTCCTTGCTGTCTTCAAATAAAGCAAATAAACCAGGTTTCAAAAGATTTCAACTCAATAATCAAATGATGATCTTAAAGCTAGAATAAAATAAAGAGATATGGTTATTTTCAATAACTTTTCAATAATCCAATATGGTTATTTTCAATAACCAAACGCTTTCTTTCTGTCTTCAAATAAAGCAAATAAAACCTTGGTTTATCTTTATTTCTAATTTTTAAATTATCATGCATGATGAAAAGAACATTTTTAATAACTTTAAAATCTATTTGGTGGAACTTAACTAAAATGTTTGAATAATTTTCATTTTAGAAATATACATAATAGCACAAACATTCTTGCCGAAGATGATCTTTATCTCGATAGCATGTGTATCAAATTTAAATAATTGAAGAAATATTTGATATTTGAATTGAATTTAATTTAGGGGGATCCGTGTTTAATAACATCTTTCTAAATTTATTTTGTAAAATTGAAGGATTTTGAAATTGGAGGTTTTGATTGGTTGATAAAGGTTGATTTAAAAGGTAAAAATAAAAAGAAATAAACTTGAGATATATCAAATATAAAATAAAAAATGTTAGAAGTATACCTATACATAAACTTTCAAATACGTACCTAAGAAACCAAACGCTTCCTCTTGTCTTCAAATAAAGCAAAAAGACTAGGTTTCAAAATATCTCAACTCAATAATCAAATGATAATCTTAAAGCTAGAATAAATGTAACACCCTCAAACCTGGGCCAGGAGATTAGCTGGTTTGTGGTACGTGTTTAATTGTTTTAATATGATTAAGTGGTTAATCATTTTTTTAAATAAGTTAATTAATGTGTTAATTGCATGAATTTAGTATATGTATGAATGTAACCGTATGCATGTATGTATGCATTTTTGTTGTGCACGTGTATAAGTGAAGAGGTGGGATTGCCACCTCCCATTTTGGTGGTATACGTGTAGGAGTTAACTAAGCTAGTCATTATTTTCTAATTCAAGAAAGTGAAAGTGTGTGTGCGCCTTGTGTATTCTCTCCCGGCCAAAGAAGAAACCGAAGAACTAAGAATCGGATTTCCAGTTTTTGGTGATTTAATCAAGCTAAGGTTAGATTTGGGTTTACACATGTTTAAATGGTTACTTGTTATGATTTCTAATAGAAATATCATGTTCATATGAAGATCATAAGAATCGGTTTAGATGAAATATAAGTTTTATGGATTTTATATGTTCATATGATTTTTGTGTTTAAATGATGATATGATGCATGGAAATATGTTTAGATAGATAAAAACATGTTTCTGGTATGATATGATGAAATTATGAAAACCTGGATTTGAGTTATGAAGTTTTGAAGATGGTGGATTTAATGTAAACATGAACTATCGGTTTTGGTGTTTGAGAAGAAGAGGAATTCCGATTGTGGTGAATTCCGATAGATTGAATCCGGTACTTGAAATCCGATTAATGCTAGAATCCGAGATATGAAATCCTATACTAGGTAATCCGATGCATTGGAACTTTTGAAAACCGATAATTTTATTAATGTGAAGCATGATTGTGGTTTGAGATTGGATTGATTGAACTGCTGATTGTGATAATGATTATTGTTAACTGCTGCATGACTATTTGGTCGATACGCGCTCTTAGTATGATTTTGAGTTGCGTTGAGAAGTCAGCTATACGTGGAGTTGGGTTGGGCTTGTCTAACTGGTTGGTTGAACAATAGTAGCCTTTCTGTTGCATTTGTTGCTCAGAGGGGAGTTTAGTGTACCAATCTAGTGGAATGCTATCGGTAAACGTTTGCTTTGGCCGGCATTGGTTGTAGGTTCTGCGCCGAACCGCCGGTCTTCTCTGGATATGTGATTATATGATTGATGATTGATTGTGGATGTTTGCATTTGATGATTTAGCCTCTACTCACTTAGCTTTGTGCTAATTCCCCTCAGTTGATGTTTTGCAGGTTGGTGTTTGTAGTCGAAGAAGGAAGAGTTGACCATTACTCTGATACTTATTTTGAAAAAGAGACGAGTCAGTTATATTTTGTAACACCAAACATTAGTAGATGATGATGTTAATTTTCAAACAATGTTTGTACATTTGTAATTATTGATTATATGTAATCAAGTTGGTTTTAATTAGCTTCCGCAGTGCGTTTTTTAAAAAAATTGCTTGTGATTTTCCGGTGTTACAGTTTGGTATCAGAGCCTAGGTTTTGCGATGCATGCACGGCTAGAGTGTTGCATTCCCAAATCTTGGCTCGTGACGGGTCAAGCTTTCCTTCGGAGGAATTAGGGTGGGTTAGAGTTGTCTGTAGTAGTTAGTATTTTGGATACTAACGGTTTATGCTAATGAAATATGAGGTGATGTGATTGTAACAGATTATGGCTGATTGAGAGACTCCTATCCTACCTCCTGTGACCCAATCTACAGCAAAGGCGCCATTTATCGAAGATTTGAGTAATGTAAACCAGACAGGAACATCTTGTCAGGAGCAAGAAGAAGACCAGAGCGAGTATATCTTTAAAATAGAGAATGAATTGATGGATCTTCGAAATAAAGTCCTTAACATGGAACAGAGATTGAATCAACCTGAACCAACCCCTGTACCAACCGCGATATCCACACAAGCAACAGTACCACCAGTGTTAGCACCTCTACCACCAATGACTCAGATGATGCAACAACCTTTCTTTTATCCGTATCCACAACCCGGAGGTTATCCCTTTGCGTTTTCGGGATACAAATAACCGTGTACTTATAAGCAGTTCCTTGATTGTAAACCATCTGAATATCGGGGGAGTTCTAATCCCAGTATCACGTTGAATTGGCTTAGAGAAATAACGAAGACATTAGATGCTTGCAATTGTGAAAACGTGTTGAAAGTAAAATACGCATCGAGGATGTTGAAAAGGGACGCCATGGTCTGGTGGGATTCGATTACTGGCCATTTCACAGAGCAACAACAGTAGAGTATCACCTGGAGTCAATTTCAGGAAAAGTTATGCGAACAATATTGTGGTACTTTTGAGATTGCTAAAATAAAGAGGGAATTTATGGAATTGCAGATGACTGGAAACATGACTGTGGATCAGTTGATTAATCAATTTAATGAAAAGATGAGATTTGCGAAGCATTGGGTTCCTAATGAAGAGTCAAAGATTGCCCATTTTGTTGGAGCATTGCATCCGGATCTCCATAGTGCCACCAGGTGAGCTACTACACTATCCCAAGCATTCATGTTAGCCAAGTCGGCTGAAGGGGATTTAATAGCAAGAAACAGGTTGAGCGGGGAGAAGATCTCCCAACAGAAATCAAAGTTTGAACATTATAATACTCAACAGAGGCAAGGAGGGTAGGGCAGTGGAAACCGACAAGGTAATCAAAGTAGAGCAACTACTGCAGGTGGGTCTGCTCAGAGGGCACCTTGGTGTAACAGGTGCAAGTCATATCATCATGGGCAGTGTATGCCCCAATCCATGAGATGCGTGAAGTGTGGCCAGTTTGGCCATGATCTAAAGAATTGTAGACTGCCGAGGAGCGTCTGTTGGAACTGTCAAAAAGAGGGACACCGGGTTGGTGATTGCCCGTTAAGTAAGAAAGCCGGGTCAGGATCAGGAGGCGGAGGAGCTGGGGGATCATCTGCAGCAGGGCAGAAAAGAAGGAACCTACCCACTGCTGAGGGTCGGGCATTCAGGTGGCAGTGGATGATGCCACTACCACAGATGATGTAATAACCGGTATGTTTCTAATGAACTCTATTCCTGCTAGAGTGTTATTTGATTCAGGAGCAAATCGCTCCTTTGTATCTGTAGAATTCTGTAGTAGGTTGAATGTGCCTTTAACTGAACTTGCTACTGCTTTAGAAATAGAAGTAGCTGATGGTATGATGGTTCCGGTCACGACTGCTGTGGCTGGAGCTAAGATAGATATAGACGGTATTTGTTTTCATGTTCATTTCCTTGTAATGCCAATATCTGGGTTCGATGTGGTGCTCGGGATGGATTGGCTGAGTCTGAATCAGGCCAGTATCAAGTGTCACAAGAAGTTGATTTCCTTTCCGTTGGCTGATGGCACAAGAGTGGTAGCAAGGGGTGAGAAGGCTGGGTCTGTAATCCCGATTATCTCATGTTTGAAGGCTAGAAAGGCGTTGGATAAAGGTTGTGAATCGTATATGGCTTATGTTATTGATGGAAAGAAAGAGAAGCAGACAGTGAACGACATCCGGGTGGTAACGGAATACCCGGAGGTGTTTCCAGAGGAGTTACCAGGGCTACCTCCAGTTCGTGAGGTAGAGTTCAGGATAGACCTGATTCCTGGTTCCCGACCAGTGGCAAAGGCACCGTCAGAGATCCGGGAGATGATGACTCAGATACAAGATCTGTTAGACAAGGGTTTTATTCGTCCAAGTTCATCTCCGTGGGGTGCACCAGTGTTGTTTGTAAAAAAGAAAGACGGTACATTGCGAATGTGTATCGACTATCGTGAGCTGAAGGGGGTGTTGAATACACTTTAAACAACCAATCAAATTTAATCAAACGTATTTTGACTAATCAAATGAACTGATTACAATTTTTAGTTTCTAATCAAATCAACAGGATGATTTGATATTACACTGATTATAAACTCAACTTCTCTCTAAACACTCTTGGATCACAAACTAATTGATGATCGAACTTCTTGTTAAAACTGATTAACAAGAATTCTGGAAAACTCTCTTTAACTTTGAACTCACAAAGTTATCGCAACACACGCGTATCAAGTATGAACACAGGCTTCGCAACTTATGCTGTTCTTGCTCTGTGTATCACATGCTACGTGTAAACCCATAAAAGGTTTATACTTATACTTGATGTATCTACGAATAAATCGCAGTTTAAAGATAGAACTTATCTTTTCCTTAAAACCGTAACAAACTCCTTAATTAGAACATATCTAACTAATTCCGTTTGAGATTTTTATCCAACTAATAGATAGTTTAAATTAGGTTCAGATACTCTAGTTTAAATGCTGTAGATATTGAGAGTTTATGGCAGAATTTAAAACTTACTTAAATTCTTTAAACTGACTTCTGGCGCTGATCTGACTTACTCATCTTGACATTGTCAAGCTGAGTTCTTGAATCCTTGGTTCTTGAATCTTCAAGTCTTCAATTCTTCAACTCTTCACTCTTGAAACCTATCTCAGCTTAGAAGTCACTGAGTTATCTAGTACTTACATAGAAAACTCTATATCTGTTTGTACGCTGACTACTCAGCCTAAGCTGACTAGTCAGTCTACAACAGACTTACATAATTCCTAATATTTAACCTATCATCTATACATATCTATGGTTTGTCTCATCAAATCTAACTTTTCTGAACATAGGACTAACAATCTCCCCCTATTTGATGATGACAAAATATTGAATCAAAGTAAGTATAGGTTAAAGAATTATGTTAAACAACTCTGGAACTGACCAAAGTTAGTTTTGAAATAAGTATTGAACTGATCTATACCTTTTCATCATTTCTTGAACTTACAAGACTTTAGGTTACAAATCTACTCTATGACTTGTATTCTAAGTATTTGAACATACATTTACTTAGACACTGAACTTATCAGAATTTATTTAAGTTCTGAACTTACAAAACTTTTAACACTGAACTTATCAGTTTATACTTGAACATATCAATAGTCAGCTTAAACTTACTAAGCTGTTTATTTGAACACATCAAACCGTTGAACATATCAAACTTGAATTTTCATTAATGAACATATCACTTACATTTTAGCTTGATCATTTTGATCAGCTTATGCACACTTAGTGCTTACAAAAATTTATAGAACTAATCTATTTAATCAACAGGATCCCCAACTTCTAACGACATATCATAACACTTAAGCTCCCAGACGGCTGCTTCTTTGATAGCACTGATAAGAGTTTCTTCACCATCTTGATATTCTTTCATCTCATCCCTTCTAGACCTGATAGCCCTGTTAAGCTGATATATGAATGGTGAGTTCTGAACTGAGTCATCACATGAATCCTTAGATACAGAATTTGCTCCAAGCTAGCCAAGTGCATACTGGCTTCCTCCAAGAAACATTTATTTCCTTCGACATTCAAGTACATGAAGCCTGCTAGGGGTTGATTAATATATGTATTCTCCTTGAATTCAACACCCTTGGGAACTTGTAAGCTGAGAGTTCTGTCTTTTCTTTGCCTTGCTGCTCTTTCTCTTGCAGCTTTGTTTCTGTTGAAGAAGACATCGAACTCAGCTGTGGGAACTTCTCCAAGCTGATCAATTTTAATAAATATTCTCTTCAGCTCATCAATGAACTCTTGTTTGATCTGAATTTTATTCATCTTTCGCACAATTGAGGCCACTATTTTTAACTCGGAGAATCCCAACTTGTATAATCTTCTCAGATCCAATCCTACTTCAGCTTTGTTTTCTAATACAAAGTTGAGTAGCACCAACTCACCTTTTTTGCTCAAAGTTAGAGTTTTAATCTTATGACCAAAATATTTTCTCTTGTAGCAGTATCTGAGATCATCGTCAGTGTATGTAATTGGCTCAGCTCTAGGTCAAAAATAGTCAGCCTCAGCTTCAGCTAGTGCAGCATCAGCTTTGGCCTGTTCTCTTTGTAGTTCAGCTTGCCTCTGCTGTTCTTTCAACTCTTCTAATGACATACCCAGTTCTTTGGCCATTTCTTGTAACATTTGTTCAGCTAGCATATTACTGGCCTTCTGTGATGCATCAACTTCATCACTAGATTCAGAGTTAGCTTCAGCAACTTGGGACTGACCTTGTTGCTCAGGCTCTGAAATGATGACTTTCCTTCTTTTGGCTTGAGACTTAGTACTTGTTCTTTTCTTTCTCTTTACCGTCTCAAATACCTTGCTTTTCCCTTTATCCATTTGTGAAGTTGGAACAGACTCAGCTTCAACAAACTTTGGTAGCTCAGCTTGAAAGGGTTCAGCTTGAGGGATCACAACAAGTGGAATGTCTGGTTGAGTTGAATACTGTTGAGAGGGTTGATCTACGGTACTCATAAACTGATCATGAGTTTCTTCTTCTATTTACACTTCCTCAGTATTCTCCCCCTCAACTGTATCATCATCTTTCTTTGATTCTTCCTCCCCCTTTTTGTCATCATCAATAGGGGAGGGTCTTAGTTTGAGCACAAAGTTCTCCAAGTTGGCTACAAAGTTTGATAGATCAGTCAGCTTGCGCATCAACTTGGCTTTATCACTCTTCCTCTTCTTGTGCAAAAGCTCAAATTGAGCTTGTAGATATACCATGATGGAGTTAACATCAGTGTGTTCAGCAACTATGGGCTCCACCGGTCTCTTTGTAAACTCAAAGTCCTCCTGTCCAGTGGAGGAATGTAGTTCCATTGTAGGAGTAGCTGTTGAGTGTTCCTCAATAGGTGAGAATGTGGGCCCCATATCTATAGGTTGGTGCTGACCTAAGGAATCAAGGGGGCCAGACTGGGGACCCTGTAAACCTTCCTGGTGTATGAAAGGTTTATTGACAGGTCATGTAATAGGGTGTGAGAAGAGAAATGAAGTAGAAGGACAAATGTCGTGTGTTTGGGTGATAGGTTGGGCTAGTCTGAGTGGTGAGGAGGGGGTTAGTTGATCCTGGGGAGAGATCAATTGTTCAATGTAACCTTCATGGGTCTGTGAAGGCACAATAGCGGGTTCTCCCATGGCTAGGATAGATATGGGCTGAGTAGACACCATACCCGGCTTAGGCTGACTGGTTGAACTGAGCTTCGAGGTTGGCACCTTAAGAGAAGGTGTCTAACCCTCAGCTCCTGCCGGTAGAGGTGTCAATGTGACATCAGCTCCAAGGTCCTTTTGAGGTGAAGAACCACCTTTGGCAGTTTTTCTAGTATATGTGTGAGATATAACCTTGGTAGCAATGGGCTGACCAAGGTGGGCTTTAGAGTGTAAGATAGATGGAGAAGTTTGTGTTGGAGGAGAGGGGTTAGACCGAGTTGGGCTTGACTCAGTCTCATCTCCTTGTTTAGGTGATGGAGAAATATGAGAGAAAGAAGGAGAGGAGGGAAGAGAAGTTATACCTGCACCAATTAGCGGGGACTCTAAGATAGGGAACATACTCTCTTGCTCAGAGCTGGATGTGGAGGACTCAGCTTCAGAAGCATTGATGCTATCTGTTTTCTCCTCATCATTTGTAACTTCCTCAGCTTCACTCAACTGTGGGGTCGGAAGCTGGGCATACACCCTCATCTGAGCACTCATTGTAGGATGCCCCGGGAAGATGTCATCCTTGAACATTCTGGGGCTGAGGGCAGGGGTTGGAGTGGTTTCATATCTGCTTGCATATAGGACTCCAAGCCTGTCTTCGAACACCATTGATAGAAAGCGGATGAAAGGCACATTGACATCTCTCACCGCTTTGGTGTCTTGTGATCTGAGAACTTCAAAGATTAACTCTGCATAATCTACATTTCTCCCATAATACATGTTGTATATGAGCTGCATCTCGAAGTCGTTTACATTATCAAGACCACCAACCTTGTACCCCAGTGAACGTACCACTGTAGATACCATAAAGCCCCAACCGGTTTGGAACACTGACTTCTTGATTACACCGGTTATGTGCGGATGACCCAAGAGTGGGAGCACACTTCTGGCTGTTTCCCTAGAAACAGGGGCATCATAATGATTAACAATAGGCAGTTGTAAGACCCTTCGTAAAACATTAACATCAACCATCATTACTTGTTGTCCACTTAGGACAGTTCCCCTTATTACTCGTAGATCAGCTTCATAGCGACAGGTATACCAGAACTCTGTCAACAATTGAGGAACTAGGACGTCAGGACCATCAAGAAAGGCATGAGATAGAGGTCCTTTGTGAATGTAAGAGACCCACTCCTCATATCCGTGACCTCGTTTTGATTGAGGAATGTCGATGCACGCTTGTACATTGTTCTGTTTGTACACCGGAAGGGCATTGTTCTTAAACGTCCCTCCTCGGATCATCTGATTTGTCAGATTTAGAGTGTAGCCCTCCATTGATTTCGAACTGATCGTATTTAATTGCAATTAGCAGTAGTAGGGGTTAGCACAGAGCAATGATGCTGCAATAAGCGCGATTAGGGTTTTAGAGAATAGAGAAGGAGATGGAAAATGTGGAAGAGTAAACGAAATAAGATGAGAAGACTCTCTGATTTATATGTTTTCAATGTGAGAGAAAAGTTACCGTTGTCAGACGGTAATAAATATGACCGTTACTGTAACAACCGGCTAAGCAGTTTGTTATAACGGCTATATTCAATGTAAGTTACCCAAACTTACACTGTTATATTACTCCGAATTTTATCAAGATCAATGGAATTACTTTGAAGAACAAATCTTTAAAAAAATTATAAACGACTTACGCTTATTTTAAAATAGGACATACCGTTAATATTTTGGACTTACCATAGGGTTGGATTGACCATTTGTTAGGACTAACCTAGACATGTGGAACTGACCACACTTTTGAACTGATTGCTCAGCCCAGATTGAGCACTCAGCTCGGAATGAGCACTCAGCTCAAACTGTGACACTTAGTCAAGGTTAGCACTTAGCATATATTAAACAGAGATAGAGAATTAATGGAACATACCAAATTAAGGGTTGAGCATGCCAAGCTTGCCAAGTAGAGTTGTGAATCTTGTGCCTTCAATTGGTTTAGTGAAGATATCTGCAAGCTGATCTTCAGTCTCAATGAAGACTAACTCTATCTTTCCCTTTTCAACTATGTCTCTGATGAAGTGATGTCTTATCTCAATGTGCTTTGTTCTTGAGTGGAAAACTGGATTGTGTGTAATGGCAATAGCACTTTGATTATCACAGAATATGGGAGTCTTTGAGTAAAGAAAATCAAAATCCCTTAGCTGATGTTGCATCCATAGTATTTGAGCACAAAAGCTCCCTGCTGCAACATACTCAGCCTCAGCTGTGGAGATTGCCATCGAGTTCTGTTTCTTACTTGTCCAGCTGACTAACTTACCACCCAACAGTTGACATCCTCCAGTAATACTCTTTCTGTCTAGACCACAACCTGTAAAGTCTGAATCCGAGTACCCTATCAACTCAAATCCTGATCCTTTGGGATACCACAAACCTAAATTAGGTGTTCCCTTCAGATATTTAAGAATTCGTTTAACAGCTAGCAAGTGTGATTCCTTTGGATCTGCCTGATATCGTGCACAAACACATGTAGCAAACATTATATCAAGTCTGCTTGCTGTCAAGTAGAGTAATGAACCTATCATTCCTCTGTAAGTAGTCTGACATACAGATTGCCCATCAATGTCCTTGTGCAACTTGACATTGTATAACATTGGAGACTTTGCAGTATGGCTTGAGTCTAATCCATATTTCTTAATCAGATCAAAAACGTACTTGCTCTGATTAATGAATATACCATCTTCTTTCTGGTTAATCTGAAGTCCCAAAAAATAAGTCATCTCACCCATCATGCTCATTCTGTATTGATTAGACATTATCTTTGAAAACCAATCACATAGACCTTGGTTTGTTGAACCAAAGATAATGTCATCCACATAGATTTGAACCAGAATGATATGTCCTCTGCTTTTTCTTATAAATAACGTTTTATCAATGCTTCCTCTAGTAAAATCATTTGAAAGTAGATAGGTGGACAGTGTATCATACCATGCTCTTGGAGCTTGTTTGAGTCCATACAGAGCCTTGTCTAACTTATAGACATAATCAGGATGTTTAGGATCAACAAACCGAGGAGGTTGTTTCACATAGACTTCCTCCTGTAATGCTCCATTTAGAAAAGCACTTTTAACATCCATTTGATACACTTTAAAATTTTTGAAGGCTGCATAGGCTAGAAACAATCTTTTAGCTTCAATCCTTGCAACAGGGGCAAAGGTCTCAACATAGTCGATACCTTCTTCTTGTCTATACCCCTGAGCTACTAGCCTTGCCTTATTTTTGATCACTACTCCATCCTTGTCCATTTTGTTTCTATAGACCCACTTAGTACCTATAATTGTCTTTCCTTTGGGGGCAGGGACAAGGGTCCAGACCTTATTTCTTTGAAATTCTGTCAGCTCCTCTTGCATAGCCTCAATCCAATCTTCATCTTTTAGAGCTTCTTTAGTCTTTTTTGGTTCCATTTGAGATAGAAAACTAGAGTAGGCAACATAGTTTGCATTTGCCTTAGATCTAGTTAACACACCATCTTCAATGTTACCGATAATGTCATCAAGTGGATGATATTTTAATACTTTGAAAGTTATATTAGGAGACTATGGTTCTGGGTCTGAATCTGAGCAGTGTCTCTCAGGCTGAACAGGACTTACTTCTCCAGTCTGAGTAGGGATTGAGAGATCACTTAGATTTTCAATCTGACTTGTACCTGATGATTCACCTAGATTCTCAGGCTGATGATTAGTTTCAACAGAATTATTGATGTGGCCATCTTCAATATTTGTGGCTTCTTTAGTTGATATTACCTTTTTAGATTTGCCACCATCCTCATCATCAGAATCATCCATAACATACATGGGATTTGATGTGAGATCTTCTTTGCTTCTTTCAAGCTCACTCAGACTAACTGGGCCAGCTTGAGCTTTGTCAGATCGATCAATACTTGTCTCATCAAATGTAACATGTACTGACTCTTCAATGACCTTTCTTTTAAAATTATAAACTCTGTAAGCTTTGGAGATTGAAGAATATCCAACAAATATGCCTTGATCAGCTTTGGGTTCCAACTTATGGAGCTGATCTCTTTGGTTTAGCACATAACATGTTGAACCAAAAATATGGAAATATCCAATATTTGGTTTTCTGCCATGATACATCTCATAGGATGTTTTACCATGTCTTTTAACTATTATAGATCTATTCTGGGTATAACAGGTTGTACTTACAGCTTCTGCCAAGAAGCTCAGCATAAGCTTTTCTCCACATAACATAGTTCTAGCAGCTTCAATTAAAGTTCTATTCCTCCTTTCAGCAACTCCATTTTGTTGTGGAGTTCTTACAGCTGAGAAATTCTGGATGATTCCCTTCTCTTCACAAAAGCCTTCCAGAACTGAGTTTCTAAACTCAGTTCCATGATCACTCTTGAGCTACTTAAGAGACTTACCCTTCTGCAACTCTTCTTGTCTTATGAAGCTAATTAACTCATATGCAGCTTCACTTTTGCCTAATAAGAAGATTACCCAAGTAAATCTTGTAAACTCATCAACAATCACTAGGGTATACTTTTTGCCACTCAGGCTTGGGGTGCTTATAGGTCCAAATAAGTCCAAATGCAACATATGTAATGGTTCTGTAATTGAAAGTTGACTGATCAGCTTGAACAGATTCTGAGTCTGTTTTAGACTGATCATCCTTTACTTTTTCAGGCCTAAGATTGGTACTTACACAATCTTTGGCTTCATGACCTCTGTCACCACACTTATAGCATTTTCTTCTAAATATAGGTGTTTGGGTGATTTCTTTAAGTTTTCCAACATTAAATTTGGATTCAGTTTTAGGGTCATAGGATGTGGATAACCTTTCAATCCTTCTAGACAGATTGTCTACTTGATTTTCTCTGACCTTGGACTTACCTTTGTCAGCTTTATGGTTACCCTTATTTGGTGAAGTCTGACTTACAGACAACTTCCTGTTTTTATAACTTCTTTCAGAACTAACCAGAGAGTTATTTCTCTTTGACTTATTTGGAGTTATTCTGTCAAAGACAGTTGTTCTAACAAGATTGTAATCCAATCTTTTGAAAATTGACTTACAGTTTCTGTTGGATCTGGAACATTCAGCTTGATGGTTTGTATGAATAACCTGGGGGCTTTGGATTGGTCTCACAAACTTATTGGTTTTGACCTATTTTCCATCTTTGTTCCTTAAAAATGTCTTTGGAAGTATTTCATCCGATTTCACATGTTTGTCTTCAAGACTGACTTGTTCTTTGATGATCTCATCAGCTGCAGCACTGTAATCTCCCCCAAGCACTGCTTTTTACTTGATTAGGTATCTGCTAGTTGATACATTTTTCTGCTTCCCTTGATGATTTACACCAAGATTCACAGATCTTTCTTAGATTGTCAGCTTGTTCTTTTGATTCT
Organism: Dittrichia graveolens; assembly: GCA_038502395.1. Classification (NCBI taxonomy): domain Eukaryota; kingdom Viridiplantae; phylum Streptophyta; class Magnoliopsida; order Asterales; family Asteraceae; genus Dittrichia; species Dittrichia graveolens. Next base: position 55,094,923 of record JARJIL010000009.1, on the reverse strand, counting down.
TGTAATTCTTCACTTAGAAGTTTGTTAGTATGAAGCTGACACTCATAATCACTTTGAGTCTTTTTACCAGCATTTATGAGAGTTTCAGAGTGTTTAAGTTCATCTTTTAATTTTGATATTTCAGTTTTTAAATCAGATTGAACATTGAGAGAGGTTTTGAAATCATTCAACAAATAATTGAACATTAAACATTTTTGTTCATCAGTGTAAGAGTTGAAGTTATTTACCTTATACATTGAGGCAGGATCCCAGTTGTTGGTTTGCTTCCCGCTTCTGCTAGATCCTCATCAAAGGAACTATCTTCTAACTCATAGTCAACTTGTTCCTCTTCATCCTCAATGGCCATCAAACACCTATTTGGCTCATCATCATCCGAGGTAGATGATTCAGTATCCCAAGTCTCAGCAAGAAGACCTTTGGTGTTTTCATCTGGCTTGGCTTTGAGTCTTTGATATTTATTTTTATATTTATCAGCTCTATAGGCATTCTTGTCAGCCACTGAAGCTGATTCTCCCTTCTTAACTCTGCACTCAGCAGCTATGTGTCCTATCTTCTGACAGTTGTAGCACTTAGCTTTCTTAGGATCAAAAGTAGACTTACCACCTTTGCTTCTGTCAGATTGACCCCTTCTTCTTCTGAATTTTCTAAAATTCCTTGCTAACATTGTCATTTGTTCAGTAAGAGCATCCATCTCCTCATCATCTGAATCTGAGTTAGGACATACTTCTTCAGATTCAGATTCAGAGTCAGTCTCAGCTTGAGACTTTTTAGATCCTTTCTTCTTCTTTTCTGCAACTAATGCAGATCCAGCATTATTGATAGATTCTTTTAGTTGTTGCTGGGCCACTTTCTTCTGTTCCATGATCTGTTGATGATTTAGAAGGAAACCATAGATAGATCTGAGATCATATTTTCCTAAGGTTCCTCCAACATGAAGTGCAATGGTGATCTCATTGAATTGTTCTGGTAACACATCTAAGAACTTGAGTACCAACTCACTCTCATCTTTCTTGACACCTACCAAGAGCAGATCATTAATCAAGCATTGAAATCTGGTAAATAGATCAGCCAGAGTTTCATTCCTTTTGGCAAAGAAAGTCTCATAAGAACGACTCAGATTTGTCTTCTTATGTTGCTTGACCAAGTCAGTGCCTTCATACGTAACACTGAGAGTATCCCACATCTCTTTTGCAGTTTGGCACCCAGCCACAGTGTGCAGAAGAGGGTTTGTCAAAGCATTTGCTATAATGCTCTGTGCCTTGTCATCAAGGTTGAATAGTTTACGATCTTCTTCAGTCCAAGATGCTTCAGGCTTGGGAGTTTCTCCAGAGGGAACAGATTTGTCAGGGGTAGTAATGTGGATCTTGGGTATTATTGGGCCATCCACGATGCTCATCCTGTGATCCACGGACTTCAGATATAGCATAGCTCTGAACTTCCACATAGGATAGTCAGTGCCATCAAAAATAGGATACCCTTTTGCCGCCATTGTTGGAATATGACTTGATTGCTTGTTAGTCGACATCTTAACTTCTTGTCAGCGGATCTTGATCTTCAACTTACCAAGAAACTTGCTCTGATACCAATTGTTGGTCCCAAAGAGGGTAAACAAGCAACCGATACAGTGTAGAAGGGGGGGTTGAATACACTTTAAACAACCAATCAAATTTAATCCAACGTATATTGACTAATCAAATGAACTGATTACAATTTTTACTTTCTAATCAAATCAACAGGATGATTTGATATTTTACTGATTATAAACTTAACTTCTCTCTAAACACTCTTGAATCACAAACTAATTGATGATCGAATTTCTTGTTAAAACTGATTAACAAGAATTCTGGAAAACTCTTTTTAACTTTGAACTCACAAAGTTATCGCAACACACGCGTATCAAGTATGAACACAGGCTTCGCAACTTATGCTGTTCTTGCTCTGTGTATCACATGCTGCGTTTAAACCCATAAAAGGTTTATACTTATACTTGATGTATCTACGAATAAATCGCAGTTTAAAGATAGAACTTATCTTTTCTTTAAAACCGTAACAAACTCCTTAATTAGAACATATCTAACCAATTCCGTTTGAGATTTCTATCCAACTAATAGATAGTTTAAATTAGGTTCAGATACTCTACTTTAAATGTCATAGATATTGAGAGTTTATGGCGGAATTTAAAACTTACTTAAATTCTTTAAACTGACTTCTAGCGCTGATCTGACTTACTCATCTTGACATTGTCAAGCTGAGTTCTTGAATCCTTGGTTCTTGAATCTTCAAGTCTTCACTCTTGAAACCTATCTCAGCTTAGAAGTCACTGAGTTATCTAGTACTTACATAGAAAACTCTATATCTGTTTGTACGCTGACTAGTCAGTCTACAACAGACTTACATAATTCCTAATATTTAACCTATCATCTATACATATCTATGGTTTGTCTCATCAAATCTAACTTTTCTGAACATAGGACTAACAAGTACCCACTGCTAAGAATAGATGATTTGTTTGATCAACTACAAGGAGCCTCATTCTTTTCTAAAATAGATTTGAGATCAGGGTATCACCAGGTGCGTGTTTCAGCGGAAGATATATAAAAGACGGCTTTTCGTACGCGCTACAGGCACTACGAATTTTTGGTTATGCCGTTCGGCGTAATCAATGCACCTGCAATTTTCATGGATTTAATGAACATAGTTTGTCGACCATTCCTTGATAATTTTGTAATAGTTTTCATTGATGATATCCTGGTATATTCAAAGACTGAGGTAGAGCACGAGCAGCATTTGAGACAGATTTTGGAGACACTAAAGAAAGAGCATTTGTTTGCTAAGTTCTCAAAATGTGAATTTTGGTTGAGAGAAGTACAGTTCTTGGGGCATGTGATCTGTGACGAGGGAGTAAAAGTGGATCCTTCAAAGGTAGAAGCAGTTATGAATTGGAACGCTCCAAAGACACCGTCCGAGATCAAGAGTTTTCAAGGGTTAGCTGGATACTACCGCAGGTTTATAAAAGATTTCTCCAAGATTGCGGGACCGTTGACAAAGTTGAATCTAAAGGATGTGAAGTTTGTTTGGGGTAGTGAACAAGACAAAGCCTTCCAGATGTTGAAACAGTTTTTATGTCAGGCCCCTATTCTTGCATTGCCAAGTGGTTTAGAGGATTTTATAGTCTATTGCGATGCATCGTTTGCCGGATTGGGTTCTGTACTTATGCAGAGGGATCGGGTGATTGCGTATGCTTCAAGGCAGTTGAAACCCCATGAGAAGAATTACCCGACACATGACTTAGAATTGGCAGCAGTTGTATTTGCTCTGAAGTTGTGGAGACACTACTTGTATGGTACCAAGTGTGTAATATGTACAGATCATAAGAGCCTGAAGTATGTGTTTACTCAGAAAGAATTGAACATGAGACAGAGACGATTGGTGGAATTGATAAAAGATTATGATTGCGAAATCAGATATCACCCAGGGAAAGCAAACGTGGTAGCAGATGCTTTAACCCGCAAGCGAGTGGGAAGTTCTATCCAGTTTATGCGAATAGAGATTGTATCAGATTTAGTGGATAGACTAAAGTCTGCACAGTTGGAAGCTTTGAAAGAAGAACACTTGAGGAATGAACTGACCAAGAAACGTAAAGACGAACTTGCTGATGACTCTCGTGGATTAAAAGTATTTAAGACTCGTGTGTGGTGCCTATGCTCAGAGATTTGAGGAAGCTGATTTTGACAGAAACACACAAGTCCAATGTCAGTACACCCAGGAAGCACTAAAATGTATAACGACCTGAAAGTGCTTTACCGGTGGCCTACTATGAAAACAGATGTGGCACAGTTTGTGGAATCATGCCATATCTGTGCACAAGTGAAGGCGGAGCATCAGAAGCCTTACGGATCCTTAAAGCAATTGGAAATTCCTGAGTGGAAGTGGGAGCATATAACGATGGATTTCGTGACTAAACTTCCACGAACTCAGAGAAATAATGATATGATTTGGGTGATTGTGGATCGGCTGACCAAGAGCGCTCACTTCCTAGCTACATGTGAGACGGCTTCTCTGAGTAAGTTGGCTCAACTTTATGTTAACGAGATTCTTGCAAGGCATGGCATGCCATTATCAATAGTATCTGGCAGAGACTCCAGATTCGTTTCTAACTTCTGGAGGAGTTTACAGAGAGAATTGGGGACAAGAATTAACTTGAGTACTGCTTATCATCCCCAGACTGATGGTCAGACTGAACGTACCATACAAACACTTGAAGATATGTTGCGAGCTTGTGTAATTGAGCATGGTGGATCTTGGGATTCACACCTGCCATTGATAGAGTTTGCGTACAATAATTCTTACCACTCCAGTATAGGGATGCCTCCGTACGAGATGTTATACGATCATCGTTTCCGTACTCCGACGTGTTGGTTAGAGGCGGGTGAGAAACAATTTGCAGGGCCTGAGATAGTTCAGATGACAGCTGATAAGGTTGCTATTGCCAGAGATAAGTTGAAAGCAGCCAGAGATAGGCAGAAAATGTACGCAGATCCACGTCGTCGCCCAGTTAAGTTTGAGGTGGGAGAGTTAGTGTATTTGAAGGTTTCTCCGTGGAAGGGTGTGATTCGATTCGGTAAACGCGGGAAGTTAGCTCCTCGCTAAATTGGTCGCTTCCGCATACGTCAGATTGTGAATGACTAGATGGTTACACTAGATCTTCCAGCAGAGCTTGCAGGAATTCATGATACGTTTAATGTTTGTTATCTGAGGAAATGTAAAGTCGAGGATGAAAGTCAGATTCTCCCAGTGCAAGAACTAAAAGTTGATTCTAAGAAGAGATTAATAGAAGAACCTGTAGAACTGTTGGATCGAAAGGTGACCAAGCTCTGAAAGAAGCAGATACCAATGGTATTGGTTAAGTGGAAGCACAGTTTAGGTTCTGACCTAACTTGGGAGACTGAAGTAGAAATGAAAGAAAGATATCCCCACTTGTTTGAGCAAGAAAGGATTCCGAGGACGGAATCCTCTTAAGGGGGAGAGATTTGTAACACCCTCAAACCTGGGCTAGGAGATTAGCGGGTTTGTGGTACGTGTTTAATTGTTTTAATATGATTAAGTGGTTAATCATTTTTTTAAATAAGTTAATTAATGTGTTAATTGCATGAATTTAGTGTATGTATGAATGTAACCGTATGCATGTATGTATGTATTTTTGTTGTGCACGTGTATGAGTGAAGAGGTGGGATTTCTACCTCCCATTTTGGTGGTATACGTGTAGGAGTTAACTAAGCTAGTCATTATTTTCTAATTCAAGAAAGTGAAAGTGTATGTGTGCCTTGTGTATTCTCTCCCGGCCAAAGAAGAAACCGAAGAACTAAGAATCGGATTTCCAGTTTTTGGTGATTTAATCAAGCTAAGGTTAGATTTGGGTTTACACATATTTAAATGGTTACTTGTTATGATTTCTAATAGAAATATCATGTTCATATGAAGATCATAAGAATCGGTTTTGATGAAATATAAGTTTTATGGGTTTTATATGTTCATATGATTTTTGTGTTTAAATGATGATATGATGCATGGAAATATGTTTAGATAGATAAAAACATGTTTCTGGTATGATATGATGAAATTATGAAAACCTGGATTTGAGTTATGAAGTTTTGAAGATGGTGGATTTAATGTAAACATGAACTATCGGTTTTGGTGTTTGAGAAGAAGAGGAATTCTGATTGTGATGAATTCCGATAGATTGAATCCGGTACTTGAAATCTGATTAATGCTAGAATCCGAGATATGAAATCCTATACTAGGTAATCCGATGCATTGGAACATTTGAAAACCGATAACCCTAAAATCCGATTCATTTATAAATCCGAAACCTAGAATCCGAGACTTAATGAAATCCGACTGTGAGGAAATCCGACACTAGGTAGCGGGTTCTTGGAATCCGGCAGTTTTAAGAAATCCGATACTTTGTGTTTTGAACTTGTATTTGTTTATTGTTTGATGTTTGTTTGATGAATGATTTATAAATATATGGATAAGATATATTTATGAGATTGAGACTGATTTGGTTATTGCAGTGTTTACAGGCAATCCAAAAGCTCAGTAAAATTAGATATCTGAGTTCAAGCTGAAACTGAGGTGAGTGGACGTTAATGGATGGTAAAGATTGCAGTTAATTTTATTGATATGAAGCATGATTGTGATTTGAGATTGGATTGATTGAACTGCTGATTGTAATAATGATTATTGTTAACTGTTGCATGACTATTTGGTCGATACACGCTCTTAGTATGATTTTGAGTTGCGTTGAGAAGTCAGCTATACATGGACTTGGGCTGGGCTTGTCTAATTGGTTGGTTGAACAGTAGTAGCCTTTCTGTTGCATTTGTTGCTCAGAGGGGAGTTTACTGTACCAATCTAGTGGAAAGCTATCGGTAAACCTTTGCTTTGGCCGGCATTGGTTGTAGGTTCTGCGCCGAACCGCTGGTCTTCTCTGGATATGTGATTATATGATTGATGATTGATTGTGGATGTTTGCATTTGATGATTTAGCCTCTACTCACTTAGCTTTGTGCTAATTCCCATCGGTTGATGTTTTACAGGTTGGTGTTTGTAGTCGAAGAATGAAGAGTTGACCATTACTCTGATACTTATTTTGAAAAAGAGACGAGTCAGTTATATTTTGTAACACCAAACATTAGTAGATGATGATGTTAATTTTCAAACAATGTTTGTACATTTGTAATTATTGATTATATGTAATCAAGTTGGTTTTAATTAGCTTCTGCAGTGCGTTTAAAAAAAATGGCTTGTGATTTTCTGGTGTTACAATAAAATAAAGAGATTTAATTGTTTTTATTTTCTTTTTAGTTGGTTCATCTTCATCTCTAGTTTTTAAATTATCACGCATGACAAAAATGACATTTTATATAACTTTAAGATGTCTTTAGTGGAACTTAACTGAAATGTTTAAACCATTTTTATTTTAGAAATAAACATAATAGCATAAACATTTTTGCTAGAGATGATCTGTGTCTCGATAACATGTGTATCAAATTGAACTAATTGAAAAAATATTTAATAATTGAATGACTCTAATCTATTCATATTTATAAAACAATAATAAAAAGTGGACATAATCCCAAAATAAACCACTCAACTAAGCAAAATATGGTGTTTAAAATTGTTAAAGTTATGAAGAAACAAATTTCAAGTCATGCTATTTTTTATTGTCCAGTTTTCATATTTTATATTACAGCTCTAAAAGTCTCTTGCACAAATATCTTACATCTTTGAATTTATATTTTTAAATATATAATATATTATCTTTTAATGATACATTTTTTAAACCATATTTTATAAAAAGTTTCATACATATTTTTTAATAAGATTAAAAATGCTTTAAAATCAATAACTAAACACTTTGAATAGCATGTCACTCAACTCATCATCATAATCCCAAAAAAACTCACTCAACTAAACAAAAAATTACCTACATACTACTATTAATGGATAACAAAAAAAGAATATATTATTTTTAAAAAGTGTCATATTACAATAAAATTTATATCAAAACGTAGAAAAAAATGAGACGGTCACAAATATATAATTATTTTTTCTCTAAACAAAATATATCACAAGTTACTTAATATAATTTATAAACAACCCATAATTAATTACATTAATTTACAATTTTTATAAAAGCACCTTAAAGTTGAATTGGGATCCCTAATACAATATTTCTAAAATTGTTTTATAAATGTAATTGATTTTGAAATTTGAGGTTTTGATTGGTTAATAAAATTTGATTTAATAGTTAAAAAAGAAAAAAAGGTAAGACTTTTTATAATAGTTATAGATAAGACAAAAAAATAGATTTTATAGGTACAAAATTAAGTTAATTACATACAATAACAATATTGACAAAATTTGTTGTATTTTCGAACATTTTACTTAAACTAAAAACATCAAGATTCCATTTCTTTTACTAAAGAGAAATGAATGTATTAAATTGAAGCAATTTAGAAATATTGAAACCATATTTTTAGTTTGATCTTAAAATTTTTGTGTCCAAACATTACTATTTATACCCAAGAACACATAAAACCCTTTTCTGAGTTTAGTTGCTTACTTTGTTTCTTGTCTGTGTTTCTAGCTAGTCAATGGGTCAAACACTTTCTAAGTCAATACAAAAGTCAGTATACACATACAACACACAAACTAAACATTGCACAAAAATAGAAACAAGCAACAAGTGCAAGGCACAAACAGTTAAAAGGCAAAAACACCATTTTCACCACCTTACACACACCATTTTCACACACATTAAAACCTAAAGGTTAAAATGGTGTTTCCCCCATAAACCCTAGAAAACTCGATCCAAAAACCCACTAATTAATGGTTACAAGGGTTTCCTCACTTTAGTGAAAGCTTGGCATCTTGTAATTTACCCGACCCGACCCGTGTTTTATGGGTTCAAACCAAACAGGCAAGTCCTATATAGGGTGACCCAAAGAGAAATTCATCATCTTAAAGTTGTTTACCAAAGCCTGCTTCCCCTATAAATTACAATCACATAAAAAAACTTTGTTACCTAAAAATATAAATAACTTTTAAATTTTGTTAATTGTATACAATTAACAACCGGTAACCTAGTAATCAGGTCACCGATTGCATATAATGAATCAAAATTATAAGTTGTTTGTATTTTTACGTACAAAATAAATTTGTTTGCATACAATGACAATATTGGTATAGTTTATTGTATTTTCACGCATTTTCCCATTAATTTATTATATTTACTAAATGGTAGTTTTATTTGTAATTTTAAGCTTTACATAAATATTAATAAACTCATCTAAAATTAAATTTGTGGGTTTTGGTAATTTATAAACACACAAGTTATAAACCACATATTGTTACGTGGTTTTTTATTTTTTATTTTACTTCTAATTTTCCCCAAACTTTCGTACATAGAAATTGATAATAATAGATAAAGTAAAATAATAAAAAAACAATAATAATTAAAAAAGAATGGGTAAAATATGGATTAACCCCAAAACTTTACTTTTAAAAATTGTTTAACCCTACTTTTTCAATGAATATTTTTATCCCTGAATTTGTTATAATAAATTGTTTTAGTCACTTGATATACTATAGCATGTAACTAAACTTTTTAAAAACAGTTTAATCACTAAACATATCTCATAAATATTTTATCCTTAAACTTTAATCCATATATTATTTTACCCTAACAGACATACTTAAAAAATACAACTATGAAATTTCTTATAACATTTTAAAACGATTTCCGGCAAAAATACGTACATATCCATTAAGATGTAAAAAAAGAGAGAAACATCTGCTATTTCCAACAACCAACCCACTTGATTCTTGAACAACTAAGAAATTTTCAACATCAACAAAGTGATAATTTTCATTGATATATCCACTAAATAAACAGCCCACCACTTGCTAATGTCAACAACAAAAATATAAACTAAAAACATTCACACCACTAGGTAATTGCCACAAACAAAAGATATATCAAAATATTTGCCCAAAAATATGTGGTCCTAAGCCAAAATATGCACCTAAAAAAGTGTTGTATCATAAACAACCATGAACCTAAGTATATACCAAAATATGCGTACTAACTAATATAATCACCATTATTTAGACCTTTTAATATCACTTGACTCTCAACTGTTTCATTATCAACACATTTGATCACCATCATGAACACTCACTTGATTTCCATCACCTTGATTACCAACATGTATTACCCCATGTGGCCATGCTTGTCTTATTACACCATCAATACCCTACAAAATATGATCAATTAATTTAAGAATGACAATATTTATATATACACACACATATATATATATATATATGTGTGTATATAAGAAATAATTAATTATTAAATTACTTATATGTATCATTAATTCTCCATCAATATAAGAACACCAACAGAAGTTGTCCTACCACCTCCTTTGGCTCTTCCATGTCCTCTACCTCTACCACCTCCACCTTAAGCCTAACACTAGTCAGAAGATGAACATTGATCATAGGTGTGCCTCTTGATTTAACTGCTTTTGGTGGTGGATCAATTTTTGTTTTTTTGCAAGTTTTTTTTATTGTGCCCCTTTTCATGACAGTTTTGACATGTCATTTCCCTTCCTTCACCACTAATATTCTTCTTATTTCTTTTGGATGGATGGTCATCGTTTTCTGATGGGTATTTCTTTCTTTTGACACTTGGTCTACGAGGCATCCTTCTATCCTTAGGAGGTAATGGCTTGATATGCGGAGTTGGCTTCCATTGTTTGCTTCCAAGCACTGGTTGTATGAAAAATTGGTAAGCAGCTTGAAACTTTTCCTTTCTAAACCAATAAATGATAAATTGGTCTGATTTTATGTTTAGGTTTTTCATGACAGCTAATTGAAACAAGAAAGGATCATCATGACTATCATTGAAAGAATAATGATTTATTGTCATCTCTAGAAGTAGAAACAATAAACACGAATCAATTAAAGAAAAGACCATTACATACATATTGAGTCAACTTGAACAATGATGTTAAACAAACCCCAAATTTAAACTTAATTCAACTTAGCTTCTAAGGCCCATTTCCAATGACAAATTCTACTTGCATAAAATCATGAACCTTTTTTTTTTTGCACCAATCACCACATATGATAAACTTATTAAACAATTATACACTTCATAATTATCTTGTTGGGATTATGAGCTTGACCAAAAAGTTAAACTTTCATGCTCGTCGTAATTACCTAACTAAAAAATTTAATATTTTAAAGGTGTAAGCAAAGTAAGTGTGTTATCTTTATTTTTTTGGAGCTGTAGTTTTATTCATTTGATCATAGTCAGTTATAAAAAACATCAATTCTTTTCAGTAGTGTATAACTCATACTAGTTACATACATACATTATGAATATGAAAATAATATCAAAAGAGTTAATTTGGTATCAGAAGATGCAAATTTCCAGATTGTATTTTGCCTAGTGTACTATTTCATAGGAAGAAACTAAATCATGTTTTAAATATGCACAAATATGGTTATGAAATTGTTCAAATCAAAATGTACATGAATCATTGATCAGACCTGTGTGATTAAAAAGTTTTTTTTTATACATACATACATATCTATATAATGTGAGCTTAACAATAAGCTTAATCGGGTTGGTCCGAACCCGAATAAGAACATAGAATTTAACCTAAATCTCGTTCCTATATATACTTCAGATTTCACTACAAGAAATCTGGACAATATGGGCGACACCAATAGGCGCGACATAAGGCAATAGAGCGACACCCGGTTATGTCGTGCCTATTGGCCTATATATGTCACGCTATTGGTGTCGCCACTAAAGCCAATTAAAAAAAGCCTGGCAATCTTTCCCCCCTTCTTTTTCGGTGTCGCCCCTAAAGGTATTTGTTGCCCCTAAAGCTGTCGCCTCTAATACTTTCTAAATTAAAAGCCCCTTTTCATTTCCCCAGCCTTCAAAAACACAATCTGCCTCTCGATCGAGACCTGCCGCCGCTCCTCCGTGCCACCACTGCTCCTCCGCGCCACGCCACACCTCACCGACATTTCATCTTCCTTCCTCACCTCCACCATCAAGTATGTTAATTTTCAAGATCTTGTACCCTAAACTAATTGTTAGATTTGATGATAATTGTTGTTTGGGGGTTTGAAGTTTGCTTATTTTGTTGCTAACTCATGTTATAATCTTGCTAATTAGAGTTTTTGATTTTGATTTTGTTAATTTTGTGAGTTGCTCTTTGATGTATTAATACTGCAGTGAGTGGGGTGTGTGTGTTCTGTTGTGTGTGTGGGTGTTATAAATTATAATCACTTTGTAATATTATTAATGTTATAAATTATAATCAGTTCTAGTATTATTATTGTTTTATTATCATTTAATTACTAGATTTATAGACCCGTGCATGCCCGGGTTTTATAAAATAAAATTTTACTCTATAATTTCATAAATAAAAGAATAATAAAATACTTAATAAAAGTATTCAATGCCACACATCCAATATAAATTAATTAGTTTTATAGAAGAAAGAAAATAACACAGAAATATCATAGAAGTAAAGAAAGATAGGACCATTTCGGATTATCAAGAAATGCGAATAAAATCCAAGAATCACATTCTTTTTCTGAAGCAGATTGATAAAATTCTCACCACCAATATTGAGGACATCTTTATGGATGTCAGACAAGATGTCAAGAAGATACCTGTTGTTATCCACATGCACGACAATTCCAGTTGGGATGTTTGGTTCAAAGTCACGTTTCACAAACGATGGTAGCTCCTAAAATAGAGCCAAAAACAATATATTATTAAAAATAAGTATTAGTATTATAAGTAAAAAAGGAAATTTTGTCTTAATTAAATATAAAATATAAAAATACAGTTTGAAATGATGTTACGAGAGAGACAACTGGTATTTTCTTGACTTTGATTACAAACTCCATGTAACTGCAAATAAAAGAAGTAGTATTTAGCACACATATCAATTTAAAACACTATGATTAAGACTTCAAGAATATTGATATAGGTTATCAGATATAATATTCTATGATAGACTTGCATATTACCTTTGCAATATATATTTATGAAAATCAAGTGTTTACGAAAATAATAAAGAAGTGCATTTTTTATAGAAAAATATTAATTAGTAGAATACCCTTAGTTGATTGGTGCTCTTTATTTGAATAAATATATTAGAAACTTGATCTTTAATAATATCAAGTAACAAACAGTAGGTGTATTGACTACACTCCCCTAATTAAAATCACATAACAATCAGTAGACTAATGTATCCATTTAATCATCATAGCAAAATAGTTTAACCTTTGCAAACAACCAATCAAGAGAAATTCAAACATTTGCAACAAATAAACATATTCAAACTTATGTACTACGGTTTAAAATATTAATATTCATGGTTGTATACTCAATGTTCTTAGATAATTAAAATCATGGTATTAGAAACTTGATCTTACAGATATAGTAGGTATGTTGACTTCAATAACCTAATTAAGATGAGATAACAAATAGAAGACACATTCATCGGTTTCATCATCACGGCAAAACAGTCTAACATTTGCAAACAACCAATAAGGTGAGATTCCAATATATGCATAAACCATAGGTGTGTTGACTACACTCCCCTAATTAAGATCAACAAACGAATATAATCAAGAAACATAAATCAATATATTGATGGAAGATGACGTAATAATATTAAGCCCATACAATACTAATAGTTTATAATTTTAATAGTTAGTATATGAAGGGCGGCAACATATGCATTAGTATAAACATAAATCAATAAGTGATATACCCTTAGTTTATTGGTGCTCTTTTTTTAAATAATTATATTAAAAACTTAATATTTATTAATATCAGCTAAGAAACAATAGGTGTGTTGAATTCAATTCCCTAATTAAGATCAACTAAGAAACAGAATCAGTTTAATCATACCAAAACAGTTTAACATTTTCAAACAACCAATAAGATGAAATTTCAATATGTGCATAAAAAATAGGTGTGTTGATTACACTCCCCTAATTGAGATCAACAAACAAATCTAATCAAGAGTACGGTTATCGCATACTAAATAATTGCAAAGAACCATAAAAAAGATCCGTACCTATTTTTACATTAATTAGCGGAAAAAAGTATTTTCTTATTACAGGTTTAAAATTAGTACCTTTTGCACATAAACCTAACTAAAAAAATTGAACCTTTGTTGAAAATATTCACAATAACGAACTGGAACTACACCCACCTTAAATTAAGTCTAAACTATTCTTAGTCAATTACAATCTTCTATTGGGAACAAAGATATATACCAAATAAAAGTTACTAAATTTTTAATTGTATCAAAACAATTTGAGGCCTAAAGAATTGCGGGTAAAGAAAAGATAAACCTATATTCAAATGAACAATTTAGTAACTTATGTGTTATTTACAATCAAAGGAACAATGGATGATCAAATAATTTAGACATTTTATCAAAAACTTGATAAAAATATATTCTATTCTTATCACCTCAAATAATAACCAAACTATTCTTAAAAAATCTCAATCTTTCACATTAGAACACACAAATACAAAACATAAGTTAAAAAAAAGAAGCAAAATTCAGTTGGGAACACAAATATACAAAACAGAAGTTACTAATAATTGTATCAAAACAATTTGAGGCCTAAAGAATTACAGCTAAAGAAAAGATATTCAAATGAACAATTTTAGTAACTTATGGGTTCTTTACAATCAAAGGAAAAATGGATGATTGAATAATTCAGACATTTCATAAAACACTTGATAGGCATATATTCTTTTGTTATCATCTTAAATAATAACCAAACATAAGTTAAAAAAGGAAGCAAAATGAAGAAGAAGATAAAACCGTAACCTAAAATATATCCACGGCACTATCAAAACAAAAGCAATCGGTACCAAATCAGGTAAAAAAAACAGAATGAAGAAGAAGATGATGAATGTGATATAATATTGAAGTTTACCTGTCGGAATCTTTGAGGAAAACAACACACACAACAGTTCGTAGCCTATATCGAGGGCTGTTAAGAGAACGAAATCGGAACCAAATAAAGACAAAAATCACAGATTGTAGAAGATGATGATGAATGTAACAACATTTTGAAGCTTACCTTGTTGATTGGTTGACAAATGGGCGACGAAAGTGAAATCGCCGAAGGAAGATTAGAGTTTCAATGCCTGGGAGATGTCGAAGGAAAAGACTTGAAACATGTGGAATAAACTGACGTGGAAATAGGGCGGGTTAGAAGACCCACGTGTCATGTGAAAATGGGTTAAAATACCCATCATTTAATCCTAATCGGGTATTTCTAAAAGAGGTAGTCAAAATTGTTTAATTTGGTCAAAATTAGAAAAATAAAGAGATCATATTGGTTAATTGAAATTTATTTTAGGTAACTTTCCAATAAATGGTTTTCTTTTAATATATATATATATATATAGATTGTTTAGGTTATACGAAATTTCAGAGACCTAAGTTCTACATTGGATTTCTGTTGGGGATCGAGAGAATATCATATATTCAAACAACAAATCAAAAAAATAAGCAATCCGGTTTCTTTGTTTGACTTTACTTACCATTACAATATAAGTATAATACTAATATAAACTATTATTCACAGCTATGAAGACCTTAAAAAACAGTTGTAAAGACCCAAAAAAAAAAGACGGCCTTGATGTTTATGCTTCGTTTTCAAAGCTTATTGCAGATGGTTCGTCCATAAGTTTTTGGAAAGACGTTAATGCTAGGTCAAGGGATTCCCTTGAAATATTATTATCTCCATTTGAATGCCCTTGAATCAAATAAAAACGTTTCTCTCAGAACCGATGACTATCTCAAGTGGCTTCTTCGATGGGTAATTGGGAATGGCGTTCAAATTTAAGGGGCAGAACTTCGGAGGAATTCAACAGCCTAATTAGCTTCTTGAACTTGATTGACTTTAAAAAAGATGGAAGGAATGTTAACCAAGAGCCTTTATATTTCATCCACAAAGTGTGTTTTTTGTGATGAGGCTCCGGGATTATTGGACCACTATTTTTTTCATGCCAATGTATTGTAAGTGTTTGGAGAAAGGTTTGGGTTGGGGATGGTGGAATCCATTTAGTCCTAAACCTTCTTTGATTGATTCCATTAAGGTGAGAGTATCTTCTTTTTTAGAGAAATTGGTTGCTAGTTCAGCTTTTTCAGCTACGTGTATGGGAGTCCTTTGGTCTGTTGTTCTTTGTGGTTTTTATGTATTAGTGAATAGTTTTGGTATGATATAATTGTCATATTGTTAATTGAGTTGAATGTTGGTATGATACTAACATTGGTTATGTATCTCTTGCAGTTTTGAAGTCTTTATGTATCGGCGCAGTGATCAATACGAAGTGATAAGGTATTTTTGCTAACTCCATTTTAAGTATGGTGGGACTCCATTTTTAAGTATGATATAATTGTCATATTGTTAATTGAGTTGAATGAGACTTCACGGTCATTGTTATGATATAATCTGTATAAATGAGTTATATTCACTTCTAAGGGGTCATAATTGGTATGAATGAGTTATATTCACTTCTAACGGGTCATAATTGATATTTATGGGATATATTAACTTCTAACGGGTCATAAATACAACCCATAAATAGCAATTATGAGTTATATTCACTTCTAACGGGTCATAATTGACATGTATGCATTATATTCATTTCTAATGGGTCATAATTGGTATGAATGAGTTATATTTACTTCTAACGGGTCATAATTGTTATGAATGAGTTATATTTACTTCTAACGGGTCATAATTGGTATGAATGAGTTATATTCACTTCTAACGGGTCATAATTGGTATTTATGAGATATATTAACTTCTAACGGGTCATAATTGGTATTTATGGGATATATTCATTTCTGACGGGTCATAATTGGTATGAATGGGTCATATTCACTTCTAACGGGTCATAATTTGTATGAATGGGTCATATTCACTTCTAACGGATCATAATTGGTATAAATTAGTTATATTCATTTCTAACGGGTCATAATTGCTATTTATGAGTTATATTTACTTTTAACGGGTCATAATTGCTATTTATGAGTTATATTTACTTTTAACGGGTCATAATTGCTATTTATGAGTTATATTTACTTCTAACGGGTTATATTCATTTCTAACGGGTTATAATTGGTATAAATGAGTTATATTCACTTCTAACGGGTCATAATTGCTATTTATGAGTTATATTTACTTCTAACGGGTCATAATTGCTATTTATGGGGTGTATTAATTTCTAACGGGTTATAATTGCTATTTATGGGTTATATTGACTTCTAACGAGTCATAATTGGTATAAATGATTTGTATTTACTTCTAACGAGTTATAATTGCTATTTATGTGTATATTGATTTCAAACGGGTCATAATTGGTATAAATGAGTTATATTCACTTCTAACAGGTCATAATTGCGATGTATGATAAATTAGAATTTGTTTAATATATAATTAATGAATTATATTTATTTTGTAGCTGGAGAATTATGAAGCTATTCTTAGCAACCCATGAGATATTCCGAACGTTGGCGCCTCGTAGTGATAATGGGTCGGAGAATGCGGGAAACGAGAATGCCGATACCGATGATGAACCGTAACTTATATATATGTTAGACAATTAAAGTAAACTTTGTTTTGTGTAAAACGACTTAAAACAAGTATCGATCTATCTTTTGGTTTGTATGAAGAATTTGTAGGTTATTTTATAATATATGCAAATTTATTATATATATATATATATCTGGATGTCATTGATTGTATATATACAACAAATATTAGTATTTTAGTGTAAAAATGGAGCTGTGTTGAAGAACTAATAGGGGCGACGCTTTTATGTAATGCCCCGAATTTTAAAACAGGAATAAAGCTCTATATAAAAGTATTTTAGAAATAAAAGAGTTATCATACAAACGAGCAGAAGCAACAAAAGTAGTTTTGAACCCTCAGCTTCATACAAAAGCGTGGTATTCAAATATTTACATCAAAAGACATTGTTCCCAAAGTACAACCATGCGTTAATTTTCAAAACACAGTTTTCCACATACAAATAACACCCGGACCTCAAGAACAGAGGCGGTCATGGCCACGAGGCACGGTCGTACCCCTCAAAGGCATGCCCGTGCCTTTCTACTTCCAGCACGAGTTCGCTGAGTGTTTGCTGTAACTCTGGCCAAAACATCATAATACTCATTCTTAATTCATAAAAACACTACTAGAGTGTTTTCCTACACCCCTAATAACTTCTAAACCAAAAACAACAACCACAACATAATCAAATCTTGATTCACCATGAATCAAGCTAAAAACCCACAAAAACTTCAAGAACATGGCTAATAATCTTACCTCAAGCTTGTATGTATACTAAGTTCAGCTCTTACACCTTGCTCCTACTGTTCTTGATCCAAAACTTCAGAGAAAACTTGGCTGGTGCTTGTCTACGTGAGTTGGTTTGAAACAAATGAAGGCTTTGACTAACTAGAGTCAAAGCTATATATATATATATATATATATATATATACAACTTTAGTCAAATTGCACAATTGGTCCCTCAATTTCTCTTGTTTCATTTAAACAACTCTAACCCCTCAAGTTTCTAAACACCTCCAAATCTTAATTAGGAAATCACTAAAACTGTAACACTGGTTTAATTTATTAAATCATGAAATTTAAACTTCGGGTGTTACATTTTCGGGACGACAATAGGCAATAGGTGTGACACTAATAGGCACGACGTTTTGGGCAATAGGGGCGACTCAATAGGCGCGACATATGTCGCCCCTAATGCTCTGTTTCCTTGTAGTGTTTGAACCGAATTAAACATTTTTCACCCGACTAAACCCGACCCTAGTAAGCTAATTCAGGTAGGGTTAGTCGGTTTCGGGTATTTTTTAACACCGCCAAAGCAAAGAATCAAATCATGTATTACTTACTTTCGTAGAACAAATTAAGAACCTAGAATAGTTTTAGCACTTGGTAATAACATAAACACCTAAAAAATCAAAAGCATCCGGTAAGATATACCAAAGAAACTAAACCAAAACTTATACAAAAGAAATGCTCATTCAAAACCCACCTAATGATCCAAACTCCACTAATGAAAAATAACTATGAAGAAAGTAAATCGACACCCAAATAGAAAATATGATGCGCCACCCACATCAACGTCACCCGTAACTTAAAATCAAAGCATGCAAATTATGCAATTGAAACCCTAAATCGATGTATTTAAACAAAATCTAGGATTTGAAAGAACAATAGAATAAAGAAATAATGGCTACTTGCTGGAATCAATAACAGCAATGGTTGTTAAGCTAAGCGCTAGATGAATCGATTATGTCGCATCTACATGAACAAGCTGATGAAATGAAGGATTTTATGGATGTAACGGGTTTAGCCGGTAGGAGGTTGTATTTGATTAGGATATGGATTAAAACAATTAGGTTAAAACAAGATTAAGTATATAATCAAATACTACAAAAAGTTTAGGGATTATTATATTCATCAAAAAGTTTTAGGGGTTAAACCATTTTAAAATAAAGTTTAAGGGTTAAATCATATTTAATCCAAAAAGAATTTCAAAACGGACAAAATGCATGAAAATACAATTATCTTTGTCTTAATTGTCATTGTATACAACTAACTTTAAATTCTTAAAAATAATACAACTAACTTTCAAAAAAAAAATTCATTATATGCAAAGAACTTATTTCTGTGTCTAGTCTTTAGCTACCATTGTATACAATAAACTTTTCCATAATTTTCATAGTATACAACAACTTGCATACAATGGGAGAATTATAAAAGTTAGTTATATTGTTTTTAAAAAAATAAATTTGATTATATACAATAATAAATAAAACAAAGTTAATTGTATTTTTATAAAATTTGCCATTTCAAAAATATACTTATTTATTTTTTCATCCATGTCTTAAGCAACAATGCATTTTCTTTTTTGACTCTTAAAATTTTTTAAAAAAATATTATTTTTGATAGGGATTTGAGATGACGTTTTTTTTGTACTTCTAGCCATGTTTTTTCGTTCTCCTCTTTTTGAAACTTTTTCAATTTTATTTTTTACTCTAAATACTTGTTGTGAATTATTGAGAGATAAAAACGAAAGACACATAGAAGAAGTACATATTATTCGTTAGGTAATTCTTTATTTATAAGGTATATAATGGATAGGTATTAAGAAAATAAATCTTTAATCTATGGTGATATATATCTAATAATCTGTATGATTATCTAATCATAATTAAGAGATATGGACATCTATCTATATTTATTTATAACGCTCCCACTTAGATGTTCATTAAAAGCATTATGCTTCGTTAAAACCTTACTAGGTAGAACACAATGGGAAAAACCCCAGTGAAGGAAAAAAAGTAAATAAATACTTTAATATGCTTGAGGATGTTATGTCATTAAAAACCTTGTTACGAAAACCCAATAGGGCAAAACCATAACGAAAGGAAAAGAGTGCA
This sequence comes from Dittrichia graveolens, assembly GCA_038502395.1. Taxonomy (NCBI): domain Eukaryota; kingdom Viridiplantae; phylum Streptophyta; class Magnoliopsida; order Asterales; family Asteraceae; genus Dittrichia; species Dittrichia graveolens. The sequence goes on along the minus strand of JARJIL010000009.1, from coordinate 55,074,809 downwards.
ATGCGTATTTTCTCCCCAAGATGATCTCATCAATTGAGTTCTTTAAGTCGGCGCAGCCTAATAACCAATATCATTAACTATCTTCTCAAATGTTGAAGTTGGAAGTTCCTTGGTACATAAATCAACTATGTCGTTGCTTTCGATTACTAATATCTCCACAATATTAGATAAGTGGTGCACTTATTTGATTTGTAATATACCATTAACTTGTGGTATCACCAATTTTAAATACATATTTAGTTTAAGACCAATGAGTACGAATCTAACGTGTATCTCTGCATCAACAAAACTAACAAAACTTGTTTTGATGGGTTAGTAAATATAAACTCGTTTTGTACCTTTGCTTTAATGCCTCTTCATAGGACACGAACTATATCTCGCACATAAATTAAATAAAAATAACATGTAATGTCATTTATGACTAGCGAGAAATATTGATGACCCAAGTGACGTTTAAATATGGTATTTCTAGACTAAGAATCTTTTTACCACCTTTTAGAAGTCAAAAAATGGGTCATTTCATGTAACGCCCCCAAAATAAATCAAAATAACCTTAACAAAATTCATAATTCAATCAAATAAGAAAAACTCAAGTGAAAGGTGTTTGACATTTGGAACCAACAGTAATTGAAATGGTATTTGAAATCAGAGTTCATAATTCATCTAGCAGAAAAGTAGCTGTTACGCGGGAGCCTTCCCATTGCCCACATGAGATTGTCCTGAAAAATACACAGTAACACGGGTTAAGCACAAAGCTTAGTGAGCACACAACACTCATATATTATATCAAATATCACAATCCCAGATAATGCACATCATATCATATATGCCACACAGGCAGGATGGCCATCTGCTCAAGGAGCCATATGCTCATATTTGCCACATGGGCGGGATGGCCATATGCTAAAAGAGCCATTTACTCTTATCGCCACACAAGCAAGGTGGCCTTCTGCCAATTATCAATGGAGTATCACATGAACACATATCACAACATAAGATGTAAGTTAGTGTAACTCACCTGATTTGCTTTACAAGTGACAGAAATCACAAAGTTGCAGTGTTAACAAGTACACATGTGTCCTATTAAGTTAATACCAAATACTAGACCCAAAATGTGCGCGCGCACACACACACACACACATATATATATATATATATATATGTATATACCTAGGACTATATCATGATTTCGAACCGACACTAGCTTGAAATTCGGTCAATACTATGAAAGTCGGTCAACACCACCAATTTCGGTCATGCTTAGGGAAATTTGATCCTCAACCAAATTCAGTCGTTACATGAAATTCGATCGTCACATGAAGTTGGGTCATCCTTTGAAATTTGGTTAACACACGAAATCCAGTCAACATATGAAATTCGGTCGACCAACCGAATTCGGTCAATGCTCACTTAACATATGGCTATCACCGAATTTGGTCCCCACACTTTTCTTAACCAAAATTAATTCCAAATTATTAAATCCTTTTTCAAAATGAAATGATTACCATTGATTCCCAATTCCCCAAACATGATTTCCTACTGATTTAATTTGATTAACATCGAGTGTTGATTGTTCTTAAGTCCATTCTTCTTCTTGGTAAAATGCGACTCACTAAAGCAGTATTTTCAGTTGATTAATCATTCATAAATCCATGTAATCAGTTGTATAACAATCTTAGCAACATTCAAATACATCCTAGATTCTTTAACTTCGATTTATGCTACAAGAACATCAAAATTCATGGTTCCCAACCCCAAAATGGTTATCGGTTCCGATTTCTCACATCCAGTCCCATATCTCCTATTGTTCATAATATTCGGTGATTGAGTATTTAGATTACATACCTATTGATTCCTCAAAGCTTGGTATCTTGCAATTCGATCCTTGATCTCTTCTCCTTCTCGGCAGCACCAAACTCACACACATATACACCTACGAATTCTATAATGTTTTGGAACCTTTGGGGGCTTTGACCTAATAGGGTAATTATACCCTTCACTTGGGCCTCAAGGCCAAGCCAAGTAAATTCCTCTTAAGCCCCAAAACACTCTTTCGTTAAAGTAATTAACCAGTAAGCCCAAAAAGGAAAATAACTCCATTAAATACCCACAAATGTGATTTCAATAATTTTCCAATTATAATGATAATAATATAACACTTTAATATCTATTTGGGAACCAGTATTATAACTTTCCCCCACTTAGATACGACTTTGTAATCGAAGTTACTGCTAAAAAAATTGGGGTAGTATTTCCTCATTTCGGCCTCCAGTTCCCAAGTCCATTCTAAACCTTTACAATTTTCCCACTAAACCTTGACCATATCCACTTGTTTATTTCATAGTACTTTAGTTTCACGATCCAAAATAGCAAAATGTCTTTCTATGTAATTTAGATTCTTGTCAACCTCAAAATCATCTATAGGCACAAACATAGACTCATCAGCTAGAAACTTTCTCAAGTGAGACATGTGGAACATGTTATGTGTTAGTCCCAGATTGAGTACGCAACAACAAATGTTTGTAGAAGGGGGGGTTGAATACAAACTTTAGCTTTTTAAAATTAAAGACACACCGTTATACTTTTATATAACTCTTATGGATTATGAATCAAGAATTACATGTACTAGAAGCGGAAATTCTAAGTACAAAAAAAGGTGGCAATCAATTTGTCTAACACATAGACAAGCTAACTCTAAAACAACTAATGTTTAAAGAGTGTTCAACACATGAACAAGTTTGGTTCTACACAATGCTTAAACTCTACGAATATTTCTCAACTAATGAGATTGCTTGTGTTGTGTACAAGCTTCACACTTTTTGCATGTCCACCATGCATGAATATATAGAAATCTTGGTGTGTCCGGTTGCATGAGAGAAGAAGACAAGGAGTATGTGGAAATATAATATTTTAATTGTAAAGGTAGTGGGTGAAAAGTAAAGTTACTTTAATAAACTGTTTGATAAAGTAATTGTACCTTTTTAAAAAAGAGCAACCCACTCACAATATAAAATATTAAAACCCATATCTCCTGCCATGTAGAACTTTCTTTCCCTTTCCATGCTTGTTCTTTAAACAATGGCCATGCTTCTGTTTGATTTGACTTTACCAAGTATGGGATTGCCAGCCATACTTAGTTGTTGAAACAAATCTTCAAGATCTTCGTCTGTTTGAGGTATCTTTCTCCTTTTCCAGAGGATAAGATCGAACTTTTTTGCCTCATAATTGATCCAAAAAGTGCTTTTTACTTTTACAAACAAAGATCTAAGGCATAATAGAACAACACATGTTCTGCATTTTACATATGACTTTTACAATCTGAAAGATAGAGCATATTTGACATTTTACTCGACTCAGCTAACAAAAAGTACTAGGAGCTCTAAATTTCACTACTCAGTTAACAAGATAGATCAGTTGATCATTTTTGCTAGGACTCAGTTGATACATATTGCTCAGTTGATCATATAGATGTTCAGTTGATCAATAAATATCTTAGGAGGACATAAGCTCATGTATTGATATGATCAGTTGATCAAGAATGCTCAGATGATCATTTAAGTACATCAGTTTATGTAGAAAGATGACTTGTGTTTGAAAAGACTTACTTAGCTGATGCTCTGGGCACTCAGCTAATCGAATTTCTTTACACAGTTGATAGTTCATTTTCCTCAGCTGATGGTCTTCTTCACTTGTTTTCTTCATCTGATACTCCTTAGCTAATGTCTCTTGGCTGATACTTTGAGTAGGGGTTGATACTCAGGCCTCAGCTAATGGTTAGTTGATGGTTCCATACTTAGCATATTTTCCAGAATCTGATTCAAACAACACATGTTTGAATACTTTCTAAGTCATACTGAATGTAGGGTTTGGTTATCATCAAATTCTATGTTTTAGGATAGGCAGAGTTGATTATTAGGGTGAAGTGATTATCTCCCCAATAATCTCCCCCTATTTGATGATGACAAAACCTTTTTCTTTTTGAAGAATTAGTTTGATTTCGAATACAAAATATTTAAACTTTATTGTATCATTTTGTTCTGTTTTTGTGGTATCTTTTCATTTTTCCATTTTTATATGTTTTTTATTTTCTGATTTACATAAACATCACTTGAAAGACAGAATTTAAGAAAAAATACAACAGTATTTACAAAGATTAAACTCTAATCTGAACTAGTCTAAACAGGATTTACAACGTATATACCATCAACTAGAGTGATCAACAATTCTTCAGAGATAGATCAGTCTTCAATCCCACCACTCTTCTTCTTGACTTCAAAGGCTTTGGCAAGAGGATATGCTTCAGCTAAGACTTCACATTGGGCTTGTACAAGGGCTTCAAATTGATCATTTCTGGTTCTGCCTCTTGTAGATATCCTTAGTCCAAAGAGAAATTTTTTGCTAGCCTTGGAGATCTCAGACTGTCTAAAGAACCTCGATGTGCCTCCTTTGTCTAGGAAGAATATACCCTCAAGAGGCATAGATATAAATTTGAAAAGCTCAGGAGTGATGTTGAGTGGCAAGGCTGTGTTGAGACCCTCAAAATCATATAGATATTCATGTTGGGGCAGTACCTCTCTTAGCTCAAAAGGTTTAAAGGTCTTGGAGCCTTTCTTGTGTAGATTATCAACTGTATGCACATGCCTATAATAATCATATGGAGTGAAGGCCTTTTGTGACACGGCAAGAGCTATCAAATTTTGAATCTTCTGAATAAATTGCACTTTGAGCTTGCTCTTGGATTTGTAGAGAAGGTATAGGATCTCAACTAATTCTGAGAACCCATAGATGTGACACCTTTCATATGATACAACTTCACAGCTGTTGAAGTTTTTTCGCCTTATAGCTTTGAGGTAGGGTTCACCATCACCTTTGTGGACAGTAGCTTTTGTAATAGGAGTTGGCTCGGTTCTGTTTCTTAAAATATTTATTCTTTCTCTGAAGCTTTATATCCTTTGTTGACTTAGATTGTAGGGAGCAGATAGGTCAAGACTGAACAAGGTTTTAATTGCATCTGCATGGGATCTTCCTTTGAGCATCTCAGCTTGAGATTTCTCCCTTGCCAATTTAAGTTGAGCAGCAGTTTGACTTTGAGCTTTTTCTTGTTCTTGTTGATATGCTAGCTCTTTGACTTTGTAGTTATCTTCTACTAGAACACCCAATGCTTGAGCCATTTGGGCATTCTCCCTTTCCTCTTGCTCTTTAAGGGCAAGCTCCCTCTTTCTTTGTTCATCTCCTTCAACTTTCTCTTGTGTCATTTTTCTTATTCCTTTGTCTTTTGGAGCAGAGGTTGAAGGCATTTGGACTTTTAGAGCAGATTGGACCGGAGGAGCAGATGGTTTGGGGCTTTGTCTTCTTCTTCTGAGGATGTCAGAAAGTGGAGTATTATCCTCATCATCAGAATTAGACTCTACATTTACTAATGGAGAGCAACCATCAACAACCTTTCTTTTTTGCTTGGTCCTGTTTACCATTCTTTTCAATCTTTTAGGGATTCTTTGCTCCCCCTCGGAAGGTGCTTTTCTTTTGAGAACGGGAGGAGCTGTTGCTTTGGGCCTGCTGCAGTATCTTGGTGGTTGTTGAAGGTATTCGTTTGGCAAAAACAAGTAGCAACGGAAGCAAAGTAAATAACAAAATTCAAAGCCAAACAAACGAATACACTCCCATGGACCAAAATCTAACAATGAAATTGCAACTAATATGAACAAGACAAGAAGAAATGATTATACCTCAATAGTGCAAAACACAAATCAACCTTTCTTGCCAAGTAGCTTAGAATCCAACAAAGAACTCCTCCAATGAAGTCCACCCCAAGTTTGTTTGACTCCCAAGTGCTAGCAAGTTGATGTGCAATCACCAAAACAACAATCAAGTGTAAGTGTTTCTTGCTTCTTCTGCTCAAGAACACCAAGAACAAGATGAACAAGAGAGAGAGAGAGAGAGAGAGAGAGTTCTAGTATCAACCAAGAGACAAAGAACAAGCCAAAAGCCTCTACTAGAGCAGAGAATTCGTTGTCCCTTTGTCTACCACAATTATGAGAAGTTAACCCATTAAACCAAGTGTTTAAGGCTGTTAATTCTACTGTTATAGCGAACGTACACGGCCCGTGTTGATCAACACGGCCGTGTAGGCCCAAAGTCCACGGCCCCAATTGGGCTAAGACGACCCGTGTCTAACAGGCACAACACGGCCCGTGTTCATCTACACGGCCCGTGTAGGCCCAAACTATACGACCTTGAACTGGGTCAATACGCCTCGTGTATGTTGGACTGGACACGGCCCGTGTTCAGGAACACGGCCCGTGTACCATCCTGCCAAAATCCATTTTGGCCTTTTTCCTCTCTTTTGCTTGATCATGTTGCCGGAATCAATACTTGGTATGTGACCCAATAGGCCTATACCTCATCGGCAGTGCCATTAACTCGTTCGTGTTAGCGGGCATATTCCAACAGATCCCACTTGCACGTTACACGACTACGAAAAATAACACAAACATAGAGCGGCCTCTAGCAAGACATCTATGCTCCCAAGTTAGTATAGGGTATGCCACTCTTGACACGATCCCTAATCATAAAATGATTGTCCTAAAGTTAAATGAACATGTACATCCCTTTGTTCGCGATATCCAATGTGAACACAAGGCATGAAATATAGTCAACCTTCAGATCGTTCACGATTATGTTTCTCGATTCTAGATTAGTGGTGACCAACAAATCAAGTTAACATTGATCCATCATCAATATAACTTGAGCACGGCCATGCATATGAACGTCAGCACTCAATAATCGAGGGGCCCATGGGTATTCTCTCTATACATAGAGGAACGAATACCTTTCGACTACATAGTCCTGCCACATAGATAATACTCTACTCAATCATCTCCCTTATAACGACTAGTTACGGACCGCGTTAGAAAACGATCAAAGCAAAGCAGACCTATGCTTTGAGATCACATGTATCTCTAGTTTAATGATGAAATGTCATTACCATCCAAGTTACTTGTGACTAAAACCATGAAGTAAACTCGGGTGCAGGTCCTCCAATCACTTGAAACCCCTTTCAAGTATAGGCAAGAATCACGTTTTATCAAAACCAATTCTTTACCACAGTCTTAATTCATACTTCCTTCCCACAAAGTATGACCAATTGTGGAGATTTAAAGATTGTAAAACAATCTAGGGAAGAAGTTAAACATGCAAAGATGGAACACAATAAAGACTAAATGTAAGTAACCGCAACACGCGTATATATAGATCTCTACTATATAAATCGAAACAAACATTTGTGACATTACTTATTAATGTTCCCAAATACATAATTGTCCAAACATAAATTAAAACTAAATCTAAACCAAGTCATCAGCAAATCTAACACCTATTGCCATAGTGTGAGTATCATGAGAAGCTTGTGACAACGGTTTAGTAAACGGATCGGCCAAATTGCCTTCCGAGGTTACTCTACTAATAGCGACTTAACCACTTTCAATCATCTCTCTAATCAAGTGGTATTTACGAGGTATATGCCTCGTTCTCTTGTGAGCTCTCGGTTCCTTCGCTAAGGCCACCGCACCCTCATTGTCACAAAAGATCTCAATAGGGTCGGATATGCTAGGAACCACTCCAAGGTCTTGGATGAACTTCCTTATCCACACAGCTTCTTTAGCAGCTTCACTTGCCGCAATGTATTCTGACTCTGTAGTAGAATCAGCCACTGTGTCTTGCTTTGAACTCCTCCAAGTAATAGCCCCACCATTCAATAGGAACACAAACCCCGATTGTGATCGGCAGTCATCCCTATCAGTTTGGAAGCTAGCATCAGAGTAACCCTTTACTTTGAGCTCTTCCTCACCACCAAAGATCAAGAACATCTCTTTAGTCCTCATAAGATACTTAAGAATGTTCTTTACCGTAACCGAATGGGCTTGCCCCGGGTTTCCCTGATATCTACTAGTCAAGCTCAAAGCGCATGACATATCAGGACGAGTACATAACATGGCGTACATGATCAAGCCCACGGCCGAAGCATATGGTACTCGCTTCATTACATCTAGTTCCTCTTGAGAACTAGGACATTGAGTCTTACTCAATATCACTCCATGCGACATAGGAAGATTTCCTTTCTTGGAGTCCTCCATCTTGAACCGCTTTAAGACTTTGTCAATGTATGTGCTTTGACTCAATCCGAGAAGTTTTCTAGATCTATCTCTATAGATCTTGATACCCAGAATATATGCCGCTTCTCCTAAGTCTTTCATTGAAAAACATTTTCCAAGCCAAGTTTTAACACTTTTCAAGGTTGGAATATCTTTTCCAATGAGTAGGATATCATCCACATACAAGACTAAGAAAACAACGGTGCTCCCACTAGCCCTAACGTATACACATGGCTCGTCTACACTCTTAAAAAAACCAAACTCTTTGATTTTCTCATCAAAGCATAGATCCCAACTACGAGATGCTTGTTTAACTCCATAAATGGACTTCTTTAGTCTACACACTCTATTAGGATGTTTCGGATGTACAAAACCCTCAGGTTGCGTCATATACACCTCTTAAGAGAGCTTCCCATTAAGGAAGGCGGTTTTGACATCCATTTGCCATATTTCGTAATCATGAAATGCGGCGATTGCAAAAAGTATCCTAATAGATTTCAACATGGCCACTGGGGAGAAAGTTTCATCATAATCAACACAATGTGTCTGGGTGAAACCTTTAGCCACCAGTCGGGCTTTGAAAGTGTTGAATTTTCCATCCATGTCGGTCTTCTTCTTGAAGACCCACTTACACCCTATTGGTTTACAATCGGGTGTAGGATCAACCAGTTCCCAAACCTGGTTATCCTCCATGGATTGCATCTCGTTATCCATTGCCTCCTTCCATTTAGCAGACTCGTAGCCCGCTACCGCTTCCCGATAGTTGGTGGGCTCATTAAGATCCACCAATAAATCGTCGCCCTCAGATATGAGAAACCCATATCTCTCTGGCTCATGGCGAGTTCTACCGGATCTATGGAGAGGTAATGGATGTACGTTAGCCTCCGCATTGTCATGCTCGGACTCAACCTCACTAAGGTGTTGGCTAGTCCAACGTCAGGTTTTTCATCCATTGACTCTTGAACTTCTTTAAGATCAATCTTAGTCTCGCCTTGCTGATTGGATACTAATTCTCTTTCTAAAAAGACCTCCCTCCGAGCAACAAATACCTTGTTCTCGGAAGGTTTATAGAATATATATCCAATACCCGCAGTTGGATATCCGATGAAATAACACTTTTCGGATCGGGGCCCTAACTTGTCATCTACCTCACGTCGTATGTAGGCTTGACAACCCCAAACCTTTAGATAGGCAAGAACGGGAGGTTTCCCATGCCACATCTCGAAAGATGTTTTCTCGACCTTCTTCGTTGGAACGAGATTAAGGATTCTTGTTGCCGTTTCAAGAGCATAAACCCAAAGGCTTATAGGCACTTGGGTGTGACTCATCATAGACCGAACCATATCTAACAATGTTCGGTTCTTCCTCTCGGCGACACCATTTAATTGCGGCGTCCTAGGAGGTGTAAGTTGTGAGATAATTCCACAACCCTTAAGATGATCACTAAACTCTTGACTAAGATTCTCACCACCCCTATCGGATCTAAGTATCTTAATCTTTTTGCCAATTGATTCTCTACTTCGTTTTGGAAAGTCTTAAAGACCTCAAAGGTCTTGGACTTTTGTCTAACCAAGTAGACATACCCATCGGAATGTATAATGTCCAATAAGTCTTTACCCTTCTCATTCACGCCGGAAAAGGGTGCTTTAGTCATCTTGCCTAATAAACAAGATTCGCATACTTCATTTGACTCGTGGTCAAATGATTCCAAGATCCCATCCGCTTGGAGCTTGGCGATATGAGTCTTGTTTATATGGCCAAGTCGACCATGCAACAAAGAGAATCTGTCTAAACCATTTTTAGACGTCGAATCAATATTCATGATTGAACGATTATCACTAACGTACGCATTTACTTCATAAACACCACGACAAGGATAAGCTTTAAAATAACAAATATTATTTTTAAAACAAACAATAACTCCATTGTCAAAAGAAACACCAAAGCCATAGTTGTGTAATGCATGAAAAGAGATAATGTTTCGCACCACAAGCGAAGAATAGCATACGTTCAATAATAATATGGAAAAACCGGAATTAAAAGATAATTCAACTTCTCCTCGAGCCTTGACGGGGACAATCTCCTTGTTTCCCATTATCAAGTCAAGCTCGCCAGTCTCCATCCTTCTACATGTCCTTAGCACCTGCACAATACTACAAACGTGAGTGCCACAGCCGGTATCTAATACCCAACTACCAGATGTAGAAGTATGATGGAGTTCAATCATGTTAACTATTCCGTTGACTCCCGTATCTAATCACCAGCCGGTATCTAATACTAACAATATTTATTTATTAATGCCACAGCCGGTATCTAATCACCATGACTCCCGTTGACTATTCCGGTTTTAATTCTATACTATATACAAATACATAGAATATATATAAACGACACGGAGGTCGCATTCCTATGCTATTTATACAAATACATAGAATAAAAGAAACGGCGTGCAAGCCGCACCAATAAATAAATAAATAAATATTGTGACAACAATACAGCACGCAGGCCGCTAAAACCAAAATAATCAACCACCATAACACATAGGTGTAAGGGCATATCATGTTACCGAATCAAACCACTACATATCACATAGAAACATGGTGTGCCACACATAACCATGATACATAAATATATATCTATATTTTAGTTAAGATTGTCCAAACATCAAAAGCACCAAAAAGACAATCTTTGTACATATGCATTAGTGTACCAAACCATTTTTGAGACACATATTCATATATACATTTATAAGTATATATTTGTGTACACTTCATGCCAAGTTACAACAAATATATAAATATAAAAACTAAAATATTAACAAGACTACGAATAAATCTATTCTAGCACAACAAGAGTCTCAATAAAAAACCAATTAAAAAAAAACACTTTTCTTATCAAAAAAACTTTTATGGTTTTTCTAGACTCAATAGTGCAAAGCCATGTTAGATATGGCTCTGATACCACTGAAGGTATTCGTTTGGCGAAAATAAGTAGCAACGGAAGCAAAGTAAATAACAAAATTCAAAGCCAAACAAACGAATACACTCCCATGGACCAAAATCTAACAATGAAATTGCAACTAATATGAACAAGACAAGAAGAAATGATTATACCTCAATAGTGCAAAACACAAATCAACCTTTCTTGCCAAGTAGCTTAGAATCCAACAAAGAACTCCTCCAATGAAGTCCACCCCAAGTTTGTTTGACTCCTAAGTGCTAGCAAGTTGATGTGCAATCACCAAAACAACAATCAAGTGTAAGTGTTTCTTGCTTCTTCTGCTCATGAACATCAAGAACAAGATGAACAAGAAAGAGAGTTCTATTATCAACCAAGAGACAAAGAACAAGCCAAAAGCCTCTACTAGAGCAGAGAATTTGTTGTCCCTTTATCTACCACAATTATGAGAAGTTAACCCATTAAACCAAGTGTTTAAGGCTGTTAATTCTGCTGTTACAGCGAACGTACACGGCCCGTGTTGATCAACACAGCCTTGGAGATCTCAGACTGTCTAAAGAACCTCGATGTGCCTCCTTTGTCTAGGAAGAATATACCCTCAAGAGGCATAGATATAAATTTGAAAAGCTCAGGAGTGATGTTAAGTGGCAAGGCTGTGTTGAGACCCTCAAAATCATATAGATATTCATGTTGGGGCAGTACCTCTCTTAGCTCAAAAGGTTTAAAGGTCTTGGAGCCTTTCTTGTGTAGATTATCAACTGTATGCACATGCCTATAATAATCATATAGAGTGAAGGCCTTTTGTGACACGGCAAGAGCTATCAAATTTTGAATCTTCTGAATAAATTGCACTTTGAGCTTGCTCTTGGATTTGTAGAGAAGGTATAGGATCTCAACTAATTCTGAGAACCCATAGATGTGACACCTTTCATATGATACAACTTCACAGCTGTTGAAGTTTTTTCGCCTTATAGCTTTGAGGTAGGGTTCACCATCACCTTTGTGGACAGTAGCTTTTGTAATAGGAGTTGGCTCGGTTCTGTTTCTTAAAATATTTATTCTTTCTCTGAAGCTTTGTATCCTTTGTTGACTTAGATTGTAGGGAGCAGATAGGTCAAGACTGAACAAGGTTTTAATTGCATCTGCATGGGATCTTCCTTTAAGCATCTCAGCTTGAGATTTCTCCCTTGCCAATTTAAGTTGAGCAGCAGTTTGACTTTGAGCTTTTTCTTGTTCTTGTTGATATGCTAGCTCTTTGTCTTTGTAGATATCTTCTACTAGAACACCCAATGCTTGAGCCATTTGGGCATTCTCCCTTTCCTCTTGCTCTTTAAGGGCAAGCTCCCTCTTTCTTTGTTCATCTCCTTCAACTTTCTCTTGTGTCATTTTTCTTATTCCTTTGTCTTTTGGAGCAGAGGTTGAAGGCATTTGGACTTTTAGAGCAGATTGGACTGGAGGAGCAGATGGTTTGGGGCTTTGTCTTCTTCTTCTGAGGATGTCAGAAAGTGGAGTATTATCCTCATCATCAGAATCAGACTCTACATTTACTAGTGGAGAGCAACCCTCAACAACCTTTCTTTTTTGCTTGGTCCTGTTTACCATTCTTTTCAATCTTTTAGGGATTCTTTGCTCCCCCTCGGAAGGTGCTTTTCTTTTGAGAACGGGAGGAGCTGTTGCTTTGGGTGCTTCCTGCTGCAGTATCTTGGTGGTTGTTGAAGGTATTCGTTTGGCAAAAACAAGTAGCAACGGAAGCAAAGTAAATAACAAAATTCAAAGCCAAACAAACGAATAAACTCCCATGGACCAAAATCTAACAATGAAATTGCAACTAATATGAACAAGACAAGAAGAAATGATTATACCTCAATAGTGCAAAACACAAATCAACCTTTCTTGCCAAGTAGCTTAGAATCCAACAAAGAACTCCTCCAATGAAGTCCACCCCAAGTTTGTTTGACTCCCAAGTGCTAGCAAGTTGATGTGCAATCACCAAAACAACAATCAAGTGTAAGTGTTTCTTGCTTCTTCTGCTCAAGAACACCAAGAACAAGATGAACAAGGGAGAGAGAGAGAGAGAGTTCTAGTATCAACCAAGAGACAAAGAACAAGCCAAAAGCCTCTACTAGAGCAGAGAATTCGTTGTCCCTTTGTCTACCACAATTATGAGAAGTTAACCCATTAAACCAAGTGTTTAAGGCTGTTAATTCTACTGTTATAGCGAACGTACACGGCCCGTGTTGATCAACACGGCCGTGTAGGCCCAAAGTCCACGGCCCCAATTCGGCTAAGATGGCCCGTGTCTAACAGGCACAACACGGCCCGTGTTCATCTACATGGCCCGTGTAGGCCCAAACTACACGACCTTGAACTAGGCTAATACGCCTCGTGTATGTTGGACTGGACACGGCCCGTGTACCACCCTGCCAAAACCCATTTTGGAATTTTTCCTCTCTTTTGCTTGATCATGTTGCCGGAATCAATACTTGGTGTGTGACCTAATAGGACTATACCTCATCGGCAATGCCATTAACTCGTTCGTGTCAGCGGGCATATTCCAACAGTTGTTTCAGCATAAACAACATCTATCTCCTCTGAATCAGGATCATCCTCTATTGTTGAACTTGAAAATTTCTCCCCATTTTTGTCATCATCAAAAGGAGTAGGGGAGTCACCTAGTGTTTGGTTTGGGAATGAGGTAGGTATATGGGTGGGAATAGAGGTAGGGGTATGTTTAAAGAGTTGGAGGGAGAGGTCATCCTTGAGATCCCTTAGGGCTTTCTAGAGAGAAAGATGGCTCGGTTTACTTTGGTCAAAGAGGGCTTCAATATCATCAAGAATGCCTTTTAGGAAAGAAGGAATGGGAAGAAGTTGTTCTTGTATGGGGACATAAATGGTTGGGTTGATTGGTCGTAGGTTTTGTAGTTGGGTTAGAAGGTTGTAGATGGTTTGGTTGAGGGAAGAGATAGTGGATTGAGGTAGGATGGGAGTTTGTGTTTGAGAGGGAAGAAGGGTAGATAAGTGGTCTATTTTGGCTAGAATGGGAGAGAGGTCAGTTGTGGTTTGGGTGATATTCTCAAGGTTTTGGTGGATGGTTTGGAGAAGAGTAAGGTTTTGTGTTTGGGTAGAGGTAGAGGATTGAGAGGTGGAAAGGGGTTGAGATTAGTTCATAGAATTTGGGTAAGGTTTGTGTTCCCTCATCTGAACCTTGGTGTATAAGCTCAAATTCATTAGGAAAGACTGTTGAGCCATGTACAAGTGGTTGGTTTGTACCACTAGCATTGACAGGCTATGCATGTGTAAGAATAGAATCGATGATAGGTGCAAGATAAGTAGAGTGAGTGTGGGATGCACTCAATACTAGGGAATCCTGTATTGGATCCACATTCTGTTGGGAGAATGTGAATGGTATAGACTGACTAAATGGGGTTATAGACACAGTGTGACCGTGGGATGAGGTCTATCTTTCACTGAGAACAGCCTTTTGGGAGGTTGTCTCAGATTGCGGTTTTAATCCTATTTTTACAGATGTATCCTGTTGGGAGGATACATCCACTGGCTCAGGGTTAGCAACATCCAATTGCTCCCCTTCAACATGAGGAAAGGTAATTGGAGTTGAGGTCAGAGGTGTGGATGTCACTACCTCAAAGGACTCGAGACGAGCAAGCTCTGTTGACCTTGTATATAGAGGGCTACGAGGAGGAGTAGACCTTGTGAACACTGGAGGTTCACCAGAGCTTGGCTGTTGGATAGGTGTATGGACTGGAGATGAGAATGGGCTATCAAAGGTTGGGACTACCATTTGAATATCCTCGGATGTGGAGTCAGAGCTATCCTTACCTTGGGATATGATGTGCCTGCTTCTATCATTGAGCTCAATGAGTTGCTCAGATATTTCTGGTTCTGGTTAATCTAGCACAGCAGCATCACCAAGAGGACTCATGACTTTTGGACTTAAGGGAGTGAAATCACAATCACCAAAATTGCCATCTTCAACAGCATCACCATCACCATTGTTACCATTATTACTTTCCTTAGCATCACCATCATCATTACTATCACCACCACTACCATTACCATCACCAACATTTGCATTTTCCTTAGCATCATCGATTAATTCTTGCATTTGAGCAGTAATGGGAGGACCTTTGTTTGCCTTGATAAAATGGAAGACTTTTTCACCCATGGCAGGGACAGGAATGCTTTCAAGGTGTTCATTCAGACCAAGATAATCATTTTCTCCTATCACCATCATCGCAATCATACTCAAGAAGCGGATGTAAGGCACTTGAGATCGGGAAGATTTCTTGTTAGTGCCTTGGGTTACTTTATTAACAAGGTCAGAGAAGATGACTTGAGCAAAATTTATATTAACCCCAAAGACTAGGGCATACAACACCAATAATTCAGTTTGGTTGATCAAATGGTGGCTTCCAGATTTTGGACCAAAGCATCTGATAACCACATTGGCCAGATACTTCCACGGGTGCGATAAAGTAGAGACCTTAATTTGCCCATGTACAACAGGCTTGTTGTAGCATATTGTTTGCAGAACGGTTTGAGCTTCAACTTTGGAGGGGAAAGTAATGTATGGTGGGAAATGAGGAATACCGATGGCTTCCCTCAAGGTTTTATGAGTGATTTGAAGTTGAAAGTTTCTGTGGGCTACGGTGCAATGGATGGCGTTGTCATTAATGTTGTAAGTAGCGGAGTACCAGAGTTCTCCAATGATGGTAGGGAATATATAGTTGGGATCGGCGGTTAGACTTTCAAACAGAGGGTGAGCTCGAAGGAACTGCACCATTGGCTCGTATCCTTGGTTTTCGCGTGAGGTAGGTATGGATGTACATAATAGAATGTTGTTGGGAGTTATGTTCATGGGTTGGTTGGGTGCAACATTCTCACCGGGAATGACTGCAGGATCAGGAATGTAAGTTGCCATTTGGTAGGGACGATGAACAGTGAGAGAAATGGAGAAGTATCGCGAGAGAGAAGTTAGGGAAAAGCTTTTTAAAGAGAGGGAATTTGGAGAATTTGAACAGGTAAAGATGAATGAGAGAGGAAGTGGGGTATTTATGAAGTGTAGTTAACAGAGATCGTTAGATATTGAAAAAAATTCTAACGGAAAACATATTAATGAGTTATTAAAGAAATCTGACAGACGGAGTAAATAACTGGGGTTAAAAAGCATTAACTGAGCACAAAAGATAAAAATTAACTAAGTGTTGAATCATCAGCTGAGCATTTCTTTCTTAGCTAAGGGTGATCGGCTGAGTAAACTTGATCAGCTGATAGGCATCAGCTGAGGAAACTTACTTAGTTTACACAGACTCAGTAAGACTTAGAGATGCTTAGATAAGTAAAACATGATATTCAACACTTACCAATTGACATAAACAAAGCTACCACTATTCTAGTCTAGAAATTAAGCATACCTAGTTTGGATATTAAGAAATTGAACCTTGCTTCATCCAATGGTTTTGTGAACAATTTTGCAAGTTGCAAATCAGTGTTGATGTAGTGCGGAGTTACCTTTTTCTTTTACACATTATCTCCAAGAAAATGATGTCTGATTTCAATATGATTTGTTTTTTAATGCATGACTGGATTATTTGAGATGGAAATGACACTTGTATTGTCACACAGAATTGGGGTGTCTTCAAACTTCACATCATAGTCAAGTAGTTGATTATGTAACCACAAAATTTGAGCACAACAGCTACCAGCAGCGATGTATTCTGCCTCTGTAGTAGATGTTGATACTGAATTCTGTTTCTTACTAGACCAACTTATCAATCTTCCTCCTAGAAGTTGACAACCACCTGAAGTACTTTTTCTGTCTAATGTACACCCTGCAAAATCAGAATCAGGATATCCAACTAACTCAAAATCTGAGTCTTTGGGATACCAAAGACCAAGATTAGGAGTTCCTTTGAGATATCTGAATATTCTCTTAACAGAAGCAAGATGTGATTCCTTTGGATCTGCTTGATATCTTGCACAGAGACATGTTGAAAACATTATGCATGGTCTACTTGCAGTGAGGTATAAAAGTGACCCAATCATCCCTCTATAAGTACTAATGTTCACTGATTTGTCATCAGTGTCCTTTCCTAACTTGATAGAAGTAGACATAGGTGTTTTCATTGTGGAACAATTTTCAAAATTAACCTTTTTGAGTAAATCTTTGACATATTTTGTTTGATAAATGAAAGTACCATCAACCTCTTGTTTAATTTGTAAACCAAGAAAATAGTTTAATTCACCCATCATGCTCATCTGATAGTTATCAGACATGAGTTTAGAAAACGTTTGCAGAGTTCCAAATTAGTAGACCCAAATATTATGTCATCTACATATATCTGCCCAAGTATCACATCACCTTTGTACTTCCTTATAAACAAAGTGCTATCAATGCATCTTCTTGTAAAACCTTTGTCAATAAGAAAAGAAGAGAGGGTATGATACTAGGCTCTTGGAGCTTTCTTAAGACCATATAAAGCTTTGTTTAGAAAAAATACATGATCAGGTAAGCTTGACTCCTCAAATTGAGGAGGTTGTTTTATATACACCTCTTCTTTCAGATCTCCATTCAGAAATGCACTCTTCACATCGATTTGAAATACTTTGAAGTTCTTGAAGGCAGCATAGGCTAAGAACAATCTGATAGCTTCCAATCTTGCAACAGGGGCAAATGTTTCATCAAAATCAATACCTTCTTCTTGACAATACCACTGTGCTACTAGCCTTGCTTTGATTCTGATGATTTGCCCATTTTCATCTAGTTTGTTTCTAAACACCCACTTTGTTCCAATGATAGTTTTATCCTTTGGTTTAGGTACCAAAGTCCATACATTATTTCTTTTGAATTCTGCCAGTTCTTCTTACATGGCAGTCACCTAGTGGGGATCATTAAGAGCTTCATCATCCTTCTTTGGTTCAATCATTGAGAGAAATCCAGAGTAAAAACATATGTTGCAAGCTTTTGATCTTGTTCTAACTGGATCCTCTATATTGCCTATCACCAGATCATGAGGATGATACTTGTGGTCTTTGAAGGCTTTTTGGATTTCTTGGGAGTTGGGATTTATTTGGATTTGGGGAGGTGAAGTTATGTGTTGACTATTAGCAATAGAAATGGGTTCATTTTGGGTGGCTGATATAACTTCATTGTCATAATCTGTGGGTGTCTCTACTGAAGAGGGAATGTGTGATATGGAATTAGAATCCAATGATGTTGAGACATTTTCCACATGATTCAGTAGAGGTATAGGATTCGATGAGGTTGGTTGCACATGGTTAACGATTTGGATAGGAACTGGTTCATCTACATCATGAGCAGTTGGTGGAGAGGGAGCAACTTGCTCTGGAGAGGCCTCTCTAGTTTGCATGAGATCATTGAACTCTTCACCTGAAACATGATTAGAGGAACAAGAGGAAACAAAGTCATTTTCATTAAAAGTTACATTGATAGATTCTTTTATGACTTTGGTTCTAAGGTTGTATACTCTATATGCTTTGGAAATTGTTAGTCCTTTTATTTGTATATATTCCATTCCTGAAGAAGCTTTCGAAGAAAGTGACTGAAGTTGTAATATATCATTCTTTTGTAAACTATTCTGACGACATCTGAAGAAAGAAGCCTGTAGTTCATCTGAAGATTAGTTCTGAAGTGAACGTCAGCTGAAGTTTGTCTTCAGTCATCAAGGGACTTCTGAACTGAAGATACATCTGATAACCAGGATCTTCCTGTTATGTAAAGTGCACGATCTGCGCATTCTAAAGGAGCTCGAAACGGCAATCTTGTTTTATGTTCCTAATTAAGTGTAGAACGGTACACGTTTAAATAAATTAGATGGTCAGGATTAGTTTACTTAGCTTATAAATACCTGCTCGATTAACGAGAAAATGTTAAGCGTTTGTTCGCTAATTTGCATTCAAGTTTGTTCTTGATTTAGTTTGTACTCGGTGCTCAAGTTTGTTCTCGTGCACTCTTTGAAGTTTGGTTATTAATATAATCCTACTTTGAAAACTTTCGTGTGTTCGTTACTTTAGAACTATTTCCGCACTTTGATTTTATTCATAGTTAGTTTTATCCATATTCGTGAAAAACAATTGGTATCAGAGCAGGTTCTAATTTTATCTATAAATTAGTGATCTGTTCAACATGTTGAAGTTTGATTACATCGATAATGGCTCCCCTGCCAAATCACCAAAGTTTTCAATCGAACATTTTTCAAGTTGGAAAAATAGAATGCTTTTGTATTTAGAAAACCTTGACTGAAATTCACTTGTTGTTTTGGAGGAAGGTCCTTATATTCCTCAAACCATCTCCATGGAGACTGGTTCTGCTGAAACCTCCATTCCCTCTCGTCCTAAACCAAGATCTCAATGGAAAGAGGAGGAGAAGAAGCTTGTGGGTCTGGATGCTAAGATACGAAACAGTGTTGTCATTGCCTTACCTAACGAAATATTTCATACTGTTTGTAACCTGAAAACAGCTAAGGATATGTGGGAGAGCATCTACATATTGTTCAAAGGAACTGTTGAAGTTCGTGAGAACAAGAAGAAAAACATCATACGCAAGTATGAAAGTTTCTATGCTAAAGACTCAGAGTCTCTCACTGAGGTCTACACAAGGTTCACATGTCTACTGAATGACATGACTGAAGTTGGAGTTGTCAGAGAGCAATTCCAAATACTTAATAGATTTCTAGATTCCCTCCCATCTGAATGGGACACCATGTGCATGATCCTGAGAACCAACAATATGCTCAGGGACATGAACATGCGTAAGTTATATGAAATCTTGCTGGATGATGAACAGACTCGCATTCAGAAAACTGATCTGAAGAAGGCCTTCAAGAAAACTCTGGCCCTTGTTGCTGAAAATCCTCAAAGAGCCAAGTACAAGCAAACTGAGGACTCTGATTTTGATGATGAGTCTCAGATTAATGAAGCTGAGGAGGAAGAAAGGTCTGATGATGAAGGTACCGAAAAAGCCTTCATCATGAAAAATTACAAAAAGTTTCAGATGTTCAAGTCTGATGAGAAGAGAAGATTTGATAAGAAGTTCTCTTCAGAGAAAAAGGGCTCATCTGAAGGATCTAAGAATGAATGCTTCAAGTGTGGGAAGCCTGGTCATTATGCAGCCGACTGCTATGTGAAGGAAACCTTCTCAAATCCTAAGAAAGGGTTTCCTTCTAAGGTTGATAAGTATAAAGCTAAATATAAAGCCCTCAAAGCCTCAAATGAAAGGAAGAAGGAAAAGGCCATGATAGCTGATGACCTGGGCTGGACTGATTCTGAAACATCTTCAGATGAAGAAGAAGAAAATGAAGTCAGAGGTAAATGTCTGGTGGCTGAAGAAATCCTTGGAACTGCATATCCTAAAATGTGCTTGATGGCCACTGAAAGCAAGTTCAGCAAAGATCTGGCTGAGGCTGAAAAACTAAGCTCAGCAGAAGGATGGAATCCCACCATGATGTACAAGGTATCAAATTTCAAAAATTATTCAATGAATGAGAAGGATGATATGTTTGCTTATTTGTGTTCTGATCTGACAATTGCACATAACAATCAAAACAAATCTAAACAAACTATCACCAAGCTCACCTCTGAAATAAATGTCATCAAAAAAGAAAATGAGCAATTTCTTCAAGAGTCTTATGCCTTAAAGAATCATCTCGAATTTTTAACAAATGAACTCAAAAATGTGAAAATAGATTTGCAAGACTCTAACGAAAAAGTGAAAGATCGTCAGTCGATTATTGATCTTTGGTTGAGTCCAAATAAACTAGCATTTGAGAGTATCAATCATCAGATGATAATTAAAAGAGAAAGAGTAGGCATAGGACACATTAAACAAGCTGCTAATTTCAGCAAAAAGTGTAAAAATGTCGATGAAATGATTTTTAATGACATAAGTATTAATGATGTTGGAAATCAAAATCTACTTAAAAAGAGATTTACCAAATCTGAAGTTGTTAATCCAAGCTTTTCTGAAAGAACGAATTCTGAAATTAGAAATCTTCAACTTCCTACTGAGTATGATACTCTTGCCAACGAAACTACTGAACCAATCACTGAAATACCCATTACACCAAGTCCTACCGAAACCTTTCCTGAAGTTATGTTTGTAACCTCAACTGAAACCCAACCTATAGTCGTGACTGAAACCTGTACTGATTCAGTTGGTGAAATATCTTCTGAAATCAAAATAACTGAGTCATCTAACTAAAGCTTTCTTCCTGAAGCCAGTGTCTTCTACGACATTATTATTCCCATGATTTCATCAACTGAAGAATCATCAGTTGAAACCTTACCATCCAAAGCTGAAAATTCAAAATCCTCCAAAACCAAAAGTAGTAATGAAACCTTTGCTTTGCCCGTATCCAAACTCAAAGAAGTTAAGGATTCTCTTTTCAGAGTTTTAAAATTAATCAGTGAAAAAGAGAAGAAAAATAAAAAGATTAAGGCAAAGAATTCAAAATCCACTTGTAAACTTTATAAATGTGGAGTAAGAGGTCATGAAGCTACTTCTTGTTCTAATGAAAACAAGATCTCGAGTTGCTCGTCTAAGCTGTGTATCTTAGAGCCCAGTAAAGTTTGGGCTCTTCAAATGAACTAATCTTTTCGATTATTTGTGTAGGGCGGTCAGCATGATAACATTTGGTACCTTAACAGTGGATGCTCAAAGCATATGACCGGATGTAAGTCCCTACTGAATGGGGTTCAAGAAGCAAATAGCCCCAAGGTCACTTTTGGTGGAGGAAAATGTAGAAAAACTGATGGCTATGGTTATCTCAACCAAGGCTCAGTCAACATCAAGAATATTGCCCATGTGATAGGACTTGAACACAACCTGATCAGAATCAGTCAGTTGTGTGATCCAGATTATGAAGTGCATTTTAAGAAGACCAAAGGTTCAATCTTTAACAAGAAAGGAAAAGAGGTCTTACAAGCAAAAAGGCAGGGTAACATGTATGTTGTCGATTTCAACTCTGCCACTTCTGAAAGAGATGCTTTCTTCTTTTCAGAAGCTGATTCAAAAGTTAACTGGTTATGGCACAAAAGGCTATCTCATCTCAACTTCAAAAACATCAGCAAACTCTCTAAGCTTAAGCTTACCAAAGGTCTACCGTCAGTTCAGTTTCAGAAAGACAAGCTGTGTCATGCGTGTGAGAAAGGAAAGCAAAAGAAGTCGGTTTTCAAATCAAAACATTGCAACTAAGTTAACTCTGCCTTTCATCTCTTACATATGGATCTCTTTGGTCCTGTCAGTTCTCAAAGCATGGGAGGCAAGAAGTATACTCTGGTTGTAGTTGATGAATACACCAGGTTCACATGGGTATTTTTCTTGCGTAACAAAAGTAATACTGCTGAAGTTCTGATGAGCTTTATTCATCGTGTTCAAATACAGTTTGACACACATGTTAAACAGCTTCGCAGTGATTATGGGACAGAGTTCAGAAACTCTACCCTCCAAGACTTTTGTGATGAAAATGGCATCATCCAAAACTTCTCATCCCCATATACCCCTCAGCAAAATGGGGTTGCTGAAAGAAGAAATAGGACCCTGATAGAAGCAGCTAGAACGATGCTAGCTGAAGCATCTCTGAAAGGCCATTTCTGGGCTGAAGCTGTTAATGTTGCTTGCTATACACAGAACAGGTCTATCATTGTGAAGCGCTAAAACAAAACTCCCTACGAGTTACTTTATCTGAAGTCACCAAATGTTGGATACTTCAAAGTCTTTGGAAGTACATGCTTCATCTTGAACACCAAAGATCAGAAAATCAAGTTTGATCCCAAAGGAGAACAAGGAGTGTTGTTAGGCTATTCTGATATCTCTAAAGCATATCGAGTGTTTCTTCCCAAAAAGAACTCTGTGGTTGAAACAATAAATGTTACCTTTGATGAATTCAATGCAGAGTCAACCTCCAATCATACTGATCAAATTGTTTCCGATGAATTTGATGTCTTTTACAAGAGTCATTTAAAGATGATTTGGATGACTATTCTCAGGAGGTAAATACTGACAATAATATTGTTTCTGTATATGTGAATCAGGTCACTGAAGATCTCTTGGAAACAAATAGTTCCTCTACTGATGAACAACAGGATCAACCACAAAGGGTCACAAAATGGACTCGAGCTGATCCCATCACTAATGTAATTGGTGATCCAAATACTGGTGTGCAAACCCGAAATGCAACCGCGTCTGCATTCTGCATGTTCTCTGAATTTATATCACAGGTCGAGCCAAAGAAAGTCGATGAAGCTCTGAAGGATCCAAACTGGATGGTCACTATGCAAGACGAGCTTAATGAATTTGAAAGGAACAAAGTGTGGACGCTGATTGACCATGGATAAAGCTAGACTAGTTGCAAAAGGCTATTGTCAAGAGGAAGGGATAGATTATGATGAAACGTTTGCTCCTGTTGCTCGTTTGGAGGCAATACGCATGTTCTTAGCCTTTGCAGCCTTCAAGGGATTCAAGGTCTTTCAGATGGACGTCAAAAGCACCTTTCTGAATGGGAAACTCCAAGAAGAAGTATTTGTTCAACAACCTCCTGGATTCGAAAATCCCAAGTTTCCACACCACGTTTATAAGCTCGACAAAGCCCTTTATGGACTGAAACAGGCTCCACGTGCCTGGTATGATACTTTGTCCACTCATCTTCTGAAAAATGGATTTCAGAGAGGGAACATCGATAAAACTCTATTTCAGTGTAGAGAAAAAGGTGAACTCATTCTAGTTCAGATTTATATCGATGATATTATATTTGGCTCTACTGACAATCGCTTATGCAAGAAATTTGAGAAAATAATGTCAGAAAAGTTCAAAATGAGCATGATGGGAGAACTGAACTTCTTCCTTGGGCTTCAGATAAAGCAATCTGACAAAGGTATCTTCATTAATCAAGGGAAATACGTCAAAGACTTACTCAAGAAATTCAACTTTTCAGACTCTTCCCCTATGAAGACTCCCATTATTCCGAAGACCAAGCTTACAGCTGATCCAAATGGAAAATCCGTTGATCTTCCTACCTTCACAGGGATGATCGGATCCTTACTATATCTGACGGCCATTCGCCCTGATATTATGTTCTCCACATGCCTATGTGCAAGATTTTAGGCGAACCCAAAAGAATCACATATGACGGCTGTCAGACGTATTTTCAGATACCTGAAAGGTACTCCTGAACTTGGGCTATGGTACTCCAGAGACTCCGGCTTTGAATTAATTGGATTTTCAGATTCGGACTATGCCGGATGTCAGATTGATAGGAAGAGTACTACCGGTGGATGTCAGCTACTAGGTGGAAAACTAGTCAGTTGGCAAAGCAAGAATCAGAACTCCATTTCTCTATCCACCGCTGAAGCTGAATACATTTCAGCTGGGAGTTGTTGCGCACAAGTTTTATGGATGCAACATCAGCTCGCTGACTATGGCATCTCCTTTCAGCACACTCCCATCTTTTGTGATAACACAAGTGCTATTGCCATCTCTAATAATCCAGTGCTCCATTCTCGCACAAAGCACATTGATGTTCGCCATCACTTTATTCGCGATCATATCACCAAGAATGAAATTGAGCTTCGTTTCATCTCCATTGAACATCAGCTAGCTGATATTTTCACAAAAGCCTTAGATGAACACCGGTTCAATCAACTAATTGTAGAAATAGGAATGCTAAATCCTTCAACAATATAGCTATTTCAGGTAAGTTTGATTGTTTCTCTTCATTCTTTCTTGTCACATTTAATGCCAGCCACCCTAATAGCTAAGCTTGAATAATTATTTTTACCCTGCCTCTCTCTGACTGTTAAATCATCTCTGAAGCGTAATCATGAGTAAATTTCTTTATAAACATCCAAAGATTTTCTTTCCTTTTTCATCTTCTGCAAATCAAAATCCGATTCAAAGAAAATCTTTCACTTTCTCAACAACTCATGGAATTCACAATTACCTTTGTTTTCTTCCCAGTATGCTATGTCATCACCGTATGCATCCCTGATGAAGGGATTGGGATTGAAGTTTCATCTCAAATATTTGTGTTATCATAAACATGATGTAATTTTTTTTTGGCAGTCCATGTAACTCATGATTAACATCATGTAATCTTTTGTTCAGATATGGTATTAGAAATTTCCAAGCTTAACTATTATTCTTGTTGGCATTGAGTTCTTCTTTATTTTTTTTCTTTCTTTCGTTTCTCTTGTTTGTTTAGATAAAAATTTCAAATGCAAAGTTTGGATATTTTTTGTTCCTTTGTATTGTGAAATTTTTATCTTCCTGCTAATGGTGTGTTGTTGAAGTATAGCTAGTTTCAAGATAACTGGGTAAATTAGTTTACCCAATAATGTTACTAATGTTTGTTTTGATTTATATAGTAGAGATCTATATATACGCGTGTTGCGGTTACTTACATTTAGTCTTTATTGTGTTCTATCTTTGCATGTTTAATTTATTCCCTAAGATTGTTTTACAATTTTTAAGTCTCCACAATCGGTCATACTTTGTGGGAAGGAAGTATGAATTAAGATTGAGGTAAAGAATTGGTTTTGATAAAACGTGATTCTTGCCTATACTTGAAAGGGGTTTCAAGTGATTGGAGGACCCGCACCCGAGTTTACTTCATGGTTTTAGTCACAAGTAACTCGGGATGGTAATGACATTTCATCCTTAAACTAGAGATACATGTGATCTCAAAGCATAAGTCTGATTTGCTTTGATCGTTTTCTAACGCGGTCCGTAACTGGTCGTTATAAGGGAGATGATTGGGTAGAGTATTATCTGTGTGGCGGGACTATGTAGTCGAAAGGTATTTGTTCCTCGATGTATAGAGAGAATATCCATGGGCCCCTCGATGATTGAGTGTTGACGTTCATATGCATGGCCGTGCTCAAGTTACATTGATGATGGATCAATGTTAACTTGGTTTGTTGGTCACCACTAATCTAGAATCGAGAAACATAATCGTGAACGATCTGTAGGTTGACTATATTCCATGCCTTGTGTTCACATTGGATATCCCGAACAAAGGGATGTACATGTTCATTTATCTTTAGGAAAATCATTTTATGATTGGGGATCTTGTCAAGAGTGGCATACCCTATACTGACTTGGGAGCATAGATGTCTTGCTAGAGGCCGCTCTATGTTTGTGTTATTTTTCGTAGTCGTGTCACGTGTAAGTGGGAGTCTGTTGGAATATGCCCGCTGACACGAACGAGTTAATGGCACTACCGATGAGGTATAGGTCTATTGGGTCACACACCAAGTATTGATTCCGGTAACACGATCAAGCAAAAGAGAGGAAAAAGCCAAAATGGGTTTTGGCAGGATGGTACACGGGCCGTGTTCCTGAACACGGGCCGTGTCTAGTCCAACATACACGAGGCGTATTAGCCCAGTCCAAGGTCGTGTAGTTTGGGCCTACACGGGCCGTGTAGTGCTTGATATACACGGGCCGTCTTAGCCCAATTGGGGCCGTGGACTTTGGGCCTACACGGCCATGTAGACCTACACGGGCCATGTACGTTCGCTGTAACAGCAGAATTAACAGCCTTAAACACTTGGTTTAATGAGGTTAACTTCTCATAATTGTGGTAGACAAAGAGACCACGAGTTATCTGCTCTTGTGGAGGCTTTTGGCTATCACTTTGTCCCTTGGTTGATACTAGAACTCTCTCTCTCTTGTTCATATTATTCTTGGTGTTCTTGAGCACAAGAAGCAAGATATACACACACTTGGTTGTTGTATTGGTGGTTGCACATCAACTTGCTAGCACTTGGGAATCAAGCAAGCTTGGGGTGGACTTCATTGGAGGAGTTCTTTGTTGGATTCTAAGCCACTTGACAAGGAAGGTTATTTTGTGTTTTGCACCATTGAGGTATAAACTTTCTTCTCATCTTGTTTATATATTTTAGTTGCAATTCCATTGTTAGATTTTGGTCCATGGGAAGTATTCATTGTTTGGCATCGTTTTTTGTTCCATGCTTTGCTTCCGTTGCTACTTGTTTTTGCCAAACGAATACCTTCAGATCCAGCAAAGATAGAAGCAGTGATGAATTGGGAGGCTCCAAAGTCTCCTTCTGAGATTAAAAGCTTCTTGGGATTGGCTGGGTATTATAGAAGATTCATTAAAGACTTTTCTAAAATTGTGAATCCCATGACTAAACTGACTCGCAAGGAGGTTCCATTTAAATGAAGTAATGAACAGGAGAGAGCTTTTCAGACGTTGAAATGACTCTTGTGCCAGGCTCCTATTCTTGCTTTACCGGATGGGTCAGATGACTTCATAGTTTACTGTGACGCGTCATTGGCAGGATTGGGTTGTGTGTTGATGCAATGGGATAGAGTGATTGCGTATGCTTCTCGTCAGTTGAAACCGAATGAGAAGAACTATCCAACCCATGATTTAGAACTAGCAGCTGTGGTTTTTGCGTTAAAATTGTGGAGACACTATCTTTATGGTACAAAGTGCGTCATTTGTACGGATCACAAAAACCTACAGTATTTATTTTCGCAGAAAGAACTCAATATGCGACAGAGACGATGGCTGGAACTTGTTAAAGACTATGATTGCGAGATTCGTTATCATCCAGGGAAAGCCAACGTGGTAGCCGATGCTTTGAGTCGCAAGGGAGTTAGTGAACATGTTAAATTTATGCGAATAGAAATAGTCTCCGACTTGATTGATAGATTAAAGGCAGCTCAGTTGGAAGCCTTGAAAGATGAAAATCTGAAGTGAGAGATTATGACTAAGAAAAAGAATGACTTGACTGATGATTCTCGGGGATTGAAGGTTTATCAATCTCGTGTTTAGGTGCCTTTGCTTGGAGGTCTTCGGAATGTGATTATGATGGAAGCTCACAAGTCTAGACTATCTGTTCATCCAGGTAGCACAAAAATGTATAACGGTCTAAAGGTGTTGTATTGGTGGCCTGCAATGAAGACATATATTGCACAGTTTGTAGAGTCTTGCCATATTTGTGCACAGGTTAAGGCAGAGCACCAAAAACTGTAACACCGCTTCTGAATTCAGTTGCTTTAATGACAAAACAAATTTTAGCAGCGGAAATTTTTCTTTTTAAAACAACCAAACGTTTATTTACAATATCATTCATTCAAAACATCGTAGGTGTTACCGAGTACAGGAACCGACCATAGTATCTAATTACATTACATCATACTATATAAGTGTTCCACCCACAAGGGGCAACAAAATTCCCAAAAGCATCCCGCCTCGCAGGCCATCTAATCTTTTCCTGAAAAGGGAAATCATAGCATCATTAGCTACACTAGCTAGTGAGTACATACAATCATAAGCATCAATATAGCAAGTCATGCGTCATATCACAAACAATCATTGCTAGCTTAGCACATAGCGGTGTGCTGACAAGATCGGTAAGAATCGTGTCTTGCAGGGTAATCAATCCCACTCAACAACTCAGACCGGGGGATCAGACACGACCAATCCGCGCTGGTGGGGGAGCATAAGGCAGTCCACCAAGCATCGTTCACAGAGCCAGAGGCTCAACAGGTAATCCAGCTACAATCGGCTGATTACCACTCACGTTAAGGCACGGGGGTTCTGCAGAACCTATGATCCAGGATGCCTCCTGAATCCCCATGAAATCCCGAAGGATTCAGCTACAACCGGCTGACCTTAACCATGCTTCAGATAGTCTGCAGACATTTCACCTACACATATACGTACATTTGATCCCACAGGGATCCAACATCTTTCAAGCAGTCATTCATGCATAGCATCGTATATTAACTAAGTGGTTCCAAACTGGACCCAATGGCATGCTCCTGTCACACATTCTAACATCTTACAAGTCACAAACTTACCTCTTTGAGCGTACCTGCATAAGCAAGTTAGTCATACATAGTACATAGTCATCTATCAGGCAAGCCTTACTCTACTGAGTCTCATGAATGTAGGCACACACCTGATTAGTCTCACAACGTTCGTTCACTAAAGCTGGTTCAGCTGACACGTTCACCTAAAACATTTGGCAATCGCGTTAAGCGTCTGCACGCGTTAAGTCCTATTTGAAACTGAACATTTCTTAAATTCACCCAACACGTCGCGGCCAAGCATCGAACGCGTCGTGTCGCGTTACAAGCATGCGACAGTCACATGACTGGACTATGAAAGTCGCATAGGATTGACTCTCAATCCATGCGACAGTCGCATGAACTAGGTGACAGTCGAATGGCCTAACTAAGAGTCGCACGACACTTGCTTCAAAAGTCGCATGAAATGGAACACTGCTTATCAGAAAATTGCATGACTCTATGCGAAAGTTGCATGGCTTCATGCGACAGTCACACCAACCATGCGACAGTTGCATGGCATAGGTCGCATGACCCATGCGACTGTCAGCTGGCAATTACGTGACTTGTCTGGTTATTTCTTTGATCACTTGCAGATCAAACCAGAATCTTAAACTTGTTGTTTTTACTTCCAAAACACTTTTAAACTTTAAACAACACTTATACAAGCTTCATAAAATCTTCAAATCCAAACAAAACACCATATCAACCAAAACCCACTTGAGAAGCAAGCTTCATGTTCTTTAATGGTGTTCTTGAATGAACTTGAAGTTTTGCCATGATTCAAACACAAAACTAATACAAAACGTATCTAGATTCTACTACAAACACAAGCTCACCTTACTTGGATGCAAAGATTCAAACTCCAAATCTTCTTCTTCAAAACTCACGAGAGCAGAGAAAGCAAGTGTGTGTTTGTATGTGTGTTTTCAAATTCTTGCTATATTTGACTTTTAGAGTCAAGTAACACAACTCTCTCTCTCTCTCTCTATATATATATATATATCATTCTTATCCAGAGGCAAACCGCCTCTGAATAAATATCTATCTATATATATATATATATTTCTTTTTTTCTTTTATTTCTTTTTTTCTTGTACTTCTAATTACTAGTATATATTTTAAACATTCATACATACAATTAACACATAACTCATATCTTCATTTAATTCAACAAGTGGGAGCACATAATGATGGATTTTGTAACGAAACTTCCACGTACGCAGAGGAATAATGATATGATTTGGGTGATCGTTGACAGATTGACAAAAAGTGCTCACTTCTTGGCTACTAGTGAGACGGCGTCACTCAGTAAGTTGGCTCAGTTGTATATCGATGAAGTTGTTTCCCGACATGGTATACCGCTTTCGATTGTGTCAGATAGAGATTCCAGGTTTGTGTCGAACTTCTGGAATAGTTTACAGCGGGAGTTGGGTACACGTGTGAATCTGAGTACAACTTACCACCCCCAAACAGACGGGCAATCTGAGCGAACAATTCAAACACTTGAGGATATGTTGCGAGCATGTGTGTTAGAATACGGAGGTTCTTGGGATTCCCATCTGCCACTGATTGAATTCGCGTACAACAATTCTTATCATTTGAGTATTGGTATGCCGCCTTATGAGATGCTATATGGTCGTCGCTGCCGTACTCCTACTTGTTGGTTAGAGGCGGGTGAGAAACAGTATGCAGGTCCTAATATTGTGTAGATCACCGCAGATAAAGTAGCTATTGCGCGAGATAAGTTGAAAGCTGCGAGGGATCGACAGAAGATGTATGTTGGTCCACGTCGTAGGTCAGTGGTATTCGTTGAGGGGGAGTTGGTTTATCTGAAAGTTTCTCCATGGAAGGGGGTTATCCATTTTGGGAAGCCGGGAAAGCTAGCTCCGCGTTATATTGGGCCGTTTCGTGTCCAACGAGTGGTAAATGATCAGACGGTTATTCTCGACCTTCCGGCAGAATTGTCAGGTATTCACAATACCTTCAATGTGTGTTACTTACGGAAATGTAGAGTTGAGGATGAGAGTTAGATCCTACCTTTACATGATCTTAAAGTGAATTCTAGCAAGAGATTGGTGGAAGAACCCGTAGAACTATTGGATCGGAAAGTGACGAAGTTGCGAAAGAAACAGATTCTGATGGTTCTGGTTAAGTGGAAACGTAGTTTGGGTTCAAACTTGACGTGGGAAACCGAAGCCGATATGAAAGCTCGTTACCCGTAGTTGTTTATTGATGAATAGATTCCGAGGACGGAATCCAGTTTAAGGGGAAAAGATTTGTAACATCCTGAGATTGGGCCTAGTAGAAACGTAGGCATTGGGGTATGTTACACGTGAATTATTATGTTAATTAATTGGTATTTAATGGTTAATTTGATTAATTAATTATTTACTTAATTAATATGGATTATATATATATATAAGTATGTGTGTATACGGTGATATGTGTGTGTGTGTGCATGTGCTTAGTATTGAAAGAGAATTGATTACTTCTAAATCAACTGAGTGTTTGGAAGATGAGCTATGATCTGCTGACAGGCCATCAGCTACCATCTTTTAACAAATCAGTGGATAAAGTAGCATTAGCTAATGATTCTTCAGTTTGTGAAATACTAAGATTTAAGTACTCTGTTTTCAAGTTTTGACAACATAATGTCTCTGTGGTCTCAACTAATGATTCCTTTCCTTTACTCACATCCTTTGACTTTGTGTTCTTAGTATTTTTACATTCTGAAATCTTACCAGAGGATGATTCAACAGAAGGAATAATTGATTCTTTTAGGTGGGTACTTTTGCTTCTAACAAATTTATTTGTGAACACACTTTTGCCTTTAACAGTCTTGTGAAAGGTTTGTGGCAAAATGTCAGCATTGTCTAAGATATTAAGGTTCTTATTAGAATCAACATAGTTAGCTGCCTTAGAGTAATTTTTACCAATAATAGCTTGAACTTGTTTAGGTATCTGCTCCATGACACACAGAGTGGTCTTTACAGCAGATACACACCAAGACTTTACTACTTTTTGGAGGTCATTGAACTTTTTGTTTGCTTCACTAGTTTCTTTTACTAAGATCTCATTAAGTATCTTTTGATTTGCTAGCTCATCATTTAAAATTGTTATCTGCTTAAGTTCCTCATCTTTAAGAATTAATTTTTCCTTGAGTGATTCTACTTCAAGTTTTAGCTTCTTCTCTCTTTGAATAACGGACTGGAAATCAATACACAAGTAATCAAACATAGCATTCTTTTCATTATCATCATAATTAATAAACTTTCCAACCTGATACATTGAAGAAAGATCCCAGTTGGTAGTTGAACAAGCTTTTGCAGCCTTCTTCATATCTTCATCAAAGGAACTACCATCATTGTTGTTGGCCATCATGCAACACTGAGTAGAGATCACCTCATCTTCATCTGAGGAAAGATCTTCTTTTGCCCAATCTTCTTCTTCAGCTACAAGAACTTGGCCCTAGGCTTTCCTTGTCTTTTTATTGTCAAGAACAGCAGCAAGGATTTTCTTATACTTGGCTTCATAATCAATTTTGCTCTCCTGCTTTGGCACAGATGAAGAACCAGTGTTACTTTTGGACTTACAGTCACTGGCTATGTAGCCAATCTTACCACATTTGTAACACGCTGCTATGGAGACATCAAAGTTAGATTTAGACTTGATAAACTTTGAAGGCCTCTTGTTGAACCTCTTGACACCCTTTTCCTTCTTGAAAGGTTTGAACTTCTTAACCAGCATTGCTACACCTTCAACTAGCTCTTCCAAACTACTCTCCTCGTCACCCTTCTCCTCATCACTTTCTCCAGCACTCTCCTCTTCATCTCCTTCTTCATCAGAACCAGAATCAATAGCTGTAAAGCTTTTCATCTTTGTATCTCTTGATACAAGGGCGGTTGGTGCAGCTTTCACAACCTCTTTCATCTCCTTGGATGACAACTTCCTTTGCTTGACTAATTGCTCATGGTTGAGTAAGTTACCATAGAGAGCAACCAGAGACATTCCCTTGATCTTTTCACTATGTCTTAGTACAGTAACAAAGTGATCCCATGTTTCAGGGAGGGAGTCTAGAAACTTGTTCACCAAGATAAGTTTCTCTTGGATATGTCCGCCCTCTTCAAATCATTTACTAGGCAGTTGAACCTGGTGTATGTCTGTGTAAGACTCTCACCTTTCTGAGCAAAGAAGAATTCATACTCTCTGTTGAGGAGGAGCTTCTTGTTCTCCTTCACCTCCTTAGTCACTTCATATGCAACTGTGAGTGTATCTAACATCTCATTAACAGAAATATAGTTAAACCCTTGATGATAGATCTCATTGGGTAGTGTAGAGACAAGAGTTGATCTAGCCTTAACATCTAGGCTAACCAACCTCTTATCTTCATCTGTCCACAGATGCATGGGTTTGGTAATGATTCTTTCTGTTGTGGAGGTTTGACCTTCAGATTCTGATGGAATGGATAACACTAATGTTTAAAGAGTGTTCAACACATGAACAAGTTTGGTTCTACACAATGCTTAAACTCTACAAATATTTCTCAACTAATGAGATTGCTTGTGTTGTGTAGAAGCTTCACACTTTTTGCATGTCCACCATGTATGAATATATAGAAGTCTTGGTGAGTCCGGTTGCATGAGGGAAGGAGACAAGGAGTATGTGGAAATATAATATTTTAATTGTAAAGGTAGTTGGTGAAAAGTAAAGTTACTTTAACCAACTGTTTGATAAAAGTAATTGTACTATTCTGAAAAGGTGCAACCCACTCATAATATAAAATATTAAAACTCGTATCTTCTGCCGTGTAGAATTTTCTTTCCCTTTCCATGCTTGTACTTTAAACAATGGTCATGCTTCTGTTTGATTTGACTTTACCTAGTATGGGATTGCCAGCCATACTTAGTTGTTGAAACAAATCTTCAAGATCTTCGTCTGTTTGAGGTATCTTTCTCCTTTTCCAGAGGATAAGATCGAACCTTTTTGTCTTATACTTGATCCAAAAAGTGCTTTTTACTTTTACAAACAAAGATCTAAGGCATAATAGAACAACAAATGTTCTGCCTTTTACATATGACTTTTACAATCTGAAAGATAGAGCAGATTTGACATTTTGCTCGACTCAGCTAACAGAAAGTACTAGGAGCTCTAAATTTCACTACTCAGTTGACAAGATAGATCAGTTGATCATTTTTGCTAGGACTCAGTTGATACATATTGCTCAGCTGATCATATAGATGTTCAGTTGATTAATAAATATCTTAGCAGGACATAAGCTCATGTATTGGTATGATCAGTTGATCAAGAATGCTCAACTGATCATTTAAGTACATCAATTTATGTAGAAAGATGACTTGTGTTTGAAAAGACTTACTTAGCTGATGCTTTGGGCACTCAGTTGATCAAATTTCTTCACTCAGCTGATAGTTCATTTTCCTCAGCTGATGGTCTTCTTCACTTGTTTTCTTCATCTGATACTCCTTAGCTGATATCTCTTGGCTGATACTTTGAGTAGGGGCTGATACTCAGCTGATGGTCAGCTGATGGTTCCATACTTAGCATATTTTCTAGAATCTGATTCAAACAACACATGTTTGAATACTTTCTAAGTCATACCGAATGTAGGGTTTGGTTATCATCAAATTCTATGTTTTAGGATAGGCAGAGTTGATTATTAGGGTGAAGTGATTATCTCCCCAACATTATGAATTCTCGACAGTTCTTCGGGTAGCTCTAATTGATACGCCACCTTGCCCACTCGCATAGAAATCTTAAATAAACCAATGAACCTGGGGTTTAGCTTTCCCCGCTTCCTGAATCAAATGACCCCTTTCCAGGGCGATACCTTAAGAAATACAAAGTCTCCCACTTGAAATTCTAGATCAGATTGCCTCTTGTCCATGTAACTCTTTTGTCTGCTCTGAGTTGCGCACAAACTTTCACAGATCTTTTGTATGTTCTCAGTTATTTTTTGCACCACCTCGGTACTCCCATTTACCCTATGTCCAACCTCACCCCAACATATAGGCATCCTACACCGTCTCTTGTAAAGCATCTCATACGGAGGCATCCTAATAATGGCATGAAAACTGTTGCTGTAAGAAAACTCCTCCTCGGTTTGAATCTTTCGCTCGTTTTGACCATCTGTCTATGGATGATAGGCGGTACTAAAGTGAAACCTCGTTCCCAAATCGCTGTGAAACTTCTCTTAAAAACCTAGAAGTAAATCTTTTATCCCTGTCGGACACCACCGACACCGGTACACCACGCCCGGAGATTACCTCTTTCATATACACATCAGTCAACGCCGCCGACGAGAATGTCTCGTGAATCGGTATGAAGTGTGCACTATTTGTCAGCTTATCCACCACCACCCATATAGTGTCAACATTCCTCGGTGGTCACACTAACATAGTGATAAAATCCATTGTGATGTGTTCCAATTTCCATCCAAAATTTCCCACAGTTGTAATTTCCTTTGCGGTCTCTAATGTTCATCCTTCACCTTCAAACATGTCAGGCATCCTTCCACAAAATTTGCGACATCTCGCTTCATCCCGGGCCACCAATAATCCATATTACGGTCCTTACTTGAAATTCGGTTGTCACATGAAATCCGGTCATCACTTGTAATTCGGTTAACACACAAAATCCGGTCAACATATGAAATTCGGTCGACCCACCGAATTCGGTCAATCGTCACTTAACATACGGCTACCACCGAATTCAGTCCCCACACTGTTCTTGACCAAATAATTCTAGATCATTAAATTCTTATTCAAAATAAAATATATCAATTACCATTGATTCCCATTGCCCCAGACATGATTTCCTACTGATTTAATTTGATTAACATTGATGTTGGTTGTTCTTAAGTCCATTCTTGTTCTTGGTAATACGACTCACAAAGCAGTATTTTCAGTTGATTAATTATTCATAAATCCATGTAATCAGTTGTATAACAATCTTAGCAAGCCAAGTAGGGTATTTATACCCTTCCCTTGGGCCTTAAGCCCAAGCCAAGTAAATTCCTCTGAAGCCCTAAAACACTCTTTCATTAAAGTAATTAACCATTAAGCCGGAAAAGGAAAATAACTCTATTAAATACCCACAAATGTGATTTAATTAATTTTCGAATTATAATGATAATAATATAACACTTTAATATCAATTTGGGAATGGGTATTATATTTTAACACCTAGTGACCTCATAATCATTTGAGTGCTTAGTGATGTGATTTATCCATTTAAAATCTTAAACACCCTGCTTTATATTTATTGTTGGTGTGTAAGGATTTATTCCTTAAGGTGTTTGATTTAAAATCAAAGACAAGACTTTGTCTTTCCAAGATATTTTATTTTTAAATCATTTTTCAAATATTCAATTACCTTTGGAAGCTCACTAGGAGTTCCATTTATATTTCAATCGAAAAATATACCATATTAGATCTAGATCTCTTTACAAACATACATGGGCAAATAGAATTATTTTTATTATATTCTTTCAATAGACTCTCATAGGGAGAGTATACCATATACACACATCTTCTAATAGCCCATATGATAACCTTAATTCAATCTAATATAATTATCGAGAAATTTTCTTATATGCTTTATGTATTTTCAATAATAATATATGCTTAGAATCTTTATACCTAAGGTATGTCATAATCAATTGAGGTCTAATAATATATACTAGATGCAAATCAAACATTTTTGCATGTTGACAGATTATAAGATATAGTATATAATTACTTCCACCACATGAGGATATAAGTCTTTGCGGAACCTTGTGCCACCATTTATTCTTTGTATCTCATAATTTTATTTCTCATTTTACTTTTTCACAAAGACTGATATGTTACGTATTTAAGTGTATATACACTTCACGTCCCAAAATATATCGCATCATGAGGGACTTAGATATTCATCTTGCATCATTCTATTTTGGCCAAAACTTATATATTTGCACTTCTGAGCATGTATACTTTCAAGATCATCACCATTTATCATAATATTTAGCGTTATATTATATACATTAGTTTTATCGATGTCGAATTTGCTTCAATCACACTTTCTAGACATGATATAATTATTGAGACGTCGTTATTTTTCAAGGACGTGACATTCTTGTGAAACTTTCATGTCTAGTATCTCTTTAGAAGATTTATTTGAGGTCTTTATATCCTCAATTGAGATCTTAATTCATTGCTCATTTTTCTTTCAAGAAATATATATTGTGTGGAATTGATTTGTCTATCACACTTTAGACGTGCCATAAACTCTTATTAACAACTATCTATGTTGGAAACATATGTTACTCCAAGCATTAGCCGCTAATATGTGATCTAGTCACACTTTTAGATCAATAACATGTCTAGCTTTACTATATCTAGTATATGAATTATTTTCAGAACTTCTGGTTCATATTCTTTATTGTAAGGATTAATAATTCATTAGTTTAGTTCTAGCTACTTATCTACTCCTCAAAATGTTAGGATGTTTTATTTAAAACAATCAAAATCAAGTTATTACAAAAATCCTATTGTTGGCTTTAAATATGTATGTATGCATGGGGTTTCATACTCAATGCATATTCCTCTCATTCTTTGAAATTACATTGTGGTGGAGCAAAACAAAACTAATATGAAAAAATTTTGGTTCGTGACTAAAAACCAATTATAACGGGGAAGTGTTATTGTAACTTCTTGGCGTGATATGTAATACCCACGTTTTATTTGTAATGAAGTTTAAGTAAATGTTTTATTGAGTTATAAATCGTAATCTTGCGCGGATAATATTTTTAAACAAAATTAGAATTGAGGGATTAGTTTTGTAATTTAGAAAATGGGGAGAGGGTATTTCAACCCAATTAGGGAACAAGCCCAAGGTTCATGTAAAAATAGCCATCACCGTGATTGTGGTGTAGTGTGTGTGCGTGGTGTTTGCAAGCCGAAGGAGAAAGGATCAAATCAATCTCGTTTTTGCAATGAATTGAAAGGAGAACAATCAGGTAATATTCCTTTCACCATTTTAATCACGTAGGTACTGTTCTTATTATTTTTACATAACAGATTGATGAGTTTTGTTGGATGTGGGGGTTCAAAAGCGACAGAGAAAGGGCCGAGAGTTATTTTTGGTAGTTGATTCACTAAAACTTGATAGAAATCAAATTAAATTGATAGGGTTGGTCTAAATGATGATTAGAATGTACAGTAATTTGGAATCTGTGTTTTAGTTAAGTTTTGATTGAGATTGAATCGGTAAGAAACGTTGACTGTGTTCATGAATAGCAAACCACATGAGATGAAACACCAAGCATATTCCGATAATCTGATATCAAGTTTGGATCACAACTATATATGCTCAATAGCCAAGTACTTGATATACATGTGTATCTATGCGTCATTGTTGGGTTAATCGTTTATTTACGGGGTCACAGTTTGTAACATCCGTAAACCCGGCCT
Source organism: Dittrichia graveolens (assembly GCA_038502395.1). Taxonomy (NCBI): domain Eukaryota; kingdom Viridiplantae; phylum Streptophyta; class Magnoliopsida; order Asterales; family Asteraceae; genus Dittrichia; species Dittrichia graveolens. The sequence continues at coordinate 55,036,377 of JARJIL010000009.1, read as the reverse complement.
AGTTGCGGTCGGGTCAGTGGTAAATGAATCGTAATTGGTGGCGAGTACTTATGATTAATTATTTGTATTTATGATACGTGTTAATTAATTTGAGAATTAGTTAATTGGGATTAACTAGTAGGAAAGTGTTAATCTTTAATCAGATTAAATCAATTAGTAAATTGATTTATTAAATATAAGTATATATATGTGGAAATATTTATATGTGGAAAGATAATTACTGGAAAAGTTAAATAAATGAATGTATGCATGAAGTTATGGATAAGAACTTGAAACACCACCTCCTCCTTGGTTTTGTGAAAGTGTGTATACGTGGGTTATGTATGAGTTGCCTACTCATTTGTGTCCCAAGGAGAAAGTGTGTAGTGTGTGTTATAGCAAAAACCTCCCATTGATGAAACCAAGTTGAATATTTGAATTTGTGAAATTGAAGATTGTTGATTGTTTAATCAATACAGAGGTTAGGTTGTGTTTATAGCATGTTTAGTAATGGTTTGGTATGCTTTTCTGGTGAAATATATGTATATATGGTGAAACACCATTGATGGAGCTTAAAGCTCCATGCTTGGTAAATGGGTTTTACTTGTTTTGATGTTTTAATTGGATATAAGATGTTTATGATGTTGGTATACATGATATATGTGGTTTATACATGTTTTAGAAGTGTTTGGGTTTGAATTCAGAAGTTGGAAAGTGAGTTTGTTAAAGTTGAGTCGGCTGGATTTTTGGAGAAGATGATGCGGATATCGTCGCGACGCGACGCGTCATTGGATTGTACGCGACGCTTCCCCGTCAAATTGGCGGATTCTTGAGAATCTGAAAAGAAATCTGATAGTTGCTTTCCGAGACCTCAAAATCCGACCCTGACAATCCAGTAAGTTAAATCCGACCTCCAGAATCCGATAATGGAAATCCGAGACTCGAAATCCGACAAGTTAAGATCCGGATTTAGGAAAATCTGATATTTTGCATCGACGCGTCGGTTTGGTGGACGCGACAAGTCCGCGGTTTTTGTGGATTTTGATGTTTGTTTGCATTCTTTAAAGTTATATGCTACATGTATATGCATATGTGAATCTAACATGTTGTGTTTGATTAAAGGAGATATAAATATATGTTTGGATATATATTAATGAATCGGATACCGATTTCAATTTATTATGATATTAGGAACGGACAAGGCTTAGTAATATTAGACCACTAAGTGGACATTGAGATTAAGAGGTGAGTGGATGTTTAACTCACGACTGGTGTTAGTTGTAACTTGTTTGGTTATAACTATTTGTGGACTAACGTAGGGATAGACTATATGTCTATATGTCTGATAATTGATTAATTGGTTGTTTGTTAATTAATTGTTGAGTTAGTGATATGTATACATGCTATTGGGTGGTCAGCTCGGCAAGGCTAAGGGCTGGGTTGGTTTGCTATCGGCTAATCAATATTTGGATCTTTTGATGCATTCGTTGCAACTTAAGGTAATACTGTGTGAGAATAGCAAATAAACTAACGGTAAACCTTTATTTTGGCCGGCATTGGTTGAAACATCTGCAGATCCGCAGTTCTTCCCAGGACACGATTATGTGATGGTATTATGCGGGCACGACTAATTGTTTATATTCTGCGGTTATGATTGTTTGGTATCATGCGGTTGTGATTGATACTAGGTTATTGTAGTTTTACTTTCATTCACTTAGCTTTGTGCTAATCCCCCACCTCTCAGTCCTTTTTCAGGTTTTTGGTGAGTTCTGTAGTTCGGATGTGAGGGGGTGTTACTTGGGGAATAATTGGCGGGCACTCTGATTTAAATTGTGACGAGCCGTGGTTTTTGTAATACTTGTATTTTGACCTAACTGGTATCGGAAAACTGTTTGTATATATATTCAATTATAAATATTTTCGGTTATAGTATCGCTTCCGCATTATTTTAAAAGAAAAAAATTTGGGTTGAAAATACAATGTTACACGGTTCGGTAGCTTATGAATCACGGATCGGTATCTTAGCTTGGTTTATTTCGTGATTAATTATGTGACCAGTAATTCTAATCGGTCATTAAGTTAGTGGGATGAAGTTAAGATGCAAACACCCCACGTTTGTGGAAATTAGTTCGAGCAGTTTGTTTATTTATTGTTATTTCTATTCAATGTAAAAGTCTGTAACCTCACGTTTGTGTTCTTGCGAAATAGAAAAGAGTTTTGAGTTATTTGGGGCTTGATTTCCAACATTTCGTACATGAGTACACCTATAATTTATGGATCGCCAACCATAACACATATATGGAGCCAACCATATATATATATATATATATATATATATATATATATATACTAGTGGGATACCTGCGCAATGCGGCGGCGGCGAATAAAGAGGAGGTTGTGATGAGTTTTGTGCAGAATAATCACAAAGAGCTAATATGAGCTTGTGAAGATTCTTTGTGAGATGAAGATAATATGAGTTTGTGAAGAGTCTTTGTGAGATGAAGATAATATGAGTTTGTGAAGATTCTTTGTGAGAGCCACTTTGAAATTAAGAATTAAATTGCTAACTCTGAGTTATTTGTGTTTCAGTTTGTTGGAAAAGTTTTATCGCATGGCTGAATCATGAAGTTGCTGATTATATATATGTATGTATATGTGTGTAATGTTTCATAGTTCCAATTATTATGTAATTGAGTTAGAATGCAACGTTTATAAATTCAACTCTTTGACTCTTTCATTTATTTGGTGTTTGTGAAATATCTTGAACTTGATTTATTGAAAACATGAATTTAGGTGATCTCATGAATTAAAAGTTAATATTAAAAATATATAATTAGACTTAATTCAGTTATAAGTATAGTGATCTTATTAATCAAAAGTTAATATTAAAAATATATGGTTAGAAATAATTTAGTTATAAGTATTGGTTTAAATTCATTAATTATCGATTATGTTTTTAATATTTATTTGTTTAAATTTATTAATTGTCAGTTATGTTTTAAATATTTATTTGTTTAAATTTATTAATTGTGGACTTAAAGGGTGGTAAAGGAGAGGTATAAAGGAGGGGTATTTTAGTAAATTTACTCTTCTTAAAATTAAGAGTTCGTAATTGTCGGTTATGTTTTCAATATTTATTTGTTTAAATTTATTAATTGTGGACTTAAAAGGGGGGTAAATGAGAGGTATAAAGGAGGGTATTTTAGTAAATTTACTCTTCTTAAAATTAAGAGTTTTTTATGTAGAAGATATATATAGGAGTAAGATATATATAGAGGGTAGGATATTGTAAGAGTTAAATCTAAGTAAAAGTTGTAAGAGTGATTGTGAGCCACACAATTACATCAAAAGTCAATAAAAAATTGGTCAAAGTTGATTACACGTAACTGTTAATTAAATGAGGCTCAAGGACAAATTAGGAACTTTAAAGAATCATATTCACATCCTAAAATCACGCTAGTCCCTAAAATATAGATTCACATAATTTGAAAAATGATGAACAAAATTCAATTTTCAAAACAATATACACTCATCGATTCTCAATTTTCAAGTTCGGCCATTGAAAACATAGTAACTGATACAAAGAAATTTGATGAAAATCTTTGCATACACTTGGGTTTGATGAAAACCTTCATCATTACAGTACCAAAAATTTAACATACATAAATCAAAACCTTTGATGAAAACCTTCTATCACAATACCCAAAATCTTGAAGCTTTCCAACAACAGAATTCAAAATCGATGAATAAACTTTTAACATAGAAATCAAATCTGATGAATAAACTTTTAACGTAGAAATCAAAATTGATGAATAAACTTTTAACATAGAAATCAAATATGATGAACAAAAACATTGATGAATAAACTTGCAAGCCTTCCGGTCGAACCTTCAATGAAAATGATGACCAAAAAGCCCTAACTTTCCAACAACAGAAGCACGGATGGTCGCCAGTGGGCGATGGCGTAGGGCGGTGGTTTCCGATGACCATAGAGGCGGCGGCTAGGTCACAACTCACAAGGTTAAAGAAGTTGTTTATTTATGCAGGGGGATTTTGAAAAAAGTGAGAGCACATGTAAACTCGAACAACAGCAATAGTAACCTTGGATGGTGGCTCCAGTGAACTTGGCCGGTAGCGACGGGGATTTGGTGGCGGCGGTAGAAACTTAGTGGAGGGCACCGGAGGCGGTAGTGGTGGTTTAGGTATACGAGAGTCTAGCGATTGAATCATGATTTTAGTTTTGATTTATGAG